>CAOLHI010000443.1:0-1436459 GCA_948474755.1 Ctenosaura bakeri | reverse complement strand
TATGCACACAAATACAATTTAACAAAAAGAATGCACAAAGCTGTTTGCCTGTTCTTCCATTGTCTTGTAGCCAAATAATAATTTGCTTGTCAAATTTTATGGGCAAAAAGTAGCAGGATGTTTCTTCCCCTCCTTTATATTTTCCTTTCGTTCACATGAAACAATGTTCACTTCTCCTATTTGGAGATGCTAATTTAGGTTACCAGTCACAGCCTTTAGGACATTTTGATCCCCCTGCCATCATGTTAAAAATATTGAACTATGCTCAGTATCACCTCCAGCTACTACATCCAATGACCATATTGGCTGGAGAAGAAGGTAAAGGGAAATATAATCTAACAGATCTGGAGAGCACCAGGATGGACAAGTTTGAATTAACATCCATTTTTTTTCCCAATCCAACAGCAAACTAAGAAAATGCTTTCACACCACTCTATACCAGGTTTGGCCTATGGCTGGCTATATGTGCTCCCCAAAGCTATTTGTGTGATCCTCAAAACTCTCCAGAATTGCTGTATCTCTCTCTTCTCTATAATGCAATACAAGGGGTGGTAAGTGCAGTCTGTGGGCCACATGCAGCCACAGTATCCACTCTGGGGCTCCCTAAGTGCTCCACAAGTTCTCCAAAGACCTCCAATGTCCTTTTAGTTTGGGGGTGCAATTTTCAGAAGGTTTTCATCTAAAAAAAATCTCTACAAATCTCCCCCCCACTCTCCCATCCTTCCTACACCTTTCTCACCCATTCTCCAGAATCTCTCACCTCAATATCTCCTTTTTTTTTGCCATTTCCTGGCCCAAACGCTGACTAGAAGTGATATGATGTTACTTTCAGTTGCCAATTTGGTTGAGAAACAGCTGCTAAAACAACACACGTTTGGCTGCCATTGGGAGCAGGAGGGGGGCAGCATGTGTGTGAGGGTTAAGGTACTAGGAAAACTGGCACCCAAACCCCATTCAGTTCTGTACATTGACCAGGAAAGAGCTCCAACTGTGCACATTTGAATCTGAGTAGATGACTGAGTAGATGAGCAAAACAGGAGCTCTGGTTTATCAGCTTTGAGCAAAGGTAGCCATGTTAACCCACAGCAGTAAAAGCAACAGTGTTTGGTGACTAACTAGTTTTATTTGGCTTAAGCTTTTGTCAAATGCATTCCACTTCTCAGATTCCCTGTGCCACAAGACTGTCACAGGACACTTACTTTTTTCTATGTTAGCAAAGATCCTAGATACACAGCGGAATCCACTCCTAGTCAAAGGAATGCCCCTTTCAGACAACTCTGCTCAATGCAGGGAGAAACAAAGATTGAATGAACAGGGCTACTGTGGGCCAGGATAGTGGATGTAAGTTAGTGTGCTACATGGATTCAAGGACTCTTTTCAGATAAAAATGTCTGGACAGGATAACCATGAGCCTGTTGGCTGTTTGAACCAGCTCCTAGGAACAACTTACTTATTCCTATGTCTTTCCAGTACTGAATAAGATAATCTCCCATGGCTTTCAGCAAGTGGTTGTATTCTTTAACATTTGCAAAGGCCTGCTTGTTGTGCGTTGGCTCCATGACATCCAATGGCACATCCACAATCCCCACAGCTCCAGCTCCAAAACTGCAGTGAGAAAAACATGTAGGGAGATAAATCTTCTCCTGTTTCCATTCACAGGTGCCAGAACAAGCAACTTCAAAATTTTTTCCCAACCCCAGGGAAAAGATTATGAGGATTTGAACTTTGGAGCCTTTTGTGAAAAATGTGTAGAAAACAGCTTCTTTTGTGTATGGAAAAACATGCACATGTGTGCGCACGCGGACACACAAAAGGCATAGACAGAAGTGTCTTTCCCACAAAGTGCACTGGGTTTTGCCTGCAAAACATACGCTTCTTAGTGGAAAAAAAACCAAGACTTTTGTGTTTGTTTGTTGTTGTTGTTTTGCTAGAAAGTGTTGAAATGTGAAAAGTCTCATGCTGATTGACCACTTTTTCAAAGAGGTGTCTTGGTATTAGTTGGTGTACTTGAAATTGCTCAGCCTGCTGTTCAGGAAGAGAAAATGTGAGCACAATCTTTACATCTCTATTTGAACTCTAAAATTTGTCCCTTCATGTACAACATAAACAGGTATTTTTTTAAGTACATGATGTAGAAGATCAAGTTCAGTTTTTTTTTTAAAGTCTCATCATCTGGTTTTATAATAAAGACTGTGGAATGGTAGCCCATTCACTTATGAAGGTCCAGTGAAGGTACAAACAATTTGCTGGGCTATTATGGAGGAAATGTGTTTCCCTTTTCCCTACCCTATCTTTAGACCACATATATTATTTTGATCCTGTAGTACAGCAGTGACCAGGACATTCATTGAGAGACTGAGGAATCAATGCTTGCAACAGAAAAGGCACTAGCCTGAGTACCAGTGTGGAACATCTTGTTCCTAGGTGAACATGGCCTAGCAGCAAGAGCTACAGTTCAAGGTCAAATTCCAGTAAGAGATTGCACAAGAAAGATGAGAAGAGGCAGAAGAGTCAAAGAACAGGGGCAAGGCTGAAAACAAACAGATGACTGTGACATGAAACCAGAGACTGCCAAGTCCAATATGCTGGAGACCTCTAAGCCAGAGATGAAGCTAGAGAGAGACTTGAGAACAGACATACAAATTCAGCCCCCCAAGCCTAGCTCCAGCATATTCATATCCAAGAGCTTCACAGTCCACGGAACTGACCTGCGAATGACAGTAGCACATCTGAGCTCCTGTAGCAACAGAGGTTAGAGGCAGAAGCTTGTCCCTTAACTTTTCCCTTTGTAGGAAGGGTGGAGTTTGAGAGAAGGTTTCTGGACCAAAGCATAACAGACTTAGCTCATGAGGTACTCTCCTAGATGCAACATGTATCTGGCTTCACTATCCTGACTTCCATGAGCTCCTGCTTCATGTATGACTTTGCAGAAGAACTTCTACATCAAGACTACCCATAAAATTCAGTGAGTGAGACAAGGCAATGCCATGATAACCATCTTATCTGAATTACCTTCTATCTGTTTGAGTTTAACCCTTAGCAGATTGCTCAGCAGTTCCTCAACAGAAACAATAGCTAATTGTAATATACAAGTACATGAAAAATACAAAAGTAAAAGAATTTTTCCTAAATACACGTGTTCATTTCTTAGAAGTAATGCTCATAATTATGCAGGTAGGTTTGGACATCTAAGGTGGACTTTGGAGCCTGGTGGCATCTAGAATAAATACATTTCCAAGCAAATGAAAAAAGTAGATGTCAAATTTCTTTCTTTCTTTTGAAAAAGGAAGAAAACTTACTATGATTCCATATTTTTCTGGGGTCCCACTTTCTCAAACATCCTGATCAAGCGGTTATTGCTGTAGATAAGCATGCCATCTTGACTTCTGTTTTGAATGTTGACTCCAAATATTAAAAAGAGTTTTTTTGGTTTTCTCAAGTTTCTGAACAAAGAAAACAAGTTATAAATGTCATCACTAAGAAGCTATAATCTACCACAATAAAAAGTCAGGTATATAGTGGTCATTCTGGATGGGGGATCCTGAGAACTACAGTCCAAAAATAATAATCCTTCCAGGCTCTGAGTATTACAGAGATAAGTGATGAAATGAGCAAACAACTTCCAGCGCTTCAAGGTAAACATGAAAATCTATGCACAGCTCTAGGTTTTATGAATCTGTCTTATGACTAATCTTGAAAAGAAATGAGAAAAAGAACTATTATACACACACACACACATATATATATAAAGAAAAATAACAACCATTAAATAAAGAACATATGATCATATATATTAGAACCAAGGATAATTGTACCATTTTAGGAGTGATTTTTTTTTGGTTTGTATAGGATATAAATCTTTCATTACAAATTGCTGTTTTGCTGTTTTAGGGGAAACCTCATGAAGTTATAAGGCTGTACAAACTTTCTTTAATTGTGTTACAGTGCCACTAACTGAGATTCTTTGTTACTGCCTGTGCAATTTTACTTTTTATCTGAAATGACAACACCATGTGGGGTTATCATCATTACTTGGATCTGTTTTGCTTACATATCTGGATATTGATTACATTATGTGTTGTTTAGTGCACCATAATTGGATCCATCTGCTTGTGGGTAATTGGACTGTCTATATCACAAGTTATGTAGTGAATCCCTTTTGGGTTTATAAATCTACCAGCATATTTACCTGACGTTGCTCAGAATTTTATTTTCCTCTTAAGAACTCACCAAATTTCTTCTCCAGTACCTGTAACTATTCCCCATATTTTCCAGTGCAATCTGTATTCAGAGTTATTTACATACACAGTTTGGGTTCCTGAGGGAATACATTGTCCTTCTCCTTGCTGCTAGGCCTCATCTCCATAGCAACCAGCTTTTTCCAGTACCTGAAACTTTTCCTCATATTCCTCAATCCAATCTGTATTTAGAGCTGTTAACATTCAGAGGTTGGGTTCCTGTGGGAATACACTGTCCTCCTCCTTGCTGCTAGGCATTGTCTCCATAGCAACCGGCCTATTCCAATACCTGTAACTTTCCCCCACAGTCTCCAATCCAATCTGTGCTATCTGGCAACACTGATGTACTGGTTTATTTTTTTGCTTTCTGTTTATTTTGTGCAATGGCTTTATGTTTTTCCAGAAACATTTTTTGTTATGAATTTCAACTTTAAGATTCCTCACATATGGAACCCATACAATCTACTGTGTGAGGTGAGAAGACCTTGTAACTATGTTGTATATGTCACTTTAATTTTTCCCACATATGCCTCCCAAATGTTTTCTGGCATCCTTATAGATTGTAAGCCTCGTCTCCATAGCAACTGGCCTGAGGCCCAAGAGCTCTTGGCTGAGAATTCTAATACCCCCCCCTCCCCAGCAAACTGCCAACCTCAGGATTCTGTTGAATCTTCATGGCCAGCCAATCATATGAGGTCTTCTTGCCTTACTCAGCCAATCATATGAGGCCTGATGCAGACAAACAGACAAACTCACGGACAAACATTGACTTTTATATAGTAGATTAAAAAACTGTAATATATTTGGACTGTCTCTATTTGTTGATCAGTACATCCCATTTTGTTGATAAAAGCCACTTACTCTGTATGTGTGTGTGTGTGTGTGTGTGTGTATGTTTCCTTGATCAATAATTTATTACTTGTCCTAATACATTTCATATGTTTGTTATTTTGTGGTTATTTTTCTTTATGCAGACACACAGATGGCTGAGGGAGAACTTGGCTCATTATCCCAGGTCACCTTTTTCAGTTCTTGTCTATTTGAGGAACCTCTTCCTTTCATCTGGTTTATTTATGCCTAATATTGAAATCTCTACTAGAAATTTTGTCTTCTCTTTGTCTACTCAGAGATGCATACAGGACTGAAGCCTAGGATTGCAATTTTATGCACACATACTTAGCAATAAGCTTCACCAAATTCAGTGAGGCACGTCTAAATCAGTGGTGTACCTGGGCTCAGCAGCCCCTGGGACAAATGCAGAAGTTGCATCCCTAGGAGCCGCTGCCACCGCTCCCTCCAAACAGGCCAGGAAGGAAAGGGGATGGCAGCGAGCAGGAGGGCTGGCAAGAGGACGTGGAAGGATGCAGGGGGATGGGGGATGGGTGTGGAAAGGCACCGGGGTGGTGTGTGGGCACAGAAAGCTGTGGGGAGGTGGCAGGGGGGCAGGGAGGTGGCATGCAGGGAGGTGGCAGCCAGGCACAGAAGGGCATGGGGAGATGGTGTGCAGACACAGGGGTAGTGTGTGGGTGCAGGAGGGCATGGCGGGTGGCAAGCAGGCGCGGAAGGGTGCAGGGAGGCGGCTGGTGGGCGCAGAAGAACATGGGGGATGGCAAGCGGGCGTTGGGGTACAGTGGCTTTTGTGCCCCCCCCCAGAATGGTACCCAGGGCATGCACTCCATTTGCCTCACCCTAGATCCACCTTTGCTTTAAATACAGATTTGTAAAAACTAATCAGTACTGAAAATCAAACATCAGTTTTCATGCTTACATCTTAAATAGGTTGTTTGGGAGTATTTTCTTGGAAAATGTTTTCCTAAGTGATTCAGTGCTGATTTTGTCTATTCTTTATTCTAGTCACACTGTTACAAATTTCAGTGCTCTAAAAAAATATTCTCCAAACTACTATTACTTTTGAACAATCACGGTCTCAGAAAAAATTGTAATAAATGCAAAACTCTGAAAAATCATGACACAATGTAAAACCCACAATTGCTTTACAACTGGATTACACCTTTCTACTGTCATTGGTCATTTAAGGTAGACAGTCACAGTAGTTTTTCTATGTTTGAGGAAGCACACAATTCTATTTGATCAATCATATCATCATAGAAGTAAATCACTCTACATCTTAACTTGCCTTTGTTTATCTTCCAGTTTTTCCCTCATTCTCTTTTCATTCTCCAGTGCATCCCGTAATGCAAGCTGAGCAAACTTCTCCCCAGCATCAGAAAAGAAGAACGATAGAAGATGTTATTTCATCATAAATGTGAAATGCAATGATATTCCACAGAAGAGATGTGTTAGGACAGTGTCAGGCAACTACAAGAGTCTAGGGTGCCGTATTAGGTCCACAGAAGACCTTGGAGGCCCATGCACTCTGTCTGTACCCACCCTCAAAATCTATCTATCAATCTATCTATCTATCTATCTATCTATCTATCTATCTATCTATCTATCTATCTATCTTTGATCCCAAATGCCTTTTAGGGAGGCAAGGGGCATATTTGCTGTGTTTTGGGGCCTCAAGCTATTTAAGATTTTCTTTCCCCCACACAAAGTGACTGGAAGTCAGTTCCTGTTCACTTCTTGTTTTAGAAAATGGCCTTTCTTACATCTAAAATGGTCCATTCCCCATCCATGTGGTTAAATGCCCCCATACATATTTGGAGCTTTTGAGGGCATTTTTTTAAAAAAATCTTTTGAAAATCTTTTTCTCCTCTGAAGAAATCTTGTCAAGATATCCCCAGGATAAAGTCACCAGAAGTCAGAATCAACTTGAACAACAACCACAAGGGTCCATGAACCCCTTACTTTGGAGCAGTGATGCACAGGACTGTGTTGTAAAAGCTGGGGTGGGGAATCTTGCATCTTGAGGTCAAACCCAGAGCCCAGAGACTCCTTTCTCATGGCACCGTTGCACCATTGTTTGATGGTTTCACAGCTTTTACCCTCCTCATCCTAAAAAAGGTTGAAATACCTCTTCTAAGGCTTAGTTATTGGAATTAAGGTAAAATATGCTGACATTTTTTATCTCATTCTTTTGCCTTTGGCCCCACCTAAACACTAATTCACTTTGAGGGGAGAGAGATATGCTGCATGAATAACGAGAAGTCCAGTGATCATGAAGCAGAGGGTGGGTCAGTCTGTAGTTGAGAAAACAAAGACAGAGGAACACTGGGCTGGCTTGGGTGTCTTTCACTTGGAGTGAGTGATGGATGATCCTTCCAGCATCTGAAGAGTGTTTACTGGCTGCCTTATCTAGACAGCATACAGTGAGAACAACTGGGCCAGCTCCAGTTGTGCTGTAGCTGTGCTGAGTCTTTCCTGAAACACTGCTGATATCTCAGAGGGAGCCAGACAACACCAGAATGAGACCTGAAATTGAATATGGCCCTTTGTCTGCCAAAACCTCTCCACCTTGGTAGGAAAAAGCTGCTTGGGATGGAAAAGTTCAGGAGGAAAAAAAGAGTCAGCCCTCCCTTCCACTCTTCTTCCTCTTGCACATTACCCTGTCTCTCCATTTCCACTGCTATATAGGGAATCAGACTGGGTCCATCTAGTTTGCTAAAACCTACAGTGACCAGCAACAGTTTTCCAAGGGCTCAGACAAAGGTTCTTCTCTTCCCCCATCCCCTTCCCTTGCCCTTTAGGTGGAGATGTCATGTACTAAATCTAGCATCTTCTATGTGCAAAGCCACCTCCTCTTATCCATGGTCTTTCTCCTATTTTCATGCTTTGCTACATGCTTACTTCTGACCGTGATTGATCCAAAAAGTTTCTAAGAGCTGCTGATGAGTCCTGAATTGCAACCTAACAGCTACGGTATAAGATCCCTGAACCTGCATCACCTCTGTTTATATACAACACTTACCACATTGTTGGTGCTATATAAATATACATCTATGGCTTTTCAGAAGAGCCAGCATGATGTAGTGATTGGATTAGGACATTGGGAGAACAGAGTTCAAATCCCTGCTCAATCACGGAAACCCACTGGGTGACTTTGGGCAAGTCACACACTTTCTCAGCCTCAGAGGAAAGCAAAGGCAACCACCCTCTGAACACATTCTGCCAAGAAAATCCCATGATAGGTTCATGGTCACCGTAAGTCAGAACTGACTTGAAGGTACACAACAACAACAACAACAACAAATGGTTTGTAAAGCAAGGATGGAGGACCTTTTTCAGCCCAAGGGCCATACTGAATTACAGAGAAGGTTCTGTGGGGCACATTCCAATGAGGGGTGTGGCGAAAATGGCAGGAACCAAAATACCAATATGTGTTTGTAACTTACATCTCTTCAAACTAGCAAGCCACTCAACAATTTAGAACGGGGGGGGGGAGAAGCCTGGAAAAGCCAGCAATCCATCATAAGAATAGTGTTGCTGGAAAAGAGATATGGCCACCTAGGAATTTCCAGGGGGCTGAGTCTGTCATTCAGGAGAGCTGGATTTGGCCTCAAAGCTTGAAATTTTCCATCCTTGTTCTAAAGTATTAGTAACAGACATATGTATGGGAGTCTGGCAATTCAGTATTTTGGGGATTAGTGAGGTGAACATTCCTCTATTAATATAAATGATAATCTGTGCAGGTACAATTAAGCTATAATTATCAGGTTGTAAGCCCTCTGAAGTGGAAAGTGCCTTCCAAAACATTCTTGAGTAAATAATTGAACCTGAAGCCAAGGCAGCTTAATAATGACTTTTAAGAATCCTCAGCAATAGTAAATAGGCAATTAACTGGATTTGAAAATCTTCCCTACTGTTTAAAGGTCACACTAGGCAAAACTTTCAAAAGCCTAGCATTAACAATGCTCATGGCCTATATTTTCAAGCAATTAACTTATAAGTCTAATCAGGTAGCAAGGACAAACGTGGCAAATGTTGATGCTTTGCTCTGGCAGTTGTGGGCCAACAGGAAAGGCTTGCTATGAAAAGAAAATTATCTTGTCGAAGCCCATTGAAATGAACAGAAACAGTATTAGAGACTTCAGAGCACAGGGGTTCAGGTAGAGAGCCAGCCTATCTTGGAAGCCTCTTCAAGCATATAAATGGCAGGTTTTGCAAGATCAATTGGGATGACTGGTAGGCAGTATGAACCCTTTGGATTGGCCAGGTATTGTAACAGTAAAATAAATTAGTACATACAGGGGAGAATTAACCTGTCAGGGTTCATGAATGGAGTCAATTAGTACACTGAACATACCAGTTTACTTAGATGCTGTGCAAGCAGAGTCTGGCATACATGCTCAGAATCTACTAGCTGTCGTATAATTACACCAAACTTAAACAGAATTCTGACAAAACCATGTACATTAGGTTCTCCATATCCATGAGGGATATGTTCCTGGACTTGTGGTGGATGGCAAAAAAACATGGATAATATCAAGCACTATATTTTGACACCAAGGCTGGGTGAGGTGGCAAGGGAGGAGGAAGCATGACTGATTTGCTTTTCCTTCCTGCCTGCCTTCCCAGGAGGGCTTACAAGCAGCTGCTTCTCTTCATGCTAAACCCAGTGAAAGGCCCAGCTGTGTGGACCCGTGCCTCTCTCAGATGAAGGAGGTGTTTCCATCTCTCTCCTTAGCTGAGAGATGTGCAGTGGGACCAGCTGCAGAGAGCCATGCACCTCTGTCAGCTGGGGAGGGAGTAAAACACCTTCCTTGGCAAAGAGAGACATGGGAGACCTGGTTACACAGAGCCATTCACCTTTCTTGGCTAAGGAAGGAGATGGACACTCCTTCCTCAGCTGAGAGAGGCATGGAATTCCCAGTTGCATGGAGTCGTGCACCTCTCTCAGTCAGAGAGGGATGGAGACTCCTTCCTCAGTTGAGAGAAGTGCAGGGGATCCAGCTGTGTGGAGCCATGCACCACTCTTGGCCAAGGAAGGAGATGCATAAACCTTCCTGGGCCAATAGAGGCACATGGCTCTGTGCAGCTGGACCTCCTGCCAGAGTTGGCACCCAGGGAGGGGGCTGCCCTTCAGGAGCTCAACGTGGGCAGCCTGGTTCACTGCTGCTTTTGCCTTCGTCCATGTAGCATCCAGCATGGTGACTCTGTGGAAGTCAGCAGCCTGGCTCAACGAAAAGGCAAGGAAGGACCCTGGCCAGCAGCAGCAGCTGTGGCTCTGGAGTGGATCATGGGTAAATGAAACCGTGGACATTAGGTTAGCAGATACAGGGGATCTACTGTATTGGCAGCAGGAAAGCAACAAAGTGCTGTCACAATGAGACAAACTCACTAAAAATGAGCAAGTACTACTTCCAAACTAGGCACGTCACACTTTTGTGTTCTGCCTGGTATCTTTATCACAACCTGGCAAAATATTTCAGGATATATGTCAGAATGCCTTGCTCATGGTTGACACACCTTGAAATCTCTTAGTTGTAACAATATATTCCACATCTAAGCAGGTCTTTTCTTCAGAATAGCTCTATCCTTCTTAGGCCCCACAGTCACTTTCTGATTTCTCTTCACTAACCTTGCCTTTGATGTTCTGCAACTGCACTTTTCCCCATCTTCATCTCCCTTCTGCTTAAGGCAGTGATTCTGGGAACCCTGAAGTGGACAGTACATCCTCCAAGACTAATTTTGCCTCTAGCCACCTCCATTGTAAACTGAATCCTGACACATGATTCCTTTCACGAAGCTGCACAGTTCCTATTTATTTCAGTGACATCCAGAGACACCCAGACAGGAGATGTTTAGAGTGGACTAAAAGAACACTCCTAAAGATTGTCGTTGTTGTATAACTTCTAGTTGTTTCCAACTTATAGTGACCCTCAAATGAACAGAGTTTTCTTGGGAAGATTTGTTCAGAGGGGGTTCTCCTTTGCCTTTCTGTGAAGCTGAGATATCATGATTTGTCTAAGCATACCCACTGGGTTTCCATGGCTGAGCATGAATTCAAATCCTGGTACCCAGAGTTGTAGTCTAGTGCTCAAACCACTACACCATGCTTGCTATCAAACACTTTATCTGGTTTATCACAGAAGGCCTAAATTGGCATGGTCTGGCATTCACAATGCACTATAACCCTATTTACATTTTCAGTTTTAGGGTTAATGAAACATGCAGGGAAGGGAATGCACTAGCCCTGCCACCTCCCTTGCCATGAGCCAGAACCTTGGAAAACGACGGTTCAAATTTGTTCAGAGAGCCTCCATTCATACTGGGGACTCTCTCCTTGACTTGAAACTTTTGCACGACCAAAGTAATGATGGGGGCGGGCGGAACAGCAGGTGCATTCCTGCACATGTGTTTACTTTAACACACAAGAGAACATTCAGTTCCAACCTTTTATGTGACCAGCAGTAGTTTTCTGAATGCTGTCATCATCACTTTCTCCCTTTAATTTTCCTCACAATTTTAGGGTTGATTATCCACTTAATTTTCCTCAGGGTCTACAGTCCTCTTCTTAACAATGTGTCTAAGTATTCTGGAGAACACTTCACATATCTGATGAAGCAGCTAAAGACCAGGAAGGCTTATGTATAATACATTTGTTAGCCTTTAATGTGTCCCAGGACTGTTGTTTCTCCTGAAACAGACTAACAGGGCCATCCGTTAAGAAATCATTTATCTTTGTTACAATACCTCACTGTCTTCAGGGCAGAGAGAGTCTTGCAAATATTTCAGTGTGCACTTTGCTTCCTTCACAGCCTCTTCAGCTACAAGCATAAGAAAAGCATTAATCAAACCATTCTAGATTTGCCCAGTGTGCTGTACCATTAAGGAAAAATACTAGAGCTGACTCCAGATGGCATTTGATCTTAAGTCCAGAGCCTAAATCCAATCATTAGTACCAACTAGAGTAAACCCACTGAATCAATGGAATTTACAAAGTGTTGACTGGCCAAATTTCAACTGACTCAATGGGTCTACTCTGACACTAGAACTTGATATAGTACAAGGTCACAAACACACAATCACATTCATATCACAAATGTTTCTCAGTCACATCCTCTCAGCTAAGCAGGACTAAGAAAGGAAGTAAAAGTGAATCCACCTTGAATTGGGATTTTTGAAAGTGTCTGGATCTAATTCAAAAATATGGGTGGTGGGTAGGTAGATGGGATCTCCTTAGAGACACTTTCAGTCCAAACCTTCCTAGTGTGACGTTCCATGGTGTCACTTTCTTGCCTGCCCCAATCACTTTTACTTTTGGCTCCTCCCAAATCCATTCTTTCTATACTCCAGCATTGGGGTGTTTCCCCCCGCCAGATTTTCATCTTATTTAAAAAAGTTTTATCTATGAATATTTGAACACTAAACATATATAAAATGTACAGTACATAATAATGATAAGTACAAGTATTGATTAAGGACATCTCAGTATACATTCAGTCAATTGTAATTAAATGTGTTTCTCCAAACCTAGCCATCTGTGGTTGAATGATCCAGTGTGACAGATCCTTTGTTAAGAAGAAAGTAAATGGATCCCAGCTATAATAAAAATGTTCTGGTTCTTCTAATCCATGTAAACATCTGTTTTTGTATGTTAGCTTTTCAAGGAGAGCAACTGTCCAGATTCTGACAATCCAACTGTCAATAGACAGTCCATATCATGAGGAGAACTGATAACAATTTCCATGAAGGTGCAGCACTGTTTAGACTCTACATTTTTTAAAAAAAATAAACCAGTTCTAAAAAGATAGCACACTTACATCAAATTACATTAAATCATTTGCAGCCTATACACAGTGTGATGCTAATGTTCTTCATTTGTGACAGACCCCTTAAGACTATATTCAATAGGTGAAGTTCCATGATAAAAGTCTCCATGAAATGGATGAAAAAACCTTCCCATTCCAAGCAGATGGATTCCCTCCTTAAGTACAAGAAATCATTTATTGTGTAACAAAGTCAAATTAAGAACTAAAACACAAGAGCTGTATATTTCTAATCATGAACAACTAATGAGAGGTAAGACTTCAGTATATAAATATTAAAACGATATTATTAAGGCTATAGGAGACTTCCTACCAGCCTTTACTTCTATTTCTGTCTTTTGTAATTCATTTGCAGCGGCTTGTTTGAAGGAAGATGATATATATGGATACAGCCTGTTAGGACACAAACATACACATGTATTTATTTCACAAATTATGAAGACTAATCTGAATAACAATCCCATGATGCAGGCCTCTGTTGTTCCTATTTTACAGATAAGGATATTTGCTTACACATTCATGAAACTGCATATGTTATTTCATCCTGGCCCAGTACCTGAACAATTTTTAAACAATTTCTCAATGGCAGATTTACACAGATGCCTAAGAGCAAGAGATCCCAATCTTGCAAAACTTGCCAGTTAGGAGACACATGTAGAACTGTGTGTGTGTGTGCGTGTGCGTGCGTGCGCACCCAACTCAACAGGTGATAGAAGGTGCACAGGCATAAACATCAAACGTGCAGACAGAAGTGGACGCAAATGAGCCGTCCCCTCCCAAAATTGCAAACCCCAGGATTCCATAGGATGTTGAAAGTGGAATCACAGCGCTATAATAGTCTCATGTGGAAATGGCCAAGGTCTTTCTCATACATGCAGCACAATGAATTTTTGGCTGCTAAATTGTATACTTAAACTTGCCCTGGCCACATGACCCACTTAATAGATCTCCTACTGTCACGTCCAGTTAGAACTGGACCAGTTCCTAGCTTCATTATAGTTTTTATCAGGACATTCATTTGCCTTGCTAAACTGTACTTTAATTCATGCTACATATTACAAGATTAGAAGTCCATTAAAAAAATGAACATATGTGGACTGTAATTATTCACTGGCACCTTTACAGAACTGCCTGAGTAACTTTCACTCTAGTGTAAATCCACAGAAAAAAAACAAAAAAACAAAACACACACCAACCCCTGAGCTGTCTGGTGATTATCTTATGTAAAGTGTTCTGTACTCTGGGTCAAAGTGTTTGGTCACAGCTGATTACCTTTTAACGGTCGAGGCTGCCAGTGTGATTTGAACTTGTCTGAGATTATAAATTGCTCTGCCATCAAAATCAATTTCTCACCATGGCCCAAAAAGGGTTGCTAATGCTTTTGAGCACATTGCTTTGGAAATTTAAATATCTGGCTTGGTAATCATAAGAGAGGCCAACTCACCTGGGTCTGTAAAAGCAATAAGGCAAGCGCCTGGTTTCTACTTTCTTGGCTTGAATGAATATCCTCATCCGTGGGTCAAAGTACAATATAGATGTATAGGCTCTCAGCGACCATTGTTCTGGAAGGCTGGCTCAGAAAAGTGTTTAAGGTAGAATTATTTTAAGACCACAAAGGGAAAACTCTACGGGCAGGAGGAAATTATGTGCATAATCAGCTTGAACAAAAACAACAACAACACAAACATATTTTTAGCCTCTTGCTAAAGTGTTCCTGAAAGCCGGCAAGATGCTATGCAATTTTCTTCCAGAAGTGAACATATAATACATATCTGAAAGCATGATAACAGACTTGTTAAAATAGCAAGTGCTATGAATACTATCTAGGAATGGGGGAAGAATTTTAGAACTCATTTATGTGGATAAGTTTTCTAATTCTGGATGACATTGCTGTTTGTTCCCTGAGACCTCAATGTAAATGGTTTTCATACTCCTATAAGAAGAGTAGAACGTATCAGAGACTAGCACCATGGTTTTTGTGACAATTATTAATTCAAAAGAATTAGTATGCCAAATTCTGAACTGGGGTAAGTAACTTCTGAAACAATGCAGGTGCTTTTTCCTTCCCCAGTCTTCCAGAGGCCACATCACTACTGCTGCATTTTGTGTTGCTGTGCAAAGTACCTTCAGCTCTATTCAACCTAGGAGACCAGAAGAAAGAAAGGAAGGAAGATGTGCTCTGTACTTGGAGGATGGAATCAAACAGATGAATGCTCTGGCTCCCCTGGGTCTAGCTGTCACCCCTTCAGAATCATTGGGGCTTATGTGCATTTACAGAGACCACCATGTTTTGTCTTCTGTACATGCAAGAAGCAAGCTAATTATGCCCATTATTTACAGGTTAATTGAAGTCTTCCTCCCCATTCACTATTTTTTTTGTTTTTGTTTTGGATGAACTTATTTTCAAACACATATCTGGTTCCATAAGGACTTAAAAAAGAAAGAAAGAAAAAATATGAGAAATAATACGAGATTTGAAATACACTGTACAAAATTACATTGTGGTCAGATTCTATCCACCAGCTTCTTTAATGGGTAGGCATTTTCTAGTTGTTGGTATCCAAGCAAATCAGCTTGTTTGTACAACATATTTTCTAAAGTATTTATTCATACCCTTCTTTTCATTCTGATGCCTAAAAAACTCACTTGTCCGTGGTTCCAGTAATCAGCATGTCTACCCGGTCAGTTCGAACATCAAGTTCTGTCTCCCCACTGACTGTGAGTTTCAAATTATATATCACCAGCAAAGTCCCTAATATGAAAGTTAAAAGACATCACTAAGAAGGGAGCTTTTCTTTTAAAAAGTCTTACAGGAACCAATGAAAATGGAAGCACCTACGATGACTGCAATTCAGCAAATAAGAACTGTTCATGAGATTACGTACTGCCTCTACCCCATAAATTAATCAGCTAGACAACATCCAAAACTTCAAGGAATGAAGTCTTCCTTCTAGCAGAAGCGTCTGCTTTTAAAAGCAAAGTTTTAGGCAAAATTCAATGTTTCTGGAGTTATATTCAGAATCACAAATCCTTCTATCACTGAAAGAATGAAACACATAACCCCAACCCCCACCACAACACTGTTCAATTGTTCCAGTAGTGCAATTAACAGAATGGAGTTCTTGCCCAGGGCGAGACAAGATGATCAAAGGAACACCAGCATAAAATGCATGAATATCTTACACCACTTCTTTTTGTGCTTCTATCATAATATGTGAAAGAGGAACTCTGATATCTTCCCAAGAGAGATATTTGCTGAACTGATCTCAAAGAGGGGAAGACGTGTGAGTTACATCAACTCCCTACATTATGGAGGGAAAAAAATATAAGCCAGCAGCACATCTTCAAAGATCCAAATGCACCAGACAATATAGATCTCTCCCCCTATCAATAGATATTGTACTGGAGAGCACGGTACAATATATTTTCAGATATCATTTGCAAACCTCTCACAGTTCACCTCTAAGTCCAATAGCAGGGGCTGCACAAAGATGAGACCTTGAAGAAACTATGGGATCCTGCGACTGCTATACTGGTAAAGAGTCCCTTACAGCCTTACTGGGAACTGTAGTGCAAATGAGTAACTTTTCAAGTTCTGTTACAAATGTGACAAAATGTTAGAAGATCAGTAACAATATCTCTGAAATGCTCACTAGGTCACTTCTGTGAGACAGAAGGACTATCACCCTCAACTTCCCATATGAATACAAAAGTGGCTTTGCTGCATGCAAAGATTTTCCAAGGCCCTTTCCGCATGGCATTTGCCATGCAAAAGGGCGCCTGGAGCATTGCGTGATTGGGAGAAGCGATCTGCACAATGCACTCACAACTGTACGATGCTCCAGGGGCCGGCAGATGCCGATCGCGCACCTTTTCAGTTTTGGCTGTAAGTTGAAAATGGTGTGTAATTGCGCATTGCTCCCAGGCTCCGCACACACTTACCTGGCATGCGGAGCTTCCGGAGCCATGCCGGTCATGCTTCCTGCCCCAGCACAGCCTGGGAAACTCCCAGGCTGCACTGTGGAAGGAAGAGGCGGGGCCCTCTTGCAAGCAGGCACCTTGTGCGGAGCTGAAGCAGCAGGGATGCGAGAGCCTCTTGCCAGAGGCTGCTCACACGATCCTCGCACCCCAGCACTGGAAAAAGGTAAGGTGCAGAAATAGCCTAGGAGTTCTCATTTGTTCATGCCTAAAGATCAAAATGACGACTGCCTTGTAGTTGCTGTCTTTACTGGAGAAATAGACAAGGAAGAATTGTTTGTTCATTGTCTAAATTCATTTCATGTGGGAAAAATTAAACACTAACTATTCTAATTCCATTTCCTGTTTTTGTCTCACCACTGGAACCTGCAACAAAATGGAGTTCTCTCAGGATTGCATATATTCCATTCCATTTCATTCCCTTCCCCTAGGTTTCCATTCCCCGCCTATGTCAGCCTATGTTTTCACTGGGCTATTTATGCATCCTTCTTAATCCCAATATCACTATCCTCCCAAGCTCTGCTTAATTCTTCTTCTCAAGTTGTGCTATTTTGGCTATATAAGCAAAGGGCACTCTGCCCTTGAGCTTTGACTTCAGTATATATGATTTAGTATATATGGATTGGGCAATCAACAGTTGATGTGATATAGGCTCACCTGTTTTCCCATAAATGGTATCAAACTGCTTCATCAATTCAGCTTCGCTCTTGAAAGGAGAATATTTGTAAATTATCGACAACTGTGTGGCAAATTTCTCAGAGTCGTTGATCATTGGATTTCTTGTGTGACTTGACCATGAAGTAATTGGGACTATGACCTATAAAAGGAGGGAAAAACAATGCTTACCATTCAGAGATACTTAAAGGTAGGAGAATGTTGGACTGAGACCAGGCAGATCTGGGTTCAGTTCCATACAAAGGGTCATGGAACCTACTGGGAGACCTAGGGTCAGTAACTCCCCTTCACCCTGACTTCCTACAGGGATTCCTAAAAATGAAGAGGGGAGAAGGAAAGCCGCACATTCTGCCCCCAGCTCACTAAAGAATTGATTTTTCCCAATACGTGTTCCTAAGTGGTATACAATATAAAACTGCTTGAGGACAAACCCATAGAGCTGCAGATGGTGGAAGTGAAACTAACTTTTTAGGGATAAGAAAAAACTTAGGAAGGAATTATCTTGAAGGCAAAGCATGTTAATAAACCTTTGGAACGATATGTGGACAACATGCGGATTTGCTTGAAAGCATCATAGGTGTTATAGGTAGACATACTCAATCCATGCAGATGGATCCAGCTGACTGCTGAGAACACTGTGATCCAGTTGCACAGTACTGAGGACTAGCAGCTTGCACCACTCTTTTGCTTTCATACCATTAGCACAGATATTCTCCCTGTTGATGCAGCACATGTTGAATTTATTTCTATAGCACCCAAAGCCAAATGCTGCTCCCTGTCATAGTGCACAAGTCATCAGAATGTCAACCCACTCAATTAATTGATAACTAGATGCATATCTCCATGCATGACCTGGGGCTATCCTTTATTTCTGTTGTTGTTGTTGTTGTGTGGGGTGGAGAGGAGGTGGGGATTGTACATGCTGAATTGAATGCCTTGGTTGGGGGAAGACAGGAAATGGAAAATGCATGGTATTTTTGTTGTTTCCTGCTTCTTGTTTCTAGTGTTTTACTGTCTTTCAGCTCTTTTATTTGGATTCTCCCAACTGGATGATACTGCCAAACAAAAGGTACTGTGTAGCTTTTCCACCTTCTACTTTGTAATGCATCTTTTGTAGTAAGAAAAAGGAGAACAGATTATGGGAAAACACAGAAGATTTACAGATGACATGTGTCATCAGGAACACACAATAAAAGCCTGGTATGAAACAGCCATTTGTTATGTTTTAAATAAATAGTGCTTATTAAGCATTAATCATCGTTAATTAACAATGGTCATTCAGTAGACTTTGGAAGATTACTTTTTGGACTACAATACCCAAAATCCATCATATTCCCAGGAATGAGGAGGGGTGTTGTAGCTTACCAACAGTGGCTTTTACAAGCTTTATTATTAAATCATGCTGAGGGTCTCATTAAGGATGTAAAAAGCAGAACAAACAGACATACCTCATCGAGATCTTCCATTTCACAGAAAGTCCGAGAGAAAAAAAGGCACGTCATTGTATTCTCTTTCTTGGTGAATAATATGAAGTCTTTGCCTATACGCATTGAGCCTCTGTAGTAAAGAAAGAGGAAGAATCTGTTTTTAAAAGAGGTGCATTGTCTGCATGTTAACATGGTTATGGCAACACAGGCAGAAGAGACTCCCAAGGTTGGTCTTACACTCTGGAACTCTTTGGCATGCAAGGCCCATCTAGACTTGTCTTTCATGGCTTTCACAGACAGCACTTTATTTTATAAGCTCATCTATTGTGGACACTGTAAACTTGATGCTTTATTTATTTATTTAATGAATTTATTTGACATAACCTACATATTCTTAGATGACTTCAGGGCAGTTAACAATCTGACCATAAAAGCCTAGCTAAAATCACAAATTAATCAAAATACTTAAAGTTACCAATCAAAATATCACTAAACTATACACCCCAAATTACAAATAGCTGAAACAATACATGACAAACACTGACTAAAAAAAAAAACTGTAATAACAACAACAACAACAATAATAGTAATAATAACAATAACAATAATGATGGCACAGTTCAAAGACGACTGCAAAGGTATCATCTATCTTCTCAGATAGAGAAGAGGGTTTGGCGGCAGAAGCTAAGAAAATGTTAAGATCATCATGTTAGGTGGCAAATTTTGTGGCCAGGTGTATACATATGGCATTGAGCTTGATCTACAGATATATGTTATGACTTCAAGTGAAAGAACTGTGAATGCGTCTGAATTAGCAGTACAAAGCAGAAACTGTGCAATTGGTTTACCCTGTTTTTATTGGCTGTGCTAATCTGTTTTACCTGCCTTGCTTTTATGATTTTTCCCTCTGAATTTTATTACTATTTTATCAGAGAGTATTGCTTTATTCTATTTGTATTTCATTGCTGTTAAAGTGCTTTGAGCACCACTTAGTGGAAAGGGGGAATACAAATTTAATACATCAATAAATAATACACCCCACACCATTGATGAGTAGCACTAAGGGACAGTTTTCCATTAAGCACCAAGTGAGGAGTACAAAATCTTCCTTGTCATTAAAAGCATGAGGACTTTAAATATGAAAGATGTCTAAAGAACACTAAAAAAAATGTACAAAAATGCTTACGATTTGAGGCCATTGCCATAGCGTCCAATCATCTTAGGGTTTGACTGCTTAGAAGATCTTCCAAAATAAACAAGATCTGTAGCCTCTCCTGTAATAGATATACAACGAGGTTTCTATTTGAGGCTCTTGTTAGAGTTACATACAATTACATAAAACTACAGGATTTTAAACAATTATACTTTAGCATTCACAGTGTATAGCAATTTAGAGCACTGAAACTGCATTGCATGCATTATCTTGTCTTATTCCCTATAACAACCCTTAAATATAAGCAATATTATTAGCCCTTTATATTGTACATGGAGTATATATCCTTGTACAGATCTATATCAGAAGCTTTGTTGGACAATCCTGGGCTCCAGTATTACTAGAGGGGGTGAAAAATGATCTCCTATTGACTTTCTCCACATAACAATTGTATGAACTTCTAGCTTGACCTACTTTCTATCATTGTCAAGTACAGCTCAAATACCATGATTTGTCTTTATGACTTGGATGCTTCAAAACATGCTTTACTACTAGAATGAGTAGGAACTGTAGTTTCCCATGACTTAGTTCAACAAACCAAATCTGGACACACTGCACTCTAGAATTCTTGTGTTGTTTGACAGGAAAAGGTACTTCTGAGCATATTCAGAAATGTCTATTTCTCAGAGATAAGGTCTTCTTCTGTTGGTTAGTCTTCTTTCTCATTTTCATGTTCTTCCCTAAATTTGGCTGGCTTTCATTCTGCAGTATTCCACTCAGCAGTAGCCTAGACCTCTATCATACTGAAGGTCTGACTGGTTTTTACTATGGGTTTCAGGGGTTGGATGGAGGCTTAATGTGTGCACTGTGGCATCTTGACTACATGCTTGATGCAAGATCTCAGCCTCTTTTTTTAGGGGGAAAAAACCCCACCTGCATGAGTGTAGGTTAACGACAATATTAAAACTGTTTCATAATAGGGGTTTTAACAAGTAAGTCTCAAGATACCATCAAAAACCTCTAGACATTTATTACAGCAGAACGGTTAATGAGTCAGAGTCTACTTTGTCAGATGCACTGAGTATTATACTGAGTTAGATAGCAGTGTTGGTAAGCCTGAACTGATGCCAGTGGATGTGTGTAGGGGGAGGATTTAAGCAACTTTGTCACAAGGAAATGATGTTTTAAAAAATACAAACTGAATTATTACACTAAAGTCATATGTGTGTAAAATGACTATAATAATCATTCTCAAAATAATATTATTGATAATGAAAAGACCATAAGCCCATTATCGTCTGTAATGGGATAAAAATCTGTTGTCTCAATTCAGGCCACAGGCAATAGGACTGAATCTCTTGACAAATTAGTTGTATTCTGCTGTGTTTACAATAGAATTCCCCTCTGAATATCTTTTCTTCAAGAATGGCTATGATTTTGTTTAGGACCATAAACAGATAGAGCGTTTTGGGCGGCTGAACTATTCCCCCAATGCTTTCTGATGGCATGCTCTTTCTGATTTGTGTCCACTTGTTCTTTGGCATCGGAAAGAGACTGACCTGTTTGACCTGTGAAAAGCATGGAAAGGCACTGCTGGCAGATGACAACATGCATCGCATCAGAATACAAACAGATGAACCATGTTGATATTTTGCTCTTGATGTTATAATGTCATGTAACAGTATAGCCTGAGCTGCTTTGGGGACACCCTTGTATCTCAAAGCAGGATTATGGTTGGAGATTTAAAATAATTTAATCTGCTAAGTATAGCATGCCTCCTCTGAATGAATGCTTGAAAGAGATAATGGGCTGGATGAGCAAAAACAAATTGAAACTGAATCCAGACAAACAGGAGTGCTCACTATTAAAGGTCCTAACCTAAAGCACGGGGTTGGGGGTGTGTCCAACAGGGTTGGGGGGTGTCAACCAGTTCTGGATGGGGTCACACTCCCCTTGAAAGACTGTGTTCACAGCTTGGGAGTGCTCCTCGAACCATCCCTCCATATGTCAACTCGGATAGATGCAACAGTCAGGTGTGCTTATTATCAGCTTCAGCTGATACGCCAGTGTGCCCCTACCTAGAATTAGATGACCTAAAGATGGTAGTGCATGCACTGTAAATGCAAAGTTGGACTTCTGCAATGTGCTGTACATTTGGCTACCTCTGTACCAAGTTTGGAAACTCCACTGGTCCAAAATATGGCAGCCAGACTGATTACAGATACATCGAGGAGTGAACACATTACACCAATATTAAAATCACACCACTGGCTGTTAATTAGTTTCTGGGCAAAGTACAAAGTGTTGGTTATTACCTTTAAAGCCCTACACGGTTTGGGTCCAAGTTATCTATAGGATTGCCTCCTCTCATACAATCCACCCCGTACACTCAGGTCTTCTGGGGGCCATTTACTTAAACTGCCTAAAACAAGACTGGCAACAGTCACCCAGAGGACCTTCTCATCGGATGCCCCTAGACTGTGGAATAACCTGCTGGAAGAGATCCGACAGCAAAATATGCTGTCTGAATTCAAAAAACTGTTAAAGACTTAGCTCTTCCAGCATGCCTACTCAGTCTATTTTTAATTATGATGTACTTTAATTATGACATATTTGTATTGATTGGTTTTATGCTTTAGTGTATTTTAATTATAATGTGTTTTTAATTGGTATGCAGGTTTTCATTGTATTTTAACCTTTGTTGTACCATGCCAGGAGCTTTGAGGAGAGGTGGGTTACAAAATAAAATTTATTATTATATTATTATCATAATTTAAAGTGGGAGATCAGTTTTCTTGTCCTGACTCAGCTGTTTAAAGATATTTGTCTTCTGATAGGGACAAGAAAGGAGCCCAGTTTTTAAAGAAGGAGAGGAGGACAAGGAAGCACTGTCAGAAGAAGAGGTCACACACACACTCCAGACTGTGCTTTAAATCTCCTCCCTGCATTCTGTAGTGGTTTAGCACAAGTCAGATTAGGCCAGGTGTCACCATTAGAGCCAGTCACACCCAGAGAAACCCAAAGCCGTTAAGATGTTCTGCTTAGGGTTGGATTTATTTGTCCGGCAGAGCTCAAAATAGAACCACCCCCCTCAAGCCCAGGATGCTAAAAATAGCCAGCCCCAGTCTCCACCTTGTTTGCATCTGCTTTAATTTTTTTAAAAAGTAACAAAGACCCAGCACCCACCTGCTGATCACTGCTGCCTGTGCAAAGCCGCCTTCTTCTCCAGCAAAGGAAGCTGGCATGTCAAGTTTCAAAGAATTAATTTGGCACAATGGGGATTCTAAGAACACCTGATACACACACTATAGGAAGAGTTTATTTTAAGCACTGGTTAACCTAAGCTGTAGGAGACGGGCACTGCAGTTATCTTCTTGGCACCAGCTTGAAGCAGCCATGATCTCATCTTACCCTCTAAGCTGTTTGTACTTAACACCAAAAAAATAGGAGGGATGTTCACCCTTGGCAGAAGGAAACAATTAGATGAAGCAAAGGAGCATTCTGTGCCAAGTTACTTTCACTGCAGGAAGAAGTTTCCTGGGGCTGGGCTGGAGGAACCGATGAAATTACGAATAGACACTACAAAGGAACAGCCAATGGTACAAAGGTTACACAGTCCTGACATTCAGAGCATGTTAACCTGTTGTTGTTTTTTTAAATGGTGGTCAGGCCCATATACTTGAAAAAGCTCACAGTGGCACAAATGGGATAGTCTCATTGTATCCATAAGGCAAAACTATGAAGTAGATTAGAAAGAGAAAGAGAAACAGACAATGATGCATTCCAAAGTGCAACCACTCAGGCCTAAGGCAACACAATGAGTTTGGGCTGCATACATTGCCAGATGACGGCTCCCATGTCGATGGGGTGATAAATCCCCTCCAGATTTTATATAGGTTTAAAGGAGCTCTCTGAGATGATGAACTTATTTAGGAATATAGTTCAGCACCCTGGAGAGTTCTTTTAACGTCTGTACTAAAACCTGCAGCAGATTTATTGCCCTACCAACATAAGAACATCAGCCACCATTAGCTGCACAGAGATATTAAAGTTTCTCTTAACTTACACAGGATCATTAACTTACGTGGGGTATTAACTTACGTGGGGTCATGCCACATCCATCATCCAAAAAGCACAACATAAATCCACCTTGTAGATTATCATCATCCACTATAAAAAAAGCATGAAAAGTGCTTAAAAAACAGCTCTTAATAAAAACCTGAAAGTCACATTTAAAGTGAGGATAGTAGTTGGAAGGAACAAATAACTTTCTTTTACCTAGTTCCTTTTTGCAGTAACTAAGTTATGGTGTGACTAATAAAATGGATAACTTCACTCTTTCTACTGTAACAGAGTTACAGGAATATACTTGGAACCTTAGATGGTAACTTTAAAGTTTGAATTAAACCCTGGAAGTGATATTCCACTGCCTCACTGACTTTGGAGACACCAGCCTCCGCTGAAACTGGGCTGCAGGTAGTGGTGAACTTTGCATGCTTTAATACAACTCCTTACATTTACAAAGCAAGTATTTCATGGGGGAGAGTTCTGTTCTAGCCTGGAATCGGTATTTAAGATTTCAGTTTCCCATATGCAGGAAGGGAGCAGAGAAATAAACAGTGTGTGATCTCTCACCTACAGTCTGAAGCATGTCTGAGAGTCAACCCATATAGCATATGTGGATAGCCACAGAAGCTCCAGGTGTGCCATTCATCCCATTCCCATGTATTGGGGATGATTTGGTTAACACTGAAGATGTCTGTGTATGCATCAGAAGGCAATATAGAGATGGACCTCCTCACGTTTCTTAATAGATAACAGTCTAAATCTGTACTGACCTTCCTTTTGACCTAGAGTGATATACTTAGGGTTGCTGATGTTACTTTCCCGATTCTTCTGAGTCTCTCTACCCTACATCTGGTTGATTTCCAAACGCAAGCTTTCCACCTATTCTGCCTAGCTAATTAGATAGAACCAGGATTTCTCTCATCCCTCCTACCTCAGTACATTTCTTTTCATATACAGTAGCTTTCTGAGAAGAAATCAGACTCGATGTGATTATATTTCAATGCAAACTCACTAGCCAATCTGATTTTTCAAAGGGCTGAATCTACAATATGCTAAGACTGACTGTTCAGCTACTTTCAGGTTTGAAACAGGCTACTTCAAACCCTCACCCAAAGGCCCCCCTTTCCAGTAGCCTTAAAATGAAGACAAATACCTTTTAGAGAGCTCTGGCATGCAATTCTCCATTTTAAGACTGAATTATTTTTTTCAACCATGGGGAGCTTGTGAGTGGGGTGGGACAATGGAATTGTCAGCAGGCTGCAAGCAACCTGCAGGCAAGCTATGGAGTTTAGGGGTACTTCTGAATAAACATATTTAGGAATGCAGACATTTGCTTGGGTACAAATAAACTCATGGGCAGAGCAAACTCAAGCCATGCCCCTGGCCTTCCAAGTTTTCAAGTCAACTGTTTGCACAGAGCCTACATATGGGCACATCATGGGGTTAGGCTCCCATGCCCATAATCAGGTGGCCTGTAAAACAGGGGGGGCCTCGTCCTGTGTACAGAAAAATCCAACAGAATGAAGTACATGTAGCATCTGTACAGACAACAACCTTCACCAACCTGTCTCTACTGGGTGTTTTGGACTACAAATCCCATCAGCTACAGTAACCATGGGGAGATGGGTATTGCAGCCCAAATCATCTAAGGGAGCCAAGCTACAGAAGGCATCCAAAAGTTAAGGAAGTACTAGGTGACAACTATTAGCCCATGAGCTCTCTCCATATGTATCCCATATGTAGTCATATGAACATTTCTAAATTTCATCAGCATGTCATCTCCTATTTGTCAGTCTTCTAGATCCTAGGCCTTTATAATCAGAACTCAGTAATACTGTTCTCTCTCAGTTCATTGGTAACTGCATATCAAAATGGCACCACCCACCCACCTACCTACACATACAGACAGAGAGAGAGAGAGAGAGAGAGAGAACGTATAAGCAAGCAGGGAGAATTCCAAGGTTTGAAGAAGCCCAAGAAATATTTAGGGAAAACCCGTAAAGGTATAAGTGGTAAGGACAGGGAAGGAATGAGTGGGCAGTGAATACTGACTGATAGTTTGGAGAAACGGAAATCTGGAGTCGAGATATTCCAAAAGAGCACATTGCTGGCTGGCTGATGTCTTCAATTCACTGTACCATTTTGTTGCAAATCTTACTTGTTAACTATTACTTAATTTACATATTCACATTCTGAAGTTACTTGCAATAAAACAGAGATAGGGGCATCATTTCAGGGTCATTAATGGAAGGACAAAGGGTAGCCGCTTACAGCTAATGAGCAGTAGACAGTTATGTAAGATCCAAGCAGCCAATTAGTGAAGCCAGTGGATACTTGAGAATTTGTACGCCTAAAACTGGTCCAGAGCTATGACTGATTTCTTTTAACAGGGACTGCATTTCAGAACTCTCCACGTGCCACTACTTCCAGCTATGTTGACAGGTTCACTGCCATACAAGACAAAAACATCAGTGACTTCTACTCAGGTGTATTCCTCTACAGACTTTAACAGAAAGGTCAAAATCTATTTATGTGACCCCCATCTTAAATTTGCCCAAGGAACATTTTCACACAGGAATAAATATGCCACTTCTCAAAGCAAACAAACAAATGGGACAATTAATATGCTCAAGCAACTATGCATTCAGAATACCTATTTAAATAGAACTCACCAGTAAATATGTCCAGCCTAGCTGCACCAGCATCTCTGGAAAATATTGTTTAAATATAGATATATTTGTAGATAAAAATAAAACATTGTAAAAATACCACCAGTTATAGATTACATTAACTCCAACTAATGACCAAGAAGATTTTACAGCACAGCACTTGAAAATATAAAACTCTATGTTCATAGGTCACTTTAGCACATATGTGGGAATTGTGTAGCTCTCCAGATGGTTTTGGACTGCTTCTCCTAGCATTCATTGTTATTGGCTATGCAGGCTAGAGCTGCTGGGAGTTGCAGTTCAACCCCATCTGGAAGACTGCATGATTCTTAACCAAATATCAGCACCCTCCAGGCTAGCTTCAAAGTTTAAGGAAATACAGACATGCAATAATACATGAATAGGTCAGTGGAACAAAAATTAAGTCACTAAAGGAAAAAAATCAAGGGATTCTAATATAGTATTTTGCATATCTTAACTTTTTTCAATCTCAAAGGTCACCTTTTACTAGCAGTTTGATCTAAAATAATGTGAAGCAATAATAAACAAGTCATACCTCAACATACCTCAACATAATATACCAGGTTATACTATTAGCATCAGTTACAATATAACACTGGTGATACAGTTACAGAGAGGTATGTGTGGAAAGACAGGCCTCTCAGGTTCTAGTCCAGATGTTGGAAATGATGATCCCAAATGTGGAAAATGATGATGGGAGATATAGTGCAGCCATATATGACTTGGCCCTTCACTTAGGCTTTGAAACCCCAAAAGCAGCAAAAAAGCTCAAACAGCCAATTAGAGGGGATACACTGCACAAGATAGATGGGAAATAACCAGCTACCTCCAGAAGATGGGAGGAGAAGTAAATTCTTTAACTCAGAGAGGGGAAACCTGTGGCCTTCCTGAGACCAACAGAGGCTGATGGACATTGGATTCCAGGTGCATCTGGAGGACCAGTGGTTCCCGATTTTGCCAAGGCTCCAGAAAGATAGCCTTGCTAACAAAAGAAGCAGGAGAAAGGGTTACATTAAAGACTTGTGAACAATTTCTCTGACTATCTCCATCTCTAGAAGTCATGTTACGCCTCAGTTTTCTCTTCACCAAGTTGAACATAACATTTGCTTTCTTTGCTGCAGCATCACACTGCTGGTTCATGTTCAACTTGCAATCAACAACAAGCCTAAGATCCTTTTTGCATGCCATGTATTCCCCATCCTATGCATTGGCTTTTGGGGTCTAAATGTAGAATTTTGCATTTGTCTCTATTGAATTTCATTTTATTAACTTCTGCCCAAATTTCTCATTTATCTAGGTCTTTTTGAATTCTGTTCCTGTCTTACAAACCTGGGAGGGATGGCTAACACATTGTATCATCTACAGACTTGACAACGAGTCCTTCCACTACATTTTCTAATACAAATGTGGAAGGTTAATGGCTCAAGAACAGAAACCCGAGGCACTCTATGGGAGATATCCTTACAGTTTGAAGTGCAGTTGTTCATGGTCAGAGGATAGCAGATTCCCCTGTCCTAATGCCTCCCAAGTATCTTGGAAAGCAGTTCCCATCATCCCTGGCTCATTCTAGATGGGGAGAATCAGACTTGTGGTCCAATAATTTGGAGAACGCTAGCTTTGGGGAAGCTGCAACAGAGATTGTGTGGACTACCTAAACTGCACTGTTGAAGGAAAAAATATCTGTACTAACAGGGACAGATTTCTGAATAAAACAGGAACTTGAATGTTCCTTTTACCAACTTTTGAAGAAAACAAAAATAGCTGCCTCCTTGTGTATAGAACAGAACAAAAGGTGTCTGTCTGTCTGATCTAGATAGATCTAGCCACAAAGAAATCTCCAGTCCACACAGTTCTGTTATTTGCATAAAATCTAGCTTACAAAAGGGAAATGCTTACCGGGAATTGTCAATCAGTTCAGCAATGGCTCCAAACAGAAAGTCATGTGTCGTCCTAGAAAGAAACAAGGACATACTAAGGCTATTTCAAATGAAAAAGTCAGAAATAGCAAAAGACTGGAGCTCCCATGTAACCCAGGCTTAGGCGTGTTTACTCCCAAGTAGGTCTGAAAGTTCAGCTAGTTGTCTTCTTTGCAAGAGGTATGTCTTGCCTTGCCACAAAATCTGGGGATGTGGGCCCTTTCACACTACAATTATAGGCCATTTCCGCATTAGATTGTTATAGTGCTATTATTCCATTTTCAACATCCTATGGAATCCTAGGGTTTGCAGTTTAGGGAGGGGCCTTTGAGACCCCTCCTTAAACTGCAAACCCCAGGATTCCTTAGGATGTTGAAAATGGAATAATAGCACTGTAACAGTCTAACGTGGAAATGGCCTGTGGCACCATTCCATTTCATCTGTGATGGCTGCATCTTACAGACTCTTGGGATCTGCAGTCTCCTGAGGTGCTAGAGCTCCTGGCTGAGAATTCTAAGCACTTCTGCCTGAAGGGCAAATCCCAGAAACTCACGGCACTTAAAAGTGGATTGGTGGCTACCGATCATGTTAAATGTGAAATGGCCCCACCTCTCACTGAGGGTGGTATCTTCACAGCCTTTTAGCAAAACCCAGTGCAAGGCTCCTCACCGGTAAGTCCTCCCGGTTTCAGTGGAGCTAGGTCAGAAAGCCATTTCCGCTCTACTCTGGTATAGTGTGATTATTCCACTTTCAACATCCTATGGAATTCTGAGGTTTGTAGTTTAACTGAGGCCAAAGAGCTCTCTGGCTGAGAATTCTAAAGGCTCCTCCCTAAAGTGCCAACCTCAGGATGCCATTGGATGCTGAAAGTGGAATGATAGCTCTAGCATAGCCTAGTGCAGAAATGGTCAAAGACATTGGCTGCAGGAGGGCAGCCCCTGCCTGCCCCACCCCGCTCGACTTCTGTGTCATTGGCCATTTCCGCACTACACTCTTATAGCGCGATGATTCCACTTTCAACCTCCTCTGGAATCCTGGGGTTTGCAGTTCCGGGAGGGGCCACGTGGATTCCAGAGGAGGTTGAAAGTGGAATCATCGCGCTATAAGAGTGTAGTGCGGAAATGGCCATTGTTTGCTTTTTCATTCAGAATTTTTTGAAAATGTTTGGGAGATGAAAGCTCTTTTGCTAAAAGGCGAATATTTGGGGCTTGCCCTTCAGAGTAACTGCATCCCACTGAGAAACGACCAGAGTTGGGGGACGAAGAAGATCCACTCTGCTAACCTCCAGAGGCCATTTCTGCACTACACTCTTATAGCGCGATTATTCCACTTTCAACGTCCTACAGAATCCTGGAGTTTGCGGTTTAGGGAGGGGCAAACCTCAGGATTCCATAGAATGTTGAAAGTGGAATAATCGCGCTATAAGAGTGCAATGAGGACTTGGCCATAGACAGCCGGCCACGGGTGGGAAGGGAAGAGTTCCTAAATTTGTTCCACTCACGAGTTGGCATGCAGGTATTCCAGTCTCAACTCCGCCCTACGAAGAGATCCATAAGGGTTCGCCTGGGACATCGCCCTCGTCTAAACCCAGCCACGGACCGACTAAACAATGAGCCACCCTCCCTCGTCGAGATAGCCAGTCGCAGGGCGCCGCCTAGTGGCGAAGGGCAGACAAACGCGAATCGAGGGCGAGACTGCAGACAAAACTGCCGAGTAGAAGAGCTGGAGCTGGTTGGATTTCGTCCTTCGGAACGCCTGGGCTTTTGCAAATCTCTCCCTTCGTTCCTGTATCCTCAGGGCGGCTGTGCTTAGTAGACTAAGGCCATTTCCGCACTAGCCTGTTATATGATTCCACTTTCAACATCGTCTGGAATCCTGGGGGTTGCAGTTTCGGGAGGGGCCGACCAAACCCCAGGATTCCAGACGATGTTGAAAGTGGAATCATCGCGCTATAACAGGCTAGTGCGGAAATGGCCAAAGGCAGCCACGGCTTAAGGTTGCCAGAGTGAAAACTGGGAAGGGCTTCTATGCCTTCAGCCGTGCTGCAGAAGAGAGCATGTCTGCCAGTGGTACTTGTCAGGCAACCTAACACGCAACAAACACGTGCTGAAATTCGCTCCTGTGCATCATCATCATTAAAGGCACAGGAGGCTTCTCCAGCTTTGGATCTGGCAAGGCTGCCGCTGCCTCCAGAACAGTTTCTGCAGAAGAGCTTTGCTTTTCTGGAGCGCAACTCTTTGCCTCTCGCAGCTGAAAGATTCTAGGTGTTACGGTTAAGAAAAAGTAACGTTCCCCAATCTTCTAAAGGCAAGTTTGTAATTGTAGGGGACTCCGGGACTGGGTCCTCAAGATGGATTTGGCCAACAACGCCCATCAGCCCTAGTTAGTGGGGAGGGGTTGTGGGAACTGCAGTCCTAAAAATATCTGGATGATTACAGGCGACCACCTCTATGTCAAAGAAAGAGATATGAATCACGTGGACCTGCCCAGGTTGCTGGATTGCCACTCCTAAGATCCTTAGCCAGCAGATCCAAGGAGAATTGCAGTGCAGCAACATCTGGACTGCAGTTTTTTTTTTTTTAATGTTTTTAAAAAGACATCCCAGCTTTTCCCCCATCCTTGCTCCTTCCCATCTATGTCGGATTGTAGCTTCCATCATCACCAGCTAAAATACCCGATAGGCAGGCTCACTGGGAATGATGGGAGTCATAGTCCAACCCATTTTGAAGGAGACAGGTTTGGGAAAAAGTTTCTCCAGCCCTACTGTTTGTATTTGCTTTTCTTGATGCACATTAATGAACTCATAATCACTGCCTGACTGAATCTAAACCTGCTGATTTCCTACCAAGACTCTTCAAACAACATTTATCTTATGCTTCCAGTTACATAGATTTATAGTTCACAGCTCTACATACCTGAGGATTTTGTAGCTAGCTAAAAAAAAGGCAAAAGGTCTAAAGGTGTCCATATTCTCAGTGCAAAAAGTTAGATGACAATGCAAATCTTTTGCTCAGTTCACACACATGCACACATGTACACACACTCTCTCTAAAACAAATGCATCTTGGGATGACAGTAATGTCCTTCTGCTTCTGAAATGTCATGCAGAAGATAACAACAATCTTAACCATTTTTCCTGCATGTGAATGGAGTTTCCTTCCAACCCATGAAAATGAAATAAAAAAGAAATCCATGGGTGTATATGGCCTAAATCACAGATGGGAATCATGTAGTTCTCCAAGCGTTGTTGGACTGCAACTTACCACTGGCTATGCCAGCTAGGGGTGCTGGGAGTTGCAGTTGAACAACCTCTGGGAAGCTGCATGATTCTTACTTTTGGCCTCAGTTCAATTACTATTCTCAACTAGAAGAGACCTGTTGGTGTACCTTTCAAGGGATCTCCTCTAGATGGGAGAAGCAATAGATTTCGACCAGTATGCACGAAAGCATGTATAAGTAAAAATGTAGTCTGCTTGAATCTGGTTACTCTCTGTGCATGCGGGGGTGTGAAGAAGATATACATATACATTTTCAGGTTTCACTTTTGCGGATTTGATTATTCATGATTATTAGCTGTCTCCTCTGTTGCCATCCTATGCCATTTTTAATAGGGGTTGCAAGCCTCGAGAGACTGAGAAACTGTGAATGAAGCTTGTAGGTTCCTATTAAATATGGCGTGGGGCAGCAGTGGAAGTGGCAGTAAGCCCCACCAGCCACCCACTTCTGCCTTGTGAAGGAACCCTGATGCCTCAGAGGAATCCATGGTGGGTTGAATATGGTGAACATACTTTTTGTATTAAATATGGTTTGTGAGGACCTAGAGTAATTCATGGTTTTTCCACTTTCATGGGGGTCCTGTGCTCCCAACCCTAGCAAATGTGAAGGGATGACTGTAATACATAATCAGCCATGCAGTCTTACCTCTTATTATGCCTAAAATAAAACATCAAAATTGTATCTACTCTTCTCTTCCTTGCTGTGGTTTGAAGATTACTGAAGCACATATACATAGATAGATAAAGAAGAGGGTGAAGGCAAGAAAACCATTCCATCTCTGGAATAAGTTGCTCAAAGTGATGACTTTGTATCAATTTGTGATAGGTTGGCTTTGAAATCGGGCAGCAAATTTAATTTTACCCAAAGACAAATGACTTGCCCATATAGAAGACAATGAGGCACTCTCCAGATGTTGTGAGATTATGTTGAGCTGCAATCCTCAACTGATTCATTTGAGGAAGGTCCATAGGTTAGTGGTGGAGCACATGCCTTTGAAGACAAAAGTTCTAAACTGGACCAGATTATCAATAATTCAGTTGGTCCATTCTGAAGGAAAAAGGTATCTGTTGCTGCTTCTTTTTTCCCAAGTTGCTTCCTGAATCTCCTGCCATTTCTCTTACTATCCATATTTTGTATGTTACTTGAGTAACTGAGTAACAAATGCAAAGGATTCAGGCTGCTAGATTCATCCAAGTTGTAATGCTGAAAATGGGTTCAGGCCTGGACAGCTACATGCTGGTGTCTCCTGTGTCTTTCAGGGTATGCACTGGAAATACACAATGTATGTATTGTTTATTTATGTTTTTTCTAGAATTTATTTCCCTTGCTAAAATGACTCATACATTGCACAAAGAAGGCCTCTTTTTGGAACTGCTTGAGGGTTGCAACCACTTTCAGCCAGCCTTGGTTCTAAATGTCCATTGTTGGCATATAGCTGTTTCAAAATGGAGGTGATGGAAGAGATCTCAGCCCAGCTGAGGGTAAAAAGTTGCTATCCATCACAGCAGATGGTACTTGACTTAATATACAAATAGACCTCTAAGACCTTCTGGGGCTGAGAGCATCCTCAAATGCACTCAGTCCTTTATGGCATGTCAGTTAGTCCCTTCTGGCCTTCCTCAGGGTAGAAGAGACCATCTTGTCTGTATAGGTAGGTTTAGCCTCAGCCTCTGAAGCTGCAACTTTATTATCTAATGGAACACTATTGTTGAGGAGTAGTTTTCTTCCTCTCTGGCACTATGTTTTGTGTCTGGGAAGAATACTAAGTTTTGGAAGATTACTGTAGTTCATATTATTTGTCTTGTTACATTTGTGATGTTTTATATTTCATTTGTATGATTCCTTGTGTGATTACATTCCTTAATTCCTAAAATATTTCTTATTGTGGGCTAGCACTATTCTTGTTAACTTAGTTTTTGAATTATTTATTTAAAGGTCCCTTGAGGTATGTTTTTAGAGATTTATTTATTGTTGAGTTTGCTCTAATAGTTAGTGTGCATTTTTTGCCCTAACTTGTATGTTATCTATGTTATATTTAGCTGTTTATATCTGTTTGTATAAAGGTCCTATTTTATTGTTTTAAGAAATTGTGGTTGTAACCAGGAGCCAATCAGGTCTTTTAAAGAAAGTTAGAAAATCTTCCAAACTCAGCAAAAATACCACTCTCAGTTCAATCTGGCCTTTTATTAAAATAAAGAGAGGAAACAGAGGCAAAGTGGCCTGGTATTTAAATGGCCCGCAAGACAAAGAGAAAGAACATCAGGGTCTGCAAGGAAAGTCTCTAGATATAGACCACACTGAGAATACTACCTTTGATAATTTTGTTACTACATCTAATTTTGAACCCCACTTAATTTCAGAAGCACATAGTCCATCCAAGAGCACGATTCAGGCCCCCAGCTTGAGTTTGAATTTGCCTCTCGAATCTAAAAATGTGGAATTAGACTCTGACAAGGTCTCTATAGACATCTCTGTATCTTCAGATCAGATAAGTGCCCCCCCCCGAATAATGAGGACGATCTTTTATCCTTCTTTGAAAATATGCCATCCCTGGAAATTTTACGAGAAAGTTAGTTCCTTCTTAAAGATTTGAGATCCTGTGTCTCTAATTCCCCAAACTGTCTTGTCCAGTACCTGTAACTTTTCCCCATATTCCCCAATCCATCCTGTATTCAGAGTTATTAACATACAGAGGTTGAGTTCCTGAGGGAATACACTGCTCTCCTCCTTGCTGCTAGGCTGAGTCTACATAGCAACCGGCCAGACCCAAGAGCTCTCTGGCTGAGAATTCTAAAGGCCCCTCCTTAAACTGCAAACCCCAGGATTCTATAGAATCTTCTCAGGCAGCCAATCATACAAGATCTTCACCTCACACAGCCAATCATATGAGGTCAGGTCTTTGCCTGACACAGACAGACAAACATACAGACTCTGACTTTTATATAGTAGATACGTGTATCTTTCCATTTCTGTTTCCCTTTCTCTCTTTGTTCTCTCTCTGTGTGTATGTCTGCACAAACACTAGTATTTTAGCTGCTTGTAGCATCTTAATTTGTTTAATAGAAAAGTGGTGTATGAATTAATTAATTACATCCTAAAAATGATTGCTCATTCACTTATCCTCTGTGTGTGCTCCAATCCACAGAAAGAGTTTTTTCAGTGTAAGGGAGTATCACCTCTTTACTCATATAGCCAAAAATGGGAGTATATTTGATATTTTGCATTATCACAGCTTAGTGGGTTAAGTGTCTGATCCTTGGGAGTAAAAACATTTCTGGTAAGTATCAAAACATCCTTATCAAAAGTCCAAGGGATAGAAAGAGGTCAATGAAACATGTCAGTGCAATGGTGGACTATGTCCTCTGCCTGCAACTTGGAAGTAGTAAATCATTTATGAAGCAAAGTGAATCTAAAGTACAAAAGCAACCAATTTTTCCTGCTGCATCGTGCAACATTCTTCCACAGAACATACACCATGACTATGACAATATTCCACCTTGTTATGTGTGCTGTATTGCTGAAAGGTAAGCTTTTATAGGCTTATTTGACTAAACACTTAAATTTGCTATTAGATATATGCACACAACTTGTCAGTTAAATAATATATGGTCAAGTGACTGTAAATGATACAGTGATACTGTATAAATGGTACAGTGCAGTGCTCTTTAGTTTTACTGGATGCATTTCAGTGGGGCACACTTAATTGTCTACTGAATCCAAAGCTTTGGAAAGTTACCTTTTTGGATTACCATTCTCAGAACGTCCCAACCAGCTGAGAGATACTGGGAACGGCAGATCAAACTAACTAAATAACTAACTAACCAACCAACTAACTAACCCACCCTTTCCCAAGCTTTGGCACAATCACAACTTAAAAGGGCAGGCAAAAGAATGTTGATACAAAGTAGAGTTCCATGTGGCATTAATTATATTAATTGGTAAGACCATCTCTTTTCATTGAAACATTTCTGTAGTAAGAATGAAAAAGCTTTATCAGGCTCTACCTTCTGTTGTACCCATCAATATGACCTTGCATATGCTCATAGAGTGAGCCCCACTGGTTCTCATATTTGGCTAGAGAGTAATTCCACCAGAGCAGACAAATGGCTTGCTGGTCTTTGGTCTTCTCCCATAGTGTAACAAATTCATTCTTTCCCTTCAGTCAGTATTAGCAATTTGTTCTGCTAATGTTTTCTTGTGAAACACTTATTATTGCAGATAGGCCATTTCTGCAGTACACTTTTACAGTGCTATTATTCCACTTTCAACATCTATGGAATCCTGGGGTTTGCAGTTTAGGGAGGGGCATTAGGGAATCCTCAGCCAAAGAGTTCTTTGTCCTCAGTAAATTACAAACCCCAGAATTCCACAGGATGTTGAAAGTAGAATAATAGTACTATGACAGCATACTGCAGAAACGGCCATAGTCTACATTGTATGGGTTAGTCTGAATCAGTCATATATTGTGGGAGCAAGACTAACTTGACAATAACATCCTAGCTCCACGTATCTGTGTAGAAAACAGGCTCTAGGTGGGGTGTTTCACTTGTGATTGAGTCCTAGTTTTCACAGACATTAGATCAGGTTGTCAACCTGTATTGAAACTGTTTTTGTGGTGGTGGTGTGTCTGAAATTTGTTTCCAACTATGGGGAGTCTAAGGCAAACCCTTCATGGGATTTTCTGGGCCAGATTTGTTCAGAGGGGTATGGCATTGCCTTTCTTTGAGACTGAGAGAGTGTGACTTGCCCAAGGTCATTTGGGCGGGTTTCATGGCAGAGTGATGATTCAAACACTGGTCTCACAGAGCCCTCATCCACTTCCCAAATTCTGCAGTCTCCAGCAATTGCTGGACACATTTGGCCCCTCTAAGGGAGCCCTCAGATGATTAAAGAAAACAGCTCAGATTGCCTATAAAGCCCTGTTCACACTGGAATGACTTGCTCTTTGTGTGGTTCATGATTTTTACAATGCATTCCTTTCAGTTCATTTTAGTAGCACACTTTGAAACACCTGTGCCTTCCCAAATTCTTTTTTTAAGCATGTCTGTGGATAGAATCTAACATCTTACTATCACGTGAGGGGATATACAAACAATAGCTGCTTGCTAAACACATTTGGAATTTGCATATTCTTTAAATCTGTGATTCTGGTCATTTGCCTTTCAGGGGTCATGGGACTACCATTTGCCTCGGAAGAAGAAGCCAAACAGTTTTTAGGACTAAAGAGACAAACACCTTATTTGGACTATTGGCAACTAACTAGCAGCCAGAGTACATTGACTGAACAGGTATGGTTTTAACATCTCATTTTAGAGCTTTGAGATAACTAATGTGATTTGAAAGACAGGAGGTTCACTTTTCTTTAGGAGCCTTTTCCGCATCGAATTCTTATAATGCGATTATTCCACTTTCACCTTCCTAGGGAACCTGGGGTTTGCAGCTTTGAGAGAGGCCAGCCGGCCCCTCTTGAAGCTGCAAACCCCAGGATTCCCTAGGAGGTTGAAAGTGGAATAATCGCGCTATAAGAGTGTTGTGCGGAAAAGGCCAGGAACTCACTGGGCTTGGAGCCCAAATATTCAGTAAAGATTTTTTTTTTTAAGTGTCTACTGATTATGAGGTCCACCTTTGACTTACATGTGCTTGCTATCCTCAAGTTTATGCAGACATGAAAGTCCTCCACAAACATTTTAATGATCACTGCAAAGCTTGGAAAAGTTACTATTTTGGGACTAGAATTCCTAGAATCTCTGAGCCTGAATGGCCAGTGGTCATCTTGGCTGGAGGATGTTGAAAGTTGTAGTTTAGCAAAGTTATCTTTTTCAAAATCTGGAAAACAGTAAGTTAGAGCCACCTTTTCATTTGTAAGTCCATTTTCCATGTTGTAAACATTTAAAAATAACTTACATTTTCCCTACCAGAGTTATTTAAAAGATGAATGAAACAAGTATTAGAAAGCACCTACATCATCAAAGGAACAATAAAAATAATAAATTTTGAGTGTATATTCTAAATAATAATCACACACCAATAGATAACTCAATTTTCCACGTGTCACTTCTTTAGGTACCCAAAATGGCACATTGATGGAAAACAGTAGGTTTTAGAAACTAAATTTAATGAAGACTAAAGTTGCTGTGTGGATTCAAGAAGCTGTGTGAGGAGGAGCTCTAGAAAAGCAGGGTGGTGGTGAAGGAATTGAGTGTCCTGAAAAAGGATCAGGCTGTCATCACTGCCTCACCATGCTGCAACATTGTGTTTCACAGGACCCACTTGTATTACATAATAACAATTTAGGATAAATGTACTTGCTGTATACTTGCATATCACAGCAAGAAAATTAGCCACAATATGATTTTTAATATGAGATAAGAAGATGTTCTGAGTGTCTCAGGATTGGGGAATTAGTGTCCCATTCTAAGGCCCTTTCTGCACATTACCTGCTCGCGGAGGCGAGGGGTGCCATTCGCTCAAGCAGCCTCTTGCGCAAGGAACTTGCATCGCTCCTCCATTCTCCCACAGCTGGGTTGCCGGTCAAGCGGCCGTCGCACGAACGCCCCTTCTTTCCTTCCTTCTGCAGTGCAGCCTGGGAGCTGTAGGCTGCGCTGGGGAGGAAGTGCGACCAGCCCGGCTTGCCCGACGCACTGCAGGGTAGCTCGAGGGCTCCGGGAGCATTGCACGACTGCGCAGTATTTTCGGCTTAGAGCAGAAAATAAAAAAATCCGTGCGCGGCCCACTATAGGCTCGTGAGTGTTGTGTAAATGGGAGTGCGTTGTACGGACCGCCGCTCCCATTTACGCAACGCTCAAGGGGCCCTCTCGCAAAAGAAACTGCATGCAAAAAGGGCCTAAGTCATTGGATTACTTCTAGGGTGCCTTGTCCACAAATCCTGGAACCATCACTGCTCGAGTTGTTGTTATGTGCCTTCAGGTTGACTCCAACTAATCGAAACCCTGTAAATCTTGGCAGGATTTATTGAGAGGAGAATGGCCATTGCCTTTCTCTAATGGCCATTTCCTTTCTCTAAGGCTGAGAGTGTATGACTTGCCCGAGATTACCCAATAGGTTTCCACAGCTCAGTGGGAAATCAAACCCTGGTTTCTTGGAGTCCCAGTTGAACACTCAAACTGGTACAACACACTGACTCTCACTCACTGCTTTCAGCTCCTGCTATATATATCATACTTCTTGACTACTCTTGCAATGCAAGTTTCCTGGCTAAACAAATCTATATTGTGTTCTAAACAGGTTAGTGAAACCTGGACTGCACTGAAGAGATCAACGCAGCAATACATGGATTTGGGATGGTTTACATTTGATACCAATGCTGTCAGGTAATTAACATGTAAAGACTTGACTTTTCCAGGGATGTACCTTAAAGGGACCAGCATGGTATTCTTCCAGGGGTGTACCTGGGGCAAAAGGTTAAAATGCCCTCCATCTCCTGCTGCTGCCACTGCTGCCCTCGCAAGGCCTACTTATTCTTTAAAAACAGACATTCCAGCTGCTCTTCAGTGGTGGTAACCCTCCCCTGTGGATATACACTCTTCTGCACAATCACTGGCATGGAAGAAGGACAGGAAGATGGCACCAGCACTGCCAGAGTGAAAACTGGTGGTGGTGGTGGGCAGCTCCTGTATTTGAATGGCTATTAATTTCAACAAGTGTTTTATTAGCTAGTTGCATGACAACCAGCACCTACTGAAATTCCCCCTTCTAGCCAGCCATTACAATTACAGAAGCCTTCTCCAGTTTTTCAATCTGGCAACCCTAAATTGACATCAATAGCTGTAGCAGTTCTAATGGCCCTCATGTGCCATTGAGAGAGAAGGGTAAAGTCCTTTCTTGGAGTTGTTACTACCATGTTTCTGGACCCATTTGAGTCTGGATTTCAGGCCAGGACACAGAACCAAGTTGGACTTGGTCACTCTGAAAGAATCTTAATCCAGGTGAAAGACAGTGAGAGTGCTACCCTGTTGATCTTTCTGAATCTTTGATCAGATTTTGATACACGTGCCTAATTTATCATGGTATCTTACTGGATCCCTTTATCAGGTGGCAATAGAAAGCATTGTATTATAGTGGTTCCTGTTGTATCTGCAGGGAGTAGTGCTAGGGGATTCCTGTGCAGCTTAATGGCCAGTAAGCTGTGGAGTGCCATAGGGCTCCATCTTGTCACCCATACTTTTCAGAATATGAAGCTTCTGCTGGAGGAAATGATAAGGGATTCTAGGGTGATGTACCATCAGTACGCTGATGACACCTAGCTCTACTTCCCCTTGTCACTGAAGTTCACTCAGACTGTACAGCTGCTGAATCAATGCACAAATGCAGTAATGTGCAGGATAAGGGTCAATAAGATGAAACTGAAAACCAATAAGATGGAGGTGCTGTGTACTGGTGATTCTCAAGTCCAGGAATTGGATAAACAACCAACCCTGGATGGAGTTGCACTCCCCTGAATCAGCAGGTTCCCAGCTTGGGAGCACTCTTAGATCTTTGTCATTGGAGGCCCAAATGGATCCCATGGGAAATGCTGTTGCTAATTTCCAGTGACCAAAGGCTGCAGCTTGAGTGCCACATAGGCCCTTACCTGATCTCATGACCACATACTTTCCAACCATCCCAAATGAGCAGAGACAGTTTCAATTAATCTTTTCTGATCCCACTTTGGCAGCTGCTTTTTGAATGTCCTAGTTTCACTCTACTCCTTCTACCTCCCGTTTGGTTCTGAGCTTACTTCAGTGGTAGTGAACTAAGTTAAAAGTGCAAAAGTACTTTTACTCAATTAAATCAGCAGTGTTGGGGGGCAGGGGCAGAATTTAGCCTTTTCCAGTTGGCTCAGTTGTATGTCCATCCTCATCTTGACTACACTTTGACATTACTTGAACCCATGTACCTCAGTTTTCATCTGTTAAAATGTTGGAAGATGACCAACAGAAATAAAACAATTTAAGCTTTATCTATCTGAGAAAATCTTGGCTTTCACTGGCTCATGGTAAGCTTATGCAAATTTAAAATAATAAAAATACAGAGCATACAGAGCTCTTCACTCATGCCATTCCACAATGTAAGAGAAGGATTCTTACAAAAATTAATTATTCTATTGATTTACAGGAACCGCATTAGAAGAACGACTCTGGAAGTGGAACCTGAACCTTGGACTTGTTCTTTCTGCGATTTCTGAAATACTAGTGCCTGAGCCAAAGAGTGTTATCTAACAGACAATCAGCATTCATTGACCCACACAGAAATATATTTATCCTGTCTTAGATAATAACAAAGTCATAACCTACTGGGAGGCTGCCCAAGCCCTCCCAGAAGTGGATGAGACCTGCCCAAGAGAACAAACTCAGCTCTTCTACTACTTCTGTTTCTTCAGGGTATAATCCTATATTCTGTATCCCAAGGGGGCACAAATTACAGCTTGTAGCCCTTGACTGCTTCCTGTGCTGTCTCCCAAAGTGGAGGGACCTCATTCAATTTTTTATGAAACCCAATTGTTTGAGGCTTCCCAAGTGCCTATTTCTGGCTACATGGAAATCACTGAAAGGGATGGAGGGAGATTCTATTTCCATTGCCTTTTTCATACTTTCCAACTGTTTTGATTTGGCAAAAACAGTCCTAATTAATTCTCTGTCACCTCCCTGTTTTAGCTGTTTTGAAAATGTCCCAGTTCCTTTCTCCTACCCCTACTTCATCCTTTGTCCTCAGCTTATTTCAATTGCTGCAGAATGAATTCAAAGTACAAAAGTAGCATATACTCTGTTAACTCAGAAGAGGGAGAGGAGAGGGCAGAATCTTGCCCTTCCCAGTGGCTGAGGCAAAAGCAAACTGTCATTCCTCAATATTTCACATCTTCATCACACTGTAGATGTAGCTTGGCTACATGTGTCCTTGTTTCAATCTGTAAAATTTTGGAGGGTATACACCTAGTGTTTCCTACACTGCAGCAGGCAGGGAGGAAATCTTTAAACCTCCCCATTCCAGTGTCCTGAGAAGTGCATGTATCTGAGAACATATAAAATTGTGTTTATGAGAAAGTGCATGTACACTCATGTACAGATCCCATCCTCAAGACTTTTGGGACAGCTGGGCATCTCTGCTATACTTCCACCTGCCTGGGAGTAAGCCCCATTGAGTTCAGCAGGGCTTATTTCTCCATTGATATGTATTGGAATGGTGTGGAACTATAATGATATTGAGAGCCAGACTGTCCTCTGACCAAACTAGTGACTTGGATGACATTGTGAGGGAATGGTGGTATTCTGCTCTGTTCATCCTTCTGCTATTTCCCCTTCATCAATGTCTATTTGTATTTCTTCATGTAGAGAATGGCACAAAGTTCTTTGCTTCTTCTCTGCTTGGAGAATACTCCTGTTATCTCTGACCACTGACTGGAGATAAGAGCAAGGTTCCCTCTCCTTCACTTGTATTTCCAGCTGGAAACAACATGAGATAATCTCCTTTATTCTAGTGGGGCAGGATTTTAAAGAGTGGGAGGAGCATCACTGGGCCTTGACAAACTGGATTAGGCCATAAACCATAGGTTGCCAATAGGGTTACACTCTCAGTGGGGCTTGCATTTGAAAAAATCCTAATCCTTTTAGGGAACTGAAAGCATTTCCCATTGTTTGTGAATGACTGATGGAGAGCCTTTCTTGAAATAAATTGCCAGTCTGAAATCCATTTTCTTGAACTGGAGTATTCTTGAGGATTTTCTCCAAGATACAACTTAACATACAAGGTCCCTCCAATACAGGAGCAACTCCAGGTTTTCATAGCAAAATCCTAGTGCCTATCAACCTTACTTCTAATCTCTGTAACTCCCTGGGAGAATAGAAGTTGAATAACATATATTCTTCCCTTTTATAACTTCATTTGTAACATCTTTACTTCAGCTTTCTTCAGACCAAACCTTCCTTTGTGTTCATTAAGATGTATTAAGTCAGTGGACACATTAGTTCATGAATTCAAGATTCATGAATTCACAATTCAATTCAAGAATGCTTGTTACACTATTATTCATTTTTGGCAACCAGGTTGTATATTGTATCTGTCAGAGCCTGCAGACCTCACTTTTTTGGACTATAACTCCCAGAATCTCCCAGCAAGCATTGTTAATGAAAGTTATGGTCTGAAAAAAGTAAATTTTTCAAGCTGTTGTGCCTTGTTCTTAAAGCAAAACAGTAGAGACAATATGGACAACTCCATAAGTGTCCTCTATGTTTTAAAGAAAAACTCATTGATTGAAAGCTTTTGTTTGACTGTTTTCCTTTAAGATGTGCTCTTTCTCTCCCCTCTCCAATTCTTTTTGTACGGATTAGTTTATTAATTATTTTACCACAGGCTAGTACCACCAGTCATAATTGGCTTTCATAGTTATTCAAGTCTGATTTTCTAGCATTTTAGTTATAGAAAATGGATACAGGCTTAATTCAACTTATGGTTTCCATTTTACCCCAAGAAATATCCTAAATATATTTCAAGTTTCTGGTGTTGAAGTAGGCCTTGATTCATATGGGCATATAAATAATGCCATATTTAATAAAAACAGACAATTGTTTCAATCAGCTCTTTTATGAGAGTGGACAGGACCAAAGTCATTCCTTTCCTTCATCAAATGAAAGACACAAAAACTAATATTTGAATCAGAGAAACCTTGGAATTTGTGTACTGGAAAAAGCCTGGAAAAAACAACAACAAAAAACCTAAATCAATAAATGCAATATTCTGTACATGTATGTGCATGTGTGCATCAGCATGATTAAAAATAAACATAATATTATATAACACATTGTTCTAAAATCAAAATGCTTTTATCAGTTCTGCTGAGCATTACAGCTTTCTCTCAGATCCACCATATGAAGTTGTATTTATATTCACTTCCATATTGAGCCCCTCTGCCCAAAACACATCATATCAGGTAAAATTCTGGCTTCTGCATAGCGTAATACTCATGTGGTCACCTTGAGGAACCACAAGTTCTTATCCCTACCTATTTCACAGGGTAATACTCAGAATAAAAATGCAGTGATGCAGACTCGAATTGACTGACTTGGACTCAATCAATGACTTAACTTGGACTCGACTTAGCAATAAATGGTGCACTGACTTGTTTTGATTCGTGACTTGTATAATTTTAGTGACTGACTTGATGCCCTTGGTTCAGTAACGTAACACATTCATCCAGAAAACTTATGACCTTGAACAATGCTTCCATCTGTTTTTACCTATTGGTCATGTGATGATCTGTCTCAAGACCCAAGCGTGGGGACATTTCTTGGAGGGGAGCACTAAACCCATTAGGCAATGGGCTTAAGGTACGGTTGATATCTGCTTGGCAGCCTGTCCTTGTTGCATATTGGAGGAGCCTGCTAAAACTTTCCTAATAGCAGAAGGTAAGACTTGTCCCCAGCGGGCAGGGCATGTTTTTCAGAGAGGAACAGCAAATGTGTTAGGCAACAGGCTTGAGGTGGAAGGAATCTTCTTTCTAAAGCTTTTGAAGCTTCAGTAATAGGGAGTAAGAAGGATTCTATTCTCCACTTACAAAGCTGCAGAATCTTTTATGCCCATTGACACCTCTCATACACCCCACCACCACCTCTTTTTTTTTCCTGTTAAAGTTGACTCCCAAACTTGAGACTTGACTTGAAAGTAGCTTGCAAGGACTTGAGACTCGACTTGAGACTTGAAGGCAGAGACTTGAGATTTGACGTGAGATTTGGAGTAAAAGACTTAAATACATCACTGTAAACATGTGGTGGGATAGTGGTTGGGGGAAATAATGATGGATACTTTTAGCTCCAGGAGATAAATGGAATGTAGTTAAGAAAGATATAGTTGAGAAGACATAATTGTCATAAACAAATAATGCATCCCAATGGCTTTTTATAATGTCTCAGACTGCAATCCTGTGCATATTTACCTAGAGTAAGTCCTACTAAACTCATTGGATATGAGTTGTATAAGATATGTATTTCTTGCCAAATGAAAAATGGCAGGTGGTCTTACCCCCTTTTTATGTTTTACCCTTTTAGTTCTACCTCCTTGATTTTGGGGTGCCCCTCTGGGGGCTTTTGGGGGTCCCCTTGGGTCCCCACTCTGGGTTTCCCCTAGGTTCTGAGGTTTCTGGGGGGTCCCTGAGGACCTCCCATAAATTTGTCAGTCACTCAACTATTGTGCCCTCTTGAATCTCAAATCACTCCTAGAGGATAGCCATCTTTGTTGTGCACAGCTTGGTTTTCAGGGTGGGATATGACCCCTCTCTGAGCTCAATAATTTTTTCAAATCCTGCTTAATATCATTCCAACAACATGCAGTTCATATTTGTCAGAGTAATTCTCACATACTTAACTTTTTCATCAATTTTAAATCTGAATTTCTCTATCAAATGCACATGTTCTTCATCTCTTATATTCTTCATCAACATCATCATTTTTGTTGTCTAAAATCCACCCACATCATCAAATTCTTTTAGTCTTTCCAATAATAATTCTGTATAATCAATAGGATTTTCTAAAGGAACTAGTAAGTCAACAGCAAATGTTTTTAACTTGTACATGTCTTTTTTTTTTAAATATGCCTTTTATTCTTTCATTTTGTCTTATTCCTGTATTCAAAACTCAAACAAACAAAATGAATACTAAGGCATCTTTGTCTTTTTCCTTTTTTGACTTTCACATGGCTTATTCAGCTCTTCATTAATCCAAATCAAGCTTGCTGAACATTATAAATTGTCTTAACTCAAGTGATGAAGTTATCTCCCAAGTTCTTTTCCAAAATTCCAAACAACAAGTCCCAATTCAGATTTTCAAAAGCTTTTTCAGCATCCAAAATATAAGTCCCCCCTGTTCCTCATTGTGGTTATCTAAATTTTCCAAAATATCCATAACACGTCTAGTATTATCCTGTAACTGTCTGTTCAGAAGTAATCCAGCTTTATCTTCATGAATAAATTCCTGTAAAATCCTTCCTCCCACCCAGGGGACTACACAAGTATATATACTCTGTTTCACTTCCACGCCGCCACAGAAGCAGACAAAATGTCAGGAGAAAATACTAATAGAACATGGCCTCAAAATCCAGAAAACCCACAACAACCTATGGATTCCAGTCATGAAAGCCTTCGACTTTACATCCTGTAAAATCCTTTTCAGTCTTTCCGCTAAGATCTTCATACAGATTTTAAAGTCATTATTCAATAATGAAATAAGCCTATAATTCTTTGTCATCATCACTAGGTTTTGGCCTTTTTTAGGAATTATTGTTGCCTCTTTCCAAGTATCAGAAATCTTCTTCATTCATAATATTGAAATCAGTAGTTTTTGTAAAGATAAAAATAACTGTTCCTCAAAGCTTTTATAGTAGTCTGCTGATAAACCATCTGGTCCTAGATCTTTGTAAGACTTAAACTTCTTGATAGCTTAAACAATCTCACTCACTATTATAGGGGTATTTGCCATCAGTTTTTGCAGTTCTGAAATCCCAGGAAGATCTTGTTTTTCTAGATATTCATCTATCTTCTTTAACAAAACTTGTTTTTTATACAATGATGTATAATACTAAAAAAAAGAAAAGACTTCCTAATATTAACATTTGTCACTGAAAATTTACACCCCCCTTTTAAAAAAAATCTTCAAGATAAGCTTGGCTGTCTTTCTTTTCTCATCTTAAGAGCCAATCATTTTCTGACCTTGTTAGTAAACTCAACATTCTTCTGCTTTGTGTAGCATAACTTTTCAATGTCACCTACAGTCAACATTTATAACTGTTTCTGAAGAACCTTGATTTGGTTGAACACTGCTATGCTATTAACATCTTGATCTACAATGGGGGCGGTTCACCCCAGGCGGCAATGTTTTTGGGGCACTCTGGTTTGTGGCCATGGCCCTGCAAACTTTGGCCACACTCCCATGCACAGTGGCTACACCCCCATGCATTGTAGCCACCCCTTCACACTGTGGCCACACCCCCATGCCATAGCCCACCCCCTCCACCCCCTCCAAGCTCTGCCGCTGGAAATATCTAGGTCTGTTCCCCAAGGAATTCATACTCCTTGTAAGATTTTGTATTGCCAAGAACAGCATCATATATTTTGGATATTAAGCCCCTTGGTATAGTTGTCGATTCAATACAGGATCCTCAAAAAAGGTGTTGGTGTCTTCCCCCTCCCCCCTTCTTCTTCTTCATCTAAAGTATGAGCTTCAAATATTCCCAGAACAGAACAGGTAATAAAATGCCCCCTCTCTCTTTGTTTTAAAAAAATCTTTTCAACTATACAAGCCCCTTCCTGTCCAATGTGTTCTATCTTTTTTTAAACAAGGGATGAAAGAAGGAGTCTTACTTGAGTGTTATATATGTGCATACTCACAAAACAACCACACACAAAGGGAATGAAGGTAAAAGGGAATAAAAGCATTTAACTACCTAAAAATGACATAGAAAAATCACCTTGTGGTGATTTTTCCCATCTTAAAAATGGTTGCATAAATCAGGCATATAAATACTGACCAAGAAAAAAGTATCTGATAGGGTAATTTGTAACTTACATGCCTTTCTGTGGAGAAACTTGATATAAAGTGTTATTATTGCTGTCAAGGAAGTCTGGCAGCAAAAGTATATTATTATAGCCTTTTCTGTAACATGTGTCACACAGGAAAAATAGACCTTGAGTCTCAAAGTGCTCCTTAATATGGTTGAAATATTCTTTAGTAATTTCTGCAACTGGTGTGACATTATTAATACAAATGTTTTGCCAAGATAATAGCCAGTGCTACTTATCTGCCACAGCAATTAAAAATTGCTAATAAAATAACATGGAGATAAATCACACAGTACTTTCTATTATAGAGCTCATTTTAGAAAACCTAATTTTTACAGCATGGGCCAGAACTTGTTAGGAACTCATTTTTGCACGTAATGCCATGATAAATTTTAATAGTATAGATAACACTTGCTTCATTGCCAAATTAATTATTCATTTAAAACTCTACAGGCCAACCCCTGCAAGGAGGATGCATGTCGCCTGTCTATGTTGCAAACCAAGCCAAATTACAAAGGTGTCTTATTCATCAACAGTGGCAGTTTTTGACATTATTATTCCACTCCAGACACCCTGTGCATTAAATTACTGTCATGCTTCCTTACCTATCCAGCTTATGAGGGCAGCACTAAGGGTCTTGTTGATGTTTTTTCAGGACTTCTTGGCTCTGCTGAATATTAAATATTTGAGCATTGCTCACCTCCCCAATTCTTAATTTGTAAAGGTATCACTAGTTGGTTTATTTTGCGGACTACTAACACATATATAGCAGACTACAAATAAATGACCATGGACCAGATTTGCTGGATACTAGTGCAGAATAGGGTGTTGCAAATACATATAAGTCCAGTCATATCATATGTGATAGTATCTATTGCCTGCTTGGAACACGACAGACAACAATGAGGACTGACGAAATTCTGCCCCCCCCAGTTATAAAGTTGGTACTCAGTGCTTTCACTGAATATCTGACCTAGTGGAATTAAAATATTCTGTGTAACTGCTTTTTCACATCCAGTTTCTTGTCCTGCATCCATGGCCATATATCCCAAACTAAATGGGAGAGAACATGTGCACCGATGCAAACTTTATATCAAGTTTTTCAAACTAGGTGTCCTGCAGATATGTGGGATTAGAACTCTGAACAGAGAAATAATATTTTTCTTCTTCACAGATCTGGTTTCAACAGAAATGCATTCCTGATTCAATCAACTAAATAACAGTTCCAATGTAACATGCATGTATTATTTGGACCATTTACAGTGGGCTATACATGATAGACAGCCAGCATGGTATAATGGTTTGAGTATTGGATAAGGACTGTGGGAGACCAAGGTTGAAAGCCCCAGTAAGGAATGGAAACCCATTTCAGCATGTCAGAGTATTTCAGCCTAGGGGGAAGGCAATGGCAAACCTCCTCAAATAAATCTTGTCAAAAACAAAACAAAACTCTGTGATAGAAGCATCATAAGCTGGAGTCAAATCGAAAGCCCTTAACAACAACAATTTCTGATTCAATTAACCAAATAAGACCTTTTCATGTTCTCTTCAGCTCCAAAATGATAGGAGATTGTATTTATTTGTGATTTAACATTTATTAGTTTTTAACAGAAGATAGAAACAAGACAATCCACAACCACAGAAAAAGAAAAAAGAAAAAAATGGGAGAAGAGAAACAAACCACACACAAACAACTGTATTCAGGTGGCCCTCTACATTCATTGGTTTAATGTTCATGAATTTGATCATCGTGGATTATTTGCCAGCACTTCCATTACTGTTCTTGATTGTTTTAATGGGGACTTAAACATCTTGCTTCATGTTCACCATCTCTCTGCAAGCCTTGTGAGGCTGAGAGAGACCACGAGAGACTAAAAACTCGAGGTGAGGCTTGCAAGTTCCTATTTAAAAACACATAGGGCAGCAGAAGAGGTGACAAAAAGCTTTGACAGTTCCCTGCTTCTGCCGTGCAAAGGAACCACTCTGCTTCGGAGGTAGAACAGGGCAGCTGGTGTGCTCCTCACCACATATGTATTGTGCGCTGTACATTTGACTCCACAGTGGATTGAATCTGTGGATCATACTTTTGCGTGTGTGTGTGTGTTAAATATGGTTTGGGGTACCTATAGGTATTCAGGGTTTTCCCACTTTTGGAGTGTCTATAGATATTCAGGGTTTTCCCACTTTTGTGGGGGTCCCGTGCCCCTAACACCCAGGAATGTGGAGGGCTGACTGCAACTAGAAATAAAATAAAATTAAATCAAACTAAAACATAACACAACCCATTACTATGGCTATTTCAGCACTATAGCGCTATTATTCCACTTTCTTTTTTTCCCCAATATCATTTTATTAAAGTTTCTCAATTAAAACAATATTATTATTGCTATTTCACATGAATTATTTCTTGAATCTTCCAAACTGATCTAGACTTCATTTCCAAAATCTCTTAACATTGTTATATCATTGTACTGCATTTTTCAGCCATTTTACGCGTTAGTACATAGCATTTCCATTACCATATTCCTGCTTCATGATATCTGCCGTAATCATCACAATGAAATTTTTCCACATATTACCATGAATTATAGACTTCTATCACAGGTCACCCAGCAATCACCTACAATTTGCCATTCTTTCTGAATTTCATCATCTGATTTCCCTTTCAATCTTTGAGAGACTATGTCAGCGTTTTTATTTTCAATAAAGGTTCCCCACCATTGTTCTATTGTAGGTATTTGCTGTGTTTTCCATACCTTAGCGTATTCAATATGTGCTGTTGTTATCATATATAATAATATTCTCCAATATTTCTTTATATTCATACCGTCTACTAAATCTGTCATATTTAACAAATACAATTCAGGAGTCATAGGAAATTGTAGCTTCATTATTTCGCAAATCCTGTTATGTATCTCAGTCCAATATTTCTTGACCTTTGGGCATGTCCACCACATATGATATATCGTACCCACCTCTTTTAAACATTTCCAACAAAGCCCGGTACCTGAATTGTAAATCTTTTGTAATTTATCTGGTGTCAAATACCATCTATAAAACATTTTATAATAGTTCTCTTTTAGATGCTATTATTCCACTTTCAACATCCTATGGGATCCTGGAGTTTGCAGTTTAGGGAGGGACTGGCCAGCCCCTCCCTAAACTGCAAACCCCAGGATCCCATAGGATGTAGAAAGTGGAATAATAGCGCTATAACAGTCTAGTGAGGAAATGGCCTAAAAGATTCATCTTTGTTAAGCACCATGCCCTTAAGAGATGCATTATTTAGGCAACATACACATGGTACAATATCTAATTCTGTGGTTAATTCAAGTTCATTATTAGCTTGGAGCTGAGGTTCAGCAGCAGCAGGGAGGTGGAATAACACCCAAGATTTGTCTCTTTACTGGAATAGACATTTAGTCTATTCAGTGGAACTTACCTTTCAATGATGCTGCCATTACACATTAAAGTATCCCAGTGAGAAACAATATTATCCATATAGAATGATGGTTCAGGAAAGTGACACATTGCTCCCCCTCTGGTTTCTGGTTATAATAATGGAATGTGATTTCTTCCCATCTGCCCCATCTTAACACGGCACTACTCCAGCAGCAGCATAATTCATAAAAACATAAAAATGGGACAACTTGATAAGATGAATAAATATTGTATTCTCATTAGATAGAGGGGTAAACACCTTTTGAGACTCAGAAATCTTGTCTTGACTAATTTGTAGGACAGGGATTTCCAAATGGTGTGTTGTGACATGTTAGTGTGTTGCCTGCAGTGTGTAGGTGTGTCGCCTCCACGGGCTGAGAAAGACCTCTCACCTGAGCCTGGCCCACCACCACCATTCTCGCCAGGGTCTTTCCTTGCTAAGGACAATGGCAGCAGGCCAGGATTGGGTGCAGGGCTGCCTTTTCCACTGCCACTGCTCTCACTGGGGTCTTTCCTTGCTGAGGGTGATGGCAGCAGGCCAGGCTTGGGGGGGGCACCTCTCCCACTGCCAATGCCCTTGTTGTAGTCTTTCCTCACTGAAACATGCTTAAAAATGCTTGATGACAAAATACGAGTATCTTCATCTACATCTAATATTCCACCAAATATTGAAAAGCTGTGTTCATCCTATCAACCTCATACATCTTATTAAAATGGTAAGTAATTATTGGTTTTATTCATTTTTTTAAATTCTTGCACATATTAACATATTCTTACTCATAAATGACTACAGTCTTGGAAATGCATGTTATTATTTACAAATCATATATTTTAAAAATATGAAAGGTTTTCATGAGATACGTTGTGGCCTTGTACATTTCGTTATTACAATTTATGTACATGTCCATATATCTTACAAGGGGTTAGTTTAACCTCTGGTTTGCTAATTAAACTGAATTACTGTGTCATGAAATGATGCATGTCTAAAAAGTGTGTCACCAACATGAAAAGTTTGGAAAGCTCTGCTGTAGGAGATCTGAATGTATCTGGTCTTGTTTTGAGAATTCCAGTTCATGCTAGTATCTACCATGGTTTTCTTGTTTCTTAGTGCCAAACAGTGATGGAAAGAATATTTATTAATATTTGAAAAGTGGTCAGAAATGGTATCAGAAAACCCTGTTGAAGACAATCATGGTTCGGGACCTATTTTGTGTGATAAATACAAGTAAGGTTTTTTTGTTTTCTTGTTTTAGAAAACAGCATTTTCATTTCCCAATCAATTAATGAGGGGAGGGTCTTTTGTTTCCAATTTTTGAGCAATTTAGGTTGTGGCTGACATACTTCTCATCCGGGGGAAGTCAGGATGGTTGGACAAATGTATGTATGTATATATATATCTGTAGTCATATGTATATTTGATTTTGTATGAGCCGATATGAATGTAAATGTTATTTGTTTGTTTTATTGTTAATAAAATTATATATTTATATAAAAGAAAACAGCGTTTTCTGCACAGAAAACAGGTTGTCAACACGAAAACAGCAATTGCTGGGCTGATTATGAAATTTCTGTGCAGAAAAATCTCTTTTCTATTCCGGAAACTTGTTTAATACATAGCAATGTTGTTTTCTGTACAGAAATTGCAGTTTTCTGCAGGAAATTTTATTCTTTGTGCAGACAATGCAGTTTTCTGCAGGAAATTTGATTTCTGTCCCGAAAGTGCCATTTCTGGGCAAAACACATAAACAAGCAGACAATCACCACCAGCACATTTTTAAAAATAAGTCCTGGCCTGTTAATAGTTTTTTGAAAATTGTACAGTTTTCAACAGTTTTTTCACACTGGGAGAAATGATAAAATTATTTGTTCTTGCCTGCAAGAATTAAATTTCCAAAGATTTTTCTCTCTAGTACTAAATGGTGTGGACTGCATTATGGCACTCTTAGCTACAGTACATTTTTAACTGCATAAAGACTTTTTACTCATTGTGCATAGGTGCTTTGTCAATTTTCCGTTCCTTAGTAAAAGGTGTTGTATAAATTCTTGGGGTTCAACCCAGGTTCTTGTTTCATGGCATCATGTATATTACTTGATATGTAGTCCTTCTTTATTTATTCTTAGCATAATTTTAACATCTGGCTTGTGTTTTTAATTGTGGAGCACTGCTTCCCATCCCCCCTCCCCCATCTTTCCTTCTGTCTCCTTGTGAGTATGGAAAGCAGCTGGGATGGTTCTGTGTGACTGCAAACAATTAAGAGCATACCAAAACACACCCGTTAATCTTAGGAAGAGTCTTGTATCTTGCTTTTATGGGGTATCCTATCCCTTCTATATCCACTTATAAAATGCAATGTAGCATTCTGTCTACTCTGTTTTCTGCAATTGGGAAATGTTCTTGCACACAAGCTGAGATTTTTCATTCTAAATCGATGGGATTTCATTATAATATAGTGACAATTTGGAATAAAACATCTCATTTGTAGCTTAAGTTTCTCACAGATACAGAAAGTTGTGGTTATGAGAAGACCGGCACTGAAATAGCAGGAAGTGTGTGATAGTCATCAGTTTTGAAGAAAAGGTAGGGTAATAATAATAATTATAATTATAATTACATATTATTATATCATAATAATATTATATAATCTATTGTTGTTGTTATTATTAGTATTATTATTATTCCAGAAAATATTATGAAATATCTTGATGATGATAATGATGATGATGATGATGATGATGTCCTAACAGTATTGGGGTGTACCACAGTGAGATAATAAGGGGTGATGTTAGGCAATTCAATACACTTTACAGCCATGGAATACAGAAAGATCATAGCTTTTATTTGCTTACACCAGTAGAAGACTTAGCTTGCATGGGAGTGGAAATCTGTATCAGGTGACCTTCCTGTCAAATTGTAAAGACCAAAACCAAACCAATGTGCTGCTGGAGAGATGAAATGAGAAGCCCAGTGATCAAAAGCCTCTGTGTGAATCCTCTGCCACCTGGTGGTGAGACTGAGTCCCCTACCCCCAAGCTGGGTGTGACCCATTTCACTTTCAACCCCAAGATCTCATAAGGGAACCTGTGAAGATATGGCCTACCTACAAGCTTTGTCTCCCCTTAAAAACTGGATCTGATGCCATGACTAACAACTCCAAAGATGTGACAATTATATCCGTATCTGTCTATATCTATATTCAATGTTATTGTATCACTAATACAAAAGTGAGCATGGGAGCTGGACAAAGACTGAAGCCTCAATGAAGCTCAACCCAGGAGCTACTTACATACATCTTCTAGCCCAGCCTGGCCTGGAGTGAAGACTTTGCCCTGTTTGGCCAAGTCCTGTCCCTGGAATATCCACATCAAATCTGATTGGTCAGTTATTCCTGCTGCTATAGGGAGAACACCAAAAATATATAGGATGCTTGCAAGAGAACACTGAAGATGAGGAAAAAATGGTGCTGAACCTCCAATTCCCCCTCCCTGCAGTGGACTGCAATCTGGCAACCTATGTTAGTCTTCGGCCATTCCCTTTTTCTCTCCCCTCAATATTAGAGGACATCTTAGATATATCTGTAGGCAGCATGTGAGTGGTTATGCTAACTGTTTCTTCAAGTACTGATTATATGGAAAATATTTTTTAAAAATGCAGAGTATATTAAATATGTAGTATGCAGTTTAAGATCCTTAAATTTTTCATAATAAAGTAAAAATCTCTATCCCCAGTTGGATTGGGACTCGAACACAGGAAACTTTCCCACCAGTTTTTTTTATTTCAAAAATATCACCATTCCCCTGGGTGACACAGAGAGAATAACCAAAGAGAAGAGAACTCTTCATTGACACTAATGAAATTCTTCTTTTTTAGTCATCAAGCCAGGAGGTGGGGATTTTTAAAATTAAAATCAAGTGGGGCTGAAAGTTTAAACTTCTTGTACTGGTCCAGGTAAGACCATAGCTGCAGTGCACAAAAGTGAGGAATCTTTAACTGCCAGCATGGTCCAGTGTTCAACTATGACCCTGAATACCAGGATTCAGTTCCCCACTCAGCCATGGACCTTGGGTGACCTTGGGCACATGGACCTTGGGTGACCTTGGGCACATCACATACTCTCAGCCCCAGAAAATCCTGTGATAGGTTCGTCTTAGGGTTGCCATAAGTTGGATATGACTTGAAGGCACACAGCAACAATTTAAACTTCACACTGGATATTTACTATAGTATGCAGTTAAATCTTAAAAACATGAAGTACATGATAGTCTACCTTGAATATTCTACATTGGACTTATTTGCTAACAGGCAGGCACGTAGGAACTGTATAAATGGCTCCTCAACTAGAGAAAATGGGTAGATCCCTTTGCTGTATTATTCCAGGGGAAAGATACATTCTTCAACTGTTTCTAGAGGTATGGCTCTCACCATTAGAAATGACATTTGCACAACTTCTTTCTTTCTCTCCTAGGGTATTAAGTGTGTGTATGGGTTGGGGATACTGCTGCTTCCATTGGAACAATTTTGTATTCTCTGCAGTGCTTCAGACATAGCTTTTTCTTTTTCTTTTTTTTTTCTCAGATGGGGCAGGTGGAATGACAGATGCCACACACAAAATATGGAGATTATTCAGACAATACTGAGTAATTGAGAACAACCTACAAAGTAGCCTTAATGGGGTGAGGAGGTATGGAGAAAGAAAGCAGAATCACAGCAATGTCACCTCTGTCTTTAGACCTCTGAGTAAACATGATGCATAGGATTGTACTGTTAGGAAGCTAGACTGTGTCTGACATGCAGGACTTACATCAAGACCTCCTGTAGTGAAGCTTAACACTTTGTCTAATGTGCTACTTTGTCTAACACTAGCTAATGACACTGTGAAAAAAATAATATGATTTTCACACATTTCAGAAACCACTTTTATAGCACGTATATAAAACTTCTACAACCAATAGTCACTTGCACTGCAAAATTCTACAACTCAGAGGTGAGGAAGATCATGATCTAGTCTTTCTTCATCGCTACAAAAAAAGTGGCCTATACTTTTTAGTCTTCTTATTTTCTCTTCTCATCCTGAGCATGGTATTCCTAACGGCTTTACCTAGTGATGTTTAAGAGTAGCCCTGAGTCTATTACCTCCTGATAACCTGCAGGATACTGGGAGCCTTCAGCAAAGTACTCTCAGGCTAGATTCTTACAGGCTGTGGTGGCAAGAGTCAGCAACAATACTTTGAATCAGTGCTAGCATTAACCTGGTGGCCCTTTTGGGTTGAGAGGTGACAAATACATGCCATAAAAAAATGAAAAAATAACCATGTATATTTCATACAATGTTCCTGACATAATAGTGCTTTAGACTACTGTAGCAAATTAAAATTAAAATTGTGGACTCCAGTGGAGGTGCTAAGCTGGGATGTTATAGGAAATTAAAACAGTCCACTGCCTACTGGATTTTTAAAAGGAGGATGGGCATCTGTGCAGACTCCGTCAATCTTTCCACCTAGGTACTTATTGAATGCCAGACCTTCCTTCAAGGATATCAGACCCTGCTATTACTAAAAGTGGTATACAAAGATACAAGTCAAACCTGGGTTCTTCCACGATTGCAGTACTATGCAATTGTATTGTGATGCTTGATAGTGTCATAACCACTGCAGAAGCTGCTCTGTACTCATTACTGTGTCTCCAAAGCAGCAGTTGTGTCTGGGAAAGATACCAGTCCAGCTGTGCCTCACAAATAATATGGGTTCCAGTATAAATCCTACCAGGACCTCTAATTTGAACTGAAGTGGAACAAATGAAAGCCAATATTCCATTCTAGAAGTCTTAGAATCTCCTAGAACCTGGAAATGACAAATCAAGATAGGACTTGAATTTTCCAGCGTCTCTGCTATCATCACACCCTATAAGATGGTGAATAGGCTGGCACTTTACAAATGTTTTCCCTCATTTCAAGTCTGTTTGTCATTGCTGCCCACTCATTAGAACTGGAAGCAGAGTAGGATAAAATGAGCTTTCACTGCAAAGGTAATTTAACTTCTCCTCTGATATACTACAAGCATGAGCATGCAAAGCAATCCCATTTCTTGCTCATTGCACTGGGGTGGGGACAGTATCTGTGTGTCCTCAAGTTTGTTTTAATTTAGAAGAATAGTAAAACTACCTTGCACTAAAACACATCTCCTTTATACAACAGTAATGTACTTGAATGCAAACAAGCTCTTCAATTTGCACTGCAACAGCTTGAAAATTACTCCAGATCTGGAGTGAGGAATGTGACTGATAACTGATGTTGCCAACTTCATTTGAGGCATGCATCACTGGATGAAGCAGATCCTTTTAGCAGCTGTACAATATTCATTACCTTTTTGAAAGTACAGTCCTGAAATCTCCTATCCTAATTCTGGCAAGATTCTCAAATATAGCATGCAAGTCTGTTCAAATAACCATTAAGCAAAAACTGCACAGTGAGACCTTGTTTCAAGCCTGTTACCTGTTTCATTGCCTGGCTATGTGTCTACAATATGTGTCTCTCTGTTCATCTGCCTAATTACCATCTGTTGAAGAACTCTTAGCTTGAAGAGTAGTGTCCATTTTTATCTCAAATCTTGTTTTCTTTAGAAAAATATTCACCTATTGGAAAATGGAATTCATGTCATTGTACTAATTTTTTGCCATTTAGGTACAACTAGTAACAGCTTCCAAAGTGCTTTGAATGTCTGTGTCAGTCCCAAGACTGGAAGACTTCAGATTTCTGCTTGATGCAAGAAATCCAGAGCTACAGCATTTCCCATCAGGAAACTATGAAGCTTTTGGAGACGAAGGAAAAAATGACTTAACTGACCTAGAAGTGTAGTGGTGTCCTGTTTCTCCAAGCATATCTATTCCAATAAAGGGGGAGACATCAGGAAGCCAGAATGGCAAAAACACTCTTTCATGAGTGTGTGAATTCATACAGCAGAAATGAAAAAGAATGGTTCACTAGTGGAGCAGCAGCCAGGAATTATTGAGCATGATTCCTGAGAACTGGAAGTTTTCTCACTATCAGGAATGAGCACTGTTTGAAAGACAATATTAGATTAGACGAAAAAGACAAGCCTAATGCACAATGGTCTCTGCCTTTAAATGCACAGTGGTCTTTAAAGTTTGGAATAGAGTTGATTCATCACACCCACCGACACTGGAGTCACTAAAATGCATGCTTACAGTGGAAAAGTAGATTTTTGCTGTAAATGATGTGTTGAATACTTTCATACAAAACTATCTGTACTTTTTTTTTACTTAATTTCCTTCTGACCTTCTGTTGTGTACTCCCATATGTAATGTTATGTGTATTAAACACACGTCAAACACATGTATGCACACCTCAGCATAATGCTTTATGCGTCTGATGAGGTGGACTGTTACCGACAAAAAGCATATGTCACAATAAATGCATTATTTTTTAAGGTGATGGTAGGCAACTTCAGTTCTTCTGAGGGCCACCTGTTACCCCAAAACATAGGTGCTACAATGTCAAATACCTCCTTGCAAAAGTCAGGAATTAATTAGCTCAAAATCAGAAGGCGAGACCTTTCTATCAAAGTTTATGGGTTCACACAGGAAAAGAACCTGCTAGAGATTCAAAAGTAAGCTAAAAGTGTATTTTATTGAGGGGAATTCACTTATGGAGGCACACAGTCAAACATTCACACAAGAGCTGAGTGAAAGATTAAGGGAGTTAAAATTATGGATGCTGCAAGGTGCCACCAGACATTTTTCTTTCTGTAGCAACTGGCTACTGCAGTCACTTCTCTGGAAATTGTTTCTACTTGGTTCTTACTAAACGATGACCACAAAAAGTCAGTATATTTTTTGGAGCCAGTATGGTGTGCAGTGATTTGAGCATTGGACTGCAACTTTGCAGACCTGAGCTTCAAATAACCACTCAGCCATAGAAACCCACTGAGTGACTTTGGACAAGTCACTCTCTTAGCCTCAGAAGAAGGCAAAGGCTACCCCCCTCTGAACAAACCTTGCCAATAAAATTTGTAATACTGTAGTTTAGTTTTGGAGTTGCCGTAAGTCAGAAATGATTTGAAAGCGCATAACAACAACAAGCCTCAAATTAATCAACCCACTGATATTAGTGTAAAGATTTATGTTGATAAAAGGTAATGCTTGAAGCAGCCCTGTTTTTTGAAAATTGTCTTTGCATCCCATTGCCACCAGCTTGGTAATCCCTGATTAGAACTTCATTCTGTCACTGAATGAAACCTGTTTAGCATTGGGACATCTTTGGCTTAGACAAAAAGTGAAAAGCATAAGTAATTGATTTTCAAAAGCACCTAAAAACTGCATTGAAAATGTCTTGTTGCAGAGAGGAAAGCCACATTAAGCATTACACATATTAATTGCAAGTGTTTTAGGTCTTCAGTATCAAAGTGAAGTGATGCAGAGCTTTGAAAAACATGCTCCCCTTTTGAGATTTGAAATGCTACACATGTAATTTAAGGAGAAACAGGAGAGAAAGCTGGGATCAATATTTAAGGCAAACCCTGCAGTTTCTTGGATCACTACGAAGAGTAAGAAGAAGCAGCATCTCTCCTTGTAATGTAAACACCACATTGGTAAGCGGAGAAATATCAGACGATAACAGCAGGTATATTCCAGCAGTGTTTTCATGCTCAAATACACTGACTAGTATCCTGTGCTTTGCTCTGTGCTTGCATACAAATGGTGAAACTTGAGAGGTTTTCACATAAGAAACACATTAAGTAAGAGAGATCTAGGAGTATGTCTGTAGGTGGTGAAAGATCCATTGTTTCTATCTTCTTTTCTCTTTTCTCAAATCACTTCCTCAGGCATTTAGGATATTTGATGCTACCATGGCTAATTTCTGCCCAGGAAATGTTGATTTTATCTCTGTCCTTGTATATACCTTTGGAAAGCAACAGATAACAGACATTCTCTGAAACATCTTGCTCTGGAAACAGAATCAGCGTATTTCCAGCCCATCCCACACAAGTCATTTATCACTTCTGAGCATGCTTGCTTCCCATGGTTTTCCCTGCCTGTGCCTTCACAGAAGTGGAAGCTTGAAGCACACATGCTGAAAGACAGAAATAGCAGCAGTAACAGTGAGTTTCAGGGGTGACCGGTGGATCTACTTCTGTGGTGTGGCAAATTCACTTGGGAATTTCCCACCAATCCTTCGTCCGCTGCTAAAAAGTGGGAGCTCTGCTAGTGCTAAATGAAGATACAGCCTGTTGGAAGACTGAGGCAGTGAATCTCTGAAATCTGAATCTAAAGGGTTAATCTGTGCTTTTTAACATGAGAAATGGCCTCCTAGGAATTTCCTGCAGCCTCCCTGTATCTTTGTATAAGTTTCTCACAGCAGCTTTATCTGGTTTTCATGAGTTTTGGTGAGAGTATATTTGCTTCACGTTGTAGATATGTTTTCTTTCAACCATAGCGAGGGTTATTAGTATCTTCAAGATCTGGTGTTTTGTCTGATCCATCACTGCATATGAGGAGTTGATTTCTCAACAGGTTATGGGCCTCAGCAAATGCATACAGTTGGTGGGTAAGAAAGCAAAGACTCTATAAAGGAATTACTCAGAAACTGGTAAGTACCATGGATTGGATAAATGGAAACAAAGTCTGAGCATGGGAGATAACTGAGACGAATGTTCATATGGCTGTAGAGAAGCTGGCTACTAACTATCAGTCATGGAAGTTCAAAATAGAAATGGTACCAGTAAAGGACAATTTGTGGAAATCAGAGCTTCCCACAGAGAACCCACAGCACTGGGACAAAAACAAAACAAAACAAAAGACAGAAAAGCAAAGGCAACAATTGGACTCTCAGTTCAAGATTACTAGTTGCTCCACATTTGAAATGAGAAAACTGCAAAAGGGATGCGGGAAGACCTGTAGAAAGTATATCAGCCTACTAATATTAACACAAAACTGTTCTTAAAATATTAGCTGTTTAAAAAGTGACTTGAAAAAGGAATAAACCTGCCAGAATACATAAACACAGCACTTCTAATAGTGCCATGAGTAAGCCATGTCAGAATTTTTTAACGTTTGGGTGTAAGGCCTATGCTCATATCCAAGAACAGGAGAGAACTAAGCTTGGGAAGATTCCAGTTTCTGGTGAGTGATATGGAGGACACGTTTCAGCACCTCTCAGTGAAGACAAGCACAATTGCATACCCTGAAGTCTTCTACTTGACAGGAGGGGATTTGTAAGGTTTATTATCTGTAAGATTTATTAATATCTTTAAGACTTGGTGTTTCCTCTAGTCATCACATGAGGAGCCAATTTCACAACACAGACACAGCTGCCTGTGTGTTCATAAAGGTGAGAGTTGGAAGCACACATAATGAAAAATAGAAATAGCAGCAATAATTTTGAGCTGTGGAGCAACCAGTGGATTCATTGCTGTGGACGTGGCAATCTGCTATGGATTTTTTCACCACTTTTCTTGCAGCTGCTCTGAGTTGAATGGGAGCTCTGCTAGTGCTGAATGAGTGTACGGCTACCTGTGGCTAGCTTTAGCTGAAACCCACTGTAGTGAAGGTCATACATTCAATAGAGTTTGGTGATGACTTCGGATGACAGATGCTTTTTGCAACAGCTTCTGTTGGACACCCTGGCTGCTTGCTTCTGTTGAATGACAGAGGGTCTGTCCTAAAACCCATCTTCGACTTTGTTATTTAACCTGCTTCCACAGGTGTGATGGAAGACACTACCTATTGCCAGTGTGTCAGAGTCCAACTCCCTGCTTGTGCCTCTCTGTCAGCAAGAGAAGTGAGGTGAGAGTACTTGCCCAAGAGGGAAAGGTGGTGGGGAGTGTCCAATGAAAAGCAAACAAGTGGAAATACTGAGCCAAGTCAAGTCAAGTCAAGGTCAAATCTGAAGGGTCCAGAAAGCTGAATGTCCATTCAAAGGGGTTGAGGGAGCTGGAATACAGGAATCAGGAGAGCTTGTGTAGTGATTTGCTACAAGCAAACATCAAGCCACACCAATGGACTTAAATAAATGATGAAAACAGGTGTTCCTTATCATTGCTCTGTTTTCTTAATTTTGCCAAAACAGCTTTCCTCTGAGCTGCTCATTTCTGTCTCCTCTGTGATTGGAAGCTGGGGGGCAAAGGTGAATCAAATTCCTCTAAATCATTGCTGGTCCCCTCTCCCTCTGGGGCTGGCTGCCACAACTCTGCCTCCGTTTGTCTTTCAACTGATGGGGGTGTTTGCAAGCTAGTTTGGTCTGTCACTGGCTCTGTTCCTGGCACAATCAATTGCCATCAACCTCTGAGTCGTCATCTATCACACAGTGCTGAAATCAGATTAAGCAGCCATGCCAGCTTTTCTATGTGGAATGAGGATGGGAGCCATGTTGCCCTCTGTCTCAGGCATCAAAATATCTTGTACCAGGCCTGGCAACGTGCATGGTTTTGAGGAACTATAAGTGATCCTCCGTATAAGTTGTAGAAAAGCCTTTGTATTTAAGTTCAGCAAGGCCCTCAAAAATATCAAACGTAGTAGTAATAGTATACACACATTCCATGCATAGATGGCCAATACAGATAAACAGAGGAGCAGGCTTACAGTAGCTTGCATCTTTTTCTATCCTCTTTGCACATTTGAGATAATTTGTAAAAAATAAATGTGTATATAAAATATTTATACCTAATTACAAACCCATCGAAAAATAGCACCCCCACGCTTATGTGCACAGCATACACATGTATAAATCCACAGTTATATTGATCTGTATGGGGCTGTACGGGACTTGGAGGTATTACGTTCCTGTTATTCTTTCTAGTCATGTCGACTGCATCTATCCACAGTTGTCAAATTCAGAGCTTTTCAGAAACTAGGACAACTTGATTGTTTTAATGTTTCTGGTTTCATGCAGGGACACAGAGAAGCCATTCTTGGGATCTTCGTTCCAATGTGCTCTCTGCCCTGCTAGCTGTTTGAGCTATCCCATGGCCTAAGATTGATCTTTCGTTTAGGGAGAGAACACTCATTAATCAGGGGCTCCTGGAATCCTGGTTTTGGTCAAGGAATACATCCCCCAATAAAGTATATGGAGGGCTAGCTGACTGTCTTTGCTTAGTTATAAGGAAGAGAACATTAATTTATAGGCCTCCATTGCTTCCCGCTACTGTTGATGTCAAAATATAAGCTTGAGGTGCCCAGATTGTGTGAAATACTTTGCTGTCAGAGGTATAGCCGTAAATAGCACCTGTGCCTCACTGAGGGCTTGTCCAAACTATTTTTAAAAACTCGAGATATATTGCTACAAAAAGCCTCACCCATTGAGACTTCATGGAAAAGCATTTCTAATTCATCCAGCTCTTTCCAGCAAGCAGGGAATGGAGGGAGGCAAAAAGAAGCTGGGTAGACAATTTAGCCAGTAAACTTTCAGATTTCATAATGATATAGGCAATTGGCCAGAGATCTCTTCTGTGTCTTTGCTCACCATTGGCTTTGAATGCCTGGATGGGCATGTCTTTTTTAAAAGTACAGTATTCCAAAAATCTTACTGTTTCATTAAAACTAGCAAACTGTACCTCCTGAAAAAAATGGAACTTTTTGCTGAAATCTGTCCTGAAACAAAAAGATGCGAATAAAATGTAACTCTGTTTGTGCTAGTAATGTGAAAAGGTTCTGTGAAAAGGGGGACATCATCTAGTTTTTTTTCAAATGACAACTTCAGCAATCCATAAAGCAACAAACAGGAACTTTTCCTCCATCTGCTTTCTCCCTAACTCACAATGCATGTTCTCCAGCTGTATTAGTTGGCTGGAATTCCAAACAGAAAAACAGAATCAGGAAATAAATAAATACATGTATACGCAACAAACAATTTTTAAAAGTTTCAATAGAGCCACTAAACAATCATAGAATCATAGAATCATAGAATCATAGAATCATAGAAATTCAGAGTTGGAAGAGATCACACAGGCCATCCAGTCCAACCCCCTGCCATGCAGGAACACCCTCAAATCAATCCCGACAGATGGCCATCAAGCCTCTGCTTAAAAAACCTCCAAGGAAGGAGACTCCACTACACTCCGAGGCAGCAGATTCCACTGCCGGACAGCTCTGACTGTCAGGAAGTTCTTCCTGAGGTTCAGGTGGAATCTTCTTTCCTGCAGCTTGAATCCATTGCTCCTTGTCCTGGTCTCTGGAGCAGCAGAAAACAAGTCCCCTCCTTCCTCTACGTGGCTTCCCTTCAAATATTTAAACATGGCTATCATGTCCCCTCTTAACCTCCTCTTCTGCAGACTAAACATACCCAGCTCTCTAAGTCTATCCTCATAGGGCATGGCTTCCAGGCCTCTCACCATTTTGGTCGCCCTCCTCTGGACTTGCTCCAGCTTGTCAATATCCTTCTTGAATTGGGGTGCCCAGAACTGGACACAATAAATCAATAAAACATGAATAAAAAGATATTGTCCAATTTGTCCAATAGATGTGATGCTCCTGAAGTTTTAAATTTTTACATAAATTTTAAAACTTTATACATTCAAATTTTAAATACGATTATGCAGTTGTTTGTTAATTAATGCTTCCAGCTTAGTTGGTGGGAAGAACTAGAAGATTAAAAGCACTTTTAATATTGGTCACTGAAGAAGATGACAATATTGAAATGCTTGTAGTCTTTGTTTTATTGAAGACTTGTTGAAATCTGTGTTTATTAATCTTCCTTTGGTTAAAGGATCATTCTTGATTCACCTTCACATCTCTCGCTACAAAATTGCTGAATTATTATTACAAATATATGAATTATTGATTGTTTGGTAGATGTATTGGAACTTTTAAATATTTATTACATATAATTTATTCATTTATTTCCAGACTCTGTTTTGCTTTTGACAGTTAGTCCTGTATTCCTTTCTTACTTTTGCTGAGATCCCAAATTTTCTTTTCTTTTTCTTTTTTTAAAGAAAAGCAAGTCTCTAGGGCCCTTTCCACACGAAGCTGGTGAATCGGTTCATGCCATTTCTTACCAAATTTTCTGGGCTCAAAACAAGGTGGACTTTTCCGCATTTCCTTCTGCACAGCTACTGTGTATGTTCCATTCTGATTCGGAGGAGTGCAAGTTCATGAATCCACATTGCCTCTGCTGTAGCCACTCCTGCTACTCTCCTCACCCTGCCCCGTCGGCTGTGATTGCCCCCCCTTTTTGCATGGTTTAGTACCTCAGTGCATACGTGCGTATGTGCATAAGTCCATACTACCCCCAGCCTCTCCCATGAGCCCTCCCCTGACCACCAATTCGCATTGGCATGAATGTACATGTCCGCACCACTGTGAAAGTACAAATGGGATTGATCTGGAAAACTGGAAAACCAATTTATTCCTGTTTTCAAATAGTGCACCACCACATGGGGGCACATTTAGTTGGAATTACGTGCAGAACGAAGGCAAATAAACCAAACCTAGTCCACTCCAAGGTGCAGAAGACCTCCGTGGCAAGACGCATTGGCCTGCCTTAATAACTGCATGTGGAAATGGCCTAGGACTTGTAGAAGCCAAGATTCAGTGCAAAATAAGCAGTCACCACCAATTGTTTTGCGAAAAGGCAGTTGGTTAGTGTCTTCTAATTTGTTCAGCCAGTGAGTGAAGACATAAACAATTTAGTTACTTTAATTTTTCAGAGTTAAATTTATTGTTCTAGAGTAATCAATAGATCTGCACTGCAAATGTGCATTGTCCCGACTCTAGCTTGTATATTTTGCACCTTTGTCTCTACAAAATGTTTTCTTTATTTGAATAGGGTTTTTCAGGGTCCTTTTCTTCATTTTAATAAGATCTTGACTTAACAGTGACCCAATGAATTTCTCAGGGGTTTCTTAGCCAAGGAATATTCAGAGGTGGTTTTACCAGTTCCTTCTTGTGAAATACAGTCTACAGCACCTGGTACTTGTTGGCAGTCTCCCATCCAAATACTAACCAGAGTTGACCCTGCTTAGCTTGTAAGATCAGATGGGATTTAGTGTCTTTAGGGTATTTAGGCAAGGTGTTTATGTACTCTTATCTATTTCTGAAGTGATTTTGTATAAAAAACAAATTACTATATTCAAAATCTAGATTTTTTTTAAAAAAAAAAATCAATGCAAGGATTTCCCTCTACTGACATAAAAAATTAGTTATCAGTAAGTTGTTCTGCAATTTTGCAGCCACTAGTTCTGTCAATGGGAAACATCTCTCCCCAACTTAACCTCATTAAACAACCTGAGGAAGTTGACTTTTTCACCCTGCTTCCTTTAAATTTACTTTTTGCAAATCATCATTTTCTGCCCTTCAGGAGTTTTTCACACAGAGTGAGCATCAGATGTAATGACAGTACTAAATTAAAACTTATGAACGTGAGAGGTTTGCTTTAATGTTACCTGGCAGACATGGACAAATTGGAAACTTTACATTCTGTAGCCATGGCTATTTTTAGTAAGCTGTCTATTTTTTTTAACATAAAATGTTCTTAGACAAATCCTTTCTTCTTCTTCTTCTTCTTCTTCTTCTTCTTCTTCTTCTTCTTCTTCTATTAAATTCCTTGGGAATCCCTACAGAGAAGGATATTTAAATGACAATCTGCATAACTAAGATATGGTAGTCTGTTTTCTGTGTTAAATAGTAATGAAATACAACTTGTTACACTGATTTCTTTTGCTTCATTTGGCAAATGTCATTGGTGGATATCTTGTAAAGTGTTACTTAACACAAGGGAGGATTCATTTTCAGAAGTCTCTAGCAGCTTGAAGTGTCCATGTTATTTACATAGCAGAAGAAAAATTAAAAATATCCACTGATAGTAATTGTCAGAGTTCAACACTCTGCCTGTGCCTCTCTGCCAGCAAGGCAAAAGTACTTGCCCAAGAGGAGGAGGAGGCAGTGGGGAGTGTCCAGTGCAAACAAGCAAGTAGAAATGCTGAGCCAAGCCAAGTCAAGTACAAATCTAAAAGGTCCAGAAAGCCAAAAGTCAATCCAAAGGGGTTGAGGGAGCTGGAATACAAGAGTCATGAGAGCTTGCATAGTGATTTGCTACAAGCAAACAGCAAGCCATGCTATATATAGCTGATGAGAACACGTGTTCCTTATCACTGTTCTGTTTTCTTAATCTTGCCAAAACTGCTTCCCTTTGAGCTGCTTGTTTCTGTTTCCTCTGTGATTGGAAGCTGGGGGGCAAAGTTGAATCAAATTCCTCTAAATCATTGCTGGTCCCCTCTCCTCCTGGGGCTGGCGGCAACAACTCTGCCTCCACTTGTCTTTCAACTGATGGGGATGTTTGCAAGCTAGTTTGATCTATCACTGGCTCTGTTCCTGGCACACTCAGTTGCTCATTGACCTCTGAGCTGTCATCTATCATGATTCTTGCTTATTAAAAAGATTGAGAAACTGTTTAAAAGTTCATTTTCTAAAAAAAAAAGTCTAATCCACTTCATTAGTAGATCAGCAAAGATTATGGCCTTTTCTGCTTGACGACGGTCTCCCACATTGTCCCATTGCAATCCCAGTGTAGATGCTGCCAGGATGGGAGCATGTTGCCAATGTTCCCCTCTGCAGCTGGCCATCTGCCTGTGGAAGGGAGCGTGAGGGATGTGCTGCTTCTTTCCACACTGCAACTGGCCTTCTACCTATGCTGCAGTGGGGAAAGAAAGATCACACTTCCAACCCTTCTGCATGGCTGGCTGTGATGGAAGGCTTGTGGAATCAAAGATCATTGACAAAGTTTTTCTGTTAATGATACATCCTGTAATTGTGCTAGCTGGTGAAGCAAGAAGGGTGGGACCATGACAATGTCATGCGGAAGCATCATTGTGATCCCACCCTCCTCACTTCCCCATACTGAGAGGATGCTTTGAATGGTGTTGGGTCAAAGCTTGAGCTGTATCACTTGAAGATCTCAAGGTGACATACAATTTTTTTTTAAAAAAGTAGAACAATTTAAAACTATAACAATTTTAAAAGAGTAAAAGTGAATCAACTCATTATCACTTTTTATCACTTGAAACAAGACATTAGTCAAGTCTGAAGGCTTTAATGAAAGAGCATGTTTTGATACTGGGATTGGCACCATTTGGGCCTCTGAGGGGATGGTATACAACATCATGCAAATCCACCTCAAGCCAAAACCAATAGAGACACTATCTTTCTGGAGACAAACAGATTAAATGGAAGGGGAAGAATCTAGTCTAAAGTGCTAGATAGGCTTAGGCAGCAAAGATCAGTTAGAGCAAGGGGTGGGCATAGTGTTTCCTTTCATCCATGTGCACCCACTGGATTGCACTTTGGTAGCCCCTGAAGAAGTCCCCCAAAACTACCAACTTTTCCATTAAAAATTTTTTTTGGCATGATTTTCAGTCAATTTCTGCCCGAAAATAATGCAGAAAGGTGTTGAATGTATGAAACCACATTTAAAAACCCATTGCACCCCCAGAAGAACTCCAGAAACTTTTATCTATCCCAAACACCTATTTTCCCCTGGAAAGCCTCTCATAATGGTGACAGGAAGTGATTCTTGTTATTTTGAGAGGGAAATGGAGGTATTTGGCCTTCATTTGTGGGGTGTGTGACCTGTAGCAAAGTAAGAGGGGTTGAATTGGTCCATAGCCATCCTGTAGTTGTCTAGCCCTGGATTAGAGTAAAATGAAAAGAAACATTAATCTCAATCCAATTGCTTACATCTCACTGATTCAATTGCCAATGTGTGTCACTGCTCATTGAACGTATTCTAGAATGGTCAGTCAAGGCTCATGTGATTGATTCTGTGGGCCTAGCAGCTGAAGTTAGGCCTTTATTATCTGAACTCCATCTAGATAAAAGAATGTAAACTTGTGATTATTAAGATGGTTATTACATATTCCAAGATTTATTTATTTCCCACCTTTCCTGTAGTTTGGGACTCAAGACAGCTTACAAAAGTTAAAACAGATACAAGTAAAATGTTAAAAATGCAAGTAAACTATTAATAAAATAAAAAAGAACAGCATATATAAATGAGACAACAACACATGAAAGGCCCTTCCTTCCTCCCTGAAGTACTTTGTTTGTTATTATTTGCTGTCAAGTTGACTTTGACTTATGGTGGCACTATGAGAGACCTCCAAGATCCTTTGTCATCATGTATCCTGCTGTCTGCTCAGGTTTTGCAGACTCAGTGCCATGGCTTCCATGAATCAATGCACCTATAGTCTGGTCTCCTTGAGATGCTAACTTTAGCTATGTGCTTAGGAGGAAGAGGATGGGACTGAGAAGAAGGAGGAAATGAGGTCATCCTGAAAATATCAATTTACATGAAGAGGAGACTGATCTAGGAAAACAAAGTGGCAATCACACAAGAGGCCCTAACCACTATTGCCTCCTGTGGGCACATAGTCTTCAATCCAGTTGTTGCTACACTATATTTCCAACACTAGGAATATGTTAAAACATTTCTGTAGGATCATTTTACGAAAGCAAAAAAGTTTGTGGAAAATAAAGGGCTCTCCTAGTGATTTTCAGGACAAAATTTGAACAACAGTGAGTAATCACCTCTTTTACAGGCCAGATAGACATTAGTTGACATTCTGCTTTCTGAACCAAGCAGGACACCCCCTGAAGCTGAACAAGGAAGCCAACATTTGAAATACATCTCCCCTAAACAAAGAGAAGTGCTGGTCTTTGAGATTTGAGTCTCAAATGAACAAATCTGCAATCTAGCATCTGAATAAACATAAAATTACTTGGTGCTCATTTTACTCAGCTGTTTTTTGAAATGAAGAAATTGTTCGATACATCTGCTACTTCTCTAGAGCTATCACACCAGGCTTTACAGTCCTCTCCAGGGAACTATCTAATGTAAGACCAAAAATTCTCTGCCATGTCTACTTCAAAAGCAAAAATGATAATTATAAGTAACGAAAGGGATTTGTTCGTTCACATAATCTACTAGTACAGAGAACATATTATTTTTGCAGTGATAGCATACCAGGGACTAAGTACAAATAGAAGATGCAATATGCATACTGATTTTTTTAAAAAAAAAACTTTTGTAAATAATGTTACATTTTAGTTTACAATGTGTTATGCTAATAGTTGTATGTTAGTACCAAACTGAACCCTGGTTGGATTCCATTTTTGACATATCAGCATGTGCTGAAGGAGATCTCCCAGATGGTTAAGCTTGCAATCAGTGTTACCCTGATTTCTGGGGTCCCTTGGGGGACATCTTAATGTGCTCCATGCGATGGGGAATGGAAACTAGCAAGAGCACAAGCAATAGCAATGCGAGAGGCAGGGTAACCTAGTGGGGTCTTTTACCCAGTTTTTATGGGGTCAGACCAAGCCAAAAACCAAACAAAAATGTCCAATAAATAATTTCATTGAGTTCATGTCTCACGCACCAACACAATCAAGCACACACGCACCCAAGAGCTATTAAGAAACAGAAGAGAGGAATTTGGATAGGGGAGTATTGGAGGGGTACAGTTGGGGTAATACTGCACCTTTTCCTGAAGTCCTAGGTTCGGGAAGGCAGCGGAGAAGTCGGACTCAGCACGGAGAGGGCTGAGGGGATTACTCAGTGGACAGAAAAATGGTCAGCTGGGATGATTGGGAGTTATCCAAAGAATCACTCAAAAACTGGGACTATTTGTAGGGGGAAAAGTACCTGGAGGACTAATCCTTTCCCGGGGAGAACAATGGGTATTGGAGCGAAAACGAAGCTCCACCATGGTAATTTCCTTTGTGTGATGGGATTGCAAGGTGTTGCCAAAGTCTCAAGATCTTCGACTGTTTTAGTTTGTGATGTGACTTCATGTAAATGGTCCTCGCCTGATGGAATATTTGCTCAACTTGGGGCAGACTTGCTAATCCCCTCAAGTCGGTGTCTCGGGGCTGAGGACCCTTTGTTTATTGTGGGTTTACACATCTTGAGGTCTCCTGGGGGCTACGTGACTGGGAATTTTACTGGCCTGATCTGGTTTTCGATCTTTGACCATTGCTGCCTACGTGCCTATCTGGGTGACCTCTCAGGTACACTGAATCATATTTTAATATCAAAATTGTAGATCCTGGGACAGGGTTTTCCAGTGAGATAACATCAGGATGGGAAATCTTTGCTGCTGTTGAAGGCCACATGATGGCTCTTTCTGCAGCTTACCTGATTCCGCCGTGGGCATGCGGGGAACACGTGAGCAGCCTCTTGTGAGAGGCACTCGTGAACCCTCTGCTTCTTTTCTGCAGCAGCTCCCTTCTGGCTGGCAGGAAGTGCGAGGGCTCTGCCTCTTCCTTCTGCAGTGCAGTCAGGTACTTTCCCAGGCTGTGCTGGGAGAGGAAGCATGAGGGCCGCATCTCTGGAGGCTTTGCACTCAAGGTAAGTGTGTGTGGGGCCCTAGAGCGATGCATGATCATGCATCATTTTCGACTAGGAGCCAAAAATGATATATTGCACAATCGGCGCCTACTGGCCCCGGCAGCGTCGCACGATTGTGAGGATGTCATGTGAAACGGTCCTTGCAATTGTGCAATGCTCTGGAGGCCCTTTCACATGTGAAATGCCATGGGAAAAGGGCCTATGTCTGAGGTTATCGAGGACCCAATGCCTCAGTGTTGGACAGAGACAAAACCAGCAGTGAACAGCACCACCTCCATCTTTTGCTTTCTATTCTTCTTATCCTCCTTGGTCAAGAGGGACAGATTGCTACTGTTAGAGGTGTGAATTGATTGTCTTTAGAAGTTTCTTGAAATTAGACTAAGGGACTACTTACTTCCATACAAACTTACTTGTAAGTAAGATCAACAAGACCAGTTGTATTCAAGGGATTTGCATTTAAGAAAATGCACAAAATCTTGCTAAACCTAAAGCAAAAGTGAGGAAATAGATGTTTCATGGGTTACATGTTGTTCCCTGCATATTTTGCTGTCTCTGGATCATCTGTAAATCTTTCTGTCTTTTTTTTTTAATCTGCAAAGAATGAGAACTTATAGAAGGTTAGAGGATCAGTATTTCTTCTCTAAAGCACAGAGTCAAATCCTTGTTTCAGTGTTGGGATGGACAACTGCATGAGAGCTAAGGTCCAATTTTCACTAAAGACTTCAAAAAGGAAATGTTTTATTGCTGTACTGTTCTTCCCTTTTTCAGGGCCAGGGGTCAACTGTTCTAGTCTGCTCAGACACCCACTCAAAAAACTGAGGTGAGCTATCTATAGTTCGTTCAGGACATTCTAACAAATCTAGTCTAGATCAAGGAACAGATCTGCTAGAGACATTGCATAAACCCTCCAAGTGGCCTCGTTTGGCAGGGACAGTCCTGTTTAATGCTGTGCCATCTCACCTTTTCAGCTGCTTTTAGTATGTTCCAGTTTCTGTCTTTTCTTCCCATTTTTCCTTTTGCCTTTTGTTTACTTCAGTTGCTGCAAAATGACTTCAAAGTGCAAAAATAATTTGCACTCAGTTAACTCAGAAAGGGAGAGAAAGGAGAGAAAAAGAGGAAATTTCACCCTTTCTCAAGACTCAGGGAAAAGCAAACTGCGGCAGCCTCTCTTGGTTTGTATGTTCTTTCTCATTAATAACATTTGCCATCTGGATTACACTCTGATGTTGCTTGACTGCATACATCCTGGTTTTAATCTCTGAAGTGTTGGAGGGTATGATTACATAGTGGGAGAGATTAGTCCCCCTCTCCTTCTACCATGCTTGATCACTTTTGACCCAAAGGAAAATTGCCTGAACTCTGGCTTTGTTGGGTGAGGTGTTTCTGCAAGTTATCTTTGCTCACAGTATAACAGCATTTTATGATTCCCTATACAGCTATCTTTGAGCAGTGCCCTGTGAACAGCATGAACATAACTAGGCTGTAGGATATATATATATATATATATATATATATATATGTGTGTGTGTGTGTGTGTGTGTGTGTGTGTGTATATGGAGAGAGAGAGAGCTAAGCCATGTGAAATTTTTAAAATTTGTATAGTCATTCCCTCCACCAACCCCCCCCTACATTTTGTATATTAGAACACACTTATAAGTGAATATATGACCTAAGGAAATGTTTGAAATGTGAACTTAATGTTTATGTGTGAGCGAAATGAAGTCACCTACAAGAAAAAAACTGTTCTTATACAGCTGCAGATGGAAGTAAATGGATTCTTTGCTGTCTCACATGCCTAATCTCATTTTAAAATAAAAATAAAAATGATAGTACTTTAACCAATTTGCTACATGAGTTCATAGCCCACCAAATTAAATACAGATAGCATGTGTGTGTGTGTGTGTGTGTGTGTGTGTGTGTGTATATATTATATATATATATATATATGTAAAAGTAGAGAACAGCAATGTAAGATATTTCATCACAGCCTAGCACAGCATCACCTTTAAAGTTAATAAACTCTAAACTCTTGCTGTGCATTTTACCCAGTTCACAGTCATTTGTGGTGAACAAGGTTCAGTGTATGAAACTAAAAATTACATTTCTGTAATGATTTTTCAGAGAGAGCCACAATAGTATAGTGGTTTGAGTGTTGGACTGTGACCCTGGAGACCAGAGTTTAATTCTCGGCTTGGCCACAGAAGCCCACTGGGTGTGTGCATCACACACTCTCAGCCCCAGAAAACCCTGTGGTAGGTACAACTTAGGGTCATCGTAAGTTGGAAATGATTTGAAAGCATACAGTAGCAGCAACAACGATTTATCACACTCAGGCTACTACTACTATTACTCACAATTCCTACAATGGCCTAAATATTTTTTATGCATTTGAGATCAGAAGTTGGAAAAGTTAGGGATTTATTTTACTCAAATTCACAGAATTCCACAGCCAATATGCTCAAAAAGTAAATTTTCCAAGCCTGTTCAAGATCTATTCATTCATCTAATAAATTTCATTTCATTCTTCAGGGTCACAGCATGTTGAACAATCACCTTTATTTCATGCTACCAAAGACATTGAGATGTAGGTTATGGAAAGTGACAATGAATGACTGAGGACTACCAAATGAACTTCATGGCCAAATGGGGATTTGAACCTGACCCTTCCCCAGTGGTAAGTGAACACTCTGTGAACTACACCACTCTACTCTTTCATGCAGAAGATTAAACAAGGCATGAAACCAGGCAGCTGTAGACATGAGCCCAGACATTCAGAGAGAAATCGTATGAAACTATTTTACTCAAAGAAACAAGCTGTGACCAATAAAACACTGAGATTAAGAGAACAATGCACAGATTGTCACTGTACTAGCTAAGCAGTTTTCCAGCTGGGAAGCATCTGGCGTAGAATTCAGGTAAACTTAACTGGAAACCTAAACAAAAGTTGTAGGTGATCACTGTCTCAGTGGGCAAGAGATGCTGAAGGCAAGTCATAGGAAGAATGGCTCATAGAGTTCCAGCACTATCTTTATGTAAGTCCTTTAGGAAAAACAGCTTATAAAAAAAATGAGCCAAAAAGAGCCTATGTGGCCAAAACAGCAGGCAAATGAAGCACTGTGTGAGGTTCAGAAAAGCATGTGTACATTAACAGTTTTTCTTCTGCAGAGCTTGGATATACCTATTTAGAAATAATTATTTTTTGCAATTACTAATGTGCAAATATGTTACATTATGAGTATAATGTAATGAAGAATAACTTTACTCCTTTGTGATATAATTGTATAGTTACAAGGATTTGGGTTCCCAAAATCAGGGATGGAGAAAATATGCCCTCGCAGGCCCTCTCAGCCCCCTCATTTTTTTACTTTTTTTCCAAACCATTTTTAAAATTCAAAACATTAGGGGAACCTTTTTCTGCTTCTGGCCTGTTAGTCATAGGAGAAGCTTTATTTAACCAGGAAGTGAAGTGGAAGGTTGACTACTGGTTCATTTCCTTAGTAAATGAAGGCCTCTCCTTGGCTTAAAATGGAACTAAGGGGGCCAAAATATAGCAATAGTCCTACCCTTAACGAATGTAAAGAGTGCTCTGAGTAGGTTTTTTTAAAAATATAAGGAGTATATAGTGAGGTGGTGGGGTGGAAGAGGTTCATCCCCCAACATCCTTCAGGGAGCTGATATGAACCACGAACCCCTAGCTGTTGCCCACACGTGCCCTAAAAGATGGTGGAAGAATATCACATTGTTCAAGTGCTGTAGGACATGATGCTACCTCATGCTGTGTTGTGGGTGTGTAGGTAATTACAAAAGGGACAGCAGGGAATATTTTGTATGATAGGCAAATGGCATGCAGCAGAAGTTTAGTTAGAAGATTTAGTTAATGTTAATTGTGAGAAATGAGAAGAGTTACTTTTTAGAACAATGAAACCTTAAGAATAACAAACTATGTTTTGGGCTCTTTAAGAAATAGCTTTCCAAATTCTGTTCCAGTGGCATTCATGTATGGCTGCATATAACATTCTCTATTTGTCATTCCCTTTTTGTATTACATTCCAGTGTATTCAATTTTTAAGAGTCTTTAAATTTAAAATTTTAAAATTTAAAAACTTAAAAGTCTTTTAAATTTTGTATTTCATTGGTTAGGAACCTAGAAAGTTAAATCAGATCAGTCTCTTTTTATGCACCCTTCCCAGTATTGTCAATCTGGGTAGCAATGACTATCTATTTTTCCAGTAGCTAGTCATTTACAAAAAACAAAAAATAAAACAAAACAAAAAACACCTAGGGAATTATATCAAATCAGACTGTTTCTCCACATAACTCAGTATTTTCTACTTTGATTAGCTGTGGCTGTCTGAGATTGCTACTAGTGGTATCCCACATCAGCTTGAGATCCTTCTAACTGGAAACCCTGGAACTGAACCTGAGGTCTTCAGTATATAAAGTATGAACTCTGCCAGTAAGCAACATCACTCCCTGTAACATTGCAAGTGCACTACTGTGCTTGTTTTGATAACTGATAGATTTTTATTGTTTATCAAACTAATTGTAAAGACCAGACTGTTTCATGTCCCCCTCCATTTGGCATACATGTTATACACATATATATGTTGTTATATGTTGCATATTGCATACAAGTAGAATCATAGAATCATAGAGCTGGAAGAGACCACAGGGGCCATGCACTTCAACTCCCTGCTATGCAAGAACACACATCAAAGCGCTCCCAACAGATGGCCATCCAGCCTCTGCTTAAAAACCTCCAAAGAAGGAGACTCCACCACACTCCCAGGCAGTATATTTCACTACCAGACAGCTCTGATTGTCAGAAAGTTCTCCCTGAGGTTCAGGTGTTTCAGTATGTATTACTCACAGGTACATTAAGGCACTTCCATGTGGTAGGAATTTGTCTCGTTTTCACACTACTGGACATAGAACAATAGCTGTATACCTATGAGGATGCTACTGAGCCAACAAGTGCAGTAATTATAAAACTTGTGCTGAAATAGCCATGCAGTCATTTTAATACATGGAATCCATGTATTTATTGTCATAAATATAAACACAGAACTTTAGTTAGCAGGCGGACTTTCTGTCAGAATGTCCAAGCACATGTAGGCTCTGCCTCTATGCCACTCAAGCACAACCCATGGTCTCTCTTACATTATTAAAACTGGAAGTTAGTTATGCATGTGAAAACTCAGCCATGTCTTTGTCAGTTTATGAAAAAGTTTATTCTGTGAGTAGGATTTGTTTAATATTTTATTTTCATACAACACCCAGTAGTTATAAGTAACAAAAAATAAATCCAAACCCACAATGTTGAAGAATATTTTTATCTTCTAAGAGAAATGCTCCTGTTTAGACGGCTGTGGTACTCACATTTTTACCTAGAAGTTTCATTGTATAAATGGATCAATGTAGGTCATTCTTTTATAGATGAGAGTTTTAAAAGTTTGGGAGTGAAGCAAGATGCAAGCTGGCAGTGTAGCAAAGCTCTTGAAGCAAGGAAGGCTGGTTATTGTGTGAAATGCTGGCCTTGCAGAATATTCACAAGACTGTCTAGTTGGTACCAGATAGGCTCTGCTGGATAATGGAACTTGGAAGAAGAGCTGAGTTATTCCTTTGATACACACAAAGTCAACTGTTTGCCTGCCTTGCAAAAAGCAAAAGAGTATAAAGTCCTTCCATTCCAGCAATGCAGGTCCCACTTTGAAAAGAAAAGAAATGCAAGCAGTGTATGTACCACCTCCAAGGTTTCTGCTTGTCAACCATCATTCTGTTCTTTGGATGTGGCCAGTCACTTCCAAAGAAGGTGGTTCCAATATCATTGGAGCAGTGAATTCATGGCAAGTTGTGTGTGTATGTGCCTTCAACCTGCCTATCAACCCATGAATTTCAAACGGTTTGCTTACACAAGGAATATTCTGAGGTGGTTTTGCCAGTCCCTTCCTCTGAAACATAGACTACAGCACCTGGTATTCATTGGCAGTCTCCCATCCAAATACTAACTAGGACTGATCCTGCTTAAGATTCCAAGATCAGATGGGATCTGGTACTGTTAGGGTATTTATGCCCTGTACTAAGTTTTAGTCTGAACTAATTTGAAATAGGATCCACCAGCACCTTGAATAGCTCATTTAAAAAGCAGACCAAAAATTGGAAAAGATTCACCACTGTCTGACTTTGGAACCACTCACTTGTTCCCTTCCAGTTAAAGTAAGGTATTAGTATGATTGGTACAGATAGCTTCAGTAAGTAACATCCTATACCAACTAGCGATCATAGAATGATTTAATTTTAGATTTGTAGAGAGTGGTTGGAGAGTGGTGCAGTGGTTTGAATGTTGGATTCTGGAGAACAGGGTTCGAGGCCCTGCTCAGCCATGGAATCTCACTGGGTGACTTTGGCAAAGTATACTTCCTCAGCCTCAGAGGAAGGTAAAAGCAAATGCATTCTGACAAATCTTGCCAGGAAAATCCTGTGATAGGTTTGCCTCAGGGCCTACATAAATCAGAAACAACTTGAAGACACAATAATAGAGAGAGCTCTCAGGAAAAATTGTGTTAAAGGTAAATCTCCTGAATCTGGAATTCTCTGTACATTAATCCCTCTGGGTACAAGGAAGTGACCATCCCTGTTTTCCAGTAAAATTGGTCACAGTGACCAGTGCAATACCGCCTTCATGCCCTTCTTCAGGATATGGGGAGAAGCACATCAATTCTCTGTGCCTAGTTTTTCAGTTTTCATTTTCAATTGATCCTCAACATTATTGGCTTTTGGGGGCCTCAGAGCTTGCACTGTTCCCATTGGTATGTATTTTAATTAATAGCTGAAACCCTGATAATGATGGGTTACCAGTCATGGGAACTTTGTGTTCAGTTGATATTTTTGAGCTTAGTAAAACATTGTAAGGTGGTTCATCTGTCCTTTGTTTTTAAAATATCCTTATTAGTTTCCAGCTTCTTTGGTGGACCACACTTCCCCATCTGAGCAACCATATGGGACAACTTACCGATGGCATCTCCCCCTGGATTTTAAATGAATGTGGGAAGATGGGGTGGCTTCTGGTTGCCACAAATGTTTTATGGGGAAATACAGAATGTTCACATATGTTTGAAAAAGGCATCACCTGAGCTCTCAAGGTCACAAACAACAGTGTTGTCTAGTAGGCAGTTCAACATCAGCATTTTCATTTAAACAATATGTTTAGCTTTGGATTTTCAGAAAGTTTATATTATAAGAGAACAAACATTCAAGTTTATAATTTTTTGGATATTTATTATGTAAACAATTAGCTTACGTAATTACATGCTTCTTGTAGAGGTTCATAATATCATGCAGACATTTCTAGTATAGGTACATTGGCCAAGATTCTAAATCAGCTACTTAGGGCCTTTCTACACTACACCATTATAGTGCTATTATTCCACTTTCAACATCCTATGGAATTTTGGGGTTTGTAGTTTAGGGAGGGGCCTTTAGAATTCTCAGCCAGAGAGCTCTTTGGCCTTAGTAAACTACAAACCGCAGAATTCCACAGGATGTTGAATGTGGAATAATAGCACTGTAACAGTGTAGTGTGGAAAGGCCTTTAGTTAAGAATGCTTAACTAGATAGTGTCTCTTAACATGATCCCCTCCTCAAAATCCTGCCTCACCATGCAGCAGCCATCATGAATAAGAAGGGTCAGCTCTCCTGTTGATTGGGGCATAGCAGACTGATGCTTCCATCCCCATGTGACAAAGATTAAGGTTGCAATTCCTCCTCACACTACTCATGGTGGGGGAAGATGTCAGTTTACTACATCCTGATCAATTAGGAGAATAGGCCTTACAGTGGCTGCTGCCACACTGTGAGGGGAACAAATTGCTCACAGTGGCTGTTGCCTGGTAAGTCAAGATCGAGGGATTTTTACAATCTCTAAGTACTGAATATATAGGGATCATGACTATGAATCAGTTACAATTGTGTAACTCTAGGTTATGCATTTGTAACTGTGATTGTGAATTCCAGCCATTTTCTTTCATAGATATTAAATAATCTATATGTTCTCATTGGGAACATCTTCATACTTGTAAGGCACATGGCTCGTGTAGTACATGGACACAATGCCTGTAATACATTTCAATTGTTAAGAACACTATCTTACACAACATTTATAGTACACAAGGCATCATGCATCACATGTTTCATCTGTTGAGAAATTTCATATTTACATCTCATAGAACATATTTACAGACATTTCAGTATTTGGTAACATTTCAGTATTTCCAACACACTAAATTATTTTGGCATAGTTATAATCACTCTAACTCTGTGCAGAGAATACTTCTATCTGTCAACTGGCATTTCAGTCTGAGTATTGTAAATTCAAAGTCTACTTACCCAATCTATAGTCTGTATTCATTCAGCTATGTCTGTATGCTCAGTACAGTTGCACAGAGGGCTAGCTGGTGCCTAACTGTAACAATCTAATAGCTTATGTTACAGTATACAGTATAAAAATCCTAGCTTCAGCCCAGGTAATTTGTAGTACTTGGGCGTTAGGCTGCATGTGGTCCCCCAGACTCCTATTCCTCTGTCATACCTTCTTGTTTGAGTCACTCTTGCTTTGATCTTCTGCTTCAAAACTGCTAAATATCACCCCTTCCACCCCAAACCTCTTTCTATGTGACAGATGCTGCTGTGATTGAGGAGCAACTGATTGTGCGTGGGGCCGAGCCAGTGAGTGAGGACATCCCCTGCACTGGAAGGTCAAACAGAGACAGAGTTGCCCCAGCCAGCTCATCACAGAGAGAGAACTGACAGTGATGCAGAGGAGTTGCAGCCAGCTGTGCCCATCAGCCCTCAATCATGCAGAAGGCTGAAATGGACTGCTCAGAGGGAGGCTGCATGGACTAGGCTGAGGAAACAATAACAAGCAGCACCTGCTCACAGGGGCTATTTAAGTCTGCTCCTTGCTTGCAGCAAATTATTAGCAAGCCCTCATGACCTTTGTGTCTCCTGCTCCCTGAAACCCTCTGGAAGAATCTCTGCCTCCTGTACCTTTAGACTGGACCTTGATCTGGCTCAGCTTGTGTTTTCCTGGTGTTTGTTATATTCAGACTCTCCCTGAAAGTATTCCTGACCTCTCTCCTCCCTTGCTGGCTGCAGCTCAGCAGGGAGAGATTCCTGACACTCTATGCAACATTTCTTAACTCTCCCTTCAATAGCCTTGTGTGGTTTATGAGACTGATTTCTTTGTGTGTTTATTGTTTTCCAATAAAATCTTCTTTTAACTTTTTAAGAGGAGCCATCTCTGTAGTTAGTACTGGTATGAACTGGTGAAAAAATCCTGACATTACCTCCTCTCACAAGCCTCCTTTGAGCTAATAATTTCCCAAATTCAGGAGACACTGGTACTACTGGTAGACCTCAAGATCCCTCGACTTTTTAGGATAACAAAGGTATTGATGTTTTTCTGTACGTGATGCAAATCTTTTTTTACTTCATTTTCATGCACAGAAACGAAAGATTTGAAAAGTTTCCTCCTTCGCTGCATGAGAATATAAGAGGGTTTTTTTTATCATGTTTTTGATGATTCTTTTTTAATTTCCAGACTTTTTTTGGCAAAACTATTTTTTGCACGTAAAATATTGCATATACAGGATTTTTTTTTTACCAGATGCTATTCTATATTCAGTACGGCATTTTCTGTGCAAAATTCAAGTTTTCCCGCAAATGAATTTTTTCACAAACAAGTCGTGAAATGTGAACAATTTCATTGCATTTGATAATTTTTCTTTTTTAGGATGTTTAGATGTGTTGAGGTATGATTTCTTGTCAAGGATAAGAAAATTTGCAAGCATTTACATTTTAGGATTATATTTAACATTCCAAGGTGAGCTCACTGCAAGATATTTCTCAGTGGTTCCACTTGGTGCAGAACAGCAGGAGCTGCTCAGGAGCAGCAGAAATGGCTTGCAGAGTTTACTAACTTACATGTTTGTTTTTTAAGCTATTTGCAAGACTTGTGAAGTATGAAGAACAAAATCTCAGCTTCCTTTAAAAGACAATCTGAAAGTCCAGAATAATGGACTGTGAGTCATTATTGTTGTTAACTCCCATCAAGTTGACTTTGACATGGCAGTCCTATGGATGAGAGACCTTCATGTCACCCTATCCTCAACCACCCTGCTCGGATCTTGCAGAATCAGAGATGTGTCTTCCTTGATTGAATCTATCTATCTGTAATGCAGTGTCTTTTCCTAGTGTCTTCCACCTTCCTAAGCATTCTTGTCTTTTCTAGTGAGTCATGTCTTCTCATTCTATGGCCAAAGTATGACAGCCTCAATTTAGTCATCTTGGCTTCTAGGGAGAATTCAGGCCAGTGAACCTTACAAGTTATGAATACATTTGTTTTATGCTGATTTCTTGTTCTTCTGCATATTAAAAATAGTATAGTACAGAAGCCACCTGCATTCTGCTACTATGAAACACTGTCCTCCAACTTAACTGTACAACAGCCAGATTTTTTTAAAAAAACATGGAAACTTCTCCTGATCTTTGATATGCTATATATCTACTATATAAAAGTCAAAATTTGTCTGTGAGTTTGTCTGTTTATTTGTGTCAGACAGCTGAAGACCTCATATGATTGACTGTGTCAGGCAAAGACCTCATATAATTGTATGGCTGTGAAGAATCCATGGAATCCTGGGGTTAGCAGTTCAGGGAGAAGCCTTTAGAATACTCAGCCAGAGAGTTCGGGCCAGTTGCTATGGAGATGAGGCCTAACAGCAAGGAGGAGGAGGAGGAGCGTATTCCCTCAGGAAACCAAACTCTGTATGTTAATAACTTTGAACAGAGATTGGATTGAGGAATATGGAGAAAACTTACAGGTACTGGATAAGGTAGTTTGGGGAATTAGAGACATAGGATATCAAATCTGTGTATTTCAACTACATCTAATTCCTAAGGTAAGGTAATGTAATTGCTAATATTTCTAATAAGTGTTAATAAGTATTATAAGTATTAAAATCCCAGGCAACACCTGGTAAATATGCTAGTGTATACAAATAATTAAACATATTTTTGAGCATCTCAGTTGACATTTGTTGAACATTTGTAACAAATATGGTCCTTGTAAAGACATTCAAAATCCACAATAGTTTACCACCTTAATACTTGAAGGAGTGCCTCTCTTTATATATGCCTGCCCAGGGACTGACATCTCCTGGAAGGGCCCTCCACTGTGTCCCACTGTAGAGGGCAATGTGATGGAGGAGGGCTTTCTCGCAGTGCAATCCTACTTGTAGAATTCCTTCTTCTGTGACCAACTTCAGTTCCTTTTAGTACCAGGTCAAGACTGTTACCCCAAAACATAGGTGCCACAAGGGCCACCCTGCAATGCCAAATACCTCCTTGCAAAAGTGGGGAATTAATTAGTTCAAAGAGGAGGCTTGTGAGAGGGGGGCAACTTAGCGAGATCTTTTCTACCAGTGTTTATGGGCACACGCAGGAAAAGAACCAGCCAGAGATTTAAAAGTAAGCTAAAAATATGTTTTATTGAGGAGAATTCACTCATGCATGCACACAAGATGCACACAAGATGCACACAATCACACATTCACACAAGAGCTAACTGAAAGACAAAGAAAGGGAAAATTATAGAGAGGCTGAGGGGTTTGGGGGATTTATAATTACCAGTCCAGAAGAGTAGTGAAGAGCAGAAATGTATTTTGGCTTAGGTAGGACCTAAGGACAGTTCTCATTCAGGAGCCAGACAAACAGAGTGACAGATAGCCCTTCAAGAGACTGCACTGGACATCCTGAAATCAGGGGTATTTGTACCCTGAAAATGGCTTGTGGCTGTGAAGGTTCCAGATGCAAGACAAAGTGAACCTGTTGTGGACAATGGGTCTTTTGCCTGTTGATGTGCTTAGTACTTTGATTGACAAAGACATGATGAATGTTGTAATAGCTGTCTATTGTGAGTGCTGTGAGGAAAGAGGAAAGAATCCAGGTGTACAAAGGACTAGATATCTGTCAATCAGTGTCCTGGTGGGCTCCTCACAGTTGGATTCCCTGGAAAATTCCAGCCTCTATTTAAGCCTATTATCCACAGGAATGGTATGTATTTGCCTGACAATTGACTCAGTCTTACCTGAAGGAAGTTTGGAGTTGACATATCCTTCTCACATTTACAGTCAAATTCTTTCCCTCACTCAGTTTGACCTCTCCATCACCTCTCAGGCTTGAATTTGATATCAGAGCCAATAAAATGTGTTGCCAATTACACATGATGCCAATTAGGTATGGTGCCCATCCAAACCATACTAATATCAGGGTCCCCCAAAGTGAGGCCTTACAAGATAAGACTTTTAATTAAAATCCTTGGGGCCTAACTTATTCCTAAGGATGTATGTGGTTTTAACTCTTTCAGCCTTTTAAAGCTCTTGGATTATAGAAAATATTTTTATCTTATTTAAATTATTTATTGATTTTAATTTGGGATTGTCTAACTGGTTTGTTTTTTCTGTTTGCTGTCCTAAGATCCCATGATAACAGGGTGGGATAAAAATAGTTTACTGAATAAATGAATAATCAAATATTTTTTTCTTCATTCCTTGTCCTTGTAATAGATGTGGTATTTGTGCAACTTCAGGTGGAAATTTTATTCTTGGAATCAATAAAATCTACCCACTCCTCCTGTTGTTCTAAGTATTAGTGGGTTGTACAAACACTAAGGACTGGTCCTCCTTCCCTGATCATTTTAGGAATTCTCCAGATCTAAGAAGTAGAGAGGATCTGAGTCTAAATATCTAAAGGCACCAGATCCTCTCTAATATTGGAAGCTAAGCAAGGTCAGCACTGATTACTATTCGGATGGGAGATCATCAATTAATATTAGGTGCTGTAGGCAATATTTCTAAGGAAGGAACTGGCAAAACCACCTCTGAGTATTCCTTGCCTAAGACAACCCTAGGAAATTCATGGGTCGCCATAAGTCAACAGGCAACTTGAAGACACATACACAACAGCAGAGTGAATAGAGTGGAGAAGGAGAGATCCCTAGCCTGCTTTTTCCTTAACAGTAAGCCATAGCACTGATATTATAGAGAGGGATGCAGCTTTGTTAGGAAGCATATTTCAGTGTCATGAATGGGTAACAAACTGTTATTTTTTTGTTTGCTCTTCTCGTATTTTTTACTCTCAGAGGTAGAGAAAAGCAACTGGATTTTTTGCCCCTGTATTATGTATTAGTTTCACATATTTAATGTGACTGGTGTTGGGGTACTACAATTTATCATTTAGAAGGGTAAGGAGAGCAGCACCCTTTCTTGCTCTGCCACAGTCTGAAAAATATCTTGTATTGGTCCCACCCAGCACATGTTCAACCTTGTCATCTTCCTCTATCTGAGATAAATCACAAAACAGCTTCCTGTTCATTCTTATGTGAGCCACTCTTAGTGAGCAACAGCAACACTTGTTAACCACAATGAGGTGCCCACTAGCAAAACCAGCAGGAATGATACTATAGGCTTTTCTACTTAACTGTGCTTAGCTCTTTCATCTTCAAAGCTTTTTCTTTTTACAAGCATTAACTAATTAATCCTCACTACACCCTCGGGGAGAGGGAAAGAGTTACGTTCGATACTATTATTTCCCAGCTAGTCCAATTAGGCATAATTGTGTCTCATTTAGGTTGACCATTTAAAGAGCAAGCAAACAGAGGCAAGAGCAGATTAGAGAGTCTTGCACATATAACCAAGGAGAAGAAAAAATCAGTGTGCTTCATATTGCATTTACAAGTTTCCCACTGGCAGGTAAAAAGAAATAGTTCTTAGTGCTGTATATTAATAGGATTACTTCTACAGGTGTAATAGTAGTCATTCCTTCTAGGGTTCATTACTGGAAAGTTTCTTTGTGGGGCTGCCCTTAAAGTAATCCTGGAATCCCCAGCTATTGCAGAATGCTTTGGCTAAGCTTCTGATGGCAACCTACCAGCAACATATAAACAGAACTTGGAGAATTATTACTTTTTACCTGCAACTCCAAGAATCTCCCATCCAGCAAGCCCAGTGATGATGACAGCTGAAGGATTCTGGAAGTTATTAGGATTATAGAATCAAAGAATCATACAAGCTTAGAGTTGGATGGGACCACAAGGGCCATCTAACCCAACTCCCTGCCATGCAGGAAGACACTACTAAAGCAGTCCTGAAAAATGTCAATCCAACCTCTGTTTAGAGATCTCCAGTGCAGGAGAGTGCACTCCACTCCACTGCCAAACAGCTTTTTACAGTAAAGAAATCTATCCTAATGCTTAGGTGGAATCTCTTCTAATTTGAATCCACTGGTTCAAGTCATAGTCTCTGGAGCAGCAGAAAACAAGCTTCTTCCATCTTCTATGGGGCATCCTTTCAGATATTTAAAGATAACTATTATTTTTTTTTAAAGATAAAGATAATATTTAAAGATAACATATTGTCACCAAAAATAACTTTCCCAAGCTCTGCATATCATAGTTTTGCCAAAGGTATGGTGCTACCATACCTTTAGGTTTTAGGTTTTGTTTGGGGCCCTGTCACAGACCAACCTAGCCTTTTGTGAGGGGAGGGGAAACAGGCCAAAGAGCTCTATAACAGTGTAGTACAGAAATGGCCAAAGTTGTAGCTGTGGAATATTTCCTTTTCCTGTTTCCAGTCATTCCATCACCACTATCCAGTTCTGCCCTGCACTCCACCATCTCCTGTCCAAGAGTCAGTCAGCAATTCAAGAGAAACTAACCACAACCTCTTTGGGCTGGTCCACACCCTCCAATTATTTTCTTCTGTACAGTTCTGGGATTCCCACAGGCCTCTCGGTACTCTCCCTTGTAAGTGACTGTTTTGTCTACATGAAGAACATTACTTAGAACCCAAACATGCCTCAGTCTTGAAGAATGAATTATGATCTCTCTCTCGCTCTCTTTTTCTTCATATCTTTTCTCTCTTTTTGCTAAGATATAGTAAAATATTGTCAAATGAAATGAACATATTTCAGAACATCAAGCCGTTTCAATCTAAGTTGTATCAATGCTAAATTTCCCCTCTTTTTTTCTTTCTACCCTGCCATATCTGCACAAATCTAGTTAATTAATTTTTCAGACATTCCATATACATCCTTCAATGGAAGCAATATCAGAAAAACAACATTTGGAGGCTATTAGAGTCTTTGGAGGAATCCAAATTCTTTTGAGTTTTAAATCAATTGTTGTATATCATGCTATCCTTGTATTTCAAGGGGAGAGAGAGGGGAAATGGGGGGAGGGGATAATGCAAATTGACATATAATAAATATTTTTTGAAAAAAATCAACCTTCATCTAAGTGGAGTGAAAATGCATTGAATGACTCCTTGGATAATTTTTGTTTTGATTGTTCCTGGATATTCATAGGTTTGCATCTAGCCTTCTCCTGATATTCATTGGGTTTCAATTCCTCACTCTTTCACCTTCCCCCTTCCCATAGTCACATGTCATATTTAGTGACTTGTAACATTTCAGAAATTGATTTTCACCCATTTTCATTAAGCCTACTTTTTTTTTATTCAGGAGTTATAGTCAAAGTGATGCTGTGCTTTAGCAGTATTATAATAGTTACTCAGTAAAAAAAGAAAATTAGTGCTAGCATTCATTTTCCCCTCACTCAATCTCTGTTGAATGTGTGTCCTGGAAACAATAGCTATGTTTATTGGCACCAGCCTTCTTGATCGGTTCTGGAACTAGAAATGCACAAGTTAGTTCTTTTGGAAAGAATCATGTTAAGCTGACCTGGGGAGCTGGAATAAAGTCTGGGATCTCCTAGAAAATATTTCAGGATAAAGAAAAAATCATATGGACCTCCAAAATAAAATCAGTTTGCACAGGAACAAAACCTGGCATTTCCTGATATTTTTTCCCCATGTAGAGATGCCCTGAGTCAAATATTTAGCAGCCTTGCATTCTAGAAAGAATTGACTGTGGTAAAAAAGGATGTTTTTCCTAGAGTGATGTTCCTGTTTCAGACAATACCTGTTTCAGCAACTGATGTACCAATTAAGTAATGGAAAAATGACATATTCAATGTTGTTTGCCAAGGGATAAAAACCACATGTTAAATATAAAGTATTACAAGATGCGAAGGAAATGGGCGGATTAGGTTTATCTAAAAGTATTTTGCAGCCTGCTGTTTGGTTTGAATGGAAGAATTGGTGATGTTGAGTTATAAAAGATTGTTAAAGTTGGAAGGGCATGACTTGAAGTTTGAATGGCATGGACATTTAAAATACAATAAAGTCAAAATTAATTTGGTTTTTTTTTTAAAAAAAAATTGAGATGTGCTTTATTGAGAATATGCAATAGATCTAACCCCAGGTTGTCCCTTGAAATGCCTTTATGCATGTCAGAACAAGAAGCTTTTTATAGAAGAGAAACAACTGGTAAAGAAAGATGTCTAATGTACCAAGACTTCCTAGAGACTCATCAAGAGGAATACAAAATGAAACCAAGAGAGCAGTTAGTAGCAGAAGGGTATAGTTTTCAATGGCTTTCTTACTTAACAATTACAGGAAAGATTTAAGATGGATTAAAAAAAAACTTAGAGTCTTGAACAAAATAAGTTCCTCAAAAACCTCATTCTTAAACTGATAGGCCATTTTGATGTGAAGAGTTTATAAACTGCTCTCACTTCTGGGAACATCAGAGGGCTCCTGCTTGACATCAGTGGCCAGGCAGAATTAAACAAGAGACAAGGAAATAATGGGGCACCTCTTCCCATTTGACAGAGACGATAGATGCCTTACATACCAGTGACAGCTGATCATATAGGGCAGTTAGGAACAAAAGGAGTCATTCTGGGAATATTTCCTTTCTCTGTGTAAAAGTATTCTACTGACACAATATTATTTTTCAGATCACATCTGTATGCGTTTGAAATTCTGTGTGTGTGTAATGTGCCCTTCCAACACCCAAAACTTTTGTATCTATTATCTGACTTTCATGATCTTTAATCCCATGTGTTTTATATGCTGTGCTTGTTTCATAAAATGCTGTGGCCTTGATCAAGAACTCAGATTATTTGCAAAACTGCCTTTCACAACTACTACCCTCCCAAAAAGCTATTGCACAAGATGTGTTTGGATGTAAAAAACCCAGTACATTCAACAATGTGATAGTGTATACTGCAAAAATTATATATTTTTAACAATGCCACCCAGAATTCCCCTTTAAGATGTTGTGTGTCTTGCAGTTGACTCTGACTTATTGTGATTCTGTCATAGTATTTTCTTGGCAAGATTTCTTCAGAAACGTTTTATCATTGCCTCTCTCTCAGGCTGAAAATATGTGACCCGCCCAAGGCCATCCAATGGGTTTCCATGGCTGACTGGGGATTCCAACCTTGGTCTTTTGGATTCTAGTCCAAAACTGAAACTACTAGACCATGCTGGCTTCTAATTACCACTAAGGAATTCTCAGAATTATCATCCAAAAAGGTACCTTCCAGTTCACTAGCTATTTTGTGTGGGCTGATAAGAAGTGGCATCCATCCAGTAACATTCAGTTATATTACCAGATTCAGGATTCATTACCATCTTCAGTGACAAAACTGTGCTTTAATTGTGGAATATTAGTATGAATGATATTAACAATTACAAAGAGGCTGTCTTAAAAATGAAAATATATTTTTCCCACTAAATAGTCCTGATCAACTTCAAGGACTATGTGTATTGCTTGCCAGTAACCTGAGATAAACACCATGAGACCCAGAGCTTACAATATATGCCATGGAAGAACTTGGACTCACCACATTTCAGTTCGCTCAGCTTCTACCTGAAGATACTCACATGATCCTGCATTCCACATTTCCATTCCTTGTACCTGACCCTGAAAAGGTCCTTTTTTTAGACCGAAGCTTCCCAAATCCTTCAGCCAACATGGCCTCTGCACATGCTGATGAGGAACTGACACTTGTAGGCTGGGAGATGTAGTCTAAAAACAAAATTTTAAGAGTGCTGGTGGAGTGTCAGCAAGTCCTTTCCATCATCAATGACACTTGGGCCATGCTCCGCAATAGCAGAGATGCCAGGGACAAACAGCCAGAGGGAGTTTATACCATTGTTGCCACATCTGGAGGCACTAGAGCAAAGGAAGGGAAATAGAGAATAGTCCTAGTACTGTTGCTGCTGCCTCTACCATCAGGTAAAGAGTAGTCAGGTATGGAGGCCTGAAAGAGCTGAGGTCAGCAATGGCTCCACAGAAAAGCCTGAGGAAAGAATTCAAGCCATGTCATACTCCAAGGGATGTGAGCTGGTGTTCTGTAGAGAGCTTGTAATTGTGCTCAGAAATAACCACGCTATTTATTCACTATTTTACAATGGTTTAACTAGTCCTACATAATTCCATCTCAAATTCTGGGTAGATACTCTGCAACTATTTGTATTAATCCTAGATATGAGTGGAGCCACTGAGTGACTGAGGCCAGTATAGATCTATTAGTACCATTATAGAATGAAGCTAGTATAGAAGTATACTGGACTCAGTCACTCAGTGGCTCACTCATATCTAGGATTAATACGAATAGTCACAGAGTATCTACCCTGGGTTTAAGATGCAATTATGTAGGACTAGTTAAACCATCCCATCCAATTGAAGTCCCCATCCAGGTACTAATTAGAGCCGAATCTTCTTAGCAGCACGAGACATCTGTCTCATATGCATTAAAAGGACAGAACTGATGTGTGTGTATGAAAAGTAGAAGTAAACAGGAGACAGCCCAAAGCATTCCAGCCTCTATCAAAGTTGGCCTTCCTTTTCTGGAGTTGTATAATACACTGTCCAAATAAATAGACCCTTTTGCCTTTAATAGAGACCAAAACATGCTGGGCAATTTAAAAATAAGTAAAGCAAGTGACCACCAGTCAGCATCTGGAGCAATATCTCCTGTTTGTTTATGCTCACATTCATTTAAACTATGCTCTTCCTGGTGTAAAAAGACAGCAAATTAAGAAATGTTAGGATTTTGCTTTTGTCCCACTGATTTCATGAAATATGACTTGGTTGCCCAACTTTTTGTGAATAGTTCTTTCGAAAACTTTTCTTCTCTATAATAGCTGTATTCACTGTAGAGTGAGAAGAGTTAATAAACAGGCAAAGTTAGCAGCATGAACAATGAATACAGTTTTGTATCCAGGCACTGTTCACTAGAGGGAGCACTAATACTATTTCCCACCTTTTTGCAGAAAAGGTTGAACTGTCGGTTGATGTGGGGTTTTTAATCATATAATGGGAGGAAAGTTTTTTTCCTTAGAAATGAAATCTAAGCATTTGCTTAAGTGCAGTTCTGTTACATTCATACTATTATGATTTCTGGATGACCAACCTTTATAAAAGCGTTAAAGACATTTTCTCAGTGATTTAACAGAAATTGAATGAAAGAATACTAATGTTCTCACTTGAAAGGGAAACCTTTCTCCCTGGTCTTTGGAAGAAGACGTATGAGAGTTGAAGGAAAGTACAGAAAAACAGCCTGGAGACAGTTGTCAGCTTAAACTGAGACATAGGAAGAAAGCTTTGTGACTTTGTTGATGAAGCATTTTGAAAGTACAGGAGCTGGAAATCTGTCCTTTCCCCATTACAGGGACCTGTTTGTTGGTACACTTAACTGGGCACTGTTTGTATATTTGCAAACTACAAAAACACTATAATTTTCTAATGCTCTGTCATCTAAAAGAAATCCTTCATGGAATTCTTTAATGTGTCTGCCTAGCTAGTGGTAAACCCCACTGAGGTCAATGTGACTTTCAGCTAATTTCTTGTAGGGTTTCATTCTTAACTATACACGCTTACCAGGGAGTACAGTTGTGTAAAACTGCATTCAGCTCAGTCCGGCCTTCCAAGCTCGAGGCCCTGTGGGAGAGTTATTCCCAGTTTGTTCTCGGCATGTAATCTTCTTGGTGAGGGAATTGCTCTTGCTGCCTGTTAACTACCAGAGTTGTTTTTTTTAAAAAAAAAAACAAAAACATATTAGCATGTAAAGTAGTATAACAACTTAAATCCAGGTGGATACCTTGAGAATGGACTTTCTCCCTTAAGAATCTGCAATTGCTCAGGAATACAGGAAGACAATCTCCCACATTAGGTTGGGCTTTGACTGTGGAGCTCTGCCTAAAGTGAAAGGCTTTGCAGTTAACAAAACACTATCTAGGAGCCTGCAAGAAGAGTCTCCCCCTTGTTTTCCAGCTCTGCTGTGGTTCTTGTACTTCTGCTACCAGGAATAACATGGTACAACGGACTTTTAGTGTTTCTGATGAGATGAGGCAGGGAAGAAGCAAAGACAGTAAAGACCACTAACCAGATGGATGTACATGATGCACTGTTATCTTCAGCTATGCAGTGAGAAGTGCTGTGGAGAAGTAATGAGCTAGGAATTACCAGGACAACTGCATCCTGCATCTATAAGAACTGGAAGGAGACAGGACGGATACATGAGAGACCCTTATCAGAACAGGAAGAAGGAGATCCAGATTTAAATTCCCTAGCTATGAAGTTCATTGGGCTATTATACTAACCTCTATTATACTATTATACTAACCTGTCTCACAGAGTTGGTGTAAAGAAAGAAATGGGGTGGAGAAACATGATATTGTCTTGAGCTGCAGGGCCATGGGGGGAAGCAAGATACAAATGTAAGAAAAAAAAAAAAAAAAGCCAAATGTAAATATAACAAAAATTAAATCAAATCAAATTAAATCCAAACAAGGCAAAGATAAGGAAGTTGCCACTCTGTTCTTGCTTCCTTAGTTTTTGTTATCTCTGATTGTCACCACGGTTATGCTACGTCTGGTGAGAGCACTAGATATCTCTTGATATCAAATAATTTGGTCTTTATTTGAACTTTCTCTGCCATCCTACTCCACGTGTTTGCAAGGGCCACCGGACAAGCACGTAATAGGCACGGCCATTAATGGTTGTACATTCCAAACCCCATTTAGGCAGGCAACTTAATGCCTCTTCGATGCTTAGGGGAGCACTCCTTCTTGCAAACCTGCCTTGCTCAGCGCAACGTTACACAAAGACGCCCGGCCGAGTGCCGAGCCATTCCTTTATGTCGGGCCATTTGCATACTGGCCATACTATTGTCATCCAGTGCTAAGCTCATCATGTAAAACCTGACCTTTTCCAATGCTTTTTTCCCACTCCAAATTTCCTTTGTTCTCACAGAGCATGGCATGGCCTGTGGGTAAAATCCACCCTATAAAGACCCCCCTTGATTCTGAGTCCTCCTCGGAACGCTCGCCCACTGGACTGCTTGGATCACCCTGGACTTCCATCTAGCCTTGCTGCTGCTCTGTCCAGTGAAGTTGTCCCCTCAGCGAACTGCACTGAGCTTTCCTCCCTACAATTCTCCGTTTTGTCCAGGACTACGAGAAAAGGTGTCGTATTACCCATTCCCCCGAACCTCTCCATTTCTGTTTCCCAGTTAGTTAGTGTATGTCATGCCTTTCATATTGTTTGTTCTCAATAAAAATATTATTTGTTGCTTTAGAACTTGTCTAACCTCTCTATGACCTGATGTTGTAGACATAGGGTTAAAGATCCCAGCTAAAGTTACCCTGCCTCTTGTTAGCTTAAGAGAGTGCTCGAGTCTAATTTCCCCCATCTAGTGTTTTTATTTGGATATTTGGGCATCCCTCCTGGGACCCCCACAATACAGGGTAACATGATCACTAGCCATGGTATTTTCAGGGTTTGTAATCCAAAACATCTGTAGTACAGTAAGTTGACTCTTTCTGCTATAACTTACTTCAAGTGCAATAACTCACTCTGCATACAACCATTGTAAGAGTAAATGGGGCTGATAGATTTTCAGTAGACCACTCCCTTATGGGGTGTACTTTGTGGCTCTTGATCACTGAAGAAACTGGTGGCACATCTTAAGATGCTCAAAAGATGATTGTTTTATTAGTATTGAAGCCTGATATGTTTTGGTCTGTGTGTACTCTTAAGGCATTTTTCACTGACATATTTAGATTCAGACTTCAGACATTTCTGGACTAGGAACCTTCAATTTCCTCTGTGGGCTTTACTGAATGCTCCTCAGTTTCTACTTCTTTTATCTCCTGGTCACCAACCATTGCAATTTGCCATTATTTTAGCCATTGCAGCATATAAAATTGTGGTGGTTTCAGAAACTGTACTGTGACAGTGTTGATATAAATCATAATGCTTAGTAAATGAAGGTAATGAGTAAAGTTACTTCTGTCTAAATCTAGCCAAGTAGCGAGTGCTACAGCAGCATCCCCACATGCCCACCAGTGCTCATGTTTTAAGGTATTCAGAGGGTTCTACATTCCTTCCTTTTGGAGTTACTCCCTTTAGCTACTGTTTTCATAAGAAGGCTGGGGACTCCTAGGTTGGATAAAATTAAAAGATAACTGGGTCATAGTTTGTGAATTTCAAGTCCCTCCTTAAATTATTCACATAACCCAAATATTGATGACTGCATGTGAACCATTGCATTGCTGTATGACCTCAGTGCTGCAAAAACTCTGTAATATTTCACAAATTTTCATAGGAATTTTATAAATACAGCCATGTCTAGGGAAATATAAAATATTTGTTGCTGAACTGAAATATTCAGCTTAAGCAACTACACCATGAAAGAGAGTACTTTTCTGAATACTTTAGGGAGATTGAGAAATGAACCTGAGATTAAAATTTCTATTTTAATATACTTGTTTCAGTTTAAGACAAGTCAACTTAATATAGCCTCCTAAAGGAACAAGAACAACCTATCATAAATAAAGAGGACAGCAGGCAAGAAAGCTTCCATGACTACTGAACAATGGCTTTATAAATATTGTGAACCATGCTTTGTTCTTTGTAATAGGATGGAAAGACCATTTGCTATTTTCATTTCCTCTTCTTCCCCATCTCAGAAATATTTAAATATTCTGAATCGATAAAACCAACCAAGGAGGCACGACACTAGACTTTATTCCCCTGAATGGGAGAGGCAGATGTGCCCTGGACAATTTCATCTCTGCTTGCAGTTCCTTGTATGCACTGAATATTGGGAAGGATCCACCAGAACGCATGTGGGAGGTAATATTAGGATGATGCAGGAAAACTGGAAAAAGTGAATCTCTATTCTGCATTTGAAAACGTTAGGGGATGGAAGGAACTCTTCTGTTCACAGGTAGTGAAGTAAGAATACAATCCACAGTCTATTGGATTTTTATTGAGTCTTAGTCCTATGTGTGATACATGTTGCCACAGTTTATTTACTTAGATAATTATATCCTGCTTTATATCCAAGATGAATACAATGAAATCAGTTTAAAGAATTTAAAACAATTTTGAGTCTGAAAGCAAATTAAACTATCAAACAAATTCAAACAGTTAAAATCAAGTGCCTGTACACATGTAATCAAATCATTAGGCCTCTAAGTGGAGGGCATTCCTTAACTAGGGTGCCACAGCAGAGAAAGCCCTCACACCATGTATTGCCCCATTGAGAGGATATAAAGGAAGGGACCTCCAGTTGACTGCAGTGCTTGGGCAAATGTGTGTGTGTGTGTGTGTGTATCTAGAAATCCAATGTTTTAGCCGTTGTGGCAAGCTTTGAAGTAAAAAATGCTTATCGGTTAAATATGCACTGGTTTTCTTTACCTCTAACACTGTTTTGAATAATAAGTAAAATAAGTAAAGGACTAGATGAGAAACAACATGGTGTAGTGGTTTGAGCATTGGACTATAACCTGGGAAACCAGGTTCAGTTCCCTGCTTGGCCATGGAAACTCACTGGATGATCTTGGTCAGGTCTCACATTCTTAGTTTCAGAAAACCCGATGAGAGGTTCGCCTTAGGGTCACTATAACTTGGAAATGATTTGAAGACACACAACAACAAAGTGATTGATGCATGCTAGAAGGGCTGCAGGTGGGCTATAGGCCACACACAGTTCTCAAGAATGTATTAGTGACCTCCATCTTCCCTCCATACCATTCAGCAGCAAACCATACTACCAAACCTTGGCATTGTCTGATTGTGTACATGGGAACCATGGTAGGTTCTGGGGTGGGGAATTGGCCCTGAAACTTGTGGAAATTCTCCATCCCTTCTTTACATGCAGAACATCTTAAGATCAGTTGGTAGCATCTCTGTTGGAAAGAAGTATAAGGGAACATACCTCTGTGGTACAGTCTTAGTGAGGTTTCTGGAAATTATCTATGATTTCCACATGACAGAACTGCACTTCTCAGGAATTCTTACAAAGAAGGAATTACAAGCAAACTAGTTTATGTCTTTAATGAAGATATGCTCTAAATGAATGAAGATTCACTTCAATGTTCTCTTGTTTCCCTCATTACTTCCTCCCAGTAACAAACAAATGCTGGAAGGGCTTTGATTCAACAAAGAGGCAGAAGAACAGAGGAGAGTCTATTCATCATTGAAGATTATATAACTCTGTGAGTTCTTCTTACACATGAATGGTTTAGTAGAAAAACATACACAGGTTTTTCATTAGCATTTGCTTTATTTATCACATTTCCAGAATAAATCCCAACAGATGTGACTATTTGCCAATCAGGCAGCACATATTAATGGAAAAAGACAGGGAGGTTTAATTGAAGCATATGGGATACAGGAAATGACACTTCACTCAGGTACCAGGCAGAATTTGTGAGTTCTCTTTTTGGCTGCACAGATAGTGATTATTTATCTGAACTGTTCCTCAGTATAAAAGAGAACCAAACTGATAGAACAGGGCATAATCAATCATTCAGCTGAATTATAAGTTCAGACACCTTGACTTTGCATTCACTGCTGTTAAATATTGACTATTTCTTTCACATTATATCTGAAAAAAAAAACCCATTTCAAATTACAGATTAACTCATTCTTAGTTCTTGACTAGTTCTTCCATTTTATATTTGATATCTCCATAAGAAGAACAAGAAGAATTTAATTGTTATTGTTTTTATCACTCCACCAATAAATATCCAAAGTAATTTATACAAAGGAAAACCATTTACATGCTGAAGACTAAACATACAAGGTTAAAATTGCCAAACAATGCAAATATGAATATAACACACACTTTGGCATTATATCACTTTCTGGTGGTAGTGTAGTATATTGTAACTAGTTACAATGTGCAAAAACTCTTAGAAAATGCTGAAATATATTTACTATAATATCAAAAATACCCTATGGTAATCAATTGGCTTAAAGGAGGTAGTGGTGGAGGAGGCAAAAGAGGAGGAGAACTTTGGTGAATTAACTGGAAGTAGGGAAAGGGGAAAAAACTTCCAATACCAGTGAATTTTTTATGAGGCTAAAAAAGTATAGGTATGTCCTGTAACTGGGGAGTTGTTTTTTCCCCCAAAATGAGGTGAGCAACCTTGGTGGATGAGGGGAACAACTTTTTGTTTCCCTCAAGGGGCCACATAGACTGCCAGAATTGCCCAAGAAAGAAAGCAACTCTAACTCCAAAAGGGTTAGAAGTCCACTCCTGGTTTTGAAAAACAGGGCATTTTTTATGCTAAATGGTACAGGTGGGATGGGCTACCTGTTTGAAGAGTGAAGTGTTACTCCCAGAGATGTCCAGGAGTGGCCATTCACCCTTCTGTTTTGATAAGAAAATGGGTGGTCTTGAGAGTCCAGAGGATATGAACTCTGAACTCATCCAAAATCATACTGATCCCATTCACATTGTCACAGGCCCATCTGGTGAGGACATGGGAGATAATTCTCTCTTCAACTGTTCCCAGGTTGTAGAATTCCCTCCCATAGAAGGCTAGGCTTGCTCTTATTTTGCTCTTCTTTCTCTGTTTAAGTGGTTGCAGGGAGTCTTCATATGCTATATGTGCGCTGTAGTTTTATCTTTAATGGTGTGTTTTAAAAATGATTTGATACCTCTACAGTGGCATTTTAATATGCTATCATGTTTAACTGTGTTTTAACCTTTTTATCATCGGATTTTTAGCTTTATCTGGTTTAAGCCTTGGTGCATCCCTCCTCCTCGGATCCCAAGCTGGGAGAAAGGCAGGAAATAAATAAATAAATAAATAAATAAATAAATAAGTAAGTAAGTAAGTAAGTAAGAGCCACAGAAACAGCCTTGTGGGGGGCATGTGTAACTCTGGAGTTGTACTTTGCTCACCTCTGTTGTAAGAGCACCGAGGGAAATGCTGATCCTATGATACTGTTTGTCTACAGAGCACTGTCCCAGTACATTGTATGAAAATTATATCCATAGTTTGGAAAAGTTTCTTGTTGAAACACTCCAGCAGTCAAGTCCTCCAATCAGCATGTCCAGGAATAGCCATGCTGGACACAGAATTCTGGGAGCTATTTTCCAAAAGATAGGCATTTCCTAATCTGTGCATTATACTGAGCCAAACCATCTAGGAATACAGGAAGCTGCCTCAGACCAGACAAGGTAATTTTTCCACTCTGTCTAGTAGTGACTCACCAGGATCTCAGGTGGGGACCCTTTTTATCACTGATTGCTTTATCCTTTTCATGAATGACAGCAGGTGCTGAAGCTGGAACCTTCTGCATGTAAAGTGTGTGTTCTATTCCTATAGCCCCTTCCCATCAAATTGTATTTTGGACCTCTGGCAGAGGATGGCCACTGTGGGAAAAATTATTTAGAGCAGAGATAAGTTGAGTCTGGTTCAGTAGTGTTCTTCTCATGTTCTTAGGACACATTTCATTTTGTAGCCTGATTTTGTCTTAGTTGTAGTTCCTGTATCTGACAATTGAGCACAGATGTTACCTTCTGATACATTTGCCATATTCTATGCTTTATTTAGGGGAAAAGAAGTAATGTGAGATTGCTATTTCTGCTCTGATGTGTCCTACTATCTTCCTGTACCTGTTGATGCTGCGCACTGGGGGCAGGGAAGGTCTAGCCCACAGTCTGGAAATGTAATTTTTGGAGAGTGTGACTTCTAGAAGTTGCCTAAATACCCTAATGGTACCAGATCTTGGAAGCTAAACAGCACCTTCCATTAGTTAGTACTTGGATGGGAGACCACCAATGAATACTAGGTCCTGTAGGCAGTGTTTCAGAGGAAGGAACTGGCAAAACCACCTCTTGTCTAAGAAAACCCCATGAAATCCATGGGGGCACTGTAAGTTGACAGGTGACTTGAAAACAAGTGCAGACACATGGCTTCCACAGTACCTCAACAAACAGCCATGTTGGGAAATTTGGGGAGATGCATAGTGTGAAAAGGTACCCTGTCGTAACCAGCAATTTAAGTATTTCATGGGAGGCTTTGCCGTATTTGTGCCTATGATGGGTCTTGGGGTGGGAAACTGTTTCTTATTTGCAAACCCTCTCTTTTTTGTAAGATTCCTTTGTCTTTAAATGAGTTGTTGATAAACTGCTAACATAGGTTGGTCACTAGTAGACCTAAAACTGACCACATAACACCAATTCTGAAGTCTTTACATTGACTGCCTATTAGTTTCCGGGCACAGTACAAGGTGTTGGTTCTTACCTTTAAAGCCCTTTATAGCTTGGGGCCAGCCTACCTGCCTTCTCCCATATAATCCGCCCCGCACACTAAGGTCCTCTGGGAGGAATTTGCTGCAGCCAGTCAGAACTAGGTTGGCTGCGGTTACCCAGAGGACCTTCTCTTCTATCGCTCCCAAGTTATGGAATGGCCTGCCGGAGGAGACCCGGCATATTACCAGTTCTCTTCCGACAGGTCTTCCCAGACTAGTACTCCACCGCCTCCTACCAACTGTCCTCCTGTTTTTTAATAGTTAGTTGATTGTAGTAATGTGTTTTAGGGGGTTGGTTTTAGATGGGTTGGTGCATGGGAACGATTGGTTATGTTTTAATGATTTTAATGTATTTAATGTATTGTTGTAGTACCGCCTCGATCCATGGGGAGAAGCGGGATATTAATAATAATAATAATAATAATAATAATAATAATAATAATAATAATAGTAGTTATTATTTACATGAATGCTATATGGGGTCTAGCTGCTTGGAAGAAATATCTAAATTAAGAGGCAGGGGCCACTTTAGCCCTCAGGAGACCTTGAAGGACCATACCCCAACCACACTGTCCTGCAAAAAAATAATATTTGCCTCCAAATGCCCCCAAATGCTCTCTGGGGTATGATGTCATCTTAACCATGTCTCTTGCAGGCTTTCAGAGAATTGATCTCATTGTAGATTGTCTATGGGAGACTTTTGATAGTTCAGTATAAATCCTATGATATCAATGAAAGAGCTGAGGTGGGAGTAGAAGCAAAATAATCAGATCTTATGTATCTGTGAATGGAGACAGATGTAAGAATTAAGAAAAGCAAAGACAGGACTCTTAAGCCCAAATTAGCTCCTGTTTATCTCCTTTCCTTGCAATCTGAATGTAGGAATGCCACTTCCTTGGGTCAGTGGCCAGTTAAACATGAACACTGCAAACACAATCACTGTCATTTAAATGGATTGCAAATATAAACAATTTAAATTTATCAGCAATAATACAACATATTCTATGCAGAAACTACCATTCTCTCAAAGTTCTATGTATCTTATAAATCGCCAATGTGGAACTTGCTTGCAGAAATCTAACTGTTCAGAGTTCACGTAGGCAACCTTAAAATCCTAAATGAAAATACAAATAAATACAAATCACACAAAGTACACTACAGGGAATATGTCCTTCCATTTTCTCCTGCATCCATACATTATAATCATATTACCTAATTCAAGGTGACAAGGACCCAATTCCTGTCCTTAGGAAACATAACTCTTCTCCCTGTCAGCTGTCCCTCTAAACTAAACTGATAAGTACAGTACCTTCTTTTGGCTTCAGCATCCATTGGCCAAAGTCAGTAATTCTTAAGGATTACATCGACACAACTAAACTGTCATCCAGAACACGAGTGTTACTGTGCTTCGAAAGGTTGTAGAATTTCCCCCCGAGGCTAAACCATTTGGAGCTTTCCAACTTAGAAAATATAATTAAAAGAATCATAAAGAAGTTTATAAAATGATACATGAAGTGAAGAAAGTCTATAGAGATATTCCTGCCCCAAAGCTGTTCCATGATATTAGGACCAAAATTATCTAATGAAACTGACTGGCAGTAGATTCAGGATACACAAAGAAAGCCCCTCCTTCACACTGCATATTTCAGAGGATTCACTGCCATAGTTCTGTGGTGATGTCAGCTAGCTTAGATGGTCTTGAAAGGATTTCAGACAAATTCATGGAGAATAGGTCTATTGATGGCTAAAATCGTGATGAGTGAATAAAACCACCAAGCTGGGAAGAAACATGAACTGGATACCTGAGACTGAGCAGCACTACTCCTTTCATGTTTAGCCCTTATGATATTGGTGGACCAACATTCATCATCCTTCAAAATGGGCTATGCTGGCTAGCAGTGATGTGAACTGTGGTTCAAGAACATTTCAAGGGCCACATGTTCTTCATTGCAGTTTCACACCTTGGATTTCCAGTAAGTATCTGAATGGCCTGTGGTAGAATCAGGATGCTGAAGAGATAAACCTTCAGTTTGATCTAACAGGGCTCTTTCATTTCTACTTCTACTTTATTTTTAATCATCAAGTTTGAAGGCCTTGATGGATTGGTTAGAACATCAGCCTGGAACCACTGAAGCCGCTGCTCTGAGACTGTGTGAGATATTATGCTTGCATGTGACAAAAATAAAGAGAATGGTGGGACTTTGAAGGTTGTGGCTTATACTTAACCTTGATTGGACACTGACAAGCTGGAATTAGTTTGAAATAATTAAAAAAAGAGTCATATGAATTTGATAGAACTTGGGAGGAGTAAAAAAGGAGAAAATGAAGCTGTATGTTGCAAGGGTGGGATGAGTAAAAGTTGATGGAGTGATATTAACACCAGATGGTCCATAGGTCCAGCAAAATAATAAACAAAACCAACATTATGACTTTTATATCTCTTGTAGAATGGCTTTTACTTTCACATAGTGGTTGACATAGATGTTTATGCACTCATCATATGTAACAAGTACAAAACCAAACACAGGAACACACACAAGTACAAAAAAAAGTACAATGAAGTCATAATTCAGTTCTAATTAGAATGGGAGGTGGACAAGATGTTGCACAAAGGAGTGGTTACAAAAAAATGGGAAAATGGAAAGGGAAAGCTGAGTGAGTGTTAGGTTATACTTTGACCTTCAGATGTGAGCCTGAGCAGAATTTTCATTAGATGAATGAATGAATGAACAAGTCACTGGGTTAATGTTGACTAAATGCATAATGTAATATTTATATTTCCATTGCAACACAGTGTTGATAAGGAAAGCAAGAGACTGTCATTTTCAATCAATACTCTGTCATACAAAGCAATATAAAGAAAAGAACACAGTTCCTCCAAAGCTGAAACCTAAGCAACATCCAACTCACTCCTCCTAAGAGACTCTATTAAATTCTTTAAATAGGTAGAGCAGTTAGCAAGAGCTGAATCTGTGTCCCTAAAATCCTGCCTTGCTTGGTTTTATAGCCTAGAAAAATTAAAACTTTTTCCTCCATTCTATTTTTAAAGTGACTTGAGGTATATTTATTGCTAGGAAGTGACCATTAATTTTGCATTGTGGAACAAGTTACATTTCTCCCATGTGCTCGATTGCTTTCCAGTTCCTTCTGACTTGTTTCATTTGGATTTGCTGTGGTCTGCATTCCTGAGATTAATAAAATATATTCTGTTCCCTCTACAGTCTGATCCTTCCTTCTGAAGTGATGACCTTGATGTATTAGTCAAAGCTCAAATATAAATACTTTCCACAGAATGGGCCTACACAGCATTCCTATCTGGTTTTGTGATATATACTTTCTCCCTTGAACAAGGTGAAATTCCATGCATACGTAAAGAGAACACAATAGTCATCAATGTCCAGCATGGAGAGCCACTTGAAGAGAAGGGACCCAAGACAAATATTAATCACAACACCAATTTCTGTTAGAGCTCTTGAAGCTTAAAGGAATAGGAAAGCCAAGAATGACGTTGGCTGTGTTTTCCTGGCTATAATGCATTGTGAGAACAAATTCATCTTCTTATTACCCACAGAAAATGCAAATATGAAATTGACTTCTACCTTATTTTATATAGTATTTAGTTCTGATTGGCAGAAGATTGACCTTTCTATTTCAACTGGGCTCTTGTTGTCATATTTTCCCAAATCAGATTTACTTCTGTGCTAGAAATTCTTGTCATATAAAGTGCTGATTAAAGTATAAAAGCAATGGACGTGCCCATATTACTATGCTTAACTATCTGATACTGTTCTCTCCTACCCAACATGTGAGATCCCTTAAAAGTATTCAGTCACATAGATATGGAATCTTGCTGGTGTAATTTATTAGTGTGAGTATATTATTGCCTTGTAAATGGAAGCACAAGAAACAGACTGTGGGTATAGCGGACATGAAGAAAATAAGCCACTGGAGAAACAGCCTGCTCAGAAGCACCAGATTTTGTTTGCTTTGCCTCACTACCCCTGAGGTAGTGGTTGCACCTTTTTCAGAATTTCAGGAAGCCTGGGAAAAAGTACAACCACTATCTCAGTGCATCAACAGACTTTATTAATGCTTCCCCCCGCCTTCTCATGACACAATAAAATGAAAATGGTTATGTTTCAAGGACTTAAACAAAATTAGGGCTTATTGTTCATGTAATATTTATTTTATTTATATCAGCTTTCTCAGACACCTAAAAGTAACAAAATTCAAATAGAAACAAACATAGGCCATTTCTGCACAACATCACTGTCCTGTGATGGGGACGTGTTGCTGCTGTTCTGTGAGTCATGCTTTTGTATGATGTAGTTGCAGTCATGCTGCCAACATGTCCTCTCCTGTTGCAATTGTGGCATATTCCATTATCAAAAAAATTTTCTGTAATGGTCCCCAATCATGTGAGGTTCCCAGTGGGCAGCTATGCAGAAATGGCAGAAGTGCAATCTACTCACTTCCTTCCCCAGTGCAGCATAGGAAGTGGCCAGCTGTACTGCCCATGTTACTCTTCAGCAGGCAGCTGGCTGGGTGTGGAGAGTAGTGTTTGGGTCACGCTCCCATCCTGGCAGTGGCACTGCTGAGATTGTGGTGGGATGGTGATGGAAAATGGTGAGGTGCAGAAAGGGCCCTAATTAAAACTTTGACCATATTGAAAGGACAATTAAAACCACATCAATAAAGGAACTAATAAACAGCAGCACCCAACAAGTTAAGAATCCCTTGAACAGCATATGACTTCATTGCCAAATATCTGTCTGAACAATAAGGTCTTTGACTGCCAGCAGAGGAATGACAGTGAGAGCCAGCCTAAATTTCCCTAATAAGGAGTTCCAGAGTAGGAATGCCAGAGAAATCCAAATAGATTTCATTAGTTATCAGTTATTTGAAGTTTTGACAAATTGGAAGTTATATAGCACCAAATAAGAATGCCTGCAATTTGTTTGGACAGGTAGGTGGAAATCAAAGTCATGCAAATGTTCACAGAAAGTTATGGAAACATTTCTGCACAAAGGCCAGAATCCTGTTGGTGACATATGCCTGAGTAAGTTGCTCTATCATGTAGATTGACTTGGATTTTTTTAACCATGCAGAATGGATGGATCCAACTGATGGTGGCAGGAGTGCAGTTCTACATGTGGAACTGTTGCAGATGCACAATAATATACTGAGAGTAGTGTGTGAATATGCACTGTGTCCTGCCTTTGTGTATTTGCATTGCACATTTTGCCATGAGATGACAACTATGTGCATTCCCCATTCCTCATACATTGTTTTATGGGGGTATTTATTATAAGGATTGTGCAAAGCTAGCATAGCACAACTCTGCCATTGGCTATTTGTACTACACAGAGACAATGTAGAATCTCAGTCAAACTCTCTTATCCATCTTGTTGGCACTGAGATAACTTATCTTTTTCTGCCCCCTCCTTCTTTCCCACTGAGACGTCTTTTTTGGCCAACTCTCAGGAGCATGTGCACACACATGCATCCATTTAAAATGGATCCATTTAAAATTTAACATTGTACCATATTTCTGGTACCACTTAGTTGTAAAGGGGAGTCCTGATGAACCCAGTTCAATTTCTAAACCAGCCCAGTAGTAGAACTGCCTGACGTGAATAAGCTATAGTGCAAGAGGAGCACTATGTATCTCCTGACAAAATATAATAAAGACCAAATTATAGCATTCCTTGGCAGTTAAGCTGTCTTCTCAGTTTATTTCCTGTACTTCTGTAGTTTCCAGAGGATAAGCCCCATTGAACTCAATAGGTTTTACTCTGGAATTTTACAGAGATACCTCCTGCGGGACATATACAGATTCCTCTACCCCCTCATCTTTATAAGTGTGAGTGAGTGAGTCCAGGTGTGTGCTCTGCAGTCTGGAATTGGTGGTTGAGCAGATATTTTATTCTGGAGACCTGATCCACTCAGGTCCTAGCCCAAGAGCATGATAAAATAAAACAAAGTCATTGGTGGTGCAAAATATAGCTTTATTAATAAAAGTAGATGGTAAATAGATGCAGTAACTGAAATGAAAACAATGACATTTTTCTCCTCCGTAATTTTCTATATGACAAGTTGGCTTTTCTCCCTCTAGGACTCAGACAAAAGGTACTTCAATATGTGTGTGTGTGTGTATGTTGTATATCAGTAAAGCTCACAGGTTGTAGGGAGAAACTTCACCTCTCCTTGTAATCCGGGGACTGGAAGAAAGTAAGAATCCTGTTCTAATGGAAAAGGTTGTTCTTATCAGTTGAAAGGTTGTTACAGCCTTGTACTACCTGCAAAGTTGTTTAAGTAATGCTGTTTCTACTTTGCTTGGCTTATCTTGGGGGCCTATGTGTAATCAAGGAAAAGAGAAAGAGGCATGCTGAGCTAACTTATATAGGTATCTAGACAGTTGTAGCGATGATAAAGGACAGAATAGAAGCTCACAATCTACCCTCCATGCCCATCTTCCAAAAAAAAAAAAAAGCCAACCCCCCCCCCAACCCACTATACTAGGGAGGATGAACATGTGCCAAATATAGCCCTGTGGTTTTTGTATGTGGATATTTCAGATATGCATGATGTTTAGATTTGCCTCCCTATTTCTTTCCCTAACCTCAACAAAATGTATCCAGGACAATGTGGTTTTTTTTTGGTTTGTTTTTGTTTTGGAGGGGGGATAAATATTGGGATGAGGTAGTTGCTGAAACAAGGCCTAAGGATAGGTGGTTACTCAAGATCTAGAGGTAAATAGCAGAATGAGTGGTCATAAGAGACTGGAAGCAGGATGAACATGCAAGAACATGCAACTTTTAGCATATTCAAGACCATGCAAGACAGGCTTTCTTGGTGCACCTTTACAAGAAAATTATAGATTCGTGAATTCCATGAAGTCCACATAAAACCCATGGTTGTTGGGGAAATAACAGTACCAGGTGGATTGGATGAGAATATGCATTTAATCAGAAGACCGGCAAGACAGACTAAAGGTAACTTACAATGTAAATCTTTATTTGTTTCATTATTACAGGTAGGAATGCAGTTCTCCCTCTGCTAGGTGAGATTACAAGAGTTCCTGTACATTTTTGATAACATTTTACATTCCATTAACTTTTTTGTATGAAAATTCTGTGAAGATATTTCTGTGCAAGCTATAATGTTTCTGTACAAAAATGACAACGAGAAATTTACAAAGAGATTTTTGCTTTCTTGCAGGGGCCATTTCCACACTAGCCTGTTATAGTGCTATTATTCCACTTTCAACATCCTCAAAGGCCCCTCCCTAAACTGCAAACCCCAGGATTCCATAGGATGTTGAAAGTGGAATAATAGCACTGTAACAGGCTAGTGTGGAAATGGCCACTGTCAAAAGATCTCATGGAGACTGACCACTTTTCAGATGCTTTGACCTGTCAAGACACCTTTTCTTACTAAGGGCAAGAAAATTAGCAAATATTCCTTATATCACTACTCCAGAGGCTGGGGGTGGACAGCAAGAAAGCCACTTGTTCTAATTCCCCCCCTCGCTGTGCAATTTCTGTTTTCTAAATAATTTTTATGACATTTGCAATGGCTTTCAGTGGTGCAGGTAGATGATACAACATTCTGCCATACCACAGAGTCCTGCATGTCTGCTGAGGATCATTTTTCCCCCTTGAAGCAACAGGAAAGGAGAAAGACATCATGATTTAGGGTAATGTGGACAGAATTGGTGGCAGCAGAGACAGTCTAATTCTGTAGCACAGGGGAGCATACAGACAATGGGACACGGAACCTGTGGGCTGTTAATGGCCACCCATGTTGTCGCAGAAAGTCAGGCTTTCTACAACATGCAAATTATACAGGTATCCAGTCAATACTTACACTATGATGGAAGTATATATATGATCTCTCTCTTTATTTCTCTCTGAGTCTCATTCTCTTTGCAAACACTTGTTCATCACATTTCATATTTTACATGTTTAGCTATACTCTTTAGGCATACTCCTTATATCTAAAATTGTAAAATGTGAATGAAATAGACTTTAATAAGGTGAATTTGTAGCGAAAGCTCATTCTGATAAGAAGATAAAGAGAGATTTATAAATGTATTGCATATTTATATATAGCAAGCACTCTACCACCCATACTTTATCTTTCTGAGATAAGGAATCCTGATAGACAGACCAATTACTCTTGTCTGAAAATTCTTGCTTTTTAAACACCTCATCGGGCATCCATGGTTCTTAACAGATTTGGAACTAGTGGTTGACTTAGGTCAGCTGAAATGCTGGTATGTTACCAAACAAGGTGTGTAGACTGAAACCCATAGCAGAGAAGGGAATTCCCCCAACAGGCAATTGAGTTGGGCAATGGCAGCAGGGATAATACAAGACAGAGGAACAGCAGCAGATGATAATAGCGCTTATCACACTAGTGAGTTGTTTTGCTTGAAAACCATTTCTCTAATGCTTGGAAAGGTAGCAGAATGGCAATGCATTCTTTTGCTCTATCACTGTATTTTTGTTTCAATGCTATTAGTAACTGTGTTTGCTTTCCTGCACTTGAAAAACAACAGTACCTTTTAGGCCACCCTGGCCATTTCCGCACTAGAGTGTTATAGCACTATGATTCCACTTTCAATATCCTATGGCCGGCCCCTCCCCAAACTGCAAACCCCAGGATTCCATAGGATGTTGAAAGTGGAATCATAGTGCTATAACACTCTAGTGTGGAAAAGTCCCCTGTTTGCTCCACTCCCTGCTCCATGGCTGTTAAAAACAAAACAAAACAGGAAGTTGTAAATGCACAATTATGCAATGACACTATTATGTTCCCTTCAAATTTGTGGTGTAGATCAGGAGGATGAACACAAATCTTGTGTTCTTGTTCTACCTTTTGTTCTATGCTTTGTCCTGTGAACCAACACTTGCCTAGTTCTGCTTTTGAGTCTCAGACTGGGAAAAAGATGAGAAATAGTAATACCAGCAGCAGCAGTAAGTAAATAAATTGAATAAGTACTCTTTATTCTTTCTTTATACTTTGCCTAAACCCTGTAGCTTCTCTGGCCATTAATCCTCAATAGGATCTCATTGAAATTGCATTATTGTGCTACTACCCTTATTAAAAAATAATGGTAAATCATGTCGGAAAACAGAGAACAAAGCACAACAGTTCTCTTGTGAACTCTTGGGAATCCCAGTGTCCTCCCAGCCCAATCACTAGAAGCAGTCTAGACTTTTTCTCTTTGCGATCTCTGGGGAATCTCCAGGGGAGGAGCAATGAAACCACACCAACACAATGCCCACTATGCTTCTAATATTGCAATGAAGCAGAATGAGACATTCACATCTAAAGTAGTTACTGAATGATAGTGGAATAGGAGGTCATTAATGGATTATATCTGGCTGGAAATGAATTAATTTCCAAAGACCCAACAGCAGTACAGGATAGTGCATTACTGGGAAAGCCAAACCATTACGCAATAAACTCAGGCAAAGATGGAACTAACATATTATAATTGAGATGTAACAGTGTCATCTGATAAGCTCCAAAGAGAAACTCCTGGTAATGGTGCTACATGATCCTATGTTTGTCAGAAGGAATGTTGCACATCTTCCTTCCTCTCTCTCTCTTCCCCACTTCTTGTCACAAAATAGATCCTAGCATTCAGTGGAAGAAGTTGCCCCATACATCCATGCTTGAAATCTGCACTTATGTTCAGTCATATGAAACTGTATTTCCCCACTTGATATTCTCTTTCTCTGTGCTGTGCTCTTATATGAGAAATGAAGATGTTAATTAGTTTTCTTGGCAATACTAGACTAGACAGATCTTGAAATCAGTCTGAAAATCAGTACAACATGCTGCTACTTCATGAAATATAAGGGCCATTATTGAACTGCAGCAAAGTTTCCAGTGTAAAAGAGGGTCTCATCCATGCCAGTGTTGCTCTTGATTGGACACATTGGCATGGATCCAGACTAGATTAGTCATGCATTAGCACTATTAAAATGAATGGGACTTTTGTTTTGACTCACTTGACCCTTTCATTTCAATGGGCCTAAAGCATGACCCACTTAGCCAGGAACTCTTTTTTGGCCTTGCCATGCCTTTATTAACAAAAGAGTGTTTTTGTTTTTTTAAAGCATCCCTCACTCTTTTTATTTTGTATTACTGCATCCCTGTGTGTGTATGTGCCTTCAAATTGCCTGTTGACTTATGGTGATGCCGTGAATTTCCTAGCGTTTTCTTACGCAAGGAATACTCAGAGGTGGTTTTGCCAGTTCCTTCCTCTGAAATACAGCCTACAGTACCTGGTATTGCTTGACAGTTTCAACCCAAGGGCTGACCCCCCCTCCACTCTTAGCTTCCAAAAGACTTTAATTATGCCCACCCATGTGATAACTGGAAAAATACAGATAGAAACTTGGTGATGGGGGCAAGGAGACACACACTGTTCATTTCATTTTTTCTTCTGGGCACTCAAAAACTGTAGACCAACACGCTTTGCATTTTCAGACATTTGTCTGTTTTCATACTATGCACAGTTATACAGGAAGCCAGCATGGTGTAGTAGTTTGAGCATTGGACTATAACCCTGGACACCAGGGTTTGAGTCCCCACTCAACCATGGAAATCCACTGGGTGGCCTCAGATGCATCTCACACTTTCAGAAAATCCCATGATAGGTTTGCCTTAGGGTTACCATCAGTTGGAAATGACTTGAAAGCACATAACAACAACAAATCATGATTACAGCTTAGGAAAATCATTTTTGGGGATGCAGCCCCCAGAGCCCTGTGGCCTGTTTGATTTCTAATCAAAATATTGAACTGTGATCATGTGATATTCTGTCTTATTTGGACTATTGCTCCTGAGGTTGTCTGAAGTCTCTTATTGTACTTTCCTCATACGTGTATCCGGAGTTGATGGGATGGGAGCAACACCATTCAACCATCCCTGCTGAAAGACCATCTCCATCGGGCACCAGCTTCCACAGTCACCACCAGCTGAAACAGAGGGAGACCAGGTCGCCAGTCCATTAGACCTGCTTATTGGCTACTCACATTTCACCTCTTTCCAGTTGCCTTGAAGCCTCAGATATTAGATTGTAATTTCCATAGTCCCAAGCCATCACTCACCATGAGAATGGGAGCTGTAATCCATCTACCACATGGGAAGAAAGTACCAGCTTAGCGAAGGTTGGCATGAGCACTCTGATAGATAATTTTGATACATTTACTATGGATATGGTCATGGGCATCACAGCCTTTGCCCAGAGCAGTTAACCTTTCGCTCTTTGGAAAGCAGCCTCTTCTGTATGGTGATAAGTATTTGGGCTGGGTTTGTTTCCTTCTTGGCTCCTTGCAAACCGGTTTGGAGTGCAGCCATGCTGTGAATATTTCAGATAAGCTCACTGCTCCCATTATGTCAAATAGCTGCACATTACTCTTCTTTATCTTTTGGCAGGCAAGAGCATCCATCTGCATTCCAGAGCACTTTTTCCAAAGGCACTGCTGAATAGCATCAGCTGGTTGGTTCTAGCCAGCTAGCTACCTTCTTGGCAGCTTCATGCTTTTGCTGTCGGCTGGTGTAATCAGTCAAAATCACACCTGCTTGAGTAATGGGTGTACTTCTGTAGAATCCTGGTCCAAATGTTGTAGATGTAACCTTGACCAAGTTTGTCTTAAAAGAATGCCAATTGACCTGTTCTACTATCAATTAAATTACCCAGTTCTGGATTTGTTTTCAACAAATGACAAAGTTTCCCCCATTTAAGGAGTGATAACACCCAGAATCTGGAACAAGTTACATTTTGGATTACAAATCTGGAGTCCTCTGAGACATTCTCAGAGTGATCTTGACCTTCAATTGGTAAATGAACTCAGTAGAATAAATAAGAAAGAAATGTTTGGCAGTATTAGCAATACAGAGGCAAATAGCTGTACTTATTTTAAACACAGAATATAGTAAAAATGTACAGAAAATATGCTCCAAATACACTAAAACTCCATTGTTACCTTCACCTTTTCTGTATCTTATACTCATCCCCTGCTCACTGAAATACAGAAGGCCTTGAAAGGTATATCTTTAGTAGTGTTTTCCAACAATAAAAGAGGCAACCTGTAACATATTTACAAGGTTAAAAACATAGGAAAGAAATGGGTAGCGTGATACAGTGCTTTGAGTGTTGACTTAGCATTGTGGAAGACCAGGGTGTGAATCCCTAATTAGCCATGGAGAGCTCACACTCTCTCATCCTTAAAGGAAGGAAGTGGCAAACCCTTTCTGAATAAATTTTGCAAAGAAAACCCACTGTTATAAGCTATAAGTTGGAAATGACTTGATGGTACATACAATAAGAGAAACATCTCAACAGAGAAAAAAATAATTTAAAGGAGACAAGTTATTACAAAAGCAGATTATTTTAGAATTGGGAGGGACCCTGAAGTTCATCTAATCTAATTACCTGTTCAATGTGGGATGCAGCTACAACATTCCTGACAGGTTACCCTTCAGCGCCTGTTTAAATAACTCTGTGGAAGTAGAGCCTGCTTCCTTCCATGTCTCGTTTATTCCACTACTGAATAATATGCATAAGTAGATCTCACTACTAACTATTAGCTACTTGCTCATTATATTTTCCACAGGTCTCCTCCTCTACAATTTCCCCTGGTTATTTTTTCCTTTGTTGTTTCTCTGGAGCGACAAACCAAGACCACTCAAAATCTTTGAATATAGGAAATAAGGAAACTGGAGAGAATGACCTAAATCTTGTTGCTAATCACAACTACAGTAAATCCACTAAAGCAATTACTGGAAGGTAGATAACATTGATTATGCAAATCCAATTGATTCAATAGGTCTACTGTAGTTGAGAGTAGCAACTGGATTAAGGCCAATGCAGTATTTGTGTGTGTACGTCTGCATGTGCATGTGTGTGTGTGACAAATACTCTTGCTCTTGTTCCCTTGATTTATATCTTGCCTACTCCCCCAGATTCAGACTTTAAGATGGCTTAGATTTCAAACCCAGCCTATTGAAAGTTAAGCTGTCCAGGTTGGCCCTACACACCTGCTACGACTAGGCCCCTTTCCGCACGAGGAAGTTAAAATGGGCCAAGGCGTCCTGTCACAGAGGTCGTTCGCACCTTGTATCGGACTAGGTTCAGACTATTTACCTTAGTTCCACATTTAGTCCGATCCAAAACGCTCCTAAGTGGTCCTCCAGCGTGCTAAGTGAAGACCAGAAAAATCCGGTCTTTCAATCTTCTGGAGCGCACCATTTCATTCCTGCTCACTTGTGCAGATGCACAGGCTCGCACCAATGTGAGCCTGTGATCAGCAGAGGGTGGTTTGTGGGCATGCTCAGCGTCAGTGGTTGGTCCGGACCCATGAAGAACAGGAAGCCGCCATTTTCAGCCTCAGTAATGTGGATCTATGGACCTTGCACTGCTCCGATTCGACCTACAACAAACAGAGGAGCCCTGCAGAAGGGCTTAAGGGAAAGTCCACGTTGCTTCAAAGAGAGAAGAACCGGTAAGTAACGGCATGGAGGGATTCACTCGCCTCGTGCAGAAAGGGCCTAGAGAACAGAACCCTTGCAAAAGTGGAAAAATTGCAAATATCAAAATGTGTGTATGTGTGTGTCTTTGGGAAGGAGGCCAAGGCATAGTGGTGAGAATAGGCATTCAGGGTCCAAACCAGTTCAGAGAAAGGAAGGAGGTTGGCACGGTTGCCATATACTTTCTTTCTCTTGCCCATCTCCTTCCTTGGGTGTGAGGTGGCATTGGAGAGGGTTTGTAGTGCTGAGAAATTGGACTGTGAGCCATCCTTAGCTGGCTGGGCAGCAGCTGGGAGAGGAGAAGGAGAACCAAAAGTGGGTTTTTAAAGAGATGTGTAGACTGATGGGAGCTTCTGAGAGGGAAGATTCCCTTGGAAAAGAAGCACCTGAGGGGTTGAAGTAGCTCGCAAATAATAATAAAAAATCTGTGAAAGTCAAACCTATAAATATGGTGCAACAACTGTAGATTAATCTGTCATTTTCAGTTTCTCCCTCATTGTTTTAAAGTGGCAAGTTCTTCTATCATGAACATAAGAAAATTCATGATTTTTAAAATAAATTGTTATTAAAAATGAGATGCAAGGAAATTCTCAACTGTTTCTGGCTGAGAAATCAACTTTTTCTTATTGGTGTCAATTGAACTAGAGTAGATCCAGACTGTGTAATTACAATCCTTTGATATGTCTTTAACTGCCACAACATTCCTGGTATTTGTAATTTCAGGAGGATTCTCTTTGGATTCCCCACCAATATTATCTACCCAAATCATGTACTAGATATCTCTAGCACAGTGGCTCTCAACCTTTGATCTTCCCAATGTTTTGGACTTTACTTCTCAAAATCCCTCCCTTCCACAGGAGCCAGTCAAGTGTGGAGGGGAACATTCCCATCGCATTCCCTTTCCACCAAAGGTGCTTCTGGGATCACAACCGGAGGATGACGGCATCCGGTAAGGTGCAGAAATGGCCTTAGTAAACAATGTCCCTCTTTATTACATTTTATCTCTTCAAAGACCACAGGGTGGCATATGTGATTCTGTCCTCCCACCTGAATGTGTGCAGAGGTGACCAAGACAGCAAAAACTCTGGAAACCAAGCCCTCTGAAGGATACTTAGGTAGTTGAGTATGTTTAACTTGGAGAAAAGTAGATCAAATGATGATATGCTAGCTGTCACTGAATATTTAAAGAAATATAATGGACAAGCTTATTTTCTGATGCTTCAAGAACTAGGGCATGAACCAAGGGATTCAAATTAAAACAGGTTATGCCACTACATTAGGAAGAACTTTCTGGTGGTGAGCTGCTTGACAGTAGAATAGACTGCCTCAGAAGGTGGTAGGGGCTTCTTTGGATTTCAGCTCCCAGAATCCAACATCATTGGCCATTCTGGCAGAGGCTTCTAGAAGATAAACTACAAAACTAGAGGATTAGAAGCTGAAATACCATCTCTTGGGAGTGCTTTAACTGTGTTTTCCTGCCCAACAGGATGTTGGACTAGATGGCTCTTGTGGTCCTTTCCAATGGTATGGTACTGTCATTCTGTGATTCTGTATTATCTCCATAGGAACCTTGTGAGGTAGAGTAGGATGAGAGAGGGTGACTGGGTCAAAGGTACAATCCTGTGCACTCTGGACGTTAGTGCCTCAGAGTCAATCATAGGTAGTAGAGTTCATAACAGCAAAAAACTTGTGCAGCAGAGTACAACTGAAACAAAAAGACAGTAGTGCTCTGACCACCCTACCCACTGGTTAGTTACTCACAGACACAGAGTTTGTCATCCAAAATACCTGGAGGCTTTAATCTTCTCAGTTGCAATATGTACATCTATGTACAGGGTACGCAGATCAATCGCAGATACACAGGCAGACATCCAGCAGAGACTCAAGCAAGCAGAGGATAGTTCAAGCAGAGACAGAGCAAGCTTTCACACTTTCTTTTTATGCACACCTGCTTGCAGGTCATCAGTCAGGGCCCCTTGCCATGCTTGCAGTATCATGACTCAGCCCTTACTGCATGTTCCTTAGGAAATGTGTCATCACTTGCTTAGTCATTCCCCAGGTGTTTCACATGTTCATCAAATGTATTTTCAATGGGGCAAATGTCACTGCATTTTTTTTTTTATCCAGCAGGAGATAGTGGGCAAAATCTGCTACCCTCAAGTATCCTTTTGCTCCAATGCCTTATTTCTTTCGTGGATACTGTTCCTGTGGTCCTTTTCCTGCCAGCATAGTTACACCAGCATAGTACACCGTAGTGTGCAACCAGCTTCATTCGAACAGAAGTCTCCTCCATTCTGGCTGTGTGCTTTCATACTTATATCATTTTCCAGTACAGTGAGAAATGGTAAAGTCTTAGCCTTGGCAACTGGAAAGTGACATCACTGGGGTGGGTGACCTTCATTCACATGTGAGATTTTAAACTAAAAGCACCAAACATTTACCAGGAGAAGTAATTGCTATCAGTTTAGACATAGAGAGAAAAAGGAAGAATACTTTCTATGTGTGTCTAGTTATTTAAATTTTTGTCATGGAATTAAGGAGAAGCAAAGCAAAGTCTTCCTGCTGAGTCTAATAAGAGATGAAAAAGCTATTGTTCCCTCTATGACACCTACTACATGTTGAATAATATGTTCACCAAATACCTGTCAGTTTACTGAACACCTGTTTTACATTCAAGCATGTGAAACCCAAGTAGATTTGAATGCAATAATTGGTGCTGAGTGCTTTCTTTATGATGCTGTTGCTTTTCAACAAATGTCTTGTTTTACCTGTCACTAAATTGGAACCACTCACTTTAAAGTATTGTTGGTTTACAAGAGGTTGTTTGGCAGATGGGCTTTGAGAATACCAAATTACTAACATTCACTCTTATCCACAAACCAATATGCTAGCACAATCATCGTAATCAAGGACTGGCTGTGAGCTGGGAGAGTGGTTCGAGGATCATAGTGGTTAACCTTATTGGAATGCCTTTTTCCTTTTTGAAAAAGGAAAGAGGAAGATTGTGATTTGAGAACAAGGGTTTATATCATAAGCCTACAGTTTGAAGATCAGTTAGTGATAGATAACAGAGGTTTGTACCATGTAAGAAAGGATCTGTGCCTCCACTCGAAAGCTTATCTGTCAGCACACTAGACATCTGAATATGATCAACCACTCTTTCTCACATCAGGTGCAAATCATTACAGGTTAATATTGCAAATTCAAGAGTGTAGTAGCCTATTGTGCCAATTATGTCTATTCATTTCTCTCCAATTCATCTTATTTTAATTCTTTCTCCCTGTGTAAAGTGACAAGCACAAGGCAACAAAATTACCTAGGCTAGTAATGACCTAGAACAACGGAGACATTCATCATTCCGCAGTCTGAAGCTGTGTAGTATCTACAGGTATGCCCAATTAGTAGCTTGATACCATCTTGGCACTAACATAATGCATTAAGCATTTTTTGCTTTCTGGGAGATGCCAAGTTTGAATTAGTAGAAGCAGAGAATCCTTTAAAGCTCAACTGCATAGTTGTCTAATTGCATATCCTATTCAATAACATGATCATTTATTCATCTACACATAAAGATATGAAAATCTCTTTGTTTTGATTTTGTTTAATTTCTCCTGATAGCACCTGCATTTCCTTCCCTTTGTTATTTCATATCAGGTTACGAGACTTTGGTTGCATGGAAATCTAGGCACATTTTAATGCATTTTCCTAACATACACATTTCTTTATTTACATATTGCATAATACAGTATATGCATTTTCTCTTCCATGGTGGGATTGTGTGTTATTTTTTTATTGGATTGTATGAATTTTTGGCTGTTTGCATTTTAAAAAGTGCACATCTTTTTATGCATGCTTTATTTCTCCAAAACTTCCTGTAAGCTTTGCAAAGGGTGTGAATTCTTCAAGCAAGGCATGTTTTTTCTCACAATGAGTCTCTGGAGATATGAAAAGGCTACTTTAGGCAAGACTTCTTTTCCATCTCTATTATCACATCAAACGTGTTTTCCAACAGCTTATGAATGGAAGGCTGCTTGCTCCATAGATAGATATTCCCCTTCCTCTCTTCCTCCCCCTTCAGCTCCTCTCTCAGAAAGTCTTTCTAGCAATGCAGAGAACTATGCCTTGTGGGACTGCACAGAAGTGAGTCAGGCAAAAATCAGGCAAACCCCACCTACCGCCTCTGAGAGTCAGCATTATGGATTAGACATGTTCCACTTGAAAATTCCACTTGAATTTTCTTCTGGGCCTTGTTTTGCACCAGGATGTGAGATTTTGTGCTTTCTTACCCCATGGAAATTTGCACAACTTGAACATAGCATTCCTACGTGAAATAAGGGACAGTCTTCCTTTGCCTTTAATGGTTCTGTAGGAAAAGGGACACCCCCCCACCCACATATCCCTTCTCCAAAGCTAGCCCAAATACATCCATTTTCCTCTGCAATCCCTCTCAAAACGGCAACAAAAGGTAAAGAATGGGAGGGGGGGTTGGAGGCTTTGGGAATTGGTAGGGAGCTCCAGGGGCCACAGAAGTGGAGTCCACAGGCCACACTATGCCCACCCTTCCATTAAAAGGACATGAGCTCTGTTCTTTCTTTCACCTGGCAACCCTAATAATCTGCATATTTTTCCTAATTTACATATTTATTTGTGCAATTTATCTAACTGATGCAACTTCCTCTGTCTATCAAAATATATTTGTCTATCACCCCCAGTTATGTATAGGCATTTCAAATATGCCTACTGTTTTGTGTGCGTATGCTTGAGGCAAGGTGTACATTTTCCTGAAACGAGTCTTGTAAGGTGTGGAAATGCTACTTTCATTGAGATTTTCAAGTCAAAATTCCTTCTATATTCACTTCAAAAGCAGAAACATAATCAAAGGTTTATTTTCGCATCTGTCACAAAGGCTTGCACTGGTCTCACAAGATTCCCCAGTACAGCACTTCCTTCCTGCTACTCCATCCTCATAAGATACAGTTCGTAGAGTTGAGTAGTTTTCCCCTTCTGAAGAAAGGTTTTTAGGAAGGATGTGGGGAAGAGAAAGAGGGAAACTGAATTCTTTGCAAAGTTGCCTTCTGCTTTTATAACAATGGATTTATACTATTTTTTCCTCTACATGTAATTAACATGTGAACATTAGGGACATCATTCCTCACTAACGTTTTTCTCAAAAGAAGAAACAAATGATTTTAGCCATTTTCCACTGTCTGCAAGAAAAAAAAGTTGAAAATCAAGCCGTTTTCAAAGCATATATGCAATTTTGGATTAATTTTGCACAAAATTTGCGTATGGTTCTTCTGCACAGAAAACAGCATTTTCTGTGCAGAAAAGAATATTTTTCAGATAATGTATTGATGGTCATGATTCAGACCAGCTACTTCTGACTCCCCCATCCTGACTTATCATGCTTCAGCATGAGGATCTGTTCTCCTATCAATTGGAATGAAACAGAGTGATGTTCTCACCTGCCTGCCATGAGCAATCTTATATGTGACTTTCAGTAACAGGATCTCTGTCTCAATTCCTTCTCACCCCAGAGATTGCTCATGGGAATGGGGTGGAAATGTTAGTCTGCTGTATCCCAATTGACAAGAAAACAGAACCACATGAAAATTTTGTGCAGAATAAGTCCATATTACAAAAAAAAAAAAAATATCTGTATAGGAAACAGGCTTTTTAGCACAGAAAATACTGTAACTGGGGACTTACACTATGCTAGTTTTGCACGTGGTTGATTTGCTTGAAAAACAGTATTTTTGGTGCAGGAAGTAGCTCTTTCCACACAGAAAATAATATTTCTGCACAGAAAAAAAAATCATTTTCTGTACAAAACAACCACAGGCAAATCTTGTGCAGAATTTTTATGGATCTTCAAAGACTGTCATCAGTCCAGGATTTTACCCATCAGGGTTTTTAGATACTCAAAAACATGTTTTTCTACTATTAATTTTTTTTCCAAATATTCTTTCCATCTTTAATGAACATCCTTGAAGAAATTGTTACCCTGATTTCTCGGGTCCCACGGGGGATGCCTTAAAGTGCTCCACGTGATAGGGAATGGAAGCTAGCCAGAGCACGAGCAATAGCTATGCAATAGGCAGGGTAACCTAGCAGGGTCTTTTTACCCAAGTTTTTACGGGGTCAGGCCAAGCCAAAAACCAAACTAAAATGTCTAATAAATGATTTTATTGAATGAAAGTCTCACACACCAACATAGTCACTCTCATACTCACTTGAGACCTATTAAGAAGCAAAAGAGGGGAAACTGGATAGGGGAAATATTGAAGGGATTGTAGCTGGGGTAATACTGTACCTTTTCCTGAAGTCCTTGGTCTGGGGAAAACAGTGAAGAAGGGGAGCTCAACACAGAGAGGGCTGAGGGGATTACTCGACAGACAGAGAAATGGTATGACTGGGAGTGATCCAAAGAAGTGCTCAAAACTGGGACTATTTGTAGGGGAAAAAGTACCTTGAGGGCAACTCCTCTTCCAGGGAGAACAAAGGGTGTTGCAATGGAAAAGAAGCTCCACAATGGTAACTCCTTTTGCATGATGAGATTACAAGGGGTTGCCAAAGTTTCAGGATCTTCAGTTACTTTGGGTTGTGGTGTGAATTTATCTAAGTTGTCCTTGCCTGATAGGATTTTACTGCTATCAGTGCTCAACTTGGGGAAAACATACTAATCTCCTCAAGTTGGCTCCTTAGCGGCTGAGGACCCTTTATCTACTGTGGGCTTGCACAGCTTGAGGTCTCCTGGGGCTACGTGATAGGGAATTGTACTGGCCTGACCTGGTTTTCGATCGTTCAACCATTGCTACCTCCGTACTCATCCAGGTGACCTCTCAGGCACGTTGAATCATATTTTAATATCAAAATTGTAGACTCCGGGACAGGGTTTACCAGTGAGGTAACAATATGTAGCCTATCTATCTTCCATTAACATTCTGCATTAGTGACTGGATAGTACTTCTACTCTAACAATAGGAAGGAGTTTCAAAACATGATGGATGAAATTGCCCTTTGAGTGGGGGTTAGTGAGAACATTCTGTCAAAGAAGGCCGAGTGATAGCCTTCAAAAAACCTATACAGGGGGTTTCCAACTATTTTTTCCGTAGTTATCTGAGAAACAAACAAACCTTGACATCTTTAGTACCTAAAGAGTGAGCTTTCAAAACTTAATGCATTCTAACACCTGGAAAATGCAAAAATAGAAAAATACAATTGTGCTTTCTTGTGCCTGAGAAGTTGGACCCATTGAGCTGCATGTTGGCAGCTTTTTAGAGAGCCTAAACTCAGAGCACTTGACCTTATCGTTTCTGTGGTGTATGTGTGTGCATATGTATTTGTGTATTTAGAATGTAGGTGGTGAGTGCTTCTTTAATTATTGATGCAGAATAATAATGCAAGTGTTTTTTTATATACAGAGCCAAGGAATGATGGTCCAAGCAATCTTTCTTTTTTCCTACTAAGAGGCCATTATTTGAGTTAGCAGGATAGTTGTTGTTCTTCTGTTTTAATTCGCTCTGGAAGATTAACTGAATTGGATAATTAGCTATAAAAAAGGATAAGACCCATTATTGTCCCAGTAAACAACAAATGTGGGTAGTGCAATCACTTCACAACAGTCAAGGCCCAACATTATGTGGAGGGAGGCAACTGACAAATGCCCCTTAGCCTTCCCCTCCAAGAGTAGGACAGTGCAGTCACCAATCTCATTTTTCTATTCTTGTTTCCAACCAAAGGGTGTGAGAACAAAAGAACAGAAGAAAAGCTCTGCTTGATCAAACCAGGAAGGGGTATTTAGAATTTGTAGCCAAAGAACAATAGTGCACTGCCACAAAAGGAAGAGGAAATGTTTATTTTCTATCCTCAAATCCCTTTCTAAATAAATATTCCTAATCTTCATGACACTGCCCTCAAATTTCTCTCTGAGTACATTGGATTAGTCATTCAGGTTCGGAGTGACTTCTACTTAGATTTGAGTGACAGTTTTTTTTTCTTGATTGGTGTTAAGCTCAAAAACTACAAATCCCAGAGTTCCTCACTTCACCCTGACACTTTCTGTGCACTAGATAGCCGATTGATTGCAGGACAGGGAAATAGCTCAGCCATGCTGAGATACCATATTTCCAGTGACAAGGGGGAAGGAAGCGTTTCTGGTACTAAACTGACAAATGTCAGAAGATATCAATCAACAAACACAAGGCTATTAGATCTTATATCTGCCTCTAAATTTAACAGAGATTTATGCCAATGGGATTTTATGGTAAAAATCATTTTAGAATTCTGGATACTTTAAAATAATCACTAAGTTTCTTGAAATAATAATCGCCAATTTGCATTACAATACATACTTCATGATGCACAGCACCTCCAAGCTTTACTGCATGCAACAGCATTTTTGTTAGAAATTTATCTTTTGTACTTGGGTTGATATTCTCTTTTAGCAGTGGATAACTGACTTAGTGACATCCATATGATGTATGGATGGTTGAACATTTAGGGTATGATTTGAATGACCCACTCATTCAAGGAACCACATACCTAACAGAGAAAGAAGTATTTCACAGCTCTTCCAGCACACAGAGGCTTTTCAATATGATGAAGTGCCCCTTCATTTTAATTATTCTGATAGTCATACAGATCTCAAATACTGGAGGAACTATAAAAACTCTTGGTTCACAAATCCACATATGCTGGCCTTGCCCACAGATTTCCAGTTTTTCTTCAGAGATCTTTCATGAGCTGAAGGTTATCATAACTTAAAAACCAGAGGAGGGATTTTGTTGGGTGTGCTTTTACTTTTTATGGATGCAAATGCTACTTTTCTTTATGAGGACCTATCTTTTTCTCTAGGCCTACCTTGAACATCTGAGTAATTTCATTAAAATGGAAAGGGAAAATAATATCTCCAGATCTTTATGATTTTCCAGGGGATGACACATAGTCCTTATGGACAAACTGATTTCCTAGATATGCTTTGGAGATTCATGAATGGGACTGATAACTTGAAGCTAAAAATGGTTCCCCTTTATCAACTATACCAACTCAGTCAATTGTGTCTCCCTTCCCCCACATACAGCTCATGCCAATCTGTGGAAGGACTTATTGCACTAATTTGCCTAATTCTTATGTTTATATCATATGGTGGTATCCCTGTCTAACTTATTACTCTTTGCTTGTAGCTATATTTGTTCTATTTTTTGTGTGTGGAATTTTGAAGTGTGATTAATGTCATGGACATTAATGAACCTCCTTTATTTATTATGAACCTCCTTTAGTGTTGCCTGTTTGTATTGGGCTGTATGAATCTTTTTTTTTAAGCGCAGTTTTGAATTACTTTAATATTGTTAATAGTTTAATCCAATTTTAATGTTCATTTTTTATCTGCATTGTTTCTTTAGACTGTAAACTGCCTTGAATCCCAATGTTGGGAGAAAGGTGGGATATAAATATCATCATCGCCATCATTCCTCCAAACAGTGCAACACCAACATTATCTCATAATCATCTACTGTATATACTCATGTATAAGTTAAGGCACGTTTGGAGGCCAAAATTATGGATTTTGATATAACCCATGGATAATGCAAGGTTCATTCCACAGAAAGGGGAATGCACCAGCATCACCTCAGTGGGTCAGCTGCCCAAGCTGCTGCCACTGCCATCATGTTACCACCAGACATTCAGAACTGTACTTAAAGAAGGGGTTGGTTCTTTTTCTTTTTAAATAAAAGTTAAGGTACAGTATCAAATCTTATCAGGAAAGGAACTATCCCCGCCTCTGAGTACAGTGGTGAAAGGCAAGAGCTTAGTCCATCCCAGGATAACCTAAAAGAAGCACTGACCCCTCTACTCTCTCAGTGCTCCTTTGAGGGTAACCACCATAGAGCCACTGCAGCTACTTTCCCACCCAGCCAATAGCAATAGCAGCAATAGCATTTATTTCTATACCGCTTATGAACTGAGTGTTATCTAAGCGGTTTACAATGTATTTTAGCTAATTGCCCCCAACAAGCTAGGTATTCATTTTACCGACCTGTGGAAGGATGGAAGGCTGAGTCAACCTTGGAGCCGGGCAGGATCAAACTCACAACCTTGTGGTTCCAGTACTAGCATTTAACCACTGCGCCACCAGGGCTCCTTCACAAAAGCCAGAAGCAGGGCTGCAGTGGAGAGAGTAAAGAGGGCTGGTGCTTCTTTTAGGTTCTCCTGGGACAGAATAAGCTCTCACTTTTTGCCATTCTACTTAGAGAAGGGGATGGTTCCTTTTTTGGTAAAAGTTAAGGTACAGTACTTACATTGACCCTAAGTCAACACAGGTCAATCTTTTGACTAAAATTTCTAGACTTATATGTGAGTGTATACAGTAAATAGAAAGAGATACTGAAGCTGAACACAAGATATGTTACAGTTCAGAACACCAAGGAAGCCTACATGCTCCCCTCCCCTTGAGATGTGAAGCAAAATTTAATTTCCAGCATGCTCCTTAAATGAACAATTGTCAGAAATCAAATGTCACTGTAACATAATAAAATCTCCTGCCTTGCCAAAAGAAAGTCATATCTCTGCATATCATACTTTATAATAGCTCCTTGCCCTATCCTTGCTTTTTATTTAAAATGCGAAAAATGTTTTAACCACAGAAACATCTTCTCTCTTGTACGAAACAGATGTTCCAGCTGATAGTTTCTTTAAGCACTGCATGATAGAAAGGGGATGGTGGGAATCAAGATGATATTTTAGTCTCCAAAGAACAGAAGTCTAGAAAACTCAGACAGCGGGTAATTTGTTTGAGAAGCTAAGATAACCTGGGTGTACATTAAGCATATATCATACTGTAATAAAAGTGTATCTACACTCAGAGATGGAGAATATGGAAAGAGGAAGTGTGGAGTAACACAGAACCATTAAATTGCTAACTTTCTTCTTCAGAAATCTAAGAAAATCATGAGCAGGGATAGCATATTTGAGAATACAATCTTAGTCTTGCTTTTTGAAAAGCAAGTCCCATTTCATTCAGTGAAGTGTAATCTGAGATAATTATATGAAGGATCGTTGCTGTACTAGAGGAATAGTAACTAAGAGCTAAATTCCTTTTTGGAATTGGATTATAGGTAAAAATTAGGATTCCAGAATTCATTATTTCTGTGTAACACAATGGTGGGAATCAGGCATCCCACAAAACCTTAACTCCCAGAATTTCTCACAATTGGTTGTGCTGTCCATCATCATCTGCTAACTCTCAAGCTGTATACAGAAAGTCCATCAGCATATTTCATAGATCAGTGGCTCACAGATCAGTCCTTGTGGAAATATAGTGGCTTCACCTAGTTAGCTACAGTGCTGGCATGAGGGGCTCTCAAGTTAATCAACCCAAATGCCAGCACTGTAGCCAGCTAGGTGAAGCCACTGCATTCTATCAGGACTTTAAAGAAAGTAACAGAAAGCCAATTTTTCCCGATAGCCAAAGAAACTTCAGTAGCTTGTAGCCAACACCAATTTATTGATAAGGTCTAGGAACTGTAAGCTTCAGAAATATACGAGTTTCTTCTTTTATAATCTTATATGTATGTGGTTATTTTGAGAGAACCATGAATGCTGTCCCACTCATAAATCGAAGTTTCCCTTCTCTCTGCACTAGGCTGCATGCCGCTACTCCAAAAAGCCAGGTTTGGCTCAAAAATAGCGTCAGTTGTAGATTAGAGGGCTGCCAATGGAGTAGGGGTGGGAGACATCAAAAAACCCTAGATCCATCCCATTTGTTTTTATGTTCAGTAGTTATTTGTAATGAATACCATCCTTATGTAAATAATGTATTTTAAAAACATTCCCTTGCATGTATTCATAAGAACTTAAATGCTGGTTGTTGTTATTGCTTTAAGGGGATCACTTAATGGGTTGAAATGGGTTCCTATGAGTAACCTAGGTTGTTTCTGGGCAGATGATAGTTTTTAAATCAAAGAAAGAAAGAGAGAGAGAAAGGAAGGTAGGTAGGTAGGTTCAGATTTCATCATGAAGGTCATGAATATGTATTAAATATGTTCAAAAGCAGGTGTTTGGATAATTCAGAACACGTACAGACGATGGTTCCTGCTCCTTAGCTATCATCAACACCTCTAAAACATAATAAAGCGAAATAAAGCAGCAGCACCAACGTTTCATGTAAGTGCCTCTTTTATACGTTGGAAAATATATATTCAGAAGGTAAACAGACTTTCCAGATTAAATCATACACTGCATAGAAAGTGCATAGTCGTGTTCAACCTTCCCCTGGAATAGATGTTCAGGGAATCACTAAAGCAAGATAAGTTATTCACTGAAAAGGTCACATATCTTTGATATTGTCTTACTGCTATGCTTCTGGGCACACTACAGCCTCATTTATCTGAATGGCCTGGAAGATGTCAGGAGGACAAATGGAGGTACTGTTTACATTAGGTTACAATTTGTGTCTGGATTTGTGTAACTCTGAGTTTCAAATGGCATGATAAGCTGAGGTAGTATTACAAGGGACTTGTCATTTTTGTGATTCTGATGTCTGGATATGCCATATTGCCACTTTAAATTTTCCATTTGAAGGAAAAGAAAACAATTACCATTTGGAACTGGTATGCTAGAACAAGAAGCTCCATGGAGCACAGGCAGTTTTACTTGAGGTATAGGAGACTAACTTTGTCCCAGTGTTGCAGTAAGATTCAGTGGCTAGTAAAACGACCCCTATATGGAAATGGGGAGTGTCAAAGCTGAACCTGAAAAAGAAACAGTATTTGAAGTAAGTTTCACCTTTATTAAACACACACACTTGGAGAAAAACCTGAAGAGAAGGAATTCCAACCACCAGATGAAACATTTTCTTTTTATAATCTTAACTTTTAACATTTAAGAATTTCCCAAAGCTCTTTTTGATCAATCACATTCATTAAGGAAATAATTATCTTTTTAGCAATACCCTTTTGACTTTTATTCCATAGGAATAAGCTTTTCCATGTAATCTTTAATTTTAGCCTACAGTGTCTCAGACAACTTAATCAAGGACCTTTTGGAAGCCTGAGTTCACAGAAAGCAAATTTCATGTTTGAAACTGAACTGAGACAAGACATTGATTGCAGGTTCAAATTTTTAGTCAGCAAAAGCTAGTTAATATAACATATGGTCTGGTCAAAGCCCTTATTTCTAAGCTACCAATTTCTGATCATTGAAAATCAGAAATCAGAAAATCATTTCACAGGAGGGAGTACCATCTTGTCCTCCATCGCAGAGAATAAATGTCTTGGGCCATCCCTAGCTCAGACACATCTACAAGACATCCCTTTTTATTTGTTAGTTCAATCCAGTTGGTTGGAGGCAGAGTTAGCCCTACTTAGAGAACAGAGTCATTGAATTCAGTGAGTCATAAAGCAACATGCTACAATGTGTTAATATCATATTAGAAAGAGCTTTGGTATTTTTTTGATGTACATGCTATTTTAAATGTGGTTTCTGTAACATGGAGTTTAACTGAGATGTTATTGGATCTTGTGTGCCTTTACAGTTGCAAAAGGACTTTGGATCCATTGTTGGAAACAAAGGTTTACCTTACGTTGGATAATGGTCAAAAGATTTTACTGCTTTGGCTATACATGAATATATATTTCATAGACATCAATGTCAAGAAAATGCATTCTATGCATTTTCTTTCCCCCTTTTTTCTTTCTTTCTCCTCTCTTCCAATCTTTCCTGTTTCATTTCCTTGTAATCATACTTAATAAGTCAATAATTTCTTAAATGAACAACTCTAATTATAAATGAATCACTCCAGTTATCAATAACTGGCCTACTGAAATCAAGATATGTCAGTGTAGCTAATATGTCCCAAAGTAATTTGGATCCAGACAATTTCCCTCACTGGATAATTCATAACAAATGCACATTTCTAAATGAAGCACTGAATTTTAATTCACACTATAGAGACAAACTAGGCATAATACTCTGCATATATATATAGACTTTATACATATGTGAAAGCCTTTAAAGGGGTTGAAGCAGTTACTATTCTAGTTATAAAAGTATGCCGGTAAAATCTTTAGACAGAGGGAAGAAATCTGTGTAGCAATTTTCTAGTGCTGTAAAGATATAATTTACCAGGTCTAAACATTACAGATATTACAGAAGAAGGCATACTTAACCAGTAAAATTTTGGCCCTTTTCACACACAGAGGAAGCCACGCCTGAAAACACGCCAAAATGGAGCTTATCTGGATCTGTCGCAATGTGGAACAGTGCGAGTTCGCTGCTCCACACGCGGTGGCATCCTGTGGCATCCCGTGACGTCCAAAATGGCGGCATCCGGCTGGCGGAGGCTCTCCGCCAACCGGAGAAGCTTGCCAGCCGGAAGCCCGCCCCCTGGCTGGTCTGCAGGCGCGCACTTGCGTGCGCCTGCAAATCCACACCGGGCGCTGTGATGGGGCTGCACGCCCCGTGGTTTTCAAAAAGCACGTGGCACCACCACTTCTGGTCGCCCCTGCGCGGATTGGGGTGTGGAACTACACAAAAGTAGTCTGCCCCAATCCACGCTACAGTGTAGACGACCTCCGTCAGAGGTCGCTCTACATCGTTTTTTAACCCCGTGTGAAAAGGGCCATTGTTCAGTTTAACTCAGGACATCCTCTAGGGTTCCAGTTCTAAACATGCTCACTAAGAAGTAGGTACACTGAATCCCAATAGGACTTAGGTGTGAGCAAACCCATAAGAGAGACAGGGTACTACAGTGGTTTGAGCACTGGACTATGACTCTGGAGAACAGAGTTCAAATTCAGCTTGGGCATAGAAATCCTCTTGGTGACCTAGGGCAAGTCTCAATCTCTTAGCCTCGGATGAAAGACCAGGCAGACTGCCTCTGAGCAAGTCTTGACAGTTTTGCCTTGGGGTCACCATACGTTGGAAACAACTTGAAGGCACGCAACAACAGACATGGCCACGGATTAGTAGAAAGTTGACTGGGAGATTCTGGAAGCTGCAGTCCAAAACAGTAACAACATGATGTAACTGAAGCCGTTTCTGCCCTACGCTTATAGTGCTATCATTCCACTTTCAACATCCTGTGGAATTCTGGGGTTTCCAGTTTACTGAGGCCAATGAGCTCTCAGGCTGAGAATGGTAAATTACCTTCCCTAAACTACAAAGCCCAGGATTCCATAGAATGTTGAAAGTGGAATAATAGCACTGTACTGTGGAAATGGCCATAGGCTAGCATAATTCTTTGAATCCCAATCTAAAATTTCCAAACTGTAAATTTCTTTTTTCCAATGTAACATATTTTATTGTAATGTTTCTACAGTATGTATATGTTTGCTAGGTGGGCGGATGAGGGGGCAGGAGAATGAATTAAAGTCATGTTTCTCAAGCATTTATTGCAATTCTAAATAATTTGTGTTTATTACAAAAATAAAGATTTTGTAAAGAAGCTCGATTCGCCCTACCAATGTTGGAAAACCTAGCATATGGTCAACAGATCATATTGTGTATTTATAGCATTTCAGTATTAACAGTATTGCTGAGTGATGACAGATGAGATTACTTGCAAACAGTCCTATTTTAATTTTATAAACATTCTGCAAGATGAACCATTTTGTAAACTGTCCAAGTTTGATGGAGGGAGAATAATATTCTTGTCTCAGAGTGTTGCAAAAATAATCCTGGAACAGCACAGAGAAAGGTTTGCAAAGTCCCATATTCTAAACTTAAATTAAAAAGTAACCCTCTTGGAAACTGTATTTATTAGACAATATATCCTCAATTTCTGAAATAAAATTTTCCAAATAATCTTCGTGGCTATGACCACCAATCTGAAAGATTTAACAAAATAAAACAAGAAAGGTCTATTCAATCTTATTTAACCCTCATGTATTAAGGTTTGTGTCCGTCCGTGTGTGTATATATATGTATATATGTATGTAGATACACACACACACACACACACACCTTAATACACACACACACACACACATATTTACAAGCAGCACTTTTGAAGCTGTGGGATTTTTTTTTTTAATTCCCTGAGAATTCCAATGTTGCAGGATAACTGTAGGTTTAGCATTAGGTTAGGGCTTAATGTATTTCCTGAACCCAATGAAAATTACAACATCCCCTGCCCCATTTCCACCCTGAGGCCAACCTACTGATAATGAAACTGTTTTTTCTTTGCTTTTTTTGACATCATGATATGTTGAAAAGTGGTGTTATGCTGGCTAGAACAATAAGGCACCTAATAATAAAAAGTTAAGCTTTTATGTAAGATGAAGATGATAAGGATAATGATATAAGGCAGATGATGATGATGATGATATAAAGTATTTACATAATCTGGAGTATTTAAAGAATTGAACTTGTATTATCTGGTTGAATTATCTTGCCCAAACCCTGACTGTTACTTAAAAAGAATACTCATCTGCAAACACTGTTGCCTTTCAACTTTATCTGAATACTCATTGTTGATATTTATAGAACAGAAAATTTTGTTGTTGTGATCATATATATTTCCTCTTCCTGGTTCAAGCCAAATATAGTTTTCAACTGACAACAGTCCCCCCCCCAATCCTGTGCACAGCTGTTGCCTTTTGGTTCTAAATTGCAATACAGTTAGATGGAATTTGCTCTAAACTGGGAAAAGGGAAGGGAAAGTCTTGGTTTATTTCACAAACATGATGCCATCTGTGTCTGAGAAACCTGGATTATGGAATCTGATATTCATAAATGTGGTTTAAATACTCTAAAAGTCAAGCTTTTCCTTGTATGGAGATGAAGAGACAAGGGTAGCCTAACTGTAGATGGTCTGGCTAGCATCAGTTTGATTTCTGTAAATAACCTGGGTAGTTTGTAATGTCCTTTCCTTAAACAGAACCCAGGATGTATGTCTGGGACTGAACTTTCCTACCTTCCCTTTGCAGCCCAGTGAATCCTGACTAATTCTGCTCCTGGTGGCTACCCTTGCAAATTTGGGAATGGATACAGTGCAGGAAAGAGAGAGCAACTTTGAGTCCAAGTCACTGTGAAGAAATTGTTTTGGTATGCAACTATAGTATGGCAACCAGGTTTTGGAACAGAACTTCTTCTGGTAAACCTGAAATATCATTAAAAGTCACATTTAAAAAGTAATTAGCTACTATTATTGTTCCAATGCTCTACATGTAGTTATTTACTGTTATTTTTGTTGTTGTGTATCTTGGTGGTGTACTCACTAAGAAGTAAGTACACTGAATCCCAGTAGGACTTACATGTGAGGAAACACGTAAGACAGCTGGTATGGTGCCCTGGTTTGAACATTGGTTTGAACATTGGACTACAGCTCTGGAGACCAGAGTTTGGCCATGAAAACTTATTGGATTATTTTGGGCAAATTACTTTCTCTCTCATCCTCAGAAAAAGGCAAAGCTCCTCTGAACAAATCTTGCTTAGAAAACTACATGATAGATACACCTTAGGATCACTATAAGTTGGAAATGACTTGAATGCACACAACCACCACCTTCACATCATTTCTGACTTACAGTGACGCAGGTATGTTTTGATTAGTATAGAAGATAACATTTTCTGCTATTCATCTCAGATGTCCTTGTCACTCCAGCAATTTTCACAGCAATTGCAGAGGGAGTCATGCTTTACTATGAGCTATCTCTATTGCAGTGCAAAGTATTTTGTGGGTGGCATTGTTACCCTGATTTCTGGGGTCCCTTGGGGAGACACCTCAATGTGCTCCATGCAACCGGGAGTGGAAACTAGCCAGAGCATGAGCTATAACAATGCAAGAGGCAGGGTAACATAACAGGGTCTTTTTACCCAGTTTTTATGAGGTCAGGCAAGCCAAAAACCAAACAAAAATGTCCAATAAATAATTTTATTGAAGGAAAGTCTCATGCAGCAACGCAATCACTCACACACTCAGTCAAGATCTTTTAAGAAGCAAAAGAGAGGAAACTGCACAGGGGAATATTGAAGGGGTGTAGCTGGGGTGATACTGCACCTTTGTCCTGAAGTCCTTGGTCTGGGAAAAACAGCAGAGAAGTGAGGCTCAGCATGGAGAGGGCTGAGGGGATCACTCAGTGGATGGAGCAATGGTCTGCTGGGATGACCAGGGGTGATCCAAAGAACCACTCAAAAACTGGGACTATTTGTGGGGGAAAAAGTACCTGGAAGACTAATCCTTTCCCAGGGAGAACAATGGGTGTTGGAGCAATAATGAAGCTCCACCATGGTAATTTCCTTTGTTTGATGGGATTGCAAGGTGTTGCCAAAGTCTCAAGATCTTTGGCTGTGTTAGTCTGTGGTGTGACTTCATGTAAATGATCCTCGCCTGATGGAATATTTGCTCAACTTGGGGCAGACACGCTAATCCCCTCAAGTCGGCTTCCTGGGGCTATGGACCCTTTGTTTATTGTGGGTTTACACATCTTGAGGTCTCCTGGGGCTACGTGACTGGGGATTTTAGTGGCCTGATCTGGTTTTCAATCTTTGACCATTGCTGCCTACGTGCCCATCCAGGTGACCTCTCAGGCACATTGAATCATATTTTAATATCAAAATTGTAGACCCGGGGATAGGGTTTTTCCAGTGGATTAACAGCATTGTCCTAAGTGGATAATTAACACTCCATAGCAAAAATCTGGCCCTGGTGAATATGAAGAATGCTCGCAGGAACAGTTACCTAGTCCCAGTTGATGGGATTCCCCCTACCTCCACTGCCCTCTCAGATCACAAGATGCCAGGTGACTGCTAGAACTGGTTTACCTGAAAAAGAATTATTGCCCCACCCACTCCACCCTCAGTAGTGAGTGAATAAACTTCTGAGAAATCTTGAGCTGATGGCATTATGATCACTGGTGACATGCTATGCCCATCTCTTTCCCTTCTTCATTCAACACTATACTTTCCTGGGAAAAGTAATTTCCAGTCAGTTATGTCATCTCATTATATGTCTCTTTAAAGTAAAATAACCTCAATTTAGTCATTTTGGTTTCTAGGGAGAATTCAGGCTTGAGTTGTTCTGGGATACATTTGTTTGTTTGTTTGGGATTTTGTAGTGTCTGTGGGACCTTTTTTCTTCTTCTTCAAATGAATTGATTTTTGCCCCCATCAGTCTTCCTCACTGGCCAGCTTTCACACCCCTACATAGAAATTGGAAATATGATGGCCTGGATCATCCTGACTTTGCTATTCAATGATATACCTTTACAGTTGAGAATCTTATTGAATTTCCACACGGTGTGACTAAAATGTGATAACTACGGGTTGTAGTCGTTTCAGGTGCTGTGATTCCGCATGATGTTGTCACCGTCCAGTAGCCTGCCCATCCACAAATGTTGCTAAAATGCAGTATTTCAGCTCCGAAATAACACCTGGACTTCTCCACCTGTCCACAATATTGGGCTATTAAAAGAGCCATTATCCTTTTGTCACCTAAACACTAGGACCGTTAACTTTGTCCAGACGTCATCGTCTGTGTTGCAGCTCCCATTGTCTGCTCGACTTAGAGAGCGATTCACACCCACACCCGCAGGATTTTTTCAGGTATAAGAACCCCTAATTTCAAGCTGTCCAGTGCAGTCTCTCACCTTTCGGAATACCACACTGTCTGTTTGATTCCTGAACAAGAACTGGTCTTAGGTGCCTATCTAAGCCACATTGCTACTCTCTTCCCTGCTCACTGAACTGGTAATTACCACCTCATCCCTGAAAGTCCTCTAGCTACACTTTCCTCCCGTTTCCTTCAGTTAGCTGCTGTGTGCATGTGTGTTTGGATCTTTCCATGCTTGTGTGAAACTTTTTCAATAAAATACATTTTTATTTCATTTTTGGAATCTCTGCCTGGTTCTTTCCTGCCTGACCCTGAAAACATAGGTGGAAAGATCTCATTAAGTATTCTCTCCTCTTTCAGGCCTCCTAACTTTGAACTAGTTATTTTCCACTTTTGAATGAGGTACTGACATCGCCAGTGGGTCCTTGTGGCATCCACATTTGGGGGAATAATATTGACATGGGATTTATTCCATTGTAGCTTTTGATTTTGATATATTCTGATTTTACATTCCTGAAGACACTGCAAGAGCACACCAGGGCCAGAATAACCTGGTTATTTAAGCTAGGGACCAGCCTGAACAAGCTAGGGCTCAGGGCTTTAACAGTCTTTCTATTTGGCTAAATACTTGGCCATTGGCCTAGCAGGATCCATTAGCCTGTGTGGATAGATAGCTATAGTCCAGGATTTAAATACACTTGACTAACTAAACCTATGATTCTAACTTAGAGGGGGAGCACATGTTGTTGGACATCAGCTCTCCAAAGCTCCACCCAGCCTATATGATATGGAAGGATTGTTGGAGCTGAAATCCTACAATATCTGGAGTCTCTGAAGTTGAAAACCACTGATCTAGGCAGAGGGTGGTGTTTCAACCAATAGTTCTGTAGTTCACTATAAAGATTGCCCAGCCATAGATCTGAAGGGTTCCCATTTTATGCCCTGGGAGCTCCTGACAATTTAGTAGTGATGTAAAATTGTTGAGAACTATTTAGATTTTGTATGTAAATAATGCAACAAAGCCCTAGGGTTTAGAAAAAGGAAAGGAAAGAAATCAGTAAGGAAACTATGATTATGAGATTTTGAGCAGAGGAGTAGTATGATCTGCTTCACACTCTGCCTGCTATACGTTTTCTACCAAAATATATTTACAGTTGCTCCCCTGCTCCATGGTAACAGCTTTATACTTGGGGGTCCACTGGGAGAAAATATCAGTGGGCAACCTCAGCAGAAAAATGGCCAACAGTAAAGTGTGAAATATTTCTTTCCCTCCTGCTGCTACTTGCTCAGAATTACCAATTCCCAATGTTGTTTTTCCATTTTAAAGCTCCAAGGGCCTTGTTACCCATATATTCATTTCACATGCTATTGCCTTGATGGACCTCTGACTTGATCCACTCCAGTAGAACAAATAGACATGTTAGATAATTTATTCTGATTTGAAATTGAAAACAAAATATGGAATAAGATAATGAGAGAGAAGTAAATAACCCAAGAATAAAGGGCAGAAATTTGCTACAGATTAAGAAACATAATAAACAGGAAACAAACATGTAGTAAAAGGATGGCTTAGAGCTGAGAAAGGTTAATAACATGATGCCCATGGGGTTGTCTACTAAACCAAGGGTGTTTAATACATTAATGAGTTGGAAAAGACTATGAACAGCAATTTCTTGAAATATGCTGGTGGGTCTATATTGTTTTGTCAGAAAGTGCCATCTGGCATGATGAGAACTTCAGGTCAATATATTTGCATTTTAAGACCTGCAATTACACATTGTGGGTAATGGTTTAGGTCTCATACAATAGAACTCAGGAGCAGGTCTGCAGGCATCCAATACAGCACAGGTAGGCAATTTTACCAGGGACAGGGATTTTTTTTTTTTGGTTCTGTGTCCCCTCACGGGCCATATTGATGGTTTCATGCCAATGCAGACTCAGTTTCAGTTTCACTTGTTGTCTCTGCCATTTTTCCTGTTTTCTGGGGGGAGGGGGTATAGAAAGAGTGGTGCATATATAGGAGAGAAGCAGTCCAAATTGCTTTGAAACAGTTTTTTTAAATGATGATAGGGTGATTGTTTTTGCTGCCTTCTCTCCCAAAACTCGAGGGTCTGTGTTAAGATGTCTGAGGGGCCACAAAAAGCCTGTGCCCTTTAACTCTTGTAATAAGTCATCTTGCTGAAGCTGAGCAGGTCTAGGCCTAGATGAGAAAATATAATTTGGGGTAGCTATGTTGGCCATGCAACAAAATACAACAAAATCCAAAACTGTTTTTGTGGATTTTCCATTTTGTCGTAGATGGGGAAACAGTTTCATGATGAAAGAATGATCGAAAATATTTCATATATCTGCATTTTTGTTCTCTTTGGACTGTTTGAGGAATTCAAACACTAGCACAAACAATGCTTTTTGGTTCATCATGTGTTGCTTGTCCATTCTGAAATGCAGACTTTATAGTTAAACTACAAGCCTGTAAACTAAAACATCCAAAGAACAATCCAAGCATCAGTGAAAACTACTTCAGGACCCAGCTCCCATCCTCTATCAGATAGAACCACAACAAACAATAAACTGGTGAGATATGATTATCAATGGGAGCCTTTCATCTCTTAGAGATGTACCGATCTCAAGGGTCTTAACAAAATTCTGATAGACTCCTAAGCACAGGTAAAGCACTAACTCAGAAATATATATCAGTCATAGGAAAATTACTATATTTGGAGCCATGTGACAGTTCAATACAATGGCATTAAAAGCCATTTTTTTCTGTTGTTAAAATTATTTTGCTGCTATTTAGCTACAATCCCTAAGAGAACCATCAAGTTACAACCAACAAGTGAGCGGTGGATTGGACAATGAGGATGGATTGGACAAAACCCCACAAAAAGAAGGGACACATACTTAATACAGTGGGAAAAGAAGCAGCATAAAGGAAACTTCCATAAGATATAAATCTGTCTTCACATAAAGCAGTTTTAGAACTAGAACTTAGTTCACCCGTGGAAATTGGTGGCAGGTAAATTTACCACTGGGAAAAGAAAATGGTGTTTCAGTCTGCCTATGTGAACAGCTACTAATAACAATTACTTTAAGAAAGGCCAAAGGATGAAAATTAATGAGTTCCTTTTACAATTCATTTTCTTGCTGAGCCCTTTTTTTACAATTATCTTTGCCTTTTAAAGAAGTTTGAAGTTAGAATAGTAATAAGAGTTGTGCATTAGTCACAGCTCGCCACCAAGCTCTGCAATACTGGGGTGGCAATATGGGTTCTTTTAAAATGAACACAAGGTCAGAAGGTTAAGAAATGGTCCAGTGGAAATCTCATCACTGGGGTCAAGAAGCAGAGTGGTAAGTAATGGGCAAGCTGAAATAGAATGGCTCCATGTACCAAAGAGAAAATGGAACAAGGCAGCAGATATGCCAGGAATTAAACATAATATAAAGAGCTTGCAAGAGCAAGGATCAAGACTATGCGAACAGTCAAACACCACACAGGGCAGCAGAAGGCATGAGCACACACACTGTTAGCATATTACCCTTCTTAAAAAGGTATCCTTAATGTTATCTAGAGTCAGGCTTTGTGTTTCCAGAACCTGATATCATTCATTGCTTCTTAATCCCCAAATGCATTGCTAAGTATAACTGACATGTGAAATATCTACCAATAACTAAAGTATCCAAGTCCACAGGTTCCATCTTGTGATAGAAGGTTCTTCCAGGTTGGTTTAAATGAGCGTAAGTACAATATTATTCCTTGGGTTTTGCTAGTGGTTATTGCCTCTTTCTTCACTCTATCCATTCTTTCTAGGTGGCTTTTTGTAGTGGTTTATTGAATCTTCAGAGCTCTTCCAAAGGTTTTATTTTATTTTAAAAAACCTGTGGTATAGTGTCCTAAGGTTTTCCAATAGTTTTAAAGGCATTTTTTCTCGTCCAATTTTTTTTCAATTTTTTGAATCATACAGTTATATTACAAAAGTGCAATTTCACTGATTCGCTATAGCTCTATAACTCAGAGGAAAGAAAAAAAAAAGCAAGAAGGAGAGGAGAGGGGAACATATTCTTCTGGTATGTCCTGGAATTTAAAAAAGAAACACTCTTAAGAATGGGAATAAAACATGGCAGCAAGTGCTAAGAGTAGCCAGGAAGTAGTTTGGAACAACAGAAACATCATTTGAATATTTTTAAAGCTCCCAAGGACTACAGCCACAAATGCTATACCCCACAAATACTTTTGACCAGTCAAGGGCCCTTTCCACACGTGGAGGAAAAAACAGGAGAAAACATGCTAGGACGGACCTTACCTGCATCTGGGTAAGTCCATTGCCGCGTGGAGCAGCGCGTTTTCGCTGCTCCACACTCATCGGCATCCTGCGGTGTCCAAAATGGCAGCTGCCGGCTGGTGGAGGCTCTCCCCCAACTGGAGAAGCTCGCCAGCTGGAAAGCCCGCCCCCGGCAGATCTGCAGGCACGCCCTTGCGTGCATCTGCAAATCTACACCGGGTGCTGCGATGCGGCTGCACGTGGCTGTACGTCCCATGCCTTTTAAAAACCACATGAAAAGTGGTTTTTAAAAAGTACACGGCGGCGCCACTTCTGGTCGCCCTAGCACGGATTGGGGTGTGGAATTACACTAAAGTAATCCGCCCCAATCCATTTTATGGTGTAGATGACCTCCATCAGAGGTCGCGCTACACCGTTTTAATACCCTCGTGTGGAAAGGGCCTTTAAGACCTTAAGTCTCCATTCTTCATAACTTCAGCATTTGATGGTAATTTTCTGTTACTTGCCCCATATCTTGATTTTTGTATAATGTATGTTGTGGAAGAATTCTGCAGATTTCAAAAGTGTGCAACTTTGACATTTTTGTTAGTCTTAATGAAGAGTTTGCCCAAGAGTCAGCAAATGATACTGCTTGATGCTTAATAAAAGTTTTGCTCAACTGTGGACTTCTTCCTTCCTTCTTCTTTCTTGTAATAATATAAGGCAATCTCACAGGTGCATTTGGTGAGGACACCAGATTTAAACAGGCCTTTGGCTTTTAACTTACTGGGACAGAAAGGTGTTTCAGTGGGGTTTGATATTCTTTTATCCTTTCTACTATATTCTAATATGTTTTTAATTTGTGTTTTTGTTTATTTAACAGTTTTTAAACGTTTGTATCAAACAGGTTTTAGGTGTACTTTGTTTCAACTTGTAAAGTGCCTCGGGAGCTTTGCCAGGGGAAGGTATGACATAAATTAAACAAACAGATAAACCTCTTGTTTTCATTATATAATTGAATACTGCCCATATTAAACAAAGCAAAACAAATCTTCCAGTATGCAGAAAGCCCCCTTGAAAGGGAGAAAGCTTCTCTTTGATATACCAGTTTTCTACAAGCAGGGAGTTGTGTTCTTCCTTTCCACTTTAGCTACACACTGAAATGGTGCAGTTTTAACAGGTGCTGCAGTCACGTAGGGATGCGAGGGGTGATGGAAGTTGTTCATCCCAGGCAGCAATGTTTTTTGGGCATCCCTGCTTGTAGCCATGCCCCTTCGTGCTGTGGCCATGTCCCTGTATATCATGGCCATGCCCCCATGCACTATGGCCATGCCCCTGCACACGATGCTCCCCCTTCTCGCCTCCCCCACATGTACTCCAAGCTCTGCTGCAGAAATGCTGCGCTATCACTGTGATTTTTTTTCTTTACCCTGAGTTGCTTAATCAATAAGTCTTGAGAAGTATTTCGGATGTAGGATGAACATGAAATGGCAAGAGCCATTTAAAAAAGAGGGAGGGAAGGAAGGAAGGAAGGAAAACAAAATTATTGCAACTTTATTTGCCTAGAAACATAAAATTTGCAAACAAACATGTAAGTTTTTGCAGCTCTCCAAAGTCTGCTACTAAATTTGTTTTCTGAGTGATAGGATCTCTCTGTATCTGTCAAATAAACTACACATGCAAAACTAGGGCAATGAGTTCTTTTCCAGTGATCACTGTTTGGTGTGCTGTCTATTTTGTAGGCTTAATTCTGATGGGAGCTACTTGTTTTAAGGCAAAACTGGCACTGTCGTGCACAAGTATATGTATTTATTTTTGTAGGTTTCTGCCTGCTCTATCCCTAAGGCAGACATTCAATTCAGAAAACAATAAAAGACAAACAGCAGTCCTTTAGATATAATAAAAAAAACAGGGACAGGGGTCCACCTGGAAGGACCTCTATATTTGGTAGAGAGATAAATTGAAGGTCTAGAAGCTGCCAGCTAAATGAATTCTTCATTTCTTTGTTACTTAACTGAAAATGTGCCACTAGACCCTTTTTCTTTTGTATTGCCAGAGATTTGCCAACAAATAATATCACTTCATCACTTTTATTATTAATACAACCACCTTGTTCTGCTTTGATCCATGAGACTTTTCACGTGATGAGAGGAAAGCAAAGGGAAAGCTTATTATCTGGATACCAGACAATTCTAGCAAGTATGATAATCACCTTTTTCCCTCTTAAAAGTGTTGGTGATTCCATAGCCATGAAGGATCCTTGCCTGTTAATAAAATAGATGGTGTTTTTGTATCTTGCACCATCAATTTTTTAAAAAAAGGGAAACTGTAGAAAATACCATTTGGATTTAGAAGTCTCTAATCCAAACATTTTTCTTTTGCATAAGAAAGGATCTATTTTATTTGTGCTCTTTCTGATCACAGAGAGGGTGTTCACTTCCTTAGATCTATTCTCTGGTTGTAAACTTGGGGTGGGGTGAGGGAGAATGTGAAGTTTTTTTGCATTCTCGATGCTCTGAAGACATTTTAAACAAAGCCTTTTAGGGTTGTGGGACTTTCATTTTTCAGATAGTAGTAGTACGTGGCTTTTCTCTGTTATTCCTTTTGAGTGTCTTTTATTTAATTGAAATTAACTTTTTTTTCAAAAATCTCCTCATTGATAAGATTATGAGATGCCTCTGTGCAAGATGATCCTGGGAAGAGATATTAAGGTTATTTTATTTTTTAAAAAGATATTATTCTATTTATTTCATTTTAGTCACCTCTTAGCTACTAGGCAAATAAGAAAATATATTGTAAAAGCAAGTTAAAATGTTATCTAAAAACAGATCAAAGGAACTTTTTCTAAAAACACGTGCAATTAATGCAATCAAAAAAAAAAACAACACTCCTTGTTTTAAGGCCATACAAAACACTAGAATCTTGGGATGGCATCCTGATATCTCTCTAGGTGTTGGGGATGACAGTATAAACAAAGCCTTGAGTTGTTTACCTACCAGCCTAGCACCTTGGTTGGTGGGACATGCAAATTCTGTTGAGCACCTCAAATTTTGAGCAGTCTCATGAAAAGGAAAAGGCAGTCTTTCTAATATTCTGGTCCCAAGCTGTTTAGGGCTTTCTGGGCTGAAACTAGCATCTTGAGTTGAGCTTAAAAGCAGAATGGTACAGAAGTCAGTACCATTAGTACCAGACAGGTGATATCTGGTCTCTTGAGCACATACCTCACAAGAGTCTGGGTCCTGCTTTCTGCACTAGCTGTTAGTTCTTAACACTTTTCAAGAGTAGCCCCACATAAAGTACAATACAGTATTTCTGGCTGGATTGGCCTTCAGGCATGAATGACTGTAGCCATATCTGCCCTGCTAGGAAGAAACACAATGCATCAGCTGAAGCAGGACATGCCACATCAGTCACTGGCCACAGTAGTCACTTGACCTTGCAGTAAAAATGCTGGGTCCAACAGCATCCCCAAGCTGTAGATCTGCTCTTTCCAAGGAAATAAACCCATCTGGAAGCCAATGTTTTGTAGTGGTTTGAGCATTGGACTAGGACTCTGGAGAAATGGTGTTTGAATCCCTACTCAGCCATGGAAACCCACTGCATGAGCTTGGAGAGGTCACACTCAGCTTTAGAGAAAGGCACAATTACCTCCAAACAAATCTTGCCAAGAAAACCCATGACAGGTGCCTTGGGGTTGACTTGAAGACACTGAACAACAACAACAACAACAACAACAACAAACCTCATCCAGAACAGGCTGTAGTCCCAATCCTAAATTAGCTTTCCCTTTTGTTTGGATTGAGCCTCACTATAGTCATCCACATCCAGTCCTTCACTGCATTGAGGCAATGGTTCAGGACTTCCACAGCCTCCTTGGCATCAGTTGCAGAAGAGAGATACAGTTAAGAATTATCAGCACATTGATGCCTCCTCCAACCCTATACATTTCTTGAGTACTAAGGTCAAGAACATGGCTGGGGGAGATTAGTCTTGGGTCATAGAGTTGAAAGGAGAGCAAAACTATTTCTGGGGCAGCTGACTGTGGTAGTGGTCACAAAGGGAATTTGGATGAAACCCAGCAAAACTTATTATATTGAAAACTGAGTCATGATGCTGGCATTTCACTTTCTGCCTTGCTCTAGACGATGGGACTGAGTGCATGTACTTACTGACACTCTCTTAGTCCCTTCCACTGTTGATTGGTTTGGGGTTTTTTGGGATGGGTCAGGTTTTTTTTAAGAAGGATAACAGACATACAAAGATGTTCAAGCTAAGGCCATTTCTGCACCAGACTGTTATAGTGCTATTATTCCATCTTCAACATCCTATGGAATTCTGGGTTTGCAGTTTAGGGAGGGGCCTCAAAACTATTCCACCTTAACTGCCATGATTTCATCCTATGGAACCCTGGGGTTTGTAGTTTTGGAACACTGGAGGGTTCTGGCTAAGGATTTTGTTACTGCCGTTATCTGGCCCAAGTCCGAGATCTACAATTTCATATTATGTATGGTTAATATTTCCATGTGGCACTCCATAAGATGAACTCCACATGTCTGAAGGGGTCATGAAAAGCCAGTGTAGGCAGGCACGGCTGCATGGCCTTAGTTATGCACACTAGGGCCCTTTTAGCATGGCATTTTTAAAGCGTATTAAGCACACTCCCTCCCCCCTTCACGAGCTTCTGTACCGCATGACGTTCTGGCCGACCCAGGGCTCTCGTGACTGTGGGTAGCGCTGGAGTCGCGCTTTTTCATTTTCGCCTGAAAGGCGAAAATGACCTCCTTTTATGTATTGCTCACACGACCAGCGGGCCTGCGGAGCCATCTTACGCGAAGGAGCTGGGAGTGGGCGGGGTGCGGGCAGTCCCAGCTGCCTGTCCGTCACACAGCAACTCCCAGAGGAAGCCCTGCCCAGCAGCAGGGACGCCGCTGCCCCCATGGTAGCAGGGAACACTGCCCGACATGTTGCCGCAAGAGCCCACCCCGGGGTTGCATCGCCACACTTGAGATGACAGCAGCCCCTGGGGTCTGGCTGACTATTTTTTTTAAAAAAACTGGTGCTATCATTAGCACGTTAGCGCATTAGCACCGTAGCCCTGCTACTGGTCTGCCCTTGTGGCTGCTGCGATGGCCTGTTGGCAGGATCTATCGTGCTAACGTTAGCACGATAGGCTGAAAAAAAGAAAAAAAAAGAAAACCCACCGCCCAATCAGGGCCGGTGGGGCGGGGACAGGGTGGGACCTGGGCGTGGCCCACGACACCGACATGCAGAAGAGGCACCAGGCGGGGAACGGTGCTCTCTCACAAATGCCCTGCTGTGTGCAGAGTGCAAGCGGCTCTCTTGCGATGTTTGTGATAGCGTGAGGGCTCTAGCTCATTGCGCTAACGAGCTAATGTGCGAAAAGGGCCTAGGTCTAGGCCAGTAAACAACTATCTGTCGCACAGCCGGTAGTGCCCCCCAGACACAGCCGACCATTAAGCAAATGCAGGGGCTCTCAGCCCTGAATTGCTTGCTCTATACAAACGCTAAGCACTCCTCATCTACATACTGTTCTAACAATCGGCAGTGCTGGCTAAATCTCATCAATTCTAATTTTGACCTTTCAGGGGCTTTGTCTTCACTAAAATCCCTATTGATCTCCTCAGGAGAGCGCTAGCCCCCAGGTACAATCTTCCCTATAAAAATCCCAAGTTTGAGCTCCTTGTCGGAACGCTCATGCCTTGTATCCCAAAACTGCTGCCACTCTGTTCAGCGAGCCTCCCCTCAGCCTCCATGTGCTGGGAAACCACAAACCCAAGCCTTGATCTCTATCTTTTCTTTTACGGGACTGCAGGATCAGGTGGAGTATCACCCCAGAAACCTTCTGAAAACCCCTATCAATTTTCCTCACTTTCTGCTTCTATAGTTCTTGAATGAGTGTGTGAGTGCGTGTGTTGTTGTTTGCTTAATTAGGAAAAGTTTAATAAAATCTTTTAATTGCACAACTTGCCTAGTTCTTGTCACAGCCTGACCCCGTAAACATAGGGTTAAAGAAATCGCTATGTTACCCTGCCTCTCGTACTGCTAGCTTGTGCTCCTTGCTAATTCCCCCAATTTAGTAATATTTGGAGTGCACATAGGTGTCCCTCCCAGGACCCCAGAAATCAGGATAACAATTTCAAATGTCTTTCTCTAAACTGCAAGTCCCAGGATTCCATGGCAGTAATGGTGCAATAACAGCATTATAATTCTGTAGGGTGAAAAGACCCCAGATGCTATTGTAGTAGCTCTGCTTAGGCAGAAGAAATTTAGAGGCAGCTTAAAAGTGGGTGAGATGTCAAGATGCCATTGCTAGCTGTGTCAGCTAGAAATCTGTTATTGAGAATAAGGGTTAAGATGGTCAGAGTGTTACTTTCTGGAATGAAAACGTAGCAGAGTGAGGGAGGGACTGAAAATATGCTAAGTTGCAGATCTGAAGAAGGCAGACTGAAAGAAATGATTTTGCATTCTGTGTCTATAAAATAACTGTGTCAACCAATTTCTGGGCTTTTGGCTTTTTGGGAAGACCCAGTCTAAGCCCGCGCGTTAATAAATTCTCTTTTTCTTACTCTGTGGTCTCCTTGTCTCTCTGCGTCTACAACACTATACACTATGTCGATGCAGCCTAGAATTGCATTGGCTTTTTCTTTCCTACCACGTTGCGCTGTTGAGTACTTAGGCGATTTCCACACTACACTATTATAGTGCTATTATAGTGCTTTCAACATCCTATGGAATCCTGGGGTTTGCAGTTTAGGGAGGGGCATTGAAAATTCTCAGCCAGAGAGCTCTTTGGCCTCAGCAAACTACAAACCCCAGAATTCCAAAGAATGTTGAAGGTGGAATAATAGCACTATAAAGTGTAGTGTGGAAATCACCGTAGTATATGAGATGGGAGCCATAAAAGCTCATGCAGGAATAAATAAGTTAGCCTTAAAAGTATTATTACATTCCTGCTTTCCTTCCCCTGTCTTTCCTTTTCATGATAGAACAGACTAACATAGCTGTCTCTTTAGTAAATGTGGCAATTATTAGGCTAGGTTAACCAGACTGATTGTCTTGCAGTATAGTAGATCCAGGACCACACTGGGAAATGTCCTTCTCTTATTAGAGCTAAATTCCCTTCCCAGGCATTTCTTTCCCAGATGGAGTTTTAACTCTGAGCTTGGAGAAGTGGGTTGAAATATGTAAAGAGAGACAGATATCCAAAGAAGTGTGGCAATACTTGTTATAAGAAACCAGTGGAGCTCACAAAGAAGCATCACATGTAAAAGAATACTGCCATGTCTCTTATTCTTATAAGAAACATAAAAGAAAAGGGCCCTCCTGGAATTGAATGTGCTGTTCAGGTTTAACATGAAGATCAGAAGAAAATTGCAGCAGCTTTGTTCTTAAAGGTTAGCTATCTTAATAGAATATCAACAACCCCACTTATCGCACATACAGTGGATTATCTTTCAATACAGCTCTCCTACTGACAGTTGTTTGGAGTATTGTTGCTGCAGTAGTTTTCAAGATTAAATTCAAAACTTTGTACACAAATAAATCTAGGTAGTTAAGTTATTACCTTGGCATTTTGTCTCTGTCTCGCTCACACACATATCTTTTGTGTTGACACAAAGGAGCATGAACTAAGGATTCTAACCCATATGATTTAGAAATAGGATGATTCACTTGTAATTCCCTGTAAAGGCACACCATTATGGCACTTAATTTTTGTCAGTGTGGAAACTGTGATCAACAAAACCTGTAAACCAAGATCAGCAAGGCATAATGTGCAGGAGAATTATGTTCATAGCTAGGTAAATGCTAGCCTTATTTGCACATTTTTCTCATGTGGTCCTCTGATGGTCCATTCATGCTGCTTTTTATTTGCTGGGGCTGAATGTCTGCAGTGGGCAGGCTTCTAAATTTGTGTAGGCTCCCTGTGCAATTTAAATCTCAAATTTTCAGTGTCAGTTGGTGGCTTTCATGTCAATGGAGCAGTGAATCTGAACTGTTTTAGCTCAGACTTTAAAGGAGCTATCTAAAGTGCTCCACTTTTTTTGGTGGGGAGGTAATGCCTGTAAAGTTAGGGGTAAAATCAGGAGCTGGTTATCACTCTAGTGATAATACTGGAGCCACCAGCCCACCCTGTCAATTGTGTAAGGCTGAAAATTTCCTGGGGAGTCTATATAAGAATAGTAGATCCCTGTTAAATAAGTTCAAGCCTCAAAGTTTGGAGTACAGATGTAAGTTCTTGCTTGTTTCATTCTGGCAAGTGAAGTTAAGAAACTTCATTTTTTTTGTTCTCTCCTGGGATATACCGGTACTAAGCATTGGTTGCATAATCTTGGGAAGAGTATTTGCATTTCAGATAATGTAGCTTCTGTACAGATTAATGATATTTTGCATAAACTAGAATTGCTGGTTTGTTGGTCGATTTATTTACCTATTTATTTATTTATTTTGCTTGGACTTTAAAAAAGCACATAGTTCAGATGGATTGTTTCTGTCTTTGTCATCAATAATCTCCTCCTGTGTTTGCTTGGGCTCTCTCTCTCTCCCCAACTTCCCTTATTTCAACAGAAGAAAGAGCCATCTTACACAAATTGCTTAAGGAATTTCATAGAATCATAGAATCATAGAAATGTAGAGTTGGAAGAGACCACAGGGGCCATCCAGTCCAACCCCCTGCCATGCAGGAACACCCTCAAAGCACTCCCGACAGATGGCCATCAAGCCTCTGCTTAAAAACCTCCAAGGAAGGAGACTCCACTACACTCCGAGGCAGCACATTCCACTGATGGACAGCCCTGACCATCAGGAAGTTCTTCCTGAGGTTCAGGTGGAATCTCCTTTCCCGCAGCTTGAATCCATTGCTCCTTGTCCTGGTCTCTGGAGCAGCAGAAAACAAGCCCTCTCCTTCCTCTACATGGCATCCCTTCAAATATTTAAACATGGCTATCATGTCCCCTCTTAACCTTCTCTTCTGCAGACTAAACATACCCAGCTCTCTAAGTCTATCCTCATAGGGCATGGCTTCCAGGTCTCTCACCATTTTGGTCGCCCTCCTCTGGACTTGTTCCAGCTTGTCAATATCCTTCTTGAATTGGGGTACCCAGAACTGGACACAGTATTCAAGATGAGGTCTAACCAAAGCAGAGTAGAGTGGTACCAGTACCTTAAGGGCAAACTGTGTCGTGCACACCAAAGGGGAGAAATTTTGCAAGGGTTCAACAAGAATGTGAAATTTTGTGAGTATTCATCACATCCCTAGTTTGGAGGGCTGTGCAGACAAGTTGTTAAGAATCAGAGGGGCAGAAATGAAGGCATTGCCCTCCCAAAAAGAATCCTGTACTTTTCCTTCAGTCCCCAAATTTCTAGCATTGCAGAGAGTGAGACATTGAAAATCATTCACAACTAGAACTTTTGTATTTGATATATGTGCATTCTTTCAGTAACTTTGCTGCTTTGTTTGATGAGTGAATTCTATTTCTAAACACGCAACTGAATCTAGCTTATTGAAATTCTAGAATTTCAAGAGTGAAGGAAAACTTCATAGGGGTCAGAATTCTTATGGGAGCAATGCCCTCATTTTGTCCCCCCTCCCCATATCTATAACACTCTAATGGGAATGTTGGAGAGTGAGTGGTTGGGGGAAACAAGTATGAACCACCTCTTTCCACTCACATGATGTAGAATACCTGTATATAGCTCCTGCTTCTGACACTACTCAGATAGAAAGAACTGACTCTTTGGTCATATGTAATATGTTCATCACAACTAGTGATAGTTGCAAAAACTCTCTACTAACAGCTCTTTCACTGGCCAACTTATTAGTGGTTTACTATTGAAGAGAAGAGAGACCATGCACTTATGAAATAAGCACATTTTATCAGATGCAACTTGAAAAGTCCTGAAATTTCAACTTTTCTGAAAGTGGCTCTGATCACTACTCATCTCCAGATGATATTGGCCAAGAATATCCACAGTAAAATAAAACCAGAAATTATAATTAAACAAGATGTTCAAAGATCCTTAGCCCAGGCATAGGTTTACTGCTTCCACAGTTATCTGTGAGAAGAAAGACCTTCTCTGCTGTAGCACCACAGTTATGGAACAGCTTCCCTTTGAAGACTTGATTGGTCCCAATGCTAGTGTTATCCCAGTGGCCAAGTCAAATCATGGGCTTTTATTAAAGCTTAATTGATATTATTAAGTTTCTACCTGTGCTGTGGTTGGCATTATTTTAACTGGTTTCAACTGCTTTTAAATTGTCTGGTTTTAAGTGATAAAAAATTTAGTATATTTTTAACCCTTTAAAAGTATGGTTATTCTTACAATTGTCCAAATGTGATTTTGTTGTACGCTGCCCTGAGATTCTCAGATATAGGGAGAAAGATAAATATTTTAATAACTAAGACAGTGATATCATTTGATCTAGCTGATTTGATGTCTCTCAGTGCTTCTCATTGTGCATTTTTCTCATCTGTCTCCTTTTGTGAGATACAGAATTAACTGTAGAATGGAGACACTGGTGCCCACCACTGTATGCTTTTTAGAGAAGACGTTATTACTATCCAGCACATATATTAGTCCTGATTCGCAGGCCGCCAGCTTATAAAAAGCATGTCATTATGTGTTCTCTGGCAGCATAATGGCATCAATATCCCAGTCATCTCCAAACAGGAACTTGTGAAGGCTAGTGACATATGCCTCACAGCATTGTGAATCTATGACAATGAGTATTAGACTGAGTATCAGAACTGAAATGAATGACAATGGTACATATTAGACTAGAAGCTAGTCTCCCAGGGGAAGTGATGGAATCACTTTTTTGAGGATATTTACAGCCTGAGAAGACAAAGGATATGAGTGGAATGGAGATTTATTGCAGAATGCCCACAGGGAGACTAGAGGTGCAAAGAGGCCCTTTAAATTACTAATTTCTGTGATTTATGGCTTTGAACTCTTTCACTATAGAATTTCACAGCTCTTAATGTTGCCACCTAATGTGAGTACAGAGAGAAAACCTTGCGGATTTTGATTCCCAGAGCTACTGTTTGATCTATAAGAAAAGATTTTAAAAGTTTGCACCATTACACAGGAAAAGCGGGGGGCAACCCTATTGCTAAATGAGTATATAAAGTACCAAAAAAACCCCTTTCTAAATAAGCCTGATAAATCCAGCTAGAATAGGGTTTCTTGTCTACCCCAACAAATGAAGGTCAGTATGCATATCTGAAGGACAGACTAGGGGTCCTTTCCAACTACAGATTCCACTTTAACTGCCATAGGCTGTTGTGTAGCATCCTGCAATATGCAATTTATGGAGAGGCATTTATAATTCTCAGCCAGAGAGCTCCAGTTCCTCACCAGACTAGAAGCTCCAGGATTCCATAGGCTGTAGCTATAGCAGTTAAATTGGAATTATAGTGTTAGAATTGTATGGCATTAATGAGCCCCTGGTTCAAGGGCTAGCATTTCAGCACTGAAATAGTATACCAAATTCTTGGTAGTATTGCAATAACATAAAATATTACAAGGTGTTGGTTTTTACCTTTAAAGCCCTTCGTGGCTTAGGGCCAGCCTACCTGCGGGATCGCCTTCTCCCATATAATCCGCCCCGCACACTAAGGTCCTCTGGGAGGAATTTACTGCAGCCAATCAGAACCAGGTTGGCTGTGGTTACCCAGAGGACCTTTTCTTCTGTCGCTCCCAAGTTATGGAATGGCCTGCCGGAGGAGACTCGGCACATTACCAGTCTTGACTGCTTTAAAAAACCTTCCCAGACTAGTGTTCCACCGCCTCTCATCAATTGTCCTTTTGTTTTTAATTTTGTTTTTAATTTGTTTTTAATTAATGTGTTATAGGGGGATAGAAGGGTTGGTGGGTGGGGAGGATGGGGGATATTTTAATGTTTTGATGTATTTATATATTCCTGTAATGCCGCCTCGATCCACTGGGAGAGGTGGGATGATTAATAATAATAATAATAATAATAATAATAATAATAATAATAATAATAATAATAATATATCAGCTGAGGATTATAATTTTAAGTGTCTCACCCACTACAATGCTAGAAATTTGGGGACTTCAGGAAAATTTCATAGGGGGCAGAATTTTATTTGGTGGGCCCATACCCTCATTCCACACAACTTTCCACCACAATCTCAGATTTATGTGTGCAAAATTTAAAAAGGTTAAGACACCATGAAAGGTTATTTTTGTCTGATAGCATACCTTCAATTACTTGAAGTGATCCCAAATTTCCAAAAATTTTGAGAGACAGTCAGTCTTCATTCATGTTTTGTTGGTAAGTGTTGTGTACCAGTTAAGAGGCAGGTCCAACAAGCTTGGTTGCTAGCAGGTTATACTAACTTCTATTTTGGAATAGAAGTTAGGAGGAGACATTGGGCCTATGTTATCAGTTCAGATGTTTGGACAATCTTCAACCTCTTTAGTTCATGTTTTCAGAAGTCAGATATTCCATATCTATGTTCCAGATGATTCTAAATAAATGACTCTTATATGAGCCAGTGTCATGTAGTGGCTTAAGTATTGGACTAGGAGTCTAGAGAACAGAATTTGAAACCTCACTCAGCCATGGAAACCCACTGGGTGACCTTGGGCAAGTTACACCATTTAAAAAGAGATCATAATCACACTCCATTGCCAGAGAACATAAAACTGAGTTGTCTGAGTACTGCTGCATCCTATTGGTGCATCTTGAAGAAATCTTTGAAAATCTAATCCAGTTTAATATTTCTTGAGATCAATAGAACTTAAGACCAATAAGTCCTAAGATCAATTGCACTTTGATTTCACTGAGTTTTAGGCCCATGATAATGATGATGATGGTGGTGGTGGTGGTGGTGATGATGATGATAATTTAGAAAGCACTTAGGAATTCCAGTTTAAAGCCCCTCATATCTACCATTTTGTACACACTCATTCCCTAGATCAGAGCTTTCCAAACTTTTCATGTTGGTGAAACACCTTTTAGACATGTATCATTTCACGACACAGTAATTCATTAAGTAATTCAATAAGTGTAGGCAGCCACTCCCCCTGAGCCTGGCCTGCTGCCACCCTAACCAGGGTCTTCCTTGGCCTGAGGTGGTGGTGGCAGCAGAAGAGGCAGCCCCTCTACCTGTTACCATCATGCAATGAACCTATACACTGCAGGTGACACATTAACATGTTGCAACACACAGTTTGGAAAACTCTGCCCTAGATACACGCACATACAGTGGAATCCTATACCTGTGTGCTACTAAGTTCAGTACAGCTTATTCTCTGGTAAGTGAATATAGCAGTGCAGCTGCGTACATCACAGCTTCTGTCACTGAGGATTCCTGGAAAAGGATAAATATCTTTGGGAACACAGGAAGCTCTGGATGCACTAATCCCCATCTGTACTGTTGTATTCATAAGCAGACCTATGAAATATTCTGGTTAATGGAAGTACTGAACATTTGAACAAAGAGAATAAGAGACAAACATGAGCTGTAAACTCGTTGGATGGCTGTGGATATAAGAAATCCATCTGCTCAGAATGTTCTGCCTGTTCATACAGAATGCTGATTCCATCCCACCTCACTTTTCCATTGTCTTCTGCTCCTTCTTCTATATTTATGTAATGTGTTTATTTATTTTCTGGCAGAAATAATATAGCCTAATCTACTTATCTGCAAGTGAATACAGCTGGTAAAGCATTCAACTCAAAATGTATATACTTTTGATGGTTGGTAAAGATAATGGGCAGCCTTTATCAGAACACACAATTATATCACTTCTGGCATTAGGAAATAGGGAGAAATGATTTCAGAAGAAGAAATTCATGCTGTTGTTATCTAACATTAAGTCAACATCAACTTATGGTGACCCTATATGAATGTGAGACCTCTGAGAGCCCCAGTCACAAACTGGCCTGCTTAGGTCTTGCAAAATCAGGGTAGCCATGACTTCCTATCTACCTGTAGTGTGGCTTCCCCTCTTTCCTATTGTCTTCCACTTTACCAAGCATTATAATCTTTTCCAATGAGTCACATTGTCTCATGATATGTCCAAAGTACAACAGCCTCAGTTTAGTTCTCTTGGCTTTCAATGGGAATTCAGACTTATTTGCTCTAAGACCCATTCATTTGTCTTTGTAGCTGTGCATGGAATCCATAGAAATCTTCTCCAGCATCACATTTCAGATGAGTTGATTTTTTCCCCAGTCAGCTTTCTTCACTGTCCAGCTTCCATATATAGAAATTAGAAATATCATGGCCTAGATTAATATGCCTTCCACTATATCAATGACAGCCAATGACAGACTGTCTGTCATGTGTTTCTTCATGGATGACTGCTCACCGTCTTAAGCTGAACATGGACAAAACCAAGATCTTGGTGTTTCAGCCTGATCACCCAGCAGCCCCCTCTCATGTTCCTAACTGGATTTACAGGGTTGCACAGTGGCTCCTTTCTCAGTTGCCAGGAATCTTGGAGTCCTGCTGGATGACAATCTATCTCTATGTCCCTTTATTGGGGCTACATCAGAGGCATGCAACTTCTATCTTTTGAATGTCTCCAGGATCTGGAGATTCCTGACTGTAGTGACTGCCCATCTGCTTGTCCGGGCCTTGGTTAAACAATGCTGTCCACTTTGTTTCAAATCTGCCAAAATATTCACCTGTTTCTTCTCCCCGTAGATTCCTTCACTGGCTACCAGTTTGGGCCAGGGCCTGTTTCAAATTTTTGGGCCTGATATTTAAAGCTTTGTGGTTTAATCTCCCTCAGTACCTTCCAGTTTGGCTTGTTTGGTACATTCCATGCAGGAATTTGAGATCTGCAGGCAAAGGATTATTGTCTGTTCCACCAATGTGTACAACTCTGTCAAGGCTAAGAGACTTTCAAGATCTGGCTCTGCATTTGTGGAATGGTCTTCCTTTGGACCTCCCATTTTCGTAAACGGTTGAAACCTTCCTCTTTGCATCTTAAGTCATTGAAATGTGTTTAAGGTGCTGAGATGGGTAGTGACTGGTGGTGTGCTGGGGATTCCATGCTATTGTTATGCTTTTTTGTTTTAATGTCCTCGACCCTGCTTATTTATGTCATTGTTCCACCCTTTGGTGTAAAGGGTGTTATAAATAAAAATTATTATTATACTTGAGAGTCTTATCAAGTTCCTTCTTGACTGTCCTGCTGAGTCTGAGTCTTCTGATTTCTTGACTATAGTCTTCATTTTGATTAATGACTGAACCAGGATATAAGAAAAAAAATAATTTTTGCAGAAATTAATAATGATAAATATAATTTTCTGCAGAAAATCCCTATTTTTCAAACAAAACAGCTATGTGTGAATTTTGTGTTCAATGTTCAAGTCCCAAACTGTAAAGATTCTTGTCAGTCCTGGATTTTTTTTTGTCAGATTTCTTGACACTTGACAATCATGGTTATTGATTACTTTTTTAATGTTTGCAAATATTTTTGCTGCCCCTAGAGTGAATTGATAAGCACATTCTGGAGAGTTAGCCTAATGTGGAAGCAACTGTCATGCTTCTGAAGATCACATTTGACCCAAATTTATTTTAATGTCTTATATTCACTAAAACATATTGTAGATACTTTCAGGGAATAACCAATTGTAGTCTAAAGTAGAATCATTCTCCATTGGTATGGTATTTTTTTAAAAAAAGTTTTATGGTGGAGGGCTAACTATACACTTCCTTTAATGTACTGGTTGGTGTTGCTACTTTTTATTATAAGTGAAGGGACTGGACAAGACTTGTTCTTGTCCTATTTAGCCCAGACTGCATGAGAGATTGTTTAAAGACCATGACAGAAAAGTCTTCTTTGTTTCAGTGAGTGCATAATTTTTGTGTCCCATGCAGTTTCAGTGCCAGTATGCTGCAGGAGCCAAGCCATGTAACTGTGATGTAATAAGCAGCAAGCACAATAAAATGGGACAGATGTATTTTAAAATCATGGAAAGCTGTGCCTGCCAACAACTGTCACTCTGCTGTCTCATCAAATTCACTTATCTTTGTTAGTACATAACCTAAGAGGCAGAGAGGTTGGGTGCCTTAAAAGAATTACGCTGGGATTATAGAGGTTTTATATATATCAATTTCAGCAGTGAAAGAAAGCAGCTGACAATTTGTGACTAAGGCAGAAATAGAGAACTGTTGTCCCTGAGGCATGGAGGCATTGCCAACATTAATTTAGCCACCAGGTTTCATCGTTAGAAACACCAGCTTTCCCATGGGTCAGAACTGGCTTAGCTCTAGGTTGGAGGAGGCCTCCTATACAAACCTGCTATACCCTCAAATTGTTCCAATTTGGCAGGGACAGTTCTGATTAATCTTCTGTCATCTCACTTTTTCGCCTGCTTTTAGAATGTCCCTCTCTTCCTCTCACTTTCCCCCTTTGCCCACAGTTTATTTCAATTGCTGCAAACTGAGTTCAGATTACAAAAGTAGTGTGCATCCAACTCAGTGGTGGGAGAAGTAAGGAAAAGGTGGAATCTTGCTCTGCCTTGGAAGCTCAGGCAAATGAAAACTGCTTGTGTGTTTTTCCTTGTTAATAACTTTTGCCATCTTGACCACATTCTGATGTTGCTTGGCTATATGTCCTGGTTTTCATCTATGAAATGTTGGAGGGTATGAAAGCCCCTCAGTCACAGACCTAGCTACAGGTAGTAATAAGTGGCTACATTCTTCCTTTTAATATTTGCGTAGAATAACAGAGTTAGAAGAGACCACAGGGGCCAACCAGTCCAACACTTTGCCATGCAGAAACACACATCAAAGTACTTCTAACGGATGGCCATTCAGTCTCTGTTTAAAAATCTCCAAAGAAGGAGACTCCACCACACTCTGAGGCAGCAACTGCCAAACAGTTTGGACCATCAGGAGGTTCTTCCTGAGGTTCAAGTGGGATCTCTTTTCCTATAGTTTGAATCCATTGCTCCCCGTCCTGATCTCTAGAGCAGTGGAAAACAATCCCATTCCCTCATCCTTGCCATCCTTTCAAATATTTAAACATGGCTGTCATGTCCCCTCTCTAAACTTTCTCTTCTGCAGACGAAACATACCCAGTGTCTTCAAAGGAACATTGCTCTGAATCATTTGAAATGGCAGGCAGCAGATTGAGAGTAGATGTCAGCATAATTGGACCTGATTGCAATGTAAAAAGTCCTAACAGCTGCTTGAAAGTGCCAGAGTACAAAGCAAGGTCTGTGCCATTCAAAGTAAGCACCATTTGTTGGATAAACCTTGAAATTTTACTTCAAGATGTAGTGAAATGAGTTGATTCACCTCAACAAATTCTCATAAGCTTCAATCGAGAGAAACTCTAGTTTTTAGAGGTTTTTTGTTTTTGTTTTTAGAAGTCATCTTCTTCCTTTTCCTGGGCCCTTTTGTCCTGTGCAAGGATACTATGGAATGACAACATGATGATCCCACTTTCACTGACATGGCTTCATCCTGGAGTTTTCTGAGGCACTAATATTCAAAAAATGGTTGAAAAGGATGTTTCTTGAGTGTTGGAAATAAATAATAATAAATAATTGTATTTGTTACCCACCTCTCCTCAAAGCTTGAGGCAAGGTACAACAGAAGTTAAAATACCATTAAAACCAGTATACCTATTAAAAACACATTATGATTGAAATACACTAAAAACATAAAATCATTCAAATACAAATATCATAATTAAAATCATAATTAAAAATACATCCCTGAAAAAGAGAATTCTGGAATGGCAAAATCTTCAGAGTTCATGTCTTCTTCTGGAAAAAAAAAACCCTTCATATTTGGATGTTTACATAGAAAATAGCATTATCAATATTAGTATTAACAGGAAACAGAGAAACACACAAAAACCAAACATGTAAGTCAGTCCCAAACTATGGCATTTTCTGCACAAATATCTGTAGAATATGCAGAATATCCTGTTTCCTCTGCAAAAAAACCCTGGGTACAAAATTCATATAGAACAAGTCTGGAACTGTGAACAGTCCTTTAAGACTCCACAGTTAATGGAGACTTTTTCACAGCGTGAAGAAAAGTACTAATACATATTACTTGCTGGTTCCTTTGAGAACAAAATTAGTGAAAAATGGTTTCTCTAACTAGACCTTGCTCTGGAGGAGCAGGAAGAAAACCAAAAGCAGTGATGTATTTAAATTTTTTACTACAAGTCTAAAGCCCTTGGAGATACTTTCAAGTCAACTCTCAAGTCTGGGAGACAACTTTATACCTCAACCTATATTCCAGAATTTCTGGATATAGTTGAATAAAGTCAGTTTTAAAAATTTAAGCAGTCAGTCCTCCACATTTGTGATTTTGCCACCTGCAGCTTCAGAAGTGGGGAATAGGATCCTTCTCACTCCCCTTTCCTGAAGCTGGAGGCTTTTGTGCCAATTGGCATAAAAGAGTCTGCAGCTTTGGAAATGGGGAATAGGATCCTTCTTACTTCCCACTACTGAAGCTTCAAAAGCTTTAGAAGGAAGGATCCTTCCACCTCAAGCCGTTGTTTAACACATTTACTGTTCCCCTCTGAGAAATGCACCCTGCATTTGTCTTGAGTCTCGTCTTCTGCTCTGAGGAAAAGTTTTAGAAGGCTCCTCCTATATACAGCAGGGACAGGCTGCTAAGTATACCTCAAGCCTGCCCCAAGTCCATTATCCAACCATTTGCTGTTCCCTTCTGAGAGATGTGTCCACACTTTGGACTTGAGATGGATCATCATGTGACCAATAGGCAAAAGAGATAGAAGTGTTGTTTTGGATGAATGTGTTATGTTACTGAACCAAGGCTAGCAAATTAGTCACTTAAAATATACAAGTCTCTAAATCTTTAAATATTAACAATTCGAGTCCAAGTCAAGTCACTGAAGTAACTTAAGTCTGACTTGAGCCCAAGTCAATGAACTCGAGTCTACATCATGCCCAAAAAGTAATACATTACTTTATGAGAGTAAAAGGGTAGTGCACAAGTCTTTTAGGCTTGGGTACTGGATATACCCTGGAGAAGTTGTTGAAGGGAACTGGATATACACTGTTATGTATATCCAAATGAAGTGGAAAAAATGGGAAATTATAATTTCTTTATAAGGCAGGAGGGTGCTGAAGAAGGTTTGGATACCTACAATGCAAGGACTCTAGCAGCAACTCTCTCTTATTAGAGGCAGAATTGTGAGGACAAGAGAGGAATATCTCCACGAGCAATTTTTGTCAGGAGAGAACTGGATGACTGCCTAAAAATGACAGGGTATCAGAACCTCTAATGCACTGAAATGGTAGCGGGCACATAAGTGACACAGGTGCATGCTGCCCCATAACCAAGGTGTCACAATAAGGGTGAAATGCAAACCTCCAGAATGGCAAGCAAGATACATTTATAATATTGGAAAAACAACATGTAAAGATAAAGAAAATGCTCAGCATATTGATAGCAGTGCAAAGCAGGTGGCATACCAAACTATTTCCAAGGCCAGTGCAAGAGTGTGCAGCAACCCCAGAGAGAGACATAAAAGTGGTCGGGGACATCGAGGGATCTCTAAATCATTTCCCTGCAGTGGGGAATAATACTTACTCTACCATACTCTTTTTTTATATGCTCCTAGACAAAAACCCAGTTTCTTTTCAGCTAACAGCAACATCTTGCCAGTGACACTGCTTAATGGAAATACAGGTATGGAACTGTGTTGCCTGACACTTATTATGTAAAACAATAATATATGGAAAACTGTTAGTAAGTACAGACTTAAGACTGACGATCCAAAAACAATAAGCTTTATTGCTTAGAATTTGTTATTATGAACAACATAAATTTAGCCTGCTGGGTAGAGCTAGAAGAAAAGTAAGAGCAAAAGTTGGACCATGGAGCGGGGAACTGGATGGAAATTATGACAATGAATGATTAGTTCACCAGACTGAAATGCTTTGCTTTTTACATGTGCAGTGCAATGACAACATTGGTAGTAGGAAACAGTGGAGACATTTGCTAGATAATAAGCTAAAGAAGGTTATGATGCCAACAAGCTCTGTTGGGCCAGAAGCAGAAACCACTTTTATTTCAATATCTTCCTTTTTTAAAAAAATTCTGAGGTATGAAGTGCTAACCCATAGTTGGCCTGTCTCTAGTGTGTGACTTAATTCTATCCCACTCTTCCAATGGATGACATTTTGAACCAAATGTACCCTTTGCAACCAAATATCCTAGCTGGAAGTGGCCTCTTCAGATGAGGAAGGGGATGAGGTGAGCCAAGGTGGCAGGCTCCATATAGAGCCAGGGGAGGCTGGTAGCCCTGCCTTGAAAACAGAAGGGGCTAGCAGCCTTGCCCTGAAAGCACAACCTGGACCATCAAATATTGACCTTGAAGAAAATGAGTTGGAGGCTGAGCTACTTTGTCATTTGGTTTGTTGCATACCAAATAAAAATAAAAACATAGGCAAAGATAGAGATGGCAAAAATTATTGAGGAAGAAAAAACAAGCTAGGAGAGCTAGCAGCAGTTTGCATTTGCCAGAATCTACTGGGAAAGACAAAATTCCATCTTCTTCTCTCTTTGCTGGTGAATTAATTGAGTGTAAGGTACTTTTTCAGTTTGAAATAAGTTGTGGAAATAGAAGTAAGCTGAGGACAAAGGGGGAAAGTGGGAGGAAGAGAGAGAAACTAGTGCATTTTAAAAACAGTTGAAAAAGTGGGGATTAATCAGGACTGTCCCTGCCAAATTAAAGGGACTTGCCACTTCAGATAGGTGAGGGACCCCCAGCGTATTCCAACAAGATATCTAAGGGACCTCCAGCCTATCCCAGCAAGGGTTTGCCCTTAAGAAGTAGGCCAGCAGGAGTCAAGCAGTGATGCTGTCCTGAGTACAGGACTGGTATGGGCAACTCCCCTATATTGTGCCCTGGGTTCAAGGATAGCCCACTGAGGTTTCTCCCTTCGACTTCCTTTTGGCTTCCTGGAATATGATGGCCTGCTTGGCTAAACCCCATCTGCCTTAGATTTCCTCTATCATCTGGTTTCTTGAAGGCCTAGCCTACCTTTAGCTTGATCTTGACTCTTTTGTATGGAGATGAACTGGAAAACTTCTCCTGCTTGAGATTTGCTGCTGTCTTCCCCATCTTCCCAGCCCTATTCCAAGAAGACCTGGGTTTGGGCTGTAGTGGAAGAAGCCACTTGGTCTGATGCTGGCATTCCAGCAACCACCTGTCTCCTCTCAGCTCACTCCCTTGCTGTGCTGCTCCTGAGAGTTTGGTCTCTCCCTGCCACCCTCACTTGAACAGTTGCACCTGAGACCTTCCAGTATTGCTGATCAACCAGCTACCTATCCTGTTTAGAAAGTCATCTACAGTTCCCAGTCCTTAAACAGAGTCTGTAGTAGCAGCCACAGTCAGGGTTTACTGAAGTTTATCAGTCAATTACCATTCTTGTTTCAACAGTCTAGGTCAGCAAGAAATTCACAGTGTCAGTTCAAGGGAGAATCCAGCAGCATAGTCAGCACACAAAGCGAGAGTCAAGGCTTTTCAGAAACACAAGCCAAGGATCAAAAGAAGAAACTGTTGCTTCCACTAGAATTGGCAGTTGTCTGCAACAGGCCTCTCCCCACCTTGCCTTTGGTATTTATTGGCTAGCAGCCTCCCTTAGCTATTGGCCAGATTAATTAGACTTCCTTATATAAGTGCTCTGAGCCTCATAGCCTCCCCCTTTCTTGTCTATGCTGGACTGCAGTAAGTATTGTCTTGTTCATGTCTATGGCCCTTTTTGCACGGGCTTTCTGTCGCGCGAGAGCCCCCTGAGCCTCACGGGAGTGGGAGCGTCGCTCTGCACGACACACTCCCACTTCTGCCGCGCTCACGGGGCTGCAGCGGCGCGATCGCGGGTTTTTTGATTTTAGCCTCAAAGCGAAAATCACCCGTGCTCTCACAACACTCCTGACACCCACACACACTTACCTCCTGTGTGGAGCGTCGGGGAGGCGGCCGGGTCGCGCTTCCTTCCCTCCGCCCCTGAGGAAGCAAGGGGCGGGGCAGGGCACTAGCGCGACGGATGTGACAGCCTCCTGCTTCGTGCGAGCGGGGGGGGGACGGATGCGACAGTCTCCTGCTTTGCGCGAGCGGGGGGGATGGACGCGACAGCCTCCTGCTTCGCGCGAGCGGGGGGGGATGGACGCGACAGCCTCCGGCTTCATCCGGGGGGGAGGGCGGCTCGCGCGAGGCTGCTGCTTCCCCCTCGTTCCTTCGCCTGCGGAAGGAACGAGGGGGAACGGCACCCTCCCGGAGGAACCTTCTCGCACGAGCCACCCTCCCCGCTCACGCGAGAAGCCTCAATGCGAAAAGGGCCTATGTGTCATGACTATTGGGGAGAATCCTGTTAGTGTTTGCAACTGGAACTGGAGAATGATGCTACCTGGCAGCTTTATTGCAGACCTGCCTGTGGCCAAAAAGGCTGGAGCAGTTGCGATGATCCATCAAATCCTGTTAATCTAATAGTCTATCTACAGCCTACAACAGATTTACCTTGTGTGCAAATTTTTAAGAGTTGAGAAATAATTCTGAAGTTCTGATTATTTAGTTCCTTGAACTAAATGGTTACCAGGCTGCAGTTGTTTGGACTGAGAAATAGCTGAATTGCATTTGTTATGCTTCTTGGTTCCAGGGCAGTATATCCAGATACTGGAGGCCATTTCCACACTACACTCTACACTCTTATAGTGCGATTATTCCACTTTCAACATCCTATGGAATCCTGGGGTTTGAAGTTTCGGGAGGGGCCGCCTAAACTGCAAACCCCAGGATTCCATAAGATGTTGAAAGTGGAATAATTGTGCTATAAGAGCGTAGTGCGGAAATGGCCTTACACATCTAATGAAAAAAATATGAACATCTAAAGGAATAAAGTGTTCCACCTTGATGGGTTTCTTCTGAATCAGAAGAGGCTTTTTCAACTCATAATTCAACATACGATAGTTGTCAATGACTACAAGGAAATACAAGAACAGTATGTAATGCATACGAAAATACTACCCTATGAAGGCTTTATGTTTTACGGGATAACTAACTCAAAAATCACACATGAAAATGCCCATGATCTTTTATTACATAAGTTGAGGGAGGCTACAATTTGTGGATGCCTTATATATGAACAGGAGTCCAAGGAATAATTTTAACTAAGTGTCCCCCACAGGAAAATACTCGTGACACATTGAGTCAACTAATTCTAAAGTCCGTATGTTACTTAATTACTCAATTCAATAATTTAATGACATCTGTATATGCTGAATTGCACTTGATTAATTATGTGACAAGAAGCCAGCTAACAATTTTGCCTGCTCCTTAGAGATTTTTTACTCTTTCTATACTAGAGAGATAAATGTCTGCACTAGCACTGAGGCATCTGGAGAAAGGCTTTCAAATGTTACTTTCTTTATTATATTCCTTGTTACACTTGCAGTTTAGGGAGGGGCATTTATAATTCTCAGCTAGAGAGTTCTTGGGCCTCACTAAATGAAACAGCCTATAGAAATTGTTAAAACTTCAGCAGGCAAATGAGGCAGCCAGAATGCTGAATTGGGCCAGTTACAGGGAACACAGAACTCCTTTGTTAAAACAGCTTCACTGGCTACCCGTTTGTTGCCGGGCATGATTCAAAGTGCTGGTCATGACTTATAGAGCTCTATATCGCTTAGGTCCCTACTATTTGAAAGACAGCATCACACTATATGAATCTGCTAGAGCCCTAGAGTTTGCTGGGGAAGTCTTTCATTTGGTTTTGCTACCTTCCCAAGCTTGCTTAGTGAGGACATGAGAGAGAGGCTTCTCAGTGGCTGTTCTCACCCTGTGGAAATCTCTTCTGTGGGAGGCTAATCTGATCCCCTCCTGCTTTCCTTTTGCAGCAAAGATATTTCTTTTCAAGCAGGCTTTTAGTAGGTGAGGTGGAGAGCTTTTATTTATTGTAGCTGGGCCTAACACAAATGCAACAATAACAGCCCCTAATTTCCTGAGCACTAACCACTTTTAATGTGCCAGATCCCCAAGCACCATCTGCTGTAGAACCATTCAGCTGCATTTCTGGTAACTGACTGTTGACCCAACTCTCTCTCTATCTCTCTGCTAGCTCCCTCTAAAGACTGCCACCACCACTAGCTTTTCCTTGCTGCTCTGCTCCATTCTCTGTCCTCTGCTCTATCACAAAACTTCATCCAAAAGGAAGCAAAGAAGGGCAGACAGATGTAATAAACCCTCTACCTCTGCCCCCAAACGCCTGGCATCATGGTGGATTGCATATGACACCATCAATCTGGCCTCTCCCTCATCAGAGGCCAGCAAAGGCAGGTCCTCCCTCACAAGAGCATCATTCTGTGGAGGTTCAGATCTGTATTGCAGGTTTTCTCCCCTGTTGCTAACAGGGGTAAAACTTTTCTATTGTATCGTGAAACAGATTCCCCCCCCTTTGTAATAAAACAAATGAGCTCCAATTTTTATTCACCATTCTGGTCTTTCCAAAAAGAATGTGGTGTGTGTGTTATATTCTGTTGTCACACAGGCAGTTTTTACAATTTCTCATTCAACCATATCTTGCTGTTTGACATTCATATGCAGTCATAACTATTAACATTTGCAGTGAGGATGACAGATTGCACATTAGGATATTTAATTATAGATCAGGGTGGTAGCGACGGATTCTTTCTAAAAGCTCTGATTGAAGGTAAAATTTCATCTCATTAGTTTGATGCCTCTTTTTAAAAAATACATTAAAGGAACTATATGTTCTGTAAATTGTAAAAAATATGCTTTTTAATTGTCAGTGTAGGTAGCAGAATTTTGATTGCAGAAGTGGTATAGTACTGAGAAATCACTCTGTTTTAACTTTACTTTTAAAGATCTGATGCTTGAATGAATGATTATGTATTCACATGAATGGACACAAATTTAATTAGATGCCATCTTTCTTTCCTCAAATATGGTTTACTCACTGTTTATGTACTGGTTACATTTCCTAGAAGGAAAATTAATTCTTTTTTATGGATAGCAAAGGCAAAACAGAGAATGCTACTTTGCTAGCATTCACAAATAATAATATACAGGTTCCCATCTTATTTGCATATTGACAAAAGAAATATCCTAGAAAATGTTCCTGCTTTGGGGGAACTGACTTTCAGAAAAGCAGAATGTGTTGCTTTGAAATCTTAAGACTAACAGGCCAGCTGTTTGACTGACCTGTGTCTTCTTGCAGAATTCTTTGAACATTTATGACCAATGTTATAGTGTGCATATTTCTATATTCCATTACCCTCTGGTCCCATCACCACAACTATGCAACTGTTTAAATATCTACAGCTTTAATACTGCACTCCAGCAATTCATCTAAAAATGTGGATTGAAATTCACAAAACCTCATGACAGAATAAATCACTTGATCTTAAAGATTCTGTTAGATTCTATGTCCCTTTTTTCTTTTTATGTTGCCTATCGTGTATATTATGACATCCTTATGTATGAATGCACCATCATCTGGTTCATATCAGTGGCTCCCAGCATGCATTTCTGCTTTTCATGAAAGATAAGCTTTTGCTATTCATCCATCCATCTATCCATCCATCTATCTCTCCCTCCTTCCCTACTCAGGTGTTACATTTTTCAGGTTAAAGAAACACGTGAGAAGGGGAACAGCCCAATCTTTTTTCCTCTGTTGCTGCTCTTCACATGTAGACAGTGGAGAGTAATGAGGCATGGAGAATCTCTGCATGTAAAGGAGGTTCTCCTATTCATAGCATTGCTTTCCATGGCAAGAGAATGACAATGGAAGAGAGAAGCCCAAATGTGTTCCCCTTCTTTTCTGATTACTTAATCTGAAACACAAGTGTGAATAGGCATGTGTCACAGAACATACCTTAGTATCCAGTCACTATCACCACAATGTGATGGACCAAACTGATAGTGTCTTCCTGCTGGAACCAAAATGTTCTCTTATGTACTAGCCCTTAACTACTTTGGGGCTGCTCTTCTCCACTATGCTGCTATGATCATACCCCAACCCTCCACCTTAGGTAGGTGTACCTAGGAATAGGACAAAATAAGAGATCGTAAACATTCATTTCATTCATTCATTCAGATATCTATCTATCTATCTCTGTGTGTGTGTATGCGCACACATACACACACATAGAAATATTAACACAATAATAATATATTCTCGGTCTTCCTAATAGACTGTCATTTGACTGCCACCAAGAATCTGCAGGCTAAAGTTTGACTCCTTAATTTATTCATAGCTAATTCATAGCCCAGATAATTTCAACCCCAGATCATTTCTGGTTTGGGGGCAGTCTGTGTGTGGTTGACCTTGATGGCTAATAGGACTCTCCAGTGCCCTCTTCCTACAAAATATTCATTCAGGTGAAGCAGCCTATGCATTGCATACAACCCTTTTCTCATTGTCAGGCTGTCTACTGTCTTCAGGGCCTCCCAAGAGAGTCTTCCTTTCCATCCCTCTGCCACAGTTGCTTTTCAGCTTGCCTTCTTTGTCTACTTCTTTTTAATGTCCCACAGTGGACCACTTGAAGCCTTACTCTGCCCTCAGTCCAAATGTCCCACAGTTGACCACTTGAAGCCTCACTCTACCCTCAGTCCAGTTCCTTCTTTCTTAGCTCTTCTACTGCCCAGTCTTCTCCATGCATCCCCTCAGCTCATGTTCCAGTTGCTTCTTTTTCTTTTTCCCTTGAGTACCATCTTTTATACAGGCTTTCCCCCCCCTCTAAAGTGTCTAGTAAGAGTTCAAAGGCCCAGTATTCCAAGTACCCCTACTCTAAGGATGCACATTCTTCTCCACTGGTCAGCTCCGCTAGAATGTTGGCTATTGATCAAGCAGTCACACAGTTTGGATCTTTTGCATCCTTACAAATACTCCAGCTAGAATCAGTCAGCTTTTCATGCTAAACAGTTGTAGTGCTATGATTCTGCTTTAACTGTCATGGCAACAACCTATGGAAGCCTGGGATTTGCAGTTTATGGAGAGGCATCTAGTGCCTCACCAATATACAAATCCCAGGATTCTGTAGGATACATTCATGGCAGTTAAAGTGAAACAATAATACTATAGCTAGGTAGTGTGGAAGGCCCTCAGGTTTCTGGCATTAAAACAGACAAAATAGTCACTGCTTTCTGTATGATGTATTCTCTTGAAAGAAGTCTCGCTTCAAAAGACCTTTTTTTCTTATAGCAGTTACAGTTACATTTCTATATTGCTTATCAGTGCAAGCACTCCCTAAGCGGTTTACAATATACTTAGTTAATTGCCCCCAACAAGCTGGCTATGCATTTTACCAGCCGATGGAAGGCTGAGTCAACCTGGAACCCTGCAGGACTGAACTCACAAAGTTGTGGCTGCAGTACCGGTATTTAATCACTGTGCCACTAGGACTCTTCTTGTGACTGTTTAATCCTATTTCGCAAACTGTTACCAATCATATTGGATATGTGAGTATAAATGTTTATACACTTATACCACATTCTGCCCTGCATCAAGGCTGTTTCTCCACAGCACCTATTCATTGGTATTTTTTTCTTATTCAGTCTGTATTAGCTGTGTGCTGTCTCATTATTGTTAAACCTGAATGCTTCTCCAGCATAATAATCCAATGAGCAATGTTCCAATCTTTTTCTCCTCCACACTGTTTGAGCATTTCAGAAACATTATATCCTTTTTTTTTCTCCTTTAGATCCTTCAGTTGTGGTAGTCCAGTGCTATAACATTCATTCGATTTTGCATGGACAAGATGCTGTAGCAAGTTTGACTTCTTATGTATTACATGGCTAGAATTACATGTCACTAGTGCTGAGTCAGAGCTTTTGAGATTTCTGTATTCAGTAGAAAGATTTTGCTCTATTTATGGAAGGAGAGTTGCATTTATGGAAGAAGGATCAGAAGAGGTTGCTCAGGAGTACAACTCTCTTTTCATGAAAAGGATTAAGGATCCAAGCCAAAATGCAACTGTTGGTGGCACTAAATCTTTTGCTATGTTTATAACTATGATGAAGAATCTTTAGCTATAGTAATACAACATCTGTTATTTCCTTCTAGAGCATCCCATATAGGGACAACTATTGTACTGGCTTGTGTTCAAGATCATCACACAGGTTATTACACATCCACATGTAGATTATTGCATAGATTATGCAAGACTCTCATGGGATGGTGAACATAACGTTTTCCTGTGAACATAAAAAAGGAGAGAAGCTGTTTCATCAGGAGGAAAATACTTCAGAATTCAGAGCTGAAAAACAATATCTGTAGTAGGACCAATCAAAATGTCACAAACCAGTCACAGCTTTCTTATTCTCATCCTTCTGCCACTGTACATTGCCTTATGCTGCAGTAATAGACTTTAAAATCAGTTTAAGCCACCAACACAATTCCAGTCTTTGTTTTAATTCCTGGATGGAAATTTGTATGTATTTGGTGCACATTTTCCTCATTGACAAGGTATGTTAACTTTGACATAAGAGCCAGATTCCCAGACAGAATTCATAGAAGGCCACAGTTTTATTAACACAGTGTTGGACAATATGAAGGTGAGGAGAGGAGGCCTGTATAAATAGTGCTGGTCCACCTACCCTTGCCAGTGTACCATTTATGCTGGATGAGCCTGTACCCACAGCCTCAACCAAATATCACCAGATTAGGGCAGACTGGGTGGGGTCAGCCTGAGAGCTGTTTCCTCCCATTGCCCAATTCTATAAGGCACCTCTGCAGAACCTCTCTCTTCTCCAATGCACATATTCCCAACTCACTTTAATTCCCTCCAATCATGATATATTGCAAACAGTGACATTATTGACCAATAGCATGTTCAACACAAACCATATTCTCCCCTATGAACCAGCCTGGGCTATGAGATCTGCTGGAGATGCCCTTCTCTCTGTCCCACCACCCTTGCAGGTACATCTGATGGGAATATGGGAGAGGTCCTTCTCAGTGGCTGCCCCCAGGTTCTGGATCTCCTTTCCCAGAGAAGTCAGATTGGCACTGCCCCTACTGTCCTTCCATAATCAAATGAAGATATTTTTATTTAGATAGGCATTTGATGTGGTCCATCCAATAGAAATGCTGGGTATTGTGTTGTTTGAATAATAATTGCAGTTTAATTATGTATTTTACCATTGTTTTAATCCTTTTGATTGCTTAATTATGTTTTAACTTTTGTATTTTATGAATTTTTAACTATGTCCTTTTAAATCTATAAGCCACTTTGTGTCCCAACCAGGAAAAAAAGCGTGGTAGGAATAAAGATGGTGGTGATGGTGATAACAGTCATTTCATCAATATTCCTCTTATCCCTTATCCCTTCAGATACTCTGTAGGAGGGCAAAAATCAAGTGGCATGAAAATGTCTTTCCATAGATGACCAGCAAATCCTTAGGGAACTCAAGTTATACTGGTGGGCAGCCAGTAGTCAAAGCAGCTGGACATCACAGCTCAGTTAGCTTAAGGCCTGTGGAGACTACATGAGAAGAGAGTATCTCATGCAGTCTCCAAACCTTGTGAGATTCACATCTTGAGAGAGAAGCACCCCCAAGATCTCATGGTGGCTGAACTATGAAGCTGTTATGAGATCGAGGAGGACCAGCAAGTTTAGCTGGACAAGCAGCTCAGTAGAATTCAGGATGTTGGCAAGGCTCACTGCAACAGGCCTTCGGTCACTTAGGTGCATTGGGAAGTGTGTTGTGTTATTTGAATTTAATTTAATTAATTACACATAAGTTCAGCCATTTGCATTTTTTAAAAAAGTACGACTGGTTTTGAGTGCATTTTATTTCTCTAAAGTGCATTGAGAATCTCAAATATGCACATTTTCAAGGCAAGCTGCTCTTTGTCTCATAATGAGCCTTAGGAAGTGCACAACCATTGCTTTCAAGGAGAATTTTAACCCCAGAAAAATTCTTTTTCATTTCTATCTTGGACCCCCATAATATCTTATGAATGAAATAGAAGAACTGAACTTTAAAAGCTTTCTCAGAAAGCATCTTCAGTGCAACCATTCTGTAGTATTTGTTTGGATTCTAAGAATGGCATTGTCATAGAATCATAGCATCCTAGTATTGGAAGAAACCACAGGGACCATCCAGTTCAACCCCCTGCCATGCAGGAACACACATTAAGCACTCCCAACAGATGGCCATCCAGCCTCTGCTTAAAAACTTCCAAAGAAGGAGACTCCACCACACTCCAAGGCAGCGTATTCCACTGCCAGACAGCTCTGACCATCAGGAAGTTCTTCCTGAGGTTCAGGTGAAATCTCCTTTCCTGCAGCTTGAATCCATGGACCTTTTCGCACGGGCTTTCTCTCGCGAAATAGCCCCGTGAGCCTCGTGGGAGTGGGAGCGTCACTCTGCATGACGCACTCCCACTTCCGCCGTGCTCATGGGGCTGCAGCGGCGCGATCACGGTTTTTTTGATTTTCGCTTCGAAGCGAAAATCACCAGTGCTCGCGCAACGCTCCCGGCGCCCATGTGCACTTACCTGCTGTGCAGAGCGTTGGGGAGGCAGCCGGGTCGCGCTTCCTTCCCTCCGCGGTGCCTACAGCTCCCACAGACCACTGCGGAAGGAAGGGGCGGGGCGCTAGTGCGACGGACGCGCCAGCAGGAAGCGCCTGCGGAAGGAACGAGGGGGGAAGTGGCAGCCTCCCGGAGGAGGCTTCTCGCACGAGCCGCCCTTCCCCCTCGCGCGAGAAGCCTCAATGCGAAAAGGGCCCATTACTCCTTGTCCAACTATGGACCATGGAGCATTAGTCATGAAGATTATTTCTAGGGTGGATCTATTGCTGGGGAAGGGCAGTGACTTTGCTTTTGGATTTATGATCATGTGTGCCGCTGCTTTGGGTTCTATGGGAGCTCTCCTGGTGTTGAAACTCTGTTGGAAATATAGCCCATTACTTGAATGACTCACACAGAAGAACAAACAACTGTGGGAGAAACAGTCATCAGAGTAGGTTCCCTGCCCCTGTAGATAGATCTATCTACTTTTTTCATCATTTGTTGCATATACAGAATGTCTGATGTGGGCAAAAAGTGTTCTAAAGCCACAATATATTTTTCAGAGAAAATGAAAGAGAAAAATGACACAGAAAGAGCTATAATAAGAGAGCTAGCCTTTAATGAGACAAAGCTCCAGCTGCTCCTGTCGTAAGCTCATTGGCTTTGCTAGCCTGAAGTCCCTGTGAGGACATGCACAGCAACAAACATAGCTCAGCACAGCTGAGATGCATAAAGGTGCTCTCCCTGGGTAGTTATCTGGCTCATAGGAGGCTTAATGAGGAGAAGATATACAAACTAGCAGATGCTGAGTGCCTGCAAAGGATTTAGACCACAGAAAGAACAGAAGGAAGCATTCTGGATATGTTCTATGCCTGATGACCTGACCACACTTGCTAGGTTTCCTTTCTGGCTCATTTTAAAATCACTCATTTCTTCTTAGCTTTCTTTTACCAGTGGTATCTGAAAAGGCAGCTTTGCAAACATTACAGAAGACACCTGTTCAAGGAAAGACATGGCCCACTTTTTCCAACATCTTAAACCACATGTTATTATTAGTCTTCTACATTTCTTGACAGCTTACTGTTTTTACTTTGTAATATAAAATAAAGGGGTCCTAGGTACTAGCCAGCTGTGGTTGGGTGGGAACCTTCTAGCTGTTTTGGACTACATTTCCCAGAAGTCCTAGCCCACATGGTTGATGGAATTATGAGAGATTCTTCACTCTTGTATTACCCAGTGGTGAAGAGGTTTGCCAGAATCTGACAAATACTGCAGCATTGTGGTAAAAGGGCTTGGGAGATCTCACCATTACTTTTCAATGCCACCAGGTACAGGTGGAGGTAGAAACAGCTACAGCCAGCACTATGCAAGTACAAAGATTGAGAATAGATGGGTGATTGGCACAGGCTATTGACGTCACTAAAGATAGCTATCTCTTCAGCAACATACCAGCTGTTGCATTTCCAGTCCCCAAGACCACCTCCTGATACTGAAAGGTAGGGTTTTTATATTTAGCATCACAGTTTGGTAGTTCAAAAATCATAGTGCCAAGAGGTAACAGACCTGTTTCAGAGATAGGTTGAACTTCTGCCATAGGTGCTAACTGAACTCTAACTGTATCAGCCCCAGACAATGTGACCAATGACCAGTGATGACAGAATGTGTAGTCTAGCCTTACAGATTCCTCACTCCCAGCCAATACGGACTGAGGAGATAACTGATTTGATTCATACAAGTATGTTAGTGGATATCATGGTCAATGTTATAGATGTATATGTGTGAAATGGCTCTAGTATGAGAAGCAGTTTTAAGATTTTAGTAGCCTCACAGCATTAAATAAGGGATAAATGGTGTGTAATTTTCTTCACTACACATTGAGAGGCACTTGGCAGCGTAGTTGTATGAAATTAGAATACTGTCACTTAATATATTTGCGTGCAGAAAAGCCAAATGGTTTCTTCACAGACTTTTATGGACTTTGACAAGGAAAACTAGACACTAATGTCTGAAATAAACAATAACCATGCCCTCCATAAGCCAGTGTTTGCTCGAAGAAGCCATCTCAAGAGGATGCATGTCATTTTCATATGATGACAAGAGCACAGGTGTTCCTACAAGCCACCAAAAAAAGAGGCATTTCTTTCCTACATTCTCTCCTTTCATTGCAAATCCAACATCAGACAACAACAAATCCAACAAATCCAACCCAGACATATTGTGGAGGATACTTCTTAAGTTTTCAGTGTCCATTCTCAACATTATTTATTCTTTTTTTTAAAAATCTTATTCTTCAACAGCAGCAACACAAAAAAGATGGATCCCTGAGTGGCTTACAAAAAAAACAACAAATAAATTTCTGCCCCCAGGTTTACAGCTGAAAATACATTAGACTCAAAGGATGAGATTGGAAAGGAGGAAAAAAAAACATGAAGAATTCAGAGGCCCAGAAGAATGGGAGTATGCCTATACTGGAACTGATCCTCTTTGTGAGTTATTTTCCCATCCCCTCAGGGCAACCCTTCTGGTGGAAGCTGAAGGAAGGAAGGTCCATCCTCAAGAACTAGCTGATAGTAGCCAAGCCAATTGTGTCTACTTCTTTTCCTGTTCTCTCACCACAAGAAAGAGGGTTTAAAGTGTGAACTATTTGTTAGAGGAATAGAAGAGGTTAATGTGTGAGAAGAATGGGCCAGAGAAACAGGAAGAAGAAAACAAATCTAGTCAGTTATTATGCATTCCTCCAAAGTACTCAGAGTTAATGAATCAGGATGTGAGGTGAGAAAAAAGCAGGCAAACTGGATGGATGAATGACATACTGGATTGATATCTGACCCCGTCCAAATCCAGTTGCCCGCTGCTCTCTTTGGCCCTTTCCTTCCCCCGCCTTTTTTTTTTCATTCAGCAGGGAGCAAGGCTGTATTTTCCCTCCCTCTCCCAAGGCATTTCCTCTTTATACTTTAGCTTAGGGCTGGGGAACCTATGGCTTCTCAAAATTGAATTCATGTTCATCAACATCTGGAGGGCCAAAGGTTCCCCCCACCCCTGTTTTAGGTCAGGCTTCCCAAAGCAAGTGCCCTTGACATATGTTGGATTACAGGTCCCACAAAAATTGAGAAGTACTGCCATAGGAGAATAAATTGCTTTGATATCTCCTTCAAAAAGGCATTTAGTTCTGCTCTGAACCCAGCCAAAACTACTTAAGCTTTACCTCTATGATCCATCAAAGAACTGCGCTCGGCAAGCTTTTTGAGAGATTTGTGGAGTTTTATCTAGTCTAGGGCCACAATCAAACTGAGATTCCCAAATAGATAAGACCAATTGAATTAACAGGATTCATACAAGTTGTATTTACTGCTCAGCAATTGGGTCTGCTCTATCTGGGACTAGTAATGGGCTGTAGCCCACAATTACTTCTTCACTTTCCCTGATTCAGACTCATTCACTCTCACAATATTTCTAATTACCAGATTATGTTATTTTGAAAGTTTGTTTGTCTGAAACAGTGAGTACATTGCAAGATATTTTATGGTTTTTTGCTATTCTATAAGCAAATGCAAAAAAAGAAAATCCCACAGCAATGTAATGTAGTCTAAGATACATAAAGAAGTAATGACGACGTAACATTCCAGTGTAGAGTTTCATCATAGCATTTCAAAATATGTCTAGTGTGTTGTGCCAAGTGTGCTAATATTATCATGATATTAATATTAGTCAATCTGTCTATTTGATTACATCAATTGAATATGGTTCAGTGCTCATTGTGTTGAGTTTGGAAATGAGAAGTCTTACATTCAGAGAGTCAGCTTGGTGCAGTGGTTTGAATGTTGGATTACGACCCTACAGACAATGGTTTGAATCCCTTCTTGGCCAGGGAGGCCCATGGCATGAGGCAGTCACATCCTCTCAGCTTCTGAAGAAGGCAAAGGTAAACTTCCTCTGAATAAATATACCCAAGAAAATCCTATGATAGGTTTTCCTTAGGGTCACCATAAGTCGGAAATGATTTGAAAGCACACAACAACAACAACAACAGCAACATTCAGTTTCTACTCAGCTATAATGGTTTTTGGATACTCAGTATGGGCAAGTCATAATTTCATCTGCATAAATGACTTCTTGGGGCTATTAAAGATGAACAGAGCAAGGTTATGTTTTGACTTAGATGTAACATACCCTCCAACATTTCATGGGTGAAAACAGGGATATGTCTGTCCAAAAAACATCAAAGTGTGGTCAAGATGGCAAAAGTTATTGATAAGAAAGAACACATAGGCTAGGAGAGGCTGTAGCACTTTGCTTCTGCCCAAGTCTGCAGGGAAGAGCAAGACTCTGGTCTCTTCTCTCAGTCAGCCAAGTGAGTACAAACTAGTTTGCACTTGGAAAGCAGTTCGTAGCAATGAAGCAAGTTGAGGTCAAGGGGGGAAGGTAGTAGGAGGAGATAGAAACTGGGACCTTTTAAATGAAGCTGAATAAGTGGGATGACAGAGGATTAGTTGGAACTATCCCTGCCAAATTGGAACAGTTGGAGCATAAGTAATGACATCAATGGGGCTTACTCTAAGAAAAATGAATATACAATTTATACTGATTTATAGTGAGATGTGGAATTATTTGTAACCTCCTGAGAGCAAGGAATAAAATGGAAAAAAAAAAACCCACATAGTTAAAATAGCTTGAGTTCAGTAAAGGGAAATCCATTAATCACATACCAATTCTCAAATATTTGGAAAATAAAATAATTTTTTTAATCAGCTGTAAAAGGACATGCCAGCTGTTGTCTCTAGCATTTTGAAATCTAAGCAGCTGCTGGGCTGTGTAATATATGCAGACAGCTCAAAGAGAGACTCGTGAAATGCAAACATCTAGAAGTAGCTTAAGCACAATTGTCTTTTCAATAAGAAGTTTATGTAAAGGAAGATATTGGCAAGGAGAGCTGTGAATGAGCCTGTGAGCTATAATCATCCCTGGATTAAATCTCAGTATGCAGTGCAATCCTGTACATGCTTATTAGTCCCACTGAGTTCAGAGAGGCTTATTCTCAAAAGAAGTGGCTATAGGATTTCAGCCTCAGCCAGTAACTCTGGGTTTACTCAAAGCATTGTCCATCTCACTTGCACTCCCTCTTCAATAAGGAGATGCTAGTCTGTTTTCCAAGAACATGAATAATTGCTGAAATTATATACAAGAAAGGCCTGAGACACTCAGAAATAATGGCTCCTGTCCAGAGAAAGTCAGGCACTCTCTGAGCTTGGAAATAACTATAAGTTATTAGTTATTTGTAATCAATCCAGTTCCTCAACAATCAGTGCATAACTCAGTTACATTGAAATTGCAATGTAATAAGGGATAATTACTCCTTTGTGATGTAACTATAAAATCTGTGGTCACTTTTACGTTAAAGTTTGCTATCTTACTCCTTAGCTTTGTTTTGTACATGAGGTCAGCAGTTTGTAACATTCTGATAATTTGAAATTATTTTGGCCAGACATACCCTTTGGAATAACAGGAAAGTTAGCTTTTACAACTGTAATTATAATGGTAACTTAACTGTTTTGTGGATCTCAAAACTGTAAGTCTAGCTAATTACTTTAAAAGTAATTTTATAAGGTCTGATCATTTTGTGGTGTAGTTGTTTGAGTGTTGTACTGGAACTTAGGAGATCCAATATGAAATAAGTACATAATCAAGGGCCATTTCCACACGGGGTATTTAAAACAGTGCAGTGCGTCCTCCACAGAGGATGTCTGCATCTTGGAGTGAACTGGGTCCGGACTACTTACCGTAGATCTGCACCTCAGTCCACTTTGGAATGACCTCAAGTGGTCCTTCAGCATGCTTTTGAAAGACCTGATTTTTCCGGTCTTTCAAAAGCACGGAGCATGCCACTGTGAGCCTGCTCCCTTGTGCAGATTCACAGGCTCGCACCAATGTGAGCCTGCGATCTGCCTAGGGCAGGCTTTAGGCTGGTGAGCTTCAGCGGTTGGTCAAGACCCACAACCAATTGGAAGCCGCCATTTTGGACACCGGAGCAGTGCGGATCAATGACCACGCACTGCTCCGGAGCAGCCTGGACCAGACCGGGGAGCCAGAAGAGGAAATGGCCAAGGTCTGGTCAGTATCTCAGAGGGCTGTTCACAGAGTGTAAGGAAGATAGCCATGCATGCTAAGTTAAGGTCACTAGAGGAAAGGCAGAATATAACAAGTAAGGAAAATAATAAATTAAATCCCTTTGCAATCTGCTTAGGTGTGACTAGATATCGATTCCTCATGGTAGATGCCTATTCTCCTCTGGCTATACTCATAAAGCCTATTCATACTATAGAATTATAGTGCTATGATTCCACTTCAACTCTCATGGCAAAATCCTATGAAATCCTAGAATGTATAGTGCAGGCAGGACTACTTAGAATTCTCAGCCTGAAAACTATTGTGACTTCGGAATTATAAACCCCAGAGTTCCATGTGAGTCAAAATAGAAGGAAAGTGCTATAACTGGGTAACAGGAAAGGGATGTTTCTATAGTTATGTGACATAAATATGCCAGCCTTCCCATAGGATGCTAAAGATGAATTAAGTATGGGGCAACTAAAACAATAGTTGCCAACTGTGTTGTAATGGTTGCAAAGCTTGCAGGATCAGAACACTGGGGAATGCGGAGGATGTTGTGCAACAAATATTCATTTCCTCCCAGTGAGAAAACTAAGCAAATTACTTGTCTTTTCATGTAAATATGAAACACAGGAAGATTTGCATATCTGTTCCATAGCTAATCACACACCCAGGAGAATCCAAAAAACAGAGGTAGTGGTGTGGTTTCAGACAAACAAACAAATCCTAGCACTGTTCAGTCTTAGCAGTTCTCACTTCCAGCAGGAGCAGGTCTCTTGTAAAGCTAATTGGCCAAAATACCATGCCAGAACAATTTTACATTACAACAGCAGCAGCAAAGGAGAGTTGTTGTGCACTGCTCATTACAATAGATTGTTACTGCAGAAAGTCCATCCTAATCTAACCACTGTGAGAACTGTACCTAAACTCAAAAGGAACAAGGATGCCTGAGAGGTGGCAGATGATATCATTGCTGCTGTTGGAATGCAAAATATTGTGTGGAGGTGAATAATGCTAGGATTGGTTTGTTTGTCTGAAACAGCAGAGCTACCTATATTTTTTGGGATTCTCCTTGGGGGCCTGGTGATGGAGCAGGGTTATACATCTTCACCTATTTCATCTGCTCATTCAAGGACAAATAATTTCCATAGCTTTCACCCTGAGGCAAAATCAATATCATCATTTCCCTGTATTCGCACATATCTAAGTGTTCTGGAGAATTATTCTGTACAGAAATACATGTGTTTTTAGTTCTCCTTTGCAGAATGCATGGGGGGGTTGCACACAAAATAATAAAAAAATTGATTTCTGCATGGAATAATTCCCAAGAACACTTCAGAATGTGCAAGAGAAAACTGCAAAAGTCTTGCTGCTTTGTTATTCTTCTCAAAGGGGTTTCTTGACTGTCACGAAATGAGCACAGTAACATCAAATATTATTTCCATTTCTACTACAGGATCTTTAAAGATGAGCATGCTACTGCACTGCTAGTGGCCCCAGACCTTGGCAGCTCTTTATACCGCTTCTCTGTGTGATATGGTAATATGTTATACATGACCAAGTGTTGTATGAAAGCAAGCATCAGTCCTTTCTCCTGTTTCATTTTTTCCAGTCCTTTGCTTCTGTCTTGGTCTGTCAGATTGCAGTCACCTTGTGGTTATACTGAATAGCAGTACATATTGATTAGAAAAATGTTTGCAGATTAAGAGTCCTGAGAAACAGTTACTCAGCAATCCCTTTTAATTGGATATGTTGAGTGCTTGAAGCCTAACTTCTATCTCCATTTAGCCAAGTCGATATTGCAAAGGCAGCTACACTTCTCAATTGGTTGTATAACCCTTCTTCTTCATTCCTCCCCATTCCTAAAACCACAACGGAAAGGACAGCAACTTTTCTGTAATATATGGAACATGGAAAAATTAGCCCAGCAATTCTTCTGCTTGTTTCATGTCCAACAATGATGAGGTCTCATGGGGTTTCTATGTTTTAATCAGAAGAAGAAATTGTGCAGTTTGCCAGATGTTCTTGGAAGGCTATTCTCAGCAGCCCTAGTTAGCATGACCAATGGTGAGGACTGCTAGGAGATGCAATACAGCAACAGCTGGAGGGCTGCGTGGATCCCACCCCAGTTTTAATGGATTTTGTGACTTCTATGGAATACTGTAAATGTACTACCAGGAATTGTGAGACAGCTAATGAACAAAAACAAAAAAAAACACACAATAACAGCCTGACTTGAATAAATTACGACACTTTTAGCACGTATCTCCTCTATGCTTAAACTTCTTTTGCCTGGTGAAGAAGCCAGTGGAGCTTGGAAAGCTTTCACAATGTCTTTTGTGCATTGGAGTTGGCCAATAAAGAATCATAGAATCATAGAATCATAGAATCATAGAAATGTAGAGTTGGAAGAGACCACAGGGGCCATCCAGTCCAACCCCCTGCCATGTAGGAACACCCTCAAAGCACTCCCGACAGATGACCATCAAGCCTCTGCTTAAAAACCTCCAAGGAAGGAGACTCCACTACACTCCGAGGCAGCAGATTCCACTGCCAGACAGCCCTGACTGTCAGGAAGTTCTTCCTGAGGTTCAGGTGGAATCTCCTTTCCTGCAGCTGGAATCCATTGCTCCTTGTCCTGGTCTCTGGAGCAGCAGAAAACAAGCCCTCTCCCTCCTCTACGTGGCATCCCTTCAAATATTTAAACATGGCTATCATGTCCCCTCTTAACCTTCTCTTCTGTAGACTAAACATACCCAGCTCTCTAAGTCTATCCTCATAGGGCATGGCTTCCAGGCCTCTCACCATTTTGGTCGCCCTCCTCTGGACTTGCTCCAGCTTGTCAATATCCTTCTTGAATTGGGGTGCCCAGAACTGGACACAGTATTCAAGATGAGGTCTAACCAAAGCAGAGTAGAGTGGTACCAGTACCTCTCTCGATTTAGACACCATACTCCTATTGATGCAGCCAAGAATTGCATTGGCTTTCTTGGCTGCTGCATCACACTGCTGACTCATGTTCAGCTTGTGATCTATGAAGACTCCTAGATCCCTTTCACACATACTGCTATTCAGTCACGTGTCCCCCATCCTATATTTCTGTATTCCATTTTTTCTACCTGAGTGTAGGACCTTACACTTCTCTCTGTTGAATTTCATTTTGTGGCATCACTCTTTGTGGGTTTTGGATTTTGTTGTATTTTGCTGAATGGCCAACGTGGCTACCGCTGAATATGGTTCCCAGTATGGTAGAATTCTACAGGGTTGTGTGCAATGATTGTCAACTAGTATGTTTCTAGTCTGGTTTTTGGATTCCTTGCCCTCTGAGAGCAACTATGTCAACTTAACCCACCACAAAGGATCATGGGTGTATCAGCACTCTCTAGTACATCATGCCTGTCACTTTCAAAATTGCCTGTTTGTTCTGTATGCCATAACTGAGCCCTGTAGATATTGTCAGATTGCAGCTCTCATCAGCCCCACCACCATAGTTAATGATTAGGGATAATGGGAGTGACAGTCCAACAACATACCCTATCCCTTCCATATATAATAAGTAGAACTTGTGTGTGTGTGTGTGTGTGTGTGTGTAGATCTATAGTAGCACCAAAGTGAACATGAATCTTGGATACAATTATATCTGCATCTTATTTCATCTCTCTTGAGAATTAGTAATATTTCAATTTCTCCAATTCCTCCTCTTTCTTTTTAAATGATGTTTTAACCTGTGGTGGTGTTGGTGGTGATGGTGATGGTGATGATGATGATGATGATGATGGAAGTTATTAGGTTCTTCTAAAAAGTTACTGAAGTGCATCTCACAGTAATTAAAGTATATGAAGACAAAGACAAAAAACAGAAAAAAATATATCTGCAAGATAAAAATGTACCACCCTCAAAGACACCAAGAATATGATAGAAATATAATGATGAATTAATAGCATAATAAGAGAATAATGCACATTCTGTATGTTATATAGTAATATAATGCTATTATATATGAGTATATTTTAAATTTGATATTATAACCCATCTTGATCATTTTCTAGAAATGTGGGACTAATTCTTGAGAATAAATAATTATTATTCAAGAAGCTTATACCTCAGAATTCAGGATATGCAAATCCATCAATTCTGTGTCATGCAGCAATTCTTTGAACTTATGCAAAGCTTTGCTAACCATTTCCTAATAATTTTTCTTCCTTTGTTCAGACTTTAGATTTCCAGTCTCTCCTCCTCTTTTGGCATTGAGTAAACACGTCTCTGCCCATATCTATAGAAACATGTCTGTTGAACATCTTGTGTGAGGCACCACTGGCCAATACCCCGAGTTAAGCTTGAAGTTTGAAAATGTCCTTCTGACTGTTTAATTGACATTAAAGAGGATCAAGTCTGGCAAAGGGGGCCTGGTAACAAGAGTGAAGACAGAAGGCTTTTCTTTTCTTTTTCCTTTTCTTTTCTCTTCTCAGATGCAAATAAGCCTCAAGTGCAACTGTAAATGTGTGAAGAGAATATTACTTTCCACCTAACAAAGGAAGACACATGGGACAGACAGTGTAATACACAGAACCCGTGTTGCTTAAAAGAACAACATGACCTTTATAATGGATGCAAGTTTTTCTTTTTCCGTCTGCTATGTACATCTGAAAGGATTTATATTTCCAAAGAAACTAGGCTTTTAGCTTAACAGCTGGAGCCATCTGAATAATTATTTTAAAAGGAGCAGGAAGAGAATTTGAGAATGTAGTTTCAGGCCTCTCTCTCTCTCTCTCTCACACACACACACACACACAAACAGAACCCTCATTCTGTTGGTTCATTTGTTAAATGCTAGAACATAGCATGCACATATAATTGGATTATATTTTAATGCAAATCCCAAAATGCAGAATATGGAGGAAAGAGGTATGCTCAGTCTGTGGGATTTGGTATTGTGCCAATAGTACTCCCTTCTCATGCATCTAACTCAGTATCATTTAAATGGATTGACAGTGAGTCTCCAGGTTTTCAAAGCAGAGACATTCCCAACCCTAGCCTTAGAGGCCACGTTTGAACCTGGAATTTTCTTCATGTACATCATATACTGGGATGATTACTTATCACACACCATTCCAGTAATAGGAGAAGAAAGGAAACGGTGTGGGAAGGCTTGATCACATGGCAATTTTCTGTCCTAGCATCTCTTCTCAATTTGGATAACAATACTGATGTAAGAATTCAAAGACATTGCCATGTTAGTATGGATCAGTATTCAAAGGGATATTGTATCACCTTTGAGACTACCTGAGAGAAATAAGTTTGTAGCATAAGCTTTTCCAGACAGAGTCTACTTGCAGTCTACAAAAACTTGAACTACAAACTTCTTTCTCTTAGATAGTCTCAAAGGTGATACAATATCCCTTTCAACACTGATAAGAACATTAAGTGATTCACTCTGCTTCACAACTTTGTTTATAATAATTCATGCATTACTTTAGGAGTAGGAACATATCATCCTGCAGATATTGTTTGGCTCCAACTCCATCATTCCTTCCTATTGACCTTGTTTGATTGGACTGATGGGAGTTGCAGTCTGAGGACACTTGAGGGCCATACTTTCCCTGTTCCTGAATGATTGGAAAGGTCACAGAAAACTGTAACAAGAGAATATCTAAATTTTATAAATTATTATTGAAGAGAGAAATGGAACCAGATATAATTAAAGAAACAATGGTTAGATGGGCCCAGAACGTGGGCCATCCAATTAAATTAGAAGCTTGGGAGAAAGCTTGGAAAGTTGATATAAAATTTATGCCAAATTCAAATTTAAGAGAAAACTTTTATAAGATGCTACATAGATAGTACATGACCCCAGAGAGATTACAAAAAACAAACCTGAAAATGGGAATGCAAAGTGTTGGAAGTGTGATGAAAAGCGGGGGTCTTTTTTTCATATGTGGTGGACTTGTCAGAGGGCAAAAATTTTTTGCAAGGGGGTACATGAAGAAATTCAAAAAATCTGTAAAGTGAATTTTGAAATGATACCGTAAATTTATTTGTTAAATATGTTAGGTCAGAATAAGGAGATTAAAAGACACCAGGAGATATTGTTGTATTTGATAATGGCAGCGAGGTTGACATATGCACAATATTGGAAAGAAAAGAAAGAGGTTAACTTAGAAAAATGGAAATTTAAAGTTCTGGATATGGTAGGGACTGAAAAATTAGCAAATTCTTTGAAAAATAAACCTATCCAGAACTTTGAAAGGGAATGGAAAGGAGTAATGGGTTGGCTAAAAATATAAATATATGAGAGGATGAAACAGGAATCTATTTTCTTTTCTCTTTTGTAAATGGAAAATAAGGTAGAATTCAGCTAGGGAATATAAATATGGAAGTGATGGGGGGAGTGGGATATATCCATCAACATGGTGTATATCCATTTTGTTTTTATGTATGTGAAATATTAATAAATTTAAAAAGAAAGGGTCACAGGAAAGCCATACCCATACTATACAGTACCATACAGGACCACATACTATACAGTGCAAATCAAAAAGCTTCTATTGGGAAACAAATGTCCAAACTGTTCAACAGACATACACCCATGTAGAAAGCAGACATTTGGTAAAGTGCAGGGCGGCCACAGGATGAAAACTGTTCTCTAGTTTTGCTTATGTTGACACATTATCAGGTCCATTAAAGACTGTCAAGCATCTGAAGCTGGGCATAGATGGGGAGAGGGGTAGCGGTAATAATTAGATATTAGTTTCAAGAAAGGGCAACACTTTTGTCCATGACATATATCTCATTGTGTTCTCTGCAGAAAATCTCTACTGATTGTGCTTTGAATCGAAGAAGAAGCTGGCAGCTTTGCCCTTTGTCTCATGAAATATAGTCTTGCTTAGGGAGCCCTTGCCAAGATTTTCTGCTTCTGCTAAAGGTTGATTACTGATATTTGTGATTGCCTGAACACCCACTGAGATTATGGTAGGTGAATTCTACATTTACACTGAGGCAGCACAGCTTGCAAATAGGAATCAATGAAGATACTCGATACTTGACCCTGGGCAGAACCTCCTAGGGCTGTACCTTACACATACTGTACCCTCCACCTGATTTTTAAAACTTTTTTATTGAAAAAAATATTTGGACTCAAAATACACCCATCCTCTAAATTTTTGGATGGCAAATTTGTCTCCCTCTCTCCACTGCGAGTAATTTAAGGCTTTGGAGAGGTATTTGCTAGTTACACTTGCAGTGTGCTTACTGTACTTTTAGGGCCCTCTGTTACCCTGATTTCTGGGGTCCCGTGGGGGACACCTCAATGTGCTCCAAATAATGGGGAATGGGAATTAGCAATAGCACAAGCTATAGCAATGCAAGAGGCAGGGCAACTTAGCGAGGTCTTGAACCCAATGTTTACGGGGTCAGGCCGAGTCAAAAACCAAGCAGAAGTAAATTATAACTGTTTTCTTTATTTAACAAGACAGTTAATGCACACGTATACACTCACTCACATAGACCTAAGAAGATAAAGGTAGGAGATTCGATAGAGGATTTTGAGAAGAATTTTTCAGGGGAAATACTACACCTGATACTGTAGCTCAGGTAGTCAGAAAAAAGTCAATTGGAGTGGAGATTCTCAGCACGTGGAAGCTGAGGGGAAGGCTTGGTAAATAGGGCGGCAGCAAGGCAGGATGACAACCATGAGCGATCCGAGGAAGCGCTCAAAATCAGGGGTTCTTATAGAGGAAAATGTGCCTGTAGACTAGTCCGTTCCCGGGGAAAACAATGGGTTTCGGATCAGAGACAAAGCCTCTGAAAGGTCAGTACTTAGAATGATTGGATTTTGATGGAGTTGTCAATAGCACAGACGGTGTGCAAATAGGGAGTGCTTGACAGTTGGCTATTCGTAAGCGCTAATCTCATCAAGCTGGCAGTTTGGGGCAGAGAATCTTTTGTATGCTTGATGCATACTTAATATAGTTTCAAATTGTACTTGCCTGGAGGTCTCCTGAAGCTGCATGCCGGAAAATTACTGGCCTGCTTGGATTTGTCTTGTGTTTTTCAGCTTGTTCGGCTGTGTCTCTGTGTGTGCTTGTCTGGGGGCCTCGCAAGCACATGGAGAGGAACAGTTTAGAATGGCCAATCTTTAGGTATCAAATTATATTTAGTAGGCCCTGGGCTCAGACTATAAACTACAGTAACACCTCTCTCGGGATTAAAATATCTGGTAAAATTGTGCTCCCCACTTTCCAAGGACATTATCTTTTAAAAATTGGGGTGTGCTGTAATCATCAAAAACCATCTTAAGGGGCTGCAAGTAGCCTGGGGATTATAGTTTCCTCACCTTTGAACTAATGTTCTCATCACCAGGGTTCTAAAGATGAGATGTCAAATTCATCTGTGCTATACTGTGGACACTATTTGTACTCTTGGTTTACAAAAGGGCAATAAATCCACTTCTGAACACATTGCAAAGGAAAATGAGCAATCTTGAGAGTCAACATTAAGAAGTCCCTTCCAATTGTACATTATACTTCGCCAAATAGCACCTATATAGAAGGTACCATACTCTCATGATTTGGTAGGGTCAGTCCAGATTAATCCTTTGTCATCCCACTTCTGCAGCTGCTTTTAAAATGTTTCAGGTTCTCTTTCCTCTCAATTTCCCCCTTTGTCCTCAACTTGTTTTCATTTCTGCAAACTGAGTTCAAAGAACAAAAATAATTTGTGCACAAATATCTCAGCAAGGAGGAGAGGAGAAGGTGGAGTCTTGCCTTCTGCAATGGGTTCAGGCAAAAACAAACTGTTGCAACCTCTCCAAGCTTGTGTGGTATGTCTCATTAATAACTTTTGCTATCTTGACTACATTCTGATGTTGCTTTGTCAACACGTGTTCTAGTTTTCACCTGTACAATGTTGGAGAGTATGAAGTACTGGAAAAAGGGTGTGCAACAAAACTTTTTTCATTGTCTAAGGGAATTGCAAATTATCTGCAGTAAGAGGATGTGGAATTTGAATCCAGACTTATAAATTACTTATAGGTTATGGGCTTCCAGAATATACACAAAGATGTACTGATGAGCAGGGTTTCCTCCTCCTTCAGTTTCAGTGAAGGATACAACTCAAGATGATCATGTGGACAAAAATCACATACTAGTCATTTTTTAAATGTCAAGATTTGCTACCAAAATATTTTACAATTATGATTTCAAAAATTCACAATGTTGTTACATAGGTGCATTCCATTTCGAGCAGTAAGAAATTTCAGGAGCCCAGTACTTATGTGAGTTCCAGTTTACCTAGAAGCAGATCATAGGCAGCTTACAATATTTCTGTAATATACAATTTATTGACTGATATGCCAAAGCTAAAGATAGGATGTGGGCTCCAGCATTAACATTTCAACAGAGTCTTGTTCCCCATTTGATTCCTACAGTAAACCCAGTGGAGTTGCTGCAGAAAACAAAGTTGATCTTCGCCTTCTTTTTGGATCCATTTCCAGGAGAGGTTGCCTGCTAGATAGAAAGTGCCAGATGTTTTCTTCCCAAGCCCAATTATCCCTTGGGAAGGAAGAAAAATCATCTTCAGCTATCACCTGTTTATTGCCAGGTCTTTGAGAGATTTTGCCTCAGGATACTACATAGATCTACTTACTGAAATTATAATCAAGAGTTACATAATTGGAGGAGTTCCCAGATCTCTGAGTCACTAGAGGCAGTGCCTGCAAGGGATCCCAAAAGGGGTTTGTCATATGGAGAGTGATAGTGGGACTATGACCATTGTTCTGCCCATTCTTCCTCCTCCTTAAAGCTGTCTTCTAGTTGAGAGAAGGTTCAGAGAGGAAAACTTTGATGAATATCTGTTGCCTCTATCCATGAACTGAAAACTGGAGAGTGTAAGTTTTCTTTCAGTTCATAGGAACAGCCTCACTCCACCTACTTTTCTCCACCTCATGGGGAGTTTCAGAGTTCTGGTGTGGGGAACACATACCTGTGCACCCCAGGTGCTTCATTCTGCACAAAATTCAGTTGTATGGTTAAAAAAAATTGAACCAAGGTCTACTCTCTTTTGGCAACTTATAATTGGTATATATGGAATAGGTGATAAGTGCCATTCCTTCATACCATACTCATTCAGAAAAGAGAGTCCAGATATCTCACAAAAAACAACAACAACAAGGATTTATTTTCCTGTGTAAAACCATACGATTTTCTAATGTGATTAGTAATCCTGCTATTTCCTGTGGACACCAGCCAGAGCCTCAAAAGGTTCATTTTAGAATTAAACGCATGCATCGACAACAGCCAAACATCAAGCCCAAGGATTAGAATTTGTGACCTTCAAGTACAAATGTATAATGGTGACATTTACAAATGAATCTTTAAGGTTAATTAAATGACATGCTGTGTGCAGTGTTAACCTCTGCTGAGTACAGTTTTCTTTTTTTTCTTTCTTTTTTTTCCTTTTCTTTTGCATGCAAAAAGTCCTTGCTTAACCTCTCCATACCCTGGTGACTTTGTAACACTGACAGCTGGAATATGTTGCCTTTTCAGTCCTTCCCATTCCATGTTTAATGAAGGATCAAGGCATAATGGGGAGTGGAATTTGGCCTGCACTCCTTGCTTCCAACCTCCACATATCAACCAGCTCTGTGTATACAGCACCTACAGTTGTTCACTAGTACCCAGGCAGTGGTGTTTGTGGACTCTTATCCACCCCATGATCCCTCCACATTGCACAATTATAGTACTATGATTCTACTCTAATTGCCGTATTTCCATCCTATGGAATCCTGAAATTTGTAGTTTAGGGAGGGGTATTTAGAATTCAAAGAAAGCTCTAGTACCTCACCAAACTACAAACTCCAGGATTTCACAAGATATTGCCATGCAAGTTAAAATAGAATCATAATGCTTTAATTGTGTACTCTGAAAGGGTCCCTACATGGAAGTTTGAAGTCTGAAAAGAATATACAGTATGCTACCAAAGCAGAATATATCCACCTCTGGAACTGCAAGCTTACATGGTATTTCAGTGTCGGTGAGGACTGTTTCAATATTCTGAGGTCACTGGGAATGGCTGGAAGGTCTGCCACCAGGAGGGCAATGATCCAGTCTGGATTTACTATTGCTTCTACCAATTCTGACACTGCAGAATCATACCCTTTTAGAGGTCAGGCAATAGCAAAGCTCCTGTCAGCTTGGAGCAGCTGTGGGCCCTGTGATGACAGATCTAAGTCATTCTGGTACTAGGATATATAACTGGCTTTAAAAGTGATTTTAAAAATTAAACCAGTAAATGGGCTTGGGGTAAAGCAACAGGATGGTTTAAACCAGAGATAACCCTCTAGACACACAAGCAGCATAAGCCACATTGTCCCCTATCACTGACTAAGAAGACTGGGGCTGCAGTTTCACAATTTCTGGAAGAATGCATGTTACCTGTCTCAGGTTTAAGGTGGGTGAATGTTGACCTGATGAATAACATTATAAAAGACCACTAAGAGGTTCATGAAGGCTGTCATAATTTTTCTGAAGTAGGAGTGCAAGATGTTTTTGTGTGTGCGGGGCAGGAGGGAGGTTCACTGTATTTGAGGCAGCAAACACCATCAATAGTAACAATCTATATGCAGAGATAATAGATGAGGTTAAAACTCATTGTAATAATGATGATTCCCCCCCCCATTTATTTAGTAAGAACAGTGCCACTGATGTTCCAAAGAAGGAAATGAAGAAATGAAAGAAGACAACTGAAGCATCAGATTGATCCTACAGTCTAAGAATGTGTTGTCCACATGACTTTAATTTTTTGAAAAATTAGTTTGGCACTATTTGGAAGCATACCTTTGAGGATCAGCCTGGCATACAGAAGTATGGAAGGTTAAACTTCTACCAGATGTAGAAGGTTCAACTTCTCCTTCTCCTTCTACCAGAGGAGATAAACCTAACCAAGAAGACACACAGGTAAGACAAACTTTTTTTTTTTTGGAAAGGTGGCACCACCCCTCTCTCCCATTCGAGCAATAATGAGGTGGTCATTCATTCTTCGCTGTGTTGGCAGATAGCTGGTAAGTCTGTGTCATATACAGTTGGCCTTTCACTTTCATGGGTTTGTCTTTCACAAATCTGATTATTTATGAGTTTGTAGCTCTTCATTCCCCCATCCTCTCTATTTCCCATTCCAAAAGCCCAACCTTCAAACCCACAGGGGTCATTCTAGCACTTAGCAGCCACTCAATTCAATCTGATATTGAAAGTAGCAACCACCTCTAGATGGGAGCTGCACTTCCTTACCCTATTGGCCTTCCCACCATCTCTTGTGGTTTAAGCAGATCCTCCTCCTACCTTCTTAAAAACCTTCCCTGACATACACACACACACACACACACACACACACACACATATACCATGCTCAGCATTTAGAAGCCAAGCAACTTAATGGGATTTTGAAGGCAGCCACATAGAGATCCTCCACTCCCTTCCCCTCCTTACCCCTCCATCTCAAATCATTTACACAGATCCATCTCCTTCCCTCTTAGAGCACCTCTACCTCTTTACATACCTTCTACCCTCCTTATGTACCTTCCCAGACACACATACCTCTTTTCTGGCAATTAGAAGCTGAACAACTCAATGGGATTTTGAAGGCAGCTGCCTGAGGATCCTTCCCCCCTCCCCACTTCTCCTCTTTGCTTTCCCTCCATTTCCCATCATTTAGTAGGCAACCAGTTTCCTGCTTGAATAAAAAGGTCTTTGCCTTCAAACCAAATATGTGGAGAAAGCTTGGGCATAACTGGAGGTTCATTGTGTGTGTGTGTATGTGTATGTAAAGTTGTCTTAGGGAATGTGAGAGACTGCTGTTTTTCTCATAAGTGGACTAATTACTATTCACAAATAGATGGTGAACAATAATCAGAACCATACTGCCACCACCACATAGGGTCTAGCATAGAAATAAAGCAGTCTTAGGGCTTTTCCACACTAGACTGTTATAGTGGTATTATTCCACTTTCCATATCCCATGGAATCCTGGGGTTTGCAGTTTAGGGAGGGTCCTTGAGAATTCTCAGCCAGAGAGCTCTTTGGCTGCAGAAAACGACAAGCCCCAGAATTCCACAGGAGGCTGAAAGTGGAATAATAGCACTATAACAACATTAGTGCAGAAAGGCCCTTAGTCTTCTAGATGACGTAGGTGACCTTCTACAGATGGCGTAGGTTTACTGACAAATACTAAAGCTTTCATAACATTGTGTGGTGAGAGGCTCTATAACATGTGCTATTCAAACATGGAGTAAAGAAAACAGCAGATTATAGAATGGAAAATGAATAAACTCAGACTGACTGAAGACTGATTCAGGAAGAAATGGAAGGTGTGGCCAAGGTCAACTAAAACAGGAAATTGCATTATGCCTAAACTATCAAATTCAGAGTATAGGCTTGCTAAGGCTCAGCCTCAGCCTCTGGCCATTTCTGCACTACAGTGTTATAGTGCTCTTATTCCATTTTCAACATCCTATAGAATCCTGGGATTTGAAGTTTAAGGAGAGGCATTGAGAATTCTCAGCCAGAAAGCTCTTTGGTCGCAGTAAACTATAAACCCCAGAATACCACAGGATGTTGAAAGTGGAATAATAGCACTATAACAATGTAGTACAGAAATGGCCTCTAACTGGAATCTCTCATCATAGGGAACGGGTTTAAACCAGTTTTTTTATCATGCTATGTCAGCACCCACTTTAGTTGCATGTGTGACTGGGATTATGATGAGGTCTTTCATTCAGCTTATTATGGACTTGTTACCACTGTATTGTTGCACAGCAAAGGACTTGGACAACCTCTTTGCCATTTGAAACAATCAGCAGTTCTCCACATAGTGGGCAGCATACAACCTATCATGCAAAAGAAGTGATAAATAAGTCATATTTTGGTAAGAGTGATGAGCATAGGGTTAAACTGCAATAAATAACATCAGTAACTCTAAACTTCCTGTTGACAAGGGCAGGTATTAGAAAGTACTGTTAGAGAGAAGCTAGGTTAGATGCAACAGGCATAGGAAGCACTGGAAATGTTTCAGGTTGAAAGTATCAGAAATCCAAAGATGTAATTTAATTACAACAGCATGAGGGAAAAATAGTTTTATGGAACTGCTTGAAATGGAATGAGATGATAGAAATGAAGGTCAGTTGAAAGAGGAACTGTGCCATTACATCAAGAAAGTTTTTCATCTGAATGGAATTCAAAAGGCAGTGTTTTAAAATGATAAAAAATGATGAAGTGTTTTAAAATGATGGAGAGGAAGGAGAGGTATTGACTTGGCAGTGGGAGCTCAGAAATAAAGGAGCCAATTCACACATTACATGTTCCATTTGGAACACTGGAAACTCAGTGATGATCCTTCTCATTTAGCTGTCCTTCCACCCTCTATCAGCTACTACAAGGCAGGAAAAGATGAGTCTGAGCTTGCCGGGGAATAGTCAGAGACTCGGGAAAAAATGAGAAAGTTGCTTAAGGAGTATTCACCTTGTCAGGGTTACTTGACACTAGGAAAAAAAAAACCTTCTTATTTTTTCCCCTATGAGTCCTTCAATCCCCTTCCGTTTATGTGTTCAGTAAATACAAGAGGGGAAGAAAGGTGCTAGCCTCACTCACTGCACCCCTTCTTTCATCTTTACAGAGGTGAAAGTGGACTCCCGGAACAGGGGAGCCTCCGTTATTTAGAGACCCTCAGTGTTAAAAGCTTTATTTTTCAGGTTTTGAGATTGTGTGGACTGCCTCCATGGAAGGAGAAGGTTCTCCCCTCCACAAAGCCACCTGACATAGCGGACTTGTGAAACAGCTGTTCATCTCCTCCTCACAGGCATTCTGAGCACAGAAACACTTCCTGCACAGAGGTGTGATTGTTGAATGGGCTAAGAAATTCATCCTTTTCCCTGCCTTGGAGAAATGTTTATTTTACTTGTTTATTCATTTATGTAATTCATTTCTCCCAGCATAGGAGTCATAACAGCTTACAACAATTTAAAAACACAAAACAAAGAAAATCCCAAAAATCCTATTAATAGAAAAATAAAAACACAATTAAACTGAAGTTCTGTTTAGTGAACACAAGTTAAAAATAGTTTTAAAACACATTTAAAACATGATATAATAGAAACATCTCACACACACACACATTAAAAGCTCCATCTGACACAACATATTAAAAAAACATATGCATGTCTAAATAAAAAGGTCCTTTTTAAAAACAACAACACTCGGTTGGATGTCAGATTTGATAGCCTTCTAATGAGAAATTATAACCGGAGTTTGGACATACCCATGTTTCCTCTCCAGTTTTGAGGAATGTCTGTGTAGGACTAATTAGGGAGAGTGAAGGGACCACTGCCACACACACTGGATGGGGACAATGACACCAGCACATCTCTAACAGAACAATTTCTCATGGAAGTTGGAAGATAATCACTGTCTTCTCATCATCCATAGCTATAGTTTCTGTTGTTGTGTGGGTTTATAACCTTGATCATGACAAATGTATTTATCAAACTGTACAAAATTACAAACATCAGAATACATCTTGCAAATCCTATTTACTCTATTGTGGAAGAAAATGCTATAATTCCTTCATAAAACACCTGGTTGACATTTCAAAATATGCATGAACATCATGTGGTGTGCTTCTAAAAGATTCAACAGAAGTCTGTACTCCATTGCTCTTATAAACCTGTGAAATAATGGGTGCACTAAAAAGCAAGATTTTTTTCTCCCCGGGATAGTTGGAAGAGCATGATTTTCTAAAAGTAGACCTCCTGGATTCTAAAGCAATGAGTTATAAACATTAAGAGCAATGCATGCTTACAATGAAATCAGGGCTTATGATATTTTTTATAGCTTTAGTGTGTCTTAATAGAATCATAGGAAGGGACCCCCAAGGACCATCTTGTTCAGCCCTCTGTCAATAAAGGAATCTACAGCTAATGCATCCCTAATAGATTGTTGCATGATCCCTGTTCAAAAATCTCCAATGAAAGATCAACCACCACATTTTGAGGCACAGTGTTCTACTGTTAAACAGCTCGTATAATCCAGCAGTTCCTTTTTCTCTGCTGTTTAGTCAAAATGCTTTGAGAGGCAAACTGGTGAAAATATATTGAAATTATTTACAGAGCATAACAAAAACCTTCACCTCTACTTTGTCCCCAGCAACTTTGGTGGTGTTGAGAGTGGGGAACAGAGGCTAGAAGAGTACTTTGTAATTAAAGTTATTCAGATCTGCTTTATCTCACTGGATATGAACTGATGGGTATTGACTATGCTATTTTATAGCACAAAAATGTATCTAGAACTCAGTTCATAAGCCAATTAAGTTGGAATGCTGGAATTCAAGTTCTGGTGAAAGCTCCTGAAAATATGTTAATTCTAATTCAAAAGTGTGGGTTGCTTTGTATGAAGCCCTGAGCTTATAGGAGAGAGGACATGATAAAAGTGCTATGCAATGCTGAAAATGTAATTAATATAGTTATGATTCACCTCACTATGACTCTATAATATTCACTGTTGCTCATAAGCTTGTGGTTCTGAGAAATGTGTAATGGTTTAGAAACAGTATTTTAAGAGACATGTTTCACTTTCTCAAGCCTTGTGTATTTGAAGATCCATGATTTCATTGGTACGGTATGTGTAGTTCCTCTACTGAGGCAGATCACAACAATTCCATGTACAGTTGTTATGGCCATTTGATCATCTGGTTGACATCTTGCTGATGACAAGCCTGTTTGAGCTGCATAGCTAGTCCTTAGATAAGAAAACACACAAACTGCCCCCAGAGCTCCAACTATTTCCTTACCCAGTCTACTGGAACTTGCTAGAACTTACATTCTACTGGTATAGTCTTAAAAAATAACATGACCACCTCCATATTACAATGAGGTAGCTGAACAACTGTTGATGGAAGCACCTGCTTGTAACCTAACCACTATATATGGTCAGGAATTATAAAATATCTAGAATTCTTTGTGTGATGACAGAAGGGGTTAATGCAGAGGCAGATCTAGGGTGGGGCAACTGGGGTATGTGCCCTGGGCCCAAATGCCTGGGTGGTACCCTCCTGCTCATTGCCCCCCATACCTGCCACTGCTAACCTGCACCCATCTATTGCCTCCTCATGCCCACCACTGCCTACCTGCACCCGTTGCTGCCTACCCACATCTGCCTGTCACCTTGCGCCTGCCACTGTGTACCTGAGTCTGCCGATTGCCTCCTCATGCCCCCCACTGCCTACCCGCACCCGCTGATTGCATTCTCATGCCTGCCACCACTGCCCCCTACTCACCACTGTGTCCACCACTGCTGCATCACCCACACCTGCCACCACTGAGGTTCTTCCTGGCCCAGTGCAGTGGTGGTGGAGCAGCACCTAGGGGCGCAACTTCCATGCTTGCCCTAGGCACTGCTGGGCCTAGAAACGCCACTGAATTAATGTGGTCCATGGGGAGAAAATACAATGCGATGGACTCATCCTGAATACAGTGCTGGGCATAATGGAAGATAGGCTGAGCAAACCTAATGTCTGGGGATGAAAAGTAGATATACTTCTACAACAGTGACACATATTTTCACACCAATAGAGAAAAGCTCTTCTGTCAGGGGACTTTGGTTGGCATCCTGTTAGTGACAGAGGTGTCAGTCAGCCTTGTATGTGTATGTCTTTTTTGGTCGATGCACTGGTCGCTATGCCCTTCCTCACTTTGAACTGACCAAAGTCCCTCTAAGACTTACCATAGACTATTGAAGCCCCCTCCTCTGTGGCTATCCCAACTGGGTTAGAGTAGTGGGAGGTAAGAGAAATGTTTGCCGGTTTTCCCATAGCCACACACAAAATGATTATATCATCTGCTGAGACCACTGGGTCTCAGCAGATGATATAATTCCAGTGGACTTCAGAGGAGAATGTAAGTGGAGGATACCAGTGGACTTCAGAGGAGAATGTAATCATTTCATATCTAGCTATCATATCTACAGGGACATAGCCAGATGCTTCTCCAGTTCCTCTCTGCTCTCACCAGGCATGGCATGGCTGGTGTGAGCTTGGCTATAGTGACTCCATGGTTGGTCTAGAGGTTTGTGAATGGACAACTGTAGTGTAGTTCCACATGCAGGACTGCTGTGCTATTTTGGACTGTGCAGGATTATGGCTTTTGTCTGCCTAAATGGCCAGTGGGTGGAAATCTACCACCAGTGGCATTCTTTGTGAGGGTAGCAAGTGGAAGACCCTGAAATGGGATGTTCATTGGTGGAATAGACCTCTATTACCTCAAGAAAGACCTGCAGTATATCCCTTAGGAGCACCCATTTTATGCTGTTACTTCCTTTGTTTTCAATGGGCAGAATTCATGATAAAACACCAAATAATATAAAACAAAGACTACTTGTGTACCTATTTTCCCCTCCCTCCTTTTGTGAGAATATTGTTGAAGGTTGCTTGCTGCCATGGGAACCAAATTTTCTTCCATTTTATGTTGCAGAGAGATCTTCACCATGAATCTAATGCCTCAGTCCATGCTATATAGTCTGCTACCTCTTGTTTCAGCCCATTGGCTATCATAGAGTTGCAAGTTCAGGACTGTCTGAGGCCTTGACATTTCTGAGCCTAAACCAGAGACCAAGGAACAACCCCTGGTGACAACCAAAAAAGTCTGCAGACTCAGGGCCAAAATCCTTAGATTTTGCAACCCTGTTGGTGGTACCATGTGAGGACCTTCTTGACACCAGCATGGCAACTCACAGGTGGAACTCTCTCTGCCCCCAGGAGGTTAGGTCATCTTTCTCTTTATCTGTGTTCATCTTTCCCTTTTCAGTGCTCTTCATCTTCTTTGTCTAAGTTCTTTATCTGTATTCTGCTTTTTGGATGCAAAGTTAGGGTTAAATTTCCCTGTCTCAATTTTTTACAGCTAGTTTAATTTACCTTGTAAGTTTAATGTGAGGATAAAACTAGGGGAGGAAAAAGAATCTTGGGTGCCATTCTGAGCTCCTTGGAGAAGAGAGAGGATTAAAATGTAAATAACAGTAGCCATTGCACTAACAATTTGTTACACACTTAAGTCCATAAATATAAGTATGGGTTCTTCCTTAATTTGAATAATTTCCCAGTGATGAAGTAATGTCTTGTTAATCAGTGCTTTTGTCATATTGCCCTTTGAACCACATTGAGCATTCCAACAGACTATGATTCGCTGAAGTGTGAGTAAATTGCACTTCTTTTCTTTAGATGAAAGATGAAATCTTGCAAATCACAATCCATTAGCCATACACTCACATGATGATAATCTCTCATCTGAGAGCTTTTTTCCCCCATTGCTACTTATCTGTCAGGAGCTGCCAATTAGGATATCAGTTATATATCTTCGACTTAAAAATTGTCTGATAAATGGGGACCCATCCCACATAATGCATTTATGATGGAATATTCATAAACCTTCCAACTGTGCATGGATAAAGTTATTAATATTAAGAATACGGATATCTGTGCAGTTTGTGTAAGGAAAGTGAAAGGATGGAGGAAACTCATTTGTTAGTTGTTTGGACCTTGGGATAGATACTGCTGTGCATCATTTGGAAGATGCAGGAAAGAAGATTCCATCTGAACCTCAGGAAGAACTTCCTGACAGTCAGGGCTGTCCGGCAGTGGAATATGCTGCCTCGGAGTGTAGTGGAGTCTCCTTCTTTGGAGGTTTTTAAGCAGAGGCTGGATGGCCATCTGTCGGGAGTGCTTTGAGGGTGTTCCTGCATGGCAGGGGGTTGGACTGGATGGCCCGTGTGGTCTCTTCCAACTCTACATTTCTATGTTTCTATGATTCTATAATGAGACATCTTGGACTGTCAGGGTGAAGTGGGAGACTGAGCATTAAATCAGACAGTAAGGGGAATGTGTATTCCACAGATTAACTCATTTCCCTTTCACAAATGGATTTCCTCAGAGATGTGTGCTTCAGCACTTCAGACATTAACCTTGTGTTTACCTTCCAATGGCCAGTCAGAAAACAAAGCACGCTAAATGCAAATAACATAGGTAAGGAAAATTAAGTAGTAGGGCAAAACCAAGTGATCTTTCATTAACTGAGGGAACACATCTTCCAAAGATGTGATACATATATTGTCTTAGTTTGATCCTGAGGGTCAAATACATAGTACATAGTATTAAATATGTACTGTGCAGTTTTAAGATCCTTTCTGTTTTGCTCTAGTGTAAGTACCTGTGATCTGAAACTGGGCTGGGAATACAGTTTTCATTTAAACACACATATGCACATAGAGGGGGAGTAAAAGAGAGAAAGAGAGAGAAGGGAAAATCTGTTGGTAAGAATAGAGTTAAAAAGTTATGCCTTTTAACTTCATATTAAGCATTTAAGATAATACTTGCATAGTGGAACTTACAGTAATGTAACTAAGTGTTGGTTGTACTATGCCACTCTTCTGCTGAACAGTAACATTGTTCAATGACACACATCTCTGTGAATTTTTCATAATCCCAGTGAATCAAGTGTTATATTTCAGACATTGAAGAATAGTTACATACCATCTAACTATGTGCAACTGCATGTAAACAAATTCATTGTGGAACTCTGGTAACATGACAGTGAGCCAAATACAGGTGGTATGCCATGGCAAAAAAGTACAACCACATGTCTAAGGAAACATATGTGTGCATAAAACACCAATAGGATTCCACCCCAAGTGTTTGTGCCTTCTGACCTTGCTGAAGGAAGAGGTCATTAGCAAAATCCTTAGACCTACTCAGATGGACAGATTAGGCTATGCCAAGAGGTGCAACCTGTGTAGTAGCTGTCATTTTAATTCTATTTTTGGGAAGAAGTGCTGTATCAGTAGGGACTGTTTCTTCACTCCCAATCCAAAATCACTACTGTTTCTCATTAATATCTCTTTTTTTCCATTTTTTTCTTCCTACTTAATTATTCTACAAAATATTTTTATATCACATTTCATTCAAAACATCAACACTAAATTAGTTCACAGGATTAGAAATGCAATGTTTTAAAAATACAATAAAACCAATTCATAAAATAGAACAATGAGTCAGTAAATTTTTGATTTTAATAATATTAATGAAATATTAGTTAGTGATCAGAAAAAAATGCCTGGGCAAACAAAATGTCTACAGTTGGCAGTAGAACAGAGATACCGTATAAGGAATACTTGCATTTTCTCTTATCCTCACTGAGAAAACATATCCCAACTGGTAGGTTATTGGGAACTCATTGGTAGGTCATTAGCAGGTCAAGATATCCCATCAAAACAATAGTCAAGTGCTGCAAGATTTTCCACATTTGAGGACTTTTGAAAAAAAGTTTATTAAAAAATTGCAAATGAAATTTGTGCAGTTGAAATATGCAAAGAATAATTAAAAATGCATGAAAACTTTTGTACTCTTGCCCATTAGGCATGAACTTTTTGAAACAGGTGAGTGCCTAAACATCCTAAACCTAGATTTTTAGTATGGTAAAATCTTAAACTTAGCCTTATCGGAAAAATTAACTAGCCAAATCAAAGTGCAAACAGACAAATAGAAAGAGATATCTTGGAAGATGGCTGGTTCTCTTGCATGAGTTTTATGAATGAAATAAGAAATAACATCTCACAGGAACTCAGAGAAATCTGATTGGAGGAAGTGTGAAGGTCTTTCTTTTATGGACTCTTCTTGTGATGAACATTGGATGCAGATTAAGATTTTCAACTGTTGTAAATTGTTTTTAAGCAATGGTGTGGGTTTATGCTTTTGATTTATAAGTTGTCAAAATTGTGATTTTTTTTTAAAGAAAAAAGTATTTTTGAATTTATTGGTCTTGCATGTGAGAATAAAATTATGAAGACATACAACCCTATAGTGGAAGCAGCCCACATTAAGGGCCTGCCTAATCATGAACACCCTATTCTACACCGGAGAAGCCTCTACTCTACCCCATTGCCATAAATGGGCAATACTAGCCTTGGCAACTATCCTTTCTGTCCCTGAGAGTAAGAACTACCAAAAATAGAAGATTCCACCCCACCCCACCCCACCTCCATCAGGCCAAGTCTATATGATTGCATTAGAAGCAAAGTTCTTGTAATTGATACCTTCTGCAGCTCTTGTGCCCTCTGTGTGTAACTCACTTCATAGCGCTTCTCTGTCATAATTTTCTCCAAATGTCTCATAACACTTGTCTCTCTCTCTCCACCCCTGTATAACACACACACATGGTCCTTGCTATTTTCAAGTCCATTTCCAACTTTTTCTTTCACTGTAAGAACTGTAGACACTATTTCATTTTCTATCTAGAATAATCTAGACCTTTAGCTATCATTTCATTACAGTAGTACCTCTTATCCATGGGTGATGCCTGAAACAATGAATAGTATTGAACTGTGGGTGATGAGATGAACAAGGTGGCTCGCAAAGGTAACCCTTGCCACAACAGCCTTGCGAAGGTGAAGCTTTGGCTGAGGTGGAAGCACAGACAGACAAGTATTAGTCCCTGCAAATGAAGGAATTTGGGAAAGCGTGGAATGGGAAGTGGAAAAAAAAGATGGAATGACAGTCAACTCCCAAGAGTCTTATCTCCAGAAAGAGTTATGATGGTGCATGGTCTCCCCCTTGTTTCCTCCCTCTCTCTCCCCTTCCTCCTTTCTTTGCCTGCTTCCCTGCCTGCCTGCTCACTTGCTCACTGCCTTTTGCTCCTCACTTTCCTACCACCTGTGCTGAGCAGAGTGCTTCCCCCAGAGTACATGTAATAGGCAATGCTGAGCACCCAGAGGAAAGTGAAGCAGAGAAATAGCCATGACCTGAGAAGTATTATCATACTTGCCCAGTGTGCGAAGGGTGGGAGGGAAGGAAGTCAGTCTGTGAGGAAAGTTTAACCACGGATAACGGAAACCACAGAAACCAAAACTATGAGTAAGGGGGACTACACCCAATAACGTCCTTGTTTTCAGCAAAATTAATAAGTCCATATAACATAATTTTGAACTGAAATGTTATCCACTACTCAGTAATTGCAATTTGAATAATGATTAGCCAACACCCATTGTCATGCCAGATGATATGCTGTTTGAATCAAGTGAGAATTATTTCAAAGATGGCAAAGATAATTTTCTTCCAGTTATAATCTGGGTTATCAAATCCAGATTTTAATTTTAATATCCGACAAGGTAAAGAACATGGCAAAAGATGCACACATGTTCCCTGTAAATGGTCTATTATTTTGTGTAATTTTTTAATACCTTGGTTTGATGGTATCTATTTAGATTTTCTTCCTTAATAATTGTTGTTCTAGCAGCTGAAGAACCTTGAGACTGAGGCCATTTCCACACGGGCTTAAAAAAACTGGTGCAGAGCGTCCTCCAGAGAGGACGTCTGCACCTGGGAGCGGACTGGGTTGGACTACTTTACATAGTTCCACACCTCAGTTCACTCCGGAATGACCCGAAGTGGTCATGCAGTGTGCTTTTTAAAAACCTGTTTCTTCAGGTTTTTAAAAAGCACGGAGCGTGCCACTCCATGCCACTCCGTTCCCACGCTCCGGTGCAGATTTGCAGGCTCGCACCAGTGTGAGCCTGCAGATCTGCCGGGGGTGGGCTTTAGGCTGGTGAGCTTCAGCGGTTGGTGGAGAGGCTCCACCACATTGTTATAGTGCTATTATTCAACCTCCTATGGAATCCTGAGGTTTGCAGTTTAGGGAGTGGCATCTCAGCCAGAGAGTTCTTTGGCCTTAGTAAACTACAAACCCCAGAATTCCACAGGATGTGGAAAGTAGAATAATAGCACTATATGGAGAGCCTCCACCAACCAGAAGCCACCATTTTCATCCCCGGAGCAGTGCGAAGCGGTGGTCATGCACTGCTCCAGAGCAGCCTGGACCCAAGCGTCGAGCCAAGAAGTCCGGTAAGTACCAGACCGGGGAGATTCCATCACCATGTGCAGAAATGGCCTGAGACTGTATATGTACATTCAATGAATATCTCAAGAAGGTTCAGTTGACCACCTGCTCTGGACTGAAAAACAAAACAAAACACTTAACACCATGGATAGTGGTAGTTTGGCACCCATAGCTCCTGAGTTGATATACTCATTGTACTCTCACTGTGTGAAAAGGTTGTACACAGATCTTGGAAAAGTTACAAGATTATAACTCTTAGAATCATGAGGGCCATTGTCTGGCTGTGTTGGCTGGACAATTCTGTGAGGTACAGTCCAAAAAAGTATCCCCCCCCCAGTTTTAGCTGTACATGCTTTCCAGAGTCTTTGCCCAGAGAGAGTGCACTTGCTTGAAGGAGTTCAAAACTTGTATTGGTGTGCACAGAGCCCTTTGCAAGCTACACATCCAGCAGGGGCAGGCACTAAGATCTGGGAACCCTAGGGCCATTTCCACATCACATTGTTATAGTGCTATTATTCAACCTCCTATGAAATCCTGAGGTTTGCAGTTTAGGGAGTGGCATCTCAGCCAGAGCGTTCTTTGGCCTTAGTAAACTACAAACCCCAGAATTCCACAGGATGTGGAAAGTAGAAAAATAGCACTATAACAGCGCAGTGCAGAAGTGGTCTGGGTAAAAGTGTGTTAAAATGTCTCTTCTCTCCTCACAGTGATCTGATTAAGTTTCTTGAATAACAACCTTGGAAAAGTGGAAGAGGATTTTACCTTAGCCTCCACAGTTGCCATTGTAAAGATGTTTTGACTGGTATTAGCAGTAGAGAGCAGATATCTTGACTGGAATTGCTGGGGATGGAGCAGGACGCTTACTTCCCTGTTTCAACAGTCCCATAGAGGATTACTGTTTTCCCATTCTCGTAACTATGAATGAACAGTGATCTTGCTTGTGGACTGATGATGGAGATTTCATCTCAGCTCTGGCAGTCTTCCTGAAGATTGCATTTTCCTCTTGCTAATGTCAGTGGGGAAGCAGCAATCTCAGTACTTGACATTCATGGGAGATTGGAGTCCTTTCTCTCCCACAATACTGTTGTTTCCTTGAGGAATCTTAATCAGGAGGATTGCTGGAAAAGAAACTGTGTGTATTTGCATCTGCATGTCTGTGTTTATATTAATTTTGAGGGTGATCTACAGCCCGTGTCCTCTAATTCAGAGTCTCCTTATTCCATGGCTAAGTCTGGTATCTTCAGATCAACCCCCGCCCCCCAGAAGGATAGCTGCATTGTCATGTGTGTGTATATGGCTTTAGGTTGTCTGTCAACTCACAGTGACCCTATGAATTTCACAGAGGTTTCTTAGGCAAAGAATACTTGCAGGTGGCTTTGCCAGGTCCTTCCTCTGAAATATAGGCTACAGCACCTGGTATTTGTTGATGGTCACCCATCCAAGTATCAACCAGTGCTGACCTTGCTTAGCTTCCAGGCAGGATTTGGTGCCTTTAGGTTATTTGGGATTGTCATAATAACTCTTATTTTCCTCAGGATTTGATCCCCACAGCACAAAGTAGAACTAACCAGTTTGATTCCTGTTGATATGCTTTGCATGTTCCAGTGCTTAAACTAACCTCCAGACCTGACTATACAGAGATTTTAGAAGGGACTTATTATGTCTTTCCATAAAATGGCCTAGGGCCTCACATACCTAATTGCTCCAGTTTGGCAAGGGCAGTCCCAGTTACTCCTCTGTCATTCCACATTTTCAGATACTTTTAAAATGTCCTGGTTTTTCTCTCCTCTTTCCACTTTTTCTTTTTGTTGTCAGCTTACTTTTGTTACTGCAAACTGAGTTCAAAGTGCAAAAGTAGGTTTCACTCAGTCAATTCAGCACAGAGGAGGAGAGAGGGGGGCTGTATTTGCTGGTGTATAAGATGCATGCCATTTTCAGAAGGCATTTTTTGGGGGGGGGAATTGAATCTTATATGCTGGCAAATATGGTATTCTGTGCTTCCCTAGTCAAGTCTCCTTTGTAGTTGAAGACAAGATAATTTATGAATATTCTTTACAACCATAGTACAGCATTATAAATCAAAAAATGTTAGTGAATTGATGCTTTTATTTTTACAGTAAGCATATGCATTACTTTCTCTCTCTCTCTCTGAACCATAGAAAGTCTCTCTTTTTCATGGCATAATATAAACCTTAGTACTTCTAAAATTATATTTGCTGTCAGATTAGAAGATCTCAGTCAAATTCTTATTGTACATTGTCAGTTATATAGTCTTAAAGATGCTTATCCCTTGCACATTTTTGAAAAATGGAATGCTACTGAAAATTGTATAGTTACTGCATGGATTACTCTTGATATGTTGTGAGTTTCCATGTCACTACTCCTCTTTCTTGGCAACCGCTGCTTGCCCCTACACTCTTAGAAAAACAAAAAATTGGGTTTCCTAGAGGATACCAGATGCATTTTGTGACAGAACAATATATTAAAAATGGCCATTGTGATTTAATTTAGTATAGAGATATCACATTTAGAAGCTTCAAATAAAGTCAACAAAAGGATCTCTTAGGTCTTCAAATAATCCAATTACTGTAAGTTCATTATGAATTGCTTATTTTAATAGTTTCATTCTCAAAAAGAGGCTCTTGGGGTTGAATGGTTTACTGGTCCAAGGAATATAATAACTGAGATTTATGAGTTAATAATAATGAGAAGGGAATTTAGAAGATTTTGGCTATATCTTTCTGCAGGCAAGTTTTTTCTCAAGTGTTTGGTCAACAGCCTATCCCTTAACAAAACTATGCACATGGAAAGGAATATTCATTTTTGTGGTTATTATCTTTAGCACTTCTCCTAGCCAGTGGAGCATTTTAATTCCCCATAGGCTCATTTTGTTGCAGAGCTGGACCTAGACAGTAGACAAATTATAAAGTTGTCACCTCAAGAGTTTTAAACAGTGTCTAGTTTCATGCACAGATTTTTAAAAAGGTATTGGACCAAAAAGATGGGGAAATTGTCCTAACAAAGCTATTGCATTTCATCCTTGGGAGTCATTTTCTTGTCTCACAGGATGCAATGTATTGGATAAAAAGTTTATTGCCATTTTGTGCTAGAATCTCAAAGTAGGGAAACTGGTGAGAGTGCACAGACAAAAGGCAACCCTTCCCCCTGCTTAAAGGTGGGAGGAAGAAAGTATACACTTATTTGATCTTGTGTAAGGAGATGAAGCAGGGATGCTGACCCTGTGAGAAGCAGGGATGGAAGAACCTGGTGCAGACAGTTCATTGCAGAGCAGCCAGAGACATCATTTAGGAACATACAGATCCAAAGCAGCAGTTCAGACAAAGAAATAGTGATAGAAATGATTGTACTGCTCTGTATTGTTTGGAGGTCCTGATCCACTCAAGACCTGTTCAGTTTACATTTAAAGGATACTCTGAAGTAAGACTAAGTCACTGAGAATACAAGGTATAACTTTTATGCTTAAGGCCTCCTTAAAGTGGAGTACAATGAAATTGTTAAATGTAGGCTTTAAAGGAAATTACCATTATAACAGATGTGTATGGTTAAGAATCCATGTTACTGAAAACCCCTTAGCAGTCTTCCACAAACACAACTCACTCATCCTCTTCACAGAAAGATTCATCATCATGTAATCCATCTAAGAAATAGAGAAGCACAGGGTGTCATCAGGCCAAAGAATGTGAGGAACACTAACATAGCAAGATGGTGAAAATCTCTTGATATCACTGAGCCGGAGGCATAATTTGACTTACTGCTAATGGCAGGGGTGTAACACTGACAACATGATGACTTGGGGGAAGTATGGCTTTCACCGTCAGTGTAATCTACTTCAGTGCAACAATGGGCATTTCCTCACTACACTGTTATAGTACTATTATTCCACTTCTAACATCTTGTGGAATTCTGGGGTTTGTAGTTTACTGAGGGCCTAGACCTCTCTGGCTGAGAATTCTAAATGTCCCTCCCTAAACTTCAAACCCCTGGATTCCATAGGATGTTGAAAGTGGAATAACAGCTTTATAACAGTATAGTGCAGAAATGGTTAATAAGGCCCTTTCTGCACCGGCCTATTAAAACGGTGCAGAGCGACCTCCGATGGAGGTCTTCTGCACTGTGGAGTGGACTGGGGTGGACTACTTTCTGTAGTTCTGCACCTCAGTCTGCTCCGGAGCGACCAGAACTGGTCACGCAGCATGCATTTAAAAAACATCTTTTAAGAGGTTTTTAAAAAACCTCTTTTAAGAGGTTTTTAAAAAGCATGGATTGCGTGACCCCATGTCGATCCGTCGCTGCACTCCGGTGCAGATTTTCAGGCGCGCACTTCCGGGGGCGGGCTTTAGGCTGGCGAGCTTCTCCGGTTGATGGAGAGCCTCCACCAACCGGAAGCTGACATTTTGGATGCTGGAGCAGTGCGGAGCGACAAGCTCACACTGCTCCTCGTCCCAACGGACTCGCCCAGACGCTGAAGAAATCCAGTGAGTCCCGTTTTTGCGCGGTTCCTTTCCCATGTGCGGAAAGGGCCTGAGTGTGAAGAGATACTGTATTCACAAGCTACATCAGGTCTGATAACAGGGAAATAAGAGTATTGCACACAGTCACGAATAAACTGTATGCCTTTCAGATAATGTGGACTATGGCCATTTCCACACTAGACTGTTATAGTGCTATTATTCCACTTTCAACATCCTAGAGAATCCTGAGGTTTGTGGTTTAGGGAGGGGTCTCAAAGGTCTTCTCCTAACTTCTGGGGCAGTAGAGAACAGCACTGCCCTTTTGTTTCTGTGGAAAACCTTGAGGTATTTAAAGAGTGCAATCATGTCACCCCTCAGTCTTCTCTTCACCAAGCTGAAGATGCCCAGATCCTTCAACCTTTCCTCATATGTTTTCTTCTTCATACCTCTTGTCATTGTTGCTGTCCTTCTCTGAACTTGCTCACACTTGTCTATATCCTTCTTAAACTGAGGTGCCCAGAACTGAACTCCAGATGAAGCCTGATCAGATTAGAATATAGTGGGACTATGACTTCCCTTGACTTGGAGACTATGCTTGTATTAATCTACTAATATATAAAAATCAAAGTTTGTTTGTTTGTCCGTGCCAGGTGAGAAGACTTCATATGATTGGCTGCCTGAGAAGATTCTATGGAATCCTGGGATTTGCACTTTAGGGAGAGACCTTTAGAATTCTCAGCCACAGAGCTCTTTAGCCTGGCTGGTTGCTATGGAGATGAGGTCTAGCAGCAAGGAGGAGGGCATTGTAATCCCTCAGAAACCCAACTTTTGCATGTTAATAACTCTGAATACAGATTGGATTGGAGAATATGGGGAAAAGTTACAGGTACTAGACAAGACAGTTTGGAGAATTAGAGACACAGGATCTCAAATCTTTCTAAAAGTGCTACCTATGAGAAAATAAAATCCCAGGCAATGCCAGGTAGTAAAAGCTAGTAAAAGCTAAAACAGCATTCACCTTCTTTTCTGCAACATCACACTTTTGGCTCATGTTCAACTTATGATCAACTCAAAAAGTTATCATCAGTGGCTATCCTCCAGATTGGAAGGAGGTCGCAAGTGGAGTGCTGCAGGGTTCTGTCCTACGGTCGACACTATTCAATATTTTTATCAATTATTTAGATGATGGGGTAGTGGGAATGCTGGTTAAATTTGTGGATAATGCAAAACTGGGGGGGGGTAGCTAACATTTTGGAAGATAGAAGCAGAATTCAAAAGGACTGTGATAAACTAGAAAACTAGACTGAAATTAATAAAATGAAATTCAACAGACACCTGCAACATTCTAAATGTAGGCCACAAAAACCAAATGCACAGGTATAGGAACACTTGGCTCAATAGTACTACACATGAACAAGCCATCTACTAAACTAGTGATGTGATCAAAAAAGATATAAGATTAGTTTGGCAGGATTCGTTCTTCACAAGTCAACTCTCACTAACCAAACCAACCAACAAACATTTTTTCTTGGTATTGAGGTCAGGCTGACTGGTTTGTAGTTTTTTGGATCTTTTTTGCCTTTTTTGTTGAAAGAGACAATATTTTCCATTCTCAAGTCCTCTGGTACCTCATCTGTTCTCCAAGATTTCTCAAAAGTGATGGCAGGAGGTTCAGAGAATACATCAGTAAGTTCCTTTAGTAGTCTGGGATACGGTTTGTCTGGCTTTGCTGATTTGAACCCATTTAGGTTAGCTAAGTGAGTCCTATCAAAGGGATTCATACAAGGGATAGATCAAACATTTATGAACAGCTGTTTGAGTTCAGAGGTAAATGCTTTTTCCAGCAGTATGTGCCAAGTAAACTAGGAAAAAAAATGGCAAAAAAGAGTGGTGGTGATGAAATGCTAAGACACTATGGCTGGAATCTGATCGGAGTGCTATGCCAGCACAACTGCTGGTTATTCTTGTGAAGCTGCTTTTAACAGGCTTCTGTGAGGAGATCTTTGAAGAAAGGTTACATTATTGGCCTCAAAGACCTGTATAAAGTCAACCAATCAACAGCCTTTTGAATGCTGTTGGGAAGAAAGTCTGTGCAGGAAAGAATATAAAACTAGAGCCTTGTCTGTCAGATAGGGCCACTTAGAAATAGAGAAGGAATGGGACAGATAAGAATGAATTAAAACTTGAGAGGGACAGTTAGAGATAGGGCCAGTTAGGAATAGAGAATCAGGATAGGAATAGATAAGATCACAATGAGGAGTCTGTACTTGATGGGAGCTGAGAGTTTAAAAAGAGCTCAAAATAAATTGTTGCTTTGCTTAAATAAGGGATGATATCTTATTGTCTATGGAACTAATGACACTAGGTGTTTAACTTACTTGTTATACAATGAATATTTACTGTTTTATTTTTTACTTCCCTGCCTGGATATATTTTCATTCAAGAAGTAATGAGATGAATTGTTCACGCATTAACAAAGAGAACTCAACAACCAGCTCATCCACTTGTCCAGGGTAGTGATCATCTTGAGGCCTAAGGATTAAGGGATTTAGGGAGAAATCTTAAGGGTAAAAGGGCAAGCTAAATGATTGGAGCCTTAAGGCTGGAACTCTGGGGCTTACCTGGAGAAAGAAACAATCACAAGATCTCTTTAAACAAGCAATTGGATACAAATCCCCAGCAGCACATCAGTCTGCTGTGCTCCCAGAAAACATGCACCCACAGACCTGTCCTGCACATCAGGGCTGGCTGCCTCCATCATCTTTGCTGTCCTGGTCCCACCAGAGGACTCTTCTAGAGAAGAAAAGTTTGAGCCCAGAGGATCACAGAATTATAAGGGGATGACTGCATCCACTGATCTGGAACCCTCAGGGCTACTGGAGGCTGCACCCTAAGAAAACATTATGATGCAACCATGATGCAAGAAAGAGTTCAATTCCTGCATCTAAAGACAAAACTGGACCTCCTCATAGGCCATGAAACCCAAGCAAACTGAAGGCACAGGTGCACTTTGAGGTGACCAAAGTGCTTGACTGCAAGGAAGGATTCCTTGAGTACAAGGATTTCCTCAGGAATAGAAAAAGGCAGAGCCCATGTAGTTCAGCTCTGGGTGGGCTCCCAGTAGCTCAGCAATATAATCCTTATACTCAGTGCTGCAAGGCTCTTGGAAACAGTGTCTCCCAAGAGCCTGTTTGACAACCTCAGTATTCTAAAATCTTTAGTCAAGGCTTCTCCTGGAGTAAACTGGAATAATCTCCCTAAGCCATTTCCTGACTTCCTAAACTGCTTCCCTTGCTTACTTATCTTTGGTTTGGTATTGATGTCTCACTTCTTTGAAGAATGGGTAGCACAAATATTTTGCAAGCAGCGTGTCCCTGGTTCAATCCCTGGCATTTCTAATTTGGACTAGGAAATGTTCCTGCATGAGAATTATGGGGCTAGATGGATCAATGATCTGACTAATTCCTAATTTAACAGTAGTTTGATGTGAAATAATATTAGTACCCTAGCTATCCAGATGTGTTCTTGGGACTCAGTATATAATTAGAGTAATATATTTATTTCCACTTCTCATCCAGCACTCAAAGATGTAGTCATGTCAAGAGAATGGGGAAGACCTGTGGACTGAAATCCTCTCAAGTGTTTGCAATGGGAGCATTCAGGGCTGTGGCTTCCTCAACTGGTTCAATCCTTGCAGTGATATCTTCTTCTTGTCTTCCAGAATTGGCTTGGCTTCCACTTTATTAAGCTCTTCCATCATTTCCCATGAGTGATGTGGTCTCACATGCATCCAAAGTATGAAAACCCCAGTCTAGTCATTTTGGCCTCTATGGAGAATTCTGGCTTTATTTAATCTAGGACCCCTTTATTTGGCTTTTTGACAGTTCATGTTATCCACAGAACTCTTTTCAGCACCATATTTCAATTTAATTCTTCTTCCTGTGAGCTTCACTGTTCAGCCTTCACCTCCATAAACAGAAGTCAGAAACACTATGGCATGTATGATTTTGACTCTGGTATTTAATGAAATCACTTTATATTTGAGAATTTTATCTAGTTCCTTCATAGCTGGCTTTCTAAGTATTAACCTACTTCTGAAGCCATGACTACTGTCCTCACTCACTTTAAAGTTATGTAAATTATCTGTTGTCATAATTTTTGTTTTGTTAATATTCAGTTGTAACTATGCTTTTGCACTTTCTTCCTTAACTTTCATCATTAGTCATTCCAAATCCTTACTGTTTCCACTAGTAATATGGTGCCATCTATTTACCGTAAATTTTTGATATTCCTTTCCACAGTTTCCACACCTTCCTCTGATTCTAATCCTGCCTCCCTTATATTTTCTTTATATAAATTAAACAGATAGGGTGATCAAATGCACCCTTTTCAGCTCCTTGCAAGTCAGAAATAATTCCATTTCTCCATATTTTGTCCTGACAGTGGCCTTTTGTCCAGAGTATAGGTTACCCCTTAGAACAATCAGATATCATGACATAACCATTTCTTTTAAAATGAACCATAATTTCTCATGATTTACACAGTGAAAAGCTTTATTATAATTTATAAAGCACCATTTGATTTTCTTCTGAAAATCTGAAAATTCAATATTGAACACATATTGCAGTATGTCATGGTATCATGGAATCATATCTTCATTGTAAAAGAAGAAGAAACTGGTAGACAACATGGATTTTTCTTACCAATATGATTACAAATTTATGATGAGCCAGACGCTGCAAAAACACTTTATTTTAAGTCAGGGAAACTCATAACCTCTATGATACACTGCATTACATAGCTTTACCAATAAGCATTTCATGTGTTCCAAAATCAAGAATTTAGAGAAAAAATGTGCCTGAAAGGTCAAGAAACTACTTCTTAGATAGAAATAGTTGGAATGCAGCTTTTAATCTTGTTTATCTATATTAATGTAGGCAGTCTTTCATAAGAACATTTGTTTGTTTATATCATTTGGACATTGCACAATTAACCTTTTTTTTTAAAGGACAGAAATCCTAAAAGTCAACAGAGTAAACAGACACATTAAAAACTAAAGTGAAACCACCAGCAGCAAAATAGAAGAGCTAAAAGCATCCAGAAAATCTCAAAAATCATGTTAGAATGGTTTGAGGAATTAAAAGAAGGTCTATATCCGGAATTGAAAAGATCATGAAATGGACACCATTTGAGCTGCCCTGTGGAGGACATTTCACAAACCCCTTTCTTTGCTGGTCATTCAACATGTTTGCATCTTATTTCAGGCACTGAAGGAGTGTTACTCCACTGGAAAACCCTGTCTTGGGGTCTACAATTTTGATATTAAAATATGGTTCAATGTGCCTGAGAGGTCACCTGGATGGGCATGTAGGCAGCAACGGACCACCAATTGAAAACCAGGTCAGGCCAATAAAATCCCCAGTCACATAGCCCCAGGACACCTCAAGCTGTGCAAACCCACAGTAAACAAAGGGTCCTCAGCCCCTGAGAAGCCAACTTGAAGGGATTAGCATTGAGTACTGCTAGCAATAAAAGCCTATCAGGCAAAGACTATTTACATAAAGTCACACCACCATCCAATGCAACCAAAGATCCTGAGACTTTGACAACATCTTGTAATCTCATCATGCAAGGGAAGTTACCAATGTGGAGCTTCTTTCTCATTGCGACACTCATTGTTATCCCCCGGAAAGGATTAGCCCTCCAGGTATCTTTTCCCCTACAAATAATCCCAGTTTTTGAGCAGTTCTTTGGATCAGTCCCGGTCATCCCAGCAGACCATTTCTCCGTCCGTTGAGTCCGTCCGTCTGCCCTCTCTGTGCTGAGCTCTACTTCTTCATTGTCTTTCCCAGACAAAGGACTTCAAGAAAAGGTACAGTATTACCCCAGCTACAATCCCTTCAATATTCCCCCTATCCAGTTTCCTCTCTTTTGCTTCTTGATAGGTTTTGAGTGAGTGTGTGAGAGATTGCGTTGGTGCGTGAGACTTTCATTCAATAAAATCATTTTATTGGACATTTTTGTTTGGTTTTTGGCTTGGCCTGACCCCATAAAAACTGGGTAAAAAGACCCCACTAGGTTACCCTGCCTCTCACATTGCTATTGCTAATGCTCTGGCTAGTTTCCATTCCCCATCACATGGAGCACATTGAGGTGTCCCCCAAGGGACCCCAGAAATCAGGGTAACAGGAGCAAATATGAATATAAATGCCACTAATTTAATTCTAGTTGGTTTCACTCTTCTTGACCTTCACTGAAAGCATACCATTTACAGAAGAACTAGAGAATAATAAGTTTTCTCAGAAACAGACCATGTTCAATGTGGCAGACACAATGGATGGGTCATATTTTGACAGTTACAAGTCACTTCACTGATGCAATTTAAACAACCCATCACCAAAGTGAATTTCATTGCTCAGGTTACTGAGGTGACACTGTCTATAATGTTTAAAATAATAAAGACAGGCACAAAATTGTTGTGTCAAGCAGAGAATTGTAGTTTTATAACTCCTTCCAATAGCAGACAAGAAGACAAATATCAATACTAGAGTGAACAGCTCAAGAGTCTTGACTACAGATATATCATAACATCACATCATTCTTGAGACATCTTGAGTGATTTAAGATCCATTGAAGTCAAACTTGATGTTTCCATTCTGCTTAAGAATCACCGTACTTTGACATATCAATTCAAGTAACTGTCTTAAAACTGAACAGAAAAACAACAGCTAGCTAAATGAACTCACCGGCTACTGGTTTAGCTACTGGTTTCAGTGTAATCAGTTCAATATTATGAACAAAAGAAAATACAAATTCTTTGATCTAAATCCCAGTTGCAGTAGACTCATGTAAACTTGTGCTGATTTCCCAAGTTCCCATTGATTCAGTGGCTCTGTTGTGTTGGGACTAAGAATTAAGTTTAGGCCTTTCATTTCTAAGAACTAAGACTACATGATCTGTAGAGCTGTTTCTGAGTCAACATAAAGTATTTTGGACTAAATACTCTTTAGGGAATAAATGAAAGTTTGGAGAAAATGGTGTCTCATCCTCAGTAGAGGTGTAAGTTACAGATATTTCCCATGAACCTGCTGAAGGAAAAGGGAGAACACAAACTGGGATTTGCTGTTAGATCTCTGAGTGATCTGAAGTAGGCCAGCAAGGATTTCCGATTCCCAGTTGTTTTAGCAGTGTCAATAAGAATATGACTCCACATCTCCAGGTCACACTATCAAAATGAAGGAAGCTTGTGTCTGCACTACATAGTTATAACAGTTTGATATCACTTTACTTGCCAAGGCTCCTTCTGTGGAATTCTGGAGCTGGTAGTTTAATGAGGTACTTGGACTTTCCTGCTAAAGATTTCTAATGTTATAATTCAGGGGAGTTTAGAGAATTCTAAATGCCTTGCTGGACTAAAAATTCTAGCATTCCATGGAATGGAGCCATGACATTTAAAATGGCATAAATGTGATTTAACTGTATAGCGCAAATACATCATATGAGTAGATTACTTTGTGAAAGGATTGTGAAGTCAATTCATTTCTACTCCCCCAAACAAGCACAAATCTGAAGCGGGCTCAAATTTCTAAAAATGCTAAATGTATGACTTTTGCATCACTTATTGGATCTTAGGGCCCCGTTGAAAAACAATGTCCTTTCCATGGGTCTGAAAACTGCCTGGGCTTCAATTAAGCTAACAGCAAATGAAGATGTTCATCTAAATGCATTTGTTAATTCTGTTCCTGGAATCAAAAGAAGTTGTTTGTTGTCTGCTTCCTACCACTGTCTCCTGTTACTTGTTTTGTTTGGCAGATCATTGCATTCGATTCTGCAGATGTCACACAGAACAACAGAAAATCGCATATTGTGCATAGTCTGCAAACTATACAAACTCAGGGTGACGAAATAGGATTTATGTGTTAGATGTTTCCAGATCCCTTATATAGGTGTTCATCTTAGAAGTTCACTGAAACCTGCATGCAAAGTGCAATGGGACTTGTAATGCATTGAAACTGTGTGCCCTGTAGACTGAGTGACCCTTATTGTCATATTTGATGTGTACCAAAATGGGCAGCATTGATATCCTTCTTTTTCTTTACCAGTTCATAAGCTGCAACATCATCCCAACAGTTCTCTGATGCAGCTGTACTGCAGTTGTCAGTAATGGAGAATGCTAGACAAAATTATTTTTTCCTAGAGATGAAACTGATTTCTACAGATATGAGTTCAAGTGCTACACTAGATGCCAAAATTTAACCAAAGCAATAAATGTAATTCTCAGAGCTTCAAAAATTACTTTCTGGACTGTAGCTCAGCAGACCATTCTGGGTGTAAGGATCAAAAAGGTAACTTTTCCAAGCTTTGGATGCTTCAGCTGTCAAAGGTTTGGAAACTATAAGCCTTAATGCTTATCAAAGCTATTAAATTGCAGTAAAAAAAATTAGCTTCAGAATAAATGTAGAGTAAAACCAACAAAACTGGCCACCACCATAAAAAAGGACTATCTTCTTAGTAATGACCTGCTGCACTGCATTTGGCAGGGGCACCCAGGGGAGAACAAATGAAGATTATCTTATGTCCTGGATCCCAGCTGTGTAGGCTTTCAAGGGTAAATACCAGAACTTTGAAGTGATTCTGGAAGTGAACTGAAAGCCACTGAAGAACATAAAGTGCTATAAGTCAATTATTCAGTCTATATTAACAATCTAGTGACTCTGTGTGACAAATTTGCTTGTAGCAATGCTGTCCTGTGCTGGCAGCCTGCCAAGGCTTTCCAGCTGTGTACTCAGGCAGATTGCAGCAACTAGCAAACAGTATTTGTTAAAGCAGTCCAAGTTCATAGCAAGTTTAGAACAACCAAATCCAAATTTAGCAAGAGTTCAGAGAGGGAGTGTCCAAAAGCATAATCTATAGTCCAGTCCAAGGTCTGAAGAATATGAGTGAAGAATGCAGGAGTCAGCAAGGTTGTCACCACCAATGGAGTCAGTAGGTTCTAGTAGCTTTCTGCCATCCTAACCTCTGGTTATATAGTCTCAGCGTCCTATCCAGCTGTGGTCTAATTAACAAGCTCTTCTTCCCTTTTCCACCTGCACTGGCTGCCATGAGTACTGTCTCTCTCATGTCTCTAGGGTGTTGCTGTTAGGAAGAGTCCTGTCTAGGTCATGGGGCACAAGCATGACAAATACAAAAGAACAATTGTAGTTAGTCCAATTTTTTTCCAGATAGGGTCTAGTGGTAATTTTTTCACATGCATGTTTGGTGGAACCAAGAGAAAAGAACCTCTCAATTTGGAACTCCTTCCTTGGGATGCTAGGACAGCTCCTTTCTTGCTATCCCTCTGCTGGCAAATGAAAACTTTCCTGTTCTGACTGGCTTATAGGATTGACTGCAATGGGCTTCTGACCGTGTACTGTCTTGTTGGTTTTTATCTCCTGTTTACAATTTATTTTACATTGTATTTTAATGAGTATTGAATTTTAATGTATATTGATTTTAACTTCCTCCCTTCCTCCTCAGTTATCAAAAGGTGTTTCATACTACTGAGGGTATCTGTGGCAATGCTGGATCCACAAGCACTCCCAGACCGAATCATGAGCACCACTCAACTGTTTACACTGAACTGTTTACACATCCAACACAATCCTCATTTTGTGTAGCCAATAAAGGTCCCCTTTCCCATGTGTACAGAAAGTACAGGAACAAAATGATCTCTTGGCCACTAACCTATATTCACAATATTTTTAGTTAGCTGACTTGAAGCTGCAGAATTACTGCGAAAAAGCTTTTGTCTTAACAAAGATTCAGCATAGATGTAACATGAGACCATTTTTTTCTTCTTTCTTTTTCTTTTTTGTTTTTCTCTCCACAGAATTTATTTTAGAGTGCTTAGAAATATAGTGGCTGAGGACATGCTTTGCATTCAAAACCTTTTAATTCCAATCTTCAGGAAAGAAGCTCCTTTACAACTCTAAAGAGTTGCTGCTGGTCAATGTAGAGCAGGGATAGGCATAGTACATGGGCTGCATGTGGCCTCTGAACCCCTCTTTTGTGGTCCCTGAATCCCCCACCAGTCTCCCAAGCCCCTCCAGCCTCCATGTTTTTTCTTTAAAAAAAATGGCATATTTTGAGGCAATTCTTGCCCCCTCAGATTTTATCACAGGAAAAAAAAATCCCCCTACACACATGAAAATACATGAAAATGCCACCCTACCCCAAAGGCAATCCAGAACCAATTTTCTGTTTTCTTCTGCAGTCTCTCTCAAAATACAGTTGCTCACTGCTGGAGTAGAAGATATTGGGCAAGATAGTATACAGTTTTTGTACATCCCCTGTTTCCTAACATAGTCTACCTAATGCTCCTCTACCTTCCATATGGAAGGCATGTCTGATACCACTTCCCATAAGATATAAATTTGCTCAGGGCTAGCACTGCAAAGGTAGCAAATTGATTATTTGTTGTTTTTGCATGTTTTTATTGCCAGGCATGGGAAGAACTACTTGAGGGATTTATTTGGCTGGCTTTTTAAACACTGGGCACCTTGGCTTGAAGGTGGATAAGCAGTCCTGTCTGGTCCAGCTTTGCTTGTGCTCCCTTCTTCTCACCTCTTCCCGATATTCTGTGAAGCTATGTAACATATTAAACTTGTCACTCAAGAGCTGATAGTTATAAATAGCTCTTGGAGAAGGTAATTTAATGCTTGATATGAGCAGGTGCTAAAATTACACGCATCTGGGAAAATCTGCATGAGCTAAATTGCCCCTGCTCCCAGGGGAGAACAGAGAGATGGCGGAGCTGGCATCGTACTAAGCAGGCACCTGCTGCTGGGCCCGTAATGGATAGCAAACAACAAAAGAACTGGAAATCTTTGGGGGGGGTGGCAGGGGCACGTCCTTTCACTGCTTCCGGGCAGATACATAAGGGGTCTGATCTCTCCATGTGCTTTGGCAGTGCTTACCTACCTTGTAATACCAATAAAGTGCCTTTAAATGGCATTAAGGTAGTTAAGTTCTTGCCAGAGAACCACTTCAGTCTCATTAGCAATTACATCTGCTTAAGGAGGCCAAAAGAACAGAAAGACGTCAAAGAATGAAGCAGCCCTCTCTGCCCTCTTGAAGCACAAATAACCACAATTTCCTCTGAAAATGTTGATCTTTGATCAATCTGTCTTATTATATTAACACTGAGGGAGATTAGCATTTAACAGTGGAAGCTTTAGAGTGCTATTTCTAACAAAGTATGTAGGGAGGAAATGAGATAGCTGGGGAGGAATGATATGGCAGCCCGCGGTATGCAACTTTGTTATAACATTGGCCTGAGGTGTCTTTGGTCCTTTAGATATCTTGGACTACAACTCCAATAACCCATTGTCCATGGTAGGTGGGACTTCTATGTGTGCACATTCCAAATATGTGGAAGACAAAATCTTCTCTATTTCTGTTATATGAGAAGCAGTTGGGTTTTTTAGGTTCTTCCCCTCATTGTTACCAGAAACATGGTATCATAATTCTTGAAGTCCTCAGGTAGATAGTGCTAGTGTTGAAGTTTAGAGGCTGAAGCCTATTTGTATGCTCCCTGGCCCAAAAAATGCCAGTGCGGACATAATCACCATCTTAGCAAAAAGTGCAGCAACCAACAAAGCAAAAATTTTTGTTCTTCACCAGAACTGCTCCAGATATTACCAGTCTTATTCCACCCTGGTTATATGGATCCATCCTCCTCAGGCATCCATCTTCTTCCATTACTGTCATTCCCTTTAGGTGTGAGAAGGAGATGTATGAGATGTTCTGCATTCCCACAGGATGCTATGGTTGGGACAATCTGTCATTGCCCTGTACCATGGAGCCACTGGCAGTGGTGACAGGGAAGATGGGAACACATAAAAGGTTGCCAAATGGTCAATACAGTCTCCATCCTGAAGAGGCTAAGATCATGTGTACTGTAGCAGAGACTGGCTACCTCTGTTCTAAATGAATTCCTTCTCTCATATTTACCTGTCCTAGATCAGGCTCACCTCATGTCTGAACTGTCATTTTCTTAGCACTAGGTAAAGAATTTCTTTTTCTAAATCACTAAAGTATAGAGATAGAAGGATTCCAGTGGGTCATCTAGTCCAACTCCTACTGGTCCAGGTGTCTACTACTAAAGCTCCCCCAAGAGCAGTGGTCATGTAACCTCTGCTTAAAACCTTCTACCAAAGAACAGTCCAACACATCCTGCAGCAGTAAGCCACTGCTGAATAGCTCTCACCACCAGCAATTTCTTCCTAATGTTTAATCAGAATCTCTAGGCATTGTAGTTTTTCAGATTTTTAATTTCTCATAGCCTTTTTCCTTTTCTCTTTTTGTTTGTTTGTAGTCTGTAAGGTGTCCTAGAACTTTGTTTGTTTGTTTTTGTTAAACAGCAGCATAAACACAATCAATCAGTCCCTTAGCTGAGAGGGATGAGGAACCCTCATGGTTAGTGTTTGATCTCCAAGTATAAGATAGATCAACCTTCTTTATGGTGGCACTCCAATCCTGGAATGACCTCTTTTGTCTTTCAAGAATTGGCATCGGCCAAACTTTCTTTTTTAGCATCAAAATATTCCTGTTTCTCCTGGCATTTATAAGGTTGTTTTTTTTAATGACTATGTTGATTGGTTCACTGGATAGTTCTCTTGCAATTTTATCACTGTGCCTCTGTTGTTCATAATATGTAGTCTACTTTGGGATCCTTTGCAACTGTAAGATGATTTATATTTTTTTAGAAACTAAATACAATTATAAAAAAAACACTAACAACTTTTTCCTCAGGAACTGATCTAATGGGATGAATTTAGAAGCTGCACTGTGTTCCCAAAGCCAGCATGGACTAGTGGTTTGAGTGTTGGACTAAGAATCTGAAAGACCAGGGTTCAGATCCCAGCTCAGTAATGGTAACCTGCAGGGTGACTTTGGAGAAGTCATGTTCTCCCAACATAAGAAGGCAGCAATGGCAAACCTCCTCTGAATAACTCTTGCAGAAAAACTCTGTGAGAGAGTTGCCATAAGTCTGAGTTAATCAGGAGGCACATAACAACAGTTGTTTTCCTACCAATATCTTTAAGCTTAATTGAACTGATTGTGGAAGGGAAGCTTGCTCTATTAGGATTGGCCTTCCATCAGCACTGGCCCAGCTGTGCCCCAGGATCCTTGTTATGTTATAGAAGATGTTAAAGTGTATGGCTTTGATTGCAAGCTTATTCACTTGTTTGCTATGAAATATGGTTGCTGCATGCAGCTGTTAAATTTGGAAGTTGTGCAGCTGGGCATCAACACAGTTAACAGCAATTTCCATGACTTTTGGATGGAAAAGCAAAAGGCTACTGTGCTGCCCTTCAGAAAGTGACAAAATGACATTTGGAAGAATGAGTAAATGGATTCTATGTTGCTGGGAGTTCTGCATCTCTGGTAGCACGAGAGAGAGCAAGTTCTATTAAATGCACTGGTCAAACATAACTTAGAATGAGGTGATTAGTCTTTAAGAGATGGATAGAACATATGTGAGGAGGTGGTCCTTCTACCAAATCATTTTAAACCATATGCACCAGATCTTGGCCCTACAGTCATATTTTGTTGAAAAAACTATGCAAAACTAAACTTACCATAGGCACTGTTACCACCTGAACAGTTGTAAATCATTTTCCTAAAATTTCGTTCACTTGCCATGCAAAATTGCCTCCACAAATCTATTTCCTGTTCCGTTGGGTACATTTTTTTTGTTTTGTTTTGTATTTTTGGTGCAAGCCAATGGTATTGGGATAAATTGGGACAAATAATATCCCATGCCATGTTTTGGTAAACTGTGATTCAGCAAAGTAAAAGGGATGTGCTGTGGTTTTTATTAGGTTGGCCTCATTCAGGGGAAACATTGGAAATCTTCTTAGGTTCAGGAAGTGCAAGTGTAAATTAAATCATAACATAACTACCATCCAAAACCTCAGTATGTTGGACTTCTCATGGGGTCACCATACAGTACAATTTAAAAAGAATCTTGTGCAAAAAGACTTTGGCATGCTCAAGGAATACTAGCACTTTGAACTGTATCTGGAAATAGACAAGTAGTCTGTGTTAACAGATCAACTGCTATTGAGAGAGAAAACTATTTTGCAGGATAGGAATAACTCACATTCAGAAAATTGAGGAAAAAATCAACATGTTAAAAAGACAGTAGAATGCATTTTATTGAAAGAAGTATTCTAAAATCCTGGCCATTGCTATCAATTATGTGAGAAATAATAATGATACACTTGAAAAAGAGTATTTTTGAGTTTTTGTTTTTTTCCCCAAAAATATCAGTCCTCATTTAACAGCATGTATTCATAAAAAGCATTCACATGGGCACCTACACTTTGAAGCATTTCTCCATCGTGAATGTTTCACCTGAGCAAAAAGAAGATTGTTTCTGGGCTGAGGATGACAGCTGTTGAATTCTAATGATGGTTTTCCTTCCTACACTTGATTGCAAATAATTAACAAATACTATAACCTCTTAGAGTCAAGCACACAAGCATATGAGGGAAAGGGATGGATCATTCTTGATAATTTGAATAAGATTGTTTAAGCACAATCAGATCACTCACAATACTGAGGTTAAGGAAAAGCCTCAGTAAAGCTTTTACATTGTTGCAAAATAATGCACAGCATGGTGCCCATGTAATTTGCCTAATTAGTTCAAAAGCATGCCAGGACTGTCTCACCATTAGGTTCCCATTAAAATAGCAAAATTCATAATTAGAATAAAATTATTGTGCAATTTTCAACTAAAATAGTCCACTCATACAGGACACTTGGATGTTCTCTTGGACATTTCTATGGCCTTCATTTCTTACCTAATTAGCTGAAGGAACAACTCCAAGGGATGTATAATAACACAACCAAATGTCAAACTAGAACCATTTTGTCTAAGAATGAACTCAGAATTTCCTTGGGCTATATATATATTGTGACTCTATCATGAAATTAGAATGTATCTATCAGCAGGGATTGCTTCTGCCTTGCCTCAGTTCAAGTGCTTAATTAAATTCAGAGCACCCATGAAGAAATTTCTCTCCAGCCCCCCCCGAATAACTAAAAAAAGGAAACAAGATCTCTGCAAATCAGTTTTATGAGACTAACAGAATTTTAAACAACCACAGATTAAGGGCCTAAACATTGGGTGGGAGTCCTGTAGCCCTCCAGAGAGGAATGCAAATCCTTGACTGTTCCATCCTCACATGCAATTGCAAAATATTATAGTAGTTTTGTTCCTGCTGTGGTAGAAAATGAATATTCTCCCACAATAGTCCACCTGTGTTCTTAAAGCATTGAAGTGTTTTAGAGGAATTATTCTGCAGAGGGGAAAAAAATATTTTTCAGCACAGGAACTCCATTTTCTTTGCAGAAAGTATATCTTTTGCATTCATTCATGCATACATGCACGCGTGCACACACACACACACACACACACACACAAAACTTCCACATTTTTTTTCTGTACAATAATTCCTCTATAACACTTTGAGACATCCAATGTGCAAAATTGTAAAAAATTCTTGTTACTCCATTATTCTTTCCTTGGTTGTTGACTGGGGAACAAACAATTACAAATATTCTTTCCATCCCTACTTACAGATGATATTGGATTTAACTTTCAGCAGCTCTAGCTGGCATATCCAATAGTGATAGATGCTGAGATATGCAGTCCAGCAATATCTCAGGGGCCAATCTTGGTCTAAGGAATGGGTCTAAATGTTTTTTCAAAGAATTAGCTGTGTTAGTCTCTTGTAACCAAAAAAAAAAAAAAAAAAGTTCTATGGCACCTTAAAAAATAACATGTTCTAGCATGCCCTTTTGTGGACCTTCATCAGCTTTATTAGATGCATCAAATATTATCCAAAATTTTATGCCTAGAATAAATTCACATGCCTGATAGTAGGACCGCCAACAGGGAGAGTGGTAGAAAATTGATATGAGAAAGTGCTGACAGTGGAAGCTACATTATTAGTAAGGGCCATTCACCAAACTGTTGCTGATAACACAAATGTCTTGGCACTGGGTCTAAATTTCAAACTTGCTATATTGTTAGCATAGGTTTGTGAGAAAGGTTTACAAAATTGCTGATTATTGACAAAAGAGGTTGTCTTAACATGTTGAGTTCAAAGAGATTGCCAGACTCCATGACAATTCTTTTTTCCAGTGCAAGAACAAGATAAGCAAGGCTTTTCTTTCTAACAAGATTTCCTTAATTTGTGCGGAAATTTCTCTCTGCTAAACTATTGTCTCTCTCTATGCAAAGCAAAACACACACACAGATGACTGTTCAAAAAGATGCAAAACAATCCACCTGATGTTTCTTATTTTCAAAAGTCCATGTCACAAGGCAAGAGCTATTGTATTCATATTCATCCAGCCATCGAGACCTACTGAGTGACCTTGAGTAAGTCGACACTCCCTTAGCCTTAAAGGAAGGGAATGACAAGCATGCTCTGAAGAAATCTTGCTCCTTCCCTCCAAAAAACAAAATAAAATTGCCATAAGTTGGGCCCTTTCTGCAACTTACCTTTTCTCAGCGCTGGGGTGCGGGGATTGTGCGAGCAGCCTCTTGCGAGAGGGTCTCACATCCCTGCTGCTTCAGCTCCACAGCTGTTGCCTGCTAGCACGCAGGCAGCGTGAGGGCTCTTCCTCTTCCTTCCGCAGCGCAGTCTGGGATTTTCAGTCTGGGGCAGGAAGTGCAAGCACCACAATTTCAGAGGCTCCACATGCATAGTAAGTGCGTGTGGGGCCCTGAAGCAATGCGCAATTGTGTGCCATTTTTGGCTAGAAGCTGAAAATGAAATAACGTGTGATCAGCGCCTGCCGGCCCCGGCAGTGTCACACAATTGTGAGGACGTCATGTGGACGGCTCCTCACAATTGAGCAATGCTCCAGAGGCCCTTTCGCATGGTAAATGTCATGCAAAAAGGGCCTTGGAGTTGACTTGAAGGCACAGAACATCAACATCAGAAAGAAGGATTTCCATCTCTGTGTTAGGCACTAATGTGTAAAGTAATGTGTAATTTTATGTTTGCTCCAAAGTCTCCCTCCCTCCTTCCCTCCCATCTATAATATCTATATATCTATATTAATTGAATGTGATTGCTTGTGTATATGTGTTTAGTGCATCCAAGGCCATTTCCACACTACACTCTTATGGTGTTATTATTCCACTTTCAACATCCTGTGGAATTCTGGGGTTTGTAATTTACTGACGCCAAAGAGCTCTCTGGCTGAGAATTCTAAATGCCCCTCCCTAAACCACAAACACCAGGATTCCATAGGATTTTGAAAGTGGAATAATAGCAATATAACAGTGCAGAGTGGAAATGACCTAAGTGTGGGCTAAAGCCCCTCTCTGCTTTTGTGGGACCCTTGGGCCTTTTTGAAAGTGGTGGGAGAATTTCAGCTGTTTGAAGATGTGCACAGTTTCTCTGCCCCAATACCTATTTTTAAGACAAGTGAGGCTTTAAGATAAGCTTTGCTGGTTGCAACTGCAGCCTAAGAGGCTCTTCACAACTTTCTGAGTCCCAGACCATGTTTTTGCTTCTGGTGCTAATTCTCCATGCAAATAGTGCTGAGTGATGTCATGTACATGAAACAAGACACTGATTTTAGTCTTAAATTCTGTGGTCACTTGGCATATCCTTCATTAATAACAGGGCTACATCAAATATTCCTTATTAAATATTTGTTTCACCAGTAACACATTTAAAGTAATCAAACAGATGTTTAAAAATGTTAATCTAATTGAATTATTATAGTATTAATCTCATTGAATTATGTCTGCACTGTTCTAAGCTGTATATTTTGTTTTGTGCCCCTTTGTACCTCTGCCTGTTTTCTCTGTTGCCTTCTTCCACTCCCTTCCATGTCTATGGCAGCCCATGTGATATGGTATACAAGTGCCTATCTCCTATCACTTTGAATCAAACCTGTGAGATCATTTGCCAAAATTATGGGAGGCATCTGGGACCACAAGGCTGTGTGAGAAAAGAAGAAGGAAAACAGCAGTAATGAGAACAACACTGTATCAACCCAAAGGTGTGTGCAAAGATGTTGAAAACTAGTGAAAATGGGAGGCACATTTCAGCAGACAAAATGAAGACAAAGCACCACCATTCAGTCCAAGTTAACAGGCACTCCTTTCATTTAGAGTGCTGTTCCGTACACAGATTCATCTATTTACACAAATAGCTGATTGGGTAATTAAGAATGCACTGTTTTCCTCCTACTTGGGTCAAAGCTATTAAGTGTAAGATGCTGGAATCCATTAACCTTATTCAAAACTTAAATGGCTCATAGGCATTATTTGAATATATTCTTCCTGACACCAGTTAATTACAGATTCGGCCCTTCATTTGTAAGTGTTTACATTTGTATATTAAAAGAATGACAATTACAAAAATAAGAAATGAGAAGCAAAGAAAAAAATAATTTTGCAATCTATTTAAAAGAGCTGAATGTGTTAAAACATTTTGTATCATTCTGCTTCAGTGTGTGAAAGAAAATAAAAATGCAATGTGGAATTTGTATTATGTAAAAGTAAATCATTGCATTAACCTCAGCAAAATGTCATTTGAAATAACTAAAGATGCCAATTCACTACCTACTTTAAAAGGGAAGACATTAGACATGCTCTAAGAAATAGAACAAATCTGGGAAGTAGGGGAGAGAATCCATGGTGAAAGAAAGGACTACTTTCATTGTTGTACTTTGGTTGCACATAAAAAAAAGTACTGTAGTTATTTTTTAAAAAAATGTTTTTGAGATCATACTGCTGTCTCTCAATGAGGATTATTGTGGTATGAAGTACAGGCTGAATACAGAGTGGGGTTCTATACCTTTAATGTTGACATATCCTGAGGCAGAAAAAACACAGTGTATAGGTCCACCAGACAGAACTATCTGATATCCCTTACTTTTTAACTTCTGACCCACCCAACCCAAATATGGGCACTTACTGGCTTGTGGAGATGTGCAGTGGAGTGTGTGGGGTGGAGTGAAATATACAACTGTGTTTCTGTAGCTGGATGCACAATATTGACATCATCCTTCAATGCTGTTTGTCCAGCACTGGCAATATATCCGGATGCTTTTGTACTACCCCTGATCTCCACCAGCTGGTAAATGGGTATAATGCAGTGTGGAATGGTGGAAGGAGAAGACTTCATGTAGTTCTGTGTGGTTTAAAATTTAAATTATATTTTCCTGCCTTTCGGTTAACATTAAAAGTATAGGAGTTCTATCTGTACTCAGCCTGATATTCTTTCCTTAACCTAGCATTCTAAGGATCAAGATTAAATGGGCAGATTGACATTCACTTTACCTGGCTTTACTGCCTAGACTAAGGCATCAAAAGAGTTACTAGATTATTATTCCTTTGGTACCACTTGATTATGTCTTTTCCAGAAATATTTAGGAAAATGCAAAGAGTACAAAGATGGCTCTACCAAATTAAAAAAGAAAAGTTTCTCTAAGTTAGATATGTGCTCTAGGGATGACATATCCAAAAGGAGTTTCATAGCTTATTTGGTTATTATAGTAGTGATCCCTTGCTCTTCTATGATTTCAGTTTTCCTTATACATCAGGCTGGAATTGGACAATGGATTCTGGGAATAATAATAATAATACTTCTCTGCACTCCCTTCCTTCTGTTTTCCACAAATGAGAAGGGGATGGCTGCTGTTGGGGCTTGGAAGGAGAAAAAGGACAGGTTCCTGCATCTTACTTGATGGAGCTTTACCATATCTCACCTGCTTCAAGATCTGTTAAGGATTAAAGTTATAGGAGCCCTGTTTCAGATCCAGTTTGGCAGCCATATATTTCTCTGCTTCTTGTTTCCTCCCATTACATAGCTTAACATATGCTGTTGTGCTGGATAGAGAGATAGACTTGAGACCTGTGTGTGCAAAGTTATTTTCTTCTCCTTACCTTAGAAAGGGAAGACATTTTTCTTATTTTTCTCTTTTTGAACAGTCTGTATATGTGTACTTGTGAGAGATTAGGAAAGTTTTTCTCTTTTTCCTTAGCTTCAAATGTAATTTAAGTGTTCTGGAGCTCCATGTTTTTGTGAGACAGGAGAGGATTTGATTTTGTTCTTTTTAGTCTTAAATTTATTCAGAAATAATCATGTGTTGCTGGGGAAACTGCCATGTAAGGGGAAAAAAGGAGGGTAGAGTGGTGTGTATCTGTGTGTGTATGTAAGGATCCATTTAAACAAACCATTTTGTCAACTTTCTACAAATGGGTATTTGTTCGTATTTGTTTGTTTGGTAACCTTCTGCTACAATCATACTGTGTTGTTCCCCTCTCTCATTACTCTGAAGTATGTTCATTCAGAAATCTAGTCACTAGACTATTTATTTATCTCTCTATCTTCATTAAACTATTTCTATCCTGCCCTCTATCTAACAATCTCAGGATGCCATACAACAAAACCAAACTAAATAATTTAAAACAGTGTAAACAATACAAATGATTTCAAAGGGCTAAAAACTGATATGACATTTCTGGATCAATATTTCAGTTACTGGTTACAAAACACATTGGCTTCTGCAGAGATAGCTAGTTGAAAAGTTTAAGATGCATATGAAAATGTTGGGAACAGAATTGAAAGAGAGAGAGTTTAATAAACTATTAAAACCTGGTGTAGATCATCTGATTGGGAAAATATATAAGATGCTACTGAGTTTGGACCTCGAACAAGAAATCATTAAGGAAAACATGATAAATTGGGTGCAAAATATAGGTCACCCTAATCCATTAAAACATCAGAAAAATTCTTGGAAAGACATGCAACAACTTCTAAAAAGAATGTGTTTTAAAGAAAATTAGTACAAAATTTTCTTCAGATGGTATTATACACTGCTACTTATCTTAAAATGAGTACAAAAATCAAAGAATGTCTGTTGGAAATATAATTAGAGAGGGACTGTATTCCACCTTTGCAAAGAGGTCAAAAAATTCTGGAGATAAATACATGAAAATGTTGTCAAAATTCTACAATTTACATTTCTAATGAATCCAGATATATATTTATTAAATATATTTAATAGTATTCAACAGCTAAAAAAAGATCTTAGTGGAAAATTTTGATTTATATGGCAGCCAGAATGGTTCATGCTCAAAGGCAGAAACAGGATTCAATCCCTAGTGCAGGCAACTGGTTGCTGCAATTATATGATTTGGCTAAGCTAGACAAATTGACAATCCTTTTGCCTGATGACTCTTTCAAATAGCATGAAGATGACTGGAATTTAGTTGTACCCATTTGGGAATCCAAATGGTGGAATTTTGCTACAGGCTTAAATATATATTAGAACCAAAGGAATATCATGGAAAGTAAATTTATGGGGACTGAATAATATAGAAATACCCACTTACAGATGAATAATATGAATTGTATATGCATATTTGACTTTAAATAAGCCATACATCTTTAGCAGCTTTCAAAAATGTTAACTGGAGAGAAAGTTATATAAATGAATCTATAATCGTAGTTGTCAGGGGTGAATAACATATAAGTGATAATCAACTGTATAATAAGAAGGGATAATAAGAGGGAACAGAAAATATATTGTTAATTTTTTTTCTTTTCCTTTTTATTATTACTATTATGTTCTGCTTTGCTACTACTATTCTATTTTTCTTTTTCTGATCTCTTAGGTAGCACTGTTACTAATGTGTTATGATATTTTTATTATGACTGTATTATTGTTTGTATAACACGTCTTGTTGTTTGAACTTGGTTTTCTTCTTTCTCTTTTGGAATAAAAAAATGTAAACCTGGATCAATATTTCAGTTACAAAAGACACAGTCTAGTTTGTTTGATGAAGCAGAACCCCAAACAGCTGATGTGACTTGCTTGCAACTGCTAGAAATTAATTCCCTCTTCAACATTGAACAGGCTTGAAGAAACAGAAACGTTATAGCCATTTAGGTTTTGCAATAGAAGTGAATGGAAGGAACAGCAGTTCAGATTCAGTCCAGTTCCTGAATCACAATCTGGATCTGCAAATTAGATTGAGTCTGGATTAATCTGGTGATTATGGTACAATACAAACAATGAATTTGGCCCTGATCAGAGCTCCATGAACAACTGTTCTAACTCTGATTGAAGTCAGTGCTATTTTTTCTGAATTTCCAATGGCCAATTTTTTTTTATTCCAGATAGCCAAGCCATTACTTTGCCAAATATTGAATGCAAACTGATTATATAAATGTCACAGGAACCAGTTGGACATGGTTCATCTGGATAACTGTCTGTATCTGGCACGAATGTTTTCCCCCTTCTGAAAATAGTATCCATATATGGGTTCTCTGTCAATAAAGTGCAGGGTTGGACAAGATTACATGATTAAAAATATGCATATTTCCTTTGACTGTGCTATTCAAGTATTAAAAACATAAATACAGAAAATTAAATTATCTATAATCCTTAAATTAGTTGAATACATGCACAGTAAGCACATGATAAATCATCAATGCCAGAAGCAGGGAGAAAAATCTAAGGGGAACTGGATGAGCAGTTTCAGTTGCTGTGATCGCTAAATTAAAATATTAAAAAGCTGAGAAAATATGCAGTGCTAAAAATATTGTTCATGAAATTGTGTATGAGTCAGAACAAATTTAAAGGTGAAGTGCTATTTTAGAGCACAGTGAAAAACAAGCCTCCAATAGCAAGTGAGGGAATTTGAAAGTGGGGGGTAGTGGTTAATATTTTGCTCGTATACAATTTCCTTACAGGACAGTCACACATTTATTGAAAACATATGTGAGAGAAAAATAATTGACCCTGTGTTTGTGATGTGGAAACTAAAGGAAAAATAAAACAGGTGTTTCTGGCCTGTATCAAAATGCATGTTCCCAAGAAATTTAAGTATTTTGCACATTTCATCTTTGGAAATTTTGCACATTTCAGTGGACATACAACTGACCTTTGCAGCTAGTGCTATATCTTTAGGAAGATCAAATCAAATCAAAGCTTAAATCCAATTGTTGGTTCCAAACAGGGTAGACCCACTGGATGATTACCAGATAAGTGTAGATTGATTCAAATTGATCTATGTTATTGCCAAGCCTTAAAAGTAATGGATTTAATCTAGCTCATGTTTCAAGCACAGATCAAATCAAGAATGCAAAAGAAAGAAAAAGAAGAACAAGAACATTACAATGGAATAAGAATTAAAACAGGAGAATGGAGGGAGATTACAAATAGTTACCAATCTGTATACAAAATAAAATTCCAAAATAAAATCATAAAAAATATTATGAAATAAACTAAATGAATATTTATATCCTTGTCTCCTATTCTCTGTTTCTGAGGAAAATGATGTTGTTTCTTTTTATTTCTTTGTAGAAAACATGTCTATTTTTGTTTGCTAGCGGAAACCAATTTTCTGACTAAATCAATGGTCAAGGAAAATGGAAAGTCAAAGAGGAAAAAAAATACACCTGATTTTTATATTACTAGGATAATAAAACATACAGCCCATCTCATGTGTCCCTAGATGTTACTGTACTAGAAGCATCCTAATCCCTCATCATTGGCTAGGCTAGATGGGAATAGTAAAAGTTATAGCTCAATAACATCTGGGACACAACATTAGGAAAATCTGAGGCCCTTTCCACACCATACCCCATTAGCGTGTTCCTCTGTTACAATCCCAGCATTGCCACTTGTGCAATGGTAGCAGGTTAGAAACACTTTCTTCTCCACCCTTCTGCCTTAAATGGATGAGTAGCAGTATTGCCACTGGTGTTCCTTCTGCATTACAGTGTCCTTGGCCACTTTCTTTTCCTGCCTTCATCTCACCCCACCACCCCTGATTGGTTGGTTTTTGTTTTGTTTTTTTGAAGTCATACTAGCACAGTAGTGCTGTAATGGCATGACACACCCGTACACTATTGAACTTTTGTGCGATAACACTTCAAAATACAGTTTTAACTCAAAGGAGAAATTTAAAACAAACATGAAGAGGTGATAGATTTTGAGGTTACCATGCCACAGGAGTAGCTAAGGGAGGGACGAGCTGAGCAGGATCCCTTCTTGGATCCAGAAGGACAGGAAGCACGATCAAGTGCTGTTGTAGTATGTCACTGAGCTGGCCGACAAGATTGAAGTGCTAAAGCAGGCTCTGAAAGGATTTTTTTTTTCTGGAAATAGAATAGGACAGGTTGGCAACTTTTGGGGATGGCATAACAGCTGAATATTGACAATGTCATGTAGTAGCATGACTCCTGAACCAGAAACAACTGCTGCTGTTGTGGGATGGTGACATTGTGCAGAAATGACCTGAGAGAAAATGCTTGACATCTTTACTACTCCCAGGTGAAATATAAGACTGGTTTCACATACATACAGTAGTATTAAATATAATATAAGACTGGTTTCACATACATACAGTAGTATTAAAAAAGGGTATATAAGTCATTGTTGCTTGTCACAACATGCAAGCAAAACCTTAATTTTGGGAGGCCCCCAACAAAGAAGGAATTGTTAAACTACCTCTGAGTATTCCTTGCCAAGAAAACCCCATGAAATTCATGGGGTTACAGTAATTTAACAGGCAACTTGAAGGCAAATACACATATAACCATTAAATGTAGAGGAGGCCTATCTTGGATTTCACATGCTATCTCTAACCCCCACACTTAAGTTCAATGTACAAATCATATGGAGTATTTCTACAGTGGCTGTCAAGGACTGTAGTAGACACTATGAGGTTTAAATCTTCTGAATAAATTATTCTTAACTAGCTGCCTTTAACTGGCTGCCATTAAAATGGAATCTCTTTCACAAAAAGTATAATTAAAACAGATTTTATATTGCCTGCAACTACAATGGGAAACCTCACTGTTTTTCAGAATAAATTGAGTAGAAGAGCAGAATAAATGGACTCATATGACATTGGAATACATATACAGTATAAGCAATAGTACTATAAGAATAATTGAAATGGCTGTGTATGTTTTGTCTGGTGAAGAGAACATTAAAGCAAAACATGATAGTTATCTACAGATATCTGAATTCAGAAGATGTGTTACCATGCCATACAACCCCAATCTCTGAGACAGTACAATTGGCTACAAATATTGTCTGATTAGCATGAAGTAAATATAAATCTTGCACTTACAGCTGAAATCTGTGTGGAAATTAAAAGGATTCTGACTGGAAGCTTCCTGAAGCTAGGACAAAGTGTCATGGCCCAGGCAGACAATTAGCAAAGCAGCAGAGCTGAGCTTACCCACAAAAGCAAGAGTGGGGGTAGTCCAAACAAAGTTCAAGTTCTAAAGCAAACAAATCCACAAGGCAAATCCAAGTCATAATTAAACAAGCAGAGGTCCAAGATAGTCAGGAGTCAAGAGAACACAGCACAGAACTTCAACAATCAAAAAGATCAGTTATTGACTCTGAGACAGATGGACCAGCTGTCTGCATTTTATCCACTAATGATGTTTCCACAGGTGTTCCCTCATTAAGGCTTGCTTGCTATTTAAATGAGCTGAGTGGTAGAGCCCCTGTTTTTGGTGTTGTCTTTCTCACATGGTTAGAGTATGTGTTGCCTTGTCTTCTGATATTTGTTTCCCCTGCTCAGACTCTGCTGTTGGTTTTTATCTTCCCCTAGGCAAGCTTTCAGGAAAACCTCTGCCTCAGATTCAGAATCCTGCTCCTCACTGTCAGGGTCTCCAAGATAGGGCATGGCACAAAGGGCCTCAGCTAGATCATGAGTTCAGGAGGATCAATCAGAAAACTCAACCAAATGAGTTTTAGATGGTTTTGTAAAGTATCCAAGCCTAGGAGACAATAGTGAAGGAAGCTACTAAGAGGAGCATCCAAAAGCTGACATCCTGTCACCTCTTTCTTACAGAAACCTTCCTTTTGTTCTCTCACATTTCTGGGTATTTAGAGGCTATCATTGATTTCCTTCAATGCTTTGTCACCTGCTGGACAGGCAATCAGAACCTTCCAGATCCCATTGTCAGCTCTACCAGAGAGTGATTAACACATCCCCTCAGGCAGAAAACAGGTGCCTGCTTCAGCCTCTGTTTTCTTGCTAGTACTTTGGACATATGTTGGTGTGTTACACTGCATGAGGGCCCCTAGATTCCAATTCATTGTACTGCCCTCAGACTTCCTCAGTCTGAGACACATTGTTTTGATCCTCTTCAGCTTCAGGAACAATAACTATCATCTTCTTCATCCCGAAATCTCCTTGCCATCCAATCTTTCCCTCCTTTCCTTCTGTTAGCCTTGTATAGTCCATGTGTTATGCTGGCTATGATACCCCAGATGGAGGCTCCCAGATATCACTTTGATATCATTTAATTCGGCCTTTTGCTAGACCCCTCTCCGTTGCCGCACTGCATGTGTTTGGGTTGTTTTCCGTACAGGCATGTACTGGCTGCGGCTGATTAATAGCTCAACCTTCCATTCTCCATTCAAGCCAGCAATTCCCAAGCCTCACGTAGCTTTAGGGAACTCGCATACCCACACTCCACAATAGCTGTATGGCTTCCTGCCAAGGTATACCTGTTAGAGGGCCATCAACTTACCGGCCACTCCATTGTCTTGCAATGCAAATCCCATCATGCTAACGATGACTTCACCAAATCCTTTGTCTAGCACCAAAACTTCTTTTGTTCCTATCTGGTTTGCCATAGCCGACAGGCGTGTTCCACCCTATATAAGGTCCTCATTTTGAGACCTCGTTGGTTCCCCTTGAACATCCATCCCGTCCTGCTGCCGGTTTGTTCAGGAGTTCCCCTCAGCAACCACGCTGAGCCCATCTTATTCTGCTCCAGGTTCTTCAGGACAACGCGACCAGGTGTCGTATCACCCGTTCTCCCTCTGTGTCTGTTTCCTCACTCTTTAAGTTAGTTTGCGTGCGTGTTGGTTATTTGCTGTTTATGTTTAATAAAGTCTCTATTTGTTTATTTAAACCCTGTTGGTTTGCTCTCTGACCTGAAGCCATAGACATTGGGTTAAAGATCTCGCTGTGTTACCCTGCCTCTCACTAGCTAAACAGTGCTCTGAATTCTAATTTCCCCACATTTGGTATTTTAATTGGCAAGGCTGGGTGCCCCTCTCAGGACCCTCCAATTTTCAGGGTAACACATGGGACTGCTTGATTTCTTGCAGGTGTGTGAACTTTCCCCAATAAAGATAATCTTTTTTTTATTTCCAACTGGTATCCTAGAGTTAGTACTGATATATACAGCTGCAAAGGTTCTGTGGTTACCCCCCCCTCAGAGGCCTCCCTTTTGAGCTACATTTTACCACCTTTCCCACAGAGGCATTGGTATTGTGGGTGGACCCCTGAGTCACCCACCTTTCAGGGCAACAAGATTGTTTTGTACTGCTCCAAAGGGCAGGTATTGATCTAAAGAAGAAAATTGTAAGATAGTAATGTTTTGGGTTAAATATAAGGAGAAACATCATGATGCCAAGAACTGTTTAACCATGGAAGTCACTGGATTAGGAGATGAAGGACTGTTCTTGGCAGAAGGTATAGAAGCAGCAGCTGGGTGACCTCCTTCCAGGAATGCTTTAGTTGCCGTTTCCTTTGTGTGATAATGTTGCCAGGACTTTCAATAAACAACATCTGGGAGGCCATGTGATCATATTCCCAGACTAGGTAACGTTCAAGCTTTCCTAAAACTCTGAAGTTTTACGTGTCTATGTATCTTAGATTTTCTTTTTGCACAAAGCTACTGCTGTGGTTATGTGCCTTCAAGTTGACGCCAAGATTTTTGACTTGCTCATGATCACTCACTGTTTTTTTTTTTAATTATTTTTAATTATCTATTATTTAATAAGACTAACATCTTATTGAACGTCATACAAAAATTATTACATTCTTGATTTTAAAAAGCTATCTGGTATTACACATTATAACACAAAAAAGTATCTGTTATAATACATTGTAATATGGTTATCTGATTTTAGCTTCATGTAAAAAAATAGTATGAAATAGTATAAGCATCCTGCATGTTTTCTTCTGATGTTAACATTAATTTTGCTATTGTTATTCTTTAATTGTTAAACATCTATTGTCCATCCCTTTATTCCTCTTATCTTTCTTCTATTCTCATTACTGATATACTCTCCCATTTTGTTTCCATATAATTTATTAGACATTTCCAGTCATCTCTAAAGTTGTTTAATGTTTTATCATTCTTGCGATCTAAAAGAGTGGTCAATTTATCCATTTCTAGCATGTTGTATAATTTTAACAGTCTTCTTCCTCTGATGGTAGCTGATCTGTCTTCCATTTTTGAACAAAAACAATTCTGGTTGATATTATCATATATAACAGTATTTTCCAATGTTTCCTCTCAGTTTGGATATCCATAATATTTAACATATTTAATGAGTACATTTCAGCTTTCACTGGAAATTTTAGATTAAGAAAGTCTGTTATTAATATTTTTTTTCCCTCAAAATTTTCTTGCTTGGTCACATAACCATCACATGTGGTAGCATGTTCCTTTTTCCCCCTCGGCATTTCCAGCATTGATCTTTTGTTCCCTTTTCCATTTTGGCTATTCTTTTGAGTATTAAGTACCACCCATAGAGTATTTTATTTTTGCAGTAATTTTCTCTCAAATTATCACATTTGGTAAATTTCACATTTTTATTCCATGTTTTCATTCAATGATCTAAGTGAATTGGATAGCCAAGGTTTTGTGCCTAACTAATTATACAATGTTTTATTGTTTCCATTTCTAATTCTATTTTTAATTAAAAAATGTAAAGTTTTGTATTCATGTGATTTTCTTCTGATTGTAGAAGTATGTCAAATTATGTTTTAATCCATCAGAATTTAGGTCAATTTTCAATCTTTCTGTCAACTGTTTAAAAAATAGCCATGGACAATGAATCCCTTCTGAGAATAATTCTTCTCTGGCTTTTAGTTGCAATCTCCCCTCTTGCTGTTTAGCCAAATCTTTGTAAGTTAGCCATTTGTCTTGTGGTTGTTTTTTTTTTGGTTTTTTTTTGAAACTGTGAAACACCTCATGTGAGGATACCCAGATGTGTTTTTAGTGTAGATTTTGCCTTTATATCTTTGCCAGATATTGAGCAGGGATTTTGTTATTTGATAATTATTGAGTTATTTAATATTCTTACTTTTTCTATACCAAACAAAGCATGCCATCTCATGTGCAAATTAGTAGCTTTGAGCTGTATTGTTCTTTTATTTCTCAGTAATATCCAGTCTAATACCTATGACAACGCACATGCATGATGGCACAGTTTTAAGTCAGGAAGTGTTAACCTCCCTCTCTTTTTAGCATCTTGTATTACTTTCAGTTTCAATTTATTTCAATTTCTTTCCATTCCAAATAATTTTTGATAGGTCTTTCTTCCATGCTTTAAATGGAGATTCATTTGTTATAATTTGTATGTTTTGAGATAAGATCATTTTGGGCAGTATGTTTATTTTAATTGTTGAGATTCTTCCTAAGAATGATAGATTCAACTTTTTCCATTTTAGAATATCTTTATTTATTTCACTATAAGTTCTTTTATAATTATGGTTGAATAGTTCAGAGTTCTTCTTAGTTAAATGTATGCTTAAGTGTCTTATTCTTTTTTAACTATTTTGAAATTTGACTTTTGGATTAAATCAGATTTTTCTTTATTTATCAATTTTTTTTCTATCATCACCTTTTTTTTCTCCGTTTATTTTAGTCCTGCTATTTCATCATATTCTTTGAGTATTTCCAATAGTCTTTCTATACTTTTTAGGGGGTCATTCAATGAGATTGCTAAGTTCTCTGCAAAAGCCTGTAATTTATATGTTTGGCCCTCTTACAAATACAAATATTTCTGGATGAATTCTTATCTTCTTGTTTAGAATTTCTAACATTATCAGGAAAAGTAGAGGGGGAAGTGGGTATCCTTGATGGATTCCTCCTTTGATAGAATAAGGTTTTTTGCCATTCTCTAAGATCTAGGATCACCCATTGGGTTTCTGTGGATGTGCAGGGCTTCTAATCCTGGTCTCCAAGTGTCCAAGTCCAATACAGAAACCATTGTTGCACACTGGATCTAAAGGCACTTAAATGTGGATAAAAATCTAAAATTCCACTTTAGTGGTTATATATGTCATTCACTTAATATTCAGTAGCTATCATGAAGGTCATACTTGTAAAGTTTTTTGCAGCCTAGAAACCTGATTAGCCTTACTTCATTGCCTCTAATCAGGCCCAGAGGACTGAGGAGATAGCCTCAAAATGCCACAACATTGCTGGAAAATAGGTCTAGTTATCAAACCAACGGTATGCGGCTTGTCTGGCTCTCCAGACTCTAACTCCCAGAAGATCCAGCTAGCAGAGCCAATGGTGAAAATCATGCTGTCCAACAACACCTAGAGAGCCAGCTCAAGGTTATGATGTGTCCCCTGGATAAAGTGGGCCTCTTGTTCCCCTCCCTCCCCTGAATACTACCTGGTGGATTGAAGACAATTTAAATAACTGATTTAAATATCAAGTGAAAACCCCATTTTAAACAACGGATTTAAGCAAATTTTATTTTTTTTCATATATTTTTTAATCATTTTGCAAATTTGATAACCAAAAATCAGCAATTCAGCATAGCAGTTTATAACTTCAGGAGGATACTGAATGTAATTTTTAAAGACAGTGTAGTACATTATCATTACTTTTGTCAAGTTACAGGCGCTGCATCAGTACATTAGCGATAAGAAGCAATACTCTCTAAAATTGTGCTTAAAGGCTGTTTACAAATTAAAATAATTATGATGTGGTTAAAGGCATGCAAAATATAGCTCCCATTAACCTGTGACATCTGGATTGTCCTTAAGGGAACAGAGAAGACACAAAAGACACAGAAACAGAAGGCACAAGGACAGCATATGGATGTAGATGGTGATAGGTCTTGAAACATGGACTGAAAGGTGCAGTTGTTTAGACATGTGGTCACCACACCAGTCTGTTTTTTTAAAGAATCTATTTAAAATTTAAACATTTTATTTTTTTAAAAAAAATCACAGTAAATAAATGTAAATAATCATAATTTTATGTTATTTATAATGACACTGTAAATATAGGTTTAGCTTTCATGTATGTGATAAAAAAAGTTTTAGTTCATTTTTAAACGAGTGTGAAGAAATACACTGTTATTTATGACTTTTTAGAAATAAAAAAAGATTTAAATAAAAAAATCTGATTTTTTAAAAATCTACTTATGCCATATAGCATATTCACAAACAAAACATGAACATGCATAGAAACTCTATCACTCTTGTGCAACGCAGAAGAAAGAAACAGTCACTGCCTCATTCTGATAGGAGAGACAAAATGAGACATAGCACAGACAGGGCTGACCCAACCAGGACATTATGGTGCCTGAGATAGACCAGCAAATTCTACCTACTCTTTCCAGATTTCTCTGATTCAGGGCAAAATTAAGATATGTTGGGGTGCTGAAGCATGGAGACCCTAAATTTTGAAGTTTAAGAGGACCCAGGGCATTGTAAAAACAAAACATTATTTGGAGGCTTCTCATAATCTGAGGTCCTAGGCTGTAATCCATCTAATCTGTGTGTATGTCCAAGTCTGTGGCCCTTTCTGCACCCTATCTTTGTCCTGGCAGCATCCAGTGACAATGGCAGCAGTGGCTCTCATCTCTGCACTGTCTGCCTCTGGGATCCAGGAAGTGCAACGGCCATGCCTCTTCCTGCCACAGTGCACCCAGGTACTGTCCCAGACTGCTCTAGGGCAGGAAGTGCAGCCATTACACTTCCAGGGCCTGTCCTATCTCAGTCCTGGCACAGCTGATAAATCAAACAAACAAACTGAATATCTCCCAGGTTGTTACTTATTTCTGGGCAGTAAGCAAGGAGTGATAAATAAAGTCTTACATAAACAAAGTCCCACAGGGTTTTATGGCAAGGGAGTGTCCAAGGTCAATCCAAACATTTGTCAAGGCATCCAGCAAGGTATCAGGTCAGATAAGCTCTGACAACTCCTAGAGAGGAAGGACACCAGCTAAATAGACCCAAAGCCTAGTGCAGCTGTGCCTTAATTGATTGTTGCTGGTTATAAATTCTGAGAGAGTGACACTAGATCTCTCTTTGCTGCCTGTGCTGTGTGAAGCTGGATCTAGGTAAGTGTTCTTCTGTATCTGAAAAGGCAGGACTCTCTATTGGAGCTGGCACCATCCCCTGTTCTGTTTCCAGCACTGTAACCTCTCTCTGTACATCAGGCCCTGGCATGCCTTCTGTTTCAGCCTCTGGCATGTCCTCTGCTTCAGACTCTAAATCAGAGTCCATGCTCTGGAAGCAAGGCATGACAGGGCCTCTGCAAAGAAGGTGAGTGTGGGTGCACAGTGAGAGGGTGGCACAATCACCAGTCATTGATGGGGAAAACCCGTCAATGATTTGTGGTGCGATCATGCCACCTGGAGGCAGGAGAAGGGTGGGACCAGGATGATGTCATGCATAAGCATCTTCTCAGTCCCATCCTTCTCCCATCCCCATGGCAAGCTGGATGCATCAAGAGGAAAGGGCCCAAGTCTCTTAAGGCTTGTTCTCTTTCCAGCTCTTGGACAGATCTCAAGGAGGATTAACTAGATTCTTCCAGCCCTGATGAAGAGACATATTTGGGAAATATGAATTTATCCATGGGATTTCTTCACAAGTTTCTTCTGAATAGCTAACTTTTTAATAGGAGTCTAATAATATCTTCATGAATAATTATGATATATAAATACCTCACAATTCATGAAGGCTCCTGGAGAGGCAGTCAATGAAAATAGGTTTATTGTATTACTGTATTCATTTAGAAATATTCTAGTGTAATTTTGTTGGAGGCATTTAAAGGACTACTTTGAAATTTGTCTTGCATCTCAAGAATTCATCTTATTTTATTACATTTCCCCATTTTAGAGAAGATGTGCTCATCTCTGTTTCGCTACAAGAGCTTCCCCTTGAAGAGCAAAGCTTGGAGAAGTAATATTTTTGGATTGCAGCACTGAGAAATTGCCAGCATTGCCAGTGACTATCATTCTGAGAGAGGTAGTCCAAAAAATACAAGTAGCTTGAGAAATGAGTAGAAAACCACCTCCCTGCATCATTTTGTATAAGCCTCCATCTCCTTTTCAAGCCATATCTTTCCAAGTTACTTTTCCATGCTCCACTGAATACTTCAACTGCAGGGCTCTTTCTTTCCCAATTGTAGCATGCCACTTTTGATAGACTAGGACATTACAAACCCTTCCTTTATTGTTTTGACAGACTTGCTTTGTTCTAATTATCCCTGCCTCCTTGTCAGAACCAGCAGCCATTTAAATGGTAACCTAAAAAGAAAATTTCTAAATCTCCTTTCCCTTTTAACAACATCCATAACACTTTCTACCTTCATGGCTTTAGCCTGTCAAAAGCCAGCTCATGAAAGTAAGCAGTTACACACCACAGCTCTTACAACTCAACCTTCAGTTAAGACTAACCTTCTTTTGCTTGCTTAGCTGGGTGGTCTTGTCATGAAAGAGAGTGAGAAAGTTGCTTCAGGTGTCAAATGCTGAAAGGAGGAAAAAATATATCATATGTGTGCTACACAGCTGGTGTTCAATTGCCCATGTGCCAATACATGTTAGAGGGCACTATGAAGCAAGAAGCTGGGCAAGCTTGGATAGAGCCAGCCTATCACAGCTCATGGAATGCTGTTGGGGAGGGGGAGTCAGTGAAAGGATATAACCTACAAGCTTGTCTATTAAACAGACAGATAGGGCCAGTCAAAAAAAGAGATGGGGCCAGTTAGAAATAGAGTCAATGGCTAGTTAGGAAGACAGGAGTTGATAAGACCTGAACAGGTTTTTGGGAGCTGAGAATGTGGAGAGCATTCAGGGGAAAGTGTTGCTGTGTATAGAACCAGAATAAGGTTAAATGTTTATTTTATTTATTATCTAATAAATCTTCATTGGTTTTATTTTCTGCAACTCTCTCTGTGTTCAAGAATTGATAAGGAGGATTTAGTCCTATTTTAGTACAATGAACCCAACAATCAACACTTCCACTTGCCTAGTCTAGCAGCCACCTTGGGGCCCAAGTACCAGATCCAAGGAGGGATATTAAGGGTAAAAGGGCAGGGTGAGATATAGGACCCCAAGACTTGGAACTTCAGGACCAACCTGGATAGAGGTTCTGTCAAAAGCATCATCTCTCTTTCTTTTCTTTCTTTCTTTTTTAATTTAGGCAGTAACATATCTTGACTATTGCTGGAAGCTGAGGATGTGGACTCTCAGCAATTAGCAGCATATTTCTCTAATATTCTTGGCTATATGCTCTCTTTTCAGAAGCTTCTTTGAAGCTTAAAATTTGTATCACATCATTAAAACAAATGTGTTCAGTTTCAGTTGCCAGCTGGCTAAACAGTAGACATATTAGACAATGGAAATCTTTCTGTAGCAAAAGTGAAATAGGTAGCTACGTCCCAGATTCTATCAGAAGAGAATGTGGCCTTTATACGCCATTAAAAAGCTGTTGTCTCCCAGATGACTATTTGGGGGGGGGAAGAACATAGAAATAAGATCCCCCCACATTTATCCTAGCATGAGTGAGATTCAAGTGCTGCATGCAATACTGTAAATTTCATGGTTTACTCTGCAAATAGAATAATTGCGTGATATAAATGAAACATATTATGTATGTGCACAACACAACAAGCATGAAGAAAAGGGCATACATCAAAAAAATAACTACCCAGCTAGCTCAATTTGCTAATTGGGCATCAAGTAAATATCTTTAATTAATTAAGCCATTTTTGATCAGCTCAATGTATCTTTTAAAAGTGTAACATACCAATTATGATTTGTTCCTAAATTGACATGTACCTAAAGATATGCAAAAAAGGAAGCAATTACACTGTCAATATTCTGGGCGATTGTAATTAGCTACTCACATTAGTGAGACCCTATTTTCTCTTATGCTAAGGGTCTGTAATTAGTGTAATTTAGATAATATTTCAATTACATAGATTGAGTCTATTATCTCTTCTAATATGAAACTAAGTACATTCTGTAATTGCTCTTTTAAAAAGCCAGCCATATCTGTTCAATCTCTGTCTTCCCCCTCCTTCCTGTGCTCTCTCTTTTCTCTCTCTCAGTGCTCTCTCTTTCTCTCTCTCTCAATCTCTCTCCTCCCCACTGTATTTAGAGTCCTATAATATTATGCACGATAGTGACAGTTACAAAAGATGGTTATGGCTTTGTAAAAATGTCTACATGATAAATTCTTCAGGCACATTTCTGCCTATGTTTAATGCTTTTCAGTCCCCTTTGTTTGAAGAGTCAACTAGCAGAAATCAATGGGATTCATGAGTGCATAATTTTAGAAGGAGTGAAGAAGCATTCTGATTGTTTCCTTCAATCCTTTCCAGCATCTCACTTTGGGTCCTCAGAAAGACATTGTGCCCTCACTAAAAGACCATCAGGCAACTCAAAAGTTTTCACTCTTTCACGTTCCTTTTAATTCTTTTAAAGCCTCTTTCTTGGCTGTTTCTAAAATATGGTGCAACAAGCAATAATTTCATACTGTCCAACATATCACAGATAAAGACTGGAATGTATGGCCAAAGAACATTGGAGAGAGGTCACGATGACAGAAGGTATTAATTAGGAAAAATACACAAGCTTAGAAAGGCTGCAGCAGTTTGCTTTTGCCTGAACCTCCTAAGAAGGGCAAGTGTTTGCACCCTCCTCTCCTGCCACCCCCATGGAGTTGAGTGCCAACTATTTTTGAACTTTTAACTCAGCTATCTTAAATAAGATAAACCAGAGGGGAGAAGGGGGAGGAGAGAGAAAACGGGACAGTTAAACACATCTGAAAAGATGGGAAGACAAAGGATTAATCAGGTCTGTTTCCTGTCCAATTGGGACAGTTGGAAGATTTGTTGTCTAGTGGTCAACATGCATGATCTAGTGTGACTATTGCAAGGCATTCATGTTCATCGGCTTCCTTTACAGAACCATTTAGTAAGGACATGGGAGAAAGCCTTCTAGGTTTGGAATTCCCTCCCATGGGAAGTGAGGCTGGCCCCCACTCTGCTCCTTTTTGGCTGTCAGGCAAAGTCCTTTTCATTTAGCAGGTCTTCAGCTTTTATTTGGTGGTGGCAGAATGATCTTTTAATGGGCTATATTTTTATCTTTACTCTGCTTTGCTTATATTTTTCACTCTTACATTTTAACTGAATTATCTCTACTTTTTAAAGTATTTTTTCTATCGTATATTGTTTTAACTATATTTCATTTTAACTTATACTATAATCTGCTTTGGGTCCTGGTGGGATATTAATTAATTAAATTAATTAAATTAATTAAATTGTATCTCTGTCTCCCATTCCAAATCATGTTAATATGAAATTAATATGGTTTAGGAAGGATGCAGACAACAGAGATCTCATGGCCCTTGTGCTGTCCTTGGCTGTTTTCTGTCCCCTGGACTTTCTGGTGCCACCACTGAATTGGGTAACACAACTCTTTTTTTGTCATCATGAGGGCCACTTTATACATAAGGTACTTAAGGCACAGTGCCTAAGGCCTATGAAATATTTAGGGCCTACAAAAACAGGATTTTAGGGCCTACAGAAACATCCCTAGTGGTACATGAAGGTCAGGTGGGGAGTCGAATGCAAGAGTGCTTAGGACGTATGAAAAACTTATTGCAGCCTGGTTGTTGTCATGAGAAGCACATGGGAAATACATGCCTTATTTTAGAGCAGAATCTCAGAAAACCCCAAAGTCTCCAGGAAGCACATTTTTGATCTAAAACAAAGTGCATACTCCCTGTGCTCATTGTTTTATTTATTTATATGTTTGTTTATTTAAATATTTATATCTCTCTCTGTATCTGAGGATTTCAGAGCAGCTGCAATAAAATCAGTTTAAGACAGTTTAAAGCAATAAGAATACTTAAAAAAGCTGAAAAAATATTAAACTCTTGCACAGCTAAAACTAAAGGCTGAAAGAGCTGTGTTATTGCAAGCTGTATTGTTTCACTTTTTAAAATCTGTTTAGAAATGTATGCTTTTAATATTGTTAAAAAATAGTTTGTTTGAATGCTGACCTTTTGTATGTTTTTAATTGTAACCTTTTTAATGTGTACGCTGCCTTGAGTCCCAGTATTGAGAGAAAGGTGGGATATAAATAAATTAATAATAACAGTAATAATCAAGACAATTTTAAAATAATGTAAACCATTAACACATTTGCAAATTGAACTAAAAAACCCCAAAGGCTTAAATAAAAAGCCATATTTAGACTTGTAACTGGAATGCCACTAGTGTTGGCACCAATTCAGCCCTTAAGGGAAGGAGGTTCTATAGTCAGGGAGTCATAGCAGGGAGGGCACTCACAGATGTCCTCCCACAGTGGTACAGAGAGAAGGGCCCCTCCAACACACATCAGTTTTTTGGTAGGTGAAATTAAGTACATATTGTAAAAAAAGTCTTTTTTGAGCTTTTCCCCTCCCACTTCCAGTTGTTGCATGCCTCTGAATTTCAGCTGCATACTATGGTGACACAGGGGTGGACCTTACAGTCTACAGTTAGTATCTAGGGGTATATGTGTTGTTGTGCCCTTGCCAAACCCTGTCCCAGGGTCTACAACTTTGATATAAAATTAATCTAACCCACCAGCGAGGTCACTTGGATGTGCACGTAGAACGGTCGTATGATCGAAAAGAACCAGATCAGGCCAGTAAATCCTCAGTCACATAGCAACAGGAGACCTCATGTTGTGATAACCCATGGTGAACAAAAGGTCTTCAACCTTTTAAGGAGTCCAACTGAAGGGAGTCAAAAGTGTTCCGAGAAGATTGGGCACTGGAAGCAATAAAACCTTATCAAATCCATCTCCAGAAACTTACACCACAGCCTCAAAGTGGAGGAAGATAGATGACACTTTGTTATCTTCCGAGAAATGCCAGGTGTGGAGGTGTTTGTTCTTATTCTGTCTCTGTTTGTGTTCCCTGGGAAAGGATTTGCCTTCAATGTAAATTTTTCCTACAAATAGTCCCTGTTTTGGGCTAGTTAGGCAGAAGGGGCAGGGGAAGGAGAGAGAGGCAAGGAGAATGACTTTGATGCCTCCTGAGCGGTCCTCCTCCCTCCTCAGCATCTCTTTACTGAGCTGACTGCTTCTCTAACCAGAAGACTTCAGGAGAAGGTGCAGTATGCTTCCTATCCTATTTCCACTCTTTATTTCTAGTAACCCTTTGGATGTGTGTTTGTGTGTGTGCGTGCGTGAGTGCAAACTATTGTTATTCAATAAAGTCATTCATTGGACTTTTGTGTGTGATTTCTGACTGAGCCTGACCCCATAAACACTGGGTTAAAGATCCCTAATTACTCTGCTCTCTTTCCATTGCTAAAGCAGTGCTCAGAGCTAATCTTCCCCATGAGTGATAATTTTAACAGGAGTTGGGAATCCCCCCTAAGGGACCCTCAAGCAGGGTAACAGTGTGCCAAAGTTGGTCCTCAGGTCCATCACAGTTTCTGCCCTGTTTAGACAAAGTGTTAGCAATAGATCCTTTCACAATAATCAGATAGCTAAGATTAATATTACAATTAAAGGATTAAACTGTTACAATTTAAGTGTACTGTAAAAAGGAATGACCAGTCAGATTTAAGCAAAAGTGACTCACATAGTTATTAGCAGTCTTGTAAAAACAGTGGCCTAGTCTACTAAATTATGAATCAGTTGCAGATCTTTGCTGTCCATGTTGTTGTGTTACGTTACCTAGTGTATCTGTCATGAGTTTAATAACATTCTTCTACTGCTGTACTTTTTATGGTCTATTATATATTTATTATTGCTGTTGATGAAGAAGCCATTTATGTTGATTTCTATCATTTTCTGGTCATTAGTCACTGCATCTGACATTTCTGAATGAAGGACCTTATAAAAATTTTAATGACAAACCCATAAATTGTTCCTCTCTAGAAACAAATTATTCACCGACTTACACGAGGAACCATTAGTAGAGAATTAGTCCAGATTTGCCAAGGTTGACTAGAGTAAATGGATTTATTAAGCTGCTTTTCTTGTACATTTATTCTTTCATATTGCAGTAATTACAGGATATTAATCATGGTGAAATTCATAGGGAAGCATCTTCCCTCTTGTTGGATACCTATTGGCCTTTGTTTATTGTCCTCCTAAGTGTTCTTTTCCAGATACATATATGTTCCACTGGTCTGTATATTGCTTCATTCAAGACTAGCCCTATCACGAGGCAGTTCATTAGAATAGCACATTCACAACTAGTCAGTCAATTATTATATTTTTATTACTGCAGGGGGTACCATTTAGATTTCTGCCTTAGGTTTCCTTCAGAATGTCTCTGATGTAATTGTATCATGCTCTTCATAAGATGTAACACAGAAAAAAAATGGCCATATTCTTTGATTTCATTGAATGATATGCCCATAATTACACTTTTGGAGAAATTTGTGGTGCTGGTAGCCAGGTTAACCTTAATTAAAAGCAGGACAAACTCTTACTGAGTAGATCATGCAAGTCAGTATATTAGCAGTGTGTTAGCAGGACCATTGGAAACTGCCTTAAATTGAACCAGCCTGCTTGTCCAACTAGCTTGGTATGATCAACTCTTACTAGTAGGAGCTCTGTAGGATTTCAGGCATGATGCTTTTCTAATCCTATCTAAAGATCTCTGGAATTTTCTGGTAGTCCCCCATCCATACCCTGCTTAGCTTCTAGACTGGCTGTGTTTATGGTCTTACGGTGGTATACCATTTTTGTGTTTAATCACCACTGTGCATGTAGGTGCTGAGCACAAAAGCAGAGTGCATGTAGCTTCTTGGAATATGGTTCTTTGAAATAAACAACTGGTGTCTGAATGTAAGAAGTCTTTGCTCAGGATACCAGCAGAGGCATTTTTTTAAAAATATTTTTTTTCCAGTAGATTTTCTTCTCTCCACTCCATTCCCCTTCCTCCATTCTTCTTCTTCCAACAGTCAATCAGCCTTCCATGGCCAATTAGTCCTTATTGAGCTGATTTTGTTCCTCATCACTTCATGGTCTGCCCCACAAATAATTTGTGGTGTATTTCTGAAAATCTTGATATTCCCCCAAGCCTCCTGATTCCTCTTTCTCATGCAGGAACGGTGCAACTTTGGCTTCATCAAGACCCACATTTAGCGAAGGGGTTCACTATTCCTTTCTCTAGGATTTATCTTGCATTCCAATCCAAATGTAGATATCAAACTCATGAATAATGGTTTCATGATGTTGGACTACATTTGAGTAAATGATACAGATTATGGGTAATCTCAGTTTTACCAATCAATATGCAGGAGATCAGAGATAAACAGCCACAGATGGGAAATGATGACACTTGCCAAACTTCTCACTGCCAATCCTTGGCATAGACAAGAAAATGACCCATGACATTTGATTTCCAATCTGTTCCTAGAATTGAGTGAGAATTCCATTTTTTTAAAAACAAGAACTTTCCTAAGTTAACATTTTCCCCATAAATTCAGAAAGGAGAAACACACATACACACACACTAACAAATATGCCCATTGCGGCAGACAGTTTTGTGCCTACTTCTCAAAAGTTTGGTTTTAAATTCTTCTGTAGTCAACCACATTGATTGTGCTGAATTATCAGTCCTAGCCTTAGTCTCTTTTCTTTCCTGATAGGGTCCTAGGCATTAGCACTCATGTGAGCTTTCCTCTCTCTCTCCCCTTCCTGTCTTGGTGAAAGTTCTCCATGCCAGGGCAAAATGCATAAGAATGGCAGGGGGAGCTCTAGAGCTCATGTGAGCCTTCTTCCACTCCACCCCCCATTCCCTTCCATGTTGCCTCTGTATGGCTATTTCTGCACTACACTCTTATAGAGTGATTATTCCACTTTCAATATCCTATGGAATCCTGGGGTTTGCAGTTTCGGGAGGGGCCAGAAACTTCAAACACCAGGATTCCATAGGATGTTGAAAGTGGAATAATCACACTATAAGAGCATAGTGCGGAAATGTTATGTGAGTTGTCTTCACCAAGGCAAAATGCATGGGAATGGGAGGAGGAGAATGAAGCGGGGAGGAAGGCATGCACACTCAAGAATAATCAAATTAGTGAAGGTCAAACCTGCAAATATGGAGGGAGGACTGTACATCCTGCATTTTATGTTCCTAAAGTAGCAAAGTAACTTTCAGTTAGTAAGTGGAGCTAATATTGCATTTTTTCCCAATTTTCCTCCCATTTTCCTCACAAAATCCCCTCAGGAAAAACAGTCCTCTTTCATGGCTTTAATATTTCTGGGAATTTTACATCTCTATTCCAGTTAAGTTCAGTGGCACTTCCCAGGTAAACCGATACAGGATTTCAGTCTTAATTGCCTTAGGCTTTCAGACTTCATTGCTCAAAAACATACAGATATTGTTGCCCATTCAATCTACTTTCCTCCATAGCAATCCGATAGAAAGTTTATTCAGTCTAAATGAAACCAGTTCTGCCTCTGTTTAGGCTTGAATGCAGAGTTTCATGGTTACCCCTAGTTAGACATTTTCATTCCATTGTAATGAAAAACTTCAAACAATTCAGGCCCATGATTTAGCAATTGAATCCTTCCTTGTTACCACATAAATTAAATCTTTCCCCTTTGTTACCCTCCCCCATTGTATATTAATGAAAACCTTGACTTTCACTAATTATGGCATTGCAGATACACTCTGGGTGGACTGGAGTGAAGTCATTACTGAATTGGATTACTGAGCTGACAAAATTGAAATAAAATGACTTTCTGTTTTACTTTCAAAACCATTTGAAAACTAAAACAAATCTATTCCCAGTGAGCATTTATCATCCTATTAAGTCCACCTGGGGATATTAATGCATTGTGACTACTGCTTCTAGCCTGAGCCTCACCTCTAAATGGGTATTATGTGGTAGCAATGAACATTTCATAAAGATATATTGCTGATTATATTTCCATTAAAGACTGTAGCCAAGGCTGATGGCTAATTTTCTCCTAGGCTAATCTACAATAGAGAGCTTTTCCTTTGATGAGTTCATTGTTGAGAAGGAGATTAGTTTTCCTGTCCTCCACCTCATTTGCATGGTTACAAACCTGAGCAATGAGGTTTGCCCACATTCATTTCTCAATTAGTACTTTCAATTACAGTATGTTGAAAATATGGTCCACAGCTTCAGGGTAGAGCAAATGTGCCTCAACACATCAAGGGCAATCTGGGTGCACACACAACAGGTAGTGTGCATGGCTCATACTCCTGGTTTGGAGGCACAAAAAATTGTTTCATGGTGAGAAATCCTTACATTCAACAGATAGAGATCAATGTGGGGTTCCGTCATTTGATGACAGAACAACAGAGTCATATGCTGTGGAGTACAAGGCATTTTCAGTCTAGACAACGCTGATGCAGTCCTTGTACTATCTCTTTCTCTGTGTATATGTGTGTCTGTGTGGGACACAGAGACAGAAGCCGTTTCCTCACTAGACTGTTATAGTGCTATTATTCCACTTTCAATGTCCTATGGAATCCTCAATGGCTCCTCCCTAAACTGCAAATCCCAGGATTCCATAGGATGTTGAAAGTGGAATAATAGCACTATAACAGTCTAGTATGGAAATGAGCAGACACAGAGAATAAAGACGTTCTTTTTTCTTAAAAGTTGATTGGGACTGTTACTAACCCATCTGTTCATTGGAGAGAATAATTAGAAAATAGTTATTATGGTGGCAGTAATAGTTATGGTTTTGTTCCACCACCACCACCACCACTGTCCTCATTCTCACTATGTCTGGCTCAAATGAAGGTACCTGAAATGAAGGACATGATGCTACTCCCTTCTCACCCCACCTATGCAAACATCCTCAACGGAAATTTTACCCCACTGGCATACCCCTTCCCAGGGAGATATAAAATTAATATCAAACATGCCCGCCATGCAGAGAGGTTGCCTGGGTGGGTACATAGGCAAAGAGGTCAAATGACTGAAACCAGATCAAGGCAAGGAAAATCTCCAGTCATGTAGCCCATGGAGACCGTAGGCTATGCGCTTCCACATAAACAAAGGGTCCTCAGCCAAGAATAGCCAATTTAAGGGGATTAGCATGTTTTCTCCAGGTTCAGCAACTTTGACTTTGGAAAATCCCACAAGGCAAGGTCCATTTACATGATCCAGTCATGCAAGCTATCAAGCTGCTATTGTGTGGTAGGTTTCATTCTATTTTGGCCATTGTCCTTCCCAGGAGAGGGCCTGCCCTCAAGGTATGTTCTGCCCTATAAGTAGTCCTAGTTTTAGAAGGGTCTCTTCGGAGAATTCCCAGGATAGGAACACTACTCTGTCCATCAGAGAAACTTCCCCTCCACGCTAACAAACCTGCACTCTGTTAGTTCAAGGACTCCCCTCAGCAGCCCCACTTAGCTGAGTTCTGATTCTTTCGCCTCTTTCTGGACCAAAACTTCTGGACAGGTGCAGTATCACCTAAAACCAAAATCCCTTTTTCTATTCCCCTATCAATTTTCCTTCTTTCAACTCCATAGGTCTTGTGTGTGTGCTTGAACAAGTGTGTGGTGTGTGCTTGACATTATTTTCAATAAAACATTTAAATTTAGAACATTTGTTTGGTTTTCTTGTGGTTGGACCCTGTAAAAGTTGAGTGGAAGGTCCTGCTAGCATTGCCCTGCCCTCCGCATTGCTAAAATCAAGTGCTCCGTTAATTTTCCCAACCTTTGTATTTGGCGCAACTTAAGATGTCCCCCCTCATGGGGCCCCCAGAAGTCAGGGTAACAGAGACTCCATCTAAAACTATTTTCAACCTTAAGAGTTCACATCAGATGAAAAATTAAACCTGTTCCCTCCTGATTTGTAGGTGAAAGTCTCTGATGGTATTCAACATTTGAATCTTGTGACTGTTGGGTCATAACTGCTAATCCACTCCATTTGAAGATTATTGTAGTAGTAGAGAGGATGGCAAAAAGTCTGTGGAAGTAAAGGTTGAGGCATTTTGTGGTTGGGGGAGTTCGCCTGATTCATTTGAAGCTTCCTCTGACACTGTTATTCATCTGATATATTGGGGACAAAGAAACTAATACAGTGGCAACCATGTTGAGACTAGATATAGAAAATGTTGGTTCTGCTAGATATAAACCTCTTGATTTAGCCTGAGTGAAGTCCCAGTTCATAGGACCAACATAACAATCTATTTTATAACAGGTTACACATCAAGCTCAGAATTATCAACTCTGATTGGTCACACATCTTTGGGCAAAAGTTTGTGGCTGCCTACAGTGTTAATGCATGTGATCAATGGCAGTCATTGCTTTCTATCTCAGTGGGGCACTGAATCTGCTCTAGGTTTGAAGCCAAACTTTAAAGGAGTGATCCAAGGTGCTGAAACTATTTTGATTATAGGGTTTAGCAGCTTGGATAGTTCTTTTAAAGTTCAGACTAAATTTCAGAGCAGATTCATTGCCCCACTGACCTGGAAGCTGCTAGCTGTCACCTATGTTTAATGGTTACTATCCATGAGTTTTTTGCCTTTTGTGTTTATGTAATACACAAGTAATAAAATGTAATATACATGTAATAAAAGGAAACACATTTATTCATAAGTAGAGCAGTATGAGAGTAATTGAAAGATATCATGGTGTAGTGATACGAGTGTCGGATGAGAAGTCCAGGTTCCTGGTCAGTTATTGGGTGACTTTAGGCATACCACCCTAAGAGAGAGGCGATAGCTAACTTCCTCTGAATGAATCTTGCCATGAAAAACCTATGAGAAAGTCACCATAAATCTAAGCTGACTTGAAAGCACATGCAAGAACAACATAAAAGTAATTAGCAAAGCTAATGAAGCTCCAGTAGAATCTATGCAGTTTTGCCATAGACAGACCCAATTTCTCTGTTGGGTAGAAGTTATTTTCAACTTCTCAATGAGTTAACGCTGCACATTTTTGATATGCAAAGACTTTGTATAAAGAAGGCAGCTGCTTTGTGTTATGTTATTGATCCCCAAGACCCTGGACTTCTTTTAGGACTATGATTTTTATTGTCTGAATTTATGTTATCTTGAAGGCTTGTGGAAGGGGGAAATCTAATCTGTCTTTCCAACAACCCTGTGAAGTAGATCACTATTATTCCTGTATTGCTGTTCTTGCTGCTGTTGTTGCTATTATGTGCCTGCCGGTTGTTTCCAATTTATGGTGACCCTAAGGCAAACCTATCACAGGGTTTTCTGAGGGCTAAGAGTGTGTGACAAGGTCACTCAGTGAATTTCCATGACCAACCATGAAATCAAACTCTTGTCTCCAGGGTCATAGACTAACACTCAAGCCACTACATCATGCTGGATCTCATAAATGATTGGGGTTCCACTCAGGAACCTTTGAAGTTAATGCTGTGTCTGCCATATAGCCTTTATGTTAAGTCAAACCATCCCAAATGTGCCTTCAAGTTGTTTCAGAATTACAGTGACTCTTGGATGAATTTATCATGGGGTTTTCTTGGCAAGATTTGTTCAGAGGGGGGTTGCCTTTGCTTCTTCTGAGGCTGAGAGAGTGTGACTTACCCACAGTAATCCAATGGGTTCCTGTGTTACCAATTGGAAAACTAAATAAATGAGATAGGTAGATGATATAGTTGGTCGATGATATAGTTGGCAGCTGTGGCTTGGAGGAGTTTATCATAGCTCCATGTGTTCTTCAAAATCAAACCAATAAAGAGAATGCAATCAAGATGTAAATGCATTTTGATCATAGCTCAGCCAGTGAGTGTGCTCATCAAAAGGCTCATGTGAGAAAAATAATTGAAACCTGTAATATTATATCACTTTGCACCATTTGCTCTGTCTGCTTTGAAGCCAAGAGCCATTTCAAGCTGGCAGAAGACATGGCTACTTCCCTGTTCATAGGTTTAGGCAAAAACAGACTGGAGTGTGTGGAAATGGGCTGTACATTAATAAGATTTTAAAACACTCAGCTTGTGTTAATAATTAACAACACTTGCTTTAGGGACTCCATTTCAGCTTTCCAGGAAATGTAGCACATATAGAAAGCACTACAACTCTCTGAGGCAACCAATTAGACTTCCACAAGACTTCATCATTAAAAAGAGCTATTTAGTGAAAGGATATATTTAAAAAGATAGGAGAAGGAGCATAAGCGTTTGCTACTAGTTTTTTGCTTTCCTTTTTTCCATGGTCTTCACTGTGGTACCAGGGTCAGCTCATGGTGTGTAAGTGTATGTATGCGTGTACTTATTTGTACAGCTATACCTCTGTTAATGAAGAGTGTGTATTTCTGGGCATTACTTCTTTAATCTGGTTGATACCAGAGGCAGTAATAACATGGAAAGTATAGGGATAGGTCCCTACATCACAAAAAGGAAGAGCAGTTCTGTAGACTTTTTGTTAAAAACTAACTATATGCACATATTAAATGAAACAACCAGGTCAGGCAAGCCTGCATAAGTGTATATTCTTCAACATTTCACAGAAGAACCTTGGGACATATGTGTTAAAGCAACAACATCATCATGTGGTCAAGATGGCAAAGGTTATTGATGAAGAACTCACAAGCTTGGAGAAGGCTGTTGAAGTTTCCTTTTGTTTGAGCCTTCTGGAAGAGGCAAGATTCCAGCCTTTCCCCTCTGCTGAGTTGACTGAGTGCAAACTACTTTTTCACTTACCCGGTCTGCACCAATTGAAGTAAGCCAAAGCCAAAGATGGAAAGTGGAAGGAGAGGGAAAATGGTATATTTAGCAGATGAAAAGAGTGGGATGTCAAATTGGGACAGTTGGAGAGTATGATAAATAAACAGAAACACTTCAGACTTCTAGACACCATTGAAGGCTTCTTTCAAAATGCATGTAGGGAGGACTTAGTATATCAGCCTTTATTTTTTCTCACAATTTTCAGTTCGATGGCCAGTCTTACAGACCCATGCTTTTTAAACATGTTTGAAGTATGTGGTGAGATAGGGTTATCTGCTGTCCTCTTTTCTGTTTTGCTTTTCACACATGTTCCATAAGAGATTCAGGATGCAGCCAGTTACTGCCTATTGTTTGCAGACACACGTGCCCGGGGTAGCTCTGTTTACTACACTGTTTAATGCAGACACTGTTGCAAACACACATCAAAATTGTGAGTTTCTCCATCCCCCTCCATCATCTTCCTATTGCTGATGCTGCTAAAATACTTTCAGATATGCAGAGAATGGGAGGAATGGCAGGCTTGGCGGGTATAAAAAGTCTTTTTGAAAAACAGCTTAGCTGACTGAGGTTTTGTTCACTGCAGTATGCCTGTATGTATTTATGCACATCTATTTTGATGCCTTTTGTAAGGTCAGTGGCAGGGCAACTCCTAGAAACCTTCAGCCAGCATGGCCAATGGACAAGCATGCCATACTGAAAGGAGTATGGTGTATTAACCTTGGCAATTGTGTAATTTTCCTGTATGGCCAGGTCCAGTTCACAAGTTTCTGAATTTTCTAGTGCTTAAGTTTAGAATTAAACTTTCAACACAAACAAAACAAAACATGAGGGTGGGGGAAAGGAAAGATCTGATAAGGGGAAAAATGGAATACCTACACAATGGCTTCAGTTGTCAAAAATACTATCTAAAGGTCTGAAATTACCCTTATCTTCATAAAGACCATCGGTTTGTTGCAGACGGAACTGGAACCAGACTTAGTATTGACTTGCTGAAATCAAACTAGATTTAAGTCAGTTATAACTAACTTTTTATGTTATTTTCTCTGGATCTAACTTGAGCAAAGTTTAGATACATCCAATGATTTCCAAAATAAATGTAACTTAAAAAAAAACTGAAAAGTGCCATGTCAAACTATGTAATTCACCATTAACATGATTTATTGAATTGTATTATCTACTGCAGTGATTGCCCTTTTGACCTCTCAGTGTTTTTTAATGTAATCTTAATTTTTCAATTACGTAAGTGATTTACATTTTAATGAAATAATTTGGAACATAGGAGTGGGTTTTTTTAACAGCAAAATCCTATTAAATTCTTAGCAGGCTTTTATTCAAGATAAAATGCCTGACTTGTGTAACTTTGTTATCATGGTGATATTACTTTTTTTTTTAAGAAATAGAATATACAATATTGACTGAGATCCTAGATCAACAACCTAGTTAAATATAGTTAGACAAGTAGCATCCCCTGGCCCCACCCCCTGAATCCTGCTTTACTTGGCAGCTGTTGCTGTAAGCAATGGAGATCTGTTCTCCATATAGTTAAACTATATTTAACTAGGTTGTTGATCTAGGATCTCAGTCAAGGAGCAGCATAGTCTCAGTCAAGGAGCAGCATAGTGATGTTTCCACTGCCCTCCCTCCAGCAATCTCCAGTGTGACAATTAAAAGCAGGGCCCCTGGTGTAATTCATCCATACAGTAAAGACTGATGACAGGAAGGGGATGGAAACATCAGTAAGTTGCACCCCAACCAACAGAACATAGATTTCCGTTGCTCACAGCAGCTGCTGTCCAGTAACCCAGGGTTAGGGGACCTTTACAATCATGACAAAAGTGCTACAGTCATGAAAACTTAGGGAATGTGAATACAAAGCTGTTATAGATATATTGGTCTAGGTTATGCATCCATAACTGCAATAGTGCATTCCAGCTGTTATTATTTCGTTCTCCTCAAATACAGATAGTTCATTTTGGCCAATATGAACAGCCCCAAAAAAGTCTGCCTTCCTAACTTTCGCTGTCTTTGGTTGCACTCCAAAGAATTCACATATAAAGTGAAACTCATTAAACTGTACCTCTTTTGACTTCAGATGAAATCCAATTAATGCCTATTTCACACTAAACATTTCCGAGAGAGACAGAGAGAGAGATCGAGAGATCAGTATTGACAAAAACCAATCTGCAGCAACATGCAACATTTGATTTATATCTTTGAATTAACTGTTGAACGAAAGCATGGTAACATTAATGGAAGATCAAAGAAAGGTTCTGGAAAATGAATGTTCAGCCTCTAGAGAATGACAAACTTTGATAACATTACTTAAGAAATTTGCTAAAGTATTTTTTTTCCAAGCTGAAAATCTGAAAAATAACAGACCTTCAAAAATAACCGCATACATGTTATATAAACAATCGATACTCGGTATGTATGTATGCATGCATGCATGTATGTATGTATGTATTTATTTATAGCATTCATAGCCCCCTTCATTCAAAAAGGGCTTCCATAATGGCCAACAAATTGTTAAACTGACAGTTCCCTGGCCTTAGGCTTACAATATAAAAAGACAGGATGTGCAAGGGAAAAAGGATGGCAGTGTGGGAGGGAAGTAAGTCCAGCAGCTGCTGGTTGCTCTTCTCTCATGCAGAGTCCACAGCAATGGTAGTTGTATGAAGAGAGGGTCTCTCAGTAGCCACTGGGACCACTGGGAGCTGTGCCAGACTGCTGTTCTCTCTCTCTCAGAGACCACTATAGGATTTGAATATTAGAAGAAGATATCAGCCAACACATAGGCCTCATATATGAGAATCAGTCATCCACAATGAGGATAGAAGATTTTTTTTTTTTTTGAAAAAAGAACTCTTCTTTAATGGAAAACATGCAGTACATGACTGTACAGAACATCAAAGCTTTTAGAAACAAATTGCTTTACGAACAAATACAGTTCAATGCAGGTTCAAACAGTTCTTTGAAAAAGGGTGGTAATCAGAGAAGACGGACACTTTCTTTTCCTATTGTGATTTTGTTGAAGGGAAGACAAGCCTAATCAGTACTGGAACAAATTGGATCTTCTTATGTCTAAAAGAGAAGAAAATATCCTGGCAACATATGGAAAAGTTACTTCTTAGACTACAACTCTCATAATCCCCCAGCCAGCATGGCCTTTATGAGCTCTCTTCAATCCTAGATAACCTTTTCCTCATTGATTAATTTGAGTCTCGGTAAGTAAAGTGGAAATGGAGAAGTATTTGTTTCAAATCTTGTCTCACTAAGAAGTTTTAAGCAAGCTGCAGGGACAAACCAGTAGCATTATATAAGGCAACCACAGAGCAAAATCAAATGAAGACACACAATTTCATTGTGTGACAAAAATCTGAATTGATGGGTGGGGGGGAAACATTTTGAAAGGAAAACTATTCCAACAGTTAAACAATGCTCCACAGGCATATTTCTGTATACTGGTATATTACACTAAGGTAAAGTCAGATGTCAAAAACATTTCATGTTGTGACTGTTGCCAATGAGAACAGTTCTTTGTGTTCTATAAAAGCTGTCCCAGATATTTTGAAGCATCTCCCTCTGCCAACAGTTTGCATATGTTTATGTTCCATTAGACACATTGTGTTATGTTCAAACACGACTACTGTGGCCCCAAAAAGCCCCTGGCATTCCCCAAAGCTGCCTGAACCTCCCCAACTTTCAATATCTTTTTTTGGCTGAAATGACACAAATGTCCCCAGTCCACCAGCAAATGTGACATTTAAGCTACTCTACACTTCAGAATACCTTAACCTACACACAAACCTCCAGTTTTATGATGCTGATTGGAATATCAAAAACTGCCACTTGCACTCTGTGTCCACTCTGATCTATTCAATGCTCCAGGATGACTCACCAACTTCCTGCTTTAATAAATATCTGGTATCATGTAAAAACGTTTTTATTGACCAGGTTTTTTAATCATTCAAATCTTGTTCCAATTTCTGGTGGTATTTGTTTAAGTTTATTGTTATGCTTTTTGACAGTACAGTAATTACTGCACTTGCTTGAGATAATATTTAGGGATGGAAAGAATATTCAGAAATATTTGAAAAATTAAACAACAACAATCTGATTTCTTGACTGACAGGAAACCATGGTGAGGAAAATCCTAGGCAGGTGAGAATCTTCACAGTTAATGACTTATTCAATGTGAAAAATGTATCTTTTTCTTCTTCTTGTTTTGCATAGAAGAGAGCAGCAAGCAACATTTGTATGTACAAAACACAAAACTGTGTTTTGGGGCAGAAAAAAACCCTTACCACATTTCTTAGACATAGGAAAGACATTGGTCCTTTTCTCACGGGGTAATTAAATCTTCCCAGGCCGACCTCGAACGGGGGCCTTTTTCACCTTAGAGAGAACCGGGTCGCATTTAATTTTTTTGATTCTCACCTCAATCCGCGCGGGGAAGCCACCATCCAGCATTCACGCACACTTTTAAAAAACTGGAAGAAATGTGGTTTTTTTCCCTCCAATCTGTGCTCATCGTTTCGTGAAAAAGCGACGGTGTGTACTGATTCGTGCGGGGGATCAAGAGAGGATGGGATTTAGGCGTGGCCAGCAGAAGCGACAAGACCACCCCCAGTGCTTTCCAGTGCTGCTATCAAGGCTGAAAGGACCGTCATTAGCGAGGCTAGCACCCCAGCAATGTTCATCAGCAGCTCGTGCTCCATACACAAAACAGCAGAAAGCAAGCAAAAAGAGAGAAGGGGGGAAACGTCTCCATGGCGGCTCCAAAGAAAGGTGCGGGACAGGTGAGGGGGGGGTTCGTTGGAGGATATAAGGGGGCACGCGTGCGTACTGATGTCCGTGATGATGCTCAGAGTGTTTCTTTTAAAAATTGAGCACAGCCAATCACTGCCAGACAGGGCGGGGAAAGGACACCTACGGGAGTGGCCATGATAATATTGTGTGAATGCATTGATGCTGCCTAAGCCTCTTCCCTATGGAGCCGTGAGAACGCTCCTAAAATTTCAGTCCGTGTTAGCGGGGATTAAGGGAAAACCCGCCTGGATCGTAGCGGCACAATTTCTGCACCCCGTGAGAAAAGGGCCATTGTTTTCTGCACAGGAAACTTGTTTCCTGCCTGTAAAGAGTGTGCTTTTTTTTTTTTCACAGAATAAGGCTTGAAGTGCAAATAATCTTTGAACACTTTAAAAACAATTTTTGCTAACTTTCTTACAGTAAATGGAAAAGTGAGAAAAATTTGTTCTTGCATGTGAGAACAAAATTATGAAGATTTCCATCGGCACATAACGACTATCTCACACTCTTCTCTCCCTTCACTTCCGGGATCTCCTTTAATGAAGGTATTTTCTGTAACTATAGTTATATAGTTCTGTAACTATATTTAGTGAAAAGCCAGTCTGATGTAATGACTAGGGTGATGGACTAGGACTTGTGGATCCTAGTCCATCACCCTAGTCATGAACCTAACTGTGTGACGCTGGTCCAGTCACTCTGTCAGCTTGGCTTACTTTGCAGGGTCATTCTTGTGAGAATAAAGTGAAGGGGTAAAAAACTGTGTACATCAGGGGCCTTTCCAGACTACATTGTTAGAGCACTATTATTATTCCACTTTCAACGTCCTGTGGAATTCTGGGGTTTCTAGTTTACTGAGGCCATCAAGCTCTCTGGCTGAGAATTCTAAATACCTCCTTCCTCAACTGCAAACCCGGGGAATCCACAGGATGTTGAAAGTAGAATAATAGTGCTATAACAGTGTGGTCTGAAAAGGCCCCATGTTAAGCTCATTGGAGGAAAGGTGGCATTTAAATATAATTAATACACAAGTAAACATTTTAGTCTCATTGAGTTTAGTGGAGCTTATTCCTGATTAACTGTGTATAAAATTATACCCTTCCTCAATTTCAAAACATTTAGTTCTGTGGTATCTGATGCTCATTTTTCATCTGACAACAAAATAGAATTGTTGCTAGAAATAATCGAAACAAAAATAGGCTTGGTGGAAAATCTAGGGTTGGAAGGCAACCTGTAGTGCAATGCAAGGACCAGACCGAGCATTTGGAAAAGTTACTTTTTAGGCTTTGATTCCCAGAATCCCACAGCCATCCTAGCCCATAGACTCTGAGAGTTATGGGAACTGTAGTCCATATAAATAATTTTTCCAAGTTGTGTGGAGGCCACAGCCCTCAGCTGATCCTGCACAATCCACTTTCACTGCCTCTTGAGGAAACTTCCCTGAATGAGTCTGTGAACTGGTCCATCTTCTGGTGAAAAGGGGACTATACGTTGAGTCACCTTCAATGTTATTGTCATCTACACAAAGGCAAACTCTGTCAGAAGCATTGGTTGAGACTGTGAATCATATTTTATTCTGCTGACTGTATTAGCAGTACTGGAGCATGGATGTAGGAAGCAATTGTGCTACATCTTGTGTTGACAGTTTTATGTCTGCCACCCTTCTTGGTGAGCAATAGAATTTACTTTCTTCTCATCCCCACCCCTGCAGGAGTTTTAAGATATCTATTTATTGAGCTTGGTATGGGTAAATAAGCCTCATCTTCTTAGGCAGAAGGGACAATTTCTAAATGAACATGAGGCTTTCTAACCATATATCTTAAGCAGCTATTTACTTTGCCCTCCCTAAGGGTCTTTCCACAACAACAACAACAACAACAACAACAATAATTTTTATCCCGCCTCTCCCAGTGGATCGAGGTGGTATTACAAAAATATATAAATACATTAAAACATTAAAATGTACCCCATCCTCCCCACCCACCAACCCTTCTATCCCCCTAAAACACATTAATTATTAAAAACAAATTAAAAACAAAATTAGAACAAAGAGACAAATGATGAGAGGCGGTGGAACACTAGTCTGGGAAGGCCTGTCGGAAGATAACAGTCTTGACTGCTTTTTTAAAGCAGTCAAGACTGGTAATGTGCCGGGTCTCCTCCTGTTCTGTTATAGTGCTATTATTCCACTTTCAACATCCTATGGAATCCTGGGGTTTGCAGTTTAGGGAGGGGCATTTAGATTTCTTAGCCAGAGACCTCTTTGGCCTCAGGAAACTACAAACCCCAGAATTCCACAGGATGTTGAAAGTGGAATAACAGCACTATAACAGTGTAGTGCAGAAAGGCCCTGGAGAGCTGCTGTTCAATAACCCTGTGCAAGTGTTACAGGCAGCACAGGTAGAAAGGGGTTGCAGAGGGTAAGCATACATTTAATCCTTAGCAATCATGTGGTTCCTCAGAGCATCCAACCAGATAAGAAACAACAGGAAACTTTCTTTATCAATGTAGATTTTTTTGTATAGTTGAGAATCACATGTGGTCCTTCAAGGTCCTTCAAGCTGATGCAAGTGTCCAAAATCCTCCTTGAACACCAAATTCCACAACCTCTGAATAATTATGTAAAGGGTTTTGGAGGTAGCAGCCTCAGTAATTGATCCTCTCCAGACCTACTCCATCACTAAAAATGAAGGAAAGATCCATGTTATCAAAACCAGACATTTCTTGTGCAGCCTTATGCAGCCTTCAGAAAATTGTAGAAGGAATTATAGGAGAAAGGGGAAGCAAGGGAAAAGTGTTAAGAGGGATGGAAAAATGAGGTTTTCAAAACTTCATGCAGCAGTTTCCTTCTCTCCCAAGACAGGGAAAAGGCATGGAGCACTAAAACATCCTATGGAATCCTGGGGCTTGCAGTTTAGGGAGGGACATCTTAGAATTTTCAGCCAGAGAGCTCTTTGACCTCAGTAAACTACAAGCCCCAGAATTCAACAGGATGTTGAAAGTACAATAATAACACTTTAACAGTGCAATGTGGAAAGGCCCATAGACAACTATTGTTGGGATACAAACGCTACAACTTAATTGGTTCCAACTGAAGAGACTTGGCGTAGCACTGGGCAGCAAAAACGAACATCAGACAATGCACCTGACTTCCAGTAGGAACCGATCCACTGTTTGTTTCTACTATTATCTGGATGTGAGGCAGTTCCATCAGCCCTCAAGCTTGGAGCTTCCCTGAGGAACATCTCATCCAAGAGGACTCCCAACCTGGGAACAATGAGTATACACATCCAATCTTCCCTCAGCTTAGATTCAGACATTAGCCCAAATGGCCTGACAAAAGGACAAAAGGGGTGCAATATAGGTACAGAAATGTAGCCCGTGTTTCCAGCAACAGCCCTCATGCACCAAAGCCAAGGGACAAAGAGTAAGAAGAAAATGAGGGGAGTGTAGCAGAGCAAAGTAGATCAGACAGGGAACATACCGACTCATGTACAGCTGAATGAAGCTTCCCTCTGACCAATGAAGCAGGTAACTGATGGGCAACCCAACAAATCAAGAAGGCCAGCACACACGTTGGAGGGGGTTGGTGGTAAAAAAAAAGTTAGGACTTTGCAGTGATGATAATCCTCCTGCTGCTCAGTGCCTTTTTGTGAGTTGTAAACTTTTGCCTATGTGCTGACATTCATGAGGGCAAATAGAAAAGTCACTTCACCTATTGGCTCAGCCTTATCAAACATGCAGAATGTTTTGTGAGGCAGTAGGGGCTTTTAGGTGGTGTGACAATGTTTGACAATGGGATAGCTTGTTTTATAAGGTGGTAGATTTTCCTTCATTAGAAGAGTCTAAGCAGAGCTGGATTAATGTTGGGCATTATAAAATAAATTTTTAATTCTTTTTAAACTGTTTTTAACTCACTATGTTGTTTAATATGCTTTAGCTTTATTTAAATTATTTTACTATTTAAAACTGTTTAATGCGTTTTAATGTTATTTGTAAGCTGACATGTGGTCTTTTTATATAGGGTGGAGTGTAAATATTTGTGGACGTAGACACACTAAAGGCACCAGTTTCTGTCTGATCTTATAAGCTAAGCAAGGTCAGGCCTGGTTAGTACTTGGATGAGAGGCCACCAACAATTACCACAATGCTGTAGACTATATTTCAGAGGAAGGAACTGGCAAAACCACTTTTGAGTATTTCTTGCCTAAGAAAATCCTATGAAACTCATGGGGTCACCCTAAGTCAACACACATGTGCGCATGTGCGCGCACGCACACACACACACACACACACAAATAAATAAATAAATAAATGTATTTGTTTTTCCTAAATATTTTCCTCTGCTACCCCTATTTATTCATGTATGCTATAAATACATTAGTATATATTTTTTCTTAAAAGAAATATGATTTTCCCAATTAAGTTTAATTCATAGCTACACTAGCAAAAAGGTAATATAGTTTCCTTATCTTGCTCCCCACCTAGGATTCAGTCCTATATGACTTCAGTACCCAGTATTTAAAATTTCTTTGCAAGCAAATTGATTTTCTATTTGTGTTTACCCACAGACTTGTTCTCTCTATCACCAATGTAATCATGACTTGGGACAGATACTAGTTTTGTCCAAAAAGCCAACCATGTCCAACTTGTTTTAATAGTGGAACTGTGTATCTTGTGTGACTGCTTTCAAGCTTATCCCAGTTCAGCCAGGAAGGATGCTGTACATCTTTTCCCCTACTGATACCAGATTCCCCTACCCACCAACTGTCACTGTCAGCACTGTCTAGTGATTGTCTTCTTAAATTGTCCTTGGCTTTATTAATTATTTCTTCTGGTGTGATCGTTCCTCTTGCTGTGTCAGCCAAGGTCATATCCACTGTTTGCCTGACTCCTTTAATTGGCCATAGCGGAGCAATAACACAAGGCAGTTCCTATTTTCTTTGCAGCTAAGCTGGCTTGAATGTTTGTGTTTCTGTGGGCACTCTTTCTTGCGTTTAAGACAGTAATCCTAGGCATATTTACCTCAGAGTAAGGCCCATTTAAGGCATGCTTCAAAGCATATCTGTGTAAAGTTGTGAGTTGTTGACAACTTAATTGCCACTTTTCTTTACACAAGTCATGTGCTTAAGAACAGAAGAACAAGGGCATTACTTTTTAAAAAAAATTATTTTGGATGATGACTACCAGAATCCCAAATCTGGTTCAATAAAGTAACTTCACCAAACTCTAAGCTGTCTTATGCTGTACCAAATGAGACTCCTGATACGTCACATTTAGTATTGCTTATACCAATGTTTTCTAAGTATGAGTCTCAGAATGTGGTTGGACTGCAACTCTCACCATCTCTGACCATTGGTCATCGTGACTGGGAGTTATAGTCCAGAAACACTGGGAAGCCGAAGTTTGAGGGAGGCTGCTTTTCTGAACTAAATCTTGGTTAGTAGCCCTTTGTTCCATACAAGTGCCTTTCTAAGCCCTATTTTGTGATGCCAGAGACTGAATCTTTGGCCTTTCTCAGACTTATGGGAAGGTACTAGAAACTGAGCCTAGATCTTTATTACATGCAGAGCAAGGGCTCTACCACTGAGATATATCCCTCCCCCACAGCGTGTGATATGTAGAATTTTAATGTGCACAACATTCCAGCAGAGAAAGATAAAGTTACCAGGTGCTGTGCTTCTTGAACTTCTAGCTGACTAGAAGTATTGCATGTCCATTTGCCAGCAGCATAGACATAGTCTTGTTTTTAGGCCCTTTACTTATAAAACTATCCCACCTGTCCTTTCTCCTTTCTTCTCGAAAATGAATTCTGACAGCACCATTTCCCACACAGATTCAGAAGCCTGTCTTTACAGTGTGACATAGGGAGTGGCCATCCATATACTGAGTGTGACTATTGCTCCATTTAGCGCATTATAGTGAGTACTGATATTGAATGACTGCTTCGCCACCCCACCCCCCAAAAAAGAGGTAGTTCGCATGCTCAGATTGATAGACAGGGCACTATCCAGTAAATCATGCACAAATTTTATTTGAATGGACAGTATACCCCACCTTTCTGTTAAAAATGGAGTTCAAGGTAGCTAGCAATAACAAAACATAGGTTAAGAAAGGGAAACTTAGTGAAAACATAAATCATCCAAAACATCTTTAAAAAGCAATAAGAAGAAAGAAATAGCATCCAACTTCTCATCTAACCCACCTGGAATATCAAGCAACCTGGAGTGTCAAAGGATGGTCTAATACAGTATAAGGTTGCCTAGTTGAAGCTGTCCTGGAGGATATGCTGTACCCTATCACATGATCAGCATGGTATTGGTGGTATTAAGAGCACTGACCACCTATAAAGAAAATGCATGAGTAGTGTATTTCCTTTACCCAAGGTCTGGGTACACATAGGATGTTGTACACATTGGCAGCTGGTTGTTTCCATGTGAGCAGGGTGGTGAAACTTTAAAGGTGCTATCCAAGGCGCTGTACCTATTTGAGGAATAGGGTTCAGCACTTTGGCTAGCTCCTATAATGTTCAGATTAAAACTCAGAATGGATTCATTTCCCCACTGACATGAGAGCCATCAGCCAAAATTGATCACTCCCTGGGATCTTTTCACTGAGACTCTTCCCAGATTGGAATTTGGCTGTTGGACCAGAAATGGTTTCCCAACCAGGACTTAGTTGGTGTGAGATCAGGTGACTAGAAAGAGTATTCTATCTTACATGTAACCCCAAGTCAAGAACTAAGATCCTGTCCCATTACCATCATCCTGAGACTTAAGGTAAGCCAAGCATGAGAGACAGGACTATTTTGGTGCTGGCAATGCAACACTAAACACTAATATTTTTCAGAAGGAGACCTGTCTGACATCTGCCTGTTTAGTCAACCTTTAGCACTTAGCTTTTGGGTTGCAGTGATGGAGGTGTTGGTGCTGAATACAGCATAATTTTTGAGTTCTGTTGTAGTTGTTTCATGAATGTTGGACAGTCTTATACTGTTCTTATACTTTGTTGTTGCTTTATAGTGCTTTTTAAAAACTCTGTAAGCCACCTTAGAGTTTCATTCCTTGGAACGGGGTACAAATAGTGAAAATAACTAACTACAGAAATGAAATACAGTAACAACTCCCAGTTGACCTTCTTCAATGAGTTAGAAGCAGGCATGAAGATTTAATTAATGATAGTAATATAATTAGGCTTGGTCTGAGGATGGGATCGGACTTATTTCATGGCTTTGGGCAAGTCATTTAAACCCCCATGTATCTAGTCCCCCCTTCTGATGATAAATCGATACCAACAATGCTGCTCACCACTGAAGGACACTGTGAAGGTGAATCCTTTTCTAAAATAGAATGTGCAATACACAGCAAATTAGTACAAAGCTTGATATTCTGCTATCCAGTGACTGGGTAGCAACCTGTATAATGAAGGTCTGAGAAAGAGCAGGGGAAATCTTTCGGTATTTCATAGTCACTTTCCTGTGGAGTCTGCAGTGCTATCATTTCAGGCCTGTTTAAGTAAGACATCAATCTTGAGTGTGTGTTGAACAGTTAAAAAAATGATATGCTTGTACACACCCTTTCTTATCTATCCTGCTAATGCTTCAGCTGGTATACTTGTTAACTTGCCAGGAGACAGATTCAAAGGATGAGCCACAGATGGTTTTTACTAAGCATTCGGTGTCATTAACTCTGTTAAATAAGTCTCAGTCTATAATTGTTGCACCCGCTGCTTTTACTGTTTTTCTCTGCTGTTGGGCTATTTAGAAGCCTTTGGGGCTCTTTAGAAGCCATTAGCTGTTGTCCTTTTGTTTTGCCTTTCTCCCCATGTATTGTGATCGTATGCTGAAGGAAGATTTGATTATAATTATGGCAACACTGAATGGCCCCAATTAACCCCAGGATAATCTGCTATAAGAAAACATCTAAAGAGATTGACTATCTTGTCTGTTTAGATTTTTTTAGCTTTTTAACAGAGGACAAATGGTGGGAAAGAGACACATTCTAAGGTGAAATGACTTGGCTGGTTTGTTAAAACAAAGCATTCAGACACACAATTTTGCCTTCTGTCCATGAAGAAGATGCTTTAAAACCATGCAGGACTTTGGTATCTTTCTGATGAGAAGGGAATTTTGGAAGGGACAGCATATCATGGGGGAATGAAAAAAAATGTTGTGTCTGATGAAATCTCTATTTTATTTACATCCTAGTTTTCCTCTAAAAAGCTCAGAGTGGTACACCTTGTACATAGTTATCCTCCATTGATTTTTATCCTCACAACAATTCTGTGAGGAAGGCAAAGCTTAGAAAACATGAATGATAGTAATTTTCACGGCTGAGGTAGGAACTGAAATTGGGTTTTATTGCAAAACAGGCTTCTACATCACATTGGCTGGTGCATGAATATTAAAAGTACATGCAAAACAAAATGTGCACTGCTACTAGCCACACAATTTGAGTTCTCTGTTCCCACTATTTTATTTTGTTCCAATGAGCTTATGGAGAGTGATATTCAAGCCAGAACCTTAACCAAAACTAAAATTCATGGAAATAATAGACTATGGGCTCCTTATTCTGCGTTATTTCTTAACCAAAGAATTCAGAAATAACCTCTCAATTTTTATTTTCAGGATTTTTGTTTTTTTAAAAAACATTCTGCAAATAACTTATTATCTCTAAATATTTCTTATTAGCCCATTTTTATGGAGTAAACCACACTTCTTACAGCTGTCTTCCCATATAGTGATTGTTTTCAGTGTCACTACTCCTAATCAGGACCTTAATAGTCTAAAGGCACCAGATCCTGTCTGCTCATGGTTAGTACTTGGATTGGAGATTACCAATGAATACCTGGTGCTGTATGCTATAATTCAGAGATGCAGGCAAAACCATCTCTGGGTATCCTTTGCCTAAGAAAGTCCTGTGAAAAATTCATGGGGCTGGCATCTGAACAGGTGACTTGAGGCACCTGTACACACACATTACTGATGAAGTGACTAGGGTGTTTTGGTTTGGTTTTGGTTTTGCTTCCTTTTAGTGTGAACACTTTGCTGTCTTTTGATGATGCCAGAGCAGCTTCCCTTCAAGCTGAAGAGAATTCCCCAGTGGAAACGATACTGAGAGCTGGCCCCGGTGCTGAAAAAGAATCATTTCCTACTTCAGTTGCTGAAGTTCTTCTTCATAAGGTTATACAACTCCTCTCCTCTTTCCTTGAAATGCCACGATGCAGCAGCCTCTTCTTAACATCTCCCACAGACTTCACCAGCTGTGCTGCATCAATAGCATTAAAGAGGGAAAATTTGACTGGGTTGTTGACTTTTTAACTCTACTGATCACTTGCCTATTTGAATACTCAGAAGAGATATGGAGGAAATGCCATTTCCACTGTCAAGTTTGCTGTGTGCTGGGCATGCTAGGCTAACATTTCCCAGAAATGAGTGTGCTGCCAATGTGGAGAATAAATTGATTTCTTTTAAAGGTCCTGTGAGTCCTAAGTACCTTACTACAGCAGGCTGCCTCTCTGCACGATCCAGTCAGAGGTCTTGACTAAATATGAGACAATCTCAGTCTAGATTTCATTGAGGTTTTCTCCCAGGTCCCAGCTGCATTTTCATCCTCTCCTTTTTTTTTCTTCCATTTGGGGCTGTGAGACTTTCAGTTTTCTTTCTGCAATTTGTGCAACTTGTTGAAGTGTGTTTTGTGCACACTTTATTTCTTGGAAACATTGTGTAAATCTAGGAAATATGTACATTCTCAAGGAATTTTTTGCCAAGGATGTTCAAGAAAACTTCTCTCCAGTTTGGTAATATTTTGGATGAACAACTCCATGGGGCTTTAATACTTGACAATGACTGGGAAGGCTAGCCCAGTGATTACACACAGTGTAACAGGCAGCAGATTTTGCATGTCATGGAAGGGCAACCAACTGTTACCCATTTTAGTTTATCCTGATTAAATTTTTACTTTGTCAGGGATTAGGAGAAGTACCTGTGAGATTTTCTGCACCAACTGCCAAATATATATGGAGTGACTTGGGTTACTATGAATCTTGACTTTGAGAGGGGAATACCATTTGCTATTCTGCCTCAGGTAGTCAAATCCTCTAGGCAACCTCTGATTATTGGCCCAGTCAGTAGCTCCTGAAGAGGTATGTGACAGGATTATTCTCAGGCTCAGAAGAGGCTGGACAGAATTTCTTTGGCTGATCTAGGCTCACCGCTGTGTCATTATAATACCCTGATGAGTGGCTCATTCAGAAATATGGCAAGAAATGGAATATTGTTATTCATCTAAAAACTAAACCTTTTCAGGTAGAAGGCTGAGAGTGCTCATAGGCAGAAAAACTAAATCAAATTCTCAAATTTCATAGCATCACAATGCTATTTCCCCCTTCTTGTTATACAAGAACTTTATCATTCTGTAGTAACATTGATTTTATCATGTCCAGTCTCCTGTGCCCACCTGCCATCTTTTCCAATATATCACTATGAAAATGTTAAAGCCACAGAGCTGCTGGGCAAATTTCTTCTGCAGACAAAGCATTCTGTCTATTTGTGAAATTGGCAGGGTGCCCTTAAAACATATCACTTTTCCATTATGTGCAAAGTGTTTTAATCTTGATCCCTAATCACCCATAATAACGATATTTACTGTGGCACTGTATCTCAGGGTCCATTATTAAGCCATTCATTCCATTACCAAATGTCTCCTTTATACTAGCAGGGCCAGAAGCAATTATGCCTTAAGATTTTTTCTAATATACAAAGTCCTCATTATGTATTTGAGTGCCTGGGTTACCAGCAAAACCAATTTTGGATTTCATTCCACAATCAATATTTTTATTTTGCTCTAATGGCTTTGCTGCCAAATAACTCGCTCCGATCTGTGTAATGTTCCATGATGTAATCTTTCATAGTGCAAACTTCCCTTCAGATCATAGCAACAACCTCCACAGCAAAGTTCTTGATTAGACAAAGCGTAAATATTGAAGTATTTCAAGTGTGCATGGTAACATTCTTGACAGAAGGCTAGAGTCTGCTTTCTTCATGCTGGCTTAAGGCAAAGAATTCCCAAAATAATGACTGCTGGTACATTAGGAGCTTCCTTATATGGTGCATGTGCAGATGTGAATAAAGCCTTTTTTTTTAGCTTCCCTTGGGCATTCCACCCTATAAGATCGCCTATCAGAGTGGCTGGCTCTTCTGCCACTCTTTCCCAAACCTGAAAAATAGGCAGGCTTCAAGGTAAGAGAAGCTGGTGAGCCTGGAAAAGACAGTGCCAGGTGTCAGAGATGGTTTGACCAAACCTCTAGAAAATACTTTCTAAAGTTAGTGTAAGGGTCATGTTGCTTTAATTGCTTTAACTGTTAAGTGCACCTGGGGAAAGGAATATGACTCAATCTGAGTTTGTGCTGAGTCAGGCTGATGAGCACCAGGTGAAGACAATACAAGGGTTGGCCAGGATTGGCTAGGTGTCTGTATAAAGGAAGCACAATCCCAGCCAACAATACACACATTGTCTGAAGTGTGTGTCTGCTGGGGAGAGAGCAAGCTTGATATGCTGGATTGCCATCTGGACTTTGTAAATATTGTATATATGTTGTAACAAATAATAAAGAGCCTCCATATTGGAAGATTGCAACTTGGAGTTGGTGAGTGTTACTGGTTTAGTGCTTGTGCTGCTAATGGTGTTCTCTGCTGCTAGGCATGCTTCCATAGCTGTGTGTAGCTATCTCTGCTAATCTATGAGGAGTTTTTCATTGACTGGCTATTTTTGCCTTTCCCCCCTTTTGTTTTTTGGGGACACCAGGCCTGTTCTTTGTTTCACTGATGAGTATTAAATACAGATATTACCATTTAAAACACACAGAAAAAAGAATGACTTCATCTTTCAGCCCATAAACAATCAGTCTTTAAATGATGTTTTCACACAAAAACAAAGGCTGTTTCTTAGATGTTTTTTTCCCCTTTTTGATTGCTAAATGGATTTCTCAGGTATTATTTTAAAAATATTTTTACTTGATTAGAAACAATATTAGATTGTGTTTTTAAAATGGTTTATAACATCTTTGTACCTTTAATAGGTGTGCCTGTGTCAATGGGCTTTTAACATATTATATCCTGTCATATTTTTGTTTGGAATGGCCTGTGGCTAAATACAATAAATATCTGAGTCTGGATTTTTAAAAGTATTTGTAGGCATTTGTAAGGAATTGTGTTTTTTCTTTGATGTATATGGGTTAAAAACTCTAAGGAAATAACACCCTTTTAAAGATTCAACAAAAGTGGCATCACAAAGATCTGATACATAAAGAATACATTTACTGTATTTGCTGGTGTATAAGATGCACCGGCATGTAAGATGCACCCCATTTTAATTTTTTTTTTCTGGGGGAAAAAAACTAGTTTTTTTTTAAAAAAAATAGCATAATTTCTCCTGTCCCTCTTCCCCTCCATTTTGCAGGGGAAGGGACACTAAGGAGCACTAGAGGCAGGGAAAGAATGTTCGTAGGATCTTTCTCTCCCCTCTGATTTGCAGGGGGAAGAAAGGAGGGAGAACTAGAGGTGGGGAAAGAAAGTTCCTAAGATCTTTCTTCCCCCTCCTTTTCCCCTCTGGTCTGCAGGGGAAGGGAAAGGAAGGCACTTGGGAGAGCAAGAAGAAAGTTGCATGAACTTTCTTCCCCCCGCCCCTGGAGCTACCTCTTTTCTCTTCCTATTCAAAACTGAAGGTAAAGTGGGGGTGGGGGAAGCCACAAGGGTTCCTTTCCCCCTCTGGAACATTGCTTTTAGTGCATTTTACCTCTGTGCTGAGAACTTGCATAGTGGCAAAATGTTTAGGAAAAGAGTTGGTTTTTGCCAGCTGATAAAACCCACTGGCATATAAGACGCATCCTATTTTTAAAAGTTACTTTTCAGGAAAAAAAGTGTGTCTTATATGCCAGCAAATATGGTAGTATTTTGAAGTCTACTTCCTAAAAATTGTGCACTTTAAAATGTAAATGGGTATCATACACGAACATACTTGTTCCATGCCTTCAAATCATATCTGTAGCCCTAAGGAGAAGCTATCATTGTGTTTTCTGAGCATGAGAGTATGAAACCCAGTGAGTTTCAATGGCCGACCAGGGAACTGAACCCTGGTCTCCGGGGTCATAGTCCAATGATAGAACCATTACACCCTGCTGTTTTTCACAAGACATATATTTATAAAGCAGCAAAGGTGATGTTGAAATACTAAAGAGGCACATAGCAAACATGATCTTCAAGGGGTTTTGTTATTATTTTACATTTAATAATCTACTGTGATGGACATTTCACAATTACTGTAGATTCTGAAATTCTGAAATATCAGGAATTTTGTGTCTCTCTCTCACACACTCACAAACATACACACAGGAAAGGCAGCTTGGCAAAAACATCAGTAAATGGAAAATGGAATTTCAATGATCTCAAGCCTTCAAGACAGGGCTGGGAAAACTATCCCATCTCTGTTTCAAATAGTGATATTGGCTATTAGTCCTGAGATGTGTCTGAATATTGTCTCAAACACAATGCCGAACCTAATTTTCATCCATTCTTTTTGGCAGTATTAGAACCCAACATTTCTCTGGTATGGTGGATTCATGGTTAATATAGATGGAAGAAGAAGCAGAGAATCTTTTGTCTAAATAATGGCTGTAATCCTGCATCAGGAGATGCAGACATGAGACATTGCTATAATAGTCTCCAATCCAAGCAACTAGCCCAGACATCTTCTGATTGGTGGAGGGCAGGAGAAGTAGCAGACAAGCATCCAGTTCTTTTCTTATAGCTGGTCTCCAGAGGTCTCTGTATATCATGCCATTGTTCTGCACCCATATATAAGAAACCAACTAGATGCTTGTGTGCTGCTACCCTCCCTCCAACAACCAGGAAATGGACAGGTTTGGGGGCTGCTGCTGAGAAAAGGTGGATTGGGGAGTCTTGGTCATTGGATGGATGGTGCAATGATCAACTGGGGAATTCTGAGCTTTGAAATAACCAAAAGTGAAATGCAACGATATAGTTCTCTAACAGCACATCAACCATGGATTTTCCTTGCATTTGCTTAAGAGATATTTATTCTAATTGTTTATTCTAGATAGTTATTTCTTCTAGATTTGTTTTTTGTTTGTTTATTCTGGATATTTATTCTAGTTATACATATATGCATTTGTGTGAAAAGGAGGGTGAATGTTGCTAGATATTTCCAATGAACCATAGATGGCCAGCCTTAAAAAAAAATCAATACAGAAGTTATTCACATTCATGGCCTCTTCATGTAATATACTGTGAGTAATATTGTCAGCAAAATGTTTTTCAAATATCTCTGAATGACACAACAACTAAATAAAAAGTCTCAGTAGGAGATTCATCATTCAGAAAGACTCTATTGGATAGCCCTGCCGATTGCACATTTTGCAATGGTGGCAGAAGAAAACCTCTTAGTTGATTTGGTTTCGCTCCATCGGTGTTGAAACAGAACCAAAGTTGTGATCAATCACATTTGCCATGAGTTCAATGCTACATCATCTGCTTGAGTTGACAGGTTCCTGTGTGTCTTTAGAAGCTGCTTAGAAAACAGAACTTTACAATCTGTGGTCTTCACTTTCACAGTGCTGGAATTAGCTGAGCTGGATTGAACAATTCCCTTCTAAGCCTCTCCCCAAAATAAAGAAACCATCTCAAGGTCTGGATCCAGCAACTGCTTATGTTCTGGTCTTTCTGTTTCAACAGACAAATGGTGGGAGTAGATATAATAGGCTATATCCAATGCCATTCATGAAGTCTTAGGCCCTTTCTGCACCTTACCTGCATCAAACAATGTCCCAGCATCGTCTTGGCAGTGCCTTTGCTGGGATGGGACCATGTCCCGAATGCTCTCCTCTGTACCTGATTGGCTGCTGGTGGATGGTAGTAGTCAGAACATGCCCCTTCTTTCCACAGTGCAGCTGGCCTCTTTCCATGTTGTACTGAGGATGGAAGCACCTAGATAGCACTTCCACCCTTTCCACATGGCATCAGCTGGCACAACCATCAGGCAAAAGGGGCCTATTATAAGTTTTTTCCCCCAGTAATAGTATTATGCACAATCATGATGGCTGGGGATGCAACAGGAGTGGGACCTTGATGACATCATGTGGTAACATGCATTGCAGCCCACCATGTCGCCATGTCGCCACGGTGGGATGGGGCTGTAGTGTGGAAATGGCCTTATACTCAGGCAATGGGTATTTCCTTTCTTCTCATCTTTAGTCCCTGTAATCCTATTGCCTCCACCCACAAATCTTTCCTGCTGGTGAACAGAATACAACCCTTTGTTGCTTTCAACCCCAGAAATAGGTACTATTTCATTTTTGAACAAAGGCTGGTATCCTAAATCGAGACAGAATGCAAATTTATGCTCACAGAATCATATGATGATTGTGCATTTGTGAATAACAACACTGTGCAACCGAATGTACAGAAGTATGTGAAATGCACAATTGCAATGTGCAATGTTTCCCTGCAAATGCAATGTGCAATGCAAAATGTGTGTATGGATCTTTAATGCACAGTGATGCCACATGCACAATGGCAACATGGACACAACTCTGCTTCTGCAACCTTCCATTGAATATAACCTTCCACACTGGATACAAAAATCAAACTGCTTTTGTAGATAAATTTAAAGGACACAAGACAATATCTTCAGTATTTTTTTCCTGAAGAAATATCCTATGTTTATTGGGTAAATTAATTAAAACTGATTTTCAGCTTCAAAGTGCTGTCCCATCTTCTTCAAAAATTAGATTTAGAATCTGTAAAATATACAATTTAAAAAAATCTGTGGTAGGTGGGCAGAGAAGAACATTTCACACTACTTTAAGATTTATCAAGGGGAAGAAATAAACAACAGACATCGAAATTAATGAGCTGTCTTCAGCTATGACGGAACTTCAGGTGTGATGAGATTCTATATCAGGTTAGTTTGGGTCTATACTAAAAGTCTTAGTCCCCCAATGTTGATTTGTAAAAGTTACTAAGATGTAAGGAAGGCATATATTAAATTGAACAAAAATTCAACAGAAATGGAACATTTCAGTGACCACCACCACCACTGTTCTTTATATAACTAAATGGAAAATTTTGTGCTGTAAAGCCAGTACTGTAGTTTTCCCATAGTGATAATTGTATCGGTAGTAATGTAAGGATGGAGAATAGAAGGAACAGAAGAATAGTAATTCTCATAACTCATTTGAGAATGGTAATGGAATTTTTTTCAGATATTTCTCATCCTCAGAAAAAGGGGGAGAGAGAGAGAAAGGGGGGAGAAATAATACTTGCTAATAGCAACAGCCTTGCAGAAGCTATGTTAGCTGAGGAAAATAGGCCACATTCATCACACAGTTTCAGTTCTTTTCTCTATTTTTACTCCTTATTATCTCCTCCAGCTTTCTTTCCCTCTTTGCTTTGCTTTCTGTTTGTCACAACCTGCTTGGGTGTCATGTACTTCACACCTCCTCCCCCATGGACTCATTCTCCTTTTCAGATATTTCTACAAGCAGCTCTGGAACTCTGTCAGCCCTGGCAGGTCTTTCCCCAAAAGATTCAGTCTCAAGGATAAGTGTTAACAACACAGACTTTCCTATCCATTTTGTTCTGATTTGGTTTCTTACAGGAACACAGTAGGATCTACTGCTTTCGTAGCACTAATCACCTCACACAGCTCTGGTTTCTTACCTCTCTCAGTGTTTAGGGACAGAGGAGAAGAATTTTCTTTGGCCTACATTTTTAAAGGAATTAACCTTAGTTGCACTGCCTGGAGTAATATGTGGATCAGGACATCATTACCATCCTATGGAATTCACACTTCTCTGATTTTTGTGATGCAGTCTTCAGCTTAAAGCTTATGTACAAAAATGTTTATATTAGGCACAGTTCTATTTCAAAATGCATGTCTTAGGCAAAACTGAATAGGAAAAGAAATGTGAATTTTTAATATATATTTTCAGTGAGAATGAAAGTTAAAATTCACCAACAAATCCTCCAGTATTCATCTGAACATTTAAAATATAATTTCATACAACTAAGGAAGAGAGAGAAAAGAAAAAAAAAATGAAGAGAAATAAAAAGCATAAAAAACAATGAAGAGAAGAAAAAGTTAAAAGAAAAAAATAGAAATATGGAAAGAAGGAAAACAGAAAGACATGAATATAAATTCCAATATGTATGATTAAAATACAAAAAAACCCTACCTACACACACACATACCTATATATATATATATACATATAAACTTATACTGCCTAAAATGTCTACTATCTCACCATTTACATACATTCTTAAGCTTCCTTCCATTTCCAGCATAGCTATAATTTCTATGATAACATATATTATCTAATCTAATTTATTCAGTCTATAAACTGTAGATACTATTAATTTGATGTTTTCATTTAGTATAATGTGCTCAAAATTCTAAATTAACCTCTTTCAGATTTCCCCACATGTTCTTAAATATGCAATTATTATATCCCAATCCTTAATAAATTTACCATATTTCTCCCCTCCCAAAAGAAGCGTGAGTTGATCCAAATAAATTATATTTAATATTTTCTGAATCCAGTCATCTATAGTTGGAAAAGTACTTTGCCTCCACTTTTGTGCTAGGATTATTCTTGCTGCTGCTGCAAAATAAAATGATATTTTACCTATTTTTCTTTCCAAGTCATCGTCCATGATAGACAATAAGTATAACTCAGGTGACATTGTGAAATGTAGACCCAGTGCATGAATTGTCTTCCAAAACTTATTTACTTTTTTACAAGACCACCATAAGTGAAAAAATGTACTTACCTCAGAATTGCATTTCCAACATTTATTATTACATTTCTTATACACTTTACATAACTTATCTGGGGTTAGGTACCACTTATATTGCATTTTGTATAAGTTTTCTTTAATATTTGGCAAGCCATATATTTCATCCTTTTAGTCCAAGTTTTTGTCCATTGCTCTAAACTTATTGGGTGGCCAATATTTTAATACCATTTAATCACAGAGTCCTTAACTAATTCATCCTCTGTTTCCTGTAATAATAGTATCTTATATGATTTAGAAATAATTTTAGTATTTTCTGAAAATAATACTGCATTAAGTGGTCCTTCTTCTTCTAATAAACCATTCAATTTTAGGTCCAGTTTCAGTTTTTCCCTAATCTGTCTATATAATAGCCAATGACAATTTATCCCTAATTCTTTAAATTCTTCTTGTGTCCTTATTTTAATCTTGTCCTTATGAAATTCTACCAAATCTTTATATCTAATCCATTTATCTAAAAGAATATTCTCTTTTTTTGTACACCTCTTGAGGAGATACCCATAATGGTGCTTTAGGGCAGCATCTTAATCTATATTTATACCATACATGTATTAATGTTCTTCTTACAAAATGATTGTTGAATTCTCTATTTGATTTATTTTCATTATACCATAGATAGAAGTGCCAGCCTGACCATATGCCAACTACTTCCAGGTCCAATAGCTGCTTGTTTTCTAATGTTATCCATTCTTTAATCCAATTTAAACAAGCAGCATGAAAATATAGTTTTAAATTAGGCAATCCCATTCCACTCCTTTCCCGATCAACCTGTAGTATTTTTAATTTAACTCTCAGTTTCTTTCCTTTATTACTAATAAAATTAGTAATATCTTTATGCCATTTTAAAAAAATTGTATCTCCATAAATTACAGGTTTTGTCTGAAATAAATAAAGCATCTTTGGAAGTACACACATTTTAATTACTGATATTCTGCCCAAAAGTATCATTTCAGATTACTTCAATTCTTAGAATCTCTTGTACTTTCTCTCCACACTTTCTCCAAATTCATATGTGTTTTACTTCCTTTTCTAATTTTCGTAACTAAAGATTTTTCTTTTTTCCTTTGAATTCTATATGCTAATCATTTTCCTGCTTTATTTGCCCATTCAAAATTTTTCTGCTTTATATACAATCACTTATTATTAACTTCCTCATTCATTTGTAATTCTAATTGTTTCTGTAACATAGTTATTTCTTTGAATACAGATTTGTCTGAAGGATTGTCATTTAATTTCTTCTCCTTCAACTTTAATTGTTCATTTATCTTTCGTATACTTTCTCTCTTCCTCCTTACTTTTTGAATATTTTCCTGAATAAAGAAACCACACATTACTCCCTTATTCGCATCCTAAACTGTTTCAATATTAGTTCCTTTATTAAGATTATCCTGAAAGTAATTTTGTGTTGTCTTTTTAACTTTAAGGACTACATTTTCATCTTGTAACAATCTATCATTTAAACACCAATTCCATTTTGGTTTACCCATCCTTATTGTTAGAAGAATTGCATTATGATCTGAAAAATTTCTTGATATGATTTTCATTTTTTTCACATTATTAATAATTGATTTGGAAACTAGGAACATATCAATTCTGGACAATGATGCATGGCTTTCAGAATAAAAAGTATATTCCCTAGATGCTCCATACATATACCGCCAAACATCTAATAATTCTATATCGTCCATCATTGTTTTAAATGCTTCAGGAAGCTTCCCCTGTGAATCCTTTATAGTTTTGTTTGCTTCCTTGTCCAGTAAAGGGCTAATTACTTCATTCCAATCCCCTAAGGCTATAATTTTATTATAATTAACTTTAGATATCTTTGCATTTAAGTCCTTGTAGAATTTGCTCTGGGAATGTGATTTTTTTAGCTGCGCCCTCATCCCATACTGAGGTCAAAATTGGATGGATTTATGATGACTGAACAGAACTTGTAAACTGATAATTGAATAGCCTAGGCCATGCTGGTTAAGGGAATCTGGGAATTTGTAGTCCAAAAAAGTAATATTTTCAAGCTCTGGACTGACTACCTGTGATACTGAGAAAGACCAGATGTAGACACATATGCCCATCCCAAACTGTATCTACTCCATCTTGTTCCCATTTCCACTTGCATCAGTAATTTAGTGTGTTGAGCATTTAGGCTTGGTTAGGTGCTAAACTTGAAGGACCAGCTTAAGCATTACAGAAAGGGAGACAGTGTCTAATGCAGATTTACCATTTTCCAGCTGTAACTCTGTGTTCTTTATGCCATACGGTTTCACCCTAAGGAACTGTAGCTTGCCTTCAGTTGTTCACTGCAGCAGTTCAAGTGATGAAGGGGCAAGACATGACACTGTCAGTCTCTGTTTACTGAAGTATGCAAAAATACAGGTTAGAGTGGCAAAGGTATGTCTTTTTTCAGTGATGCCACTTCCTTTGATTAATGGTTCTGCAAGATGATGAGAGGATACAGCTCTACTTGCAAACAAAGTTGAGGCCTCATGGAGCCACTTGAAGATAAAGCACACTTGTGAAGCCAATATGCAGTATTTCACCTTCCCGTCAAAAGCCACAGCAAGTGGCTGGGAAGCTGGAGGCTGACAGACAAATTTCAAAATGCCAGTGGCTAGAAAGGGCAGCTAGGAGAAACAGAGCAACAATCCTCCCATTGGAAAGTGAGAGCATATCCATTACAGATATTATATATGTATCATCAAGGGATAGATCAGAAGTAATTTGGTACAATATCTAGAGAGTTGGATTTGCATCCAGGAAGCCATTACACATAGCCATAAAGCCCAATGGTTGTTTGCGGGCGGGGGGAGACTATAAGCCTTTCTCCACCCCCAAAGAAAACCCAAGCCTTTTCTGTAGGATGTTGTCACCCCACACTGGGGATGGGAGAAGGACAGGACCCAGAGGATGCTTATGCACAATGTCAACTGAGTCCTGCTGTTCTCCTGTCTCCAGGTGGCATCATCATGCAATAAATCATTGACCAATTTTTCCCATCAATGACAGGTGATCGTGCAGCTCTCCTGCCACCCTCCTTCACTTACCTAATGTGTTGAGAGTCAGGAAGCACAATGGGTGCACTTTCTGCCCCAGTGCAGCCTGGGACAGTGCCCAGCTGTGCTGTGGAAGCAAGAGGTATGGCCATTGTGCCTCCTGCATTCCTGCAGGCAGCCAGTGTAGAGGGGAGCACTTTGTCGCACTCCCCTCCCAAAAGAGGCTCTACTAAGATCCCCGCTGCTGGGATCCAGTAAGCTGTGGAATGGGCCAAGAGAAAATAAAGAGAAAGTGTTATGAACATTGAAAAATAATTAACACATTAAAAAAAATTACAGAACCATTAAAAGAAAAGCTCTCCTCAAATTTAGCTTATTAATTCTGAGAGCTGAGGACATCTCAGAGCCCCAGGAAATTACTTGTTAAAACTACAACTCCCACAATGACTGAGGAAGCATTAGTATACTGTCTGAGGCATTATGGGCATTATAGTAAAAAAGAAAGAGAGAGAGAAAGAAAAAGAAAAAGAAATTTTCCAAGTTCTGGATCCATGTGGCTCTACATTTGCTGTTATTTTCTCTGAGAGATTGAGGACCAAATTAGTATCTTTCAATGTTTTTTTTAAAGTTTGTTTAATAGCATTTGCAAGGGGACTTGTTAAAGGTAAAAAAACAAGATATGAGAAAGGAATTTAATTTTTACCATACATCCCTAGTATTGATCAAGTTCCTTCCTGACAGGTATTTGGCCAGGTACAGAGACTGAGACTGACCAGGGAGGCAAAGAAATAGATTCTCCCTTTTCCTAAGTCATTATTTCATAGAGACATCTAATCATGGCAAGCCATGAACTTAACACCATGTCTAATTTGGCCCTTAGCCTATGATTTTTAAGAACAGCAGAAAATATCAGCAGACAACAGTATCCTTAGTCCCAGTGCTGAAGTGGTGGGAGAACTGGAACTATTATTTTTTCTCACTCACATGATGATGATGATGATGATGTCGATGTCAAAGACCATCTGACAGAGAGATCCCAAACTTCTCACCAAGGAAAAGAGCCCATGAAAAAAGAGAGACAGGAGGGAGGAATGGGGGAGAAAATTTCTGTTTTAATAGACTCCATCCATCCATGAATTTTGGCATCTTCACTTTGAAAAACATAGCCACACCTATGTGCCCACACATGTTTTTTTTTTTTAAAGAATTCATTTTTGATTACTTGTAGCTGCAGAGATCTTAAAATTCTACTTGCAGATAGCTTTTGGAAGAGGAAACCATGGATGAAAATCCAGGTTAGGGAATCTGAAATCTTGTATGCAGAACCAAGAGTTTCCTTCCTTCACACTGAGATTGAGAGATTGCTTTATCCTGCCTAGATGTTTCCCCATTCAGAACTTCCCTGTTCCAATCAAGTTTCCCCTCACATGAAGAAAATAAGGTTAACCATGATTTGCTTCAAGTATTGATAATAGGATAAAACAGCCTTGAAAAGGTACTCCATCTTACCACAAGCAACGCAAGCCCAGTATTGAGTTCTCTTTCTGTCAGCTTAAACATGCCATGATGTTATCTAAGGCCATTTCCACACAGGGTTTTTAACACGGGGCAGAGCGTCCTCCAGGGAGGATACCTGCACCTAGAAGTGGACTGGGTCAGACCTACTTACTGTAGATCCGCACCCCAGCCCGCTCCAGAACGACCCCAAGTGGTCATCCAGTGTACTTTTGAAAGACCGCTAAAAACAGGTCTTTCAAAAGCGTGGAGCGTGCTGCTGCAAGCCTGCTCCCTTATGCAGATTCACAGGCTCACATTGGTGCAAGCCTGTGATCTGCTGGGGGCAGGCTTTAGGCTGGTGAGCTTCAGCAGTTGGTTGAGAAACTCAACCAACCAGAAGCTGCCATTTTCATCCCCGGAGCAGTGCAGAACGGTGGCCATGCACTGCTCTAGAGAAGCGTGGACCAGGCCAGGGAGCCCAAAAGTCCAGTGAGTAGCGTCACGGGGTGATTCTCTTGCCCTGTGCGGAAATGGCCTAAGTTATCTAAGTACCAGCAAAAGATGTCAATCTGGCAAAGAGAAATCAGAGTGATTATATCAGAACACAAGTAAGTTTTATTCCATGTTACAATGTCAGAAAGGGAGCATTAATTTTTAAACCATGGCATTAGTTCTGCTGTTGGCTACATGATTTTCGATTCCAATCTCATCAACAGGATGTTAGTGAAGACAATGGAAATACAAAAAGGCCCTGGCTAGTGATATTTTTCTCAACTAGTCTCAATGACACTTAAACCAGTATATATTTAGCAGAAAGACTGTAGGGATCATTTCTATGAGATCACTGCACACTAGGAGCAAAAAGAAAACACCGATGAATCATTAATGACCTTTGAAACATGTGCTGAGAAACATCTACCAGAAGAGCATTTTGCAGATGTCACAGTGATTAAGGGCAGTCACACAGGATGAAACCAATCTGCAATTTTCATAATTTCAAGCAATTATTTTTTTCCAAAAAAACAAAAAAATAAGTAAGCGTAGCTGCTGGCAAAAGGAAAAAAAAGAACAAATTACTGTAATCTCAATGAGTTATAAATAAAATGTACAATAATTCTGGCAGACCATTTTTATTTGTAGACAAAGCTGATAAGTCACTTATAAATTCATTTTTCTTATCAAGCATTATTTCTTAACATGGGGTAAATGCTGCTAATTCCATTCCAGCATTGCTAATACATTAATCGCAAAGCATGGCATTTCTGCTTCAATAGCTGTGCTAGATAAATAATTACGTTAGAAGGGGAGAGAGAACTTTTGAGAAGAAACAATGAAAATTTTCTTTTGCAAAGGTAGAGGACTTCAGAATTAGAATTACAAATTTGATTGCTAGTTCTAGATTGAGGCAAGCAGTTTTATATTGAGGCAAGCAGTTTTAGATAATAGAGGAGAACCAAATATCAGAGATCTTTGAACCAGCCTCAGTATTCACCCTGGGTGGTACCTTCTACGTCTATGTTACATTTCTGCAGGCAAGGCCAGTGTGGTGGGCATTATTTGCTTGTAGGCAAGGACGTTGGTGCTTGGAGTATGCTAGGAAAAAGGCTGCCCTTTTTCTCCCCAAAATGTTCACAATATCTTTCATGACATTGTTTAATTGTATAAAATTATTTAATTTTGTAAAATCAGAGCTGCTTCCTCCTCACAGTGTTTTTGCAGCCTATCAGGGACCATGTTGTGAATATGATGATATCATAATGCCAGATAGCCAATCAGCTTTGAAGTTGTTGAAATATTAATGAGGAAAATGGTGGCAAAATGTTGGCCTCACTCTGGGTAAATTGGGGGGAAGAACAACAGTTTTTCAAAGCTTTCCATCCATCCCATCCTGGAGTCACTGAAAGTAAAGCTGGTTTTTTGTCGTTGCTTGTGAACATAAATTTGAGGAACTGATGAGATCTGCTTTAGCCAAATAAACAATAGCTTCTGTAGGCCATATCAAAAAGACCAATAATTTCCTCATTAGAAAAAAAAAATCACAACATTGGTATTTCATCAAGAAGGAGGAATTTCCTCAGGAAAAACATTTGGCTAAGAACTGAATCTCAAAGAAAATCAATTCCACATCTAAAGTCTCTTTCTCTTTTACTCCAAATCCAGCTTTTCTCTCTGTGCTATTTATAAAATAACTATTGCTTCTTGATGATGTTTTCTAACACTGCCTGCTTGAAAAGTTGCTTAATGGTGACTTAGTGACACACTCTGATCTTTAGCAAACACCACCCAAATAGTCATTCAGTAATCTAATTGCCTTGATAAGGCTATTTTCTGCAAGATTGCCAAGGATTTTCTTTCTTTTGTAGAGGTCAGCACTGTTTATAGTTTATGCATTAGTGAACCAATCACCTCTCAGGTGCTTAAACTGTTGGAAAATAAACTGTTGTCAGAAATGGACTTCCATTGGCTTATTTGTCTAGACCCCAATCTTGCATTCTATTTGCTCCAGCGTGTAGTTGCAGTTACAATCAGAAAACAATAAAATAAAAGGCAGTGTATTTTAAATGTTCTTTTAGAACCAGAGTTACATGGACTCTTGATGATTTCATTTTCCCCCCTTACAGAATCCTTTCTTTAAACAGAAGGGTTTAGTCTACAGTTTTTGTCTATCTGTTAGTTCTTTTGCTTATTCTTAGTAGACACTACTTAATTGTCACTTATTACACAAATACTTATAGACTGAAACTTCTCACTGTAAATACACCCAAGCAATGATGCTCTCAGAGATGCAGTAGAAAAAATTAAGTGGATCTTGTTCTTTTTGTTTACTTGTTTATTCTTCATTTATTCAAATACAATAAAAAATTATGCCAGTAGGATTTAATTTTCAATAAATTTCAGAATGTGGAAAGATAGCATATCCCTTGCTTTCCACTATTCTAATATCCATCATGCTATCATCTTATGTGATGTTAGATACCACAGACAAAGATTTGAGACCACCTGAACTTCTAAAAAAAAGTTGGACTTGCAAACATTAAGACATCATCCTAATTGAGTATTTCAGGTGTTTTTTAAAAAATGTAGGCTCGGTGAGGATGCAAAGAGTATCCTGAATATTTTCTCATCTATGTTGAGATATACCATGGGGAAAAAATTGTCCACCACTATGAGGTTTTTCACATTTCTGGAGTATATTTTGAAAAAAAGTTGTGGGGTGGTTTTCTTTTCTTTTTCTCAGAGTATGATGCATAGTGATTATATTGTGCAAAATACAGGGTAGTGGTGCTGTTTAACCAAAAACCATTTTGATTCTTTCTTCAGAAAGAATGCAAGTTAGAGAGACAGAAGGAGAGGGAAATTTGCAAAAGCTGTTGCAATTGCTGTGAAAGTCAAAAATGTATTTTTATTATTGTTGTTGTCATGTACAAGAACAAAATAAACAAAAATTTACATTCCCAATTTTAAAGCACGACTCTGATAGCACTTACAGTGCATTTCTAGTTGTATCTACTCAGAAGTAAACTGTGCCAATTGCAATGGACCTTACATTTCAGGTAAAGTTTGTGTACAGTTGCAACCTTAAATCAGAATTGGGTGGAAATGGTATAATATTGTGCTACACTTGATACTTCTTGATTGATACATGTATACCTTGAAGACAGAACATCAGTTTAAAATTTTAAGAAGAGATCTTGTAATGTAGGTCAAGACTATGGCCATTTCCATATGGGGTAATAAAAATGGTGCAGTGCGTCCTCCATGGAGGATGTCTGCACCTTGGAGCGGACTGGGTCTGGACTACTTACTGTAGATCTGCACTTCAGTCCGCTCTGGAACAACCCCAAGTGGTCCTCCAGCGTGCTTTTTCTGGTCTTTCAAAAGCACGGAGCATGCCACTGTGAGCCTGCTCCCTTGTGCAGATTCGCAGGCTTGCACCAATGTGAGCCTGCTATCTGCCGAGGGCGGGCTTTAGGCTGGCGAGCTTCAGCGGTTGGTCGAGACCCACAACCAACCAGAAGCTGCCATTTTGGATGCCAGAGCAGAGCGGATCGACAACCACACACTGCTCCGGAGCAGCCTGGACCGGACCGGGGAGCCAGAAGATCCAGTAAGTAGCGGCGCGGGGCAATTCCCTCACCCCGTGCGGAAATGGCCTATATTGACTTTAATGAGTACTTTTACTTATTTCAAGCTGTGACAGAAAACAGGAACATTTCATTTTCTTTCAATGGGCTGAAGTGAGGCTGACTTTGAATGACTTGTCCATTCTTCTCAGCCTGTTAAATCATGCTAACATTCAGTTACCCTTGACAACTTAAAAAAAAGTTAGTGAATCTTACAAATCTGTTTTTTCTAGAGCCAGAACAGGAATATTGTATCTAAAAGACTGAATGGAAAGATGAGTTATGGTAAGCAGCTTTAGGTGCTCCCACAGAGGTATAGCTGTGGAAAGGGTGGGAATGTAGGCATCATCTCTCCAAATAAGAACTCTGTATTCTGCCAATGAAATGTCCATTGAGTCTCCAAATTTCTGGCATTGCAGAGAGTGAGACATTGAAAATTGTGCACATCTAGAATTCTTATATTTGCTGTGCTCAACTTACTTTGCTACCTTTGCCTGCCTTATTATTATTTTTGTTTTGGAAGCTGAAACTACATCTCTAAATCCTTAATTTAAGTGTTAATTTAGCACAATGCTAGAAATTTGAGGGCTGGAGAAAAAATTAATTGGAGAGCAGGATTTTTATTTGGGAGGTGAGGCTCTCATTTTGCCTCCCTGTAGCTACACTCCTGTTTTTCCATAATCCTCACGTAGAGCTATAGTAGTTTGCAGATATTCCTCTTGGGATGTATTCTCCCCCCATATATCTTTTTACATGAAATATCATACACACTGACTAATGTTAATGTAGATATAAACTAAAATTAAAACACCATGCCAAAACAATAAACTAAAAAAATACTATACACTAACTCACTGGAACGCTAACTAATTCAGTCACTCACTAAAAACACAGGAAGGCTCTGACCCCATCCCCCCAGCAATGTAATAAGAAAGAGAAAATAAAAATATTATTCTACCATTATAAATCCACCTAAGCAAATTACTAATAACCACATCTACAAATTATTGCATTGTTCAATTTCTTATTGCTCAAAAAGTCCATAAACAATTTCCAATCGTTCAAAAATCCTCAGCTGGCTTATCCTTTAAAGCCTGTGTTAGTTTTCTTCAGCAAATCCATGATTAGCTCATATTATCTTGTTTCTGAATCAGTATCAGAGAGTTTTACACTTTTAGTAAGATTTCCCCATTCGCTTCTCTTTAATTTTGGTGCCAGCAGATTTCAGTGATGTACAAGAGAAATTAACATCATCATTGTGAGCCTTTTTAAAGCCACAATCTGACACACACTTATAGGGATCCAAGTCCCAGTGAACCTTGGTGAGAGCTATTTCTGCAAAGAAGAATTATGAACATACTTGGAGACACTCTTAAGATTTGGAGAAGTGCAAGAAATCTTTAGGGAGGAGGGACAAAACAGGAAGTTTTCTCCAAACAGTTTAGGGAGGGCTCAATTTGGTTAGTGATTATAGAAAACTGCAGGATGGTTGAAGAGCAGAAAGATATGGGGGTATAATATATTGAAAGCAGGCATGAATGGCTGGTTGCTTAGAACACTGAACATGGGCATTTCCAGCAACAACATTTTATTTCAGGTTCCCCCTGTCTCTACCATATGTATAACTGCCATACCCAAAATATACATTTTGCTATGAAATGAATCTCAGCTCTTTCTGTTTCCCAGCCTTGGTTTCTTGTGTAACTTCCTCATTTCAGAGCTTCTCATGACATAAAGTATAATACTGAAATATTAAAAAGTACATTGACTACTCTTGCAATTTTTTTCTTTAAAGACATAATGGTATTAGACTCTCTGTGTCAAGTAGCAAGTTAAATACATTTCAGTGCATAATGTAACACAAAGAAACAATGCTACTATTTGAGCAAAATTCACAGCAGAATTATTAACATGAAAAATTAATCCATTAAGACCACCCACACAATGGGATTCAAGAGACTATTTGGGGGACATTATTCTTTTGTATTAATTTTACAAAAATGCTGTATTAACATTAATTTCTTTTGTTTCCTTTGAGATTCTATAAAGAAATGAAGACTATAAACATTTTATTCACTGCAGCCATTACTGTTATAAGACTATCAGCTAATGTAGCTGTGGCTTGTCAAATCCTCTCCCTGAGTCTATTTTTTTTCCAGTTTAGAGACTTAAATCACACTGTCACCTCAGGCAGAAATTATACATGGCCCAATTGTTGCCAGTGAAAAGGCACCTCATGATGTACTCACTTTCCTCTACCTTTTGAAAGGGAAGCCTCCGAGAACCAGTGGCCATATAAATCACTTGCCCTGCACATGCAGTGCTAAAATCATTCCCATGATGATTGTCTCAGCCCACACATGCACACATAAAAAAGCAGCCAACATAGAACATATCTAGGTCATCCACCAAAGTATGAACAACTTGTGCTCACTATTCATTTCACTGAGTGACCTTCTTCTGTTCATTGCCACTCTCTCGCATTTAATTTGATAACGTGTGTGCATTATTTATTTTATTGATTGACTTAATTTACATCCCATCTTTCTCCCAAAACACCGAATAAAAGCACAGTGAATTAAAGGGGGCTTGTAAGAGAAAGGTAACAGGAGGATCTTTTCACTTATGTATATCAGTACTACCTGTAGAGAGGACTCCAGTTAAAATTAAACAAAGTATTTTATTTGAATTGACAAACACATGAGAAAGCAGATACTCTTAAGTACCATATGTGGCTATCAGAAAGTGAGCCAAGAAAGTTGGATAGAGAGAGATTAGGTGGAAATAGTGATAGTTACAAGTCCTGAAGCAGGGGTCACTGTTACCCTGATTTCTGGGGGTCCCAGTCACGGGGTCAGTTATTTTGAGTTCGGGGGCGGGGGTCCCTGTCACCGTGTTCAAAATATAATATGGGGAATGGAAAATTAGCTTGAGTACAAGTTGGCAAAGCAAGAGGCAGGGAACTTAGCAGGATCTTAAGACCCAATGTATACCAGGTCAGGTCAGACCAAAAACCAAACAAAAGGTCTAATAAATGATTTTTATTTTATTTTTATAAAAAGTCAGTCACTGCGCACTTACGCACGTTCACACTCACTCACACAGAGCCTAAAAGAAAATAAAAAGGAAGGAAAATTGATAGGAGATTTTAGAGAGGGTTTCAGGGTAATACTCCACCTGATCCAAATGTCCAGGAAGTCCAAATTAAGATGGAGAGTGAGGAGCGATGAAACTCAGCATGTGGGAGGGGGCTGAGGTGGACGGGCTGCAAACAGAGTGACAGCAGGCCAGGAGGCAAGTGAGAGCGATCCTCCCAAACCCCCTTAAAATAGGGGGGGGGTTTATAGGGGAAAATGAACCTGGTGGGCTAGTCCTTTCCCAGGGAAAACAATAGAGAGAGGGGCTAGATCAAAGCCCTCAACAATGGACATCTCCGGCTTGATGATTTGTGATGGTTTGTGAATGTCTCTGCTGGAGTAGAACAAAGGCATCGGCAGAGTGGAAATTGCCCTCACTTGGCAAGCTGATTGTAATTCTATCGAGCTACCATTTTGGGGCAGGGAACCCCTTGTGTGCTTGATGGTTGTACTGTCTGGAGGGCTCCTTAGGGCTACATGACAGATTAAGTCACTGGCCAGACCGGAATTTTCCTAACATCGGCCGTTCAGCCGCGCCTGCCTACATGCTTGTCCAGTGACCCTGTCAGACACGTGGAATAATTTTTAATATTAGCCACGTGGAGATATCAGTTTAGTGTGGTGAATTAATAAATTGTAGACCTCGGAAGAGAGAGCCATTGACCACAGTAACATCACAGCAGAGTGACTCAGATGGCATCTGAGGGTAGCATGAAGGAATGGCAGTCTGGGGCAACATGTGCAGCATAATATGCCCTATGTATTACAATTAGCTGGTGTCAATGTTAGGATTTTTATACTCTATTTCACACTCTGGAAAGTGTGCACTGATAAAACCGTAATAGCTTTTCCATGGGATTGACAAAAGACCAGTTGCTTAACTCCAGAGTGACAAAACATTGATGGGACTTATGATGATCTCTTAATGTTTTGTCAGGCAGGGTGTATATAGAGAAGATCTCCACAGGATAAGATTGAGAATGGTCTCTGATGCTCACCAATCTGAGCAGATTGTCTTTCATTGTATTTGGAAATGCAAAGAGCCTGGAGTGGTAAAAAGGATTAGCACAAACTCATCAGCATCAGGTTTTGCCACCTAATCATCTCTGAACTTATGACCCTGCATATGTCTTAGGTCACCTTGACCTCAAAACACATTCTTCAGTCAGTGTGACTACGATCAAGTTCTCCAGTCATTAATAAATTTAATTTATGAAAATTGCATATCTCATAAGAGGGGTGGTAGGGTATGGTAACAACAGTGCACACAGGTTATATCCAGTTGTTGGCAGCCAGATTGCTGTGTGTACAGTAGTACATTAAAGTATGTGTGTGTCAATACAGTATGGTGTGTCAATTCACATTGCCTCTATCCATTGCTTTTGTGCGTTGCACATTACGATTGCCTAAGAGGTTGTCAGCCATGCATGTTGGCCGTTGATCTATACAAACTGCACTATATTGACATTGAGTAAAGGGACTACATAGTGTAACTCCATCAGCAAGTATTTTCACTAAACTGAAGTGGTGTAGGATCTTGGCCAATAAGTTATAATATTAAAACACAATTGAACAGATTATCATCTTAAAGTAGACTCACATTAAAAACAATATGAAAAGGTGATCAGTAAAAAGTGTACTTCCTCTATTAAGAGCCCTTCTTCATCAGCCCAAAATCCACTTGAATAAAAATGTCTGCAAGCCAAAAGACATCAGAAAAGATAGCAGCCTATTGTCCCTTGGAAGGGAATTTCATGGTTTGGATGCAGTAACCGAGAAGCCCTGTGTTAGGTCTTGTAGATATAGCTAATAGGAATAGAATGAATATGTTAAAAAAAATTGTTAAAATATTTGAAGAATGGCTCCCCCCCCACAATTCTTTTCCAAAGTGTTGGGAAACCCTGAAGAAAAAGATACCTTATGAGGAACAACTTAGTGAGCTGGATTTGTTTAGCTTGGAGAAAAGAAGACTGAGATGTGACATAATAGCCTTCTTTAAATGTCTAAATAGATATTAAGTAGACAATGAAATTAGCTTGTTTTCTGGTGCTCCAGAGACTAGAACACAAACCAATGGATTCAAATGGTAAGAAAAGAAATTCCACCAAAACATTAAGATGACTTTCTGTACAGTGAACAGTGAAATAGACTGCCTCAGGGTGGTGGTAGGGGTGTACTCTCTTTCTTTGGAGTTCTTCAGAGAAAATAGATGGGCATCTCTCAGGAGTGCTGCAGTTATGTATTCCTGCATGATAGCAGGATTCAACTAGATGGTCCTTGCAGCCTCTTCCAACTCTAACATTCTAAGGTTCTATGAAACTGAATCATTCCCAAGGACAATCTTCCATGCAGGAGAAAAGGGTAAAATTTATTTGTTCTTGCTTACAGGAACAGAATTTACACTCCTATTGGGTCATCTTGTGAACAAATGTCTGTGTGCATGTTGAAGAACAGTGGCAGCAATCCTATATGGCTCAGCGTAGTGCAGCAGTTCCAAATAGAGAATATGCTAGGGTGACCCATATGCTACCACCATCTGGACTTACTGTAGAGCATCAAAAGCTCCTCCTACCACACAGTCTTTTGATGCCTCATGGGAGCAAGAAGGATCAGAGAAGCATCTGGGTGAAAACCTGTAGCTAGGCACAAAATGAATACAGAGCATCTGCTGGGGCTGTCTGGAGATCTCAGCCTTGATGTAATTGTTTCACATCTGGCTACAGGGATATAGCAAAACACTTAATCAGATCCTATCCATTGTCCTTGAAGTACACACAGACCTTTTTTTTTTCTTGGCCTATGTGTGCTCTTGAGCCTTTTTCTTTTTACATTTCATTCTCCCTGTAAGTGAGTTTGAAATTGCTTGCTCAGAAATTTCTGAAATTCTGATTATAAGCACCCCCTCCTTTAAAAAAAAAATCTTAAGAGCAACGACTGGTTGAAATGTATCAGGTTTTCTATGCATGGGTCCTACCTTTAGGCTAGTTGTGTCAGTAGCATTCTCATTACATTTTAAAAGATCCCCAGACATGACTATAATTCAAGAAAATGTAGCTGCCTGTTTAAATTCAAATTGTTTTCAAACACACAAATTGTTCCTCTGTGGAAACCAGCAATGACCATCAAGCATCCCTTACTAGATGTGACTTGCCCATCATGATACTTCTGTAAAGCTAGCCATGGGAGACAGTTCAATGAATTCTAAAGGTTGTTTCAGTTTTGTCAAGTGAAGCAGTAAGCCATATTGCATGCAAACTGGGTGTCCTAGAATGTGCCCAAGAATGCTTTACAGTGTTCAGATGTATTATGGTTCCACAGAGGTTGGCTAGCAAATGAGTCCACCTGAAAAAGGTTCCCTGAAAGTAAAGCCAAGAAATAAACAAGAAAATAAATAAAAATTCTTGAATTAAACAGCAGACCCTGACAAATGTTCTAAATGTGCCATCAAGGCACCATATTAGCCTGTCCCAAGATTGCTATCAAGCTCAAAGAGGCAGTCCACATTTTCAGTTTTGTACCATTCTTGTAGTATTCTCTACTGCTGTGCTTTTATGCCTTTGGTTCACAAGACGTCTTGGGCTAAAACTGCCAGCAACCCAAAAGAGCATGATCAATAAGAAATCTGAGAGCTGAAGTCAAAACATCTGGAAGGACTAAAAATAAGAGCCATTTCTGTGGAGGGGGTTTATCACCATCCTCCAACCTGGTTTTTGAGTCTCTTACCATTGATTTTTTCCCACAAATTCTGTAGACCCAGATGCAAAAATTTATTTTAGGAATGCCAACAGACTGGGTGTGTCTAGTTTTTTTTTCAACAGCACACTCAAGATGTATCTCTGAATATCAATTGCTGTGGTATAAGGGTGGGAAAATTTTATTATTACCCCTGTGTTCTGTTTGTGGGCTTCCTATATTTATTTGTTTGGCCACTGTTGGAAAAGGGTGGTGTATCGATAAAACTTGGTCTAATTTGGTAAAGCTTCTTATCAGAGCTTTGACATTTTGGGGGAGGTGAAACAGAATCTACTTTCTACTCCAGCCAGAGTAATTAATGGTAAGTAAAAATTTATGCAAACCTCATAAAATCATAGAATCGTAGAGTTGGAAGAGACCACAGAGGCCATCTAATCCAACCCCCTGCCATGCAGGAACACACAACAAAGCATTCCCAACAGATGGTCATCCAGCCTCTGCCTAAAAACCTCCAAAGGAGACTCCACCACACTCCGAGGTAGGATATTCCACTGCTGGGCAGCTCTGACCATCAGGAAGTTCTTCCTGAGGTTCAGGTGGAATCTCCTTTCCTGCAACTTGTATCCATTGCTCCTTGTCCTAGTCTCTGGAGCAGTGGAAAACAAGCTCCCTACTCATCATGACATCCCTTCAAATATTTAAACATGGCTATCATGTCCCCTCTTAACCTTCTCTTCTGCAGACTAAACATCCCCAGCTCTCTAAGCCGCTCCTCATAGGGCATGGCTTCCAAAGCTTTCACCATGTATGCAGGTAATCATAATGCTGAGAATTTGTAACGCACCCACCTAGATTTGAAACCTCCAAAGAATCCTGTTTAGCCAAAATGTGTTCATGTTGTGGATGTAGATAAGCTTCTTCCCAAAGAGTCTAGGGTATATTTTCATCACAAAAGGGTTGCTCTTTTTTGCACAGTCACTCCAGATGCTGCAAATTGCTCATTCACTGGAGTGTTTTGGTATGCTGCTGACTTATAATTATTCCTTAATTAAATAATTACATCAGGTAATGTGCTAATGCACACATCACCAAGTAACATATAAATGTGTTGTTGGCTGACCCTATCTAGCCCAAAACTGTAATTCTCTGCTAAATGATTGAAAGAGGAATTGAGAGACTTGCCAATGGCAAGATCAAAAATATTTCTGAATAGGAAAAGATCTGGGAAGGTCAGCTCTGGCCGTATTGAGATAGCATGTAATTATTGGTAAAATCACATGCAACAAAGAGCCGCAAGCATGGGGGAAAAGATCCACATTAGAACACATTTCTCAGAGCTTAGCCATGCATTTCTGAGGTTCCAAAAGGCCACCATCTACTTACAAATGACCAGATTATTTATATAGCTGGTACTACATCTTGAAGAAGCAATGTGAGAAATGCGTTGACAGGAAGTTAAAATTATTTCCATTTCTATTTCTTCTATGAAATATGCATAAAATCCCTGTTATAGTCCCCATGAAGCCAGTCCAAGACAGTTAGCTGCCTAAGACAGAGCATGTCCTAATATGAGTTAGGTTGGGTAGACAGGGATAGAGGGACATCTCTACTCATATCCACCCAGACTCTAAGTCATAGGTCCTTTTGATACCTTACCTGGTTGCGAGACATCCAGTGTGGGTGCCGGTATGGGCTCTTTCAGGAAGGGCGCTCCCTCTGCACCAACTGCCTCTGTGTTCCAGGAAGCGCAATGGCCACATCTCTTCCTGATGCAGTGTAGCTGGGTAGTTTCCCAGGCTGCACTGGGATAGGAAGCACTGTCATTGCACTTCTAGGGCCTCTGCAGACAAGGTAAGTCCATCAATGATTTGTAGTGCAATCATGCTGTCTGGGGACTGGAGAAGGATGGGACTGCGATGACAGCTTGCATAACTATCCTTTTCCTGTCCCTATGGCAGGTGGGGAGAGTGGATCAGAAAGGACCATAGTACCCCAAACAAAGGAAGTTATTTTGACACCTGAGGTAGGAAATCCAAGAAGCTTTTTTCCCCTCTCTTTTGCTGATAGAAAAACATATGTCAAACGAACTTAGGTTGGCCAGAGACATTAAAAACAATAAAAAGGGCTTTTTTAAATATGTCCGCAACAAAAGGAAAAAGAAGGAGACAAAAAGGTTGCTGCGCAGAGAAGATGGAGAATTACTCACAGGAGGAAGAGAAAAGGCAGAACTATTTAACACCTTCTTTGCCTCAGTTTTTTCCCAGAAGGATACAAGCACTCAACCTGGCGGTTGGGGAGCAGGGGAGGAAGCAGGGGAAATGAGGCACATAATAGGTAGAGAGGTGGTACAGGAATACCTGGCCACACTGGATGAATTCAAGTCTCCAGGGCCAGATGAATTGCATCCTATGATATTAAAAGAGCTGGCAGAGGTCATTTCGGAACCGCTTGCTATAATCTTTGAGAAATCTTGGAGGGCAGGAGAAGTTCCAGCAGACTGGAAGAGAGCAAATGTTGTCCCCATCTTCAAGAAGGGAAAAAAAGAGGATCCAAATAATTATCGCCCAGTCAGTCTGACATCAGTACCCAGAAAGATCCTGGAGCAGATCATTAAGCAGTCAGTTTCTAATAATTTAGAAAGCAACACGGTAATCACGAGAAGTAAACATGGATTTCTCAAAAATAAGTCATGCCAGAGGAATCTTATCTCTTTTTATGATAGAGTTACTAGCTTGATAGATGAAGGGAATGCTGTAGCATATCTCAATTTCAGTAAGGCCTTTGACAAAGTTCCCCATGACATTCTTGCAACGAAGCTAGTAAAATGTGGGCTAGACAGGGCTACTGTTAGTTGGATTTGTAATTGGTTGACCGACCGAACCCAAAGGGTGATCACGAATGGCTGCTTTTCATCCTGGAGAGAAGTGACTAGTGGGGTGCCACAGGGTTCTGTCCTGGGCCCAGTGCTGTTCAATATTTTTATCAACGACTTGGATGAAGGAATAGAGGGCATGCTCATCAAATTTGCAGATGACACCAAATTGGGAGGGGTTGCTAATACGCGAGAGGACAGGATCAAAATTCAAAATGACCTGGATAGATTGGAGAGCTGGGCCAAGGTGAACAAAATGAAATTCAACAGAGAGAAGTGTAAGGTCCTACACTTAGGTAGAAAAAATGGAATACAGAAATATAGGATGGGGAACACGTGGCTGGATAGCAGTACGTGTGAAAGGGATCTAGGTGTCTTCATAGATCACAAGCTGAACATGAGTCAGCAGTGTGATGCGGCAGCCAAGAAAGCCAATGCAATTCTCGGCTGCATCAAGAGGAGTATGGTGTCTAGATCGAGGGAGGTACTGGTACTACTCTACTCTGCTTTGGTTAGACCTCATCTTGAATACTGTGTCCAGTTCTGGGCACCCCAATTCAAGAAGGATATTGACAAGCTGGAGCAAGTCCAGAGGAGGGCGACCAAAATGGTGAGAGGCCTGGAAGCCATGCCCTATGAGGATAGATTTAGAGAGCTGGGTATGTTTAGTCTGCAGAAGAGAAGGTTAAGAGGGGACATGATAGCCATGTTTAAATATTTGAAGGGATGCCGAGTAGAGGAAGGAGAGGGCTTGTTTTCTGCTGCTCCAGAGAACAGGACAAGGAGCAATAGATTCCAGCTGCAGGAAAGGAGATTCCACCTGAAGCTCAGGAAGAACTTTCTGACAGTCAGGGCTGTCCGGCAGTGGAATCTGCTGCCTCGGAGTGTAGTGGAGCTCCTTCCTTGGAGGTTTTTAAGCAGAGGCTTGATGGCCATCTGTTGGGAGTGCTTTGAGGGTGTTCCTGCATGGCAGGGGGTTGGACTGGATGGCCCCTGTGGTCTCTTCCAACTCTACATGTCTATGATTCTATGAAACAAAAGTTAGCTGTCCTTTCATGACAACTCAAAAATGCTAGCAGAGTTGGCTGCCTCACTCAACCTGACAGTGAACTTGGACCTTACAGTCCTTAGAGTTTTCGGATTCACAAATAACTTCTAAAAATGTCAATATGCAATGTCTGGCTCTACATAAGCAGCAGAATGAGGTTGTAAAATGGGTTAGCACTTTTCAGAAAGATATTCTAGTCCAATTTCCTGCTTGCTGTGTTGATTTTCTACTTGTGTGGAGTCTTGATCATGAAGGAGAGTGCAAACATGCAATCTGCCTATTTTCTCTCTAAATTGACACACTCCATCCTAGCATTTCAGCATGACACAACACTTTCCAGTTTTATTGGATACTTTTCATTTTGTACAGCCTGAGGAGGCTGACATGATCCTTAGAAAGGTGAGAGCCACCACGTGTGTGTTAGACCCTTGCCCTTCCTGTTTTATCAACCAGGCCACATGGGGACTGGCTGAGTGTGTGAAGAGGGTCGCCAATGCCTTCTTACAACAAGGCAGTATTCCAATTTGCCTAAATTAGGCAGTTGTAAGGCCCTTGTTGAAAGAGCCACCCCTGAAGGCCTCTAAAATGGATAATTATTGGCCAATATCCAACCTACCACTTTTGGGCAAAGTATTGGAGTGTGTAGTTGCCTCCCAGCTCCAAGGATTTCTGGATGAAATTGATTGTTTAGATATATTTCAATCTGGTTTCAGGCCTGGTTATGGAACAGAGACAGTTTTGGTCACCTCAGTGGATGACTTACACTGGAAACTAGACAGGGGGATTGTGTTCCTATTGGTTCTGCTGGACCTCTTGGTGGCTTTCAATACCATTGACCATGGGATCCTTCTGGGCTTCCTTGTTAGCATGGAACTTGGAGACAACCCTCCACCCTGGAAGGGTGAACCCAGAAGGTGGTGCTGGGGAAATGCTGTTTGACCCCCTGAACTTTGACCTGTAGGGATTCCCCCAGAGTCATGTTTTGTCTCCCATATTGTCTAAAATATAAAAAAGTCACTTGGAGTTTTGAGGCTCAGTGCCATCAATATGTGGATGACAACCAAGTCTACTGCTCCTTTCCGCTTCATTCCAAGGAGGATGTACTGGTCTTAAATAAGTGTCTATCAGTAATGGACTGGATGAGGGCAAACAAATTGAAACTTAATCCAGACAAAGCAGAGGTGCTCCTGGTCAGTTGGAAGACAAATCAGAGAAAAGAGATTCAGCCTATGTTAGATGAGGTTACACTCCCCTGAAGACACAACACTTTGGGTATACTCTTGGACTCTTTGAATGTGGAGGCTCAGGTTTCTGCACTGGGCAGGAGTGTTTTTGCCAGCTGCACCCATTCCTTGAGACACTGGTTCTGGGTATAGTGTCACATGCCTTAGTTACATCCAGTTTGGACTACTGTAACGCACTTTACTTGGGGCTGCCTTTGAAGGGTGTTCAGAAACTTCATTTGGTCCAAAGACCTGCAGCCAGATTATTAACTGGGGCAGATTATAGAGGTCATACTACAGCCCTGTTGAAACAGTTCCACCGGCTCCCAGTTTGTTTGTTGACACAATTTAAGTGCTGGTTATGACCTATAAAGCACTATACAGCTCAGGTCCAGGCTATTTGTCAAATCATATCTCCCTCTGTGAACTGCCCTGTGCTCTGAGATCATCAGGAGAGGCCGTTCTCAGTCCCATGACCATCACAAGCATGGTGGGTGGGGATGTAACAGAGGGCCTTCTTAGTGGCTGCCCATAGATCTGGAACTCCCTTTCCAGTGAGGCCAGAATGCCCCCCTCCTCAGCCATTTCTGCATGTTATAGTGCTATGATTCCACTTTCAACATCCTATGGAATCCTGGGGTTTGCAGTTTTGGGAGGGGCTGCCTGGCCCCTCCTGAAACTGCAAACCCCAGAATTCCATAGGATGTTGAAAGTGGAATCATAGCGCTATAACAGTTTCATGCGGAAATGACCCTTGTTGTCCTTCTGCAGCAGGCTAAAACCTTATTAAAGCAGACTTTTAACACTGAAAGTTTTTAAAGAATGGACTAGGGCAATGTTATACTGTTTTAATTTTAATTGTTTTTAAGAGCTTTTTATCTCTTTAAATTGCATTTTTATTCTTGATTGAGCTGTAGTTTTAATTCTGTAAACATTTCAATTCTATTTTAATATTCATTATTTATGTTTTTACATGGAATTGTTTTAAATTGTGAGCCTCTTTGACTCCCAATTTTGAGAAAAAAGCAGGATACAAACAAATGTTGTTGTTATTGATCATTGGCTTTCAGACTTCACAGATCCCATGCATATTATGTATGAACTTTGTATGAAAGATTACCTAAGCAGGGTGTTTTTCATTTTGAGTGTTTATAAAAGGGGATACTGTCCTATGTGTTCATAAAAGGGGATACTGTCCTATGTGGACCAAGGTTTCACAGATAATTAACACATATAGAAAACCTTTGAATTGCTTAAACACAAGCACAAACTAGATGGTACAGATATCATGGTTTTGAAGATTTCTTGTTTTGTTTTGCTTTTTATAGAACCCTCCTCTCCCCACAACTGATGAAAGTTATAGGTTTGTTACAGAATGTTATTTTCCTTCCCAAGTATCTTGCTTTTAGCATGCTTTGTTTTGTGACTGGTCATCATAATGTAAATACAAGCTTAATTTGGAAGTGTGATTGATGATGCATGTCACTCTGAAGAACTTCCACTTGCAGAAAGTAAAACAGGTTAATCCTGGGGAATATATATTTCTAGTTTGAAACCATGATTAGGCACACAAAATCCCACACCCACTGTAAAATTTCAACTAACACCATGTGCTGAAGTTGGATCATGATGATGGAGTATGTATGTATGTATGTATGTATGTATGTATGTATTTAAAATCATTAGATCATGCACTACTGCCCTCCAGGGCTTTCAAACCAGTTCCTAAAAAATAATTACACTAAAGGCTGGTGCAAGAATATAAATTATATGGCCTCCATATGATTCTCAAGAAGGCTGGTTGACACCTGGGATCTTCTTTTTTGGTCTCCTTCAGCTTACTAGAATGACTGCTGAATGACAGTTGGAGAGAGGCAAAGCCCAATGAAGTATTTTTATAACGTGAGAGGTATGTGTGATAACCTTTTCTAAAATGTCAAGAATGACTTAGGCTACAACTTTAATTTAACCCCAGCCTTCTATTATTGCTGCAGTTTTTCCTCTATCCATTAATGTTTTATTACCTTTTATCAACTGTTTGTCTTGCTCTGAAGAAGGAATGGTGGTGAGTTGTAACTCAAAAGTACAAGTAAAGAGTCAGCAGCGGGCAGCTGTCTAAACAACATTCTTCCAGACAAGTGAACCTTTATAAAGACATGTAAAGAAGATTTACCTAAGACTGTAGTTCTCAAGCTGCAAAATCTTTATAAAGATATGTAAAGAAGATTTACCTAGACTGTAGTTCTCATGACACCTGGAGGGAGGGACACAAAAGTTTATGGGAGATAAAAGATCCTCTTACTTTACAAACAGCAGCAGCGGTTCATCAGAGCAACACTCTAGCCCCCAAACTGCGGCTGTAGTAATATTGATGGATTCAGCAGTAAAGCAGGGAAAATATAGGTTCTTGTGACCATAGCACCTTTTCTATACCCAGTGTCTGACCTACCTTTAGGCAGCGTGAGGAAGTTGCCTCAGGCCACAGCTTTTGGGTGTCACATGCTCAAAATATGGTTTTTGGGGGGCACTCAGGATGCACCACATGATACTCTGCCTTAGAGAACAAAATGCCTTAGATCAGTTCTTTCCACACACTCCTTCCCCTTTCAGAAGGTCTGTTTTCAAAAATAGAAAATGCCAGGATGTGTATCCCAGTACACAGTCCCTGATGCACTCACCATTCCCTCCTTTCCAAGTGTTTGCCTGTTGAAGCTTTCATTGCTAATAGGTTGAGTGGCTCAGGATGCAGAGCAAATTTCTACAGATTTTGGGCAGGAATGTGATCATGAGGCCTCCCCAATATTGTTGAATGGAAAATCCTCATCTTCTTCACTATTGGCTCTACTGGCTAAGGCCTCTAGTACTTCCAGACTGATAACAACTAGAGTGCTGTATGATTTTTACTCCTGATTTGGAAGGCTTTGGAGTTTGACTGGATGACAGAACGTTGACTTAAGAGGAAAATTTATTTATTTCTTATATATACCAGGAGAAGGAATGTGATATTTCTTTTCTTTTTCTCGCAGCTGGATTACTTGTATTCCCACTCAAATGTTTTTGAACTGCTACTCCATCAGTCAGTAGTGTATCTCATAAACAAAGCAATTTGTATTCACAAATAGAGGTGAGCAACAATCAATCCTGCAACACCCCCATGCAAGGTCTAGCAGGGAAATAAAGCAAGCTTGGTCTTCTTTGCTCAAAATATATGAAGCAGGTTTACAAATACAAAAGGCTTCATAACATGTCATGAAGAGTAGCTCTATAACATATGTCCTTCAAACATGAGGAGAAGAAAGAACTGCAGACTGGAAAATAGGGGACACACTCAGACTAACTGAAGACTAACTGTTGCAAGAAAAGAAGATGTGGTTAAGGCCAACAAACAGAAAATGACATGAATACATGCTATATCTAAAGTCTTAGGAATGCAAAGTAACAGCTACTTATTATATGCAGGCTATAATTCCTAAGTCTAATAATAACAACAGCACTGAACATCAAGTGGGTTAAGGTTTAAGGATGGGAAGAATATTTGAAAATATTAGAAAAATGATTGGAAAATATTTTCTCTATTAGTAGGAAACCTTGACAAGGAGAACGCTAGACTGACAAGAATCTTCACAATTTTTGGACATGTTCACAAAATTGACACATGGCTTTTAAATAATATTTTCTGTGTGGAAAATACTATTCTGCGCACCAAAAAAATGCTGTTTTCTGTGCAAAAATGTGAAAATTTTGTGTAGAGTAATCCCCCAGCTACAGCATATTCTTCATCTTCTGCAGAGAAAGTAACATACAAAATACTTTTACATATGCAAAACATGTCAAAATGCCATGTGCCTATTTTGTGCTGTTAATATTTCACAGCAGGGAGAACATTGCTAAAATTACTAGTTACTTCCTTCAGGAATGTAGTTAAAGAGTACATTCCTACTGGTCATAGATAGACTTCACAAACTGATTTTAAATCACGTCAAGTGATGTGACTCTGGTATGGTAAAACAAAGTGGGGCATCGTCAGCAGACAGGCTATTTCTCCTCAAAGCACAGCGATGCACAGGGGGGTCTTGAAGCATCTTCATATAACAGAGGCCAATATATTTTCAGCTGTCAGTCACCGAAAATCCTCTGGAACAGAAAAGCTCTAGCTTCCATTTCAATTTACAGCTGAAGAAAAGGTGTGCAAATAGAAACATCAGGTGAATTCTAGGCTTCTCCTGACTCCCTCCTCTTTTCCCTTGCTAACTCCATGCCTTTGGGTCAGTTCAGGACATGCAGTCCTTTTCTTACCCAGACACTGGTCTGCATGCTTCTCCAGTCCTACCATAATGTTGTTGCTTTTTATGAAATTATTTTCTATGCCCCCTGTGGCTATGCTGCTGCTACTGCTTCTGTTGTGAGGGCTGGGGGATTATTTCAGGACAGAACATATTCCTACAGAGAGAAATGACTAGTAGAAGGCAATCAAACACCCCTCCTGTTCTTGATATACTGTACAAACCAGTATTGTGATCATCTTTTGGCAGATTCTGATTGTATAATGCAGCTATCCATGTCATGTTCAGTTACCAGCTATGCATAAGCCAGTGCAAAAAGGGGACAAAAGGATGCTCCATGAGGCATGAGGAACCATGCAAACCAAAATATCACAGACTATAGCCACATTGTCTGACAGCGGCAACACTATCAGAAATCCACTAAAAACACTATAGAAATGGCAGCACAGATATATCTTTTCAAAATTCTCCTTCATGCCAGATCAGCTTATCTGCCTACCTTGTCTGCTCAGCCTCAGAAAATTATGTTTTTGAAGTACAGTTCCTATGGTCCCCTGGACAAAAACAAAACAAAACAAAACAAAAACCTTTACAAACTCTGATTGTCTAACAGGCAACCGCTCTCCAGGGTCTCATCTTTGTTTTTCTTACAGCTTGCTACCAGAGTCCCTTTCACGTGACACAATTACAAAATTGTGATTCTACTTTAACTTCTATGGCTGCATTCTATGGAATCAAAGAGGTAGCTGTAGTTTGGTGAGACAGTATAGCTCTCTGGTCAAGAATTCTAAATACTCCTTCCTAAACTGGAAAGCCCAAGATTCCATAGAATGCTGCCATGTCAGTAAAAATGTAACCATAGCATAATGTGAATGGTCCACTGACTGTTTAATTCAGTCTGATGATAAGCAGCTTTACTGGGCCCGAGTCATTCTTATACTCTGTTAGATCTCTAATACCCATTTCTATGACTCTGCACAAACATGGAACACAATTTGAGTATGAAAACACCAACCACAACCCAAAAGACTATCAAGGGAACATATAACAGCCTGATGGCCACATGTTGCCCACCCCTGCTGCAATTCCAGGGATTGAGAACTTTCTCCTCCATGGATGGGATACTGAGAGCAAGTTAAGACCCCAGGAATTTTTGGGGGGTGGAGGGGTGGACCTCCCAGCTGCAGACCATTGTGCAGCAGCAGACCTGCATAAAGAGAGGAGATCACGGCAGGTTCCTATGGACCAGATGATTAGGTAAACACTTGTGAGCCAAGGTGATATTTTGGGCTAAATTGGTAGAAGGACTCCCAGCCATATATGATGTAAAAGAATATTAGAAAGGGGCTCTTCTTCTGCCCCACTTCTTCCCTCCCTCTGTGACTTCCTGAAGGCCAGGAAGAGATTCTGGACAGCTGATGCCTAAAGGGGGGGGGCTTCTAATGGACACTAGAATTCTCTGGCTAGAATTGTAAGTGCTGCTCACCAAACTAGAAATCGTAGTATTTCATAAGATGTTGCCTTTGTAGTTAAAGTGAAATCATAGTGCTGTTAACTATAGAGTGTGAAAGAGCCCAAGGTTTATTGTCGGTATTACAATTTGTCTCTTTCTGTATCTCATTACACTCTAATTCCACCCCCCAGAACTATTTAATTGTGCTTAAATACCAGTGGTTTAATGACTGTAGTCTATCAATGCATATGAAATCCACACTAAAATGCTAAAATAATTCAGTTAGTGTTAAAGATGCTATTAGATTTTTTCCTCTCCTTTCTTTCATATGGCTACTATAGGATGCATGACTTAGGCCCTTTTCGCACCTTATCTTCTTCACGGCAGTGGGGGGCAGCTCTCACGTGAGCAGCCATTTGTGCGAGCCGCTCACGGTAGCCCTTCTGCCTCCTGCAACTGTTTGCTGGTCGTGCGAGCATCTCACGAACGCCCCGCCCCTTCCTTCCGCAGTGCAGCGTGGGAGCTGTAGGCTGTGCTGGAGGAGGAAGCACAACCGGCTCGCTCATCTGACGCACCGCACGGCAGGTAAGTGCGCGAGGGCCCCGGGAGCATTGTGCGACCGCGCAGTATTTTCAACTCCCAGCCGAAAATAATAAAATGTGCACGCGTCCCGCTTTAGGCTCGTGAGTGTCAAGTGAATAGGAGTGCATTGTACGGACCAATGCTCCCATTCACGCAATGCTCAAGGGGCCCTCTTGCAACAGAAACTGTGTGTGAAAAGGGCCTTAGTAATACTCTTAATTTCTTGCTACTTTATCATACACAGCAAAGCCTGCTGGTTAAGATGGTAAGTAACAAGACTGAGGAATGTATGGGAAAACAACTTTTTAATTGAGAATGTTCTCTTCCCAGAACAAGGAACATAGTCCCACTGTGTGTTTTACAATGGGAATAAGCCATTTAGATACTACTACATTCAATGCAACATGCTAACCAGGGTAAAGCTTGCTTGCATTTCATTTTTGGGGAACAATTGACACAACTGTCTATTTGTCAAAGCTTTCCAGTGCTGTAAAAAGGCAGCTACATCACCTGAATATAAATTATATTTAAATGGAAGTACATCATTCTGAATAATATTTTCTAAAGAGTTTACTTTATCTGTGAACAATACCCGTATACAGATCATTTGATTTCTGAAACAACATGAAAATGAAATGTGAAAGCGAGGAGAAACTTTTGCCAGTTCTATAGACTGTTTGCTTTTCTTAAGTCCATATTCATACCCTGACACATTTTCAATATAATTCAGTAAACTCTAAATATGGGGTTTCATTTCTATACACACGTGGGAATAAGACCCATTGAACTCAGTGGAACTTCTGTTTGAGGAGACATACATTGGAGTATGCTGTAGGTCTACTAGCTTCAGCCTGTAAATAAATATGCTTGTTTTGTCAGAAGTTACAGCCCCACCTACCAATTAGAATCTTGTGAGCAGGTGACTAATGATGAGCCCAGTGGCTTAATTCCCTCTGTACTGATCTCTTCACCCACTTTTGTAGCATCCGTTATGGTAGGAGATTGAATATCTTCAGTTTAGAGCTCATACTGCTTACTGTACATAGACTTCCTGACAAATTTAAACACTCTAAAGCATGAGAGTGCTAAATTGTTTGGGGAGCTGCATTTTGAAAATTCATTTCAATTAAGCATATACTAATTAAAAAAAAATCCCTGTTGAAGGAAATTGCAAGTTTTTAAACACCATTCTTGGCATTAATAATTTTTGGCGTTTTGAAGACCTTTTTCCCCCCACAAAAACATTGTACAAAACATAAATTGAGCTTTGAGCAAAAGCACTGTTTTCCACTCAACTTTGTTGTTTTTGTGCAAAAGTTTTGCTCTCTCAAAGTAGTGGTTTTGAACCAAATGTGTTTTTTTGGCATATTCTCTTTCACAAAAAAAAAAAAAAAAAAAACTTGCAGCAGTTGTGACATTGCACATATCTTGTCACTTAAACCTTGTGCATACTTTCTAACAGAGGTTGAGAAAATTAGTGACCATTTGTTACATCCCAAGTAAAGTGGGGAAACCAGCATGATACAGTGCTTTGAGTGTTGGACTAGGACTTCAAGAGACCAGAATCTAAATCCTTGTAGAGCTATGAAAACCCACAACCCTGAACAAGTTACACTCTATCAGCTGAAAAAAAAAACTGTGTCCAGAAAACCCTGTGATAAGATCACCATATGTCACAGTCAACTTGAGGGCACATAATACAGTAGAGTAGAGTAGAATAGAGTAGAGTAGAGTCCCTAACACAGAAAGTACCCCTCCAATCCATGAAGGGCCTTAGGCACAGTCACTGCAGATGCTAAGAGTCACTATTGAAAATATATTCAAAACTAGAGGTTTTGCGCTGAGCTGTCCAAAGATATCCCAAACAGTCCAAGGTGGGTCTTCTTTTTATTCTACGATTAGAACCAACCAGCCTATTAATCTGAACCAACATAGGCAATGAAGCAGCATCCTCCACTTCACTGAGAGTAGCTAAAGGAAATGCAAGGAATGCCAGTGGCATATATTGTTCTACCCCACTTGCACTGGATGCCTGGACATGTGCTTCAACTTCACTTCATCTCAAGATTGCCCCTGAAATTGTACAGGAAAGTGGGAGTGAGAATGAGATTGTGGTGATTCAGGCCATGCCTTCAATTTTGATTTTTCATTTTATCTTCTATCTCACTGTCTTTTTCTTTTTCTTATTAAATCTAACTTTCTCGTGTTAAAAATGGAAGACAATTTTTCTGATAGACAGTGACATGAACATTAGCTTTTCAGCACAGACCTTCAAGGACCGCATGGTTTCCTTCCACTCTACTTACACTGAGTTTTAAGGAAAGCAATAGCAAGCTGTTCGGTATGCAGGAATTCTCTGGAAATGCTATACATTGCCAACATTTTACAATCTGATGGTAAATCTTGGCTTGTGTGTATATAAAGTGATCAGTCACACTCAGTTATTTCTCCTGATATTTTCATTTTCCAGGTGTGCCACTGATTTGCCCCTGGGAGGGGAAGAAATGGGAGTGTAGTCCTGATGATCTAACTACTCCACTGAAGATAACCAGTATCAGATCCAAGAAAAGTCCCTGGTGAAATGAAGACTGGGTTTGTGATCTGTTCTGAGTTAAAGTTAACAATATCAAGAAGCTGGACAGGACACTAGTCTGCTTTATCGCAGAACACTTTTTCATAGGCCATTTCTGCACTACAGTGTTAAAGTGCTGCTATTCCACTTTCAATGCCCTGTGGAATTCTGGGGTTTGTAGTTTACTGAGACCAAAGAGCTCTTTGGCTGAGAATTCAAAGTGCCCTTCCCTAAACTACAAACCCCAGAATTCCACAGGGCATTGAAAGTGGAATAGCAGCACTTTAACACTGCAATGCGGAAATGGCCATAATCTCCCATCTTCTTTGACTTACTGAAGAAAAAAACGTGGACACACTAAATTATTTTTAGTGTTTTTATATTGTTTCTGAACCAGAGCTTGGAAGAATTACTTGTTTGGCTTAGAACTCCCAATAGCGTCTGGCCAAGGCCCTGATTGGAGGGATTTCAGGAATCTGCCAGAATTTGTTTTGAACAGCACCCTGTTCTACTGAGGTGAGGCCACATATATATTTTGTATAGGACAAATTATATTTACCCATTACATTTTGCACATCCATTTGTGGAAGGAAAAACTGAAGAAAATTTATTGAGGTGGTAATGTGTGTGTGGGGGGCTTCTTGGACACTGTTACCCTCTTCTCTGGGGGTCCCAGGAGGGGTGCCCAAATGACTAAAACACAAACACAATTCTGGGAGAATTAGCTGGAGCACTCCCTAAAGCTAGTGAGAGGCAGGGTAACTTAACAGGGATCTTGCAACCCAACATCTACGGGGTCAGGTCAGTCAAACAGTCAGACAGTTTTAAAAATAGCAAAAATGATGTTTTATTGAAAGACAAACAAACAAACAGTAAGGACACCAAAATCACACAGCTAATGGAAGAATTGGGAAGTAAGGATTTTCAGGGGAAATGGATGATACGACACCTTTCTCGTAGTCCCGAAGAAGTTGAAGATTGAGTTCGTTGGAGTGCAGAGAAGAAAGCTCAGCACGGCACGCTGAGGGGAGCTCGCGGGATAAAACAACAGCAAGGCAGTCTGGAACTCGGGAGCAATCCAAGGTGGTCTCGGAATTGGGGGGGTTTATATAGTGTGAATTGTGACTGCAGGCCATGCCTTACTTGGTGAAAACAATGCGAGTTTGGAGCGCAGGACAAAGCTTTGGAAAAGGTCAAGTTTAACATGATCGGCTTAGCGCTGAATCAACAATAGTGTAGCCAGTATGCAAATGCAAGGTGTTTAGTTTGGCTTTGTAAGACTATCGGCTCAGAACCGGGCGCCTTTGTTAGTGTCGCGCTTAAGCAAAAAGGTGTTTGCAGGAGAGGTCCCTGAAGCAATGGATTGGCTCTGTTCTGCCTGCCTCGGTGGAGAATGGAATGTCCAACAATTACTGGCTGCGCCTGTTTACATGCTTTTCCAGAGGCCTCGCAAACACATGGAGCGGGGTAGCAGAGGAAGGCCAAATGGTTTTGATATCAAAAGGATATCGAGTGCTATCACCGGGTAGGCCTGGGCTGAAGTACCAGCACCACTAGAAGCCACCAGTTTTGTCTAAGAATATCCAGTCACTATCATCATATAGATTTGAAAAGTGCAGGAGAGTTTTGTTCCAATAGCATTTGTCTAGGGCAGGTCTGGAGAACCACAGGTTCCCACTTCTGAGATTTTTTTTTTTAATTTCAGTTTTCATATTTTGAAAAGTAGGTAGGGATAGAAGACATAGAAGAAATAGGCATGTCTTGTATAAAACGATCAGTGGAAGATGGGACAATGGTGACCTAGATTATGCCTACAATTTTCCTCTCTCTGTATCTTTCTTTGGTCTAGGTACTCAAGCTTTTTTATTCCTTCTTTCTTTCTTACTTACTTACTTACTTACTTACTTATTTATTTATATTTGTATGCCACGTTTCTCCCTAAACCCAACATGGTTTCCAACAATAAATTAAACACACTAAAACAGTTAAAATGGTTAAAAAGCATTAAAAACATATAAAATTATCAGATGTTGAAATGACTGCTTAAAAAGAAATGTTTTGGCCTGCCAGCAGAAGGAGAGCAGGAATGTTCCACAGGATGGGAGCAGCCACTGAGAAAGTTCTCTCCTTCAATCACGCCCATTCTTCATGAAGCTAGATGGCCTCTGTTCCCTTTTTCTTTGATGGGAGAAGCCATGAGGCTCCAACTCAAGAACAACTGATAACTCCAGATATGAGAACCCCAGGTATGAGAACTAGCTTTTAAGGGTCCTTGCAACCACTCTGGCTCCCACCCCAGAAGAAAGGCAAGATATACATTCAAGAAATGAATAAATAATAAATCAGTGAAAGCACAACATCTCTGGTAAACATATTTTTTCTATCTCCTTTCCTATTACAAGATGTATTTCTTGAGACAATAAACATAAGTTTTCCTTTTATCTTACAAGAGCATACTCATCAAAAGTATGTCATGCATGTCACACTAATGCAGCTTCATTAAATGTTATATGAATACTTCATGTCAAGAAACTGTAAGGTTGCAAGCATTCTTGCAAGCAAAATTCTCTTCCAGCATAGTCAGCAATTAAACATAACTCAATGAAACTTATATTTTACAGTGCTTGCCTACTATCAACAGAAGGCTTAGCATATTACAACAAATATAATTCCTTTCATTATCTCTTTATTTTGAATTAGGCAGGAAAGGATCTAGTCTATGTCAGTTTCATCAGTGTTCATTCATAAATCCATTTTGTTCTGTTTCTGCACTAATCCAGAATGTAGGAAATACCCACAATACCTCCCCCCCCAATATATATCCTTGGATGTATTTTCATACAAAATATAGATTTTTTTTTTAAAAAAAGAAAAGAAATGCAGGTTATGCATTTCTAAATCAATTTTTTCCTAAATTCAATATAATTTTATCTGCATTTTTGGTATATTTTAGGTCCAATAACTATATCACAAATTCAGAGAATGACAAAATCTGAGGAATGATAGTATCATGATATGTAAAATAAAAAGTTAATATTTAAACAAATATTTTTGAATGTATCCTCTTACAAAAAAATAAAGAAAATTAAAATGTATTTTTCCCTTAAGGTATTCCTTCCCAGATCTATTTTATCATGAAATGTGCACTTTTTTGTTGAGTTCTGAGCCAAGAACTTCAGTACAAATTCAGAAAAGTGCAAAATCTGAAGGATGCTTCTGCTGTTATTTTCTCATTTCTCTGGGAAGTGTGAATCAGTCCAGCTTGCATTAGAAATGAGGACTGAGAATGAAATCTTACAGGATCCAGGTTTCAAAGGGGAATGTTTAAGGACAGTTCAGGATCAAAACATAACATCTTGGCAAATAATCGGAATTTCACTAAGGTAGGAAACATGTTATATTGAGATTGTTGTAAATAAAAGTTGATAAATAAAGTGATGGGGAGACTTGGAGTCTCCCATTCATAGGGTCTTCAGAACATGAAGTCAACCTAATGGCAGTTAACAACAACAAAAGTAAAACTTAGATTTTATAGATATAGTGAAGCAATAGCATGGCAAGTGCAGCAAAATGCAACCCACCTCCTCCCCACATAGGCAACTGAATGAGAATTTCACCTTCCAGCTCCCCTTTCATTAAAGAAACAGTGGCTGCACAATTTTTCATATGAAGGAAGACAGCAGGGAGCAGGTTTTGACATTTTGGGGAAAGACATTTTTGGCATTTGTGATTATCAAAACTAGGAAGGGTATAGTATTCGCATTTTCAATTTCCTCCATCTCTCAAGTCTTTTTACATAAAAGCCTGTGTCCTTATAATGTCCACTGCATGATATGTCGGTATTGTTTGTGCGTCATGTCTCTTATAGAAAAAAGGGAATCAGGGTGGGTGGAAAGGAAGAATTAGGTCCACAAGTAAAGCTGCCCATATGGAGTGCTTCACACCTAGTGCTGGCAGCAGATGGGGGCTTTGCATAGGAATACTGATTTGATTTTTTAATTGGTGTTTATTTTTTTAAAAAATAGGCTGGAAATCGGCAAGCTGCTATTTTTACCACAACAAGTTCTTTGCACTCATTCTCTGAAATCAGTTATGTACACATCTGATATTTTAAAGTCCTGTGCATGCTGATAAGCAGAATAACAATGGAGCAAAGCAGCAGGCTTCTATATTAATGGAGAAGGGCATTGGATTACCCATGCAACAGGATGAAGGTCAGGAGTACAAAGAGTTGGCAGTCAGGTGTCTTACAGTGCAATCCTTTATAGACCTACTCATTCAACTCAGTTGGGCTTATTTCTGAAGAGGTGTGCATATGATCACACAGGGAATTAGGACAAAGAAGCCACTCACATTTGTTTTGCTTGACAACACTGATGAGTAAACAGGTGTGCAAGGCAATTCAACAAATAAATCAATAAATAATTTTATTCATTTATATCCTGCCTTTTTCCTAATAATGGGATTCAAAGTGACTTACAGCTTGTTAAAAAGAATACAGCTTAAAAATGTTACAAAAAGCAACATTAAAAAGTATGCATATAAATGATACTCAAAACAATTTTAAAAAAATTATAAAGTTAAAACCATTAAAATTCATTAAAGGACTATACGCAAAACAAGAAGACAACAAAGCATACATTAAAAGCCCATTCCAGTCAGGTCTTAAAATCTTGACAGAACATTTTTACTTCCCAGAAAAATGAGAGCAAGGAGGGAGACATCTTAGACTCCCTAGAAAGGTAATTCTATAACCTAGGAGCTACCACTGTGTAGGCCCTCTCCCTTGTTCCCACCAAACCTGAGAAAGTAGTGGGATAGGGACTAGGACAAGGAGCAATGAATTCAAGCTGCAGGAAAGGAGATTCCACCTGAACCTCAGGAAGAACTTCCTGATGGTCAGAGCTGTCCGGCAGTGGAATAGACTGCCTCAGAGTGTGATGGAGTCTCCTTCTTCGGACGTTTTTAAGCAGAGGCTGGATGGCCATCTATTGGGAGTGCTTTGATGTGTGTTCTTGCATAGCAGGGGGTTGGACTGGATGGCCCCTGTGGTCTCTTCCATCTCTGTGATTCTATGATTCTATAGAGATAAGGGACTCTCCTGAAGATATTAGAACTTTATTAGTGTGTTTCAGTTATTATTCATTGATTTTATTGTAAGCTATCCTGAGATTTTCCAAGTTAGGGTGGGATATAACTACTTTTATATGTAAATAAAGTCATCAACCAGGATTCTAGCCAATGTCCATGGTCTGTAGGATGATAATCAGTATAAAACAGATCAGTTAAAATCAACCAAAATATTACAGTATTGGTTAAGGACAGTGATATGGAATATAGCAGCTCCAGAATTATTAAACTGCTTCTGTCTGGAAGAGTCAATGAACCGCTAAATATCTAATGAATGCCTGATGAAATTAATGGTTTTGGACTTTTTTTTAACACATAAGCTCACCTCTCACTTCCAATGCACACTTCAAGAACCTTCACCCTATCCTCTGACCCTCAAAGTACAGTCATCCCTCCACATTAATGGACACTAGAAGTGCAGGACCTCTGTAAAAATGGAAAAATCTCAAATATCTCTAGCCTCCAAACCATAATAACACACACAAAAACAGCATGATACATTTGAATTTATAGTGGAGAGCACACTAGTCATCCAGTTCTTGCTCTGAGGCAGTGGAGTTTGTTCACAATAATAAAGCAGGCAGCTGGCAGTTCTTACTTAAAAACCTTGCTTCTCATTTACAGTCTTTCTTGTTCTCACAAGGCTTGCAGAGAGACTGCAAACATGGGGTGAGGCTTATAAGTCTAAAGCATTTAAACATGCCAAATGGGGAAAAAAGGTACAGCAACCACTATTCAAAGATGCTTGCACAACAACTAGTTAATAACAAAAGCCCATCTAAACATTAAAAAAACATATTTCCTGATGGTGGAGTGGAACAGAAAAGGGACCAAGCTAGTTCCTCACAGCCTGGGAACAGCACAGAGAAGGACCTCTCCCATGACCACAACAAATGTGCACATGACAGTTGCAGGAGAAAGCTTTTCCAAAAATTATCAAAAATTTAGGCAGATCCATATGACAAAACACAACAGAAAGAATATTTGACCATATTTGAAAAAAAAAATGCTTTAAAAATGCATTTCTCAAGTGTTGTGAAGTTCCAATGAGGATGATCCTGGACAACCAAGAATCTTTACAGTTTGCGACTTATTCTGTGCAAAATTCACACACACCCTCCAAAGAATCTGTGCAGGAAACCATTGTCCCCCCTAAAAAATCCCCTACACATGCGAATTTTGTACAAAATGAGTCCCAAACTACAAACAGTGCTTAAAAACTGCAGATTTTGAATATTTTTTCTCAGCAGGAAGAATATTGCTGAAATTACTCATTGCTTCCTTCAAGAATAGAATTAGTTACATCCCTACAAAAAGTCTCCCATTAAAAGGCAATAAACATCTGAAACACTACCCCAGACTTTTCATTGTTTAGAAAAATAGGGAGTGATCAGGTCAAAGATATTTTGAAGAATAATCACTCCCTACCATGAGCGTTCACTCTTCCATTGCAAGTTGGATGCCATTTAGCATTATGGATTTCATACATAAGGACCTTGTGTATGACCAGAAGATTATACAGAAGAATGCCCAATCTGTTCTTTGCCTTAGAACTAAATCTATCCTAGAGACTGCTTATTGGTTACTTTCAATATAAAGGATTTTCTTAAGGGAAGATATATAGATATACAGTCGACCCCTCACTTTTGTGAGGGTTTGGGGTGTAGAACTCTTGCGCAAGTGGAAAAACTGCAAATAACTCCCCTCTGTTCCCCCTCTCATTTCTTTCCAGGACTTCCTCCTTCCCATTCCCAAGCAAAATCGAAAAGAACAGGGGGTGGGGGAAACGTCACACAAGCCTTCCTTTGCCCCTCCAGAGCTTTCTCTTTCCAGTTCCCACACAAAATGGAAGAGAAGAGGGTGGAGGAAGCCTCACAAGAGCCTTCCTTTTCATCTCCAGAGCTCCCTGCTCCCATTCCCATGCAAAACAGAAGGGAAGGGGGTGAAGGAAGCCTCACACAAGTTCTCCACACTGGAACAAAATGCATGGGAATGGGAGGAGGAGAATGCAGGGGGGAAGCATGCATGCTCACAAATAATCAAATTCATGAAGGTCAAACCCACAAATGTGGAGGGAGGACTGTAACTCCTGGGGTTAATTTTATCCTAGTTCTGGATTCTAGTTTCAGACAGAAAACTTCATGTGCACTTGGAGTCAGGAGTGGAGCCTCACCTGGTGACATCTATAGAGGTTTGATGGAGAAGTTATATCCCTTTGCCAAAAAAAGAAAGAAAGAGAGAGAGAAAGAAAAGGTTTCCTACCCCAGATTCAGAAAATGTGAGACTTTTCTTTTCACCTTACAGAAATTTGCAGTAAACCGCCTTCATGCCCACAGAGCTTATGATACAATCAACTCATGGCCAAGAAAACTGTGTGACTATTGCAGCAACCACATAGGCAAGGGTTTTACCTCTGACAAACACCCTTGCTCCTGGCTGGGTCTGTGTTGAGTAGAAAAGGTGCACGCAATTAGCATCAAATGCTTTTTTTTTTCATATTCTCTTTTCCCTACCCCCTTCCCACCATACTTCTCTCTCTTTCTCTCACACACAAACACACCAATGGCATGAGATATGCCATGGGAAAATAGATCCCACTCTGTAGAGTTAGTGAAGGTGTCTGAGATAAAGTAGAAACACACAGTTTCATAATGGAGCAGCAGTGGGAAGTGAACTAACATAGTTGGAAAAAGTTGAGTGGGGTTCACAGAGAGATGAACTAGTGTGAAATCAAATGAATGAACAGCTAAGCTTCCTTTAGCTTCTGTGGGTTAAATAGTAATAATAGGTAAGCTGAGGTAAAGCCCATCAGAGGGAGGAAAATCCTAAAGCACAATGCACTTCTACGTCAAAGCAGTCATCAAATCAGTCCACCTACAGAACTCAGCTTTGACAGAAGGCAAAGCAGGATTTTTATAAAGCCTGCAGCAGCAACGTAAATTCCTAGGACTGAACTAATGCTGGCAGAGATCAAGAATGAAGGCAGCCACTGTGGGTGAAAGGTTTACATTGTGAGACAAATTTAATAGCTTTCTGAGGTGGAGTGCTAACAGGCTGCAGAATCCTTAAAAAGTCTGTATCCTTTCGATGTATACATTTGAAGCCAATTCAGAGACAGAGGATGAGTGGTGTTATATATCCCAGCAGTCTGCAGTGTGTTAAATTATGGAAGATATTTTGATTTTAACCCAAAAGTGAAATTTGCATTTAATTTGGCCTGCATATATCTTAATTGTTTGGCATTTTCCAAAACATATGGACTACTTACTTAAATTAAGGATTTCCCCAAAGCTTCAAATAAAGTTATGCAGATAGTTATCACTGGTGAAGGGTTACTATTTGATTGGACCACTTTTACTGTTATTTCAGTTAGCACTCCTTTAATGAACATAATCCACATGTATAATTCCTGGATAGATTATTCATATCATCATATTTTTTGAAACTGACATGTGGCAGCATCAAGACGCATCAGAGAGGGACATGGTGTGGTAGGCATAGCAAGAAAGTGGTGAGATTGATTCTAGGAGCAAAAGGTGAAGCATATTCATTGATTGTTGTTATCCTAAAGCAAAGACCACTGAACTCCAAAATCCTAAATGGAAAGTCTGAGTCCATTTCCTTGTGCATAGCTGTATTGCAGTCCAAATAGTCTCACTCCTTTTATTGCAATCCGAAGAAATGCTCTGTGCAACCTCAAAGCTTACTTTTATTCCTGTAGGGGATTATTGACTGCATGATCTGTACATTCATGACAAAATAACCTCTTCATATTCAGTGGCGTACATGCTTTTTCCTATGCAAATCATGTCTGCAGGAGAAATATTTCTAGAATAAATAAATACTTATCAGGGCAGACGTACACAACCTGATCATAGAATCATAGAATTTGAAGATACCATAAGGACCATCCAGTCCAACCTCCTGCCATGCAGGAATACATAATCAAAGCACTCATGACAGATGGCCATCTGCCCTATGTTTTAAGACCTCCAAATGTTATCACGGTTATGATACGTTGGGTGAGAGCACTAGATATTCTTTTTGATATCAAATAATTTGGCCTTTGCTTGACCTTTCTCTGCCACCCTATTCCACGTGTTTGCAGAGGTCTCCTGGACGAGCACGTACGGGCGCAGCCGTTAATGACTGTACATTCCAAAACCCCATTCAGGCAAGCAACTTAAGCCTCTCCGTTGCTTTAGGGAAAAACGTCCCTGCAAACCAGCTCGGCTCGGCTCAGAGCTACACAAAGCCATGCAGCCAAGAGCCAAGCCATTCCTTTATATGGGGCCATTGACGAACTGGCCATGCTATTGTCTTAAGAGTTAAACCAATCATGCAGAACTTGACCTTTTCCAACTCCTTTGTCCAACTCCAAATTTCCTTTGTTCTCACCGAGCATAGCATAGCCTGTAGGTAAACTCCACCCTATAAAAGGTCCCCACTTTTGGGATGTCTTCGGATCACCCTGGACTTCCATCTAGCCTTGCTGCCGGTTAGTCTAAAGAGCTCCCCTCAGCCACACTGAGCTTTCTCCCCCAGAACCCTGTCTTTCCTTCAGGACTACGAGACCAGGTGTCGTATTACCCATCCCTAAGCCCTCCATTTCTGCTTCCAAGTTAGCTAGTGTGTGTGTTGTTTTTATTTACTGTTTATCTTTCAATAAAAATGTTATTTTTGTTACTTTTAAACTTGCTTGCCTGCTTTCTGACCTGAAGCCATAGACATTGGGTTAAAAGATCCTTGCTAAAGTTACCCTGCCTCTCATTTAGCCGAGGGAGTGCTCGAGTTAAATTCCCCTAACTTGTGCTTTTATTTGGTTATTTGGGCACCCCTCCTGGGACCCCCAACACACAGGGTAACACAAAGAATGAGATTCCATCATACTCCAGGGCAGAGTATTCCAGTTTTGAACAGCAGTTACCATCAGACAGTTCTTCCTGCTGTTTAGGTGTAATTTCTTGTCCTGTAGTTTGAATCCATTGCTCCATGTCCTAGTCTCTGCAGCAGCAAAAACAAGCTTGACATACTTTCAAATATTTAAACATGGCTATCTTAAGCTTCTCTTCTCCAGTCTAAACATACCAGTCTTCTTGTGCTGCTCCTTAAAGGGCATAATTTCTAAACTTTTTACCATTTTGATCACCATCCTCTTACATGTTCAAGGTTGTCGAGCTTCTTGAATTGTGATGCCCAGAACTGGACACAGGTCTAATCAAAGCAGGATAACTTACTTGAACTTAGTTCAGTCTAGACTCTATACTCCTATTGATGCAGCCTAGATTCACATTGGTTTTTTTAGCTCCTGCATTGCACTGTTGACTCACATTCAGCTTCTGGTCTATTAAGACTCCTAGATCCCTTTCAAAAGTACTGTGGTCAAGCCAGCTCTCATCCATCATATATAATAAGGATTTACCTTCTTTTTTTCCTGCCTAAGTGTAGGACATTTCTCCCTCTTAAAATTCATTTTGTTAATTTTGGCCCAGCTCTCTGATCTGTGAAGGTCATTTTGAACGCTGATCCTGTCCTCTAAGGTATTAGCTACTCCTAATTTGGTATGATCTGCAATTCTGATAAGCATGCCCTCGATAGAGCATCCAAGTAATTTATACAGATGTTGAATAGTAGCAGGGAGAGAACTCTGTGGCACCCCATTAGTCACTTCTGTTCAGGATGAAGAAGAGCCATTGGTTGATCAGCCAATTACAAAGCCACCTAGCAGTGGCATTGTCTAGCTCCTATTTTATTAGCTTGTTGGCCAGAATATCATGGTGGACCTTGTTATTCTCAAGTATGTGTCCATACAATTTCACTTATTGTTTTCTTTTGTTGTGGCTTCCTTTAACTTACCTTCCTGTAACAAAATAGCAATAATACAATCCCTACAATTTATCCCTTCAAAGGAACAAGTGAAATAGGCATTTATTATTGTTCATATACGTTAATGCAGATGTGTAGCTCAGTTAACAACGTAGATGTATTCCTGGGCTTTACTTTTTTAACTGAAATTTTGGTGCCCAAGGTAGAAATAACATGGAAGGAATGGGGATAGGCTACTACATCACACAAAAGAACAGTTTGACATGTTTCAATAAACGTTTTATACAAAAGTTACTGTAGGCATATGTGAAATGAAACAACCAGGTCAAGTAAGCCTTACATAAATAAACTTTGAGGCCCCTCCCTAAACTGCAAACCCCAGGATTCCATAGGAGGTTGAAAGTGGAATTATAGTGCTATAACAGCCTAGTCTAGAAATGGCCCTATAGATTTATGACCTTCCAACATGCCAGGGTAGTTGGTAAGGCAGGTTAATATGCTTTCCCCTTTTCTTACTATTTTGTTCTTCACATATGCTTAGTAAGTGATTCTGGAAGCATTTGTTTACCTTGTCTGTTGTACATAAGCACACAGCTACAGTAGGGTTGCCTACAGCACAGCCTCATTTAGAATAGGAGTGGGGAAATCATGGGCCTCATCATGCTACTGAATTACACCTCCCATCAATCTTGATAACTGGCCATACTGACTAGGGCAGTGGCAGCTGGTGACTCCAACGTCAGTGAGGCAGTGAATCCACTCCAGGTTTTAATTTGAACTTTAAAGATGCTGTTGAAAGTGCTGAAACCTACCTCCACAAAAAAGTTCAACACCTTGAATAGCTGCTTTAAAGTTCAGATTAAAACCAAGAATGGATTCACCTAACATTGGAGCCAGCAGTCGCCACTGGACAAGTTCCCCACCACTGATACAGAGGATCAATGAAACCATCCAATTCTTCTTCTGAATGCACATTATCATCCACTTTCATCCCACTGTATTTTCTGTGACTTAGTGCTTGTTATACAGAAAACAGAAAGAGTGTTTAACTATACTTGATTCCTCATATTTTCCATGTCCTTTCACCAATTTTTCTGAAATTTTGCAGGTTTCTCACCTAGAGGCAACTCTAAGACCTTTTTTCTTCTTTTTTTCCTTCTTTCTTCTTTTTGTTTCTTTTTTCTTTTTCTTTTCTTCTTTTTCTCATATAAATTGCCCTTATGGTGACCCTAAAGTGAACCTATCATGGGGTTTTCTGGAGCTGAGCGTATGTGATGCACCCAATGTCACCTATTGTGTTTCCATGGTTGACCAAGAAATCAAACCATGGTCTCCAGGGTTGTAGTCCAACTCTCAAACCACTACAACCATGCTGGCTTTCACTGGTAACTTTACCAGGAGCCAATGAAAACTGTAGAGTACTTCTGTAATAGTCTCTACATAACATATCATTTAATGTGAAAGCATGTTGAAGGAAGCATGAAATATATTCAAAAAGTTCTACAGAATAGTTTAGCACTAAAATAGAGACAGGCAATTAGAACACTTCAGGGGCACACCACTACCTAATACCGGATCTTGAAGTAGGATTGTGTTTGATGTAGCCCAATGGGATGAAGAAAAAAGGAGAGAGAAGCATTAGTAAATTCCTCCAAAGAAGTTGTGAACTCCTACATGGGATTTTTTACTGCATTTCCATGCCACCTCATGAATTATTTCAGCGATCATTTTTGAAATGATAGGATTTTCTTTCAGGCTTGGCCAAGTGACTATGTCTATTAGTGCAATGAATTAAAGCCAAACTAGAAATGGCATTAAACAGATGGCTGCCACCAAAAATGGCAACTGGACATGGAACACTCTCTTTCTTTGATGTCTAATTGAATTTGCTGTGTCTGATAATATCATGCTAACTTGAGTTTGCTTCTCAAGCCTCCTCTTACATTAGTGGATGAAGAGGAGAAGAAATGGAGAAACATAGAAGAACATGTTGTCACAACATAAGGTAAGTTTCACTAGATCAGGGATGGCAATCACATGATGATCTTCCAGATATCATTGGACTACGGCTATATCATTCCTCACTATTGGTTAGGTTGATTATTGCTACTGGGAACTGCAGTCTAACAACATGTGGTGAGTCTCATGATTCCAACATTTTCAGAGGCCTTTTTATTTAGCCTACCTGTTGGTCTATTAACTTCCTGATGCAGAAGAGGTGCAGTACCTTTCTTCACATTGTTACAATTTAAGTGGTTTTAAATTGCATTCAGGTGGCTTTAATAGGACAGTTCATTTAATATTTTGTTTTGTTTTCACTGTGATGATTGCTTTAGCTGTTTTAAACTATACCGTGTGCTGTCTTGAGTCCCAAGTTGGTAGAAAGATGGGATTTTAATTAGTTAGCTAGCTCTAGATTGAAGCAGTGGGAAACTCCAGGAATGGGCAACGTGCTGTAAAGTCAGCCGTGTCAGAATGAATTCTCCCTACTGCAGGTTGCACAACCTCCCCCCGCAAACACAGGAATCCCAAATACCACAATTTTCCTCTGACAACAGGAAGTGATGAGATTTAACTTCTTGTCTCCATCTTGAGAGGGACTGCAGAGGGAAATGTAGGTATTTGGAAGTAGTCTAGAGTTCTGGGTGGTTGTGGGGATGAAGGTATTTTCATGAGTTGGAGGGCTGCTATGTGATTAGGGGATAATAATTACCCAAAAATGATCCCCAAAGTATCATTTTTGAGAACACAGTTGCAGGATTCTGAGACCACAAAAGTAGGTTCCAATTAAGGGAAAAGACAAAAAAAAAATTAAAAATGAATGGTCATTGATAATTCAAAACTTATCTGTACTTGACCATGGGAACAACTAATTTCTGACTAACTTTGACTATTACAATATTTTAGTAAAGTTCTGTAATAAAATATTAATGTCTCACATAGACCTTTTCTGTTCATAGAGTTTACAGAGTCACAGGGTCATTAACAATAAATCGACATCATTCTGTATTTATTCCCTTTAGTAGATGATTTATGAAACTAGGAAATGAAACTAAGTTGGACATCATGTTTCAGTAGTTGACAGAATTCTGATTTTTTTTTTCTTTTCTCTTTTTCTGGATGGGTTTCTGCAATCATAGTTGAATGTTAATCTAACTATAGTTCAGTTAAAAGACTTGGCAGTTACTCAGCTTAGAGCTATAGAATTGATATAGAAGCTTCATAATATAAATATGGTCAATATGACAGACTAGTTGACCCATAAAAGATGAGGTGGAAGATTGACAAGATATTGTTTATTGTCTGTTTATTTTTTTTGTAAAACACAGAACTAAACAATTAATATCTATTTTTAGTTTAGTTTTATTTTATGATAGCAAAAAAATTACAGCTTACGAACACAACATGGTGCTGTATGATATGTTCTAATATTACATTGGTTAAATCTTCGAGATTAAATAGCGAAGATGGGAATCATGGATGTACCTGGTTTCAACTAGATTCCAATATAATGATTTTGATATAATAATATCTTAATACAATGATAACGATATCTCTGTTACCCTGATTTCTGGGGTCACTTGGGGGACACCTCAATGTGCTCCACGTGATGGGAATGGAAATTAGTCAGAGCACAAGCAATAGCAATGAGAGAGTCAGGGTAACCTAGTGGGGTCTTTTTACCCAGTTTTTACGGGGTCAGGCAAAGCCAAAAACCAAACAAAAATGTCCAATAAATGATTTTATTGAAGGAACGTCTCACATACCGATGCAATCGCTCACACATTCACTCAAGACCTATTAAGAAGCAAAAGAGAGGAAACTGGATAGGGGAATATTAAGGAGTTGTAGCTGGGGTAATACAAACAGGCAGAGTTCTAAGACAACCAGATCCAAGAGCACAGCACAGGGTTTCAGGGCCAAAGAGACCAGTTGCTGACCCTGAGAGGAAAGACCGACTGGAGCCCTCTTTTATCTATGGCTACTGCTGCCACAGCTGTTCCCTCATTAGGGCTTGCTTACTATTTGAACAGGCCGAGCAACGCAAGCCCTCCCTTTCATGGCGACTCTGCTGCAAGGTAGGAGTGTCAGCTATGTTTTCCTCTATTTGTTCCCCTGGGTCAGGCCCTTGTTGTGTATTAACTCTCTCTGGACCAGCTTCTGGGGACACTTCAGCCTGTGGAGAAGCCTCTGCCTCAGAGTCAGAATCCTCCTCCTCGCTGCCATAGTCCCCAAGGCAGGGCATGACAATATTGGCTTATCTTTATTCTCCTATTCCCTGGTTGTACAGTGGTTAAATGACAGTACTGCAGCCACAACATTGTGAGTTCGATCCTGCAGGGTTCCAGGTTGACTCAGCCTTCTGCCCTTCCATAGGTCAGTAAAATGAGCTTCCAGCACGTTGGGGGCAATTAGCTAATGCATTGTAAGCTACTTAGAGAGTGTTCGGTGCTATAAAGCAGTAAAGAAATATAAATGCTATTGCTAATGCTATTATTCTTATCTTTGGCTGCTACTAGTGGGGTAAGAAAACTCACATGATTGCAGTATCATAACATGAGATAAACTACACTAAACGTTTAAGATGAAACCAGAGATTTGGCAAAAGTGATGTGATCTTACACATCTTAAGATCAGCCTTATCCAGGTAGGACAGATGATTATTTGGCAAGAGTACAAGTGAGTACCTGTAATGTAAAGGCCGAAACTTTTTCAGTATTTATAGAAACTCAGAAATTCAGAAATATTTGTCATACATCATTATGAAAGTATACTAGATTGTGTTTTTGTCAGTAGGAAGCAAATACTGTCATCCTTCCAAAAATAATAAAAGAAGAAAGATTAAAATAATATTACTGTCTGGACTCAAAAATCCAATTTTGGTTACTTCTGCTGTTTCCATCAGCTGAAAACACTTATTAATTAATAGGCAATGACAGAGGGTGCACCATCTGGACAGAACAGGTGGACTGTTTTGATAATAAGCAAAAGCAAGCCATAAGAAGCAAACCATTTTTCTGATTTCTGAAGGCAACATGGAAAATAATGCACGGTTTGTTAAAAACGAAGGGTCAAAGAACATCCCACTTTGTAAGACAAATGTGGCAGACAACATTGCTTCTAAGCTCTCACACATAAAAAGCATCTTGAAAATTAAAATCACAGTAGGGAGAAACATCGTCATGAGACAACATTTCCCTGTCCCTCTTTTATTCTTTTAAATATGGCTTTTAAAAGCTTTGCTTTGAAATTTTCTCTTTTTTGTGCAACACTCTGGACATTTTTCAGAAGCTGAATAAACTTCTAGTGAAAAATCCTCCATAACCTTGTTCTCACTCTATGTGCCCCAACTTATCTCAGTCTTCATTATTCATTATTCAGCTCATACAATACTCTCAGCTATTTGAAGGTCTGCTCCTCCTGAAATAATTCTGCCATTTCCCCTTTCCTGCTCTATTTATGTTTGGAATTGCCTTCATGAACATCTCCATGTAACCATCCCGATTACTTCTTTCAGTCCCTTTTCAATTTGAGTTTAAGGTAAAGCCTTTGGAACAGTCGTATAGTACCATCCTGTAGTAAGGTATTCATGCTATTGTAGCCAGACTTAAATATATGCAACTGAAATGTGTGGAATGATAAGAGTATTTGTCTTGTCTTCCATCTCTCTCTCTATATATATCTTTAAATCTGATTTAGATTTGACAGAACTTTACGTAAAGAACACATTCAAAAAGAGGACTGCACTTTGAACTCACTTAAAATAAAGGAGGAGATATGGTTACCCCTAGCTAAGAATGCCGTTGTTATATTCAAACCTTCATGCTTCTTTTCTTTTTGTTCATCCTTCTCAGAAGCTTAGCTCCTTGAGATCTTCAGAAGTTTATCTGGGAAACTCTGGTTATAGGGAAGGCCAACTGAATCTTTGTTTCTGACAAGTTGTACCAAACTTATAGAAGGAAGGACAAGACATATGGCGGCAACTGTGTCATTTGGGTAATGTATAGTTTGAGCCTTTCTTCCAAGTAAAGATTCATAAGATCATCTGGTAAATTTAACACTCTGGGAAGCTTTTCTTGGCTGGCATTTAAGGGCACACCCACACAACGTCTGGTGCTGGGCTTACATGAGCTTGTTCAGTGCACCTGTGATATTCCCCATCATGTGATGCCTGAAGACTGGAGTTGATAGTTCTTGATTTCAAAATATGTGTATGTGATTGGGATCTTATAGTTGAGTAAGACAGCCTGGGAGAACCTGGCAGAAGGTTATGTACAGAAACAGGCCAGACTCTGATAAATCTGAAAGGGAGCCAGACCTGAATCTGGAGGGCGGTTGTAACTTTGAAGTCTGTACCAGTGAATGGGGATAGGAAGGTCAATCACATGTATGTCATTGGCTTTCTGGATCCAAAGATTAGAGCAAGTTTTATGGTTTGGCTTGTGGATGATAACTTGGGATATTTTCACTCCATTTCATTCGCCTGTTTTCCATTTCTGGAATTCCAGATTCCATAATTCCATGTGTTTCAATTTTCTTGTTAATGTACAATATTTTAAATGTTTTAAAATACACATATTATGCATGTTTTACCCTGAAAAGGTGTACTTCAACGCATGTGTTCTCTCAGAATATGTGAATATTCAATAAAGCTTAGAAATGTTTGTGTTTTGGTCTGCAGATTCCAGTCCCCCATAACCAACATGGCTGCTATGCTGGCTTGGAGATTCTAAGAACTTCAGTCTCAAAAAATCAATATTTACATATTCTGGGTTTTCTACCATTAGTGGAAGTTCCCCAAGCAAACGTTAACTGCCTTTCCCTGGAATAATCCCAAGGCTTTGTTTAGTTATGTGTTGCATGGCTCATTTGGAAGCACTGATAACTGTTATGCAGAAAGGCAAACCAATGGCTCTCTCACTCTCTACAGCAATCTGAAAAATGGTAATTCCATTCATCATTAGAGAAGCTTTACTCCAAGGTTAGTCACTAAATTCCAGAAGGTCAACAATGCACTTCCCTCAGAAAAAATACTAGCAGATCATGTTCCTGTCAGGTCTTACAGAATCAGAAAGAACCACACAATGTTCCTTCACCATCCTGTATGTGATGAACACTGATACTCTTCTTGTCCTTGAGAACTGTTGGGTAGGGTGGGGGTGTTACATTTGATATGCGACACAGAACACATTGGTATGTGCTGGACACTATTTCTTGTTACTTGGCAACAATCCCTTTTCTCTTAGCAACAGAAATAGAAGAGTGGAACTCCATTTGGGGTGGGACATGGGGGAGGGAATAGATAACATAAAACATCATGCCATCTCATCTTTCATGGCTATCAGACTATTAATTGTAAGCACCCTGGAAAATGAAAACTGATTTTTGCATTCTTTTCTGAAATTCAGGAAGTGTGAAGTTAAAACTGCTGGTATAGTTCATGGGGCATTTTTCGTCCCTACAAACTGAAAAGCCTAACATATATGCATGCATGCATGCATACATGCAAAATTGTAGATCAAGGATGTTTGCAATCCAAACACTGCAGTGTGAGGATGCTAACACAACAGAGTGAAAAGTCTTACTGAGTATTGTGAAATGCCTATAGAGAATGGTGATGGAACCTTCAAAAGAATTAGAGATTACTTCTGGATATAACAGTGCTCAATGAATATGTGATGCCTAGGCATAAAATAAAATAAAACACTCTATTACATCCATGGAGAATAGGAAGACAGATTAGCAGCACTGCATTGCCAGGGCCAAAGACATGGAGGTGTGCCCTTGTGATATAATAGGTGTGGGTCCTTATGGTGTCACACAGGGGCAAGGATGTATTGGAAGGCAAAGTGGAACTCATGTTGGATCAGCTGATTGTAATATTAGGCACCCAGGCAATCTAAGTAAATAGATCCAGAATCTGGGTAAAAGCTGCTTAATTAGGCAATATAGCAACTGAAAGGCAGAGGGGAAAAAATCCAGCGGCTAAAGAGATGGCAAAATATTCCCAGTAGCTGCAGCAGAGAAACTGTAGCAGTGCCATAAGCATTTTTATTAATTCCACTAGGGCTTGTGTGCCACACAGGCTTACCTATATTACGTATGACATGTAGGATGTTTTTCTATACCCTATACTATTGCTGGAGTTTCTGGAAGGCTGACCACCAGACCACAGTAGTTCCAAGCCATAATCTTCTGTTGCCAGAACTTCTTATACAACAATACTAACATTCAGTTTCCTGCCTTGTTCCAAATAGTGTGATGTGTCTAAGTGCATGGACTCTCCATCTTTCTGTCTGTTTCCCTTCCTTTGCTCCTGTGCATGAATATTGTGCATGCATACAAATCTCTTAGCACTGAGCCAAAGAGCCCAGGTGCCAAATAGGAATAGGTGAATTGGATGCCATCACATACAAAAATCAAAGTTTTTATTCATTTGGTGCAGTTTGCTCTGAGATTTCTCTCTTTATTTAGAAGCCCTGAGACTTGTCCAGAATCCTGAAAACTGAAAAACCTAATATGGCTATCAGTGGCTGATAATCATGATAGCTAGAGGTAGTTATTTGATTTTTAGCTAGCCTTTTCCCCAAAACAAGAACAGAAGGTGGCAAATCACAAGATTAACTAGCGATCTACAGGTAAGAACACAAAAAGTTAAAACATTAAAACATAGTTAAATAAATTTTAATATTAAAACAGTATTGAATTAAAAGATACCTGAAAGCATGTATATCAATAATAACAGAGGCAAAGATCCATTTAGAGCCCTTTCCTTTGTAGCCAGTCTATTTTCCAAAGCTTCCTGTCTGATACAGACTTTGCCTGCTTGTGGAAGACAATTGGGGTCAGAGAAAGACTATTCCCCCTGGAAAAAGAAGTCCCTCAGATCCAGAGGAGTCACTGGGAAAGCAGCAGCATCTCCAGTATCTGGGGTAGTGCATTTCTCCGTATCAGCTGCTGGAAAACACAAGCAGAAGTTACACTCAGCTCGGCTTTCTATAAGTATCTGTTTGGCCACTGTGGAAACAGAATGGTATGCAAGATAGGCCTTTGATGTAGTTCATCATGGATGTTCAACAGGAGGAGATACTACAGGGGTACTTCTAGAAATCTGTAGTTAGCAAAGTCAAAATGATGTCAATTACGTCTAAATTTTACATATGCTTACATTTCCAGCCTCGGGAACTTTTCTGCTGATACATGCATTCATTTATATTAGCTTGAATCCATATAGAGTCATACTAGCCCCAAGTCTCCTTTGTTTCCATGAACTTACTTTAAGTACAACTAACTGGATTCAACCTAGGATATAGTTTTGGCATTGGTAATATGACTTTGACTTTGGTAATATGACCTATCATGATGGATGAGAGATGGAACTTGTTTAATGTCTTAACCTATCCATTTTTCGAGCAGTCTGATGTTGATGAGTAGCTGTTAGAAGATGGGCTTATTACTATCAACTTCAGAAAACATTTTTCTATAATAATAGCCTATGTTTTATAGCAACCATTCATTACTTTCCCCAGGTATTCAGGGAATTCTAAGTTAGTGAGAATTATGAGAATCGTCTCTTAAAGATACTTGTCCTGGCTGGATAACAGTACATGTGAAAGTGATCCAGGAGTCGTGGTAGATCACAAGCTGAACATGAGTCAACAGTGTGATGTGGCAGCCAAGAAAGCCAATCCAATTCTTGGCTGCATCAATAGGAGTATGATGTCTAGATTAAGGGAGGTAATGATACCACTCTATTCTGCTTTGGTTAGATCTCATTTGGAGTGCTGTGTCCAGTTCTGGGAACTTCAATTCAAGAAGGATATCGACAAGCAGGAGTGTGTCCAGAGGTGGGTGACCAAAATGGTGAAGGGCCTGTAAGCCATGCCCTATGAGGAGTGGCTTAGGGAGCTGGGTATGTTTAGTCTGCAGAAGAGAAAGTTAAGAGGGGACACGATAACTATGTTTAAATATTTGAAGGAATGTCATGTTGAGGAGGGAGCAGGCTTGTTTTCTGCTGCTCCAGAGACTAGGACAAGGAGCAATGGATTCAAGTTGCAGAAAAGGAGATCCCACCTGAATCACAGGAAGAACTTCCTGATGGTCAGAGCTGTCTGACAGTGTAATATGCTGCCTCGGAGTGTGGTGGAGTCTCCTTCTTTGGACGTTTTTAAGCAGAGGCTGGATGGCCATCTGTTTGGAATGCCTTGATGTGTGTTCCTGAATGACAGGGGGTTGGACTAGATAGCCCCAGTGGTATCGTCCAACTCTATGATTCTATGAATTAGGTTAAAAAAATATGTGCAGATTTTCTCATCCTTCACTGCTGAGATAGCATGCAGACGAAATGCTCAACCATTCTGAGATCTTTTCCATTTATTTTTCTTTTGCAAAACCAGTTCAAAGCACTTTGCACAAAAGAGAAAGGTTATGTATAAAAGAGCAAGGTTTTGTGTAAAATAAACTGTTTTCTTTGAAAAAAATAGTTTTTGTACAAAGCCCAAAGTTTTGGGGACAAAAGGGGAGTGTCTTTTGCATAAATAATTTCTTCTTGCATAGAAAGATGCAGAACAATAATAACAAAAGCGCCCGCAGAAACTCTTATAATCTCACCAGGCAGGAGAAAACTTTAGAAATTATTTATTCTTGTATATAAGAATGAAATAAATAAAGATTTATGTCCATACTTAAAGGATTTACATCTCTGGATTCTTTTAGGTGCCAATGAAAATAGTTTTTTATTAAAACCTTTGGGGACTTTTTTTTTAAGTACATATACATGGTTCAGCTGTTCTATTGTTTTCTGATGTTTTTAACTTGGTGATCTCCTTAATAGGCTATTATACTTTTAATAATATTTTATTATTATCTTATTTTAATTATGTGTTTTCCTGGTAACTCACAATAGTGGGTTGTTACCGCAGATTCTAGCCCGGACTTGTGGGATATTAGATATCATTTTGATATCAATCATTTGGCCTACTATACCCCTTTTTTCTCCACATACTTGCGAGGCCCCCGGACAAGCTCACAGACAGGCACAGCCACTAATCGCTGTAATATTCCACACAAATACAGGCAGGCCAGAAATAGCCAACCAGCTGCTTCAGGAGACCTCAAGGCAAGTACCATATTATGTATGCATGCTACTTACAAAGAACTCCCTGCCCTGAGCAGGCAGCTTGACTAGCCAAATACTCATCCGTCGAGCACTCTGAGTTTGCATACTGGCTACTCTATTGACAATTTGGTCTTAACTCAATCATGTAAAATTCTGACCTTTTGGAGGCTTTGTCTCCAGCCTGAAACTCATTGTTGTCCCCAAGAAAGGACTAGCCTACGGCCACATTTTCCACTAAAAAAAACCCTGACTTTGAGAGCTTCCTCAGATCACTCTTGGCTTCCATTCTGCCTTGCTGCTGCTTCATTTGGCAAGCCTTCCCCTCAGCTCCACGTGCTGAGAAACTCCATTTCCACGAACTTCTTCTTCAGACTACCCGGGCTTCAGGACAGGTGTAGTATTTCCCATACCAAAACCTCCTCTCAAAATCCCTCTATCCAACTCCAACCTTTATTTCTATAGTTCTCTGTGTTAGTGTGTTGCATATACTTGTTTGGCTGTATTTTAATAAAAACAACAATTATTATTTTACTTCTTTTTGCTCCTTGACTCGGCCTGACCCTGTAGACATTGGGTAAAAGATCTTGTTCCGTTGCCCTGCCTCTCATATTGCTAGCTTGTGATCTTTGACTAATTCCCAACTTTGTAAATTGGAGCGCACTTAGGTGTCACTCACAGGACCCCCAGAAATCAGGGTAACAGGGTGGAGCAGAAATATTTAAATATTTAAATAAATAAATAAATATTTAGAATCCTTGATATTTCACTATGGGAGAGTTTCTTTCTGAGAAAAACTAGAAAATACATGTGTTGCTTTATCTGATGATTTTTAAATAGATGGCTGTTTGATTCTATACAATAACCTCTCCAGACATATTAACAGGTAACCCCCAAAAATGCAATGACAATTTAGAGCATAAATCAGAGTGTATCATTAATGTGTAATATGAAAGAACAAATTGTGAACACTAAGAGAGAGAGAGAGAGAGAATATGCTACAGCTTCAGATCATCCCAGCAGTTACATTCTTCTTGATTGTCTCTGGAACAGATTGTACAATAGCTTGTTTCCGGGAAGAGATCTAGCCAGCTAATCTTCATAAATAATGTATTTGACCAATTTTGTGTCAGACAAACATATTACTTGTGAAAGCATTTTGATTATTAACCACTGTCTCCATGGATAAGGGGAAAATGCTCATTACAAATGCTTCCTGAATAATTTCCAGCCATCAAATTAAGAATTTATGACTCGTGTCTTTTTTTCTTTCCTTGCCAAACCAGCCTTATCTGGCATTAACCAACAAGTCATTACCTAATTGGCTGTGCTATTTATTTGTCCACACTTACAATTTCCACCTGCTTTGTGCTGTTCTTATATATATGCTCCAGGCTGCACCTGTTTAATGGATTTAGAGAGATTAGAGAAAGATACCACAGGAATGCAGATACTGAATGTACGTATATAATGCTGACTGATGTGAGCAGAACAACAATGAAAGCTGCCTGGTCAGGAATGACCAACCATGAGACAGCTTTATCAAAACCAAATCAAATTTCATTGTGGTTGCCAGAATTTTTGGAGGGAGATTTGATGTGGCAAAAGACCTAAATTCTTATGTGTATAGCTGTGTGTGATGGAGGAGAGAAGGTAACAATATGACAAGAAAAAGACAAAATATGAACATTTTTTCCTGTCCTTGTTGAAATATTTAGCTGAACAATGGTGAGGGTAGTAGTTCAAAGATGTCATTTTTTTAAAGTTCTGGTTTTGGTGGCTAGATGACATTGTACAGTATAGAAGTGTTAGTTGCAGGCATTTAGGAAGAAACCATAGTTCAGTGACTGCACGTGTCCTGGGCATGCTTAACATCTCAGATTCAATCTCTGGCATCTCCTGTTGAGCAAATCAGGTAGCAAGTTGTAAAAGACATTTCCCTGAGAACCTGGGAAGCAGGTGGAGCAGACAACAACCAGGTCAGGTGTTCAAGCAGTCTGATCAGGCACATGGTGTTTTCCTGTGTTCATGTTGTCCGAATGCCTATGGTGTCAAGATAAACAGTGTAGTGCCAACAGCGCTGCTAGGAGTGAAAATTGTCAGAGTGAAACTCAAGCCGGGTCCTATGTCTTTAATGCTTGTGTAGAAGAGTGCATTTCAGCAGCTGTTGCATTTTCTGTGCAGAAAACAGCATTTCCTACAAGGGAATTAATTTCTGCATCGACATATTATTTTCCACACAGAAAATACTGGTTTATGTGCAGAAAATGCTGTTTTCTGCTCAAAACAACCATGTGCAAATCTTGCACAGAATGGGTCAAGAACTGCAAATAACCTTTGAAAAACTGTGGTTTTTTAAAGACTTTCTCCAGTGGGAAGATAATTGTGGAAATTACTCATCACTAGTTTTGAGAAGAAATGTAGGCAAGAATGACATCTTTACATGCAAAAAGAAATAATTGCAATTACTTTTCTATGTTCCTGGGAAATTCACAGAGTTAAACAATGGTAACAGGAATGGCAAGAGAAACCTGGAGGCAGCAAACGCTTTGTTTGATGTGCTAAAAATGGATGGTATATGTTATTTTAAAAAATTCTTTCATCAAATAATGAAACAGTATGACTTAGAATTATAAGCACGAGAAGACTGTCAAGGGGGAAACCTCTTAGTCCTGCACATGAAAAGGCAGATGGGACAGTGTTTTTATTTGATTCAGAGTTTAAAAACATTACCTGATGAGATTTCCTGTTTGATTTTGCACAAGCAATCTCACTCAGAACAAAACAGAAGAATGATTTTTTTTAAAAAAAACATAGAAGTTGATTGTATGCTATGCCTGGCTTACAGTCCATGTTATCAACATTTCTGTTGTATGTTAAGAGTTTTTATCTTCCTTCTAGAAAATGGAAGTCATGGCGGGAGGGAGAAAATCAAATTATAAATATAAACATAAATATAGGCAAATATGAATTTGCATCTTAATAGCTGTGGGATACAATACTGAAGATTAGAATTTGAAATCTGCATTACTTGTGCATAGCATATTCTGCTTTAATGTCTCTTATTTTTGCATGAAATCAGTTCAGCACTATGTAAAATATGTAAAGAAGGCAAGATTATAGCTTAAATGTTGATCTGTGGCTTTGTGGAATTCTTAATGTGGACCCATGCCAGTTGGAGCTTTCACTTCAGCAGATGTTGGTCTATAATTTGATCTGTCTTCCAGTCTGAGTGGACTACGACTAGGACTACACCTCATCCAGACTTTTGGGGCCATAACTGAGAAATCCATTAACTTCCTTTCTGAAATCTAAATTTCATCATAGCATGTGTATAAATATCATGATTTGAGTGCTAGGGGCAGGAAGTGAAAACTTTGTTTGGATATGGCCTCACTGTTTCAGAAACAGTGTTTTAGAATTAGAGTACCAGAATCTATTTTGGATTGGGGAACTACTGTCCTTCCACATGTTGTTGACTAAAACTCTCTTGATACTTCAGCACTAGGTGTGCTAGCTATGGCTGATGGGAGTTGCAGTCCAAAAACATCTGGAAGATGACTCATTCCCCCATTCCAGGTCTATCTATCATCCCACTTCTTGGGGCCAGGCCAACTGTTAAGCAGAGTGAAGCAACACAGTCAAAAAACAGATGCTAGGGAAGGACAGCACTAAAAGTCTAAAACAGGCATGGTTCACCATCCCTATCTTTTAAAGACTGAGAGTCCTTGCCACTTGTGAGATAACTTGAATTTTGTCTGGGCTTCCATTATCACCTTTTGGCCACCTGAGTGCCCAGTTCATGATGGTGGTAAAACTAGTCAGACATAACATCCATACCCCACTAAAGCATCCTTAAGTATTGGAATCTCAGGATATTTACACAGGAAATGATCAGGGTCTTTGGCACTCTTTTAGGCTATTTCTTATATGCTTTCATCTTATCACATTACATTGCATGTAAGGCATCATTGCATTACACTGCATCATATAACTATTAAGATTTTACATTTTCATAAGGACTGAACTTTTATCTCTCTGTATCTCTTTAACAGACTTTATACTAGTTAACACATAGAGAGACATTACCATTTTAATAGCATGACTCGTCCATATATCCATTTTGGTATACATTTTCATATATGGAGGAACTAGACATCTCTAAACAAGCATTCAAGGGTCAATCTCTTTGAACATTGTTAACTCTTAAAAGCATCTTTTATAACCATAAGCATATATAACAGACATTGATTATACACATAATTGAACATTTCAGTATAGGCTAGAGGTTCATCTTACCAGTATCATCTTTCAGCACATTTGAGCAAGTTAACAGGAACAGCAGAGCTTGAAACAGTCACAGTTGACTTCTTCATATTTTGCAGACTTGCCCAAATTCAGTGCTAATCTGTGGCTCTATCTTACCTTTTTAAAATTCTTTCCTTAGCCTTGCCCAGAATATTAGTTATCCAAATCAAAATAGATCAAGACAACTGTTTTAACTATACCTCACTCACACTCATTGAATCAAAGTAAAGATCTCAGGTGCAGTTGAGAGCCAGTGTGGTATAGTGGTTTGAGCTTTGGTTGGAGACCAGGGTTCAGATCCCTGTTCAACAATGGAAACTCCTTGGGTGACCTTAGGCAAATCACATTCTCTCAGCTTTGGAGGAAAGCAAAGGCAGACCCCATCTGAACAAATCTTGCCAAGGAACTCCATGTTAGATTCGCCTTAGGTCTGCCATAAGTGCAATTGGAGTCTTTGGCTGCCCACCCTCATAATTAAATCAACCATTACAAAACCTGCTATGACATTATTCTTGATCAAATCTACTGGACATCCTTTTCTCATGATTACAATTGAACACATTACATCTGCTAAAGGTTATTAAAGGTCACATCTACTCACATACACAGTGTGGTATATTCTCAGTCATGTTTCGTTGATGCTTGAGTAAGAGTTTTCTCAGACTTAAGCTGAAGCCAAGTTCTCATTGATATATACACGCTTCCTAATACAGCTGGCTCCTGTATTATATCTTATATGCCATACTCCATAGGCTATACTAGGATACATTCTGTACTTTATAACATTACATTCTGTACTTTCCCAGGCCTCAAAAGATGGCAACAAATACATCTGGCCTGTAACAAACCACTCTGATAATTCCCCTGAGTGTCTTGCCTGTCCTCATCCTTCCACATATAAAACATGCTATCATGCTACCAAGCCTAATTTAGACAAATTTTAAATATTTGACTGATAACATCTATGTTATAGCTTACAACTTTTCCTGTTTCTGAGAGCTGAGGCAGAAGCCATTCTAGCTTGCTGCAACAATTATAACAAAAGAATCTTGAAATCACAAAGACTAACAAGTTCTATCATGTGCAAACTTTTTGTGGAATTTTGCCCACTTCATTAAGTGCAAATAATGACAAAGTGGCTGCAGTCCATAAAAATGTATATCAAATAAAGCTACTAAGGCCATTTCAGCATACACTGTTACAGTGCTATTATTCCACTTTCAACATCCTATGGAACCCTAGGGTTTGCAGTTTAGGGAGGGGCAGAACTAGAGAGCTCTTTGGCCTCAATAAACTGCAATCCCCAGAATTCCACAGGAAAGTGGAATAATAGCACTACAACAGTGTAGTGAGGAAATAACTTTGGTTTTTGCCAAATAAAGTGTGTTAATCTTTACTTCCTTTAAAGTGTTTCCATTGAATTAGGATCAATGTAATGAATATCAGTCTAATGGAAAGGATGCTATTGAATAATTGTATGTTTAACTAGCCTTGTTATTTGTTATACACAACCTCTTGCTAGACTTCTACCTTAAAACATGGGAAATAGTAGACTAACCTTTAGAACTTTGTTGTCTCATGGTATGCCTGTAATCTTCCTTTATCACAATCATTAAAATTGAAGGAATGCCACATGGTTCCTAAAGGAGATAAGATTGATGAGACTGATGCTACCTGTTGATTCAAATAGCAGAAGAATGAAAGCAGATAAGGTCTGCTTATAGTATTGTTTTTATTTTGGTTGACAAGAAAAGTGGGAATGGAGCATAAAATCAATAAAAGAACACCGGTTGCTGTGCTGTAACAATGGCTTTTTCCGCATTTTATTTTTGAAATGGGCCGGTGCGTCCTCCCACAAGGACATTCACACTTGGGGGCGAGCTGGGTTCGGACTACTTACTGTTTGTCCGGACTTCAGCCCGCTCCGGAACACCCAGAACTGGTGGTCGCCCGTGCTATTGAAAGACTGATTAAAAGAGGACTTTCAATATTGTGGTGCGCTCCAGCCCGTCGCTCTATAAAGTATAGATCTACAGGCTCGCTCCGGTGTGAGTCTGCAGATCTTCTGGGGAGGGCTTCTGGCTGGAGAGCTTCTCCGATTGGTGGACAGCCTCCACCAACCAGAAGCCTCCATTTTCGTCTCCGGAGAGTGTGTACAGCAGGCACAGACAGCTCCGAACCAACCTGGATTCTCAGGGGGAGCGTGCCAGTCCAGTAAGTAATGGACTGCCCCATTTCCCCTCCAAAGTGCGGAAAAGCCCAATGTTCATTCAAGATTAAGAGCAAATTTTTATATGGTTCATACAAATATCATTTAAACTAGCTGTTTATATATTTCTAGGTCATTGCACTATCAGGATAGCCAATGGTGAAAAATGTTGGGAGTCATAATTCAACAACCTCTGGAGGGCCTCACAATTCCCGGCCTTGATATATAATGAGTAGCTCAAGTTCTCCAGGCTTTCCCAGCCCTATCTGGACATGCCAAGGATTATGCTTGATGTAGTCTATATGTAAAATATGTGCTCTACCAATGACCTATGACTTTTTTCAAACTTCATTTATATAGAAGAAATAACTCCGTCACTTTTGAAAACAGAATATGCTATAAAACATTCAGATAAAGTGAACTGTAGGTATTATTGTTTCTAAGACCAGTTTTTTTTCTTCATCTGTCGAAGAATTCAGGCCCCTTGGCACTACAGAGTTTTAGAATTATGATTCTACTTTAACTGCTATGGTTCAAGCCTATAGAATCCTAGGATCTGCAGTTTAGGGAATGGCATTTAGATTTTTTAATCAGAGGCCCTTTCTGCACCTTACTGTCTTCCAGTGCTGGGGTGCGGGGGGCGTGAGCAGCCTCCAGCTAGAGGCTCTCACATGCAGGGTCCTTCAGCTCCGCATGAGCTGCCTGCTTGTGTGAGAGCCCTGCCTGTTCCTTCCACAGCACAGCCTGGGAATTTCCCAAGCTGCGCTGGGGCAGGAAGCGCAACCGGCACGGCTCTGGAGGCTCCGCATGCCAGGTAAGTGCATGTGAGACCCAGAAGCAATGCACAATCGTGCACCATTTTCAGGTTCTAGCCGAAAATGAAAAGGTGTGTGATTGGTGCCTGCCGGCCCCTGGAGCATCTCGCGATTGTGTGTCATGCGGATCGCTCCTCACAATCATGTGATGCTCCAGGCCCTCTTTCACATGGAAAATGCCATGCAAAAAGGGCCAGAGAGTTCTAGTGCCATTTCAAACTACGAACCCTCCACAGAATGCAGCCAATAGCAGTTGAAGTGGAATCATAGTGTTATAACTGTGTAGTGTGAAAGGGCACCTGGAACACAAACATCCACCACAAACATGAACTATTAAAAAGAAAACTTTCAAACTTGTAAATTCCTCACAGAAGGCAACGCTCCACATAGGAACACAGCCAGGGCAGTCTACAATAATCACCACCAACATGTCTTTATGGCTACTGTTGTTATTAGTAGTAGCAGCAGCCTTTTTCTTTATAGCCTCCCTTTTTCTCTAAAATGAGACTCAAGGGGTATTATACATTAAAACAAATACAACAAAATAAAAAGAACACAAAAATCAACAGTAAAATTGAATTAAACTATTAAGAACACTAAAGAAAGTAGAAAATATAAAATTAGAGTACCAAAAAAAGGAGTTTAAAAACAGTACAATTAAAGCAGTACAGTACTCTTAGAAGCTCTCCTTTTAAAACCTTCAGTGCTCAAAAGGAGAACATGGAAGATGATCTTCTTGGTTGTGATATCCCAGCTGAGGAACATCCTGCCCTTAGAGCTTCAGCTGGTGCCAACACTGGATTCTTTCCAGTACTAAGCCAAAACATTTACTTTTTAAAAAAAATTTAAGCCCTTGCGGACTAATTGACTTCAAAATATGCATGCTTTGAAATTGTTGTAGCCTTTAATTTTTAAAAGTCTTTGCCCTCCAATCGAAGTATAGCAAGAAGGGGGCCATTCTAGTCTCCTGGGGAAGAGAGCTTCCTAGCCTAGAAGTGGCCACCAAAAAGGTCAATCACGCCTGACAGCATTAGAAGCTACTGGAGATTAGAAGGTGGAATGACCTGGTAGGTGGCCTATCAGGCTACTCCAGAAGCAAAACAGCATTGTTATTGGTAATTATTATCAAAAAATGATTTGGTATCAATTTTAATAGCTATGCAGTAGGCTTATATTGCGTATTTGCCCCAATTATTAAAGCTTTGATTTACTGAGGTACCAGTTTAAAAAAAATTAAAAAATAGCCATGTTAATATACCTGTACCAGCTTGAACTTTAGCATATTTTGAACCAGCATGTTCTAACTGTTCAGCCTTAACATTCTATTAGCATTCTAGTGCAGTTAATATCCAAGAGTTATTTTTAGGGAGGAAATTAATTTAATGCATGAGTAAATGAGTAAATATTGCCTAAAAATCATAGATGCATTTCTTCTATTAATACATGAGTACTTTTTAAAGAAAAAAAATATTAACCAAGCAGTGGACACACAAGAGAGATCTGAAAATATTTCCAGTGATTTTTTTAAAAAAATACACTGAAAAATGATTCATTTTTGAAACTGTGGACAAATTATAGAAATTAATACTTAGAGATCACATCAACTGAACTCACTTGAACCACTAGTTTTTAAAACACACACACACATATGGATCTAGTCAAAAATTTGTAGGAAAAGAAACACTGGACCATCGTAAACTATAGGTTTACTTCTCTTTATGCCCAGATAAATGTATGTCAGTGTTTTCCAAATTTCTGAAGACATTTAGCAGGAGTTTCTTGAGGAAAATATCAGCAGAGTTAAACAGCTTTCCTGACAGATAGTGGGTCTACCATCAATAGTCATCTTCTACAGTAAGGGGGATGTGTTATAACACTTGGTCAGTTCATGCGTAACAGTGGCAAAGCCTTATAAATCTGGACATTGCCTCCATATGTAAGTAGACATGCTAGAATGTGTTTCAGGTAGTTGGCAAGGATATTTAAATATCTTACAGTTTGTATATTTGAGGGAATAGCTTTGCCTAAATATATACCTGCCAGAAGGTTGAGATCTGGAGGCCCCCCTCTGTATCCCAAAAGTGGAGGGAGTATGCTATGTGGGGATAGGGAGAAAGCCTTCCCTGCTCTGGTGACTCATGGAACCACCTCCCCTTTGAAATCTGATTGACCCCCAAGTTGGTTTCTTCCCAGCACAACTTCTTTTTTATTAAAGTCTTCGGGGCTTAATTTAGTTCAGATGTGCACGTTTTGTACACCTGTTGTTATGTACCTTCAAGTCAAGTCCAGATTCTGACCATTCTCTCATAGGCTTTTCTTGGCAAGATTTATTCAGGCAAGGCTTACCATTGTCTTCCTCCAAGGTCATCCAGTGGGCTTCCATGGCTGAGTGAAACCTCATCTCATAGTGTCCAAAACTCAAACGTAGTACAAAACTCAAACCTCTTCATGATGATGTATGTGGTTTTTAACTGTTGTAGCCTTTTAAGCTATTTTAACTTGTCGTGTTTAATATATTTTTATACTTTTAAGCCTATTTTATTGTTTTGATGTGGAATTGTTTTCAATTGGTTATGATTTTATCTGCCTGCCACCATGAACTTTCATGATAAAGGGTGAGATATTAATATACCCATAAATAATTAAATAAATAAATAAATAAATAAATAAATGTTACATCTTAGGAAGGTTGTTGATTTTTGTCTTATTCAGGCTTGGAAACAAATTTCAGAGGTTTGCAAAATCTGCCTTCAGGACCAAGGTAAGCCTTCTGGCTTAGATCTTAGAAAAACAGATTTGGACCAGGATGTTGGACCATCTAGATCAGTCTCATGGTCAATACCAGAAATCCATGCCTACAGCATTCACTACAGATTGTTGTCTAAGGCGTGTGTGTGATCAGTTCCATTGCCAAACTTCTAACAGTCTCAAGATATTTCTCCTAGTATTTAATTGAAATCTGCATTCCTATAGTTTACATCTTAAAGCAAGGCAGCAGAATCAGTCTTGTCCCTCTTCTAAAAAAAACCTGGTCTTTATCTGAATCCACCTAAGTTCTGTTGGAGAAGGTAGGAAAAGATGGTTAGAGAAGTATAGATGCTTATCCCCTGAAGGATCTGAGCTTATTATCTTCCAAGTATGCCCATATAGTCCCTTTCAGATGTTCCAGATATGATTTCATAAAGTGCTCTGTAAGATCTTATTGATTCTGCAGATATTTCTAGCTCTTGTTTTATGCTTGTGGCACACTGTTTCAGTCTGGCTTATTATTGCAAACTGAAAGCAGTAGCCTCCTAGTGTCTGTGAGGAACTTCCCTGCTCCTTGAGTTAGAAATCCACCCCAGCTCACCACTTGGTCCTGCACATTTTACAGTCTCCTGTAGATTTCTATAGGTTACACACACTCTCCCATTTCATAAAGTATCATAACTCTCCAACTATTCCAATCTGGCAGATAGTCCTGATTAATTTTCTGTTGTCTCATTCCCCCCCGCCTGCTTTTAACATCTAGTTTTTTTTTCTCCTCCTCCCACTTTCACCTTTTGTCCTCAGCTTAGTTCAGTTGCTGTAAACTGAGTTTAAAGTGCAAAAGTCACTTGAACTCAATTGATTGGGAGGTGGGGAGAAATCTTGCCAGCCTCTCCTTACTTGTGCATTCTTCCTCATTATTACCTTCTGCCATCTTGACTGCACTGTGATGTTGTTTGGCTAAATGTGTCCTGGTTTTATTTATGATACACTGGAAGGTAAGTGGTACGTCTTGCTCAGCACCCTTTTCAAAAGTGGGGATTCCAACAGGTTATGAAGACATAAGCATTTAAGAAGAAGATGGGCAGGTTTCTCTCCCAGTGCCTGCTGCAAGCTACACTGGGCAAACACAAATGCCTGAGGAAGCAAATAAATAAATAAGAGAAAATCAGAATCAGAAGTTACTAGACATATTCCTGTTTGATTTTCATTTTTTTGAGGGGAGGGAGTAGCAGGTTGTAGTTTCCAGTATAAGCCTAAAGAAAAAAAGTGTTACACTTAGAGATATCCATGAGTTGCAACAGCCCCTCACCAAGACTTCTAATGCTGGGGAACTAGTGGCAGAGTGGTTGTGAGCTGTAAAATAAAAGGGGGGGGTCCTTGGAAGAAGGATGTGGCCCAGGATACATTTTGCATACCTTTGTTCTAGACATTTGAGCTTTCTCATACCAAAAGGAATAAAAAGGGCCATCTAGAATGTGTTCAGAAGAGAAAAAAGTGTTTTCTCTTAAACTTTGTTCTAGTCAAAAATCTCTTATTGAAATAAGTAACTTGGGATAACCTCCAATGTATTGTACTCTGCAGGAGTACAAGTTTATCTTGGCTTCTGGGTTGCTCTTTCCCCTGAACATTTGCTCAGGATTACCTCTTGCGGCAACATCTGGAAACTATTCATATGGTGTTCACCTGGACTTCAGCTCTGAATGTCCCTTCATTCACTGCTTTCCTAACCCATGCATAATTATGAAAGCATGCGTAATCCAAGGCAGCCTCTGTCTAAAAACAAGATAGCTGCCTTTGCTCTAGGCCATTCTCCCCAAGAGTCTACAACCTCTAAGTTCATCAGCTCTGGCAATAACTTTCAAGATGTTTGTGGTATTTTGAGGGCTCACCACTAATCTTGAAATGTACTTAAATATATTATTAATCCAGGCATATTTTTAACTCAAAGAAGAACAGAAAAAATTGTACAAACAGAACCAGTTAACATTTGATGTTCAGCGCAAGAATTGTTGTGTTTGGGTCAACATATCCAAACACAAATTGTTTCACAGGAGCCTTCTCCTGGATGGATTGGCTGCTGGATGATAAAAACTTCTACTACTGTGGCATAGTCCCTAGGATCAGTTTTACTTTTTCTCCCATCCTTACCCTTTAACTTGTTTTACCCCATTTCTGCATCAGTTTGCATGGAAAAAATAAAACTCTGAAGAAACATTTGTACACATATCATTGTCATCATCATCATCATCATCATTTATGTTCCATCTTTCTCCCAGATTGAGATTCAAAGCAGCTAACAACCATTAAAAAGACACAGTTAAAAACCATGGAATGTAGGTGGCCGTGTCCCTGTACAAGGAAATTTTGGATAAAAATACATGAATGTATAAAAGAAATCTATAATATATTATTTCCTATGGATCCTGGATTTTTTCTTTTAAATATGACTAATATGTTTGAAAAAGAGTTCCAAGCCAAGAACAAGAGAACCTTATTATACCTAGTTACAGCAGCAAGGATAGTATTTGCAAGATTCTGGAAATTAACTGAAATTCCAGACATACATTTATGGTTCCAAAAAGTGGCAGATTACAAACAACTTGATTTTTTCCCCTTTAGACTAAAAGGGAAACAGGCAAACTTAGTGGAACATGATTGGAGCATGGTTACAAACTACATGACACAAAAAGGGTACTGGTTATAAACATGTGTTAATTGAAATTTCTTATAAATGAAGGGCTGACATTAAAATACACTGGTTGAAATTTGTATTACATATGTATTACACTATATAAATATATATAAATAAGAGGTCAAAGATTTAGTTAAGCTAAAATACGCTTATTCATTTGTTTATTTTTTTGCTTTCAAGATAATAGAAATGCAAGAACAACATACCAAAATGGAAATTGGGGAGTTTACGGAAGGGAAGAATAGCAGGTAAAATAACTCTTAACAGGGGCAAGGAAGTCATGGTAATGTACAGTTAATGATTAAGATAAGGAATTTAGCATATGCTTAAATATAGAAACAAATATATGGACCATGCATTACCAAAGAAAAGTATATATTTGTAAAATTGTACATATGGAAATTTTTCAACAAAATTATGGCTTGTATAAAATGGATTTTAATCTTATGTATATAATAAAAATTATAATTAAAAAATGAACCATGGAATGCAAAAGTTAAAACAATTAAATGATCAAGAAGAATTAAAACAAAGTTAAAATATATAATTAATAACTAAACTCAAATTTCATGGATATTTCTCACCACTATTCGTAATATAACCATTTTAGAAGTAATTTTCCTTATTATAATACATTTTGGTGTGCTACTTCTTCTAATTTACATGTTATATGTGTTCTTTTCAAAAACAAAATGTGCACATTTAAGTTTTTTATTTATTTTTTTTAAAAAAATGAAGAATCCAGACTGGTGTATTCCTGCATGGCAAGGGATTGGACTCGATGGCCCTTGTGGTCTTTTCCAACTCTATGCTTCTATGATTCCATGTAAGAATACTGACATATTGTTTCCTTTCAGCCTGTACATTGGTTTAGGAAATGTGAATTAGGTAAGTTATAAAATGTAACTGAACAAATTTTACACCCATCCCTAGCTATCTCTTCTGAATCTTTATGACAATGACTCATCACTCTTGTCCTTCTGCCAGATATTCTGCTTACAGAATGAAGTACAAATAAGTCTTTTCAGAATGAATCATAGTCACTTTAGCCTTGCTTAGAGAGAAGATTCAGATCTCAGATTTCATTAAGTTTTCAGATGCAAAGCCATAAATAAACACATATAGCAAATGAAAATTTAAGAACTTTTGAATTGTGTCTCTGTTTTTACAGAACAGGTGGAATAGAATCAACATAATAATTATAATAATTAAATGTGAAATTATGACTCACAAAAAAATGAACTCTACTCAGATTCATAATAATGATTATGTAGCACAGCTCATATATTCACACTGCTTTATAGATGTCAGGGGTCAATGTGTGACCCACCCCCCAAAATGTTATCAAACTACATTTCTATCACTCCTAACCAGAATAGCCAGTAGTGAGTGACGATGGGAGATGCAATTACTGCAACACAAACTGTTGCCCCATGTGTGGTTACTGGAAAAAAAATGTATAACACCATGATGAGGTGGGCTAATATCACTATTCATATTCAACAGAAATGAAGAGAGCTAGAAATTAGTGACTAATCTCAGATAGATTTGCACTGGGATCTGAGGAAAGGGAATTAAACCTTCCTCCATGACACAATCTTGATGAAAATTGTCTAATTCCTGGAGCTGTTAATCAGCCAGAGATAAGAAACAGATGACACTCATATTGTGACTGTCTTTTCCTTGTCCAAAGCTAATTGTTGTTGTAGTGTGTCTGTGTGTATCACACTTCAGACTGAGGATACTGTATCTCTCAGCCTCAAGGAGAGGCAAAGGCAAACTGCCTCTGAATAAACCTTGCCAAGAAAACTTCATGATAGGTTTGCCTTAGGGTCACCTAAGAAATAACTTGAGCGCAGACAACAACAAACTGGAGAAAAAAGTTAAATCATATCTCATATAAAGACATATCCAGACTAGGGGACTGGGAAAGTGTGGCTGTTTGGGAAGGGAAAAGATTAGAAATTTCAGTCATAGATCACCTGTAACATATATCTGGGCCCAAAAGTCACCAAATCCGTCTCAGGTTGAGCTGAGATTTGACCCCAGAAATTCCTGGCTCCAGCACATGGGATGAACCCAACTTTAAAAAAGAAAAGAAAAGAAATGAAGTAGGCATTACCAGTTATTTTTAAAATACCATATTGTTCTTTATTTTTACTTTAAAAAGAACATGTTTTTGATGAATTCCTTTTTGAATTATTTTATTGCCTCTTTTGAAATGCAGGTACACTTTTTAAAAAAGGGGGAAAAAAAGGTCCTAGTCTTCTACAGTGACCTCCAATGTAAACATTGCCCACTACACAGTGTTATAATTTTTGTACAATTACATGCAGCATTATCATTTCTATATTGCTTGGCCACTCATATATGGTATTTTGCAGATGTGTTTTTCCATCAGGGAGATCCAGAAATGGGAAGATATCAACCAGACCCTTCAAGATTTCCTGTCCTTGTTTTAGATATTGGTGAAAGTTTTTGTTATATGCTTTCAAGTCAACTTTGACTTATGCCAACTCTACTATAGGATTTTCTTGGTAATATTTATTCAGTGGATGTTTGCCATTGCCTTCTTCTAATGCTAAGAGAGTGTGACTTGTCCAAGGCCATCAGTAGGTTTCCATGGTTGATTGGGGGTTTGAACCCTGGTCTCCAAGAGTTCCAGTCCAATACTCAAACTACTGCACCATGCAGGTTCTCCTGGTGAAAGTGCTTTACATAAATTATATCACAGTTTGTCACATAACGTCTTGTAATCAGGTCACTGTTAGTATCCTGCAAGTTGACTCACCAGGCAGCCACTGATTCAATGGGTTTGTTCTAGTCGGACTGTTCAATAAAATTCAGGTTTGTCAATTTTTATGAGCTTTCAAGGACAAACCTTCTCTGTAGGGCACATAAATCTCACTAAAGTTTAACTAGGTGGGAATCCGTCCATTAGAAAAGAATTATAAGATGTTCTTCCACACCCAGATGATCACCATATCATACAGTACATTATTAGTCCAGAATTACCAACTGGGATAGGCCCACAGTTGCAACAGAGGTCATGAAGTACTGAAGTTACTCCTAACTATGGCCATTTCTGCACTAGACTGTTATAGTACTATTATTCCACTTTCAACATCCTATGGAATCCTGGGGTTTGCATAGGATGTTGAAAGTGGAATAATAGCACTATAACAGTCTAGTGCAGAAATGGCCTAAATAGTTTCAGCATGGATGTTGAAATTTTGAGTGTATTTGTCCCATATAGTCACAATTGCTACAAGTTTATAATTACAGGAAAATTTCAGTTATTAAGATATGATTGATGCACTCTTCCTTTCTAGAAGGAAAAAACCCTGCAACTTTCATTGATGTTTTGATTGTAAGGCTAGGCCAAGGCCATGGGCCCTCGAGGGATGGGAAGGGATTCCATAATAAGAGCACCATGGTCAAGAAACTCTTCTCTTGCATCTCCAGATAATGTACAGCTCAAAACAAAGAGATGCAGGAAAAAACCCATTGGTTGTTTTTGCTCAGGCAATTGTTTACAGAGAGCACTCCCTAAGATGTTGAGTTCTAAAACTATTCTACACTATTTATTAAAATGATTGCCCTTTTCGCACCTTACCTCGTTGCGGCAGTGGGGAGCGGCGCTCGCGTGAGCAGCCACTCACACGAGCTGCTCACGACAGCCCTTCTTGCCTCTTGCATCGCCTTCCTTGTAGCCCAACCGTGGCACTCGCGCCCCGTCCCTTCCTTCCGCAGAGCAGTCTGGGAGCTGTAGGCTGCCCGGGGGGAAGGAAGCGCTACCGCTCCTGCTCGCCGAAGCACCACACACAGGTAAGTGTGCAAGGGCACTGCGAGCATTGTGCGAGTGCGCAGTATTTTCGGCTTAAAACCGAAAATAAAAACATGCACGCACGCCCTGCTTTAGCCTCGTGAGCGTCGCACAAGTGGGAGTGCATCATACGGAGCGACGCTCCCATTTGCATGATGCTCAAGGGGCACTCGCGCAAAAAAAAAGCATGCGAAAAGGGCCAAAGAGATGCAGGAAAATACCCATTGGTTGTTTTTGTTCAGGCAGTTGTTTACAGAGAGGACTCCCTAAGATATTGAGTTCTACAACTATTCTACACTATTTATTAAAATGATGTTAAACAGAGGGGGAAATATTAAATGAGGGCTTATAGTTACATACCGTAAGTCTCTAGGGACAGGATACCCTAAGTCTGAGGGTGCTCACTGGCCAATAGGTTGATGGGACCATATTATAGTGATGCTTTCTTCCTACAAAGTTACAGATTAAATTATGTGGTATTTCTAATGCCATTATCCTATTCATGGTTTCATAACCATAAAGGCAGAGAATTCAGTATGAGCTGTTTGATGACAGAAGCCTTCCTAGATAGACAGGTTTGTTTCTCCTCGTTCCTTAAAATTCTCCTTTTTTCCACTCTCCAAGCATTATGGTGTTCATAGGCATTTTACTATAAGTCACCAGAAGATTTTACAAGTCATAATAATGTTTTACAAGGCAAAGCGCATTATTGAAGCATGTGCCAGTGAGCAAATCAGATGATGGATTAAGATGTGCAGAGTGTTACACTTCTAGTGACTGAACATATGCATACTGCTGGGAATTTGTGGATGAATTTATACCTTTAAAGTCTAAATCTACAGAATGGTGACAACAATATGCTACAGAAATAAAACCAATTTGTTTGTTGTTCCATCCATAATCAAACAAGCTCCACATTTTCACACCTAGCAATTTGAAGCTGTGCCAACATAAATTTGTTGATAAATAATTGTCTCATTGACAATGCCGAGTGGAACACAATGTTGTGTTTGATGTTAATTTTAGCATCTCCAAATACAGAAAAACAACAAATCTGACTAAGAGCACATCAGATAGGTTCAGATTTGATTACAAGAACATCAAAATATAAGAAAATTGTCTCATTGGATCAAACCTTGATCCATCCAGAGCTTGGAACTAACGTGTTAAATTTAACTTGTTTGTCTTAATTCATTTTTGTTTTCGTATGTGCACAAAATGATGCTGTTTTTAGAGTTTAAAGCAACAACTCATTAGTGAAACAATTTTGTGGCACAGTATTAAGGAGACAGAACTCATTGATGACTGTAGAGGGTGATAGCTTCATTAAACGGTGATATAGGAGATATGTTTTGCCTTTGCATCATGTTAATGCTGCTTCATGCCCTGACTACCTCTGTCTTTTGGTTTTGAGACTGGGTGCAGGACAGCTAAGCTGAGAGAGTTGTGTAAACATTTTGAGACAGGGATTGGTATGATTCATAAGAAAGAGGGATAGAAAGGGAAGGAAAGAGAGTGGGGTCAAGATAAGAAGTGAATAGTTCATCTTGTGTATTCGTTCTTAGCATGAAAAGAAGGGGAGAATTCCTTCTTTTGATGAGTACATGACCTAAAGGGCCCCAGGCCAGCCAAAGGCTGTGCAGGGCAGATATCAGGGGGTTAGGACAGGACAGGACAGGACAGGACAGGACACTAAATGCAAAAATGATATAGTACAATGCAACTCCCAATAAAAATAATAAAATATCAAATACAACCCAACCAACATACAACAGGGTCAAGACCTTTGATCTGAGTGGTTGTTGCATGGTGAATACCTATCTACATTTAAATTCTTTCCCCTTGTTGTTTTAAACCTATAGCATTCGTCTACTGATTTTGTTTTCTATAGAACTTTATACATTAATCAAGAACATTCACCTGCCTGCAGCTTTGGACACATGGAGACTCACTGGCTGTGGGGTAATTCATAAATGTCCTTCAACTTCAAACATGCTTACTCTACTACTCTGTGGCACGTGTCTGCTATTTTATGTACCCAAGGTAAACCATAACAAATCAATTTTGGCAGTTCATTGATAATTATTTTGTTTCCAGCAACACCCAGCAATCTCTGGAAACCCATTTAAAAAATAATAACCTAGGTTGGAATCATTTGGGTGATGTATGCTGGTCATGTCCAAATGGATGTATCTTGTTCATGGCTGCACAAGCAGTATAACTGTTGTGCAAGCAGCAACTCTTTTAAATCATTGAGTAACTGCATCCTGTATTGCAAATGAAAAGGTTGATTCTGGATCCATGATCTGTTACACAACATTATGAACATGTGCAAGAGCTTCTAAAGAGAGCATCATGTCAGTTTGTCACAGCACAAAAAGAAAAGGTGGTAGGACTATGGAATCTAGCAGCATCTTTAAATCTATCTGAATTATTTCAGTTGTGAGATTTTGTGATTTTCAATCCACTTCTTCAGAAACAATGAAGAATTAATATCAGAACTTAGGTCTGTTAGGCAAGACGTAGTGGTGGAGTTGAGAGCATAATAAGATATAGAAAGATGCAGTTTGTTTCAGACCATTATCACCTTACACAACAGTTTGAAAGTTTATGGCCAGTGTCATGAATTTCATTTTTCTATATCCTATTGCGCCCTGATCCTACATCCACAACTACATAATTGCTAACATACCAAAGTTTGATAATAATAACTATATCAGTGTATCTGAAGAACTAATTGAAATGCATGAATGCTCATGCTAAAACAAACTATTCTTAAAGGTGATTCTAGATTCCTCCTTTTCCTTTTCTTAATGTATGAGAGCTATGTGGCATGAACACTGTAACTGCCATTAGAACTTATGATGTGTTACCTATCTATAGCACCTTGGCCCTGCAGGCCATTACTGGAAGTATTTGTTGTTGCCAATGCACTGCTTTTTAACTGGCCTTCTGTCCCCTCCTTGCAGATTTTTTTTTTTTTTTTGGAAGAGTAAATTCTGCTTCAGGAGCCAGCACAGTGTAGCGGTTTGAGAGTTTGGCTATGGAGACTAAGGCCATTTTTGCACGGGGCGAGGGAATCGCTTTGTGCCAGTACTTACTGGACCTTTGGGCTTGACGCTTGGGTCCAGGCTGGTCTGGAGCAGCCGCACTGCTCCGGGGACGAAAATGGCAGTTTCCACCAACCGCTGAAGCTTGCCAGCCTAAAGCCCGCCCCGGAAAATCTGCACCAGAGCGTGGGAACAGAATGGCACACTCTGTGCTTTTGAAAGACCTCTTTCAAGCAGTCTTTCAAAAGCACAATGGACGACCACTTCGGGTCGCTCGGGAGTGGGCTGAGGTATGGATCTACAGTAAGTAGGTCCGACCCAGTCCGCTCCCAGGTGCAGATGTCCTCTCTGGAGGACGCTCTGCACCGTTCTTTAAGCCCATGCGAAAATGGCCCTCCTCAGCATGAAAGTTTGGTGAGGTGTGTCACACATTCTCAGCCCCAGAAAAACCCCATGAGAAATTTGCAGAAAAGAACAACAAAAAAGTTCTAATTACATATATCTTATAGCTCCCATGCAGTCATCCCGGAAGTGTGTGAGTCTTAGGGATGGTTCAGAATTTTATTTTATCCATGTTTCAGTGAAAACTGACCAGATCTACACCTCTTGCACTATTGTATAGATCACAGTGCCATTATCCCATACATTTTTTGCACTTAGGAATGTAGTTTCCTGCTCAAAATATACAAAATGGATACAAAGTGTGTATTTAGGATGATACATGTAGAAATGCCTTTTTTTGAGACTTAATCCATTTCAAAATGTGTGCTTTGTGAGATAATTAATTTTGAATGAAATCATTAAGAAAATATCAACTCACACGTTTGCTAATTAAATTCAGTTATATACATTATAGAGTCATCTACACATTGGGATTTTTGATATTTACGTCTTGCATAATTTTCTTACTCATTAATTAGTAAGTTATGATGAGTAAGTCTCACACTTCTTCAATAGTTGTGTAACTCTTTGACCCTTGATAAGGTTTCAGCTCAGCATTCTCTCTTTTTTGAAGCTATTCATACCAAATAGCCAATTATATTTTTTTACATTAGTTACCCAGAATTCATTGTGGAGCTATTAGTATCTCTTTGTGCCTCCTTTCAATAAAATCACCATAGTCTTCTTATATGCTTATTCAAGTGGTTAATTATTTAGTAGTAGGCATTTTCAATTGCTCTTCATCTGGTGTTTTAATAAGACATCCTATACTGCTTTAAGAGAAATTAGTTAGTGACTTCTGGATTCTAATGAAATTTAACTACTTTTGAAACGTTTGACAAAGGTACATTTGTTATAATGTGATTGCCATTTTCTGCATACTTCCATTTTTGTCCACAACCAAGAAGTTCTTCTGAGCAACAATAAGCAGGAAAACTCTATCAACACTCAGGGAAAAATATCACCCACTTTCAGTGGCAAACACTCTTGTCAAGCAGCCCAGGGCCATTAACTGTTCAGTAAAGGAAATACTTCCAAAATTAATTGTTTGTTCCCTTGTAAGAATATAATATGATTGCTGGTGGAACAAACCAAAGTCCAACTACAGTTGTATGTCAGTTACTGAAAATGATAAAACTGAAAACTCTGATAGCTAAGCTTCTTTTTACAAGGGAAACTCCTGGCTCCTGCCCCCCATTCCACTTACTGATTTATCCCCATTAACTAGAACTATCCAACAAGCCCAATGGAGTGCATAGGGTTATGGAGTAGTTGTGGATTGGGTCACTTGCTATTGTCCTTCTTCAATGTCCCTGCTCTTAATCTTGGGCCCTTTTCACACCTTATTGTGGGGCATCTGGTGTGGGTCCTGGTATTGTCTCTGCTGGGAGGGGAGTGCACTCCCTTCCACACCAGCTGCCTCTGTGATCCAAGAAGCATGATGGCACTGCTTCTTCTTGCCACAGCGCAGTGAGGTACTATCCCAGGCTGTGCTGGGGCAGGAAGTGCAGCCATTGCACTTCCAGGGCCTCTGCAAGCAAAGTAAGTGTGGACACATGGTGGGATGGTGGGATGATCACTGGTCATTGATAGGGAAAATCTATCAATGATTTGTGGCATAATAGGTCTACCTGGAATGGGGGAAGAATGGGACTGTGACAATGTGTTGTTGCAATCCTGTCCTTCACTCGACCCTATGTCAAACAGAAAGGGTTGCTACCACCACAACAAGCCAGCGTTGACTTCATTGCTCAGCTAACAGTCACCTCATCCCAGCTTAGAAGACATCCCTTTCCATTCTAATGAACTGTAAGCCCTCTCCACTCCTTGGCCTCACCAACTGTCCACTGTTTGGTCACAAGAGTTTCTCAGCCATGTATGTACCAATGGTGTCAGGAACAGCTGCTGTAGGGAAACCAGTGGCAAGTAAAGGAAGAGCTGCAGACATTTTTCAGATAGCCAAGAAACACAGCAAATAAATTCAGGTGCGTATGGCAAGTGAGGTGATGACGTTGAGTCTGGGATCACACAATCATTCTTTTTTCCACTTACAGAGACACACATGTTTCTCCTCCACATAAAAAATTCCCAGTGGTGCCAGCCCAAGGGATCCTGCCTGCTTGACTTCATGCCCCTGCCCACCACAAAAGCTTCACATGTCTGCATGGTTTGAAGTCTCTTGTGCCTTAGAAGTATTGTTTTACTGTATCTGCACCTTGCATGCTGGGGAAGAATTCAGTTCTATTGCAGCTATTTCTTGCAGGTGAGACCAAATGAGTGGGAAAATTGCAATTGCTTCCAAGCTTTCAAGGAACGGCAAAACACAGAGGAAAAGCAGGCAGCCTGCCTCATCAGCCACTGCCATCACTGGTGTAAGAACATCTCCTATGTTATTTTTTTCTTTGTTATCAAATTTTCTGTTGAAGAAATAATGTCCAGAAAGCATGTATTTCATTAAATAAGGTATATCTGTTTTCTATTTTACATAGTGATCAAACAGATATCTCTCAGAACCATGGCATCAACAGTCCTCTCTTACTGTCATTCTCCAGCCCAAATCAACACAAAAGTGTACAGCTTCTGTTGAACATGATACATAATCACCGTATCCTGTTATCTTCATGGATATTGTCACACCCCTGCTTTATAGACCCTGACAATGAGGAGGAGGAAATCAGAATCTGAGGTAGAAGTTTCCTCAGAAGTTTGCTCAGTGGAGGATAACAACCAATAGCAGGGGTCTGAGCAGAGGGAACAAGTATCAGAAGATGAAACAACTAAGACTCTTACCATGTGTGAGAGATGATGCCAGAAAGAAGGGCTCTGCCATTCAGCTTTGTTACCCTGATTTCTGGGGTCCCTTGGGGGATACCTCAATGTGCTCCAAATAATGGGGAATGGGGATTAGCCAGAGCACAAGCTGTAGCACTATGAGAGGCAGGGTAACCTAGCAAAATCTTTAAACCAAATTTTTACAGGGTCAGGTCAAGCCAAAAACCAAGCAAAATTGTCTAATAAAATAATTTTATTGAGGGGAATTCACTCACGCACGCACACATGCACACAATCACACATTCACACAAGACCTAGCTGAAAGAGGCTGAGGGAGTTGGGGGGATTTATAATTACCAGTCCAGAAGAGTAGTGAAGAGCAAAAATGTATTTTGGCTTAGGTAGGACCTAAGGGCAGTTCTCATTCAGGAGCCAGATGGACAGACTGACAGGTAGATCTTCAAAAGACTGCACTGGGCATCCTCAAACCAGGGGTATTTGTATCCTGAAAATGGCTTGTGGGTGTGAAGGTACCAGATGCAAGACAAAGGGAACCTGTTGTGGACAATGGGTCTTTTGCTTGTTGATGGGCTTAGTGCTTTGACTGACAAAGCCATGATGAATGTTGTAATAGCTGTCTATTGTGGGTGCTGTGAGGACAGAGGAAAGAATCCAGGTGTACAAGGGATAGATATCTGTCAATCAGTGTCCTGGTGGGCTCCTCACAGTTGGATTCCCTGGAAAAGTCCAGCTTCTATTTAAACCTATTATCCACAAGAATGATGTGTATTAGCCTGAAAAATAACTCAGTCTTACCTGGAGGAATTTTGGAGTTGACCTGTGCTCTCACATTTACAGTCAAATTCTTTCCCTCGCTCGGTTTGACCTCTCTGTCATCTTTCAGGCTTGAATTTGATATCAGAGCCAATAAAATGTGTTGCCAATTACATATGATGCCAATTAGGTATGGTGTCCATCCAAACCAAACTGATATTGGGGACCCCCAAAGTGGGACCTTACAGCTTGTTTAAATAACAAGCAAGCGTTCATGAGGGAATACCTGTGGCAAAATCATTAGCAGATAAAAGGCAAACTGCTGGTCCATCCCTCTCAGGGTTGACAACTGATCTTCTCAGTGGAAGATCAACCCAGTAGTTGAAGCTCTGTGCCATGTTGTCTTGACTCCTGACTATCTTGGGCCTCTGCTTGTTTGATGCTGATTTAGATTTTCCTTGTGGATTTGTTTGCTTTGGAACTTGAGCTTTGTTCAGACTACCTCCCACTCTTGCCGTTGTGAGTAAGCTCTGCTCTGCCACTTTGCTAACTTCCTCCCTAGTCTGCCTGCTCTGCCTGGAACATGACATGTTATAAGTTCTGCTGGGCAAAGAGTTTACTGTTCCTGACAAAAAAATATGGCAGCAGCAACTTTTTTAAAAAGTGTTTGCCAGTTAAAACTTGTCCAGCAATATTCCTGTGGCATCATGAACGGCTTGCAAGTCAATTTCCTGAAAGAAATATAAAAGAAAGGTATTTTAAGTTACTCATTTTTAATAATGGTGCCATATGTAAAATACAGCTTTTCAGTTCCCAACGTATAATTACATATTGCTCACAAAAACATCCCTTCTAATTCCAATCCATTTCTTTCAGTTTCTTCAAAGATATGTTATGTTGCATTGATGAGTAACCTGCGTGTTCCACATTTAAGGTGCCTATGACTCCATGTTACTAGATACAGCCTCCAAATATATTTTATGAAGTACTTAGTTTTCAAATACTTTAACTACCAGGTGTCAGGATAATACTTGTTGTGAACATGATGCAAAGTGCAGTAAAATGCAATGTTATTAAGGCCTAACAAGGCTTTTATTTCATATCTTGATGCTAACATTAATTTTATAAAAATTCAAATGCATTTGAGAATGGCAATATTTCACATCACATTGACACTGGCATTGTAAAAGAGCTTTCAACAATAAAAACTACTTTTCTTAAAAAAGTGGTTTATTGTGATGCACATACAATTCCATTGAAACCATCTTCGAGATGTCAGCCATTACTAAGTCTCAACTGTGAAGGAAATTAAATGTGTAATAATAGTAATTTACTCCAATTACTACTCTCTCTGAATAGGTTTATAATATACAATTCCACACAGGTTTTTACCTCACAATAAGAATCCATTGGTAGTTGGATGCTGAGAGCTGAACCCTTATGAAACTTCACATTTGTAACTGCCATGTTCCTATCCATTCCCTGGAGATTTTAATAAGTTATATTTCCTCATTGCATAAAAGAAGATAAGCTCTTCTGTGTCTATAGGCCATTCCTTTAATGCACCTTTTAACTCTGTGGATCCAATATTCATATTAGACTCTAACAGTAGGGTGAAAGGGTCAGTAGAGCCAAAGAAAACTTCTTTCTATCTTTTACTGACTGTGAGGAATGGGTCATGCCCTGTGATTTTCAGCAATGACAAAGCATGGAGCATTGTTTGAAATAGCATCCTTTAAAAAAAAAAAATTCCTCTCCTCCCACTCCAAAAAACAAAAAATCTGAAACACATTTTTCTAGAATTGCAGAACTACCATTTCTCTTCATCACTAGAAAGAGTAATGGAAGTGCAGTCAGATTTTTAAAAAGTATGTCCATGGTGTTAAAAATATCTACCTATCACCCCTCAGGTAACAGAGTTCCTGTTTCCATTTGTTTATCAGAATGATTGAAATGTCATCAACATTCACATGTATTTGTGCAATCCCCAGTGGAAAGAATAGAATTTCAATGAGGTCATAATCAACTGAAGACTTCTTTGTGGACACTATTAGAAGATAACAAGTCATCTAGGTTCAACCCAGACTAAGGAGTGCTGATTGAAAAACAGTAATTTTGTCTTTTAAAGTTCAGCCTCTATCATGAAGTTTCACAGATTACAACTGTGATAACATCTACTGTGATAACATCTTTTATACAATCATAATGTGCTCTTTGAAACCTACATTGAAGAGGGCAAAGATTTGTATGAAAAGACTGGTAGTTGTTGCAGACAATGGAATGGCAATCATGAAATTGCTCTGGATCTTTATATGTAACACAAAAGCAAAATCCCATGTATCAGAGCTATTTGTTTAGAGCACTTATCTATGTCCTGTGAAGATGCTAGATGTCTCAGGTGTGAGCCTGGCATGAACAAGTATGTAGAAAAAAATAATGGTGAGGAGAAAACATTTAATTTCCTTCCCCTGGGGTTAAAATGACTTAACTATACACAAAAGCACTGAAGATTACATATTCCCCTCTGTCATGTTGGTTCACAGGGGCAATGTTGGAACTCTAAACTCAAATCTCCATCTTTTTCTACATCAGGGATGGAAAAGAGGGACACACTTTTTGCTCATAACGCCTTCGTCATCAAAGGCAGAAGTTTAGAATAACTCGCTAAAGAAGGAAGGTGTGACACAACCAGAAATTGGAAATAACTCCTTCAAATAACATGACTGATATTTATTACTTTTTTGCTTAGCATGGGCATAACAATGGCAATTAGAATTTCAGGGTAACCTACCATCTCCTAATAATGAGTGTTTGCTCAGTATTCAGACTAAACACTCTCCCTTTCATTGTTGAATGTTTACTTTGACAAGCTAATTCCTTTGGTCTCTATTTACAAAAACAGGGCAGAAGAAATGACTATAAAATAGGACTGGGGAAAAAAGTCAGGCGGGTGGATAAAAGCTGGGCATTGGGTTTAAATTTCACTAAGCTTTGATTTGTTTGGAGTATATCTCGACCCACATGAGACCCTTCTTCCCTTCCTACTCACCATTCTCATCTTCTTTGAAACTCCTTGCAGCACTTAGAAATAGCTGCTTCTTATTTCATCAGGAATCCCAACGTGTTGCTTTATTAATATTATGTTTTGAGGTCAAGGATGGGCATCTATGGCATTGGAGATGTGCATTTTTTTGTTTGAATTAGGTAAAAAAATGTTTTTACCTACAGTGCCCTTGAGCTATAAACAGCATTAGAAATTATAAAGGATTACAGGATGATTCTCACCCATGTTTTAAGATATTACAAATCCTTCTACTGCTTACTGCAGATGGTATATCCACTAAAATGTAATGTCTGTGGATATAGAGTGATAGTCATGACATATATGCTTTTGGGATAAAGGGATACAGTGTAGGCTCTGCTCTATTTCTTTCCATTTTTCTTTCCATTTTTACAATGTGTGAAAGTGTAGCACAGACGTTTGTGTGTCTACCCAGAAGGCTTACTGAGTTTACTGAGACACTTTTTCATAGGTAAGTTGGTACAGGATTGCACCTATCATTTCAAGTAAGCCAAGAGCAGGCCAAGGAAGGAACTAAGCAGTTATCTCAAAAATGAGCATGAATGTATGCTTATATGTGTAAAGTAAAATTCACACATGGAATTTAATACACACTTTGTTAACCGGCAGTCATTGGGTGGGTGTACTAATAGGAACTCATTAATCAAAATCAATTAAGTTATGAATTTGTTGTTATGTGCAGTCAAGTTAACTTTGACTTAAGGTGACACTACAAATGAGAAAGGTTTAAGAGATCCTGTCATTAACCACCCTGCTCAGATCATACAAACTCAGGGTCATTATTTTCATGTTTGAGTCGATCCATCTGAAATGAAGTTTTCTGCTTTTGCTATTGCCTTCAAATTTACTGAGCATTATCATCATTTTCCTTTAATCTTGCCATCCCATGGTATGTCCAAGTTGCAAAAGCCTCAGTTTAATCTTTTGGCCTTCTAGTGAAACTTCAGGTTTGATTTGTTCATATACCCATTCATTTGTCCTTTTGGCGATTTGCAAAGCTCTCCTCCAACACCCTATTTCAAGTGAGTTGATTTGTATCCTGTCAGCATTTTTTATAATCTCCACATTCTGTCCTGGTAGTAGCGTCTTGTCCAAAGTATAGGTTATACATCGGGATGATCAAATATTGTGGCACTCATTTTTCTACATGAGGGGTGGGCAAAGTGTGGCCCACAGAAGAGAGAATGATATAACTTTTACACATGAGAATCTTATCCACTTTCTTCATAGTTGTATTTCCAAGTCCGAGGCCATTTCCGCACTAGACTCTTGTAGTGCTATTATTCCACTTTCAACATCCTATGGAATCCTGGGGTTTGTAGTTTTCCCCTCCCTACACTGCAAACCCCAGGATTCCATAGGATGTTGAAAGTAGAATAATAGCACTATAACAGTCTAGTGTGGAAACGGCCTTAGTCTTCTGATTTTGATTTATGGCTGAGCTAAGCTATGAAAATCTTTTTACCATGTTGTTGTCTTCATCGTCTACTTTAAAGTTGTGTAAATCCTCTATAGTCATAATTTTTTTCTGTCAATATTCACCTGTAACCCTGTATTTGCACTTTCTTTTCTAACTTTTATTAGTAGTCACTTCCAAACTTTTCTATTTTCTGCTAGTAATATGGTATCATCTGCATATCTTAAATTATTGAAGTTTCTTCCTCCAGTTTTTCATACTTCCAAGTCTAATCTCACTGGGTGTATGATATCTTCTGATTACAAATTTACCATACAAGGTGATAAGATGTGCCCTTGTCTGCATCTTGGCTTGAAGGAAGTTATCTTGAAGGATGGAATTATTAATTTTAGAAATTGTATTCTCTCAGCAAGAAATTCTTCAAAAACTGCATAGTTTTAGAAAACTAATCACAGTTAGAAACTTATTCTGTGCAAAATTCACATTTACACTGAAAACAGCATTTTCTGTGAGGAAAACAGTATTTTCAGTGAAATAGCAGTTTTCTGTGCAAAACAACCACATGTGAATTTTGTTTACAATAAATTCTAACTGCAAAAATTCTCTTCAATCCAGGGTTTTCTCATCAGGGTTTTTTTTTTTTTTTTTTGAGCTCTTGAGAAATATATATTTTGACCACATTTTTTGAATATTTCTCAATAATTTTTGTATTTTATTGACAATTGGTTTATTCAAAAATGTGCATGTTCAATTGCTGATCTGTTTTATTTTGGGTGTGTATGTGTATTAATGTGTCCATTTTATTTTCATTCTTGTTGCATCCCCCCCCCAAGAAAATGGCTATAAAATGGTGAATAAATTCTAGTAATCAAACAAGCAATCAGATGAATGAATGTATGAGATAGTCTGTAGCTTAAAAACCATTCCAAAACCAACAATAGGAAGAGATTGTCATGAACAAAGTGATAAATGGGTATCCTTTCAGAAGTTGTTCGACTGTGATTCCCCACAGCCATAGCTAATGATGAAGAATACTGAGAACTGCATTACAACATCTAGAGGGCAGTATGCCTCCTCCCCACAGTCATATATATGTGACCAAAGACATATATATGTGGCAAGATGCTTCAACATATTCATAGCTAGCTAATCAAGAGACAGTCAATGTGCAAATGAATACAAAAACCTTTCCTTAGATACTTAAAAGAGAACTGAGCCAAAATTTATCTCGTGATTTTTGCTAAGAAAATTTCTGAGTTTTTTTTTAAACCTCTTATCAAAATCAGACCATTTTGCAGCATTTTCTTTTAATAATCTCCAGTATGAGGAGTGTGTAGCAAATTCCTTTACCTCATTCTTCCTTCACAATGACTTATAATAATGCCACCAACCGGAGCACTGTTGGGGGTAAAAATGATGGCCAAGCTGCTAATATAGTTACTGCTTTCCTTATGCGCTGACAACAATTATCTCTGAAGCAGTCAGTATAAATCTCAAAGGGAAACTACTGTTCTGGCTAATAACTTGTTATGTCTTTATTCTAGGTGTACCACCACTGATATAATGTAACTGACCATGTGGTGGAATGAAGGTCACCAGTGTGGATGGGGTAGACTTATCACTATGTATGCTCAATAATTATAATTTTTTTTATATAAAAAAGCTACTGAATACAGGCTGAAAGGAAACCTATCTATCTGTTTGTTTCCTTCTAGACTTGCTCCCATTGTAATTCCATACCACAGCCTACACTCTATTTTTAAAGGCAAGATAGATTGCTTCTCATTCAAGTGGATAACAGTTATATGCTCTAGTACAATGCAGATAAGATAATTGAACAAAATTAGCATTTAAGCATCTGAATGCAAAGGTGATCTACAAGAGTGATTTCATAGACCACTTGTTTGATGATAGAGACTTCACTGGTTTGAATCCAAGAGGTATTGGACTGAAGAAAATAAAACTGCCTAAGTCCAGCCCTGTCTCTGCCCCTGTCTCCCTCCATCACACAGTAAATTTTAAAGCCCCTAGGCTTTCATAAAAGGCTACTCCTTCAGCTGAGCCTCTGACCACAGACATTTGAACAGCATCAGGACTTGGCAGAACAGAGTACATGTACAGAAGGTAGGTCAAGGAGCAAATTAATTGGAAGGAGGAGGGAAATTAGTGTGAGATAAGGTCAAGAAAAGGGAGCCCTGGTGGCGCAGTGGTTAAATGCCAGTACTGCAAGCCACAAGGTTGTAAGCTCGATCCTGCCCGGCTCCAAGGTTGACTCAGCCTTCCATCCTTTCACAGGTCGGTAAAATGAGTACCCAGCTTGTTGGGGGCATGTATACAAATGTTTCAAAATACATGCTATTTGTAAGTTGTTCACCGCCTCGATCCATATGGAGAGGCGGGATACAAATAAATAAATTAAATTAAATTAAAAAAATAAAGAAAGAAAAGCCAAAGTGTTGTGTGATATTCAGATTAAAAAGCAGGTACAAACAAAGGCTGATTTTAATCACTGCAAAATGATCTAAAACTTAGACTCAAATGTCAGTTTTTTCCAAAGGGAGATGCAGGGACTCCTGTTCCATCAGATCTGAACAATGAGGCTGGAGGAATGAAGCTGTCACTTCAACAACATTTCAGTGGGGGAAAATGAGGCGGATTTGAATGCCCATTTGCAGTATGGAGGGACAGGCACCTATGTTCATTGGCTCTGACTGAATATGTAGCAACTGGCAGAGCTTTGAGGTTATGGTAGGGAAACAAGGAAAATGAACTATTTGAGGATAAATGGTAACTGGAGAACTACAATGCATAAGGTGGCTAGTAGCTTCTGCCTCTTTGTGGAGCAGATACTATCATCTCAGCTAGTTTCCTGACTCTGAATGGGCAAAATGTCATAACTTTCAGCTGGTACACTTGAGATATTTTTCACATATTGAGCAAACCAGCAAAGCAGGAGGCTAATCTCCTCATATACTCTACTTGTAAGCATTTCTGAAGCCCTAATCAGTTTCCAGCCTAGTAGCCTTCTATGGTAGAAAGCTAAATAAACTTACTATCCTTGAAGAACTCTCAGCCTGAAAATTTCCTAAAGGCTTTTCATCCACTGCTCACAATACCAGAATATGATTATGTTCCAAATTGCAGCAAACTACTGTCTTTGTTTCCAGCACCAATCTTTTGTTTGTTTATTTGCTTTGAACAGGTCTTGTAAGGAGTCAGACAGTTGGGGATTACAGCAAACATCAACTACTGGTTTGTGGGTGTTCTCCAAAGTATGAGACAGAAACTTTTCCTAGACAGAGCTTGATAACCCAAGCTTAGCAACTTCTTTTGGCAACAGAAGCATTATGAATCACACTTCAAAAAGTAGTATGACAAGAGAGAATAAAATGATTCTACTGGAGTGATGAGTGATATTCTAGTTACTTTTAAAGTTACCTTTAAAGGGCACCTTAGAGGCATGTTGACAAATTTTTTGAGTTTTATTCTATTCTATTTTCTATTTTCAATGCAAAGTTTTCTTTTTAAAACATGAGGAATAATTCCATAGACTACTTTTAAAGATCTGTAATTCCTTGTCAAAACTATGACCATTTCCACACCTTACCCATCTCTGTTGTAATCCCATCATGATCCCAGCAGGTGCTGGGATGGGAGGGCAACATAAATGCTCCCCTCATCATCCGGCCAGCCACCTGTGGAAGAGAAGTGCAAGTGACATGCACCTTCCTCCTACAGTGAAGCCAACCACTCTGTGCTGCACTGGGGATAGAAGAACTAAATTACACTTCCTCTCTTTCAACATGACCACCAGCTATGGGAGCATCATGTGATTAGGGGCCATTGCTGGATTTTTTGAGGATGCATTGGCAGTGGGACCATGATGACATTGTGTGAAAGCACAACTCATGGACTGGCAGCAATGCACCCCCATCATGGGACAACAATGTCATCAGGAAATGACCTATGATAATGAATTTCTTCTTAACATTATAACAGCAAATTAGTCATTAAAAATAACTTTCCAAGCTCTGTTTCTAACCCTGAAATGTTTTTTTACCAGAAACTGCAAGAAAGAAGCTTGGAGCAAGGTAAATATGTGTTCTACCAGAGACCTATCCGTTCTACCAGAGACTTATCCTTGCTACCATACCTTCTGTTCTGCTTTTGTATACTGGATACCAGGCACACTGTTCAGTTTTCTCATTTTCACTAGTCCTTACTTCAGATGTCTGGTTGGTACAGCTGTACTTCTGCTTTGAGCCTCCTTCTCAGTTTAGCGTTGGCCTTTTGGCTGTTGATAACATTTGAGCAGTCATATAGAAAATGTCCACTTATATTAGTGAGTTCTCCATTCAGTTTAATTGACATGAAAGGGCAGGAAAAATGATATTTGTTTAATGTATTATTCTTAAATTCTTATTTCCAGTGATGGCGAGAGGTACTTATGAGATTTTCTGTCTCTGAACAAAAAAAAGCAAAAAAAAAAAAGAAAAAAAGACTTTACTACATATCTGGACTGGTGTGTGTGTGTGTGTGTGTGTGTGTGTGTGTTTAGATATGGATGTTCTTTGCTGTCTTCTCTCAGTCAGCAGAATGTGTTGGGCCAAATCTGCACAAATACCTTACTGGTTGGAGATAAAAGTTATGCCCACCTCAACCTGTGATTTTTCACTAGTTTCTCTGAGTAAATTCTGCCTAACTTTTCCTTCACAGAAGACTCTTTTATTCTTCTGAAGTAAAATTGTGTTAGTAAATGTTCTGTCCCATTTCAATGGTAATGCGGTGCCATTTTAAGAAGCAACTTGTACAAAAAGCAACATTTTGCTCATTGCTTTCCTTTCGCATAAGACAGTCTAGATACATATCATTTGCAAACTTTTCCTTCCTTCACTTTAGAATTACTTCATACCTAGATGACTTCATACCTAGGTGATTAAGTAAAAATGTATCAAAAATGAAATCCATTTTCCTACAGAGAAACACACAGAAACATCTTCCTTATCCTCACATCTGATTCAATGGGCAAATATCATCGATTCTGCGAGGGAATGTGCCATGGTTTCTTTGAGTTACATGTTGGGGAGGGAGCACCCAAAGAAGAAGTTAAAATATTTTTTCTTCTACATGTTAAGCAGGGCTTTTTAAAAAAAAATTAAAGAGCTTTTACGGAGCATCAGCCAAGCACACAAAGATATTTCCATGATAATTGGAGAATAAGACTTTAAGGAATAGCACACAGCACATCTAGTACAGTTGAAGCACAGTCTTATTGGTAGCCCTGAAAAGAAGACAATAAGGTTATTCTGGAATATAATCCCTTTTGCTTATGGTTACCAAGGAGAAAACACAGTTTAACTATTCAGTTTTCTTTATCTGTCATGCATACATCCAATAGTCTGTGGTTATGAAAGTTTGTTTTTATGTAGGTAGGTGTTGTCAGGCTGCTGGTAAATGAATCATATGTGGCATGACCCATCTACCCCTGATTAAGATATATTACCCTTTTTCTTTTTGCCATATGAAAAAGGACTCATAAATCTTCTGTTGTCAACATGCTTTATATATAAGGTACAAATGTTTTCAGGCTCAGTGTTCACAAGGTGCTGTGTTATAATTGCAACTTAAATTCTACTGTTATCAAAGTGTTGGGTGCCCTTCTGAAATACAGAAAATAATACAAAAAAAATGCTTTATTCATGATAAATATATTTTAAGGCACGTTTATCTTTGGATTTACTTTATACCAATTTAACTATCACATTTATTGAATTTGTGAATCAACACAGCAGCTTTTATGACTTTAGTGCTCATCTTGCTATATACTCAGTTGACAAAACAACTTCCCATACATTTCTATCAATCTGTCCTCTGTTTCTCTCCTTTATCTCAGTTACCTCCTTATCTTTTAACTCACTTGGATGAAGATATAAGACTATACTGCAAATTCGCAGAGATAAATGACTGTATACGGGTAGATTTTTAGGATCTATTTCTCTTCTGGATAAATTCTTTCCACCCAAACTGAGAATGAGTTTGCTTTTCAGAATGTCAGTTTTCTTTATTTCTGTTTTATTGTTAGAAACAAGTACACAGAAAAGGTGAGTAAATTAGTGACCTTTTGTAAAAAAAAATTGGATGAAATGCATGAAAATATTTTTTTTCACCACCAGTAGTATAAACCAAACATTACTGTATTTTGATCAGATAAATTTTACATTTTTAAACTGTATTCAGTGCAAAAATCCTTTGTGGATTTTTTTTATAAAAGAGATTCCAAAATGTGAATAAACATGGAAAAATGCAGAAAAAACTGTTGTTATGTCACCAAGTGGGAAGATAATTTTGGACATTTTTCATTTTCACATGGGAGAACAAAATAAGTTAAGACCTGTAGTCCTTGTTGAGATATAGGTAAGACCTGAATTGTTTGAGCAGTGTCAAGGCCAGAAATGAAGGTTTAAGTAGCTTGGCTCTCTGGAAACATACCTAGAACCAGCTGCAAGTATTTAGTACAAATGTCAAGGCTTCCTGCAACTGGGGAGAGCTTTGCTCAGGTATATTCTTACTCCTGTGGAAAGCTCTTACTCCTGAGTCAAAATGTAAAGAATATTCATTTTTCCCCCTCATCTAAAAGAAACTGCCCTATTAAAATAATTGCCTGCTGCCATTAGATTTTTCAACATAATGCAAATTTGAAAAGATCAAGACTTTTTTTGTAAGCAACAGCTGGAAAAAATACATTTTTGTGCAAAAATTATGCTTGGGCAGAATACACTTTTGTGTAAAAATGCAGAAACATATTTGCACCAAATTTTTCACTAACAAAAGTCCTGGATTTTTTTAAAAAAAATCCTCTACAAACAATATATCAAAACTCTGATTATCATATCCAGAGGAGAGAAACCGTAGAAAGTACATGCTAGATGACTACTACTGCTACTACTACTATTATTACAGATAATAATAATAGAAAATTTAAATCCTTACTCCCAAAGAGCCTGATGTCTTCCTCTAGGTGGAAGAATTTTCCACCTACTGACTCAGCATGTTACTATCAAACGTGTAGTTGCACTGATTGTAACCAATGTATTTTAAAAGCCAAATATGTATTTTAAACTAATGACCCCAGGATGCATACTCCCCAGGTCATTTTAATATGTATGTCAAATTTCAGAATCTTGGAGCTATCTGTAGGCATGAACATGAACACACACACACACACACCTTCTTTTAATGTAATACATAATCTTAGTCCGTGGAATCATGTTAGTAAAGTTTAATTTAATAATTAGTAAACTGTATCAGTAAAGCTTCCCTAGTAAACTCAGATATTTGCTACGTAAGAAGCATTAATGAAATGGTGAAAGTCATTTGTTTCTCAGAACACATGCTTTTCCTTATGCGTATTTCATTTATTATGCTTTGTGATTGGCTCCTGGAATGAAGTCACAGGCTTAATTTGCAAATCTCATCAGTTAATTTATAAGAAAATCCCATTGGGAGAAGAAAAATATTTCTTTCAATGTCTAGTTTGACCCTCAATCTGAATTCAATCTGCTGATTAGTTTGATTTTTGTCTCTCCCACTGAAGTTAGATCCTGAAGTTAAGTGATCTCTGGCTCAAATTAAGACCTAGAAGGGTGGTATAAATATGTATTCAAATCAATCAGTTAGTCAATCAATCACTTACCCAACCAACCTATCAACCAACTGGAAACCATACTGATAAATTTCTCCATTGATCAAATATTCTTTTCCATCTGCAAATCAAGTTGGAAGACAATAGTGTGGCTAAGTAGCATTAGAACCTGGACTTAATGGTCTCATTCTCACTGTCTTATCTGTGAAAGCCCTGAGCCTGGCATGGCGTGGTTGGACTTCAGCCCTGAGGAGATGCTGCAGCCACACCATCATTTCAGGACTTTACATGCTACCTTGGCTCTATTTATCTCATACAATTGGCAGAAATATGCTGCCATTACCAGAGAGAAGCCTCCAGCTGATTTAGATACTACCTTCTTAAGTGAGTTGAAACAACCTTATTTTTTCTTTTCCATAGTCTATGCACTCTGGCATTATTGCCAGTATTATTGGCTGGTGTAAAAATAGGTTCTTTGTTGGAGACACAAGTCTTACTTAGTGGCATATTTTTCTCTAGTATTATAAACATCCCTTAAAAGAGTTGTCTGGATAAAAGATGCGAGAACTCTTGAACTGAGGAGCAGGACATTTCCATCTATCAACATCTTGAAGCTTCTATATGACAAAAATAAATTCTAGCATGGGTAGTAGAGAGAGATGTATTGTAAAAGGATTAAATCTCATGGTTCTGCAAAGACCAAAAATAGGAATTTCAACTCCATGAAATATGATATCCAATTTCCAGCCTGTGGGCTGATTATTATACAGGGGACACACAGCGGCCAGTTGGTTCTGAACATGTCACTGTCTGACAGTTGCTTTCTTCCTCAAGTACACTGGCATTTGAATATGACATTATGTCTGAAGGAAAAGTTGTGGGTGAAGTAGAGAGCAAAATCTACAACCAAGCCAAATAAGAGAGAAAAATACATCTAAGAAGGTTAAAAGTTGTGATTAAAATCTCTTCTGAGAAAACATCTGAGAAGGACCAGATCTTTTGCCAAATATTCTTAACTAGCGGCATCCCCTGTTCTCCTTCCACAATGACTCAGAAGGATGCAAGTTAGGCCTGGGGCATTGTGGAGGATGCAAAATGGTGGCCAATCATGAAAAAAGACCACAAAAGACAGCCTCCAGATCATATCTAAAGAAAATTAGCAACTCTAAAGGAATTTAAGAGTTGAACAACCTGATCTAGAACAGAATTGCTTTAGGTGTAACAGCATGTTTTACACACATCCTGACATGTTCCCTGCAACCCAGTGCATGTTTTTATAGCTCCTAAAAGGGTGACTGTGAAATTCTCACCATGTGATTTTCCTAGAGATGTAGATCTTGGTAAATTCCTTTCCTGTAGGTAAAAACAAACAATTTTATAATGTTTCTCCTTGCTAAGAAGAAGTCTTCAAAAACAGCAGTTTTCAAAGATTATTCAGAGTTCAAGATTTCTTTGGGGCCTATTTTTTTTTCAAAAAAAAAAAAAGACCTCACACACATAGGCTTTTTGTGCAGAAAAAAATGTTATCTGAGCATAAAAGTTCTTTACTAACCAGAAAATCATGATTTCTGCACAGGAAGCTTGTTTTTCCACATATACCTTTCTCTTCAGATGTTGGAGCATTGGGTTACTTGGTACACAGTTGCAGAAACAGGAAATATTCTGTTGTTTGTGTGCATACACACATGCACACACACAAAAACCAGTTGTTAAAAGTATTTATGTATTTATTTATTTATTGAAGTGCTTCTATCTTGCTCTATATCAAATATCTTGAGTAAAGTCAGTAATAGAGTTATAATATAATACAATATTTAATAATATATTGTATTATAGAGTTGCCTTAGGCTTGCCGTAAGTCAGAAATGACTTGAAGGCACACAACAGCAAAGTCAATAAAGTTATCTTACAAAAATCTTAATATCATTTGAACACTTTAAAAAAATAGTTCAAAAATTCAAAGAATACAAACCCCAGCAAACTGAAGAGCTGCAGACTGAACTGTGATCTTACTAGGTGCTGACTGCTTGGCTGAACAGCTAACCTAGCACCAATGTCAAAGCAATGTTGGCACTAGTTGGGACCCAAGGGAAATGTATTCCACAAGAGAGGCATCACAGCAGAGAACACCATTGTCTATATCTCCACATAATATACTGCTCCCAGTAAAGCCCCCTCCCCAGCATATGGGACAGGTATATAAGTGGAAGGAAGCTCCCATAAACATCTTGATCCCAAGCCATTGAGGTCTTTGTAAATTATTCTCAGCACCTTGATAATAAATTGTGGTGACATTCCTTTAAAGCCAGTTTCACCAAGTTTCTATGTGATGTTCTTGCTATCAGTCCCGCTGTCACTTACTGCCACAGTTGTAACTTCTGAGTCAGCATTGGGGGCATTCTCATGCAAAGCATATTCAGTAATCTAAAAAGTTATTTACCAGCACATGAACCAGGTAGCCAGGTTGTCCTTATCCAGGAATGCCTATAAGTGGGTGGCCAACCAAAGCTAACTCCAGGTGCACTAAGTCTCTCTACTGTCAGAGACAGAGATGATCCAAGAGGACCCCAACTGGTCTTTCACAGGAAGCATAAACCATCTAAAAAAGGTTGCTTTCCTATTTTAATACTTTTTCGATAGCTGTAGAATAACCAAATTGCATTGTGATTATAACTTACCCAGCAATGTAAATTCACTCCTTTTGTGGTACAACTGTATTGTTTTCTTTCTGTTCTGTTTCATTATGGACTGAATGGACTAAATGGTGGAGGAGGAATATCATACTGTTCATGTGCTGGATCATACCATGTATTATGCTGGTGCCTTATGACCCATTTTCAGTGTTATGGCAGTGGAAAAAATGGATGTGAGGAAACTATAGATTGTTCCACACAGGAGAGTAACTTGCAGAATTTATTTTTTAAAATGCAAAAAGAAGGCTACAAGGTAAGTTTGTTTTTTTGTTTGTTTTTGATAAAGAGGAAAACAAAGAAATTCTAACTGCAATAGTAACTATTTTGGGGGCTATGGAACTATTTTGGTAAATGCTCAATTTGTCTAGCTTTTTCTCCCACACACTCCCATATGCCTGAAATTTGTAAACTTCCCTTGTGAATATTCTTAAGACCTTGAGAGTATTCTGCAAGAATTTGGAATGATCACACATCCCAAAAACCTTGCCTTCATATTATAATAATTATTAATACAAATATGTTAATAAAGCCTCTTTAATCAAGAAACTTTAAATAAATTCCATATCTGTCTGTTCTATTCATGTTTACACTGGTAGACATCTTTTGATGAAAAGACTAAAAAAAATGGCTATGAGAATAAAATGCGTACTAAATTTTGTAACTATCTGGACTTAACAAAGATCTGGATGTATTATAGTCCTGATATTTTTCAAGGCATAACAAAAAGCAACTTCCTTACACTCTGCTGAGATAGTCACTTAACTTGTCATTTGATATGGTCAAGCACAGACCAATGCTCTAGCCCTATGCCTGTGAAACTTCACAGAATCTGAAGAATCAGATCAGAGCAACACTCTCAGGTCAAGGTGGATGGAATCCAAAGCTAACCAAGTAATTTTGGAAGACTGGGCTGAAAAATCCCACAGACATTCCACAAATACCTCTTCCCTTCCCTGACAGTAAAAATGCAACAATAGCCAAGTAAATAACTATCATTTGTAGCCCTTTTTATGGCAGTACAAACCTACTGCCAAAGTCAGTCACCTCTTTCTGCCTAATGGTAGGGCTGGTCCTGGTAGTAATGCATATTATTATTTACTCTTTGAAAAATAAGCCACTTCAGAAATCACACCTGAAGTAGAAGTGATGCCAATCAGAAACCAGTGAAATGTTCAGCCTGTGACACTGAATAATGGACACAGGAAATGTAAAGAAAAACAAAAGAATTGCATTTGGTCCATAATGCCTTTAATGCATAACATCTTTAATTCATGGAGGACAGAGTGAACATTGAATTCTCTAGTAAAAACAACAACAACGCTATCAAGGTCACAGTGGTCCTTGTATGAAGGGGAATGTAATCATTTGAATGTTTTGAGGAGTAATGTTGCCAAACTAATGCTGTACATCTCACAAAATGCCTTCCAACATAGGCCACTTCTGCACTACATTGTCATAGTGCTATTATTCCACTTTCAACCTCCTGTGGAATTTTGGGCTTTGTAGTTTACTGAGGCCAAAGAGCTCTCTGGCTGAGAATTCTAAATGCCCCTCCCTAAACAGCAAACCTCAGGATTCCATAGGATGTTGAAAGTGAAATGATAGCACTATAACAGTGTAGTATGGAAATGGTCATTGTCATGGTGCCAAGAAATTCTTTCTGGTATGCCTTTTAGGTCTAACAAAGGTTTCACATACAGCTGGGTTGTTCCAGCAAATCAGCCTAAACTCCCACTAGAAGCCAAAATTGCTAAAAAGAGGCCTTCATACTTTGGATACATCATGAGAAAACATGATACATTGGAAAGATAGAAGGCAATAAAAAAATAGGAAGATCAGAATATGGGTTGATTGATTCACTCAAGGAAGTCACAGCTTTATGCTTGCAAAATTGGAGCAAGGTTGTTGATAACTGATATATTTAGTGGTCTCTTGTTCACAGTGTCACCATAAGTTAAAACTGACTTGCCAGCACATACCAAGAAGTCTAGTCTATACTTTATGTTGATTTTTTAAACTGGTTTATCTATTTTGTTTTTAATTGCATTTATCATTGTGATTGTTTCTCTCACAGCCATAACTGATGAGTAGCTAACAAATGATATCAGTAGGCAAATTCACTTAAATCAATCAAACCTGTCTTCTACATGGTCATTAAAAACACTGGAATTCTGCTCCTCTTTTCTTGTATGCACCCTAACTCCCAAGACTGGAAATAATGGCCAGAATCTGGTTTATGCTGGCATATTCCCTGGTTACCTCTGCACAAGTACTTACAGATATGTTGCAGGAGGAGGTATGCCATAACTCCTTGTGCAACAGTTGTGCCTCTAGGAGCACAAAGGCATCCAGAGACCTGGGGTACAGCTCTTCTCTCCAGCTGTAGGGGTACATCTAGGAGCTGACCAGTTGCCCCTGTGTATCTGGGAATGAAGAAGGAGTTTCCTTCTTTTTTTGAGGGGGTAACAGCTGCTTCTTCACTTCCTTTAATTGTGAAAGGACAGCTGGAAAGCTTAGGGAGCACTTCTATGGCCAACTGTGGGTGGTGGTGGGGGTGGTAGTAGCAGCAGCATTGTATCCAGAAAACTTTGCATACTATTGTACAATTAAGAGAGAGGCAGCGGTCACCTCTGAAGTACTAGCATAAGTCCAATGCCTGTGGTACTATTGGATTTCAGCCAATCTATTCTTAGTAATATTATTTTAATGCCTTACTCTTTGGAGTAATGAGAGCATAATAACATATCTTTGACAAAGTTATCAGTAACTGGTAGCATAGTTGGTAACTCAAGAGGTAATAAATAGCAGAAAGCACTGACCCCTGGGGATGCATGTACTTATCAGAAATCAGTTACAGTTCCTTTAGTTGTTTCCCCTGTTTTTTGGATCCCCTTGGAAGTAAAGTTACTTTTTTGTGTAACAAGTATTATTAATACATTAGCTTTGCTTAACACATTTTGGGGGAAAATGCTTATGAGAGCATTTTGACAGTCATGTTTCAATTTTAGGACACTTCCTTACTTTTTAAAAAGTTCAAATAGAGAATAAAAAATGAAAAAGTAACGGTGAAAATGGAATCAGCAACAGCAATAATTTCTTAAAAAGAAAAAAATTCTAAGCACTGCTTCAAGCTATGTTTGAAATCAACAGAGTGATGTGAACTGCCTTTATATTTATTCAGGCAACATGACTAACTTATGGGTGAAACTTAATGGAATTAGATCTTGGAAAGTAAGTGTTTAAAGTAATTCATTCCTATTACTTTGTTGTTATGTTTGAACAGCAATATGTTGCTACATGTTCCAAATAAATTTGTTCTGTTACTCATTGTATTTCTTCCTACTCTTTTGTTATGCTTGAAAACTTAAAATATTCCTGTAAAAATTCCTAAAAGTAACATTACATTACTTTAAAAATAATGTTTAAACATTATCTTTAAGAGTAGTTTGAAAATCTTATTCATTCTATTGTTAAAATGATATTGGTCTCACATATATTTTTAAATGTAACTTAATTATACCTTGCAACTGAAAAAGAGGTGTTTTGTTAAAGTTAATTATGTTACATGTAACTTGTTATTTTTAAACTTTGGATGGAATATTATCATTCTCATTATTTTTACTGAGGATAAAACCTTGAAGGAATAACAACAACAACAACAACAATAACAACAATAATAATATAGAAAAAAAGAGTTCAAAAGGAGATCTTGATTGGTTTTAATTCCCCAGCAACAATACTTTTTAATTCCTGGATGGATGCATGAACAAAAACTTTGAATAGCCCTGCGTAATTCCTCCAAAAGGTGCTTCTTTTAATTTACAAAAAGTGTAACTTATAAACTCAAGGACATAGTACTTTATGACACATGCAGTCTATTGCCATGGGTACTATAAACATGGAAAGCAGACCCACAGTTGTGCAAAGATAAATACTGGCATAAGGTTGCCATAGGAAAGTTTAAGGAATGATTTCAGTTCTTTTCACAGGTTCTGTTTCAAGCATCAGACAGAGGGAAAGAGAGGCAAAGCATTTAAATGGCAGAAAAGAAAAGACTGCCAAGTAAATGGTCATGTTTCACTCTCCTGATTATTTGGTGCATTGAAAATAAAGGTTCAAAGGGCCATAAACATTCCCTTCCTGGCTATTTTCCTAATCTGTGCAGTGACAAGTTAATTTTAAATAAACCCACTAGCAGGGCATGTGATCACTTGTCCTAGTTTTGTTTTGTTTTTTTAAGAAATAACAATGACACAAATAGGAAAAACAAAGCCAAGCAATCACTCTGTGCATCTGTCTTGAACAGTCATTAAGTGGAAGAGATCTATGCAGACCAAAAGATCCCAGCTCCTCGCCTGACTAACCTAATCAGAGATGACTGAGGCAGCGCAGTGTCAGCAAAAAGGCATCTGAAGTTGTTCATTCATGTAGCGGGGCAGAGCACAGTGCTGCCACAGCTCATCATAACAAACTCTCCTTTCCCAATGCTGAAGCCTGCATGCTCTGCCCCTTTAAAACTAATCTGCTTATACTCTATGCTATTCTAAAAGCAGAGCTTAGAAAAGTTCCCTTTTTCAGAAAGCAGCTCTTAGAAGCCTGGCATTAGCATTGACAAGGAGGCTTCTGGGAGTTATAGTCAAAAAAAGATAACTTTCTCAAGCTGTGCTCTTACATTTGTCAAGCCACAGTGACCCAGAAAATGTATAAGCATCTCTTGTCACCATGCTAAATCCAAATCAAGGTGAAACCTAAATACATGAATTGAGAAACAGGTAGGCAATTTTTTAAATTAAAAAAAACAACAACCCATAATCTGTAATATTTTGTAATGCCAATGAGAATTCTACTGTTCTGTGCAGGAAATAAAAATGCTCAGTGTCCCAAGGAGTGTGTGTGTGGGCAGAATGAAGAGTATTTTCAAATAGCCAAACGACCTGAGCCAGGAAACACATGTTCATATGAGGTGGAAGGTTTGTTTTGAACAGCTGTCTCTCTTGCAAAAAATGGTAACCAACACAATTCTGTGTCTTCAAAATGCTCCTATTTTTGTCTGTGTACCAGATTGATGGCTGAAACTAGAGGTCATTGCTTACAGTTCTTCAAACAGCAATGTTGTAAAATGCTTGCCTCTAGGTCTAGTTCTACACATATTCAATGGCAAAACATGACTCTGGGGAAATGGAAATGTCCAGTGTGCCTGGATATAGATCACACTATAAAAAAACTTTAAATGAATGTATGCTATTTTTAAACACTTCTTCATGGGAAAAGCAACACAGGCCACAGCCATACATTCCTAATGGTTAAAAAAAAACAAAAAACAAAAAAACACAACCCCAGATTTCATTCAGTTGCTAATGTTGTGTATGTTTAGTCTGCAGAAGAGAAGGTTAAGAGGGGACATGATAGCCATGTTTAAATATTTGAAGGGATGCCACCTAGAGGAAGGAGAGGGTTTGTTTTCTGCTGCTCCAGAGACCAGGACAAGGAGCAATGGATTCAAGCTGCAGGAAAGGAGATTCCACCTGAACCTCAGGAAGAACTTCCTGACAGTCAGGGCTGTCCGGCAGTGGAATGTGCTGCCTCGGAGTGTAGTGGAGTCTTGGAGGTTTGTCAGCGGAGGCTGGATGGCCATCTGTTGGGAGTGCTTTGAGGGTGTTCCTGCATGGCAGGGGGTTGGACTGGATGGCCCCTGGGGTCTCTTCCAACTCTACATTTCTATGATTCTATGATTCTATTGATGGTGCTTGTCATGTCTATCACTGTAAATCAGCAAGGCTTACCTTGGCTGCCACTGTACCATGACTCAGATCAGAACGCTCTGTATTTTGCATTGAAAACGTGCACCTGTAGAAGAATTCCGCGCAGCTTGGATACTTACATTTTAAGCAAGTGATGGGAAATGTGACACCCTTCAGATGTTATCAGACTGCAGCTCCCAAAATTCCTCATTATTAGCTGTGGTGGGTAGGTTGCTGAACTGAAACTCTCTTTAAGCATTTGATAATGTGTTTTATTTCTTTGTTGTTGTTTTTTTAAGAAAATTTTCTATCCCTATTCTGCCAAAAACCCAGACCTGGTACTACATTTCCATGGTGGTGGGATTGCTGATGGTAGTGGTGATGCTGATACAATTGTCCATGTCAGAGAAGTTTTTGTTGAGGAACCAGACTCTGCCAAACAGCTACATGCAAGCAGTAATAGTGGGAGGTGGGGTTTTTGACATTCGTGGAGGATCTTCCAGAGACAAAAGTAGTGATGCCATAGCTGACACTTCTTAGTGCTGTACAGATGGAGGCAAAGCTTTAAATGTCTTTTACCACAAAAACCCAACGATGGCACAATCCAGAATTAAACAAGAGGTATTTCCAGAAAATGAAACTCCCAGCTTGTATGGTACTTAATGAAATATTGGAGTACAACAGAGGATAACTACAAGTAGTGCTGTGGCTAATTAAGCAATTAGACTCAAACTGAAAGGAGAGTCAGTTGTTGACATGCTCAAAAGTGAAAGGGAAATCTGAATCTGCACAACACAGTTTAGAGGAACAAAGAGTGTGAGAAGCATGCATCAGGGGAAGTTAGACATAGTAAAAAAAGAAAGGGAACATATAAAGTTTGCAATACTTGAGATGAGTGAGTGAAAGTCCAAAGGAACTGGACATTTTGAGTCAGATAATTACACAGATAATTACTCAGGAAATGAAAATCTAAGAAGAAATGGAGTGGCATTGATAGTGGGGAGAGATGTAGCAAAAACGGTTAAAGGATATAAAGCAAAGTCTGACTGGATCATATCGATAAGACTTCAGGAAAAACCCACCATTATAACCATCATCCAAGTTTATGCTCCAATTACAAAGTAAGGAGGAGGAGGAGGAAAGACTCTAAGCTGAAGTCCAGAAGTAAATTCATCATATACCAAAACAGAACTTGCTGTTAGTCATACGAGATTGGGATGCAAAAGTTAGAAACGATGTAGAATCAAAGATTGTTGGAAAATTTGGCTTAGGATCAAGAAATGAAGCATGAGAGCAATTGACTTAATTTTGCAAGGCTGTTTGTTCACTGCACATACATTTTTCAAGCAACCAAAGATGTATATGTGGATATTACCTGATGACCAATATAGAAATCAAATATATTACATCACTGGAAGAAGATGATGGAGAAACTCCATTCTCTCTGAAAAAATAAGACTGGGAGAATATTGTGGCACAGACCATGAATTGCTAATATCAAAAATAAGAGTAAAGCTAAAAAGAACACTAAATAAACCATCATGCCAAAAGGCAATGTTATACCCCCAGCATCCCCAAAAACCATGTCCTGAGAAACCTAATTATTTTATATCAAACATAGTGAGCTGTAGAGAAACCGTAAGGACACATAGGCAGGAGATTTCTGTTTTCTGTCATACATCCTGGCGTATCTGGCAGATGGCTCAACAGAAACGTGAAAAGATGGTCAGCAGCCATCAGGAAGACAATTGCTCTCTGTTTACAATGCAAATGGCCTGGAATCTGACACCTAAGGCATGCAGGAATCGCCGGAGAGATACTGATCTTACAGGAAACTACAAGGATGTTTGGTTGTATTTTTAAAAGGAAATACTCCATCTTAATAAAAAGATGCAATATTTGCTTTTTCCCAGGACATGAGACATATAACTAGGGATTTTCTGATTCTTTTTGGAGTTGAAGAGATTCTTTTGAAGGAGTTGGAGAGATTCTTTTGGAGAGTAAGGAATTTTCTCTCAGATTTGCAAAACAATGAAGCTTGTAAACTCCCTTCAGCCCTTCAAGGCGTGGCTGAGATCTTTTCTTCCAGCTGAAGACTTCTGGATTGGTATCAAATCTTTTACGTCTCTTTTTTTCTCTTTCTTAATTTTCATCTCTTTCTAACTTTCTGTAGTCTTGTATGCTTGCAGTGAGTGTGAAGTTGAGTGATTGTATGAATTTTAACTTTCTATAATCTATTAGCTCTTGAGTTAGTGTGGGTGTATATTAGCTTAAGTACAACCTATTATTAGTCAATAAAGCTATTCATTAGAATCCCTTTGTGTGATTTTTGGCTGGCCTAATTCAGTTAAAATTCAAGATCCTTAATTACCCTGTCCTCTTTGCATGGCTAAAAGGAGTTGCTCAGAGCTAAATTTTTCTCCACAAGAGACGATTTTGGGAATCCTCTTAAAGGAGTCCTAAGAAAACAGGGTAACAGCAACCTGACGTACATCCCTATAGAATTTAAATATAATGGAAACAATAGATTTACACTATTAAGCCTAATTGACTGGGAGCCAGCAGAACTCTGGACTGAAGCTAGGAACACTGTCAAAGAGGAATGCAAAAAGACATTATCTGCAGCTGAAAAAGAAAGAGAAACCTCAGTGGATAACAAAATGAAACTCTTCAAGCAGTTAAGGATAGATGAGAAGCAAAAGTAAAAGGGGACAGAAAAGGAGTCTGAATCCTGAGTGCAACTGTTCAATGACCTATATGCAAGTGCAAGGAGAACTGCTACAATAATCAATGCAGAGAAACAGAAGAGGACAACAAAAAAGAAAGAACAAGAAACCTCTTCAACAAGATCCAAGAAATGAAAGGGAAATTTAAACCAAGAGTGAGGATGCTCTACAACCAGTAGGGGAACACATTACATAACCAAGTAGAAATAAAACAATGATGGAAACAAAAAACTGAAAACTATATAAAAGAGATGGGAGGACGACAGATTCATTCAATGAAGAACCATTTGATGATGAACCTAATTTAAGAAAATGGAGTTGAAGCTGCACTCAGAAAACTTGGGGAAAAATAAATTACCAGGAATAAATGGAATATTTATAGAGCCACTTCAAGCTACAGAGACAGAATCTACTTTAGTTTTAATTAAAATCTGACAATGACCCACAGATTAGAAATGCTAAATATATATTCTAGTCCCCGAGAAAGAGGACATCAGGGATTGCAGTAACAATAGGACCTTTGAGATGTCTGAGCTGGGCTAAGGAAAGGAAGAGGCACTAGGGATTATATTACAAACCTACATTGCATAATGGAGTGCAATAAGGAATTTCAGAAGAAATGCTGAGCTTTATAGATTATAGCAAAATCTTTGACTGAGTAGTTCATAACAACTTTGGGTCACTTTTAAAGAAATGAGTATGCCACAACATTTCATTGTCCCAATGAGTAATACGTACTGAGGACAAGAGGCTACCATCCGTACAGAACATGGTGAAGCAGAATGGTTTCCAATAGGTAAAGGGGTCAGGCGAGGCTGCAATTTATCACCCTTTCTGTTTAGCTTGTTGTGACAGACCCTTATTCTGCCCCAGATTGGTGTGGCAGTTCCAGCCAAGAAAGCGCCCTGTCAATATTACTTTGTCCTGACTCCACTCTTTTATTGCAACCTTTGTGTTATGGGGCTAGAGTTTTTATTTTTCCTCAGAACCAAACTGTTTATTTTAGGTAGTGTGTTCTATTTATTACCAGTGGCTTTGGACAACTCTGACCAACTCAGTAGTTATAAAGCAAACTTTAACATTCATCATAGCAACAGTGGAAGTAAACGATCTTGTTTGAGTTCAGTGTTGAGATCTTAACAGTTTAAATTTCTGGCAGACTTTGATAATCGGTCCCTGCTTCAGACACAAATGCCCTGTGTCTTTTCCTCAGCTGCTTAATCACATCCTAGCCACTATCTCTCTGGCTAGTTCCCACTGAAGGCTCAAAGCCCACACATAAATTTTGCCTAATACAGAATTTCTCTCATCCCTAAGCCCTTCCCACACACATCACTGTGCTGGGTTTCATTCTTGAGGTTCTATTCCTGTTGCCTAGCAACCAACCATCAAGTTGGACTGGCGTTCCAAATACTAATTCCCAAAACAACTTTGTCACACTTGTATGCTGAACAAACTTGCACACTGAACATACCATATGTAAAGCAGGATTCAACTTGGAGGAAAGAGGCAATGTTTTGTCACCTGAAGTTAAGAATATTAGTCTGTTTCAGTCTCCTTTTGTTTGCTCTGCCAGAGAGCAGAGCAGGGCAGGAAACAGGATATTTGAACCCTGTCCCCAAGCCTGACAATTCATACTGTCTTGGACCCACATAGGTATATAACTCTGTTTGTTGGCTCCCATGTTCTCATGCCCTGTGCTGCCCTCAGACTCTTGTTTGAACTATCTTGCTTTAATCTTCTGCCTTTAGAATGGTAATTATCACCCGCTTCACCTCAAAATCTCTCGCTATCCAACCTATCTCTCCTTTTCCTTCACTAGCCTTGTATGGTTCGTGAGACTGCTTGATTGCTCCTGTGTATCTGTGATTTCCCCTAAGAAAAACGTTCTTTGGATTCTCAGCTGGTGTCTCACAATTAGTACCAGTATAGACAGTGGGTTACCCTACTCTCGCAGGCCTCCTCTGAGCTTTAATTCCCTGCCTTTCTAAGGAGACACTGGCACTACTAGAGGACCTCAAGGTCTTCCACCTTTTCAGGTAACGGGTAAGACTTAACAAAATACAGAGATTACCTTTTCACCTTTGTTTCAGAAGCTAAATACAACTGTTTAAAGAACAGTTTTGAACAAGTGTGATAATGGGGCTTCCCATTATCTAGACTTGGCTGAGGGGGGATACTTCCCTCTTCAGGTAAACCAAGGGTTAATGGGGTGTTGGGGTTAGGTTATACTTTTTATTATGGGTCAGCCTCACAGGTCAAGGGGAGAGAATTGCCCAGTCAAGGGGGGAAAGGTGAGCATCTTCAAGATGCTTCGATGGAGAAGTTATAAAAATCCTTGAGAGATCATGTGGCAGAGACAACAAAGACACCACCTGGAGATGAAATCTGTGCCAGTAGTAGGCTGCAGGCCATAGGCGTTACCTCCTGGCCTCACTCTTCTCTTAGACCATCTAAGCCTGTGAACCCAAATGTGAGTAGCTAGAATATTAGGTAGTTAGTCACGTTAGTGCTTTTTATTATTTTGGAGGTTGACTGATCTTAAGAATGTATCTGTTTTTATAACTACTTGTAACTTAAGTGTGCCTAAGAGAGTGGAGTCTCTCATGTGTATTATTGTCTTGTTTACTTGCATGCCTTAAAATAAATGCTTTTCTGTAAAATTTCTGTTTCCTCTCCATTCCCACGCCATTCTTCGGCACGCGCTTAGATAGGACTTCTCTCACTCAGAGTGGGGAGGTGAGGGAATGGAAAGGTCCTTAAGCATAGAGATTGTCAATCCACTGAGAAGGATCCCACTGTGCTGTTCAGTTAATTCAGAATTCAGTGGGTGGTGGCAGCATGAGAATTAATAAACGCTGGGAATTTCCTGCTCCTTTTCAAGGGCAGAAGTCAGTCTTGTAAGGCTGGAAGTAAACTCAGTATGACAACAAGTTACATTTTATTTCTCATTGCTCTTATGTGTATCTTTTCCCTTTATAGTGAACTGTCACATTAATTTCCACTCTCATAGAATTCAATGTTATATCAGTTAAAGATTTTCTTTTCTTTTCATTTTCTTTTCTCTTTAAGGAGTCATTGAAAGATTCGGAATAGTTGAAAGGCTAACACTGGAGAACCAAAATGTTGATCAGAATCCATCCAGATTTTGTCATTTTTAATCAGATTGAAGAATGGTGTACTGTTTATTTTTAATCCTATTGATTTCAATAGTAACAATAATCTATATTAAACATTATCCTGACCTGGGCCATTTCTGCACTAGCCTGTTATAGTACTATTATTCCACTTTCAACATCCTATGGAATCCTGGGGTTTGCAGTTTAGGGAGGGGCTGGTCAGTCTCTTCCAAAACTGCAAACCCCAGGATTCCACAGGATGTTGCAAGTGGAATCATAGTGGTATAACAGGCTAGTGCAGAAATGGCCCTGAACAGAGTTTTAAAACCTACTTAGTCTTGGCTAGATTTGAATCCAAGTATAATGTCAACTTACTGAGAGAAGCAGACTCTGCATGGGGATGCCCTTGGCAAGCATCGAGGAACTTTGAATAATGCACAATTCCCTCAGTAGAGATTCAAAACACATTCCTCCCATCCCTTTTTGATTTGCAGTTCTTACCCATTTGTTTCTGGCTTCTGTTCAGTTGAGTTTTTAACCTTTAAAGGCTTGAATGACTTTGAAATGAAGATTTGAAGATCTGCTTTCTTCCATACATTCCTTTCCACACAATCTATTCAACCTGTGACACTTTGGTCTTTTCCTCATCGCTCCATGCCATTACTTACCGGCTCTTCTTGGGTCCAAAGTAACACAGACTTTCCCTTGAGCCCTTCCGCAGGGCACCTCCATTAGTGCAGGGCAAACCAGAGCAGTGCGAGGTCTGTAGATCTGCACTGCTCTGGCTCAAAATGGCGGCTTCCTGTGGCTTCCAGCTCAAAATGGCAGCTTCCGGTGTCTTCGTGGGAGTGGACCAACTGCTGACACTGGCCACGCCCAAGCCCAGTGCATTGGTGCGAGCCTGCGCATCTGCACAGGTAAGTAGGAATGCAATGGCATGTTCCAGAAAATGTAAAGATTTGTTTTTTCCAGTCTTTACTTAGCACGCTGGAGGACCACTTGGGGGCGGGTTGGATTGGACTAAGGTGCGGAACTAAGTTAAATAGTCCGCACTTAGTCCAATCCAAGGTGCGGACGACCTCAGTGCCAGGACGCCTTGACCCGTTTTAATTGCCTCGTGCGGAAAGGGCCCTTGTTTCAGGTACCCAGTTCATAGTATTGAAACCTTTTTAGTCCCAGTTCATGGATTAACTTCTCTAAGGGAGTTACCAGGGCTTGGCCCTTTTCACAAGTTAGTTTTTCAAGTTGCTGTTATTTGAAATATGTTACCTTCATGACAAAATGTTGGTTGTTTATATTCCATCATTTTATATGAAATTTGTTTTTATTTATTAAATTATATTTGTTATGTAAGCCACTTTGCCCTAAATCCAATCACAAAGCCCAACTAGAATAGACCGTGGAATCAGTTGTTTCACAGTCAGAGTTAACACTCAGATAAATCCCATTGATTCAGCCATTCTATTGTAATTGGGACTAGTAATTAGATTTGAGTCTTTGAGTTCTGTGAAGAAAACAGATGTGACAAGCCTGATGGGAGGGAGTCTTGACAACAGAGCCTTCTTGGCAACTGAGAGTGTTTAAGCTGGTTGGCTGATGAAATGGAACCTTGGATAGCCCAGGGCAGGGGCTGGTGGAAAGAGGAAAATAATAGATTTTAACTGTCTGGTGTGTCTTTGAAGAGAAGTGTGATTTGTGGTGTGTTTGGGAGAGGCTGGAGATTTGAAGAGCTCTGTGGGTGAGAGAACTGAGAAACTGGGTGTATGAAAGATAGTGAATGGAGAGAGAGAGAGAGAGAGAGAGAAGAATGGTGTATTGTTTATAAACATTTAGATACAAAACATATTTAAAGCAACAGTGTTACAATAAATGTTTGAAGTTCTGTGTTTCTTAAAACAGTGTCACAGAGTCTTATTTTGAATCCTGGAATATACACACTACCAATAATATCATCTTGACCTTAGTGCCAACAGTACCACAGTCTTGGAAAATATAAATCACTGCTGATCCTTACATCTGGAAGAAGGGCAGATTTAGGGAAGACAGTAAAGGGAGAGAGTCTTGAAAGCCAAGGGAAGGGGGAAGAGTGAGGAAGGGACTGCATTCTCAGAGAGGGAGAACTGAGGCAGACCCATTTGCCCTGGCCCTGGCTTGATTCAGAGATCTCCCTGGCTGTTCACATCTGAACACAAAGAGATGTCAGGCTGGGCAGGCCTTGAGTGCAAGGCTTGGGTGCGCCTTTCACACTCGGCACTGACAGGTGGTGTTTTTTTTTCCGTGCGGGTTTTACAATGGACATATTATACATGCACAAGGAAATGTTCCCTAAATGGTATATTCTGTTATGGGAAGGAGAAATTGATAGGGAAAGTTACTATCATATTATTGCTGTTGATGTTCCTTTACTGGCTCCTGTGCTGAGCAAACCATCCAGGATTTTATATCCCTCCACTAAAGGCAGTAATAGCACTACTGTGGAAGTCTTTCAGAATCCAGCTGTCGGCAGAGCATAAGTAAATTTTATATATCTATTAACTTATTTTAATTTAATTTATATTCTGCCGTTCTCCCAAGTGGGACTCACTAGGTAGATAAATTAATTCTCATTAATTAAATAATGGCTTATCCCTAGAAGCTGAAACAACCAAACCAAGTCCATTGTACTTAGACCGTTTCAGCAGATGACATAAGTCATAAGAAAAGTCAATAATGCTTAGCAAAATAGGAGGCAGTAGGAAAAGAGGAAGACTACATTTGCAGGTAGATAGACTGAATCAAGGAAGCTACAACTCTGAGTTTGCAAGACCTTAGCAACACAGTAACAGAGTGTACAAGCAGTCTCTCAAGAGTTTTAAAATTTAGGTAGATTCATATAAACAGATAGAATCTTTCAGATAGTCTGGCTCCAAGTTGTATAGCATTTGATAGATCATAATCAGCACTTTTAATTTTTCCCAGAAATGATTGGGTAACCAGTGACTTTTTTTCCCCAACAAAGGCTTATATGTTCACTGTAACTGTGAATTTAAAAAGAGAAGAATAAGGAAGTCTCAAGGACATTACTCAAAATGTGCAAAAAAATGATTGTGATCTAGGTTCTAACACAGAGCTTAGAACAGACTAGCAGGACTTTTCAGTTTTCATTTTTTTAACAGGATATTTAACAATATATCCAAAAGTCCCCTGCGCTTCAAATGTGGTTTGCCATGTAATGGAAGTGTGATCTGAGAGACAAAAAGTTAAAAATGTTTCTTACATGTCCAGCATTGGCTGGGCCATTCTTTGGACTTAGCCATTATATCAATAATGCTAAGAATTAACCAAAAAACAAACAAACGATCAAATGACTCCCAAGGTCCAAGGCCTAATCCAGACTGGTACCAGAGGATAAGAGCAGGGCCACACGACCACTCTCTGGTTTCCTAATCAGAGAGTCCATGTCTGGTATTAACTTTTTGAAATCTGTACACGTACTTGTATAAATGAAATGTGGAGATTCTACCATTCTTGTATGTGTTGACAAGAAACCATGAAATTTTCTTCACAGCTGTGAGACAGTAAGATATTTTCCAAGACTGTGCATCACACGGGCAGAGCTTAACATTTGATCAGGTACATTTACATCTTATTTCCCTTCCCTGCATTCTCACTGTACCTTCTTTTAGCTGTGTGCTGCTCCACATAGCTCTTCCCCATGAAGATGCTATCCTACTGGGCCTTTGGAAGAACCCTGGTAAGTTTTTCTTTCTTTCTTTCTTTCTTTCTTTCTTTCTTTCTTTCTTTCTTTCTTTCTTTCTTTCTTTCTTTCTTTGAATAGATTTATTTTTAATAAAATAAATGAAACAAATTATATACACACAATCCACAAACAAACAACAGTCAGTCTTTCTTCCTGTGGGTCATGGCAGAAATGAAGCCATTTAGCTGCCTGGTTATCCTGCATGATTGTTGTCCTTCCCAAGCCACTAAATGGTTACAAGGAGGAGCAGCCATTCAGAAACAGGTAACTAGTTTGGGGTTGGGGCATTATGGATGGAGGTGCTGGATTTGATCTGCTGTGACTGACTCTAAGTCACTAATCAGATCCCAGCCAGTCTTTTGTCAGTCTGGAAAAAGTGGATTTTTCCATAAATAGCATAAATTTTCTTACTTGCCTAAGTAGACTACACTAGTTACTTCTATGGTCCTTTCCACAGCATCCTCCCATTCTACAATGGGGATAGGAGGAGGACAGGACCACGACAACACTTCTGCATGATGTCATTGTGGTCCTGTCCTTTTTCTGTCCCCAGGCAGCATGATCACAGATTAAATCATTGAAATGTTTTCTCTGTCAATGACATGCCATTGCGCCACCATACTGCACTTATCTGTCCTGCAGAAGCCGCAGAAGTGCAATGGCTGCACTTTCTGCCCGAGCACAGCTTGGGAAAGTACCTGAATGCACTGCGGAAGGAAGAGGTATGGCCATCATGCTCCCTTCTGCAGGGACCCAGCTGGTGCAGCGGGGAGCATGGAAAGGGCCTCTATTGCATGGATGTTTAAAGATGAGAAGTATCAAATGAATTGCTTGCATCTTTTTGATCCATCATCCAGTCCTTCTATGCTTTAGAAGGACACTGTTATCTCTCTGTGTGCATATGTACACACTTTTCTTCAGAAACATAACCCCCCCACACACACTAATTTAGTATAGATATTTTCAATGATTTGCAGAAAGCTCAACCGGGCGAGGTGCACCTGAGGCAACAAATCCTGCAAAGATTAACCAAACTCTTGTTTAGAATGAGTACTTTGGTAAGATTTCTTCACACCCCTAATGATCTCATGAGTAGCTTCAACTTAGCAGCACATTCATCTTGAGAAGTCCAGAGTGTGGTTCCCTTGATGACTAAGCATTATTCAGAACACATTCTTTTAAAGGACTATTGTACAAGTAGTGGCTTGGAGATAGTTATGAACAGTAAGATAGACAAGTCGTCCAGCATCACTCACTTATGCAACATCATGACAAAAATATGGTTAAATTTTAAAGAACAAATGTTTAATTTGAGTAGAATCCCTTTTAGGCAACAGCACACTTCATAAAGTGTTGCATAGAATGAGCAGAAGGAATTAGACATTGGCATTATGTTGAAGAGCATTGGAGCTAACCCAGTTGAAGATATCAGCATTTTTAAAAACCATACCTTGATTCAAGGAGGGTGCATGTTTTGAATTTCATTATAAGGGTTAATAAATTCATAACCCTAAATACAACTTAATTGCATGGAAATGAGTTTACTTTTGAAGCTTTCTAAGAACTCATTTAGGCAATCCAAATATAGATTAAAACCGTCCTTCACAGTTAAAGCTCGTTGCACATAGTTACTTCACAAGCACACAAACTAGATAATCGTGCTTTCATTATGTCAGTTTAAAAACAAGCACCATGTAATCTTTCAGGTTTAGCATGTCTCTTCTCAAAAAGCTATGTGTTCATATAAGTACAAGAAGTCTTTAAATACTGGAAATAGCTTGTCTTGGCCATATTAACATTCTAGGGAAAGCATTAATATATATATACAAGAACCTGTGTGCTTCATATGAGGCAAGAAACAAACATTTGAGTTACAATCAACCTTTATGTTTTCAGAAACAGAGATTGTCCTTTGAACATTGCTGTTGTTTCTGCATGCGTCTCTAGCTATAACTTGGTACCTGTAATCCTACCAGTGAGTGATTATGCTTGCGCTTCCCGTTTTGAGAATAAAGTCTAATTACCGAATTCAAAGCCACAACATCTGGCTCAGTATTTCAACTTTTCTATGTCTTCCCCATCCCTCAGTTTTTCAGCCACTTATTTTAGCTTTTCTATTATCTTCCATATCCCTTAATTTTTAACCACCTTGCTTAATGAAGATTTCTGAAAGAGTCAAAAGTCTGCACATTTTTGTGGCATTTTGATTGGTCCTAAGAAAGATATTGCTCAACTGTGGATTTTAGAGATGAGTATACTTTCAATTTTTTTCACTAAGCCAGTTGACAGATTCCAAAATCTATTGGGGCAACATCACTATGTTTGAAAATAATGTGCAAGCTCTATAATTCTCCAGAAGTTTTAAATAGGCAAGACAGTAACAAAGCCAGAAATAGGGGCAAAAGGAGAGAAAGAAAACAGAGACCTGTTGCTGAAACCATGGTGCCTGCATTCAGTTCAAAATTTGTAAGGGATTTTGGGAGGAAGTACATTCAAATTAGGTTTTACCAAGTGCTGTTACGGTGTCACCTAAAACTTCAGGAATGCAGAAACGTACTATAATCAATCCCTTGTTTCTGAAAAAAAGAAAAAAAAAATTCTGCTAGACATATCTGTCTCTATTCCTTGGGGAAATGCACAGATTCCTTGATAGGTAAACAACAGGAAGAGAGGAAACAGGGGTATTTTAATATTAACAAAGCTAGAGGTTAATTTTCAGTGATAAAAATATGTTTTGGTAAATGTTCAGAGTTTTTTTAACTGCTTGTAACAAAATCAAGTTTTGCCATAAATAGTTATCTGTTTTAGTCTCTTCATTAAAAAAAAGGCTTCAGTTGGTAACATGTAATTAAACTGTGAACATTCCTTCGTTCTTCACTGAACCTTTAGAAATTGTATATTCACATTTTGTTTACAGGCAGTATTTCGCATGAGCATCCAAACACTGGTGCTATGAGGGAATAGGGTCCAGAACAACTTTTCCTTTTAAAACTAGGGCTTTTTCACACTTTGGGAAGAAAACGGGGCAGTCTGTTACTCACCGGACTGGCACACTCCCTCCAATGATCCATGCTGATCCGGAGCAATGCGTGCCCGTACTGCACACTTCTCTGGGGACAAAAATGGAGGCTTCCAGTTGGTGGAGGCTCTCCACCAACCGGAGAAGCTCGCCAGGCAGAAGCCCACCCACAGAAGATCTGCAGCCTCGCGCTGGTGTGAGCCTGCAGATCTACACAGGGGCGCAGTGATGGACAGGGGCGCGCTGGGCTATTGAAAGTCCTGTTTTAAGCGGTCTTTCAATAGCATGGCAAACCACCAGTTCTGGTCATTCCGGAGCGGGCCGAAGTCCGAAACTACAGAAAGTAATCCAGACCCAGTTCATCCCCAAGTGCAAACGTCCTCGCTGGAGGACGCGCTGCCCCGTTTTAAAAACAAAATGTGGAAAAGGCCCTAGTGTTACTAAACTGCAGAGTTTTTCTTTTCTTTAAAAAAAAATCCACACCAAACAAACTGGACTGGTGAGCATCTGTGGTTGTGTCAAGCCCAAAATGTGAAATTATGTGAAGAAGCCAGAGGGATGTTTGCCTGATGAGTCCCATGTGACTATGAGCCTAAACTGTGTGGTCATATGAAAGTGCTTCTCAAAATATTTGTCATTACACTGAACAACAAGCCAAACTTCATTGTAAATAAGAATATACTGAAAGAAGAAATGTTGTCTTTTCTTTGATCCCCTCCACATTCTTGTTCTTTGAAAACTTAGAGTCTGTGACTGCTTTTTCTTTGGCATTGTTAAGAAACAATGTTAAGAAACACCACTAGCACTTCAAGTCCCCAGAGAATCACAAAAATAACCAGACAGGTAGGTTTAAAGATGTGAACTTTTAAAACAGTCTTTGACTGTAATAGTCAGGCCCTTTGGTGTAAAACTGACAACCTTGGCCTGCTAATGCCAAGGACGTCATGTCTTCTGCAGTAAATCACGTGGCCATCTCCCACCGAGCCTTGCTGCACTACTGTTGCCATAGCACTGAGAGGCAAACCTAGCAACAGCCACGTCAACTTGCAAAGCATACAACTCTGAATGACATTTTTAAAATACAATTAGTTACCCAGACTTGGCTGTTCCAAAATATACCACACTGTTTCAAGAGGGATGTCAAGGCCGTTAGGTACCTTTTGTTACTGAAAAACATACTGCATGGAATGGTTAATTGCTATTCAAATTAGGAAGAAAGGCTGCATAATGCAAAGAAAGATCTTGCTAATCCAATTCCTTTTGGTATGTTTACAGTGCAAGCTTGTGCTCCTACAGTTTACTCTTCACTCAAGCACTCTTTAAGAAAGTAATAGTGAGGAATGAAAAATTTGAATCTAAATGTTTCTGCATATTAAAGCTTTGTCTACAGCTCCTTCTTCATGTTTCTTCTCAGTGCTTATAGCTTCCTCTTACATAATGTTTAAGCGTATATACCTTTGTTTAGAAACTAATTTCATGTGGCAATTTTCAATTTTTTTCTGTAAGGAAAAATCTTTCAAAAATGATAATGTCTTTAAAATTTCAAACTCCTTCAAATGTACAGGTTGTTTTTCTTGTCCAGTGGCATGAAAGTTCAAATTCTAGTTAGCTACATCATTGTTTATAAGTGTACTCTATCTCATATATCCATTTCTTTTTTAAAAATGCACAAAATCCAAATTGAAATCCACACTTACATGCAGTTTTAAACATTTCCCTTCAAGACGCATGGTTCTACATGTATTTTCCTCAAAGTACACATCTAAATGGGTTTTGAAATATATTTTGAGAACTAGGTCATAACATTTAGGCAACGCAGAAGACAGTGAATACTGGGTTTGCAGATTAGTCCAGGAAGTGTGGGTCATATCAGTTCATGTTAGGACCAACCAAATGACAGAATTCCTCAGGCATCACTAGTTTAGAGACTGAGTTCTGTGCTGGAAGAAGACATGTTCTACTCTTTCCAATGATAAAAGGTAGTTAGTAAATGGCAAATGGTAGTTAGAGATATCTTCCCACTGCTGGAATGCCACACATTAAGGATTCTTGAGATCCTGTCACTTGGACTTCTGCATGTTCATCCACTGGAGTACTCCAAAGCTCATGTTCTGACACTTTTAAGCTAAAATGTAAACTACAGTAAATCTCAGAAATGTCAACACTAAATAATGTTACAGATCAAAAACTGTAAAATTATTTGCAATCCTTCAAGATAACAGATCATTAATTCTCTTTGCATTTTTCTACTAATGCTATTTTTATGAAGGTACAGAAGAGAGAAAATCCATATAGAAAACAATTACATAACATCAATAGACATATACAGTATCTCAAAATGAGATAACATGTATCTCTCTACTACATTTTAACTCTTATATAGTCCCTATAACTATCATTTAACACTCTATTAATTATATATCACCACAAATGATATTATGTAGTCTTATGTCCTATCCAGTCCTGTAAACTTATAGAAACTACTAATACTATTTATTCTAGCCTTGAAGGACCCCAACATGAATCCCATACCATTTGCCACTTCAAAAGACATCTGCAGCCCTCAGATGGTTCTCAGCTTCCAAATGTATAAAGGTACACATTCTAGAGAAGCTATACTTCTTGGGCTCATATGCACTGTCCAGTCATTCACATTAAAAGCAACAGCAGTTAGCAATGTTTGATTTAGAACAGGGGTGCCTTTCAAGCTCCCAAGAAACTTCTAAAGTCCTCTGTGTTTTGTTTTTAAAAAAAGACCCAAAATTGCCTAAAATCAGTGGAAAATCCCCCAAACCATGCCACCATCATAGTAGCATGGGACTATAATTGGTCTCTGCATGCTCATCAAATTTGCAGATGACACCAAATTGGGAGGGGTTGCTAATATGCCTGAGGACAGGATCAAAATTCAAAATGACCTGGATAGATTGGAGAGCTGGGCCAAGGCGAACAAAATGAAATTCAACAGAGAGAAGTGTAAGGTCCTACACTTAGGTAGAAAAAAATGGAATACAGAAATATAGGATGGGGGATACGTGGCTGGATAGCAGTACATGTGAAAGGGATCTAGGAGTCTTCATAGATCACAAGCTGAACATGAGTCAGCAGTGTGATGCGGCAGCCAAGAAAGCCAATGCAATTCTCGGCTGCATCAATAGAAGTATGGTGTCTAGATCGAGGGAGGTACTGGTACCACTCTACTCAGCTTTGGTTAGACCCCATCTTGAGTACTGTGTCCAGTTCTGGACACCCCAATTCAAGAAGGATATTGACAAGCTGGAGCAAGTCCAGAGGAGGGCGACCAAAATGGTAAGGGGCCTGGAAGCCATGCCCTATGAGGATAGACTGAGAGAGCTGGGCATGTTTAGTCTGCAGAGGAGAAGGTTAAGAGGGGACATGATAGCCATGTTTAAATATTTGAAGGGATGCCATGTAGAAGAAGGAGAGGGCTTGTTTTCTGCTGCTCCAGAGAACAGGACAAGGAGCAAAGGATTCAAACTGCAGGAAAGGAGATTCCACCTGAACCTCAGGAAGAACTTTCTGACAGTCAGGGCTGTCTGGCAGTGGAATCTGCTGCCTTGGAGTGTAGTGGAGTCTCCTTCGTTGGAGGTTTTTAAGCAGAGGCTGGACGGCCATCTGTCGGGAGTGCTTTGAGAGTATTCCTGCATGGCAGGGGGTTGGACTGGATGGCCCCTGTGGTCTCTTCCAACTCTACATTTCTATGATTCTATGATTCTGCCCCTAGTCACAGTTACATATCCCAGAGTTAGAACAAACAATGAGTTATTTTTCTGTCTTCTCAGCAGAAATACATGCTAGAATGCTGTGTCTTGCTGGGTTTGGATACTATAACAAACAAACCATGGATGGAAAATCTATGATAGGTTTAGCAGCTAAATAAACTGCTCAGTGAACAGCTGTTCTTCCTTGCACTTGGAGTGATCAGCAGGTGTGCATAAGCACACTGGTTCATTCACAGTAAGGCAATTCTATGTAATTCTGGCTTGTTGCATGTGCTCCCAATGCACTCATGCAATGAAATTCATGTAGGCATCTGCATGTCAAACTTGAAAATTATGGATATCAGATCACACTGAAGTAAACTTTTATTTTTGGTTGTTTCAAAATGAGATAGCTCTTCTTTATCATACAAAGGAACTTTGAAGGATCACTACTGCCCCCCTGGATGTACATATAAACAGCCAGCTCAATGATACAATCACAGAATAGCAACATAATATTTTAAAGGGATTGCAAATCATATTCGTAATCCAATTAATATAAACCATATTCAAACAAAGCCTCCTTCTAGTTGAATTGAGATCAGTCTTATATATTCTAGTATTTTAAACTGTATCTCATATAAACCTTGGTATCTTAATGTTGTTACCCTGATTTCTGGGGGTCCCGAGTGGGACACCTAAATGCGCTCACAATATTATAAAGTTGGGAATTAGTCAAAAGAGCACAAGCTAGCAATACAAGAGGCAGGGCAATGGAGCGAGATCTTTTACCAAATGTCTACGGGGTCAGGCCGAGTCAAGGAGCAAACAGAAGTAAAATAATAATTGTTCTTTTTATTAAAATACAGCCAAACAAGTATATGCAACACACTCACACAGAGAACTATAGAAATAAAGGTTGGAGTTGGATAGAGGGATTTTGAGAGGAGGTTTTGATATGGGAAATACTACACCTGTCCTGAAGCCCGGGTAGTCTGAAGAAGAAGTTCGTGGAAATGGAGTTTCTCAGCACGTGGAGCTGAGGGGAAGGCTCGCTGAACAGAGCGACAGCAAGGCGGGATGGAAGCCAAGAACGATCTGAGGAAGCCCTCAAAGTCAAGGGTTCTTATAGGGGAAAATGTGGCTGTAGGCTAGTCCATTCTCAGTGATAACAATGAGTTTCGGGTTGGAGACAAACGCCCTTTTCACACACGGGCGAAGAAACGGCCGGAAACACACTGAAACGGAGCTTACCTTAAACCAGGTAAGTCCGTCACCAGTGGAGCAGCGCGTTTTCGCTGGTCCACTCTCGTTGGCGTCCTGCGGCGTCCTGCAGTGCCAAAAATGGCAGCTTATGACTGGCGGAGGCTCTCCACCAGCCAGAGAACCTCACCAGCCAGAAATACCACCCCCGGCAGATCTGCAGGCATGCCCTTGCATGCGCCTGCAAATCCACACCGGGCGCTGTGACGCGGCTGCACGGGGCTGCACACCCCGTGCCTTTTAAAAACCACATAAAAAGTGGTTTTTAAAAAGCACGTGGCGCCGCCACTTCCGGTCGCCCTAGCGCGGATTGGGGTGTGGAACTACGCAAAAGTAGTCCGCCCCAATCCACTTTACGGTGTAGACGACCTCCATCAGAGGTCGCTCTACATCATTTTTTAACCCCCATGTGGAAAGGGCCAAAGTCTCTGAAAGGTCAGTATTTTACATGATTGAGTTAAGACTGAATTGTCAATAGTGTAGCCAGTATGCAAACGCGGAGTGCTTGACAGTTGAGTATTCAGCTTGTCAAGCTGCCTGCTCAGGGCAGGGAGTTCTTTGTAAGCAGCGTGCATACATAATGTGGTACTTGCCTTGAGGTCTCCTGAAGTGGCGGTCTGGCTATTTCTGGTCTGCCTGTATTTGTTTCGAATATTTCAGCGATTAGCGGCCGTGCCTGGGTGCGTGCTTGTCTGGGGGCCTCACAAGCACGTGGAGGAAAAAGGGGTATAGAAGGCCAAATTATTGATATCAAAATGATATCTAATATCCCACAAGTCCGGGCTAGAAACTACAGTAACAATGTTCTCATATGTTATCCTTCAGAAACACCTAGTAAGCAATTAACTCAATTTTGTTTATTATTTAGGACATGCTTCTTGAGTTAGAAAATTTGGCCATTTCCGGTATCTTCCAGAACACCGGTTGCAAACATATTCTAAAGCAGGAAGCCTTTGATTTCCTCTTATGTAAGATAAATTAGAGCAATCCTCACTTCACACCACTTTCCCTGAAAAGCCTTTCTGTCTTGCCATTGAAGCCAGAAAGGGCTATTATCAGGAAAGCCCTAGACATTAAGAAGAGAGTAGGTATACAGTGCACTTATTTGCATCATGCAATACAGATGGAAATTTTGCAGTCCACGAGTTTTTTCTTTTTTTAAAAAAAAACACACCCAAAATAGAAAACTGTGCTTCCAGAAGCCATCTGAAAGAGGATGGCTCTCTTATGAAAATATTCCTTCTCCATCTTATTCCTCCCACCCCCAAAATAGTAATTTCAGATTCCTAACAAGGGGCAGATGTCCCCTGTGGTGCTTTGGTGGTGTGTAAAGACACAATGACAGCAGACCCCAAGTCTTTCACAGCCATGTAATCCATGTAATCCAACTGGCAATGAAATCAGTAACATCTTCATTCTCTTCTCTCTTTCATTCTTAGAACAATCCTTCTCTCTCCATAGTCTACAACTGCAGAACTTTTGTAGATGAAGAAAATTTATAGTAGTCCGTCCATTTCCTTATAAATTTTTAAATCAACTGTTAGTCTTGCCTTGGCCATGGCTCTTTTTGTTTCTCTTCCCTCTTATCAAAAATGTGCAATTCCTCCCCAAACTCAATTCATATTTAGGCCATTATGTTCAATATTTTCCAACCAACAGCAGAGATGAAAGCTTTTCTTCCCTTCATCTGCTTTAAATTGGGCCATAGTATTTTAGTGCATGTGTTCTCTTGCAATGCTGTTTCTGAACTGCACAGACAGGCAGTGTTTAATCTTTTGTTCCAGTGTTCTTGCCTTTGATTAGCTGCTGGAAGGTGGGAAAAGAAGTATTAACAGCTTCAGGAGTCTTACTGGCAATAGGCTTCCCCATTGGACAGTTGGCAGGGGGAGGCTGCTATCTAGAGCAGGCAGCTGTTTCATTGATACAGACTCTATGTTCCCCAGTTCTCCTCCCCATGACAAATTGGAGCCTCATGCTCTGAAATGATAATATGGGCTGCTACTACAAATGGAATTAGGCAAACTGAACAAGCTTTGGGTTGCTAATGGAACCAGAGAGAGAGAGAGACTGAGAGCAGTAAAGATACTACAACTAGGAGTGAACTCAAATCCACTTCTCAAGGAGGAAGGGATTGATGAGGATCTTCTCACTGTGGCCTCAAAAAGAGGCTAAATTAATCAAATTCTGAACATGTGCTAGCAGTGGATATCAGCTTTGCTGCCTGTCTGATGATGCCAACCATGAAGGTGCAAGAGTGGGGTGTAATTAAAACTTTCCCCCTCTCTGTTCCTCTTTTTCTCCCCCCTCCATTGTCAAAAAGTAAGCATTTCTGGATGATAGTGTCTTATAAATATTTTTTAAAAACCAAAACCAAAACCAGGAATTAGAAATTAAAGAGAATCATATTATGAGGATACTGTTTGTTGAATGTCAGAAGTCATCGTATGTCTTCTTGTTAGGTCTTCTCACTCCTTCTGTGCTGTTTGTGGCACTTTACTAATTTTCTACCTCTTCTAATATTTCCTCCTCTACAGTTTCTTACTTCACTACCTAATCATGGGGTAGAATGACCCTGGATTCTCAAAGGTTGTTTCAGTAAAACACAAGCTCTGGAAGGATGTACAAAGCTAAGATTTCAGCTATGGCCTGGGTAGTAAACTGTATATCTTCAGCCAAAAGACTGATCTAGTAAATTCAAAGAAATTTATCAACAGAACATTGACCACCAGATGATGAACCCAGACAGTGATGGTACAGGATAGTTATGTTTAGCCCTTTCTGCAGCAGCCTATTAAAACCATGCAGAGCGACCTCCAACGGAGGTCTTCTGCACCGTGGAGTGTACTGGGGCAGACTACTTTTCGTAGTTCCGCACCTCAGTCCACTCCGGAGTGACGGGAACTGGTTGCGTAGTGTGCTTTTTAAAAACCTCTTTTAAGTACGGAGCGCTTGACCCCGTGTTGCTCCATCGCCGCACTCCGGTGCAGATTTGCAGGTGCGCACTAGTCTGTGCCTGAAGATCTGCCGGGGACAGGCTTTAGGCTGGCAAGCTTCTCCGGTTGGTAGAGAGACTCCACCAACCAGAAGCTGCCATTTTGGACACCGGAGCAATGCGGAGCGACGCGCTCTCACTGCTCCTCGTCAGGACGAACCCAAACGGACCCACCAAAAAGCCGGTGAGTAGCGGCAGGGAGCGTTTCCCTTGCCACGTGTGGAAAGGGCCCTTGTCATTGGTGAAGGAAGGTTCCAATTAAACCACAAATCTTTAAGTTATGTTCTTACCTATATCCATAATCCCATTTTTCCTCATTTAAGTGCCTTTTTTCCCTTGCTTACCTTGTTCATTTTTTGTCCCTTTCCTTTTTCCAATATTTATTTGCCCATTTCATTTCTCTCAGTACATCTTTGCTGTCCTTCTAGCCTTCTCTTTATTCAATGCTTAAGCTGAGCATGCTCATCTTACACGATAAATGAACTCTGTTCAGATTGCTTCACTGTATGATGCTGTTTCTACACTGAAGGATCCTGACTGAGGAATCCCACAGAATGCTGGGAAGTCATGAGAATTATTTGTGTATTCTCACTTTATGAATCTACTTTCTTTACCACAGATACTTTAAGAATGTGAGATTGATCCAGATTCTACATTGTTGTTGTTGTTGTTTTTAAAAAGTCAAAATTGAGTAGCCTTCACTGATACTTAGGGATATACTATTTTTAAAAAAATACTTAGGGATATGCTATTTTTAGAAAAATTTGGATTCTTGGCATTATAGACCCAAGTCTATCTAGAAATAGATTTTGCTTCCAAAGAAAATCTCAGGGATAGAAAAACGATCATGAAATATTGCTGAGGCCAGGTATCGAAGTATGAATTTCACACTAATTCTAAACATTCTAAACTTAAATATAAATAGATCTATGCTGATATTAATGTACTGCAGAAAGACTACATAAATCAGAGATGTGTATGCACAGTGTCCTCCCAGCTCTGCATAAGCTACATCAATCATTTCTTCAAAACTGGAAGCGATGTTACAACAAACTTTCTGTCACTGTTTTTGTTATTTCAGGCTGTTTCTGGGTAGGATCCACCAAAATAGAAATTAAACCCCCAAATATGCCACCTACAAATATTTTTCAGCCAGAAATTGATTTCAGGTTGGTAAAGCCCTCCTTCATGTCCCACTGATGGGGATAAAATACTGTGGGAAGACATGGAAATGGGCCTTCTTTGCTGTGGCATCCTAATTGTGGAATACGCTTCCTTTAGAGTCCTGATTGGCACCAATATCACTGTCATTTCTGTGCCAAGTCAAAATATGGCTGTTTATGGAGGTCTAATTGGTTTTACCCAACTTGCCTATGTGTTATGGTTTACATTATTTTAAGTTAATTAAACTTTTTAAAAAAACGCTAAATGATTTAAATGTTAAATTTTTTTTCTTTAATAGAGGTATAAATAAAACCAATCAAAGGTTACATATTTCAGTTAGTATCTTCAAACTTTGTGGTGATCCAGGTGAAATCTAAGAACCATATGCAGCTTCCAAGCCCCACAATTTTCCTATCCATGTTTTAAAGTGTTAACTATAGCAGGAGGGAGGGACATACAGGCTTATGGGTTCACCTTCAGGCAGCAAAATGTGTTGGACCAACAATGCCTATGTCCCTTATGTAGCAACATTTGGGCCATTTCTGCACTACACTGTTACAGTGCTATTCTTCCACTTTCAACTTCCTATGGAATCCCGGGGTTTGCAGTTTAGGGAGGGGCATTTAGAATTCTCAGCCAGAGAGCTCTTTGTCCACAGTAAATTACAAACCCCAGAATTCCACAGGATGCTAAAAGCAGAATAACAGCATAACAGTGTAGTGTGGAAATGACCATAGTTATGGTCTGATTATTTTTTAAAAAAAGTCTGATTATTTTTTTAAAAAAAGTTAATCATGAGTAAGTTAAGACCTATTGATTTCGATGGGACTCAGTCCAGAATAAATAGCCAGAACCTAATATAATGTATCAAGAATTTTGGTTTTCAACCAACACCTTAACTTTCATTCAACCCCTTCATTCTAAATCATCTTCAAGTGAGAAAATGTATCTTTCTTGTCCCTACCCTACCAGGTGAATATTAGAATAAGATAATTAATGGAAAACCAAGTACGCATAAAAATTATACCATCTGGCACAATTAGTCAGCCTGAAGAGTGGTTAATGAACTGTATTATGCACAGTCAAGTGTGTGCTTGGTTGTGTCTCTCTCTCTGTGTGTGTATCCCCACACCCATATAAAATACTCTGTAAGAGGTAGCTTAATTTCTCTTGACATACACTGGTTTGCCCCAAAACTTTTTATGGCCAAGCTAATTTTATGGTTGTTGACATCTTGAGAACAAATGCACAGAAGAATGAGTTTTCTAAATGTCATGAAGGAGTTTGATAACTGACATGAGGGAGCATTAAAAACAAGCCATATCAATCTCCAGTTGGATTTGTGGTCTTTTTGTGCATGCATAACATATATTTGTGGAGGAAAACCCTTATTAAAATTCAACCATTCCAGTCTAATTTGAATGTGGAGGTTCTCCGCTATGTATCAACTATGACAGATGCCACTATTTCCTGAAATTCTTTCTTTACATATACTCATTAGGGGTGCTGGAGGAATTCATCTTAATCTGTTTGTCCACTGAGAGAAATGAGCAGCTGTTAACTTTCCTTCATACACATCTTTTTAGCCTTTCCCTTAGCCAACTACCAAAGAGAAAATTAACATCTAACATATGTAATTTTTTAGTATCTCTTGCTTGCACAGCAACCATATTCTTTTTCAACAATAAGCCACAGCCTCTAAGAGGGATGACACTTTACAAAGAAAGTTTTTAACACGGCAATTGGCAATTGGTTGAAACGAATTCCTAGCAAATAACTGCACATATGCCGTTTCAATAGTACAGGTTTCAACTTAGAATTGGCATACAAGTGGCTAACTTAAGTTTCTTCCTTGTATGCTATATCCAGCCACTGATAGTGTGTTACCTAATGTATCTGCATACAGCTGTTGACATCTCTGTTTCATTTTCATTCCGTTTCTCCAGATAGATTCCACAGAGCAAGTTAAACCCTTCCCATTGTACAAGAAAGCTGACATCTGAAGGCACAAGCTTGATTTGGAGGTGCTCAACTTCAACAAAAGACTCTTTGGAAGTCAAGAGTATGGGCAAATCTCCTCAAACCTTCCTCAGCAATTCAGAAAGGCAGAATGTTAGCACCTGACCTCTGAGAGACAGGGACAGAAGTTCAGCCATATAAGCCTCACTTCCTGGGCCAGTAAAGCTACTGGAAGCTGTATCATTTCTGAGTTTCTGGCTAAAGGGCTATATCAGCCCCACAAGAGATCTTGGAGGGCCACATTTAAAAATTATAATTACTGCCCCTAAAGCCCTATAGGAGGCTTGGGGGTATTTTTACCATGCTTTTAGGTCTTCTGGTGTGATTTTAGGCTTAGGCATATTGTTTAACAATAGGAAGTGAGCTTTCTGTTCACTTCTTGATTTTTTTAAAAAAGACTTCTCTTGGGCCTAAATTGGTCCAGGGCTGCCAAAAACATCTTTGAAATGCCTTCATTCCCTAAAGACCTTTTAGGCAAAAAGCTTTTGGGGAAAATGCAGGGATTTTTTTTAATCCTGGGGGTGCCTCCAGCATGATGGAAATTCCCTCTATACTCTCCACAGGGTATTTTGAGGTAATAAAATATTTTGTAAAAAAGAAACATGATTGGGAAGGCAGAGGCCACAAAAAAATGGCCCTGGAGGCAGCACTTTGCCTGACATTCCTGTACTAGTGCAACAGTGGTTTTTAAAACTCTTAATTTTTTTTAAAAAAACTTATGTATATAAAAGTATGCAATTTTAAAATGTAAGACTAATATTCCATAATGTCAGATACCATCAGAAATATACCATTCTAGAGATTTTCCTGAGGCTTAGACTTTATTTCAAAGCAGAAGAGCCAATAGCCTTTACCATTTATCACAAATAATATTGTATCAGACACTCTTTCTACAAAGTGTATTTCACTGCAGCATTTGCCATTTCACTATGGGAATACTATGGGGAAAAGCTAGCTTCAGTTCAGAAATATTCAGAATGACTATGTGACATTTTACTCTGATACAGAAGCTGTCTCAGTGGTTACAAGGATGAGCAATCCTACATCCAAGCTCCTGCCACACAAAAGACTGAAGCTTCACAGGGGATGCTACTGCCTGAATCCACGCACAAATCTTCTCTGGCCTTAGCTTTTCTATTACACCTTGACTTTAGATGTAAGAAATAACTCTGTTGCTGACATTTGTGGGAAATGTTAATGTTACACATGTTGATCACCTTAGATTTCAAGAAACAATTTAAATGCTCAACATCCACTGTTCAAGATGTATAGACTTTCCTTTTAGTACCCCCTTAATTTAACAAATTATCACATGTAACATTATCAAAGTTGCTTGAAAATATGATGGAATATCTGCATGCTGACACATCTGAACATCTAGTTGATATTTTCTATTATAGCCTTCAATTCGTGTGCTCTTATATCTACTGCAGGGAACATTTGAGTTTGAATATCTATACCTGATGAAAATCTATGGAAAAAAGAGTTTCCACTCCAGCACCTACCATTAGGGCTCACCCTGAGGTATTTTGCTAACTGAGGGAAAGGACAAGATAGCAGCCCCCTCCAATTCCATGCTAACTAGATTGACAGATGAACGTTACTTCAAACTGACAACGGGGTTATGGCTTCACTTTATATAAAGGTAAGAGGCTAGCATAACAAGTACTGGACAGGCTGTCTGATATATAGAACTTTGCTCTTTAATATATAGAGGACAAAGAATTTGGAGGAACAACAGTAACATCCCTGCCATTAGCCAATCAGAACGTCTGCTGCCTGAGACAATGTAGGACTGGCCCCACTTAATTTGCAAACACACTGCATTAAATGAAGTCCCACTGTTAAGCACCACAATATGTGATGGGAGTGAATTGCTTTTTTAAAAAAAATAATAAACTTTCCATACCAGAGACAAGCAAGAGAGATAAAACTGTAAGTGACAATGGGTAGAAGCTCAGATTACATTTGTAAGTTCAGGCTCCCACACATTTTGCCAGGAAGGAGTTCCTTGCTTTTCTGCTATAGATGGTGATTGAAAACTTTTTTTTTTTTTTTTTTTGTGGTAGTCCAAATTTGGGAAAGAACCACTCAGGTCTAGGGGTGAACATATCTTCCTTTCCCTGTGTTATATTATGTTGTAATAACCATCCATTATCCTTTCATAATGATGTCTAAAACAGAATGATGAGAGTGGGGACATGTTAACATTTTATTTCAAATTGTTGCTGTTACTGAATGTGTTTCAGGTTAATCTGGTGACTTCTGTTTAGCACCCCAAGGTAGCTTTTACAATAATGGGTTTTTATGAGGATACTCATGAGTGGGGTTGTAGGTCCTTATGCCATTCAGTATTTTGCTGGCACAGAAGCAGGTGTTATTCTTGAACAGTTCCTTGCATCTCCAAGTCAAAGGCTTATTACTCCTTCCCTGCCCTTAGCCAATTCAGTATTCCAGGGCATTCATTGGCTAAACGGTGATCCAATATTAGAACAAGGAAGGCTGCTTAGGCTTCCTACTGAAAAGCCTCTGACATTCCTTTCTCCATGGATCTCCGGAGACCATGTGGTGCCTTTAATTGTGAACAAGTAAACATTAGTCTGGTGGCTTGAGAATTCAGTAGATGAAATGAAACAGAAGCTGTCACTGCAGGTGGGTTAACAGCTGCTGCCAAGTACCTCTCCATCTTCCAATCTCTTAAAAAAAATTCAGGAAAGAGGATAACTACCAGTGTCATAAATACTGGAGAAACAGCAAGAAAGATGTAACCTGTTTCACACGAAGAAAAAAATATATTGTTGATAATATTCCATAAGAAATCAACACTGAGAGAAAGAGAGATAACTCTCTTGTGAGAAGCTGTTCTCATATAGCATAATTAAACCCCACTCCCACCTTGTAAAGTTAAATTTACACTGTCAGCAGTAATTCCATTTCATCTGTCAAAAGATCCTGACTTGATTTTAGACAGAGCTGCTGCAGCATTTCTCTACTCTTCCCACTCTTCTCTGGCAGCCATTCCATGTAAAAAATTTTGTAAGGGAGGATTACAACTCTGATGGCTAGCGTTTGACTCCCCACTTGACTATGGAAACCTATAAGAGTATAATTGGACCAATTATACTCTTACAGCCTCAGAGGAAGGTAAAGACCACCCCCCTCTGGACAAATATTGCCTAGAGACCCTCATGATAGGTGCACTTTAGGGTCATCAGGAAAAACTTGAAGGCAAATGGCAACAACAACAACAACAACAACAACAAATCAAGTGATATGTACAAGTAACAGACAAGATGCATTAGGAAAGTTACTGAAGGAACTCTCAGAGAAAACTGATCATCTTCAGCCTACCACAAGCCATACACTAGGGAACCCATATGTAAATTTCTCCCCCATCCTTGTGGGATTCCCAAACATTTTGGCTGCAAGACCTGCATCCAGTGTCAAATGGTGGGGGAAAGTGGGCATTGAATGCACACACACATACTTTCATACATGCATTTGAACAAACACTCTTCTTCATATTTCTAATACACTGAAATTCTGGGAGTTGTGATTTAAAAAGTAACTTTTCTCAAACTTTAATGTTTATTTTGATCTGGAATGAACACCAGGGAGAAATCCCCAGGCTCAATAGCGAGTTTGTGGTGACAAGTTAAGTCACCAGTCAGTTAAGTATCCCAGTCAATTCACTGAAACCACAAAGTTAAGCCATTTCTGCATTACACTCTTATAGCACCAGTTGGCCTGTTACCCCACCAGCATACCCTATCCCGGGGACTATACATTTGATCTCAAATATGCCCACCATGGCAGAGAGGTTGCCTGGATGGGAACATAGGCAAAGAGGTTGAACAACTGAAAACAGGTCAAGACCAGGAAAATCCCCAGTTACGTAGTCCAAGGAGATCTCAGGCAATACACATCTACATAGACAAAGGCTCCTCAGCCAAGCTTAGCCAATTTGAGGGGATTACGTGTTTTCCCCAGGTTGAGCAACTGTGATTCTGAAAAAGTCCCACAAGGAGAGGTCCATCTACATAAATTTGCACTGCAACCCTTTGCAACTGCAACCCTAAACACTTGCAACCCAGCATAAACCAATCATGCAAATGACCAAGGAGCCATTGTTTGGCATTGCTTTCTTTGCTGTGACCTTTTTCCTTCCTGGGAGAGGGCCTGCCCTAGAGGTATGTTCCACCCTATAAGTAGTCCTAGTTTTTGAGGGCCTCTTTGGAGAACTCCCTGCCACTTCAGCAGACCAGCACTCTGTTAGTTGAGTGATCCCCCCAGCCATCTCTTTGCTGAGCTTTGTTCTTCTCGCCATTTCCCAGACTGAAGACTTCAGGATAGGTGCAGTATCACCGCCTCTACAAACCCTTTACTATATCCCCTATCCATTTTTCACCTCTTTTCCTTCTCAATAGGCCGTGTGTGTGTGTGTGTGTGTGTGTTGGTGTGTGAGAATGTATTCACTCAATAAAATCCATTTATTTGATACATTTGTCTGGTGCTTTTTGGCTTGGCCTGACCCCATAAAGTTGGGTAAAAGATCCTGCTGGGTTACCTTGCCCCTCATTTTGCTAATGCCAGCGCTCCACTAATTTCCCCAACCTTTATAACTTGGAGCAAATCAAGGTGTCCCCCAAGGGACCCCCAGAAGTCAGGGTAATAGGACCCTCCCTAAACTGCAAACCCCAGGATTCCATAGGATGTTGAAAGTGGAATAATCATGCTATAAGAGTGTAATAATAATAATAATAATAATAATAACAACAACAACAACAACAACAACAACAACATTTATTTGTATCCCGCCTCTCCACATGGATCGAGGCGGTGAACAGCATGAAATACATTATACATTAAAATACATTAAAAGACATTAAAAACATACCCAATACTCCTCATCCACCAACCCAGCTAAAACCAACCCCCTAAAACACATAACAATTAACAATTAATTAACTATTAAAAGAACAGTAGGACAATTGGTGGGAGGCAGTGGAAGTACTAGTCTTGGAAGGCCTGTCGGAAGAGATCAGTCTTGACTGCTTTTTTAAAGCAGTCAAGACTGGTAATATGCCGGGTCTCCTCCGGCAGGCCATTCCATAGCTTGGGAGTGATAGAAGAAAAGGTCCTCTGGGTAGTGCAGAGACCTCTGCCGTATAAAAGCTCTGTTCCCAAAGGTTCTCCCCAAGTTCTTCCAAGGCTGTGGCAAGAAAGATTTTATCCCTGACTTCGATCATTGGGCAAAGGGTTATGTGTAGTATGGAAATGGCCTTAGCTTGATGATCTGCACTGTGGTGGAAGATGCTGTCCGGTAACCAATGCTGAAATAAGATTCCACTGCTAATTTGGTCCTTGTCTGTGCATGGAATTTGCAAGGGGATTGACTTTTTTTTTCCATGTAGGAAATCAAAACGTCTTGAAAGAACCTCAACTGCATGATTCCTGTGCATAAAATTCAGAAGCCACTCTTTGAAGCACCAGACAGATATTATGAGGTGGCACCCTGCCATACTGGTACCAGAAGCTTGGCACCAAATTCCAGAGTGTGAAAAACTGATTTTTTTTACTAAAGCTCCCATCATTCCCCCAAACAACATAACCAAAAATTCATGTTTCCAAGCTCCTCCAAATCCTGTACCCCACTGGCATCATGTAATAGAGTATAGATTAAGACTGATTGTTATAGATTCTTGGTTTTGTTTTGTGTTTATATTCAGATTAGGGGAAAAAATTTAAAAAGATGAGGTAAACAGCTTTCTGAATTATGGATGTTAAAATCCCTTGTAGAACAATTATTATGTTTAATAATCAGCTTTACGTGTACGCTGTCATGTTTTAACTGTCTACTAGCATGCTTTTAATCTGTTTATTTTTTAAACTGTTTTAAGTGTGTTAAGTTGATTTTATTGTATGCTTCCCTGAGAGTCTATGATGTAGGGCAGAATATGAATAAACATATGAACAATCAAATAGAATAGGAATAAGCAAATATAAGGGTAACAGTTAATTGTGTGCAATGATCTCGTAATGTAACTTTTATTTCTCAATTTGGTTACTATATTTGCATGTAGGTATATTAAGACTGCAAAGGTACCACTTAAAAGTTACTTTGCCTGTTTCTGTTTGCACACACTCTGACATTCATGGACAAGGGAGCTATGGCGATTACTCTTCATGATAAACTGCTTCCCCTTTATCTTGGTTAATCTCATTTTCAGCCTCTGATTTTATCTAACAATTCCTCCTTATCTAATCTTCTCTGACATCTCACCCTCAGATTCCAATCATTTATATCTCATTTGACAACAAGACATCTGACTGAATGCAACATAGAGAAAGAACAGTGTTGTTTATATTGCACAGATACTATTAACATTCTGCAGGTTGTAGAGTTCAAGGAGAAAAGCACTGTCTTTAAGTTGCTGTTCTGAAACCTGGAAATGCTAATGCTCCTTAATTCAAAGTTTGCTACATGCACTCTGCCTTAGTTCTTCCTGAACTCCGCCTTCTTACTCTAACATTTTGTTTCTATTTATTTATATCTTACTCTTTTTCCACTTAAAGAGCAGTTTGCTAAAGCAATTGGTACAATCTCTATCCATGTCCCTTTCTCTCTTTCTGTGGAATTCAAGAATAAAGTCCCTCCACCTCATACAAGGGGACAGAAACTGGTATTTAGGTAATAACACTTTCCCATTGCAGAAGTAAAAGTTATAATTCAGTGGCAGAATGCACGCTTCTACAGCTCCAATAGGTTGAAAGGTATATGGGACACTGGATCAAGGAATTAGATGGGGCCCGTCCTCTTCTCACTAAGGGATAGAAATATATGTATCAAGCACTACTATGCCATATCCAGAAAGGTGGAAACTGCTGGAATAGGCACAGTGATTAGATGACAGATTATGATATTGTGTCACCATTAAGCTAACTGCATTCAGTCCTATGTCACAATATAGTTGACTGAACTACACTGGTAACATTTGCACTATGGTGCACTATGACATTTGCACTATGATATATTTACTGTTTAATCTGCGTCAAATGTTTAGGGAAAGCTCTCTTTAACCAATCATAAAGCCTGAGAGGCTCTTTTTTGGTTATTTTTTAGGCATTAGATGGCATTTTGTTTCAGTGGGTGCTGTATACATAATGGGATGAATCCAGTTGGTAGCTCCAACTGGAGGAGACCCATTGACTCAACTGCTGAATGGCAAGTACTACAGATGGGGGGATGTACGTTACATCAGCATGAGTGTTTGCTAGAGATGTAAGTCTTTGTATTATTTGTTCTTATAGAGAAAAAAACATGGATTTCCTATACAGAACACAAGTTTCCAGTGCAGGGACACATGTTTTCAGTGCAAAATACACAGTGCCGTGGTCTAATAACATGCATTCTCTGCAAAACATCATTTTATGGGGGGGGGAATTCTTGTGTATTTCTGGGCAGATGAACATTTATTGCAGAGAACTTCATACTTTGTGGCTGTTTCTGTTGTTTCCTTTCAGGTTGACTCCTGAAGAAGTCAACCTGACAACTTTATATGTCCCTTTTGGGTTGATGGGGAATCCATTAGTCCTGTAGGTATTCCTCACCAACTAAAGCCCCTGCCCCCATACTTACAATTGAGTTGCTGTGGCCTCTGCCTACAGCCATTCTGTATCTGGTGGAGAGCAAAAAGCAGACTGGAAGAGACAGGCTATGTCCCTGGAACCAGAAACAAAATGATTACATCATCTGCGGAAACCCCGTAAGGACTCCTGCAGATGATGTAATCATTTTGTATCTGGCCATAGAGACATAATAAATACTTCTCCAATCTTCCCCTGTTGTCCACCAGACACAGGATGGCTGTGGGAGGTGGAGACTGCAGAAGCCTGTGGGAAGTCTGGGTGGGGAGTGAATGCCCATCTGTACCAACTCTACATCACACTGAGCCATACAAGAAGCTGGCCAACAGAGTTAAATATTACTTCAATCCATAATGTGTAGAGCTTATTTTGCTATCCTTGCTATAGACAGCAGGAAGCATGACCCCATACATGCCATGAGCTGGACTAGCCTGTCCAGCTCCACATCCCCACTTACATGTTGTTGTTGCTGTTGTTGTTGTTACAGTCCATTTGCTTGATATAGCATCACACATGAAAAGTTTGAAAGCTAATAAAAAGCAGCAGTGGGTGACGTTATCATGCCTAATAGATAAAGTGGAACAATGACAAGAACTTCACTGGGATGTTGAAGATTCATTTCTTTATTTTGAACAGGTAATAAATCAAAGTCCTCTTATTTGGTCTTTCAACATCCTGACAAACACGTCTAGCAAGTAGCAGCAAATATTGAAAAGCAGTTTTTTCTGGGCATGATATTTACTGTTTAGTATCTCAAAACGCCATTGGTGAGGAAAAGAACATGCCCTGAGATGAGTTTCTCTCCAGACAATTGCCAAGATAGTTTTCTGTAGACTCCTATCACCACAAAAGTGCTTTATTGAACCCAAATAAAAGCCTGTGCTCAAGCCATCCTGTTTACCAGACTTTATTAAGCTGTAGGAACAGGCAGACTAATATGTCTGTATTATAAAAAGCAGACAATGCCTTTCAGAAAGCAAACAAAGACATTCCTATTAGCAGCCCAGACCTACCATATCTCAGCTGTTTGCTGGGGAACAGAAGGAGTTAGCTGAGAATTTCTAGTCCTGCAGGGAAGCCCATAGCATCCCTTTGAGTCTGAGTTTACACTGTTCACTCCCACTGCATCAAACTAAGTACATAGTAGGCACCCTTCTCCACAGTGGTACCACCACTACAAACACACACTCGCTGCCTGGCTCCATCTGATTTGAGGCTCCTGGCTGTCCGTTCGAAACACAGTCATGATAACAGTGACAAAAGAAACAGGTTTTTGTGCCTCTGAAGTTCAATCAGCATTTTCTAAAAATAACACTTGCCAATGGGGAAAGGACAGAAATTGAATAAATGAGCCCAAGCTGGTGTCTTCGCTGTGATTCAGACATAAAAAAGCTTTAAAAAGGAAAAAAGATGGCACAGTCCCCTGAAGGACACCACCACACACATTTAGACCTAGTTTGGTATCTATAATTTTATTATACTTAGTATATACACAGTTCAAAGTGATGAGAAAAAAAAGGGTAAAGACATGATTATCTGGGTTCTGCTTTCATCACAGGATACACTATAGCAGGAATCTTGTTTCAGAAGCTAAAATACAGCAGTCTAAGTTACCAGTTGGTATCTTACAAATACTTGCTGGCTGTTGGCTGAGGATGGATTTGAACATTACTATTCCATTGTGAACCCAATTAAAAACTCTTTCTCATACCCTATCTTTCTGACAGTAAGAGCTGTTCAACAGTAGAATATGCTGCCTCAGAGTGTGGTGGAGTCACTTTCTTTAGAGGTTTTTAAATAAAGGCTGGCTGGCTGGCCATTTGCTGGGGGTGCTTTGAGTGTATGTTCCCGCATTGCAGGGGTTGGACTCAATGGCCATTGTGGTCTCTTCCAACTCTATGATTCTAAATCTAAATCATAAATATAATGTAAATATGATTCATTTAAACCAGTTGGTAGGAGGTCTGTGCCCTGTCAGATGTTGGACTGCAGCTCCCATCCACCCTGACCATTGACCATGTAGGAAGGTACTGATGGGAATGCAATATATCTGGAGACACACAGGTTTTCCACCTCAGTCAGACACACTCTTTATTCCATGGGACTGCATGTTGATGTCAGGTCAATATGTGAACAGACTTGAATTAAACGGTTTCACAAGATTGGTAACTTGTAATTAATGAGTCATGAATGAGTAAAATTATTATTGTAACTGAACAAGGGATCAAATCACTCTTTTTTTCAGTGTGACTGTCACTTTTATTTGTATGATTATAAAAGTGTGCACTGACTACAGGAACTAAATGGTGGAGGAGGAATATCACATGGTTCGAGTGCAACTTTGTTCTGCTGCATCATGTCTGTGCTGGGTGCTGTGGTGTCAGAGAAGTAGAAATAGACAGGTAGGGAATATATTTTGCACCACAAGCCAACAGTTTGTACCATTTGCATATTTTTAAAGGCAACTAAAAGTAATTATGTTGGTTTCTTTAGAGAAACAGGACAGCAAACAGCTATTCAAAATGGCAACTACAAGGGCAACAAACTAGAGACATTCAGACTATGAAGGCAACTAAATGTTACAGCCCTGCCCTCACCCCCACAATTGGCATGGTTTAATTGGCAACTAATATTTAATTGGCACTATTAATTGGTACTGATATAAATGATACCTGATGTGACTGGAAGATCAAGCTGGAAGAGGCAGATTACTAACGGCGAACATGAGACAGCAAGGCAAGTCATGCACACCCACCTCCTAGGTGAATGTCAAAGTCATTGTCAGGCTAATAGCATGTCCACTCTCAAGACAATAGTTTAAGCTAATGAGCTGGAAATCTCAGAGCTGAAAAGGAAAATCCCCATCAAATCGTGGTCATCTTAACTCTGATCTCACACACCTGGACATTCCCTTATTGTCTTCTCAACCTCTCTACAATACTGGGTTATTATGACAGCCATTATCATTTTGTCACCTAAACACTAAGACCATTAGTTCTGTCTGGACCTCATTGTTTGTGTTGCAATTCCCCTTATCCACTTGGCTTGGAGAGTTATTCACACTGATACCTGTAGAGTATTTTTCAAGTATACGAACCCCTGATTTTGAGCAGTTGAGTGCAGTCTCTCAACTTACTGAACACCACTGTCCTTAGGTGCATATCTAAGCCATGCTGCTGCTTTCCTCACCGCTCTCCAGGCTGGTAATGAGGAGTTCTTGCATGTTACTATTTCTGTATAATACAGCATGGGAGGTGGGACTTTTGAACGCTGTCAATCAGGCATCATTGAAATAGCTGAACATGTGCTTCTTTACTGTCTATACTACATATACTAGCCCAATTTTATCAGCATTTTTAGGAAGATCCAGTAATTTATATTCTGCTCTTCTTCTTAAAGACACTATCAATGAAATTACTCTTAAGGTGACAAACATTTGTGTCTTAGTTTCCTCTGCTAAGAATCAGCTGATTAAACACTCTTAGTAATTTTGTTAGTGCTGCTTGGTCCCAATACACTTCTTACTGAAGATAGCAATGTTTTTGTTGTGTATTCACATACACTGGAATTTTTCTGGGTGTGTAATTCGTGCCTATTTGTTTTGTATGTTTATTCTTTAGCTATAGGGGTTGGTCTATGATCATAATAAATATATGCCAAAAACAAGACTGGGTAAGGGGGAAACTAGACATTGATTGTTTTATATGAACATATAAGGAAAACAGACAGGTGGCATCACATAGAGAAGGAAGCTGGATTTTGCTCACTCGCAGTACTGATGTACAGTCTTGAACATGAATCTCATCAGTACACCCATATACCCATTCACTGTGCTTATGGGGAGAGAAAGTGTTAAGTCATCAAAGTTATATGGTTAAGTATTTCCCACATTTCTCTTTTCCTTTGCTAGAGCTGTCAGTAGCAGGTCATTGAAAGAGCTGTGATGAGGGTTTGGATAGTTGTTTATTGTAATTTGAGTTTAGTCTCTCTCAACTTTTAACTTTTTGCTAGCTTAATCTTCTGCCTTCCTTGGTGCTTGATTAATTTTAGTGGTAATGCGTTTATGGGTGAGATCCTACATTATGTGCGCAGAGCAGAATGCTCCACCAGTGCAGTCCCATCTTGTTACAACTTCTACCCTCTACAGAAGGCAACTGTTACCCTGTTTACTGGGAGTCCCAGGAGGGACACCTATATGTGCTCTCAATTAACTAAGTTTGAGGAAATTAGCTAGAGCACAAGTTAGCCATGCAAGAGGCAAGGCAACACAGCGGAATCTTTTACCCAATGTCTACGGGGTCAGGCCAAGCCAAGGAGCACACCAAGTTTAAGAATAATTGAGTTTTTTATTAAATACAGACACACAGTGTATGCAGCACACACAATCACACAAGTAACTAAGGAAAGTAAAGGTTGGAGTGGTATAGAGGGATTTTGAGAGGAATTGTTGAATTGGGTTATATGAAACCTGCCCTGAAGCCTGGAAGAATAGAGAGCGATGCTGGGTTCAATGTGGCTCAGCATGTGGAGCTGAGGGGAAGCTCGCCAAGCAAAGTGGCAGCAAGGCGTTCTGGAACTCGGGAGCGATCTGAGGAAGGTCTCGGAATCAGGGGTTTTTATAGAGAAAAATGTAACAGCAGGCTTTTCCGTACTTGGGGACAACAATGAGTTTCGGGCGTGAGACAAAGCTTTGGAAAGGTCAAAATTTAACATGATTGAGTTAGGTCCGAATTGACAAAGAGGTAGACAGTATGCAAACGCAGAGTGCTTGGCATTTGAGTACTCAGCTTGCCAAGTTGCCTGCTCAGGGCAGGGAGTCCTTTGTAAACAGCATGCATACATAATGAGGGTGTTTGCAGAGAGGTCTCCTAAAGCGGTGATCTCGCTATTTCTGGCCTGCCTGTATTGCTTTGGGATTGATGGCCAAGTCTAGTTCTGTGCTTGTCAGGGGTCTCACAAACACGTGGAGAGGGGTGGTGGAAGAGAGCCAAATTATTGATATCAAAATGATATCTTTATGCTATCTCCAAGGAGGCCTAACCTGCAGTAACACAACTGTCAAGTATGGACACTCACCACCTGACCATTTAAATACCAGGGGTAGGGATGAACAGGCAGCATCCAACTGCAGTCTAGCATCCAAGAGAAGAGAACAAACATTTCCTTTCTAAATCTCCAAATGTAAATAAAATGCATGTATAGATCCCTAGCAAAATTTATAGCTCCCTAGTCCTCAAATCCCTGAAGCTTCCTTTCTGAAATTTGGCTGGCTTATTCCTCATTTTAGGGTTTACTTTTTTTTCTAAGTATCATAGAGGTTATGTGGAAAAAAATCCCCAAAATCAATAATCATTTTGGTTTCTCAGTGCAAGTCAGTGGAGGTGATCTTGTCATCCAGATTTTCAAATCTTGATTCAGATTTTGGGTCTGGACTGAACTGGATTTAGTCAGGATCAATCCAGGTCAGAACAATCTCTGGTGTAAATTACTGAAATGGACTCAAAACTGAAGGCCCCTTTCCACGGGCCTAATATATTCTACTTCTCCAAAATCATAATTAGAAATACACACATGTAGAAGGCCCACATTCAGGGATTACCACTTCCATATCTGATCTGTGCCTCTTTCCATTGTGTGTTTTTATAATGGAATGGTTCCATGGGTGTATCCACATCAACAAGAACAGAATCAATTTAGTTTAAACATGGTATTGTATTGAAGAAGAGGTCTATGGATATTATAGACTGCCAAAAAAAATGGATATGAAAGCAAATGAAAGATGACTTCTCCACAGAGAATCTAATATTCATCTTGGAAGGAAGACATGCAGGAACATGTACATTTTAAAGTTTGGTACAGTGATCACCCTTTTTATTCTGCCCTTCATCCCCAAGTTAATCAAATCTGGTTCTACAGATATCATAGGCCACTAAGAAGGACAAATAAATTGGTCTTACATCAAATCAGGGAGCCAATGTGGTGTATTAGTTTGAACATTGGATTACAACCCCAGAAACCAGGGTTCAATTACCTGCTTGGCCATAGAAACCCACTGTGTGATCTCGGGTGGGTCACACACTTTCAGTTCCAGAAAAGCCTATGATAGGTTTGCCTTAGGGTCATCATAAGTCAGAAACACCTTGAAGGCACACAACAACAGCAGCAAATCAATCCTGAACTCTCACTAGAATCAAAAGGATTAAAACGAAGATGTCATACCTTAGACATAACATAAATTACATGACTCCCTGGAACAATGATGATTCTCAGAAAAGTGGGAGGTAGTAGGTAAAGAGGAAGATCATATTACAGGTTGCTTGACTCAGTCAAGGAAGCCACAGGCCTGAGTCTGCGGGGTATGAGCAGCTCTGTTAATGACTTTTGGCAGTTTCTTATTCATAAGATAATCATAAGTTGGAGCCAACTGGATGGTATACAACAGCACCAGCAACAACAAAGACATCATTTTTCTGGGAACCATTCAGTGTAATGGTACTGTTGTTCTAGCATGCCTTTAAGTCGTTTCTGACTTATGGCAGCCTTAAGGTGATGCTATCATGTGATCTTCTTGGCCAGGTTTATTCAGATGGGGTTTACTATCACTTTCCTCTGAAACTGAGAGTTGCCCAAGGTCAGCCAGTGACTGAGTGGGTTATAGAACCCTGGTCTCCTAGAATCCTAGTCCAATTCTCAAAACTACTACCCCATACTGGCTTTTTTGTAAGGGGTATAGACTGTATTGAGACCCAGTGTGATGTAGTGGTTTGGGCATTGGACTATGACCTTGGAGACCCCATTCAGTTTCCTGCTCAGTCATGGAAATCCACTGGGTGACCTTGAATGTATCACACAATCTCAGTCTCAGAAAACCCCTGATAGGTTCATCTTAGGGTCACTATAATTCAGAAATGACTTAAAGGCGCACAACAACAACACAGACTGTATCAATAAAAAAAATCTATTCAGATTTGCTGGAATTACCACTGAGTAGGGGCCGAACACAAAGACAGAAACATTTTTATAGATTCTTTCATCTCCATCCCTGCAAAATTCACTTCATCATTCCAACTGATTTATTTTATTATTTATTCTATTAATTTATATTCCACCTGCCTCCCAGCAAGGGGCCCAAGACAGCTTAGGAAATTCAGGAAAACATCTTAAAACATTCTTCTGTGGAAAATAATGTTATCTGGAGTGCATGCTTGTTCTATCAGGCTCTGTGCTATTCCATTGATAGAAGGCCTGTCTGCATGAAAGCAGAATGCAAACAAAGTTTGTGATTCCAAACACTGTTTGTTATACTTTCTTAGTATTCACTATGTAAATCTAAACTAGCTCTCCTTTTTGCCATTTATCAGGATTAAGGATGTAAATCCTTGTGCATTTTATCCTTGTAAGACAAACAGAAAACTGCATTTTTTTTCTCTGTGCCTGCTGAGATGTGAGTTTTTCACATTTTTGAAGAAATATTTGCATTCTCAAAATGATTTTTGTGTAAATTACACAAATGATGTTTACATGAATTCCAGTTGCTGCTATCTTCTTGCATGTCCTTTTAGAGAAGTATAAGTACTGGGTGAGTTGTTTGTATCTGTTCAATAAATAATCCTGGCTGAGTTTTCTGTGTTGTGCTTTGTTTAACAAAGGGAAAAGGACTAGCTTTGTGCAGAGGCTTCTTGTGCAAATTGCAGAGAAAACTGAAAGAGGGGGATGAGAAACACCTGTCATGTTGTTTTCACACAAGAAGCCAATAAAAAATAAAATAAAATAAACCACCACTATGATTGCCAATTTTTTGAGAAGTTGTCAAAATTTTGAGACAGTGATTTTCACTGAGAGCACACACACACAGAGAGAGAATTGTTTACACCCCTAATCAAGATATGCATGTGAAGGTTCTTTTTTTCCCTGTCTTGTAAATAGGCATAAAGTCACTGTATTATCAGATCTGACAGTTGCCATTAACTGTTATTGTTAGGTCAGTAATGGTGCAATGTGCAGTATAAAAAATCATGTTCTTATTTCTCTTAGGAGTTAGAAGAGGCTGAGAGATGTTTCCTTCTTGACACCATTACATTAACACTCCTAAATCTAGATATGTGGAATCTAGATCTGTAATCTTTTTCCTCGTGGAAGAGATACAGATAGACCTCCTCACAGGTTGGCCATTGACAAATGGTTAACTTTCTGACAGAGACTGATTCTGTGTCTATGCAAAGGCCTAGGCCAAAATCCAACAGCTAGTCCCAAATAAAGTAAAGCAATTTAATCTATGGGATCTGTATCAGTGCTGGCTTATCATCTAGCAATGTATTCAGTGGGTCTATTCTGGTTAGGACAAGCAATTCGATATAGATTTTAACCAACTTTAGGCTACTGCTTTTATATATTGTTTACTTAACAATTCAAGTAAGAAAGAAACTGCATCAAAAAGAAAAGGATGGCCAAGATCCTGCATAATGATTGTGATTACGATGACAGTACCCCATCAGCATAGTTGTGACTGATAATGTCCTCCCTGATCTTTCTTTGTAGATCTGATTACTGGGAAATGATGTCCAGGGTGCTTTCTTGGTTATGAGGCATCAATTAAAACAGAGCTATTGAGTTTATGGGATTTGACTTGGCTGTAGAGGACATGGGGTCCTGCCATAACTCTTTATCTCAATGAGCCCTATGATTGGGAGCATGCTTAGATGTTATTTCCTACTTCTTGGATCTCAGCACCTAAGGAATGCTTCAATTCAGTTCTGCCAGGCCATTTTGTTTTTCATTTTGAAAAAGATCCCCAAGAAATGTCCCATCATCATCACCACCAGCACCACCACTGATCAAGTTATATGGAACAAGCTGCCTTCCCTAAAGGCAGCAGGATTGCCCCCAGATTACAGAAAATAGCTATTATGGCCTGGTTATTATTTTTCTTTCTACTCATTACCGCTACAACTGTTTAGTATTCAAGGTTTGATGCTTCTGCAAATATTTAAATTCCATATTGTATTCATGTGTTGTTGCTGGGGTTTTTTTTTTCACACTGGCAATTTTATGGGATTTCTTGTTTTGCATTCTCATTATAGTTAGCTATCTTATTAACTTTGGTTATCCTCCAGAGCACCTCACATTTATTTGTTTTATTTATAATGCTTTATCCCACACAAATAGAAAACTCAGAGCAGCTTAGATGAGGTTCTTACGCATCTTCCATTTGTGAACTGATCAGACTGACAGGCTTTCAGCTTCAAAAAGGTTGAAATTTCAGGTCCTCTCAGACCAGTATATAACATCTACCACCTTCTCTTTCAATCTGATAGAACAGGTGATCAGCTCACCAAAGTTCATGCTTCAGACAATCAGGTGATCTTGGGAGTGCAATGATACTTCCCTTTTACTAGTTGCACATAGAACTGTGCCATATACAATCTCCTGAAGCAGATACTCTTGCCATCAAAGGCTATTGAAGTTGGTTTATTCCTCTTTGTTCACTGTACATTTTCAGGATTTGATGTAATAGCTTTCGAAAGCAAAACGACTTTGCTAAATTCCTCAGTTCAGGGCTCAGACACAGAACTCGTTTCAGCTGTCACCCTCTTTGTCTCCCAGACAATTTCAAGACACTCGGTCAGCTTTTCATGCTGGAACTCAAAAAGAAAAAAAAACATAGAGAAAAAGAGAGAGAGAGTGCTTTCAAAAGCAACTTTCAGAAGCCTGAATCTAAGACAAGAGAGAGCCCCAATCACTTCACACACAACACAGACTGGCAGCGTGGAAAAAGGAAAACCCTGTTGTACAGGAACAGAAGGAAAGAATTCAACACAAGCATGTCCCTTTTTAAAACCAGTGGATCATGTGTGTGCTCTCATCAGCCGGAATTCCACTGTAGTTCACAAATGATCCTTCCAGATCAATCAGCAATCTCACACCAGCCTAAAATGTGAGACACTATTGTCTTAGGCTATGCAAGTGAACTGATCAAAAATCCCAAAGCAGTTTAGAAAAAAACATTTCTTTAGCACAGAATTAACTATTGTCTCTTCAGTTAATATTCAGGACGGAGAAACTTTCTGAGTGCTTGGGGAAAACATTTTGCTAGGAAACCATTTCTCTCCTTCCATATTCCTGGGGATTCTTGTACCAATGCTAGAGATGTTACTATCATAATTAAGAGAGCAGAGACCTATGTTGCAGCTCTGTTTGCCACTATAATCAAACCTGCATAGGCCCCACACCTCATTATTTGTGGCATTCTATTCATTTTCCTTTCTGCTTTCCCAGTATAACATAGATCACTTGGAGTTTGTCTCGAGGTGCAGAGAAGGTGGATATTTCAAAGTGGAGTATTTTCAAAGAAGGATTTCACTTCACCTGGGTTCAAGCATGATATTGCACAATCATGCAGAAATGTATCCATTATGAACTGAAAATCCTTATTAGAAATGGACCCACCTAATAACCTATCAAGCCACTCCACAAAGGTAATTTTGAATATTGCTGCTACTGTGTACCATTCGTTGGCTGCAGTTTGGAACTTATTTGCTCCTTCACCTCAACAGCATTATTTGCTTTTCCTTATGAGACTCTTCTACTCTTTTACATTTATAGAACATAAACAATGGATTAAGCTCTGGGCAAAATATAGAAGAGATATGTAGTACCAGCCAGCCAAAGTTATGTACTCTTAATTCATATTGATTTCAAAAGCACATGTTTGCCACTTAGAACCAACAAGATTTAATGATGCTTAACTGCCTCTGAGAAACATTCAGTAACTGCATTTAACAGCAAACAGAGCATCATCTTTATTACAGATAGTATTATTATTATTATTATTATTATTATTATTATTATTATTAATTTATATCTCACGTTTTTCCCAGTAGTGGGACTCAAGGCAACTTATAACACATTTATAAACAATACAGATTAAAAACCAACACGGAGTCTTCATTAAAGGATGAATATAAAAGTTATTTAAAAGAAAATTAAACAGGTTGAAAACAAAAAAGTCATTAAAAACTGTACAAAGGATAAAACAACACAGCATATCATATAAAAACAAATCCCATTCAGTTTTAAAATCCTGATGGCACAGGAATGTGGAAGGAGATGAAGGATGGAGATATCATGGCCTCCCAAGGGAGGGAGATCCATAGTCTGGAAGCAGTCACCAAGAAGGCCCATTTTAAATCTAGTCAGTTTTAGAATACCTTCTGGATCAATTTCTGGGCAGAATTTAAAGTGCTGGTTTTAACGTAGAAAATTGTGCCTATAAAGTTCTCTGATCCCAGATCAACCTATTCTGCTTATGAATCTGGTTTTAAAGATCCTATTACCTGCAATCTCTAGTAAGATTTGTGGAGACCAGAGACAAGCCTTTTTGTTTGTGACACCCCATCTCTGGAATTCCCCCTAAAGGACATTAGACTGGCCCATTTTGCATTGTTCATGCGGACGTTTTTAACTGATTTATGTGACTTGCTTAAGTTTGTTGTTCCATTTTTATTTTTACCCCTTTAATTTTGTGAGATCTCATTGAACTCAGAGTCAAACTGTTTATGAAATTTTCCAGTTATGGCACTCACCCAAGTGGTGAAACACATCTGCTATAGCACATGGTTTTTGATGCTCAACCATGGAATAAAGGGACCAGACACAAAGTTGGGTTAACTAAGGGTCACTTTATTTTGACCAGTATTATTTAAATTGCATTAATCTGAAAGATACAAGAGCAGGGGAGCAGCATGATATGGGTCCAGCTGATGCCAGGGTCACAACCTGATAACCTGCTCAGCCTACTCTCAGCCCCAGGGACAATCCAAATTGCTTTGGTTGCTCATCAGTCTGGAATCCTGTTGGGCAGTTACATATGTGTAACCTAAAGTGACTGTTTAGTATTCACAGTCCCTACATAACCCCCAGTTTAGGGGATGTATAGAGAATGTGAAAGTCCCCCAATCCCAATTACTGGGCAGCAGCCACTACAATCAATAGAGACCTGTTCCTTTCACTCAGGAAGCATCTGATTGCCATTCCCATCCCACCTCAGGTGAGTGATCTCCTCTACAGGGAAGAATTGCTGCAGGGCTCCTGCTTTTGCCTTTCACGCTGGAAATCACTTAAGAGGCAGGGGGAAGATGGGAACATCATCTGTCTCCTGATTAACAGGAGAACAGACCCCTACCAAGCACAACAGCTGCTGCCCAGTAAATGGGAACTGGGGACACCAGGACAGGAATCATTGTGTAGCACCTTAACTACAGTGCTTATGCATTCGTAACTTCTCAACAGGATTCCAGCCAATCTCTCTCTCTATCTATCTCTATCTCCATTTCAGAGTGTCTAAGGCCATTTCCACACTAGACTGTTGTAGTGCTATTATTCCATTTTCAACATCCTGTGGAATTCTGGGGTTTATAGTTTACTGAGGCCAAAGAGCTCTCTGCCTGAGAATTCTAAAGGTCCCTCCATAAACTGCAAATCCCAGGATTCCATAGGATGTTGAAAGTGGAATAATAGTACTATAACAATCTAGTGCAGAAATGGCCTAAGATATCAGAAGAGTCTCTTTGTGTGTGTGTGTATGCATCTAAATGGAACTTTTATTAACTTTGTCTCCACATTTACTTCTCTAGGCAATCTTGGTTCCTCTTTTTTATTTCTCTGAAGGGAAGTTATAGCTGTATTTGTTTCATGAGCAATACCATAATTTTGAACTGAAAATTGGGACTTTTCCCCCTTTATCTGCCCAATATGATGGATGAAATCAATATTACATAAATGAATCAATTTCTAGACAACCTGGATTTGTTGGTGGTGATGACATCCCCCCCTCAAACAGAGAGGCATATCCATAGCATTCTTAATGTTTCCTCCTTCAGTTGATCTCACTTCAGAAAACTAAGCGTACATGATCCATAAACAAGAAGCAAATGGCTGTACAAAACATGAAAGGGGATTTTGTGAAGAAGTATGCTTCATATAGATCATGTAAATCTATATATTTGTTCAATTTATTTACTAGTCTCTGTGTTATATATTTATTCATTCTATCTACTAGTTTTATATATCATCTTTCTGACAGAGTTGTCAAGGTCTGAAGCTACAATACAGCATACAGTTATTGATTTACTAAAATATGTTTAATATTTTAATATTTTATCCCACTTCTTTATTATGACATCTCAGGACAGCAAACAGATTAAAAAATAAAACAATTTCAGCAATTTCAGATTACAATCAATAAAAATTTAAGCAAGATAAAAACATATTAAGGAATTTAAATGATTTCTAATTACCTGAGAGCACATCTCAGTGTGCTCAATGGGACCTAACTACTGAGTAGTCTGACAAAAGATTCTACTGTAAAGGATGTAGCACAGAATGGGGAAAAGAATGGGGAAGGAAGAGGTAAATAAGCAAATTCAGGTGCACCTCTTCCATACATAATAAAACACAGTAATCAGGCACAGTGTTTTCTCTAGTAGGTAAGTAGTCCACTAATGTCCTATGCTGGCTGCTAACCAAGGTTCACAGCTCTCCAATTAGAGTCTTTATCAGCAGCCATGAATAAAGTTTACAACAGTTTGTCAGCCAAATACTCTTTGTTGTTTAAGCAGTCCAAATCAGTAATAAATTCAGAGTGCCAGTCCAAAGGAGTACCCAGTAGAGAAGTCAGCACACAAGGCAAGGGTCAAGGTTTCCAGGAACATGAGTCAGAGATCTGAACATAAGTAGGACATGTTGCTTCCACTGGTGACACCAGTTGTCTATAACAAAAATCTCCCTATCCCCCCCCCATATTCACGGCTGACAATCTCCCCCAGCTGTTTGCCTAATTAATATGTCTTTGCTATATAAACACTCCGAGTCTTGTGGGAAATCACTTTTTCATCTATGCTGGCTGCAGTAAGTATTGTCATGTTCATGTCTCTGTGTTGCAGCTGTCGCAAAGGGTTCTATCTGTGTTTGTACCCGAGTCCTGGGGCTGGGACATGACAACTAACACCTCTAGGAGGAGAGTTCGAACTTGTATGGAGAGTCCCTCCATACAGAAGTTCTCCACTCTACACATTCAGCTTAAAAAAAAAGCCCCCACCCCACTCAGTGTGGAGGACTCTGTGAACTGTAGTCCAAAAAGTAACATTTCCAGCTTCTTCCTCTGCCCGTAGAAGGAGGTGATGGTGGAACAGATAGGTGGAGTTGGAGCATCACACACAACTTATAGAGGATACTCATTCTTACAATATGTGAAGATGTCCACCACTGAAGAATCTTCTAGAAAACTTCCAGGATATTCTTTATTTGAAAACATGTTACTAGCAACATAAAGTAGCCTCTAAAAAGTCCAAGATGAGACAGCTTACAAGCCTGGGGAGCTAATTGTGTTGTCTGTAGCATCCAACCAGAGTTTGGAAAAGTGACAATGACCATGCCAGCTGGGAGATTGTCTAGCTGTAGTCCAAAAAAGTAGCTTTTCCAGGTTCTCATTCTTAGGAGAATTGTCCTTCTTGCTTTTGCTTCTTTGTAACCTTCACAGAGGAAGAGCTGCTTTCTGCTGTTTTCACAGATGGACTGTATATTTTTGCTGCCTTGGACATCTGCACATGCTAATCAGTGGACACAGACAGTTTATAGTGTTTAAATGCTATGTATAAGCTGTGTATAAACTATGCCTATTATTTTCATTGTTTCCATTGAGTTTTGTTAGTGTTGGTCATATTTAACCAGCTGAAGAATATCCATGTACAAAGGAATAGTTTGTATGCTCTGACTCATTGTAGCTCTTTCCATAATGGTATTGTTGCATGAATACAGTTACATGATGTCATATTATGTTACCACATTGTGTATGTAAATTATTACATGCATCATGCATGAGTATCTCAATAAGCTACACTATTTAGACATGCATCATTTCACGATGTAATTCAATAAGTAACTCAGTAAGTAATCCAGTAAGTGGAGGCAGCCCCTCCACCTTGATCTGACCTGTCCCCCCACCGCCCTCACGGGAGTCTTCCTCAGCCTGGGGCGTCAGCGGTTGCAGTGGTGGGAGAGGCAGTCCCTTCACCTGGCCCTGGCCCACCACTGCCCTCACTGGGGTCTTCCTTCACCTGGGGCAGTGGTAGAGGCAGCCCTTCACCCAGGTCTGGCCTGCTGTGGGGGCAGGAGAGGCAGTCCCTCCACCCATTAGGTTCATGCGACACACCTACACTCTGCAGCTGCCACACTAATGTGTTGCGACACACAGTTTGGAAAGCTCTGCTCTAAATATTAGAAACTTTAAAGTGGCCAGCAATTATAGGTAAGCTTGGAATTCTCAGGAGAAAAGAAGAATTTTCCTCTTGAGATTCTCCAGTTCTTCTCTCACTCAACCAGAACTTGGAAAAGGTTGTTGCTGCTGCTGCTGCTGCTGCTGCTACTTCTGTTGCTGCTGCTACTTCTGTTGTTGCTGCTGTTTGGATTATAGCTTTTAGAATGTCCCAGCCAGGATAGCCATGAATTTTGTATTCATGGAGAAGACTGATCAGACTCCCAGAGGAAGCACTGAGGAAATTCCCATGAAACCATAGCTCAAGTGGGCAAAGAAACATAGTTATTTTCACAAGAAACTTTTTAGAGCAGCCAGCTTCTCTTAGGAGCTGCTTGATTGCAATTACGTTTTCTTCAGCTTATGTGAAGCAAAGTAGCCATAAACATGGATTTGCTAGAATAAGCAGCTTTGCCATCTGAAAGCAATTTGTAATTGAATGTCTCCGAGGCTGGCCAATTTTGAACTAATTCCTGCAAGATTTTGCCTACTGAGCTGCTGAAACCTTAGCACTATATTTGTGTAGAATAGTCAAAGGGTGCAGGAGAGAAATACACTCTTGTGAAAGCGTGAACTACTCAGTGATATACACTCAATGAGCACCAAATAACAGTCCTCAGTTAAGCTCTGTCACAACTGTGTGTGACACATCTTCAGCCCCCTACCATTTAAACTGTCAGAAAAGGCTAATCAGTGCTCTCAGAGGAAGCAATTAAATAGGCTGGAAAATATATTCCCAAATAATCTTGCCTTTTTAAGTTGAGAGAAGAAGAAAGCAAGCTCTTAATGACTTTTTTACTGAAATAATATGTTTACTAATTAACAGGATTGCAACTATAGCTTCCCCTTCTCTAACAACAGAAAAAGAAATGTGCTCACTAGTGTCCTATCAATTAGGAAATATGTTTATCTCAGTAGAAGTAATAGTTTCTATTATTGCTAAAACTGAGACAAAAGTGTGATGTGGTGACTAAGGCCATTTCTGCACTAGACTGTCATACTGCTGTTATTCCTCTTTCAACATCCTATGGAATCTTGGGGTCTGCAAACCCCAGGATTCCATAGGATGTTGAAAGTGGAATAATAGCACTATAACAGTCTAGTGCGGAAATGGCCAAAAAAAGCCAGTGCAATTCTAGGCTGCCTCGGTAAGAGTATAGTGTCCTTCAGATTGAGATAATGATAGTTCTGCTCTGTTTGATGAGACCTTTTCTGGAATTCTCTAGCAACTTCTCAATATCACAGTTCAATTATTGGCAAGCTGCAACATGTTCAGAGGACAGTGTCCAAGATGCTGAAAGGTCTAGAAACTGTGAGGAATGGTTTCAGAAGCTACATATGCTTATTAGAGACAGAAGATGGAGAAATGATGCAATAGTCATATTTAAATATCTGAAGGAATCTCATGTAGAATACGGAGCAGGCTTGTTTTTTGCTACTAGGACATGAACTACTGAATTTAAATTGAAAGAAAAGAGATTCCATCTAAATATTGGGAAGAACTTTCTGATAGTAAGAGCTTTCCAGCAGTGAATAGACTTCCAAGTAGTGGACTCTTCTTCTTTAAATAGGATTTAGATTACCATCTCAGATGAGTCCTTTAGCTATATATTTCTGCATGGGAAGGGTGGACTAGACAGTCCTTGTGATCCATTTCACTTCTGTGATTCTATAATTCTAAGTACTGTATCACAAAATTCTAGGAAATGGGAATATTGAAAAATAACTTGAGTTCTGGTTTTCACACATTGTGTTATCGTGTGCACTTAGTAACTACTTATGAAAAATGAACCATGAATACTACTTTTCTCATCCCCAAATGGACATAAGAATTATTTTTTTCTGGGTTGTTAGGACATGCTGGATTGTAGTCTATGTCAACAAAGTAATGGTAATGTTTCTACCCACCCATGAGCACATTTTACTATGGGGCATTAGCCCAAATAGACAATAAGTGGTCAGCTTCATACTTGATGAACATGTAAATAATTTTTGATTTGCTGAATAATCTTTGTTGGAGAACAATCTTGCATCTCTACTCAGAAAATGATCCATCTCCCTGACATTACATGCTACAGAATGAGAGGGTATTATATCCCAAAAGTTTATGTTCATGAATACAAAAATGTCAACAGAAATATAGCATGCATCTGGAATGGCAGTACAACAGAGGCTTCTTTTTGTATATAGAAAGCCCTGATTTTTTTTGGAATGTAGCTATAGACATGCAGCCCAGGTTAGTAGTCTAAGCAAAGTGATAATTGGAAAAGAAGAAAAAAAGTCTGTGCACTGACAGTGCAGAGTGGAGAAGGGAAACAGCTCTCTCAGTTTATGAGATGTTATATCAGAGGTAAGAGTTATGAGGTCCTCTGAACAGTGTTAGACTGGAGCTCCCAACATTCTTCAACGTGGGCAATGCTGGTTAGAGCTGCTGGAAACCACAGTCCAGCAACATCTGGACAGCTTCCTGCCTCACACTAAGGTCTGGCAATTGATTATAACTGATAACATGCTTGTGTCCAAGCTGCTGCAAAGAACTATTATTCAACTGGCTATCAATTAAAACTACACAGGGTCCTTCGGCTGGAATCCCAGTTGAGCTGAGCAACCAATGGGAGAAAGGATGAAGGACTGACACCCTTAACACCACCACAGGACAGTCAGTGATCAGTGGTGGGGCAATGTAAGGTGCTGCTTCCTTTTGGAAATAAAATTGTCCATATTCAAAGAAGTAGCCCTGCTAGCCTGTGCTGCAGCAGAAGGAAATGTGGAGGTGGAAAGTGGAAAGTGGACCATTTCAGTGCATTTTTAAGAGCCCTGGTGGCGCAGTGGTTAAATGCTAGTACTGCAACCACAAGGTTGTAAGTTCAATCCTGCCGGGCTCCAAGGTTGACTCAGCCTTCCATCCTTCCCCAGGTCGGTAAAACGAGTACCCAGCTTGTTGGGGGCAATTAGCTAAAATACATTGTAAACCGCTTAGATAACACTCAGTTGATAAGCGGTATAGAAATAAGTGCTATTGCTATTGCTATTGCTAATTGATTTATATTTTAGCACAAGCATTTTTGAATATCAATCCACCTCCTCAGATGCAATAACTGAGTGGCTTAGACTCACTGGGACTCACACCCTCTGCAGGGATAGGAGGCCAATTAAGATGGTCCACCCCAATAGTCTTATGTGGATCCAGATGTATTTCTGATGGCTCTTATGGAGTTTCCTGTTGCCTTGGCAGATGACCCTGTAAAAACTCTGGCTGATCTCTGGAACAAGGAAACAGCTTGGGCAGTGGACACAATTGTTCCTAAGTATCCCTTCCCACAAAGTGGAGCCAAGTGAGCCCCTTGGTTTTACTAGGGATCTGGCAGCAAGGAAACAAATGGGGTGGAGACTTGGACAGCAGACTTGGAGTGAGTCCAACTAAGCATAGGCCAGAGGCCACTGGAAGGTCTATGCCATGGCAATGGTGGCAGTGAAGAAATTAAGCTTCTCTGCCACCATTATGTCTGCACAGTATTATCCAGTGGTGCTGTCTCAAGTGATCAGGGACCTTTTACGCTCTAGTCCACCAAAAGAAAACAAAAACCACTCTACAGCCCACTGTGAAGAATCTGCGAGACACTTTGCAGACAAAATTGCTCAGATTTGCCCTGAGTTGGATGCTATTGCTGAAACAGGTCTAGTAGATGTAATCTTGGCACCTGCTTGCCCTGTATTATTGGATACATTTCAACTGGTGCAGCTTGAGGATGTGTACAGGATCCTTGGTGAAGTGAGACACACCACATATATACTGGATCCCTGCCTCCCTTGCTTTTGAAAGCAGCTTGAGGGGAACTGGGTAAGGGGAGTGGTGAATGCCTCACTGCAGCAAGGACAGCTTTCAGCATGCCTAAAAGAAACTGTGGTAAGGCCACTACTAAAAAAGCCCTGCCTGGATCCCACTACCTTGAATAATTGTCAGCCAGTCTCCAATATTCCATTGTTGGGCAAGGTTCTAGAGCTTGTGATAACCTCCCAGCTCCAAGGGTTTCTGGATGAAACGGGTTATCTAGATCTATTTCAATCTATCTTCAGGCCTGGTTATGGGATGGAAACAGCTCTGGTTGCCTTGGTGTCTAGGTTGCAGCAGTGGCCAGTTAAAGCTTGTGCACCAGCTGTGCCCATTCCTTAAGATATTAGTCCAATACACAACCAAAGGTAAATATACACAAGCTAAGTAGTGTACCCTTGCTTCAGTCCCAGTCCTGTTAAAACACACAATATTCCTCTCCTTCTGATGTGAAAAAACTTCTTTCCAATGTCTGAGGGCTTTAAGGTGATTTTTTAAAAACCTCCAGTCTTCTCTGCTGTTTTGGAGAACAAGGTTTTTAAAAGATGGGTTTTACCCCCAAATTGGGATGATGGTGGAATTGGGGGTGGGGTGAGAGAAGCGAGTTGGTGAGTAGTCACCTAGGGCAGCTAGTTACCTGATTGTTCCCCGAAGGGAAGGGTAGCTCCCTTTTTTGTACTGGGATCCAGAAAAGGTAGTATTACTATTATATTATATTATGCTACATTATATTACTTGATGTTTCTATGTAGACCTTTACCTGTTGCACACATTCACAGGTTGACATTTCACCTCCTCCTTCTCTACCAGCTTAGCTTTATAGAAGTGTAGGTGGGGAAGGGAAAACAAAGGCTATTTGATTAAGTAACTATGTGAATATACATATGTATTGTGGGAATAAAAAAAAAATCCTCCCCAGTGCTGCAGTTATGTGACTAGACAGGAACCAATACAGTGAATACATGCTCACAGTAGAAACAACCCCTTACATCAATGTGGCTACATAATGGGGGTCCCACGTGGCTTTCCAAACTGATTTCAGTTTGGATTAAAACAGGTGTGTGTATCAGTAAAGGTGTCAAACTGGAGCAGAGGCGTTATGTGGTGGAGCTACGACACATCCCTGGTATTTGTTTCAGTAACTGTCTTGTACTCCTCAATAAAGAAATAGATTGCTGAAAACTCAGAGCAATTCAAAAACAGTCTATGATGCAACACGCACTATTTACCAAAGTGAAAGAGGTGGGAGGAAAATTAATTCTGAAACAGATGTCTGGTGGGAAGTGACATCAGATTGACTGCAAACATTGCTGAAAGCTAGTTCCATTTTGGACTTTATTTTAGCTAACAACGATGAAAAGGAACCCAGTCTCTTTATTAGTTTTTATCAGTCTCTCCATTCTAAGCTGTCAGTCTTGATGATTAAACACTATTTCTATTACATCATTTCAACAAGAAATGTTTGAAAGGGCAAAAAAGTATATTTGATGGATCTGAGTCTGAAAAAGGCTTTGCAGTACTGAGTTCTTCTTTCAATACAAAATTACTGGCAGACAGACATGAACAGAGAAGACTCTCCTAAGACTGAAATGATACTTTTTGCTTTAGTTGCTTAAGGATATAGTTTATAATCTTTCTTTTAAAAAACAGTCTTCTCTGAACAATTCAGTCATAAATAGATAAACCAAGAGAAACCTATACATAACTAGAAATTCCAATACAAGACTGATTTCAGCTTTTGATGACCCAAATTTGTGCTTGTGTTGTTGTTGGGGAAAATGAATGCCTTTAATTGTGGCAAAGAAGGAGAAATGAGAGGGAAAAAAAATGAGCCTTTCACATTAAAATGATATCAAAATTAGGCTGCACAGTCCTATACCAAACTGAACTTAGTGGAACTTGCTTTTGCATAGACATGGATAGGATAAGGATAGCAGCTGTAAGAAAATTATGATCCTCAATAATGGACTTTTCTCATGACACCTTTATTATTGCATTGATTTTCATTTATTAAAAAAACAACTGCAATTTAAAGTTACAACAAACATTAACAGAATAAAAATTAAAGCACTGTTCTAGTACTTTAAATCAATAGTCTTATTTGGAGCTTAGGGAATTGTACAGCTTAAAAACTTCAGAAGAACCATGCTGGCTCTTGTCTTCTCTGTCACTTTTTCCAATAGACTCTACATCAAAAGGGTAAATGTCTAAAGAAGAAAGTATTATATTTTCTTGGACACTCTCCATGTGATTCCTACAACTGAAAAATCAGTATTTAATGCTGATTAACAGTCACAACGTTGTTGTCGCATGCCTTCAAGTCCTTTCCAACTTATGGCAATGCTAAGGTGAACCTATCATGGGGTTTTCTGGGGCTGAGGATATTTGATGCACCCAAGATCACCCAATGGGTTTCTATGGCCAAGTGGGGAATCAAATGCTAATCTGAAGGGTCATAGTCCAATGCTCAAACCACTATACCACATTGGCTCTCTAGTCTCAATATTACAGGATACTAAAACCTTTCCCCTTAAGATAGTCATGATTCTGATGTAGAGTGTGTCTTGCAAAAGGCAACTGGCCAGTTCACCAAAGGCATAAGGGTTCTTTTTAGAGGATCTGGAAGCAACAAAAGACACCAATTATAGGTGAAAAAGTCTCAGATTTCTTCAACAACAAGCAGTTTAAACAACATAAGCATGCAAGCAGCATTAGCATACAGTTATAGATGGAATCCACTTATGCTTATCGTGCCTAGATAACATAGACATGGATGTTCTCACCCCAAGCAAAGAGTTCTTTAATTAGATGTTCCAGGAACCCAAGCAGAAGCAGCAAAGAAGACTGTGGTAGCCAATATGCACAGTGCTACAACTGTCAGCCCACACTGAGCTCCCAATCTGACAGAACAGTCCAGGGGGTATTTATATCTCCTGGTCCAGGAGATTTGGCCATCTTCCATAGAATCTTCAAGAGTCCTCACACATCTAGGATAAGCTAACTCCTTTCAACTGTCAAGGTTATCGATCAAATAGACACTTGGAATGTGCTAGATTCTCTCTAACTGTCAAGATGACCAATTAAGTGACTGTCCCCATGCCCACTGTCTAGGGCTACTTTGCTGTTGGTCTCAAGCCAAGGGCAGGTGCTAATTAGCAAGTATTATCTACAACTTATGTTTCGTCTTCATTCCAAGTGAATAAGCATATAAGATAGAGCAAAGAATACAGGGGTCAAAGCAAGTTTAGTGTGCCTAATCAAACAAACTTCTTAGCAGTAGCATACAAGAACTTAAAATATGGAGGAACAAACTGGGGTCAGGACATTCCTACACCTCCTTAAGATTATGATGGTCTTCTGGTTATTTCCTATAGAGAGGGTGACAAAAATAGTAGTGGAGGGGACAGGGCTTTGCTGCTGATCAACTCCTGAACAAGGGTAATATTTAAAGTATTTAACCTCTAGATGATGATGATGATGATGATGATGATGATGATGATGATGATGACAACGACGACGACAACGATGACAGCAACACTTTTTTCCCACTCAAAGTGACTTAAGACTGAATAAAAAACATACAGTAGTAAAAAAGTTCAAAAATGCAAAAGTTAAAAAGAGATAAATGATTTAAACAAATTAAAATCAGTTAAACCAAACAAACACACACACACACACACACACCAGCACAACAAACAGAAAAATCCAGCACATTGTTTAGGTGGAATGGTCCTTATACAATCAATTATAACAGAAAAATCTTTACTCATCTGCAAAAAGAAAGTAAGGAAAGTGTCAGTTTAACTTCTCTAGAAAGAGAGTTCTCGAACTTGAAGGCAGCCAGTGGGAAGACCCTCTCATCTGTTTCCAGCAGCTATACCTGTGAGGGTGGAAAAGAGCAAAGAGCGTACCCAGTAGATCTCAAAGCATGGGCAGGTTCAGAAGGAAGAATATGGTTCTTCAGATGACCCAGACCTGAGCTATATAGGGCATTGTAGGTCAAAAACAGCAAAAGCAGTAGTTCTGATCCAAGTTTCACTTATTGCAAGACCAACAAATCACTTCCATCTAAATGATACCTGTTCAAGATTTCTGTTTTCCATCCATGGGGAGGCAGCCATGGGTATGCAGTTCAGCCCACTCCCCTACTACCATCCTCTCCAAACTGATAAGAAAGGTCTGGAATGAGCTACATGTATGTATTCAGTGATCATGTAGAACTGCATTTTTAAAAGATATGCTCACTTGAATGTAGTTACATGTTCTTTGCAAACCATGCCCATCAACATGAACACATTGCAAGTAGACATGGAAGGATAATTCCAGTGTATCAAAATATTCCAGGTCAAATACTTTCTTTGTTTGTGAAGAACTGAGTATGTTCAACCACCCAAACATCCAGAAGTATATATTAAATTGGATGTGACTGAATGCAACAAAAAGAACTCAAATGACAGAATGCAATCAATCTGTCACTTGTTAATTTGTTGTTTTTGGTTTATTTGGTTTCTTTGTGGAGAAAATAATGCTACACAAAGGCTGAAATTTAATGAAATTGTTTATACAAATTGCATACAGGTGACAACGGCCCTTTCCACACCAGGCAATTAGAACGGGGCAGTGCGTCCTCTCATGGAGGCCATCTGCACCTTGGAGCAGACTAGGAGTGGACTACTTACCAAAGATCCGCACCTCAGTCCACTCCAAAATGACCCTAAGTGTTCCTCCAGCATGTTTTTGAAAGACCGGGAAAAAAAAGTCTTTATTTTCCTGGAATGCGCCATTGCGTTCCTGCTCCCTTGTACAGATTTGCAGGCTCGCACCGATGTGAGCCTGCAATCAGCAGAGGGTGGGCTTTAGGTGTGGCAAGCTTCAGTGATCGGTTGGGACCCACAACCAAGCGGAAGCTGCCATTTTGGAAGCCAGAAGCCACTATTTTGGAAGCTGGAGCCGCCATTTTGGAAGCTGGAAGCCGCCATTTTGGAAGCCAGAGCAGTGCGGATCTACAGACCTCGCACTCCTGCAATTCGCCCTAGGTCAAGGAGGAGGCCTGCAGAAGGGCTTCAGTGACAGTCCACATTGCTTTGGACCCCAGAAGAAGCAGTAGGTAATGGCACGGAGCGATTCCCTCGCCTCATGCAGAAAGGGCCATTGTCATAGAATGAGCTAATACAAAGGTCTACTCTTGCATACAGTACATTCTGCAGGACAAAGATGCATCTGAGGGATTACAATGTCCATTATAGTACACAAGGGTTAATTGAACTATGCCTGGACAGTCCATTTCTGGTCAGTAGCAAAAATGCCTGATTAATTCAAATGAAACCTGGTCTACTTTTTCAATCATGTGCTTTCTCAATTTCAAAAGATTCTGAAGTTGTTTTGTAAAGAGACAATGAACATTTAACAGATATTTTTCACTTTTCAAGCTTCCACCAAGAAGAGGGAGAGATGGACCTTGCTCTCTTATTGTTCTACAAGTGGCTGTGAATAATTATATAATTAAGGTAAATTGCATCATTTAAGTGATGTCCTCAAATTACAGTTAAAATACTTGAGATGGTGGCATATATTACAGTAAAAGAACCCACACCTTATAAACCAGGGATGGGAAGTCATGTGGATAAACACTTTTTTAGCAGTTTTAACACTCTGAGTAATGGCCAAAGAAATTTTTTTTTTACATTCATGTTTATGTACTGCAAGCAAATACAAAGATTATATAAACTTGAGCAGTGGACATTGTACATATTAATTGGCTTTCCAAGAGGAAAACTGTAGATGTAAAAACCTCTGAATAGTTTTGGCTATTTGAACAATAGTCTAGACATCACTTAATAAAATCCACTAAAGTCAAAGGATAAAGCATCTTTACAACTTAGCCCTTCCATTTTTTCACAGTGAAAGAGCAGGCAACATTTCATTATCCTAGTAGTACTTTGGCATACCAAACAGCTATTCTAAATGACTAGGAATGCAATATGAATCCTAACCAAAAGAGAGAGAGCCAGTCTGTGAGTAACAACATGTCCATGCCTCTCCGGGTCATGGAACACATTGAGACAAGCAGCTGCAGAGACATATTCAGGATCCTGTCAGGAACCTGTAGCAGCTGTCTGTCTTAACGTGCCCCCATGACTGGTAAAGGAGTGGACGCATCATCACCTTCCACCCCATTTTCCAGCACTTTAGAAACAACTGTGTTGGAAGAGGGCTGTGATGCTTCACAGGTAGAATTATTAATTAATTAATTAATTAATTAGAATAATTATCATGTCTTTAGCCAAGGTTATAATATCATAATCACTGAACAGAATGCCAGCAATTGCCTTTAAAAAAAGTCAACATCCTCATCTAATTACAAGGCAAAACTAAATGTAAAGAAATATCTGGCTGGTATTCTTTTGGCATCATATACAAACATAAGTCCAACTTCACTTGTGTATAACTTTTTTTTTGGGAGAGGGGTCATTGTAAAGACTGGCATTCTCTTCCTCCCTTACATAATGTCCAAAACCCCCTGACAATCCATCCTTCTTCAGCACCCCTCCTTTGTGGACATATGGTGATGGGAGACAGCTGAGAAGCATCTGGCTATGGGGCTATGTCCCAATGTACACTGATGAAGACATCTTCCAGAATCTCCTAGGGAGTCTTCTGGAAGTCCTAAAAGATGATGATGTTTTGTGTCTGGCCACAGTCACATAGCCAGATGCTTCTCATCCATTTCCATTTTTCTCTGGGTATTACATGGCCATGGAGGTAGAGGGTAGTGAGTCCTGCTGGAGTGTGTTTGTGTGTGTAGGAAATGTGTCATACCTACACCATGGCAGCATTTTATGGTGGATCTCCCAGTCCAGGATTTCAGCATAGTAGTTTTCAAATGGTGTAAGAGCTTCCACATCAGACTTGCATAGTGTAAATCATTGCCTACATAGCTATATGGCAATTGTACTACACTACCTTTGCAACTGTTTCCCTCATAGTGAATGCACAATGCAAATAACATTAATGAAAGTGCAGCTCATTCTTGTCTCTAAATTCCACTTAGGACTCATGGAATCAACTGGCAAATTAAAGGCAAAAATCATATGACATCCATAGATCTACTGGGCTCCAAGTAGATTGATGTGACTTTGAGATCCTGTAATATTAGGTTCTGAGAAGAGCGAAGTGAAAGAGTCAGAGGGGCACACATTAATGCAAGAGCTGCAAGTGAGTCACTGCTGTAATTAGTGTACATCTGGACTTCCCTGAAAACCCTTTGACAATTCTCTCTCTGTGCTTGTTGTTGTTGTTGCTATTGTTGTTGTTCTTGAACAATGGCATTGCTGTGAAGTCCAGGTATATTATTTCCATATCAACATATGGACATCCTAAAAACTGGCAGATGTACAAGGTAGACTCCACAGACTTCGTGAAAACTGCCTACTGGTTCAGTGACACACTATCATGCACTTGTCAAAAAAATGAAACTGCTTGTGCATTACACTTGTAAAAATCTGCTTGCATGGCCATTAATGAAATACGACTATGGCGAAAAATTTACGGCTGCTAACTTAAGTGACCCCATGCATACATATGTCACCAACAGGTTTCATGTGACAATATACAAAATGATATGATCCTTAAGATGTTGGAACCTTTACCTTTCCACCTCCTCCCCTGCCCAAGTGGGACAAATATTTCCTGACTCTGGCTGTTTCACATATGAACCAGAATGATAACTGATGAGACAATGTAACACAATTGGCTGGTATCCTGTTGGTGAATTAATGATGGCATATGACAGACATGCCATTGTAACTCCCTTCTGGGGCCATTGAGGAGGATGGAATTCTATTCCAACCATGCAATGATCAAAAGAACTCCTAAAACTACCTTCTGGAGGACTCCATATAGTAAAATGATGTATTCTCACACATTCTCCCTCCACCTATCCACCCAGGAACAACAAAAAATTAAAAAGTGGGTTTCTTAATTTTTTAAAAAAGTATTTTTGATTGGAAATGTTTCCTTTTGGTTGGAAGTTTCTTTGATTGGAATCTACCGGTAATTCTTGTGCATTTCAAGCAGCGCTTGAAAAGTGTCAAAAACAGACCTGACAAGTTCTTTTTCTGTTCAAAGCAAGTTGTCAAAACTTCAATTGGACTACATTTTTCTTTTTTTAAAAAAATATCTTTATTAGAATAAAACAACATAAAATATAAGATACAGAAAAGAAAGAAATCCAAATTATACATACACAAAACAAAACAATACATAAGACAATAACTAAACTAAATCATTAAATTAAACAATACTATCTAACACAAATTAAAAAGGAGGTTCTCACCCGGAGCATACAGCTTTTAGTGGAGTAATGAACTTTTAAAGGTAATCCAATATATATTGTTAGTTATTAATGTTTAATATTAAAAATTTAAACTAAAGAGTCAATAATGTAAGAGCAATATAACTTCATTCCTATTCATTCCTGGACTACATTTTTCATATATTGTTAAAAGCAATGCTTAAAGACGTTAAAACCTGGGAGAAGGGTGTAGCTCAGTGGAGAACTTGTAAAACTTTCCTTGATTGGATTACTACTGTACTGTGATATTAAAAGCAGGGCTTGAAAGGTGTTGAAAACAGAACTAGGAAAAGTTTGTTTATTTGTTTGTTGGTTGTTGGTTTAATGCAGAGGTTAGAAAACTTGATTCTTAATGACACCACCAGAACTCACGCACTCTAACGTCACTTGAATCTGTCCATACATCTCAGGTTTTTGACCTGGAAACTTGGAGCCTGGTCTGCTTCTGTCTTGGCAATCCTTAGCTATAGCTTTCTCATACTTCTCTGTTGCTTGTGCATAAAATATGGATAGATTTTGTGACTTGTAAGGTAGCTCAAGACCATAAGAAGAGCTATGCTGGTTCATATCAAAAGTCTAGGGCTCTTTTTGCAGACCAGTGTCCTTCCAGCATGAGGATGCCAGAGAAGCAGGACTACAATGATGCTTCTGCACAACATCATCGCGGTCCTATCCTTCTCCTGCTGTCAATGGTGTGATAGCAGAGTAAATCATTGATAGGTTTTCCCCTCAATGACCCCCAATCACACAACTCTCCTGCACTTACCTGCCCTGGGAAAGGCTCAGAAGCACAATGGAGGTACTTTCTGCCCCAGCACAGCATGGAAAAGTGCCTGACTATGTATGTCCATTATGCTCCCTTCCACAGGGAGACAGTCCAGTGCGGAGGGTAGTGTTACCATCAAACCTCCTTCCTGACAGAGACACTATCAGAATTGTGACCAGAGGGCAATGTGATAAGGTAAGGTTTGGAAAGGGCCAGGTATGCTCTTTACACAGAAGCCAAACAGTTGCCCACAGGAAGCTCACAAGCATGGCATAAGAACTGCAAAATGGCTTCTAGTGGTCTTCAATCTGATCCTCGGGTTGGTGTTTTGTTTACACAGGTGGAAGCCACTCACCCAATATCATTTAAGGAGGTGCCTATGCCACAGTCCTGAGTCACCACTGTTGGCCCTAAGCAGAGCTTGGAAAATTCCTTTTGTGGACAAACTGCCAGAATCTTCTGGCCAGCACAATCCCTGGGAGTTTAAGCCCCACCACTACATTTTCAAAGCTCTGGCCATAAGTTGTTTGCTAGATTTGAGAAAGAATCCTCTCTATAATAGAAATTTTCCCCAGGGTGACACTTCTGCTAGGAAGCTTAAGCTCGAGAGAGTATTATGATGAGCAGTACTATGATAAGTAATACTGTCTGTTATGGCATATTTTCTACATGAGCATATTTTAACCAGGAAAATGTTGCTTTTGTTAATTCAGAATTTGTTCCTTCATTCTGTATTACTAAAATTGTCATGTACAATACATAAACCAAGCATGACAGTAGAACAAGGGATGCAATGATTGTGTCTGCTGTTGTAAATTAAAGCTGTTTGTAGGGATAGAACAAAAGTATTTATTAAACCCAGTGATGCCATGATTAACTTTTCTCAAATCAACAGAGAAGAATCTCATATTGAGTTGTATGTGAAATGTAGACCGAATGAAAGGAAGTTGCTCCAGCACAAGGTGAAAGTTTGCAATTAGAAAAGTAGTGGATGGCAGTTATTATGTCCACTGGGCAGTTAGTTCATTTTGGTTTTGATCCAAAATTTTCAAAAATTGTCCTAGAAGCTGAATGGTACCATATTTGTGCCCATTGCCTACAACTGCTTTGTTCCTTCATGGAAACTTCCCAGGAACTGGTACTGGTCCACAGGCCAGTACATTGAGTAACATTGACCTAGAATACTAAAACCTAGAAGGGACTTTTCCCCACTGACAGAAGCCATCATTGAGTCAGAGGGAAGGGTACACCCCTCCCACTGTGGTCAAAAATTGCTACAGCTTAAAAAGGCCATGTATTTCAGCATAAACTTGGACTGGTGGTGACAACTTCTGGCCCAAGGGAAGAATCCAGGCACTGGACCTCCATAAATAATCTGCTACCCAGTGGTGGTGCTTGTCAACGCCAGGGCATGGTGGGCAGCCAAGAGCCGGTTAGCATGGCTTGTTACAAATAAGGCAGGCAATAAATAAAAGAGCTTTACTTCAGCAAAACGGTAATGAACAGATAAGGCAGGCAATAAATCAAAGAGCTTTCTGCAGCAAAGAGATTCCCTGGCAGTTACGTCACAGCCAGGCAAAACAGCAGTCAGTCCACGTACCACAGAGTTTGTCTTTAAGCAAGAGAAGTTGAGAGACGACGCTCCAGCAGGTCGGGCAGTGTTCCGGGAGGGGAAGCAAGGGTCCACACTAGCCCAGCAGGTACACCCAAAATGGACGGATGTGAGCTGACAAAGACCCAAAACTGAGTGAGTGCCTTTTGTAGGCAGGCAACTCCCCCAGGTGCTATCTCAGCTGGAGCCTGATTGCTTGGCGTTTTTTACTTAAACGCTCTGATCTCCTGAGAGCACTCTTTTGCTCCCGATGCTGCTGGTAAGTAGGCACCTGTTCTGGAATCTCACTGTCTGACTCTTCTGGCTGGGCTGGGTCTGAGGCAGCCCCTGGCACTGGAGCCAAGGACTCTGTGGTCGGGGTGGGCTCTGCTGGTGCAGCAGGCTCCATGGCTTTGAAGTCCTCTGGTTCAGACTCAGAGCTTGAGTCCTGGAGTGCCAGGGTCCTGACAGTGCTACAATATAAAGAGTGACTCTCCCCCACCTGCTCTCCATCTATTCCTATAGCATTCATTGAATTAGCCAGCTTTTACTGTTGTTGTTGTGCACCTTCAAGTCATTTCCAACTTATGGCAGCCCTAAGATGAATCTATGACAGGCTTGTGATGTGTTCAAGGTCACCTAGTGAGTTTCCATGGCTGAGTGGGAAATCAAACTCTGGTCTCTAGGGCCATAGTCCAACACTCAAACCAGTATACACTTGGCCATCCACATTCATTAGGGTTAGGGGCACAGGACCCTCACAAAAGTGGAAAAATTGCTAATATCAATATTTGTGTATTTGTTTCTTGGAAGCAGACTGAGTCATGATAGGAGAGTGGGTACCCAGGGTCCAAACCAAGTTAGGGAAAGAAGAGGGAAAGGAAAGGGTCATCATGGTGATCCTTTATTTCCTTTCTCACACACCGCTCCTTCCTTGGGTTTGGGAGGCATTGTGAGAAGGTTTGTGGTGCTGATAAATCAGGATGAGATCCATCCACAGCTGGACAAGCAGTGGTTGGTGAAGGAGGAGGGAGGATTTTAAATGGCTGTGCAGCATGACTGGAGCCTTCAATAAAGAAGGTTCCCTTGGAAAAGAAATACCTGAGGTGGTAGGGGGGCAGGTGTTGCAGAAACTCATAAATGATCAAGTCGGTGAAAGTCAAACCTGCAAATGTGGAGGGTTGACTGCACTATGTTGGTTCTAGAACATATGATGTCCCCCGTGTCACATTTTCAGGACTAGGCAGCATTTTCTCTGCAGTTATTTTCTTCATTTTTCTCCATAAAAAGTAAGGGCCAATATCCTGAATAGCATTCATAACTATGTAAATGCAGCTATGAAAGACCTAAGAAATCAAGCCCCAAAACCCATCTCTAGTGAGCTGCTCTGAGCAACAGTGGTCTGTGGGGTGTTCAAGTGGGTGTTCATGTGGGATGCTTCAGAATGACAGCTGCCTCCCACTCTCAAGCTGAGGTATAATGAAGAGAAGCAAAATCTCTTCATTTTACTCATCACACTGTAGTTCAGGGATAAAGGCGCATTGGGCTCATCATCCTGAAGTACCCCATTCAAACATACTGCAGATCTCTGTCACTCCTGGTGGTTCCCTAAAGTTTAATGTGGGTTGCAGGGGAAACACACATGCCAACAGTACCATGATCATGAATACGTAACATAACTGAATACAGCGCAGTTACGGATCTGTAGCTCTAGATCACGAATCTATACCTGCAATGCAGGATGCCAGCCAATATTTCTACACATAGATATTGTTTTCTGAGCATAAAAAGCTGTTTCCTGCATAGCAAATGTAGTAGTTGTAGAACTATTCCACAAAAAATCTCCCAACCTCAAATAGTCTTTGGAGACTGCACCATTTTCTTGTAGTGAGAAGAAAATTGTTAAATGACTCACTCATTCTTTCAAGAATGAAACTAGCAAATATTTACATCCTATAATAAAATTAATTTAAACAATTTAAAATGTGAAACAGTAGAAAGTAATGTACAATCTAAAACATATTAAACAATCCAACAAATCATCTAACAGGTTACAACAGTTTAAGCCATATATATGTACAAAGTAGATAAAATCAGTACACATACACACATCCCACCAAAAACTTGAATAAAGAGCCACATTTTAAACTAGGCACCAAAATGAAACCAATGCTAGAGCCAGCTGGAATCCTGGGCAAGAAAATAATTCGATAATCATATAGCTGGAGTAGCATTTGTGTTTGCTTTTTGTTGTTGTTGTTGTTGTTGTTGTTGTTGTTGTTGTTGTTGTTGTGTGCCTTCAACTGATTTATGGCAGCCTTAATGTGAACCTATCATGGGGTTTCCTTGGCAGGATTTGCACTTATCCAAGGTAGCTGAGTGGGTTTCCATGGCTAAGCAGAAATTCAAACCTTGGTCTCCAGAGCACTAACAGGGAAATCTCTCAATCTTGCTTCCCTCCCCGCTCATTCAATGGCCTTTCCATCTCAAGTGTGAAGAAATCTGTGAATTTTGGTGAATTTCTTTTAAAAGGAACTGAAACAAAATATTCTCCCCATTTGTACCTGCCACATTCAGCAGAATCACTGGAAAGGACCACACTGGTACCTGTCTTGTTTGCAGAACTTCTTAGGGTCGAGGGGAAGGGTAGCAATCCTAATTCAGCACTATCATCATTAAATACAAAGGGATCCATGTTCATAATTTCTAACAGTTGAACACTAGGCCCAATTTTGTCAGTTTTAGTTTACCGTACACTAGCTTTTTTTTTTTTTTAATATCCATTCCAAATTTTTTAAAATGTGCAGGTTTTGGTAAATTCATGACTAGAATCCAGCTGCAATGTTGTATTAAAGTAGACCTGTAAAATCAATTGTTAACTGGTGAATCAACACATAAGTAAATCTCATTGATTATATAGGCCTACTCCAATAGGGATTACCAGAACTATTCAAATCTTTATTTTCCAGACATGAACTGAACTGAAATTCTCAGCTATCCCCTAGCACTTCCCAACTTTAACTTGAGAAGGGCAACCATTCAAAGCAAAATGGGGAGGCAGGAAAGACAAACCTGACTTCTGTTTTATTAATTACACACCCAGAGAGAAGCAGAGAAAAAATTGTACTTGGCAAAGTCATCCTTAATATAGGAGAGCATGTGAGTAAAATTTGGATATTTAGCCATCCTATCAGCAAAAAGACATCTGATAATTTCTTTTTTTTATAAATATTTTTATTAGATTTTGTTAAAAAGAGAAAAAAAACGTTCCAGAGTTACATATTTCATATTTTCCATATTTTCTTCCCAAAGCAATATCATCCTATTATATACAACTAATATCTGCCTATTTCCCCCCACAATACTCTAGTGTATGATATTTGATACATAATACATAAAACGTAATACATAATACGTAATACATAGTTGGCACTTGATCAAAATTCAAAATTACTTCATAATTAACTTGACTGGAATGAAGTACCCTCCCCCCCCAAAAAAAAAACCTTCACCCCCCCCGGGCCGGAAACAGTTTGTTACATTGATTGGGGGAAAAAAGAAAAAGAAAATTTTTCTCCCCAACATAATTGATTCCCACCTCCAGTCGTATCATTAACATAAACCTTGGTTGTGTTCCTCATTTCTTTTGTTAAGAAAAGGAAAAAACCTTATCCATATAATTAGTAAATATCTCTTTCCACATAAATATGCCAGGAGCTCTTTCATTCTAATGCAAATACGGGATTGCAAATACACCAGCAGCAAAAGTACCCGGTACAAAATAGCGACTTCCTTTATAAATTAGCTTTAACATAGTTAAATAGGGGGCACCAGACTACATAGAATTGCTTAGTGGTTTTATATTGAAGCATAAAGGTAAGCTTATCCAATTCTGCTATCTCCAGAAGCTTATTCCACCATTTCTCCTCGTGGGGAATAGTTTTCTTTCGCCAATGTCTAGCCAGAACTATTCTGGCTGATATAATCATACGCCATATTAGTCGTTGGATGTGCCTATTTGGGGTACATAAATTTATCATTCTCAATAAGAAAATTTCTGGAGTTAGCTCTACACTAATACTCAAAACTCTTTGAATTTTAGTTTGAATTTTAAACCAGAATTTTTTAACCTTATTGCACCCCCACCACTGATGAAAAAACGTTCCCTTTTCTTTATCACATTTCCAACATAAGTCTTTATTATTCTTTGAAATTTTAGCTATCCTATCTGGAGGGAGATACCATCAAAACCATAACTTAATGACATTCTCTTGGAGGTAATAAGACCTGGTGAATTTACACACATTCTTCCATGCTTCAATCCAGTTATCTAATTCTATAGTATGTCCAATATCTTTAGCCCACCTAATCATGTAATCCTTAATCACCTCGTTTTCTAGGTCAAGTTGAAGTAGATATTGGTAAAATTTTGACAATAGACCACGTTCCCCATTTCTCATAATTAATTCAATTTGGGAGGGATTAATTACAAAGCCCCCTTCTTTAAGGTCTTTTTTAAATCTTTCCTTTAGCTGTAAATAGGGGAACCATTGTATGGTAATTCCTTCTTGTTCCAGTTGGATGCGGTCCTTCAGACAAATCTGATCTTTTTGTTTGAAAATTAAATCCTTGTAATTGGTCCATTTTATATCTCTCCTTAGAGTTTGGATAGAGAAGGCTTCTAGCGGTGATACCACCATTGGAATTCCCAAACCTAAATGGTGTCTGATTTTAACCCAAAAATCAAATAGAGATCTACGAATGACATGGTTCCTAAATAATTTGGGTGCTTTTTTTTGTTGGTACCATAGATAATAATGCCACCCTAGCGGAAGATCATGACCTTCTAGAATCAATAATCTAGGGTTGTCCAATAAAATCCAAGGTTTTGTCCATGTCAAACAGCTGGCTTCGTAATATAATCTGATATTGGGTAAAGCCAATCCTCCATTTTCTTTTTTATCTGTCATAGGTCCTATTTTAATTCTTGATAACTTCTTTTGCCATAGAAATTGAGATATGCCTTTCTCACATTCCTTAAACCATTTAGATGGAATATTAATCAGTAACATTTGGAATAAGAACAGGAGCCTTGGTAATACGCCCATTTTAATTAAAGATATCCTACCCATTAAAGATAGGTCTAATTTTCCCCAGATTTCTAATTTCTTCTGAATTGCTTTCCATGTCACTTTATAGTTGTTTTGAAATAGTTGACTACTATTGGTGGTAATCCAAATCCCTAAATATTTAACTTTAGTGGTTGATTGTATTCCTGATGTAATTTCTAGCTTTTTGATCTCATCTGCTTTCATATTCTTGGTGAGTATCTTAGTTTTTTGTTTGTTAATCCTGAGTCCTGCTACTCTCCCATAGCTGTACAATATTTCCAATAACCGACCAATTTGGTGAGTAGGATTTTCTAAGTATAACACAATGTCGTCCGCAAAAGCCTTGTATTTATATTGGTCTTTCCCCACTTTAATACCTTTAAGAAGGTCATTGTGTTGGATATCATTGAGTAAAACTTCTAATGTCACAATAAAGATTAAAGGCGACAACAGGCACCCTTGACGAGTACCTTTCCTGAGGGGAAAAATTCTCACATCTTTCAGAATTGACAAGCAAGTGGGTTACCTGATCAGAGTAGATCAATTTCATCCACTTTAAAAAACCTGACCAATTTTCATCTTATCCATTACTGCTAACATAAATTGCCAATTCAGGTTGCCGAACGCCTTCTCTGCATCTAAAAAAATCAGAGCTCCTTTCTTTTCATTGTGAACATGGAAATACTCAATGACATCTATCGTAGATCTTACATTATTTCTCATAAAGCGATTTGGAAGAAAACCACTCTGATCTTCCCCTATATAAACATGGAGGATCTTTAATCTCTGCGCCAAGATAGCACTAAAGATCTTATAATCCTCATTGAGAAGAAAAAATGGGTTAAATTTTTTGGCCGTCGGATATTCTTCCTCCGTTTTTGGAATTAATGTTATACTTGCCTCCTTCCAGCTTGGGGAACTGTGCCCTCACTAATAATTGCATTAAATGTTTTCAACATGGGTATCAACAGAACCTCCTGAAAGGTTTTATAATAACTTGCTGGGAGGCCATCAGGTCCTGGCGCTTTATTAGGTTTAGCCCGTTCGATTGTCTTTTTTTTAATTTCACCTAATGATATCGGTTTGTTGAAGGCTTCTCTGTGTTCTGATGACAATTGGGGAACATTTTTATCCTTAAGATACTGGTTGGTATTTTAAACACTAGCAATTTAGGAGAGCCATACAATTTTGGTAAAAATGAACAAGATTTTTAATGATACTTTCTCTATCTGTATGTACTCTAGTACCTTTTTTAATGCCATTAATTGCTCTTTTCTTCCTCTCTCTGCATATCCTATATGCCAGCCAGCGGCCAGGCTTGTTGGCATTTTCAAACCAGTTTTGTTTTACAAATCTCATTTTTTTTCCCATTTGTTCCATTGCCATTGCATCCTCCTCAGTTTTTTATTCTCTGGAGTTTGTTGCAACCTCTTTTCTATTTCTTAATCTCTTCCGATAGTTTGTTCATAGATTCATTTTGCTTCTTCTTTAGCTCTGCTTGTTTCTGTATAAATAGCCCCCTTATCATCGCCTTCGACGCATCCCAAACCGTAGTTGTTGCAACTTCATTATCCATGTTCTCTTTGAAGAAAAATTCTAATTCTTTTCTGCAGAGCTGTACTACATTTTCCTGATACAAAATACTATCATTTAGTCTCCAATTCCATCTTTTCCCAGCCATCTGCATGTGAACAATTACTGGATTGTGATCGCTGAAGGTTTTGGGTAATTTAACTGCTGATTTTATCTTGTTCAACATTGTCTCAGAGATCCATATCATATCAATTCTGGACCATGTACCATAACGATTCAAAAAAAAAGTATAATCTTTCTCTGAGATGTTTATGTCTCCAAACATCCCTAAATTTTATACTCGTACACCAACTTAAAGAAATCGTTGGGAAATTTCCCCTGATTACTCAAGTGGTGTGTTTTAGTTCTGTCCAGCTGTATATCAACCATGTCATTCAGGTCTCCCAAGAGACATAGTTGTTCATATGATTGCTCTTTTAACCTCCTCGCTAGATCTTTATAAAAACTTGCCTTAGCATTACATGGAGTATATACTCCTACCACAAGAATCTTAATCCCATTATATTTAATTTCTACACCCACAAACCTTCCATTTTCATCACTGAATCTTACAGTAGGGAATAGATGTGATTTAACATATAGCGCAACCCCTTGTTTCTTAACTGTGGCAGCTGATACAAATACCTCTCCTAATCTCGTGACCTGGAGAGTTTTTGTATCTTTGGCTTTAATGTGGGTTTCCTGCAAACAACTAAGTTCTGAGTTTAGCTTCCGTAAATAATGGAAAATTTTCTTCCTTTTAATCACGGAGTTCAGGCCATTTACATTCCACGTTAAGATTGTTGGCATTATTTTCCTCCTGAGGCAATTGCAACCAGTTCATCTATATTCATATCTAGTAAACCTAGTATCTTGACCCTTGTCTTTATCCTTAGTTTCTTCTTCCGCACATTCATCCTTTGCTTCTGGTTTTTCTCTTTGTGCTACTCCTACCAAGTCTTGGTCCACTGAGTCCATATTTCTTCCTCGTGGGTATCTACTTGTTCGGGGTGGGGGCGGACTTGATCTTCTTATTTTTTCACCAAATTTCTCCAGAAAGTCATGAGCCTTATTGATTGAGTTAAACCGGAATCTCTGGTGTTCGTAGTCCACAACCACCCCCTCAAGACTATCCCATCTAAATGGAATCTTGTAGTCCTTTAACTTTGAAACCAGGAAGTCATACTCTTTTCTTTTACGCAGGATTCTAGAAGGGATTTCCCTCAACAAATAAGTTGTCTACCTTTTTCAAACAGTGGTGAATGATTGTGTTCTTCAACAATCTTATCTTTTGTAAAGCGTTTGATAAATTGGACTACCACATCTTGAGGAAGATTTTTTTTTTTTTTTTCCACAGCTGATTGGACCCTGTAAACCAAATCTATTTTATTTTCCATAATATCCTTTTCTACCTCCATGAAATTGGCAAATAGTGTAACCATCTTTTCTCTAATATTCTCTCCCCCCGCCAAACCTCTAATCCGCAACCAAGAATCTTTTTGTTTTTGCTTCAATAGAGCAGGCTTATCCAGTTGGTTTTCTAGTTGCTTCTCCACTACAGAAGAGGAAGAGCTCACTTGCTGTTTTAATTTCCCAATCTCCTTCTTATTAACCTCGATATCCTCTCTATTCTGTATCACATCTTTCTGAATCTGAACTAGCATATTCCACATTTCTTTCATTTGCCCCTTTAACTCAGACATATCATTTTTAATATTTGTCATAAAATTCCTCATTTCTTCCATACATTTCTTTTGAGAATCTGAGGGGTCCCCTGTGGAATCTCTTCTTGCTGAAGTGTCTGAGGTAGCACCACGCACTTTGCCAGACCTCGTTGTCTTGTTCTTTCCTCTCTGCTTCTCAATTAAATATACAGTCAAGGGCTACACTAATAGACCAGATTATACTACCAATATCAGTACATATCTATTACCCTCTATTAGTAAATGACCTGTACATAACATGACACGTGTATATGTATACATACATAGACAAATATATATTCATATACATACACATATACCCATACAATATGCAATATATCAGTATATAATAACAACAGAATGTAGATATCAGTATTGGACAATTTGTTAAGTACAAGGACTCACAGAAGAAGCCACCACATTTAGTTTCATGTAAACAAATAATAAAGCATTTTCCAAAATCCAAAATGGGTTTAACAGTTTATATATTTTAAAGGGGTTTTTTTAGCACAAAAAAAGAAAAAAAGAAAAAAAAATTAGGTTATCACTTTTTTAGCCCAGAGAAAAGTTTGAAGATTAGTATTTGTTGATAAAGACACTATAGTTGGGGAATAGGAAGATGAAGTGAAGGTGAATTGCATAAGACAATAAAATTGAAGATAATGGCTCAAAGGAAGGGAGGGGAAGGGAATTCTATCACTATTCTAAACACAAAATATCCACACCAGCCCTCCTTCTCTCCTCTCCTTTAGAAACCTCTTCCCTTCGTTCCTCATTCCTTGTCCTTCCATACCATGTGTCTTATTCTTTTTCTCCCCGTTCCCCCACATCCCTAAGCCTTCATTTTTGCTTTCTTTATGTTCCTTCTTCAGCTTTTTCAACTCTACGTACCCTTTAACTCCTTGCTTGCTCTTCCCCTGGTGCCTCCTTACTCCTCACTCCTCACTCCCCTGCTCACTCTCACTCGTCATGTTCGTGTTCGTTCTCCGTATGCTTCTCGTTCCTTTACCCCTCTCTGGTTCCCTCTCACCTCTCTCTTTCACTCTTCTTAGATTCCTTTTCTTACTCCACCCTTAGCCAAATTCGGTACTTTGTAGCCCTCAATTTCTTTATTTTGGGTTTAGGGGCCCAAGCAAAAGGGGAAAACAGCAGAATGTATGGAAGGAAAAAAAATGCTGATTCCGCCCAGGATCCACCCGTTGTGCGTTTGTCACTGCGCGCCGTCTATTTATAACTATCCATTCTCCACGCCTGTGACTGCACCATCAAAAATCAAATATAAACCTCCAATAAAAAAGAAATTCAAATCTCTGCTAACCACAGAGTTGGGTGGGGTCCGGTGGTAGGGATAGGGGCGGATTAACCCACCTGAGTGGACACAGATGGCTGCTGGGAGCAGCTGCTACAACTGCCTCGTACCAGCGAGAAAAAAAAACCAAGCCTCACAAGAGAGTGGCTGGCATTGCCGCCGGTTGGAGTCCTTTCTGCACACCTCCCCAGTGTGCAGACAAATCAAGCTAAAAAAAACAAACAAGTAATTTAAGCTTGACGGGCTGTGTCCACCGCGAAGCTCAGGCGGAGCACCCGAGGTTCATGCCTCCCTTCCTCACACTGGAACCGGAAGTCCATTTTTCCCCTTCTATCCACAATCTGAGAATTTCAACTGATGAAAAATATAGCCTCACTTATATGAATGTGAGCTGGCTAGTCTTCTTGTATGACAGCAGTACTGGGACAGCAGCCCTAGCTTCCAGTGCATTTCCAACACACAATTTAAAGTGTTAGTTTTAATTTTTAAATGTTTTGTTCCCAAATTACATGAAGGACTGCCTTCTGTTACTCCAGCCAACCTTTGTTCTAAGGGCATTAGCACTCACCTACCAGTGCCAAGAACAGAAGGCTGGTGAATGCTGGAGAAAGGCCTTATCACTAAGGCCCTTTCCACACAAGGACGGCATTCCGGCATGAGATCGTGAGATGGGTGAGACCACGACTCTTCCACAAGATGTCATCACAGTCCTGTCCTTCTTGCATGCCAGCCACCATGATCGCGGGGTAAATCATTGACAGATTTTCTCCATCAATGACCCATGATTGCATGATGCTCCCACACTTAATTGCCATGCAGAAGGGCTGGAAGCATGATGGAGGTGCTTCCTGCCCCAGCACAGCATGAGAAAGAGCCCAACTGCCCTGCAGAAGGAAGAGGCATGTCCCTCGTGTTCCTTTCTGCATGGAGCTGGTCCAGAGCAGAGGGAAGCATTCCTGTTGAGTTCCCTTCTTGACAAGGGCACTGCCAGGATCATGACAGGACAACAACAGGATAAGGTAAAGTGTGGAAAAGGCCAAAGAGTTTCATCAGATTCCTTTTTGCCATCTTCTATTGTCTTCTTTTGCAATTTCATCAGGTTCCATTTTGCAAATCTTAGAAAAACTTTGAAGACCCACCTGGCTTGGCTATCTTTTACATAGATTTTGAGCTGCTGGATTACTTGGGTTTTTTTTCCTTATTGAATGTTTATTGATTGATTTTAATGTGTTTTGCATTTTTCTTACATTGTACACTACCTTGAGAGACTCTTGACCACCTGCTGCAGAAGAGGACGGGTGATTGCACACATAAGGAATATGGACACAAGCAGATCCTTCACCCATCTATTTGCAGACAGCCTGAGATTTCCTGCTATGCTGTACAATGTGTGAAGGGAAACTATGTGAACAGATCATCAGATTCTCAAAATATGCTAACATTATAAGCTGTCATAGATAGATCAATGTGTTTATACCAACAACAGACATTTGGCATTGTTGCCTTCTGTTATATGCAATAAGTAGTGTAAATAATTCATTTCCTAATCTCTTCTGAGTCAGAGTGCAGCAGTAGCTGTGATAGTCAAGTGTGTTAAAAAACATATGTCTGGAAGGGTCATCTCTATGTGCAGGTGAAGGAAGAAGGCAGCATAGCAATCAGGGAACAGGGAAAGTGCAAAGGCATAAATTGAACTTTTCCAGAGCTGAAGGGTAAAAGAGATCAGACATACTTTATGTCAGAGCTGCCACAACATTACGTGACACTGAAAATGATGCCAAGAGAATACAACAGTGTCAATTTCCAAAAGCATACAATTGTGCCCCCAAGGCACAGCATCAGCTTCAACTCACAAGATGTTTTTGTATGCTGACACAGAGGACACCTTTGAAGTATTAGGATGGTCTGCACCACAAGTGCTAAATAACAAAAGGAGTTAATTTTTTTCTTTCTTTTTTAAAAAAGAGTGCTTTGCCCTGCATTATTAAAGGGACAAAGGACTTCAGGGTAGTTATAACAATAACAATAGCATGTGGATTTTTATACCACTTATCAGCTAAGTGCTTTCTAAGCGGTTTACAATGTGTTAGCAAATTGCCCCCACAACAAGCTGGGTACTCATTTTACTGATCTACTGAAGGATGGAAGGCTGAGTCAACCTGGAGCCTGGCAGGATCGAACTCACAACCTTGTGGCTGCATTACTGGCATTTAACCACTGCACCACCAGGGCTCCCTACATGCACATGCATGTAAGTACATGCACACTTTCCTGGAAACAGGATCCACTGAAAGTAGTGGGACCATTTGAGTACGCATGCTTTAGACTGGACTGTATGGAAAGCCCTTTCTTTCTTTCTTTCTTTCTTTCTTTCTTTCTTTCTTTCTTTCTTTTTTTTCTTTCTTTCTTTCAAAAAAGTCTGAAATTAGATTTAAGGTGCATTGGTTGTTATGTTTTATGTCTCCACAGGATATTATCTCATCATGAACATGGTTATCTCATCATGAAATACAAGTGGCCCTGAGTTCTCAAAGGTTATGGCAACAGAGCATAAATGCTGACAAGTTCTTCCCTAAGCTGCTCTGTCTTTGAACACAGCCTAAGAGGTGGACTGTGGCCATTTCCGCACTACACTGTTATAGTGCTATTCTTACACTTTCAACGTCCTGTGGAATTCTGGGGTTTGCAGTTTATTGAGGCCAAAGAGCTCTCTGGCTGAGAATTCTAAATGCCCCTCCCTCAACTGCAATCCCCAGGATTCCATAGGATGTTGAAAGTGGAATAGCAGCACTATAACAGTGCAGTGCGGAAATGGCCTTTGTCTCAGTTGGCTGAATGCTGGCCTACCTAAGTAAAAAGAGGCCCATCCCCAGAATGATGGCCACCAGGCAACTTACTGGCCATATAAACTGTGCCTGTAACAGATCTTCATTGCTTCAGGGAGTACCCATATCAGTAAGGATATTTTGTGTCCATTGGTGAAAGTTTTTCAGTCTGTTGCAGTAAAAAACAACAACAAAAAAATCCCATAGCACAGAGATTTCTGGCACCTTAAAGATTAACAAGTCTTCTTTGGTATAAGCTTTTGCATAAACTTTTGTGGACAGCAGCTGACCTCATCAGATGCCTGGAGGGGATACATCATCTGAGAGATTATACACATGTTTGGATTGGCAGTGTGTAAACGAGTGAAAGGGAACAGAATGCAAAAGGGAAAGTTTTCATCATCATTGTAACAGTGATCATTAAGAAACACAGCTAGTTGATAATGCACAGGCATCCTGCTGAAGATAAGTATAGCCAGTTTATTATTCAGGTGTCAAGAGACAGAATTTAACTTCTTGGGGAACTCTTGTGCAGTGAGGATTATTATCAATGGGGCTAGAGAGGACATAAATGAAAAAAAAAATTACCCAGAGAGCCCATTAACAAACACTAACATCCTCGTGTCATGGTATTAGGCTATATTACAGGCTAGGTGGGTGGAAGTGATCTACTGCAGTGCAATCTACCAGGGCTGTCCTCAAACAGTGTTCAGAGATTCTGCTCCTCCTGAATTTAGTGCACTGTCTTTTCAAAGAGCTGGTAGACAGAAAAACTTTTAGAAGTTTCTTAGCATCACAAACAGCTTTTTATAGTTGTATTCTAGGCACACCTCAGGGCTAATGCAGGCATACCAACATGCTAATCATTTGAGGTTTTATGGCATGGCTTTTGATTATGTTTGATACATTGTATGAATAGTTTCCATTGAAAATGATCATGTTGGAGCTGATAGTGCAGGAAAAGTTAGTGGATTTACTCATTATCCCTTAAGCCTTACTCAGATGTTATCTTGGTGAATGAGAGAAATGTGTCTATGTGTATCAGCATCACTTCCAGTGACACAGATCTCATAAATTAAGCAGAAAAGTCTTCAAGAGGCTTCTATGTCATCTGTTTGGATGCACATTGATGCTTGCATGTGATCCAAAACTCTTGCTTCTCAATCATGCAAACTCATCATCAAGTAAATGTGAGTTGAAACCCCTATAGAGCTCAAGGGGCTTAGAGGATGGACCTCATGTGTTGAAGGTAAATGTGAGACCAGCACATGTGTTCTGTCCCTCCTAGTTGTATTCATGTATTTTATTCCAGCACAGCCCCCAAAGAGGGCCTTGATGCTATAGTCAACCAGTAGTAAATACATACTTATGAACCACACTTATGGACCAGTGTGTGTTTGGCCCGTAAAGCCATAAACTGGTTGAGATTCATATTCAGAGCTTGAAAATGTTATAATTTTTTGGAGGACAAATTACAAAATTTCTCAGCCAGTATGGCCAGATCAAATACGTTCCTCCAGTAAACTCAGAAAAATATATATGACAGGGCTGAGAAAGCGTGGTGGGTCTTTTGCTCCTAAGATCTTTCACAGACTTTCACAAAATTAGAAAATCAGAATAGAGACATAGGTAGACAAGCAGACAACTGTTTAACACTGCAAAGGAACACTGCAGTCCATTTAAAAGATGACTTACTACTCCAGGAGAGTTCCAAAAGATGCAGTCCAAACATCTCTTTCTTTTCTTTTCTTTTCTTTTCAGGGGCAATAAAAAGGACTGCTAGGGGTTCTGGTGGGGTTGAGGGCTGCAAGAATAGCTTGTGCAGGCTGCATATGTTCCTTGGGCTTCTATTTTCCCATTGCTGATATATGGGGTCTATTTTTAATTCTCACTACAAACATTAGCCAGAATTCCACTCTCAGTCCTGGCTAGGGCTGACCTGAGGAATCAATTAGATTTACATATGTGTTGACTGAAGAACAAATTCAATAGCTTTATTCCAATTGGAATTAACCACTAGAATTCCAGTCTGAGCTGAGGAATATAGTGACTTCCTTAAGGTAGCTACAAAGATTTAAGAAGAATTTCAACCTGGCTTTCCTAAACTGATGTCTTTAGTCCAGTGGTGGCTGATGGCTTCCATATCTATGAGGTGGTGGATCCATTCCAAAATTTAGTCTGAACCTTAAAGGGGCTGTCCAAGGTGGTCAACCCTCAAAATACAGCATGTTAGATAGTTTTGAAGTGTGGATTACAACCTAGTGTAGATTCGCCATCCAAGTCACAGGGAAGTCACACCATTGCTATAGCCATTGCTTTCAGTTGTTTTTCTTCTATATTAACCTGCCTTATATTGAGTCATATCATTGGCACACGTAGTCCAATATTGCCTATCCTAACAATAGATCTTCATAGTTTCACATAGATTTGTTAGGGAGTGAAGTGAAGATCTTCTATATGTAACATAGTTCTCAGATTCAGTACATCTTTCCTCCACAACTGGAAGGTCCATAATTTATTTAAGTGAGCTTTTTGGGATAAAAATTAAAATTAAAAACAAGATGAAGTTTACTAACCTTCATGGGAAAACAGTTTAAATTAAGCAATGCAATGTCACACTATGGATGCTGTTACCCTGTTCTCTGGGGGTCCTGGGAGGGGCGCCCAAATAACCAAACAACAAACACAACCTTGGGGAAAATTAGCTGGAGCACTCACTAAAGCTAGCGAGAAGCAAGGTAACTTAGCAGGATCTTGCAACCCAGCGTCTACGTGGTCAGGTCAGTCAAGCAGTCAGACAATTTAAAATAGCAAAAACGATGTTTTATTAAAAGACAGACAAATACCAAACATGGCACAGTCACACAGCTAACTAAAGAATTGGAAATAGGGATTTTCGGAGGGAAATGGGTGATACGACACCTGCCTCATAGTCCTGGAGAGATATGAAGTTTGTTGGGGTGAAGGGAAGAAGCTCAGTGGGGTTCGCTGAGGGGAGGTCACCGAACAAAGCGGCAGCAAGGCGGTCTGGAACTCGGGAGCAATCCCGGGTTCAGCGGGCTCAATTAATGGAACTGAGGGGACGGCTTGCCAAGCGGAGCAGCGGCAAGGCTGGATGGAACTCAGGAGCGATCCAAAGAAGATCTCGGAATTGGGGGCTTTTATAGGGTGAATTGTGACTGCAGGCCATACCTTACTCAGTGAGAACAATGTGATTTAGGAGCGGGACAAAGCTTTGGAAAGGTCAGAGTTTAGCATGATTGGCTTAGTGCTGATTTAACAATAGTGTAGCCAGTATGCAAATACGGAGTGCTTAATACAGCTTTGTAAGGCTACCTGCTTGGGGCCGGGTGCCTTTGTTAGTATCGCGCATAAGCAAAAGGGTGTTTGCCGGAGACGTCCCTGAAGCGACGAACCGACTTTGTCCGGCCTGCCTAGGTGGAGAAAGGAATGTCCAGCAATTATCGACCGCGCCTATTTACATGCTTGTTCGGAGGCCTCACAAACACATGGAGCAGGGTGGCAGAGGAAGGCCGAATGGTTTGATATCAAAACGATATCAAGTGCTATCTCCGGGTAGGCCTGGGCCGCAGTAACAATGCTGTTAATTAATGATCCAACAATATTTGATACATATTAATTTATGTATTTCTTATGTCAAATTTATTTATTTACTGTGTATACCTCCTTTCTTCTAACATGAGATCCAAGGCAGCATAAAACTGATTAATAACTACATGTAGATTATAACGTCCCATATCTATCACCATTATTCTATTGTTTTGAGCTTAACGTGACTTTTACATAGACAGTCTTTATGAAAAACAGGCTTACTTATAACACACTCTGTCACAAACATCCTTTCATCATGGCTGCTAATAGCTTGAAGGCATCGGATCTCATCTGATCTTGGAAGCTAAATAGAGCTAGACCTGTTTGGTACTTGGATGGAGTTCACCAAGAACACCAGATACTGTAGGCTATATTCCAGAGGAATGAGTATTCCTTCCCTGAGAAAACCTTATTAAATTCATGGAGTCACCATAAGTTGACTCCATGCATGCCTGCATTCTGTCTCTTTCTCTACTGTGAAGTAGAGGTCTCCCTCTGATTTTCTTATATTACAACATGGGGAGGGGAGAATCTCTGACCCTCACCTGTTTATGAGCTACTGCTTTCATCATGGTTCACGACTGACCTCTATTACTAGGGCTGATGGGAAACTGAGTTCAGCAACATTTGGAGGGGACCACAGTTTTCCCAGCTCTGACTTATGAGGATAGAACTGAATAAAAGATTTAGACAACAATCTTAGACATGTGTATTCAATATTAAACCTATAGTTAATTTTTTTCCCTAGGACTAGAACTTTCCAGTCCTCATCATTTTACTATATTTAGGGCCTTGCATTTTTACAAAAAAAGGTCCAGTAGTATATACTGAAGAAAGTCATCATTTTCACTAATGGCTAACTGGTTCTAGCAATCTTCTATGTAAAGGAGAGCACTGAATGAATTTCCACAAACTCCTTTCTTTTCAGAGAGAGAGAGACTAGTAAGTTTAGCTAAATATAATGTTTCAAGCACATCTTCTTTTTAAATTCCCCTTTTTAATTTCTGTTTTGGTCTGACAATAATAATCTTTTATAACAATGCCAGGTAAGTCAGTTGTTAAAACTGAAAGAATTAACCAACTCAATTCTATACAAAAATTGTCAGTTCTTAAAAGAAAAATTAAAACAGCACTTCTAAATATAATCTGATTCTTTTTAAGATCTGTGTTTAGTGTCAATCTCCCATGTGTCGTGTTGACAGCTGTAGTGGGGCTGTTTCTCTAGATACAGAACCTTGTGTTATTGCCATAAAACATAAATGTTTAATGTCCATTCAGGATGGTTTGGCAAACTGTCAAGTGATAGTGGAGTTTAATCCAGTCTCTCTGGTGTTATTTTAAACACACTTACCTACCTGATTTTTTTTAAGAGTCTACATCATAAGGTAGATATGCACAGAGGAACAAAATCAAGGCCTCTCTGCTGGAGCATGTTGTCTAGACCGATCATGACTCCACAATTTAAACCAAAACTTATTATGTGGCTCATAATTGCACATATGCTGTTCTGCGCACATTTGCAGGCTAATGTGTCTTATGCTGCAAACAGGATCATTATATGACTTTCAAGAAATCTGATTCAATCTCCTTATTAACTCTGCCCATTTTCTTCCCAAAGAGAATGTGAGAGAAATGTGTTCCCTGTACCACAGCCTGGGGTGCATGCATAGTTGTTCTTTTTCCTAACCAGAAACTACATTTTAAATAGCATATTTCTTTTTTCTTTTTTAAAAAATCTACCTATTAGATATTAGCCTCTGAATTATAGTATACTGCTTGGCTTTGTTGATCCTGAAGGAATTACAATACCATTTGCAGAAAAAGAATCCAAATTTATAAAGCAGCATTTTTATTTTATTTTTTTGTCTTCTGTATTGTGTAAAGCAATACCTTTTGAGACAGCCTCAAAGCTGAGAAATTGAATCTCGTACAAAAGAGTTTACTTTAGAGGAATTCTACCATCAGGCAGGAAGGAAAGGCATTGGGAGATGTGCTTTGAAGTCTACAATGTCTGGATGATGACAATGAAGTTCTTACACTCCAAATAAAAAGGCCACCACAGGGCTGCTTTCTTTCTTCCCACTCAGACACATATCAGTACAAACAGAAAAGTGTCTCTCCCATTCCAACTGACAGATTATACCATTTTCTCATCACAGCAGTCCACATAATGGGGGAAGATGATAGTGGCAAATGTCTAACCTGACATAACTTCTATATCTATTAGTGCTCTTGCTATAAAACAATGAGCTAGAAGGCAGTAGAGATTGACACACTTAATAAACATGTTTATTTGATAATAGGAGCAATGTGCTGATTGTTTTACCATAGATTCTTGCTTAGTTCCATAAAATAAGATAGAGGATGCACCTATTTAATTTACACAATTCCTGCAGACGGTAACTCCTCTCACATCTACCGACAATACTAGTACTTGCCCTGTGAAAAGACAGAGTGAGACAGCTGGCTCAGGCAGCTGATTTTGAGTGACACCAAGGGGCAGCAAATGCTTAATATTTTAACTTGTTATTGTTGTGTTCTTATTTGGAGAGCTCCTGGATGTATCAGAGGAGAACAAACAAAAAGAAAAAGACTTCAATGCTGGCATCAAGAAGGAATGAGCAACAGCTGGGCAGAAAAAGATTTATTAATTGGAAGCCAAAGAAAACAAAAGGCATGTTATCCTATCTTAAATGCTGTATAACTGAGAGTGCAGCCCTAGAAATGTTGTTGAATTCTATACTCCTCCCTATTGATTATGCTGATTAGAGCAGCTGGGTGATACATTTCATTAGCTTCTGGGACAACATACCTTGCCAATCTCAGATCTAAAGCCAGACATAGCCAATCCTGATCCTAAGTCAAGGGTATATAAAAAACCCCATAGAACTCCAAATAATGGGCATCCATGTTGTGGTTGTGGTTGTTTAAAAAAGTTTTGGCTAAGATCCTGCATCAGGAGACAAGGTGTAAATTTCTCTCCAGATAGAACTATGTACCATCTTCTCTGTCACCCCCACAAAAGCCTGTCTTTTATATGTTGCACCTCTCTCCAACATGGACATTCATTGGCCAGTGGAAAGTGGAGATGAAGTGTCTCGCTATATGCCTGTAGCTGGACACAGACCAAAATGAGACCCTCCAGGACCTCCAGTAGACTTTTGTCATTGTGCATTGAGCTCCAGGCATCCAAGTGCCTGCCTCCCCTCCACTAGCCAGAAATGGCCAAGCTAAGGGGAATGGGCTACAGCATATAAAAGGTAGGGTTTGGGGAGGGTTTTGGTGACTATGTGAAGGAAGTAGTGAATTTCCCCCTCTGCAATGATCACACCCCAAAATGCTAATGTCACCAACTGGATACAGCTTTTGACTCATTTTGGATATCTTCAAAGATCTACCCGTGGCAAGCAAAAGTCAATGTATGCTGCTCCATCCTTGTGCATGATATATATCCGGAAAGGGAACCATTACAACAATTATATAATTATAGCACTATGATTCCACTTTGATTGCCCAGACTTCATCTCATGGAATTCTAGGGTTTACAGTTTGTGAGGCACTAGAATTCCCTGGCTGAGAATTCAAAACGCTGCTCTCTAAACTTCAGATCCCAAGATTCACAGGAGGGAACCACAACAGTTAAAGTGGAATCATAGTGCTGAAACTGCATGGTGTGAAAGGATTCCTGGTGAGGAGTCAGTCCTGGAGAATGGACATTTCACATGCTGCACAAATTGAAATTAACCATGGAATTTCTTAGTTTTGTTTATTAGCTTGCTTTTCATGAAATGCACTTACAAACAAAAATGGATAAACTGCCACTTACTTTGTTTAAATACAGTTGACCATCCACATTCACTAGGGTAAGGGGCTTAGTATGCTCACAAAAGTGGAAAAATCAAAAGTATCAAAATGTGTGTATGTGTTTGTGGGAAGGGGGTCAAGGCATGGTGGGAGCATGGGCACTCAAGGTCCAAACAAGGTCAGGCAAAGGAGAGGAAGAGGAGGAGTTGGCATGGTGGCCCTATACCTACTCTCTCTTGCCCATCTCCTTCCTTTGGTGTGGGTGGCACAGAGGAGGATGAGGACTAGAGGTGCATTTTTAAAGGGCTATGTGGCCTGATTGGAGTCACCAAGAGGGAAGTTCCCCCTTAAAGAAGCTCCTGAGGTGAGGAGGCAGGGGTTGAAGAAGCTCGCAAATAAATCTGTGAAAGTCAAATCCACAAATGTGGAGGGTCAACTGTAGAAGCAAACAATGTTTGAGCCACTGAAGTTCATAATCTCCTACTTTTAAATAAGATTGTTTGAAAACACCACAAGAAAGACATTTGTTCTGTCTTTGATAAGGTTTACAAACAGTAACCAAGAGCTATGTAATGATCTGTACAATATACGAGCGCTAAAAATCAGGTATATCGGGTAGGTTTATAAACTGCAACTTTCTCTAACTGGGATTCACCTAAGCAATTACAATTTGCATACAATGGGCATTTCAAAACTACCAGTATGATTCCAAGTAGCTCATCTCTACCTCTAAGCTATATGGGGGGGGGAATCATATTGTGTGTGTGCGTGTGCGTGCATGTGTGTGCCTAATTAATCCTTGACAGCAGTTAAGACGGGGAAATAAATTTGAAACCTCCAAAATTGCCCCAGCGGAAATCCCACCATCTTCTTAGAAAGGCCTGATTGTAAGAAACTTGCAATTCAAAGGGAGGACAGGTGCACAAACAAGGGCAGAAAAAAGGCTGTGTGAAAGTACAAATATGTCTCAAAGGCAGGCTGCTCCAATCACCCAAACTGGGATTTCTTCATATTGTTTGCTACAGTTTCCATTTCAATAGAGCTACCCCTGGTGTCCTGGCAAAGTTCCTTAGGGGAGAGGGGAACAGCTTGTAAAGGCTGTACCCCCTACTGCTGAGTAAAAGGATGGATGTTTTGTTTGCCAATGGAGTTGCTGAGGTTCACTGTATTATGCTTCAGTGCCAAAACCTGCCACTGTACATCAAGGCCTGAAGAATAATTATCTGTTACATTTTTCCCTTTCAGCCAAGGACCTTTGAATAAATATATTTATTCGTTTGTTTTTTTAAAATCCTTTTCCATTCTTGCTATTTACTGGTAACATTGTTTGGACTAGAGAGGAGTTTAACTGAACGTCTTATCTTCTATTGATTAGATGTGTTTTATAGGTATTTCAAAGTCTATTCAAAAAACAAAAACAATGTGAGACTGTTCTACTTAAAAAGAGAAGAAAACAGGGGAAATCATTGTACTATAATTTTTAAAAAAAATAAGCATCTTGTCTTGGGTGTTGTCTGTGAGTATGAGTAGCAGGTTTAATTTTTAATTTATATTTCATTTAATCAGAAACTTATTTGCAGCAACTTGAAAGAGTGGGTGAGACACAACTTTGCTATAGGACAGCTTCTGTTCATTTCAGTTTGACTCACTAAAAATCTCTGATTAAGTGCTCATGGCCATAATCTACAACTCCAGGAGCTCTTCTGTGTACACAAAAAGAACGTATGAGAAAATGTCACATGCTTCACTACGATATCAAAGGATTCTTCACATAAACATTGTCATCATGCCTGCAGAGCACTCTTTATCACTTAGGAGACATGAGAAGGGAACAAACCCTGCTCAGGCAGAGCTCTATGTACTCACAGAAACCGTAGGGCAGTGTGTTAGAGCAGAATTGGGAAATGTTACCTTTTTTGCAACACAGCATGTACTGGCTGAAGATACTGGCAGCTGTAGTCCAAAACAATATTTTTTCCCCAAGCTCTGGCTAGAGGCGCTGGAAGGTTTTATAGACACATCAAGAGGACCTGCTGAGGAAGCTGCAGTGTAAATTTATTTTACCTTGTGATTTATCAACTTCTCTCATTCTCCCTCTCTCTCTCTCTCTCTCTCTCTCTCTCAGAGACATGTACACACAACACGTAGGCAAAGACACACATGACCCATGCCATGTGGGCAGCAGGAGCAAACACTTTTATTGATATGACTGTTTGGAAGTTAAAACCTTTCTGTCTTTACAGATAATGGGATTGTAGCCTAAAGACTGCAGATTAAGAAACTACAGTTGAAAGTGCACTGCTGGAATGATTTAAGAGGGCAGAGGGGCCTCTGGCAATGCTTCTGTGAAGCCAAATACTTTAAGCTGATTAAGAGGTGCTTGCTTTTTTGCCTTTATAAAAGAATTCAATGCTACATGCCCCAAACACAACCTATGAGAGTCAAGGAACACTTTGGTCTACTGACAGGTTATCTGCTTCCACATTCTCTGATGAACCATTTTATATTGCCTTCGGGTTGCTGGAGGAAGAACACTTACTTCTCCCTCCCAGATGATGTCTGCCAAGGTCCAAAGTCAGATCAGTCACTAGCGCTATCCAGTGCTGCCACGGAATTCAGTATATATTTGCTGGAGACTTAATAAGCTCCAATAAATAAAACAAAAGTAGACTGGATTAAGGAATACTCTTAAATGTTCTTGTTCTTGATGAGGAAAGGTAAGTCAGTGCTTCACTGAGTATCAACTGAGTATCAATATTGTATCAACTGTTACAATATTTTTCACATTGTGTTAAAAAAAAAAACCTTGTGAATAAAAAGTCTTAGGTTTTGTGCCATGAACAATACTTTTGCTAACAACAACAACAATGGGCTTTTCTGCACTACACTGTTATAGTGCTATTATTCCACTTTCAACATCCTATGGAATCCTAGAGTTTGCAGTTTAGAGAGGGGCATTTAGAATTCTCAGCCAGGGAGTTCTTTGGCCTCAGTAAACTACAAACCCCAGAATTCCATAGGTGTTGAAAGTGGACTATAGTGCACTACAACAATTTAGTGGAGAAAGGTCCAATGTGTGCAATTGAGTCACACAGTACTTCTCATTTAAATGTTCATGCACCAAAAAGGGGAGGGGGGATTAAAAATTGCTGTCTAAATTTCATCGTATTTCTCCAAATCCTACCTGCACTTTTCTCCTGTTGTTTTTTTGTACTGGGTTGCAAGACATTGCAGTTTTTTCCCCACATGGAAATTCTTGCATCTTTGGGTACTCACTTTTACTAATGCACACATGTTTAACATTCTTAACATACACCATCTGCAAGACCCCTGTCCTTTCATATGAGCTGAATGTGCTTTGAGATCTTAAAGGAAGGCCCTTCTCTTGATTCTCCCACCTTACTGGTAATACAGGATAGTGTTGGTGGCTGCAGCCAGACCCTGGAACTCCCTTCCTGTTAGAGGAAAAAACTGTCTCTTTCCTTGTCATTCTTTCAGCAACAGGTAAAGATTTTTTTTTTTAAAAAAAAATATATATATCCAGCATGCTTTGGGGAATTGACCATGTATAATATATAATGGAAGGGCTTGTTATCATGCACTATACTTTAAAAAAACCTTTCCCTTTTAAATGGCAACTGCTTCAGTGTTTTATATAGATATTCTTTAGATAATTTCATTACATTTTAGCAATAGCAATATGTTTTAATCTAGATTTTTTTTATATGTATATCTTAATTTTTGTAAGCCACTTTGAGTCCCAGGCCCTTTCCGCACAAGGCTGGTGAATCGGTTCGTGCTGTTTCTTACCAGTTTTTGTGGGCTCAAAACAAGGCAGACTTTCCCTCATTTCCTTCGGCACAGCTATTGCGTATGTTCCATTCTGATTTGTAGGAGTGCAACTTCATGAATCCACACTGCCTACACCGTGGCCGCTCCCGCTACTCCCCTCACCCCGTCCTGTTGACTGTGATTGGCCCTTTTTTTTATTTTTGCATGGTTTAGTACGTCATTGCGTAAGTGCGTACATGGGTACATGCCAAAGTCCATACTGCCCCCTGGCCCCTCCCATGAGCCCTCCCCTGACTACCAATTTGCATTGGTGCAAATGTACGTGTCTGCAGCACTGTGAAAGTACAAATCGGATCGATCTGGAAAATTGGAAAACCGATGTCTTCTGGTTTTCAAATAGCGTGCTTTACCATCACATGAGGGCGCATTTAGTTGGAATTACATGCGGAACAAAGGCAAATAAGCCAAAACTACTCCACTCCAACGTGCAGAAGACCTCCATGGCAAGATGCATTGGCCTGCCTTAATAACCGTGTGCGGAAAGGGCCCTAGATTCTGGAGGGAATCATCATCTGCTAGGAATCATCACGACATGCATTTTGTATTCATTTTTCCCTGTGTGTAAGTATGTATATTTGCTTTGTGAAAGATACATGTTTTGAATTGTACACATTAGCTTGTGTGTAATTCCAAAAAGGGCAGGGGGAACTCCTGCCACTTGCAATTTCTTCCCAATGAGGGCAACTGGAAAACTATGCTACAGTCTTTTGATAATAGTCTTGAAAGTGATGAGTTTGAAAAAAAAAAAATAAAGGGAAAAACTCTGTTTCATATTTCTTTTTCATTTCTAGATCTGGCTTTGCATTTTTAGCTCCATAGTTAGTAGTAATGCTGGGTAATCATAGTGACTGTAAAGGAATTACTAAACTCTTTATTTCTTGTTCCCTTCAAAAAGAAAAAAAAGCTTCTGAATTTTCCTGTGAAAAAGACAGCTAGACACTTTAAGTATGGAGAAGAAAACAGATGAAAAATTGTTACTCCAATTTACTTCCTCAAGACTAAGGTCATTGTTAAAAATAGCTGGCAATAGTTTAAGAATGATAGAGATATTTTTATATGATGCCTAATTAACTGGTGGGATTTGTTTTCACAAGATATGATGATAGTTCTTTCTTGATCAGCTTTCATTCAAATGAAGTTTTTTGTTGTACCAGTTGAATAATAATCACAATGAAGTAGATGTGCTTTGGAGTGTCTTTTTTTCTCTCTCCCAGGAGCACCAGGTGTTTATATCTTGAGAAATTATGGTTTCTCTAATAGAAATAGGTGTGCCACATGTGATTGTCCTGATGTGTAACCTATACTCTGGACAAGAGGACATTGTCAGGACACAATGAGAAAACAGAACAGCTTATTGTTAGAAGGGCGTCAGAAAAGGTTGCATTTTATCACCTGTTTAATTTATATGAAGAACATGTCAAAACAGAATTAGGCTGAGAGGAAGAAGATGTGAAAATTGGGGGAAGGAACACCAAGAAAGATATGCAGATGACGGCTTAGTATTTGCAGTAAAAAAAGCAAAGACTTGGAACAACTATTGAGAACAGTCAAGGAAGAACATGCAAAAGCAGAGTTATAGTTGAACACTAAGAAAACAAAAATAATAACCACAGATAATTTACATAACTTTCAAGCAGATGGTGAAGACATCAAAATAGTTCTAGATTTCCTATGCCTTGGCTCAGTCGTTAATAAAAACTGAGACTGTAGTAAGAAATCAGAAGAAGAATAAAAACTGAAAATGCTGCCCTCAAGTGCAGAGAACTATCATTAGATATGAAAGTCAGAATAACCCCTGCCATAGGATTTCTGATTTCTATGCCTGAGTGTTAAAGCTGGATAGTGAGTAAAGCTGACAAGAAGAAAATCAATTCATTTCAAATGTGGTGCTGGAGGAGACTTCCGAGGATAACATGGACCACCAAAAAGACAAATGAATGGCTCCTAGTGCAAATCAGATTTGAACTAAAGTTTACTAAAAATTTCCTAGAGGAAATTGTATTTTGGACATATCATGAGATTACATGATTTATTGGAAAAGATTATAGTGCTCAGTAAAGTAGAAGGCAGTGGGGAAAAATGAAGACTTCATTACAGATTAATTCGTTCAATCAAGGAAGCCATGGCCATGAGCTTTCAAGTGCTGGGCAGGGCAACTGGTCTCTGCTGCTTTTGGAGTTCTGTCATTCACAGGGTCATTATATGATAAGGTTGACTTAATAGCAAATAAGAACAATAACAAACCAGATGAACCTTTTTGTGGAGAACAAATTTCTTCCATGTATGTCATAGTAACCTCAGTTTTAAACTTATATCCTGCTATCTACCATATTTGCCAGAGCATAAAGCACACCTCATTTTTAAATGTTATTTTTTTGGGGGAAAGTGTGTCTTATATGCTGGCAAACATGATACATAGAGCTTTGAAGAGTGTTTGGGAACCAAAAAGCTCTCCAGGACTTTGAACATAAGAATATCTGTGTTGGATCAGACCAAAGTTCTCTTTAGTCCACCATTCCTAGAGTGACCTATAAGATGCCTATAGAAAACTCACATGTCACATTCTCACTAAGGTTGGGAAACTTTGTCAAATTTGTCACCCAGATCATGGGGCTACCAGGACTTGCCCTCTTTCTGCAGCACAGCAAGACTACACTGAGACTACATGCATCTTACTGAAGCATCTCCCAGAAAAGGAGCTGTGAAGCCTCACTTGTACCATCTGCTATATTTTTTCTAGATGAATAAAGAACACTAAAGTGGAAAGTCAAGCTACATCACCCTTCTTGGGCAGTTGTTATTGCTCTAACAATCTTACTAACACTCTGATGCTTATCCTATTGCTGTTAAGAGCTATCATCATATCTTGTAGCAGTGACTTGCATAATTTAACTGAGGAGGAATTTTGCCCCACCTTTCTACTACTCACCAATTTTATGGTCTGGTACATATGAGCATGGAACAGTTATTGGAGTAGAGTGATTGAATCAAAGATATAAGCGCTCCTGAGATATAACTGCCTCTGGTGCCATCTTTAAGATCTGGAGGACTTCACGCATAACCATAACCACAGGTGTTTGTTAGAAGATATGGCCTACCTCTGTTTATGTATGGCTTTGGCAGAGCTTGGAAAATTAATTTAAAAATAAAGAATGAAACTTTATAGTTTCATTGCATTAAAAATCAAACTGATTTTTAGAGGAGCAATTTACTTACCTGTTTCTTGAAAATCACACATAATTACTCTTAGTTGCTTTTTTAAAAGTGATGAATGCGACAAGCTTCTAGCCTGCATTATAAAACAAACACTGCCCCCACCTAGGTTGCCCTTCACTTCGAGACACACAACAGAGCACTAGGCAGGAGCACAAGGTACAACATGAGCCAGTATTTGAAGTAACTAAAAACCTGAAGACCTAGCCCAAAAGAAATCAAGCTACCCTTCATTACAGTCAGAAGCATATGGTACTATACTTCTACCTTTATATTGATGGACAGGAATTAAAGGTTATTTGTAACTAGCTCCTTCCAAGATCTGCAATGATGCCAGCCAAAGACATTTTGTTGCCTAGGCCAGCAGCAAATAATACCCCTTGCCACCCATTCAGCTTGGTCAAGATGCATAGGATGAAAATTATTTGGGCACATGAACCAGAAAATCCCACAGTCACCTCCCTCAGTATTAAAAACACAACAACAAGACAAATAGCTAGTCTCTGGCCCTTTTATGTGGCTCAAAATGTACTTCCTGAAATAGCTTTTTAAAATATATATTTATAATTTTATTGAATTTTCACAAATAAAACAAACATTTATAATTGTACTTTTACATGAATTGTTTTTGACCTTCCACACTGATCTAGATTTCATTTTCTGTACTTATTTTACCTGTTACATTTATGTACCACAATCCAATGTTAGTCATACATGGTAGTTCATACATTTCCCTCCCCACATTCCAGCTCCATGGTATATTACTGTTGCCCCTTCATAAATTATCATAACCATGAATTAGATATTTCCATCTGACAATTCCCATTACAATTTGCCATTCTGCTGTTATCTCCTCATCCAATTTTCCCTTTACTCTCTGGGAGACTATGTCAGCATTTCTGTTTCCAATAAATTTTCCCCACCATTGTTCAATTGTGGGTATTTGCTGAGTTTTCCAAAGTTTAGCATATTCTATTCAGGCTGTTGTTTCCATATACAGTATTATTCTCCAATGTCTCTTTATATCAGTACCTTCAAATATATCTGTCATATTTAACAAATACAATTCTGGTATTTTAGCAAATTGAACCTTCAATACCTCACACATTTTTTTGTGTATTTGACTCCAATATTTCTTTGCCTTAGGACATGACCACCAGATATGAAAAATCGTTCCAGTACCTGTACTATAAATCTTTTTTAATTTGTCTGGTGTCACGTACCATGTATGAAACAGCTTAAAATAGTTCTCTTTTAGGTTCTGTGCCATTGTAAATTTTTGTGTCCTTTTCGAGCTCTGTTCCCATGCATCTAATTGAATTGAATGCCCTATATTCTGAGCCCACGAAATCATAGCTGACTTAACTGTTTCCTCTTGTCTTTCCTGTAGTAAAACTTCTTGATATATATGGGCTAATAAATGAGGTGGATTGTCAAACAGCCATTTGATCACTCCTGTTTTCTCTTTTGGTTCTATTCCATATGTTTTTTGATCCATCTGAATTCTTTCAGTTAACTATCTGTAACAAAGCCAACTTAATGATATTCCTTCCTGTTCAAGTTTTTCTCTTGATTTAATCTTAAAATCATTTAAAGTTGTTTTCTCTTATATATCTTCATATCGCAACCATCTCTCTGTTTCAGTCCATCTTCCAAAGAAAGCTTCCTGTGGGGATACCCACATGGGCAGCTGCCTTATGTTTTTATTCTTGTAATCATTCCATATTTTCAAAAGCGATTTTCTAACATAGTGATGCATAAAGTCTTTATCAATTTTAGCTTTATCATAAAACAAATAGGCATGCCATCCCATCCTCAAATCTGCTCCTTCCAATGCTAGCATTCTCATATCTTGTGGATCAATCCAATCTTTTATCCATGTGAATGCCGTAGCTTTGTAATATATCTGAAAGTCTGGTAGCTCCATTCCTCCTCTTGATGTCTGGTCCGTCATAATATTCCATTTTATCCTTGACTTTTTCCCTTGCCATATAAATTTAGTCAACTCTTTCTTCCATTGTATAAAAGGCTTACTGTTTATTATAATGGGAAGGTTTTGAAACAAAAAGTTCATCTTTGGAAGTACGCTCATTTTTATTGACATACTTATAGAAGTCCACCTTTCCAAGTCTTTTATTATCTCTTTCCATTTTCTCTCATAGTTATTATGAACTAACTCATTATTTCTTTTAGCTATCCAGACACCTAGATACTTTGCTTTTTGTCCTTTGTTAAATCCCGTTATGGATACTAATTCCTTCTCTTCTTTCTCTGTCATATTCTTCATTAATAGAACAGTTTTTTCTTTGTTAACCTTGAATCCAGAGAATTCTCCATATTCTTGAATTATTCTAATCAAGTCTTTAATACTACTCTTTGGATCATCCAGAAATAAAATCAAATCATCAGAGAAAGCTTTGAGTTTATACTGATATTTTTTAATTTGAACTCCTCTGATAGCTTTATCTTCTCTTATAATGTTGTTTAGTATTTCCATTGTCATTATAAACAACAGAGGTGACAAAGGACATCCCTGTCTTGTCCCTCTATTCAGTTCAATCTGTTTGGTTCTTTCTCCATTAATGACCAGTAGTGCTGTTTGTTGACTGTAGATTGCTTCAATCCATGACACGAATTTATTTCCAGCTTGCATTTGCTTAATAGCTGTCTTCATGAATGGCCAACTAATCATATCAAAAGCTTTCTCCGCATCTACAAATATCATGGCCATTTTCCTTTCATTATGCTTTTCATAATATTCAGTTATATTTAAGACAGTTATTATTTCTCAGATATCTTTTTGGTAAAAAAAACCATTCTGGTCTTCATCAATAAGCTCAGACAGAACCTTTTTAAGTCTCGTTGCCAGGATTAAAGTGAAAATCTTACAATCCGTATTCGAAAGTGAAATTGGTCTGTAGTTCTTAACATCAGTTGTATACCTACCTTCTTTCAGAATCAATACCACATTTGCCTCTCTCCAAGTGTCTGGTATTCCTTCCTTTATTATCTCATTTATTGTACTTTGCAGTGGAATTGAGATCTCGTGTTCCATAGTCTTGTAGTATTTTGCAGTAAAGCTGCCCGGTCCTGGAGATTTACCATTCTTCAAATTTCTGATTGCTTCCGCGACTTCCATCATTGAAACAGATCACTCTTTGATCTTCAGTAAATCTCATTTTATTTGTTCTCTCCAAGTATTCTTCCAATTCATGTTGCTTTTTCAATTTTGAAATCTTACTCATCAACTTTTCATAATATTTATAGAATGCCTGTTTTATTCCTTCTTGTTTTGTAATTCTTTCTTCACCGATTTTAATCTCCAATATGATGTTTCTGGTCCTTCTTCGATGCAGCAAATTATACAAAAACTTTGAAGGTTTGTTGGCTTGTTCAAAGTAATTGTATCTTGTTCTTCGTATTTGCTGTTCTATTTCATTCAAATTAAGTTGGTTCAATTCAGCTTGACATACCTTCATCTGCAATCTTATCTTCTCATCTGATGGATCCTTCCTCATCTGTTTCTCCACTTCCTTCATCTTTGTCAAAATTTGCAGCTCAACATATCTCCTTTCTTTTCTAACCTCCGCAGACCATCTGATAAAGTTACCTCGCATCATGGCTTTACTTGCATCCCATATAGTTTTCATCAACAATTCAGGTGTCATATTTTCACTAAAATAATTAGTTATCTCCTTTTTTGCTTCAATTATGTATTTCTCTTTATTCAAAACCTCGTCATTCATTCTCCATGTTCTTTCTCTGTCCTTAACATTCATCTTTAATAATAGAGAGTTGTGATCCAAACACAAGTTTGGGAGAATATCTATATCTGTAGTCTTCAACAATAGTTGTTTAGCAACCAGCATCATATCAATTCTAGACATTGACTTGTGTCTGTCAGAATAAAACGTATGTCCGTCCAAATGTCCATTTTTGTATCTCCATGCAACAAAAAGGTTTAATTCATCCATCATATTGAATAAGCTCTTAGGCAATTTACCGTTGTTTCTGGAAGTTAATTTCTGTAATGTTCTATTTACTTTTGGATTGACAACACAATTAAAATCCCCCAAAACAATGATGCTTGAATTTCCTGTATCATTCAAATATCTCTGTATCTTTTCATGTGTTTTGGGGAGGAAATCACCTTTAGCGCCATTTGGTGCATATATTCCAACTATTAAAAATTTTCCTGTTTAGTTATAACTTCCACTCCTAAATATCGACCATTACTGTCCTGAAAAATTTGGTGTGCACCATATCTTGAATTTATATATATTATAACTCCCCTTTTCTTTTTGTCAGTCGTTGCAGCGTAGCAGCTTCCTAATTTTGGATTTTGAATATATCTCAGATCTTGAGTCCTAATTCAAGCTTCTTGCAGTCATATTATATCCAAATTTTGTTTTTCAAAATGATGAAATATTTGTCTTCTTTTATATTCAGAGTTAAATCCCTTAATGTTCCAAGAGTATACCTTTAAATCCATTTTGACCAATTTATTATTAATTTTATTTTTATTTCTTTTTTAAAAAATCTGATTAATCCTTTAATAAATTCCCTTCTAGTTCCCCTTCTTCCTGTTGCAGTACTTCTTGTTCTTCCATACCATTATCATCCTCTGCTTGAAGTTGTTCTCTTTCCTTTCCTGAAGCTTGTTGTTCCAATTCTTTTTCTTCATCTGAAGTAGTCTTCTGTAAATCTTTTTTAAGTCTTTCCATCATTTCCTTGGCTTTGTGAACTGAATTAATCCTGTATCTCTGCTGTTTATATGTAAAAGAGATACCCTCAATTTTTTCCCATCCATAACCAATCTGATGCTTTACCAGGAGATTCACCAAAGGCTTATACTCTTGTCACTTCTTTAGAATCTGATAAGGTATATCTTTAAAAATTCTCACATCTTTATCCTCAATCTTCAACTGTCCATCATAACTATGTTGTAATATTTTGTCTCTTACCGCTGTCCTGGTAAATGTTATGATGGTATCTCTTGGTAATTTCCTCTCTCTCGCTACTCTAGAGGATACTCTGAACATTCTGTCAATATATGATTCCAACTTGTCTTCTTCAATATCAATAAACTCTTCCAGTGCCAGTAAAAGTTTTCCATACAAATTCTCCGCTGATGTTTCAGGTACTCCTCTAAAACGGAGACATCTTTCTCAATAGCGCAGGGTAATTTGAAATTCTTCTTCTTGCTGTTTTCCCTTCAGCTCCATCACTTCTGATTCTACATGTTTAACTTGTTGTTTTATTCCTTTGGTGTCTGTTTTCAGCTTAGTCACATCTTTGGTAATACTCTCCAATTTCTTCTCCAGCTTGTCAATTTCATGTTTCATATCTGTTCTCATTTCTTTCCTTGTTTCTTTTAAATCTTGTCTGATGTCCTCTCTTATGTTTTTAAATTCTTCCATCATCTGCAACATAAGATCTTGAGATTTCTGGGGTATATCTGTTGATGTTCATCTGGCTGTCTGGGAAGTGGTTGTTGACACTGTAGTCACCGCTCCTCTTCTTGTTCTCGGGTCCATGTTGCTTGTTAACTCTTGCTCCCTCTTCACTTAAAGAAAATTCTATGCTTAAATACAGTGGATCTTTATATTTTATACTACTTTTTCTTGACACAAAATTAATGTACTTTATGCAGCCTTGTAATAATGCAATACAATAATATCAAATTCAATTCATTAATTGTATATATAGATTATGCAAGTTATATACAAAAACTCATCATGTGTACTTAATTAGTTTAAACTAAATCGATAATGCTTAACAAAACATTTACAGTGAAGAAAGAAGCACCCAATCAACTCCTTCTGAATATTTGAAAGTAATTATGTATATTTATATATAAACTAAGTTCATCTACTATACCTAAATCTAATATATAAAATGTATAGTTATAATTCTTTGCTAAATCAAAATATAATACAGTAATATTTAGTTCTGTAAATTCCAGTCACTGTGCCTAAGCCAAAAACACACTCAGCCTCCCACCAAATACTTTCTGTACTTCCCTCCCTCCTTTAGAGCAGCTTCAAGGACCTTGACTGTAATCTTCCATCTCAAGCTGAGCTTTCTTCTCAGCTAACAATAAGCATCCAAACCGCTCTGTCGCATGGGAGTGAGAATCTTCCTGTTTTCCCTGTTCTTTCAGCACAGTCTCAATCAGCTCACTGGACTGCAGAAATTTTCTATGGTCCCGAATATCTGTTCCAGAGTTCCACAATAACAAGTCCTACCACTAAAAATATTTGAAGAACCAGAAATATTCAAAACCAATAAATGCAAATTGGAAAAAAGCCCCAAAAGACAAGTCCACTGTAATTCCAAACAAAATTCCCTTTCAGTCATGTTGTAAAGTTCCAGTATTCCTTACAGTCTCCAAGTTGTCTTAAGAAGAAAGAAAACATCAATAATAGAAAACACGCACACTTCTCGAATTCCTTTTTTACTTCCGATGAGTCCATCCAAATATATATTGCCAGTAACCAAGAAAAAATAAAAAGCAGAGTGGAGCTCCCAAGTCAAAGTCTCTACCCAGTTTGTAAAGAAAAAAAGAAACATAGGCACGATCTCCACTCGTATTCGGTTCAGTTCAGTTTACATCATAGTCTTGTTACTCAGTATCGTAATCAAATTATCTTGTTAGACCTATCATCCTTGTTAAGTTTTATAAATCCAAGTCCAAATAGGAGATTCAGTAATTGCAAAAAGCGCACTCACTAGACAACAGTGTCTTTAAAAGCTCTCAGCCATTTTAATACGTACTCACTTTTGGCTGGGTCAATACATACTCCCGCTCCTGTGCACCGTTGGAGATCAATACTTCTTATGGTTCCAGTAAAATAAAAGCTAGATCAGGTTGCTTAATGTCATCTAGCCGAGTCTTCTTATTTTAAAAATCGGCAGTGGCACTTGTGCCGCATATGAGTGGCGATCCTGATGGTTCCGTCGAGGTCCTACAATTCCTCTGACTCCTTTCGCTTTTCCTTTCCAGGAAGAGCTAGATGTCAGTTTCGGGGTCCCCTTCACACCTCTTCCACACTCCCTTTACCGGAGGGATGTCTAGATGCTTCTGATGGCAGAGAAACGGCCGGATTCCATCAGGTGGCAGTTCAGAGTTGCGGAGCTTCACTCCGAGCTGCCGCTCGTGCGCGCCATGCAACCGGATCCCCCTGAAATAGCTTTCACTCTCTGTCTAAGAACTGTACGTATGGCATTGTCAATATAACTCTTATCAACTGGGATCTGTTCTCTATGCTCATGTAGGTTATATGCTCTGAGCAATATAAGCAAGTGAGGAAAATGTACGTCATGTAGATTTCTTTTGTGAGTTAAGTTAAAGTTCAGCAGCATTTCATTCCAGTTTGTTTTCTGTCTGTCTGTCCTCCAAGTATGTAATTTTAACAGAACAGAAACATGCAAGAAAGAGCTCATCATGAAAATCCTGAATGGACTCTTTTTACGAGTGGGGTGGGGGCAGAGGAAATGTACAGTCAGGGCACAGATTAAGCAAAATCAGTAGTGTAGATATGAAAAGATTACTGTATTAGTGCCATTTGGAAAATGGCATTCTTGATACAGATTGGCAAAATCTAGGAGACATTTGGCTTTTATATATTCTTGAAACAAATTCTAACCACATCATTCTGAGTTTAATAAAGTCTCCCCCCAAAATAACAATAATCCAAATTAACACTTTAAAGAATCAATTAAGCATTTTATGAGTAAAATGATGTAATTTCATCTGATAGGAAGGCAATCTTTTCTGAAGCTCTCTGCTTTGGATGGCATGCAAGAAAAAATGTAACCATTCGGGTAAAAAGTTGATTACACTACATACACCAGGAAAATTATTAGAATAATGAAGGAACGAAGTCAAGCAGCCACCTTCCTTCCTGCTGAACAAGCTTGGACCTTGAATTATTCCAAGAAAAAGTCTTATAGAGCTTTTCCTGTTGTTTCTTCCCTATGGAGCAAAAGCTGCAAATGAAATGTCACCTAAAATGGAAATGGAATTGAATATGGCGTTCCTTCTGAAGCAAAACATTCAAGCAATTCTGAGAGAACCAGCAAGACTATTGATACAGTGAATATAATTCCTTGGAACTAGCCATAGCTCCACAGTAGAGAATGTGCTCTACATCAAGTCCCAGACTGAATTGCTGGGAATTATTTAAAACAGAGATAACAGGGATGAAAATAATGTAGTATAGTGATTTGATTATTGGACTAGGATTGTGGAAGATCAGGGTTCAAATGCCTCACTCAGCCCTGGAAACCAATGGAGTGATCTCAGGCAGGTCACACTCTCTCAGCCTAACAAAGGCCAATAAAAAACTTCCTTTGAATAAATCCTGCCAGAAAAACCCTATAACAGGGTCACCATGACTTAAAGTTGACTTGAAGGTACATAGCAACAACAATAAATCCTTGCTTATGTCATGATGAACAAAAGGCTTCAATTTTTTTCCTCCTCACCAAGAAAGTTGGAAAGAGAATTGTGCACACTTTTGCAAAACAACATTTTGTGTTGTAATTTTGTGTGTGTGTGCAGATTACATAAACAAATTTTGAAGAAATTACAATGGATGCTTCCCTATTGTATGCATTTTGCAAAAGTATTAGTACTGGATGTAATTTTGATTCATAATCCTATCTGTATGTGTTGGTTCCATGTGTATGTTTTGCTTAACAAAGGAGAAAGAGACTAGTTTTGCAGAAAGGTTACTTGAACAAAGAACAGTAAAATTGATGGGAAAAGAGAGGTTGCTGATTTGTCAACGGGGTGTTTTGATGTGTCAAAATGCCCTTTCTTGCCAAGGCAAAAATAAATAAACAAATAAATATGGAATTTTTGTTATTTCTCTAATTTATATACCACCCTTTAAGTCAAACAAAGTGCACTCTCTTCACATCTTGTTTTAAGGAAGATGTGAAGGGGTCTAGGTCCATTGCTACTACATCACCAAATTGCATCAGCATTCAGGTTGGGGAGTGGCATTGGTCACTGGAACCAATGAAGTTGTCCACGGTTGTTTTAAAGCTTGAACAAATTAATATTAATAATTAATAAATTAATATGGAACACAGCACTCCTTCAAGTACCATTCGTCCCAAGCGGTTTAAGAATTCCCATTATACAGTTACTGTACTAAGATACCACATTCATTATGATGGCTATAACCTATGGAATCTTGAAATTTGTACTTTGGTGAGGCATCAGACCTCTTTGGTTGAACATTCTAAATACTCTACCCTAATGGGTAAATTCTGGGATCCCACAGAATGCAGCCATGGTCATTAAAGTGGGATCATAGTGCTATAATGGTATAATGTGGTAGGGGCCATCATAGCAGGTGATATGAAATACCTATATTTGAGACCACAATGAGCTATCACTGTCTGAAATAAACAGTGCAGATACAGAAGCACAAATAGTTCAGTCCTGTGCAAAGCAGGTTCCTGTGTTCAGAAGAGCAGACACTGCATTTGGGTTCATAGTTCTGTATCTGCCCTTATCTTAGAAACACAGCTAACTTGTAAAATCATGATTAAACAGCAGCTTTCTTCAGAGGTATAGGAAACGATCTGTCCTTTCGGTTCCAAATCTTCCCCCCTTTAAAAAGAAGAAGAAACTTATGTGTGCAGTTTATACAAAGATGTGCGGGAAGATTTATTTCATCATTTCTTTTCCTAACACATGCTGTGGCCACCTTTTTGGTCCTAAACAAAAGAGTCAAAACTGCTTCACTTCTTTTGTTCTTATTCTTAACCCTGAATCATAATAAGAGTGATAATGATCAGAAGAGGACCATGTGACTTAAAGATGTGGTTTCCTCAATAACTTCATACACATAACTAACGTGCAAAATACAAGGCTCTAATTTTAATTGAATACCTAGGTAGATTGTTTGTTAAATGAGAATTACAGCTTCAGTATTCAAATATGCATGCTAGACATCAGACAGACATTTTTCAGACAACATTTTAGCATTATGAAACAGTTGTTTTCCCGAGCTGTCATGCTGATGTTTTGTTTGATATCACTGTAAACCTCTTCCCCCTTTCTCACCTTTTATTTGCTAGGTCGATTTAATTTGTCTGAGATGCTGACAAGAACATCTTCCGCAATTTAAAAGAAATTTCACTGGAATTCCTGATATCTTTATAATGATAGTATGTGTGAGAGGGAGGGGGAGAGCTCTGTACTCCTGCTCTTGGAAAAAAGTTGTCTTCCTGTCAATTTTAATTATAATAGTGTTTTTGTTTCTTTTGTACCTGGGCATCCTTTCTTGATATCAATGAAGTGATAAATCACACCCTTCTATATGTGTTGTGTCCTCCTCTTTACAAAGGGTTTGTTCCTAGTCTGATGGCCAGTTCAAATCTCCAGGTCATACAGAACTTGTTTTTTGTGGGAGGAGTTGCTCAAAACAGGGAGCCTGTCTCAGATCATTGCAAATTGTCAGAGCCTTGATGAGTCAGACCAAAGGTTCATGTAATTCAACAAGCTGTTTCACAAAATGCAGAAGCCTCCAGAAAGTATGTAAGGACAGCATTGTCTTCTCAAAAGCAGTACCCTCTAAACCAGAAGGTAGATATTTAGCTGTCATGGCTAGTAGCTGCTGAAAGCTTGATCTTCCATGAATATGTACAATTCCTAATCCCATAATCTATGACTATCTTCTGGCAGTGGGATTTTTTGAGTTAGTGCAGGAAAGTAACCTTTCTGAATTGCTATGACATTACCTTAGTCAAACAGGAAGACACATCTTACAATGTCTGGATGGCAACTACTAGACCAGTTCTTTTCTGCAATATATATGTCATACAGGATGCAACTTTTGCATGGTGATGTTCTCAAAGGAGCAATACGCTTCAGTTTTTGCATAAGGATTGTCCCCTGCTTACCTTTATATGGCTATAAACTGATCCTGAGGGTAGCTCAGACACATTACATAAAAGTACTTTTGCATGTACTTACAAAGTTTCACATGTATTTATTTATTCATTGCATACTATTATTTGTTTACAAAATACAGCTAAAATAATGTATAGTATAAAAGTTTTAAAGCAATGAAATAGCAATCCTATTAAAAACACTAATCCAAAAGAGTTTAAAAGCATTTAAAATATAATAATAAAGATAAAAGTGAGCACTCTATTAAAAGACCAATAGCCAGTTAGCAATGAGAGGCCTGTCTATGCCTGCCAAGGAAAAAAAAGAAATGGGAGAGCCAATCTACACCTTTGTGGGAGGGAATTTCTTAGTTGGGAGCAGCCACCAACAAGGCTCTCTCCTGTATCTTCACCAAACATGCCTGTGACAGCGTTGGGAGCAAGAGAATATACTCCCCTAAGGATCTCAAAACTTAGGAAAGCTCATGTTGTTCAGATAGTCTGGACCCAAAGTCATAACCAGCATGGATTGTGCCCCCTCCAAAAAAAAAAGACTGGTTGCTGGTAAAGCTTTTACAGTCTGGGAGTTATATGTTTCCTGTAAAAAGCCTTGATTAGCAATCTCGCTACATTTGGACACCCTGAAGTTCCTGAACAGGCCGCCCCATGAAGAGTGTTTTGTAGTAATCCAGACATGATGTTTACAAAGCATGTACGGTATCACTGTGGCCAAAACTGACAGCTCAAAGAACAAGGATGACTGGTCACTAGCTTAAACTGTGCAAACAATAGTCTTGGAAAGTGCTGAAACCTGAGAATCCAGGCTTAGGGCTGAGGAATACACCCAAGCTATGAACCTGAGATTTCAGGGGAAGTATAACCCCATCACAGGCTGAATCTGATTTGCTGATCTGCTTTTCAACTGACCAGATGTTCCCCTCTCATCCACTACATTATTCACAGCAGACACCAATTTAGAACTGAAACAGCTAACTGGGAATAGAAAAGAGCAATAAAGTTGATTGTCATCAAATACTGGTGACATTCAATGCCCAAACTGCAGTAAGCCGCTCCAGTGGTTTCATGTATATGTTAAATAACATGAAAAAGAAAACTGAGCCCTGACAGACCACACAAATCAATAATAAGTCTATCTAAAAAGCATTTCCCAGCACCACCTTTTGAGTTTGGCACCCCAAGAAAGACTAGAATCACCATAGAACAATAGTTCCCCAGTTTCATCTCAGAAACTTGACCCATAAGATACCATGATTGATGGTATTTAAATTCACTTAAAAGGTCCAGTAGATCCAACTGGGACATACTCCTCCTTCCATTTCCTGGGGTGACTAATGCTATCTTCATAGCATAACCAAGCCTGAAATCTGACTGAAAGGAATCTAAATAATCTATCTCATATAAATATCCCTGCAGCTATTGGTGAATACACAACATTGATCTTTATTATTTATTATTATATACTTGATTTAGGTACCAACCTATCTCATAGAAACTCAGAGCTGCTGATTATCTACCTAAAAACACACAGTTAATCACATTTCAAATATCTGAAACAACAAGTTAGGAATCCCTGCTAAAATACAATCAAAGCAACACAAACAAACAGCTATAGAAGATAAATCAAACATTTGTCTATTCATTAAAAATACAAATATACCGGGACCAATCAGTGAAGTTAATAATAAATAGAGATAAAATGCAAGGTTTTGAAATAAAGAAGGGGATACAGCAAGGGTGCCCACTATCACTGTTATTATTTATAGTAGTACTAGAGATATTATTGATAGTAATAAATGAAGATTCACAGATAAAAGGTTTAAAAATAAAGAAGAAGGAAATAAAATATAAAGCTTTTGCTGATGATTTCTGGAGGAACAACAAGAATCTATACAGAGGTTGATGGAAATTTTTCAAAAATATGGACAAATAGCAGGATATAAATAGAGAAAAGACAAAGATGATGACTTTAAATACAACAAAAAAGAACAAATTGATTTGGAGAAGAGATCCAGATATCAAATTGCAAAAAAAAATATTTAGGAATAACAATAACAAATACAAATCAAGAGTTATTTGATAATAACTATTTGAGGACATGGAAGGAGATTCAAAGTAAAATGGAAAAGTGGATGTATATGAACTTGTCTCTCCTAGGAAGAATAAATGCTTTCAAAATGTCCTTATTACCTAAGCTAACGTTTCTCTTCCAAAATTTACCAATAATAGGAAGGGGAAAGATCTTCAAAGAATGGGAAAAAGTGTTACGGAAATTTATTTTGCAGGGAAAGAAACCAAGAATAATATTTAAAACATTACAAGATACAAAGGAGACAGGAGGTTTTGAGGTGCCATCGTTGAAAATCTATTACCAAGCATACTATTTAGAAACAATAAAAGATTAGATTCAAGTAGAGAATACAACAATAAAAGAAGTCAAAGGAATAATTAATAGATCCGGCTGGCATGGATACTTATGTTATGGCAAAGCAATTGTAAATAATGACTTTAACAATCATTGTATCCGAAAGACTTTGTTGAAAGTGTGGTTACAAATAAAGCATAAATTTTATAGAAGACTTCCATTGTGGACCTCATCTCAAGAAGCTTTTAAAATTGCCCCAACAAAACAAGAGAATTTACTGACGTATCAAGGGTTGCTGAAATGGGATGGAGACAAGTTAAGCATGTGTACAGAAGAGAAATTAAAAGAGTTAGGATATGAATTTCACTGGTTCCCATGGAGACAATTAAAAGAGAGATTCAATATGGATCAAAAATTATATGGGTTTGAAAAAAATGAAAATGAATTAGATGTACTGATGAAAGGGGATCAGAAAAAGAGAATCTCTAGATTTTATAAAATACTGTTGCAAAGAGAAATGGAACCAGAGATTGTTAAAGATAATATGGTCAGATGGGCTCAAAATATAGGACACCCAATTGAGCTGGATACATGGGTGAGGGCATGGAAAACAGATGTAAAATTTACACCAAGTTTGAATTTAAGGGAAATTTTTTATAAAATGTTACATAGATGGTATATGACACCTGAAAGGTTGAAAAAGATAACCAAAAAAGGGAATGGAAAATGTTGGAAATGTAATGGAAAGGAGGGTCCTTTTTTCATATGTGGTGGACCTGCAAGGTAGCAAAAAAGTTTTGAAAAGAAATACATGATGAAATTCAAAGAATGTATGGTTTAAACTTTGAAATGAAGCCAGAATCTTAATTTGTTAAATATGTTAGGGCAACAAAGAGAAATAAGGTCTCATCAGAAGACATTGTTATATGTAATAACTGCTGTAAGACTGACATATGCTCAATATTGGACAGAAAAAAATTATATTGATATAAAAGAAGGGAAATTAAAAGTCTTGGATGTGGTAGAGATAGAAAAGTTAGCTTTCTCATTTAAAAATAAGCCAATCCAGAACTTTGAAAGAGAATGGCAAGAAGTTTTGAATTGGATAAAAGAATAAGAAAAGGAAGGAATAAAGAAAGATTGTTGGAAATGTGGATAATTAAACTAATGATGTTATAGATAAAGCATAAGTTGTAATGTAACAATGTTAAAAATAATAATGTAAGATTATTTGTTAAACAGAGACAATGTATGTATGGAATGTAAACACAGACTCAACTTGAAAAAAGATGCATGGAAATGGGGGGTATTTTTTATTCAAAATTTTAATAGATAGATAGATAATAGATAGATAGATACAAATAAATGGGGCCAGTATTCTGGATCGTCTAGATCATCTCTCTTGGCTTGACCACACCCCCTACTCCCAAAATCTGAAAGAAATGTCATTCATCTATGTGCCTTCTCCACATGTGACTGATATCCAGTAAAGTAATTGGGAGTGGTGGAGTTATGATCATAGCGGTAGTGTCACAATTGTGACCAAGTAGTCAGAGCCAGCGTAGTGTACTTATTTGAGCATTGCACAGTAACTCTGGAGGTCAGGGTTCGGTTCTGCAGTCGGCCATGAAAACCCAGTGGATGAGTTTGGTGCATTACAACACTTTCAGCCTGAGAAAACCCCACAATAGTTTCACCTTAGGGTTGCTGTAAGTCAGAAATGACTTGAAGGCACACAGCAACAACAAATGATTGTGAATATGGAGAAGTTAGAGATGAGTTAATTTTATGATGACTACTTACTGTATTTTTGTCTAGTTCACTGCTGATTTTGGAGTAATTTGTAAGGTCAGAGAAGGTTCTAAAAGCCAACCACAGCTCCAGGTGGTTTTTAGGCACATTTTTCACTTTTTTAAAAAATGGAGGTGTCATAAGTGGCTGTAAAAATGTTTGTAACTATGGTATATATAATCTATGGGCTGTGCATTCTTCATTTAAAGAGCTGCTGCCAATTCGTATAGACTGGGCCAAATGGATAAGTTTTAAGGCAGTTCAATTCTTCCTTGCATGATATGTTAGACAGGTATTAGTAACTGCATTTTATATATGGGGTAGAGAGGCTGTGAGATAGTGGTTTGCCTAAGGCAAATTCATGGCTGATGACTTCTTTTCTTTCAGCTCAGTCTTTAAACAACAGTGTATTGATCAGTAAATATCCTTTTCTTATGGTACAGAATTTCAGGGTAGAAATATTGCCAAGTTTCATCATCCTTTGGCTCAGAATATGAACTTCTGTCTCCAGTAAATCTTACTTTGAAAGAAAAATCAGCACTATAGCCTCAAGTTCTTTTCTCACTTTGATTTTAGTTTCAGCCAAAGAAAATGTCCCCCTACCCACATGGCTATAGCTGAACGTGACTGGTGTTTGGACAATGAAAATGATTCTGGATTCAGAAAGGAGACACAAAATCTGAGAAGGTGAGATGTCAGGGTCTTGTCCTCTTCAGGCCCCATTCAACCAGAAATTTGGCTTAGTGGGAAATGAAGTTTTACCAGTTTGTGTGATGTTGACAACAGAAGCCTCAGAAAGAACCCTATGCAGCAGGAAGTAAAACTAAAAGATAAAAAGATCTTGAATGAGGACCAGAGAGAGATTTTTAATCCCAAATCTATGGCCAGTTTGCCACTACACTGTTAGTAAGAAAAGGCCCTATGTTGCCATCACAGAAGAGTGAAGAAGACAGAGGGCCTTTCCACACCACATTGTTATATGCTATTATTCCACTTTCAGCATCCTGTGGAATCCTGGGATTTGCAGTTTAGGAAAGAACATTTAGAATTCTCAGTCAGAGACCACTTTGGCCTCAGTAAACTACAAACCCTGGAATTCCACAGGATGTTGAAAGTAGAATAATAACACTATAGGCCATTTCTGCACTACACTGTTATAGAGCTCTTATTCCACTTTCAACATCCTATGGAATTCTGGGGTTTGTAGTTTACTGAGGCCAAAGAGCTCTCTGGCTGAGCATTCTAAATGCCCCTCCCTAAACTGCAAATCCCAGGATTCCATAGGAGGTTGAAAGTGGAATAAGAGCACTATAACAGTGTAGTGTGGAAGTGGCTTATAACAGTGTAGGGCAGAAATGGCCTTTGACATGGCCCCAAGCAACTGGTAAAGGAATTTAGAGTCTGGGATAAATGCAATCACGAGCAAATTTATCACTTTAAGGGAAGGAATAACTTTCTTCTCAAACTGAATCAGATCTTGTCCACTTTTATTTAAGGTCTAATTTCTTAGTGACTGTGAGTAGAGAACTATGAAGTAACACACTGTTGTTCCAGAATAATTGAAATTATGTAGTCAATGGTCATCTTTGGGTTCTTTATAGATGCCACCATTGCAGTGAATAGTTGCCATGCTTGTTTTGTACAGAGTTAATTAGTCTTGTAATTGCTGAAAATTGTATTTTCTTTTTTATTTCCCTGGGACCTCTCTGGTCACATCCCTCTCTCTTTCTATACAGATATCAATCTCTGCCAAACTAATGAAACACTTCATGAAGTTGATGAGGTAGACTCTTTTATTTTATTTATTGTATTTATATGCTGCCTTTCTCCCAAAGTGGCTTTCAAAACAATTAAAACAATTTACAATACAATTTTAAATTATCAAAATTAACCATATAAAACAGTATTAAAATCATTATAAAGACATGCAAAAGTTAAAATTGAAAATAAAACTTCCTAATAAAAAGCTCTCATGCTCACATATTTAGAGCCTCCTTGAACAGAAATAATTTTTGCTTTCCAGCAAAAAAAGAACAGGAAGAGGGCCAGCCTAGCGTATTGTGGAAGGGAGTTCCAAAGGATGGGGCAGCAACTGAGAAAGCTCCCTCCTGTGTCCCCACCAAGCAAACCTAGGTCAGTGGGACCAAGAGAAAGCCCTCTCATGCAGATCTTAGAATTCTGGCAGGTTCATGTAGAAAGACTCTACTGCATGAAATATTAAAGCAAATTTATTACCTTCTAAGGTACCACTGTTGTTTTTGCTAGCACTAAGTGGCTGAGTGACTTCAGGATAAAGTGGTCACTCACATTATCATTTGTGTCTCATGTTGAACTAATCAGATTCCATTTCCATGAATTTTGGATATCTTTTTTAGCACAGTATTTCCCCTCCCCCTCCAATTTACTTTTTTTATTATACACTTAGAAACCCAGTGTGATGTAGTAATCTGAGTATTGGACTATGGCTCCGTAGACCTGGGTACAAAGACCTGCTCGGCAATGGAGGCCCCTAGGTTGACCTTGAGCAAATAACACTCTCTCAGCCTCAGAGAAAGCCAATGGCAGACCATCCTCCAAACAAATCTTGCCAAGAAAACCCAGTGATGGATCATCTTAGGGTGTCATAAGTCAGAAATGGCTTGAGGGTGCACCACAAGAATTATTCTACGCTAAGACAAACCTATCTTGGCCAGATTGTTCTTGGTCAGATTTGCTTTCTAGGGCTGAGAGTGTGTGATTCTCCCAAGGTCACCCAGTGAGCTTCAATGGCTAAGCAAGGATTCAAACCCTGGTCTCAAGAGTCATAGTCCTACATTCAGACCATTACACCATGCTTGTGTTACGCCCCCCCCCAATGTGGGTGACTCAGGGGTCCACCCACAATGCCAGTACCTCCACATGAAGGTGGGGAATTATTTAACACAATTAGGAGACCTGAGAGAGGGAGTAACCTAATGAGATCTTCCACCAATGATTATGGAGTCCTATGTAGGGAATCAGAAAGTAGATTTAAAATGTGTTTTATTAAGGGAATTCAATTATGCATGCACAAGATCCAAACACTCTCACAAGCCTAACCGAAGGAAAAGGGAGGAAAGGTTGATAGCTAAATTTCAGAGTTTGGGTAATAATTACCTATCCAGAAGAAAGTGAAGAAAGTAGTTATGTGGCTTAGGCTTGTGCCTAAGGACAGTACTTGTTCAGAAATCAGAGCAATAGCATGGCATTCAGCAAGCAAGATACTGCAAGCTAGCTGCTCAAAACTGGGGGTTTTTTTTACAACCAATTTTCTGCCTGAGTGTGAATGGGCATGTGTGTGAATGGCTCTCTAGCCAAGTAAACAATGGAGTTCACAGAGTGGACAATGAGATCCAGAATGAGCTGATGGTTTTAGCATTAGATGACAAAGGGGCTAATCATTGTCCAATAGGGTGAAGGGAAGAGGGCTTGAGACAATCAATGGTCTGAGGAGAATCTCCTAATCACTGTTGTTTAAGAAAGCAGAGTTGTTAAGGCTAGCAGCAACCTATTATCTCTGGAGTTTCCTGGCGATTTCCTGACTATTACCTCATCACACCTAGGAGGTGTTTTGCTGGTCTAATTTCATAACATGCATGTTCAACCAGCTTTCTTCTTGACCACACGTGTTTCTGGGGACTGAGAATATATGGCATGCCCAAGATCACCCAGTGAGTTTCCATGGCTAAGCTGGGAACTGAACCCTGGTCTTTAGGATTGTAGTCCAATGCTCTAATTGTCCAGCACTTTAGGGTTGTAGTCCACAATGGCTCTAATTATCCAATTTACTTCCACATTATTTAACATGATTGTTAAGCAATGCAAAGGTTTATTAAACAATTAAACAATGTAAAACTAATTTGTACTGTTTAAAATCATATATTGCATACAGATTTGGACAAAATAATTAGATCACCAAAGTCTTTAATAATATGGAATTATCCAATTTACTTCCATTTTATTAGAGACTTTGGTGGTCTAACGATTTTGTCCAAATCTGTACATGTAGATTTTAAATAGTACAAATTAGTTTTAAATTGTTCGGTTGTTTAATATACTTTTGCACAGTTTAACAATTATGTTAAATTGATTTTATTGTATACTGATCTGAGATGCACAGATATAAGATGGAATATTTAGACCGATAAATCAGTCTCTAGGTTTGTTTGTTTTTTATACAGGGTAGGCAGCACTAGCAGGCATTTATGCCTCTAGTGTCAAAATAACTTGGAAAGCATTAGGTACTAAACATTTTTTGACTGGGAAGAACACCATTTGCTGTTCCTCTTTGTGTCTTGGCATGGCCCTACTGAAAACGAGCATCATAAGCTTAGCATCTCCAGAACTTTCATTGGGAAAAGGCAATTGTAACTGTTTGCCATGCTTTCCACTTAGAAATAATCAGTTCACAAAAATAAAATCTAACTTAATGAGGCTTCAACCTGACTTTTTGAAAGTAACACTGTTTTTCAGAAAAGCATCTTGCTAGCTGGGGTTGCCATAGACACTCTGATTGTTTTCAGCTTAGATCCTAGTTTTACTGAATTTCTGAAAATTATTCTATCTTGTACCCATTGTACTCATTATTCAACAAAGGAAGCCTTGAATGAAGGCTTTTTCTTAACAGTTAATTTAAAAATGGTTGCACATGCGATCAGAACATTGAGAGATATGTTACAGCTCAGTCTTCCTACATCTCTTTTCACCCTAAAATGAGGACTTTTTTAGCATTCAGTATACACTGGTAATCCCAATTAAAAGTTTTTGCAGCCAAGTGTTATTGCTGTTTCTCTCTCTCCAGATTGGGTATTAGTTCCCAATCTGTTTTTCCACAGTAATCTTCCAGGGAGAGAGGGAAAGCCTCACCACCTGGTCTGCTGTGCTGTTGGGTGTTTGCCTTCTCATTGAATCCTGACTCCATAATAACTTCCCAGATATTGAAAAAAAGAAAGAAAGAAAGAAAGAAAGAAAGAAAGAAAGAAAGAAAGAATGAATTTTGTGACATCTTAAAGATGTGTAAGTTTTATTCAGCTAAAACATGGCTTTCTAGTAAAGACTTTGGGAGCTAGGTATATAAATTGCCAATAATTTTACCTTTGCATGTCAGGATAAATAATTTAACATGTTTTTCTCCCTACCTGCAGAATTCTCTTCTTATTCAAAAATCCAGATGTGTTCTGGAGGACTCTTCAAAGAAACATCTACGTAAGAAGAGTGGATACCAGCTGTGCTCACAAAAAACTGAACCCTGAGTATTTGGTACACAGCAAAATAGCCACAAATTACATAGCAAATGTGTGTGTGTGGGGGGGGGGTTCCATCTATTATGAGTGTGGCTGAGTCCACTCTTCTTCTTCTTTGACCACAACCACTGTGAGAAACAGAGCACTCATAGCTCCCACAACAGTTGAGTTCCTGATTTACATGAGTTTGGGGGTCCCATAAGATCTTTCAGAGCCTGGAGGTCTCATGAGAAGTTCTCATCAGAGAATTGAACCCTGGTCTCCAGGGTGGTAGTCCAGTGCTCAAACCACTACACAACACTGGCTCATGCTTTACATAACAATATAACAGCCATGGATTATCAGGGGTTTGGCCAGAGTTGCCTAGAACAGCTACTTCAGAAGATATGAATACCAAGTGTAGACTCGTAAAAGTCTCATCACTCAGTATTCATCCTGTTGAGGTTTCCTGTCTATGAGGAACCCTGTTTGTTGAAAAACAGGAATTGAGAGGATCTTTTCCATCCATATTGGCACTGTACTGATTTTTCAATAGGATGGGAGTGGATTGGGAATTGTAATCGCTATGGTTAGAAGCTAGCTTCTCTGTCAGTGGCATGGTGAATCCCCTCTGAATTTAGTCTAAACTTTAAAGAAACTTTTGAAGATGCTGAACCATATCTTCCCCAAAAAGGTAGCATCCTGATACCTCCTTTAATGCTCATACTAAAATTCAAACAGATTCACCACTCTACTAATATAGTATCCATTGGCCACCATTGGTCAGAGGAAAATGAAATGCCTGCTCAGAGACTGAGATCTATTGGAGGGGCCTTCCCCTCTGTCCCATCAGTGGGAGCAATACATTGTGGGAGGACATGGGACAGAGCCTTTTGTCTTGTGGTTCCACATTTGTGAAATTCTCTCCTCTTAAAGGTCCAATTCGAGCCAACATTGGTTTCTTTTTTCTTTTTCTTTTTGCACTTTTTCTAAAAAAGTTTTAGGGTCCTAATTTACTATTCAAATGTACATGTACATGGTTTTAAGTGTTTTAACTTTTTAAGTTGTTTAATCTCCTCAACTTGTTCAATACATTTTATCCTACTTAAATTGTTTGTTTTAAATCAGCAATTGTTTTAAATTGTTTATATTGTTTTACTTTTACACCATTCCAAGATCACATTATAAAAGAAATGACATAAATATTTTTAAAAGGATGGTCAGTAATCAATAATAAATAGTATTTTAAATAAAAAGTATTTTTGTTCTGCATACTAGGATCTATTTGGGCTTTTCCACACTACACTGTTATAGTGTTATTATTCCACTTGCAAAATCCTATGGAATTCTGGGGTTTGCTGTTTACTGAGAATTCTAAATACCCCTCCCTAAACTGCAAACCCCAAGATTCCATAGGAAGTTGAAAGCAGAATAACAGCACTATAACAGTGTTGTGTGGAAAGGCCCAACATCTTCTTCCTGCTCCACGTAATACTGGAAGTCTATTGCCAGTAATGCAACTATGTATGATTCTGTTGTTAGACAACTCGTACACATCTTTCTTACATCACGATAGCACCATCTTTTGCAATGTGAAATCTTAACACTTTTGTGAACTGCATTCCAAAATGTACCCCACTATTTTATGGGGGAGAAAACATTGTACATTTCTTCAGCAATCCACACTTCATCAAGTTTCTCAATTTATTAAAAAAAAAAACACTGAATCTCTTAAATATAGGCTAAATCTAGGATCTGTTGGGCGCTGCTCATGGAAGATGTTTCAGGAATTCCTGTCTCTATACTACGGCTCACCTCATTCAATGCAGTTTTGATCCATTTTTTGGGATGGGGGATCTATTAAAGAGAGAAAGAGTTTATAGCAGGCCAGTCGCATCAGCTCTGCTGCCTACGACTGGATCCTACTATGTCCTTAAGGTATCAATAGATGTAAACTCTCATCGGCTAAACGTACCCTCGTTTCAGGATCAAGTGAATATTCATGATGAGGTTTTCCATCTCTTGATCTAAGCAAATAGCAGAGATGAGGGGGAGGTGTAACTTGGATGCCAACTGCAATGCTAGAGAATGGGATTCCCCCTCCCCTTTTTGGTTTGCCTATTCAATAAAGAAGTGGCAAGCCAACACCTGAAGCATGTGACATTCTTCCTCCATCATTTAGTGGATTCACCCCCTTAGACCAAAAGTTTCAGTTATAATTACAATTATAATTTAATGCAATCATACTTCAGCAGTAGAAGCAAATAATTAGGTGTTTGTAACTAGTTATTTTCAATTGCTCACTTAATTGGTTACTGTCAAACACTAATAGGCTTCAGTGTGTAAATTCAATCCTTATGATCTTGTACCTGCCCATACTAAAAAGATACTATGATTTTCAAGGGTCATTTTCTATTCTGTGATCTTCAAAATGAATCACACAGATTAAACTGGAGCAATTTTGAATATAAGAAATGTTTTTTAAAGGGCCATCTTTGCAGCTATAAAACATTGGCTATTTTTCTTCTTTTAATGCCTTCAAAGGTCAAGCGGACATCAAATAAACTAGCTTTGTGTTTTTTTAAAAAAAAAAAGAAGGAGAAAAAAATTCTTTTCAGCAGAGCTGTTGCGCACCTGCAGCTAATTTTTGTGATTGAGGTTTTTTTTTTTTTTTTTTAAACCCTTTGAAATACTAAGGCAGTAATGGAACTCCTAACAGATTTGCTACAAAAGGTGTTCGTAGGGGCCAGTATATGTTATGGTTAGCTATAAATTCTGTTAACACAATAAAGCTATCTTAATTAAACTGCTTTTAAACAGAATAAATTATTAAAAGAATCAAATTCTTTAAGCCTCTGACTGCAGTGACTGAACAACCAGGCAAAATCATGGTGTATCGCCAAAACCAAAATTGCTGTAATTAGCTACAGCATATTCCACTTAACAGGGGAATTCCTTTTGCTGGCTGGCAACAACTAGTCTATCAAGAACCTTTTACACTACAGTTGACTCAGTGAGAATTTTTTCCCCCACTTTAAAGTAAAATCCAAAGGGTTAGCAGGGAAGCACAGCAGACAAAATGTCTTCCTGTTCATTAATGGGATTACATGTAACTTGGGAAATGAATGCTGGTACTTCATCTGGGGAAGCTTAAAGCTTTCACAATGAATATCGAAACACTCCTTTTTTATTATTATGTTTGATTTTACAAAGCACAATAGACCACAGTTAGGTGTTTAAAAGCTACTAGGTCCCCATGTAAAAAATCACTTGAGTTCAGCATGTCAGCAGCGTTCCAGGTGACCGACAGGCTGGTTTATTAAAAACGCATTTGAGATGGCTTGCCATTTTACTCCCTCTGATCCCCAAGCTACAATAACTACCATCAGAGAATAGCGAGAAGGCAAAAACCAGTCCTGAATAGAAAATGATCAAATCCTATGCCAGTCTGCTGAGACTTGTCTGGGCCTTTGTATCATATTTACAGTAAAGGATTAAAATGCTGAGATTGGTTTTGTTGCTCATGAGAATAAGGGGAAAGAGCTATAACATAAGGTAGCCTATTTTTTTAAAAAAAAGCTAAACCTGAACCTGCTTTAGATCAAGTGTACAATATATGTACTACATTGAGTGCACTCCACTTGCTTACAGAGTTAAAACAGCTATACAATTTTTTTACCAGTTTTCTGATGTCTTAAGAAACCGTCTATTGATCCTGCACTTTGGGATGAAAAAGTAATGCTTGTTTATTACCCACAGTATGGTATGTCCCTGATTCTTCTTTAGAAAATGAAATGTTAAACTACAGAGTAATATTTTCATCAGGAAAACAACTGAATGAAATTTGTCCTGGAGCTGTCTTAGGTCTGCTGCCCTCAATATATTTGAGATATCTTTCAAAAACGTGCAGCTGTCTAGATGTATTGAACTACCACTGCCATCATCCGCTACCAGCACAGCTATGACTATTTATGAAGGAAAGCCATCGTATGAGAGGAAAATTAACAAGATTTTTTTAGGCACAGAGAAGTGACTGTATGATTCTTTCACTATTTGCTATTTTTCTTAGTGTATCTAAGAGGAAGAGTTTTGTTGACTCTGTGTAGAGCAAATATGAAGAGGGCTTTTACAGACTCCATCTAAGGCTTATATAGATTGTAGGCTAATATTTTCTCCACTGCCATCAGCTCTCCTAAACCTTCACTGAGAGACTTTAATAGTCAAAATTGAACTAGCCACTTTGAGACTCAACTTCATTGTTACCCTGTATGTTGGGGGTCCCGGGAGGAGCACCCAAATTACCAAATAAAAACACAAGATGGGGGAAATTAGACTCGAGCACTCTCCCAAGCTAATGAGAGGCAGGGTAACTTTAGCTGGGATCTTTTACCCTATGTCTACAGTGTCAGGTCAGAGAGCGGTTAAACAAGTTCTAAAGCAACAAACAATATTTTTATTGAGAACAAACAACACAAAAGACACGATATACACTAACTAACTGAGAAATAGAAATGGAGAATTTCGGGGAATGGGGAATGCGACACCTGTTCACGTAGTCCTGGAGAGAATGGAGGGTTGCAGGGAAGAAAGCTCAGCACAGTTCGCTGAGCGGACCTCTCTGGACAAACCAACAGCAAGGCTGGATGAAACTCAGGAGCGATCCAAGCAGTCCAGACTCAGTTATTGGGAACTGAGGGGAAAGCGTCACTGGACAGAGCGGCAGCAAGGCTAGATGGAAGTCCAAGGTGATCCAAGGAGGGCTCAGAATTGGGGACCTTTTATAGGGTGGAGTTTACCTACAGGCCATGCCATGCTCGGTGAGAACAAAGGAAATTTAGAGTGGGACAAAGGCGTTGGAAAAGGTCAGCCTTTACATGATGAGCTTAGCGCTGGATGACAAAAGTATGGCCAGTATGCAAATGGCCCAACATAAAGGAATGGCTCGGCACTTGGCCAGGCGTCTTTGTGTAAAGTCGCACTGAGCAAGGCTGGTTTACAAGAAGGAATGGTCCCTGAAGCATCGGAGAGGCATTAAGTTGCCTGCCTAAATGAGGTTTGGAATGTACAACCATTAACGGCTGTGCCTATTATGTGCTTGTCCGGTGGCCCTTGCAAACACGTGGAGTAGGGTGGCAGAGAAAGGTCAAATAAAGGCCAAATTATTTGATATCAAGAGATATCTAGTGCTCTCATCAGACATAGCATAACCGTGATAACATCATCACTCAATCCAGGTGTTACTTATAAGAAGAGGCATCACAAAAATAAGGGGATCCACTCATAATTAACCGTAACTCCTCTGCTCACAAGCATAGATGCTTAATTCAAGGAAGCTTACATAGACAGAACCATATACATACATGTAGATCTCCTTGGGTCCTGAATCCTGATCATCCAGCATTTCAGAATCCAAGGAAACCTATGTACAGTCTATTTTTATAAGTTTTCCAGCTTCAACTGTTCATCATAATGGGGGAGAGATCTACTCAGAGTGGGGGAAGGCAATGATCTCACAGCTCTTTCTATTGTCACTTCATTCAAAGCCCTGTTCAAGCATTTCTCAGAATGCATGGAAAGCTAAATGGGGGGTGAGAAAATGGGTGAAGATGAAAAGCCTACACTCCAATATGTCCAACAGCAGCAAAAGCCTTTGTGTTATGAGTAAGAAGATACACAGAGGGCTCAACTGATGCATGAAAGTGGTTACGGTCTATTTTATTGTGGACTTTCTCTATCAAAGGGAAGAGCAGATAAATATAAAAGGCATGACAATGAAATGTTCCCTGTACATATATTCGTAACTAGAACACATTTTTATTCTAATGCAGTTTTGTTTTGATCTTGCAAGTTATTACTGATGTAGTATTTAATTTGGGGGAGACACCAGTTCATTTCAAAATATGATTCTTAAAATAATGTGATCTGTGAAAATTGCAATCTATTGATCATGACTGCATTTTCTGTGGAGAACTATAGAATCTAAGTTCTCCAGGGGGTGGGTAAAATTTCCAGTTATTAGAGACAAACATGAGAATTGTAATAAGTAAGAAGCTAGTGTCCTTTCAATATATTGATGATGTATGTTAAGATAATGCAATTTTAGAGATGAGGGAGAATTAAAATCTTCACACATTTGCCAAGAAGAGACTTTTTACCTGACTGTTCATGTTATTCTTTTACAGGACAATGAATAGCCTAGACCTCAAAATGAGCAAAATACAACCTTTTTTTTTGTCATGAATGATGATCTTGTAAATCTTCTTGTAAATCACATCTTGTGGATGTGAACTTGTTAGTGAGAAGAAGATCTGTTAGTGAGAAGATCTGTAATAGTAAACAAGATCCTTGCAAAGGTAGGCATTTTGGAATTAATAATCTTTGACTACAATATTCAGTTTCAAGAGACTGCTGGTACCTGCTTTGTGGAGGGTTCTGAAAGAAGCCCATACTACCTGATATAGAGACCTAAATCCAATTATTGGTACCAATTAGACTTGATCCACATTGAAAGTGCTGGGAATGAACTGTAAAGTCCTATGTGGCTCAGGTCCTGACTATCTGGCAGATCATATCTCCATCTGTGAGCTTGCCCAAGCTCTGACATCATCAGGAGAGGTCCTTTTCCCAGTCTTATCACTGTCACAAGCTTGAATGTTATGGATGCAAAAGTGGGCCATCTTAGTGGCTGCCCCTGGACTTTGAAACTCCATTCCTAGGGAGGCCAAAATAGCTCCCTTCCTCCTGCCCTTCCATCACCAAGCAGAGGCCTTTTTTCTTTTTTCTTTTTTTGTGGCAGGCTTTTAAAACAAAAAGTTTTTAAAGAATGGTCTGAGGGTGCTGTATTATCTTAGCTGTTCCTCATAGGTCATGACTTCCAGATGCTTCACCAGTTTGGTTGCCCTCTTCTGGGCACGTTCCAGCCTGTCAATATCCTTCTTGAATGTGGTGCCCAGAACTGGACACGTTCTCTTTTAATGGTATTCATCCTTTTAAGTATCTTTTAAATCACCTTAATATTTTTAAAAGTGCATTCCTATTTTTGTGTTCATGTCTGTATGTTTTTTTAGCTGTATTGTCTTTTTAAATTGTAAGCTGCTTTGAGTATCAATTTTGGGGGAAAGGCAAGATACAAATAACATAACAATAACAAACCCACTGGATTAATTGAACTTACATAAAGTCTTGATTTACCAAATTCCCTTTGATTCACTAGGTCTACTCTATTTAGAATTGACAATTTAGTCTGGAAAGCAGATGAGTGCCTTATGACCTCTGCAATTCACTAGGGTATGCCAACAGAGAAGTGAATGTGGAAAATGATTTCTTCTTGCAGTGTAGGTACAAAAGTGTGAGGGGAAATGTCATTATGAAACTTGATGAATTCTGACACATTCTTTATTAATTAACCTTACTGGCCTGGCTGATGAAGACCCTGCAAGAGTGCATCTTATATAGCACTCATTAACTAAACAGTAGCAATGTTCTGTCTGTCTGTCTCTCTTTTTCTGTCTCATTCCTAGCAAAATGAAATATATTTAAATTATCAATACAATTAAAAGCAGTTCAAAGATTAACCATTAGAAAAGGACAACAGATATAAAAAATGGAGCACATGAAAGACCCTTTCTCCCTGAACATTAAGGCCTCAAAGGCAAGCTGAAACAGAGGCCATTTCCACACTACACTCTTATAGCGTGATTATTCCACTTTCAACCCCTCCCGAAACTGCAAACCCCAGGATTCCATAGGATGTTGAAAGTGGAATAATCGCGCTATAAGAGTGCAGTGCAGAAATGGCCAGAAAGGCCTTTGCCTGCCTACAAAAGGGGAGCAAGGAGGGTACCAGTGTAACCTCTCAAGGAAGGGAGTTCCAGAGCCTGAGAGTAGGCACTGAGATGTTCCACCAGAGGTACCTGCAAGGGTGGTGGGACAGAAAGAGGGGCCTACCCAGAATTATACTATCAGTAGGCTTAAATGGGAGAATGTAGTTCTTCAGATAACCTGGATCTGAGCTATACTTTGGCACTTTGAATTTTGCCCGAGAACAGACGGTCAGCCAGTGGAGCTGTTGCAGCAAGGGAGATGTGTGATCCTTGTAGCCAGCCCTTATTAAAAATCTGGCTGCATTTATTTGGACCAGCTGATGTTTCCAACCTCTTCAAGCACCTAGAGCATGTTACAGTAATCCAAATGGAATGTAAGTGAGACATGTGTCACTGTAGCTAGGAATCTTCATCAGGACTGAATGCTTTGTGGTAGAAGGATTCAGTTTCCTCTTATGGTTGCGCCCTCCTTTCTCCTCAGTGCATCCCATGTCTCTGCTGAGCAGAAAAGAGGTTAATTGGATCCAAGCTTTCATAATGCTTTTCTTTCCTGGACCCACAAATGGACTAGCTGGTACAAAAAGGTCTTTAAAATGGGGTGTGTATATTTGTATTGTGAACTATCTCAAGATCTTTTTTGGGAGAAGAGTAGGATAAAACATAATATATTGAATTCCTGATTCCTCCTGAACTGCACTGGGAAACGGAATGACTACAGAAGTCTTTTGCTGTTCTAATTCGTGTCCCGTACACTGCTTTTGCTGAGAAAAAAATAGAGTATGGAGGTTAGATCAGCCAAAAGACTTTCATGGTGACTCTCCCATGACCCAATACTCTCCTTTTTCTCCAACCTTTTTCTGTCTCTCTGTCTTTATCTTTCTGTATGGAAGAAACCAAAGATTCTTGGGCTGCATCCAAGAATGATGAATGAGGCACCTTGGCTCATAGTTTGCCAGCCTTTGATTTATGGACTTTTTGCACCACACAATAGGACCCTTCATTGTGATTACACATTAATTGTCATGGTTCCATCCTATGGAATTCTGAGATTTGCAATAAAGAGAGAGGCATTTAGAATTCTCAGCCAGAGAGCTCTAGCATGTCTCTATACTACACAACCTAGGATCAAAAGAGATGCAGCCATTACAGTTAAAGTGGAATTTTTGTGCTATAATTCTGTAGTGTGAAAAGGCATTTAAAGCCTATTACAGCTTGGGACCTATATCTGTTATAGACACCTAATACCACATTAACTTAATACAGATTCTACGAGTTCAAAAATGTGCCTTTGCCTTCTAAGGTGGGATGGGTAGTGACATAGGAAAGGGCTTTGGTGGTAGTGGTGGCACCTTCACCTATATAAAATTACACCTTGATGGTATGATACACCCTGCTAGAAAGTGAAGTGATATTTAAGAACTTAAAAAAGACAATACAGAAGAGAAGATTCAGAGGAGAATATTTGAAGGGATGTCATGTTGAGGAGGGAGTGGGCTTGTTTTCTGCTGCTCCAGAGACTAGGACAAGGAGCAATGGATTCAAGCTGCAGGAAAGGAGATTTCACTTGAACCTCAGGAAGGACTTCCTGATGGTCAGAGCTGTTCGGCAGTGGAATATGCTGCCTTGGAGTGTGGTGGAGTCTCCTTCTTTGGAGATTTTTAAGCAGAGGCTGGATGACCATCTGTTGGGAATGCTTTGATGGGTATTCCTGCATAGCAGGGGGTTGGACTCGATGGCCCCTAGGGTCTCTTCCAACTCTATGATTCTATGATTCTATAATATTTATCCTTAATTATTCTTCTATTCACAACTTAGCAAGGAACTACAACTATGAGATATCACTGATGTACCAATGACACTAAATGGATGGCTAAGGTTTAGTTTCACGAACATGGATAGCCAACTTTTTTTCCTAGACATTAGGTTCCCCTCTTGCCACTTACACTAGTGAGTTAGTTCCTTTTCTTTCTGAACAATTTTATCATATAATCTTGAAAACTTTGCTTACATTCCATAAAGTATTGTTCTGAAGATACACTGCCAAAGCACTTTTCTTTCAGATGTCTAGTTTTAAAAATGCCTTGTTTAAAAATACCTTTTCCCCTCCCTAAGGACAAATCCAATTTGTCTTGAAAGTTTTGTTCTGTGGTATGTGGCTGCTGAACAGAATCATCTCATCTTTTTCTAGCAAAGACAATATTTTCTTAATTATTTAACATTATTCTTTAGCAGTCACTAATACCGGGTTGTTCCATCCTGCAAGTTTATCATGAAATGTATGCTAATAAACATTTTCAGAAATTTTGAACAAATTAGTTTTCCATGTATTGACTACTGACCTTAATTGCTTCTGTATGTGGTAGGCTTATATTTTTCCTGCTACGTCTGTAACTCTTTATACAATAGACCCCAGCACTGCAATTCCTTGAACTGAAAAGATCTCTAGAAATGGATATAGAATCTTTTTCATTAACTGGCTTGGACTTTTTTAACAAGCCACTAATGAAAGAAGCTGATAGTGCCCTTATTAAATCAATACTCCAGCCGGGATTCTGATACCCTTATCCTTGGGAAGAATGTGCTTCTCTTCCCCGGAGTTCTGATTAAACTGCTCTCACTTTACCAAGAGGAGAGTGAGAATCCCACCTTTACTACCATGTATCCAAAATGTATTGCTTAAAACCTATGATGTAAGTCCCAACGAGCTCAGTCATACTTAGAGTAGACCCTGGCTAACTTATGACTTAGTGATTTCAATTTCATTGGGTCTATTTTAAGCATGAAATTTCCTGATTCAACCTGTAAAGTTCCTCAAAGCTTAGAAAGTGACATTGTCTAAAACTGGAGGTTAGAATAATGAGTGGGTTGCCATACATCTATAACTTATAGCTGGTAACTTCTCATTGTGGTCTCACTAGCTTCAGGTGATAGCCAAGGGACAGAGATAGAGGAAGATCAACAAGTCAAGTCTGGGGTTGTTAGACCAGTGGCTGAGGAAAGGAACCCAGTTCTAGGCAGGTGGTGATGAACCTGAAGCCTTCAAGTCAGGTACTTCATCAGTGCTTCCTCAGACCCAGATCCAACCAAGGAGCCTAAATTAATTTCTTATCCTCTGAATAACAATGCAATATGCAGAACATTGGACTAGAAGTGTGGATATCCAGATTCATTAATCTGCAAAGTCCAACAGGTCAACTTTTTAAACACACATACACACATCTATGTGTCTTTACACCTGAGGATTACACACTGAGAGTAAAACCTGGTCCTAGAGTATACTCTAATCCACCAAATTTTACGACAATAATTATGACTTTTTGATTTTCTCACATTAGATTAGCTTATTGTTTGAAGGCCAAGGAATGTATTTAGTAGTAAAATATAGGCCAGTTCACTTACGGAACTGAATTTGTAACATGTACTACATTTAGCTTAAATTCTCATATTCCCCAGAGTTCTGATTAAGCTGTTCCCACTTTCCAAAAAGGAGAATGAAATTCTCATATTAGTCACATTAAATTTTCACATTAGTCAAGTGGCATGGCTATTGTTTTTGTACGGTTGCTCGTACTACTCTAGAAATGCTGAAATAAAGCAGGGTGGTAAGAGTTGCCAGTATGGTTGGTTCTCAGATCACTGCCTTTCTTCAGGGGCAGGCAATGTTGAAGAAATTATATAAGAAATTATGATGCCAGCTTTTCCTGTATGATTTGACTTTTGCATAACAGGAGTAGCATCCTTTTACACTGAGCTCATTTACATAGTATGCCAAACCATAGTATAATGTAATATAGTGTGGCAAGAGCAAGCCAGGAGAAATTCCACATCCCCTCCCTTCCTGTTTCCATACAGCTGGGGTAAATATAAAGGCACTAATTTCTGCTTTATCACATCATGTGTCATCCAGAAGAACAAATTGTGATTAATATTAACTGTAGTTAATTTCAAAACAAGCCAATTTCAAATTACATGGCTGTTTAAGCTAAGAATCATTTGGATTATCCACAGTTTGGAATCCAAAAAACATGGCAAGCTATGGTAAAGCAAGAGCTGAAATTTCCAAGCTCTTCTTCATAGCTGCATGACAGGAAGAGAGAGACATGTGGAAAATTAAGTCTTGCTGTTGGTCATTCTTGCTCATTCACATAACTGTAAACCAGGGGAGGGCAAAGCATAATCCAAAGGTCACATATAGACCCAAGGTCATTTTTTCGAGGCCTGCAAGACCCAAATATCCATAACCACTCCCCACAAAATGGGTGAAATTTGAAGAGATAAGCTCTCTACCTCTCCCAAATCTTGGAAGTTGCCCATTTCTGTTCTTAAACCATCATGACATGCAGACATGACCTGCCTCTGTGTGCTTAGGAAAATGTAGACATGCCTTTATTAACTGCCAGGACAATGGCTTTATTAAAGACTCAACTGAAGCTGTATAGAGTTGGATGGGCAGGTGTGGTCCTATAATTAAATTCTTTGGTTGAGATGGAAAATGCTTTATAAAATAAGCATCAAAGCAGGACACAGTCTTCACTGTCTTGTGTCCTTCACTGATTAGGAACAATTTGATATTTTAATAAGCACTAAGAAAAAGCTTTCAAGTTTTGCTCTTTGAAGAAATATAGTAGTGGATAAGTACAGAAAATGCACATGCATAGCTATTATCTTGTCATTAATCAAATGGCCTAGATGGAATATACATATAGCTAACCCCTTGGATTTAGATTTTACAGAACTTTGTTAAAATCAAGATAATCTTAATGCACTAATACATTGGTCCCTTTTTTTATACAACTGTGTATACCATCACCATATATTATAGAAATAAAAATATCATCATGTATCTATATATCAGAGAAAACTATTATTCTGAAAATGGTGATGCCTGTGCTTACTTTGCACTCCATCCAGTCCCTTCATTTATCTGGGATCAAAGCAGGCTGTTCATTTTCCCTTAAACAGCAAAACATTTCTTTGCAAATTCTTGAGGTACGAGATCAAAAAAAAAAAAAAGATAAATGAAACCATACTCGAACATTTTTAAGGCTGCTTCATGAGTTTTGTCCTCTTCTGAGAAGACTGTGAAAGTTGCTATGCTATCAGGCATGAAGTGGGATAAGTCTGTTTCATGGATATGACTATGGCTTCTAATCAATCATAGCATTGATTGCCTAATTTATGTAGCTATGGCAAAGAGAAACCAAAATACATGAAATCATACCACAAACAAAGGGAAGGGAGCTTTTCATGATAAATATGAGAGAAACTGTTTTACTATCTTGCATCTAAAGATTGTTAGAATAGTATCATGGATTTGCTTATGCAGATATCTATGTGTATTATGGCAGCTCAGAAAATCATATGAAGCAACATGATGTAGTTCTACACCTGACACTATGCATATGTAAGCGTATTTGTCACTGAGCACTTCTGAACTGCAGATAAACCAAGAATCAGTAAACTATAGTGATTGGAGCAGGAGTGAAAATTGTGTGGCCTGTAGATCACATGTGGCCTTTGGGAATAACATATGATGGCCCTTAAGGAAGCACATGTGACTTCCCCAGGACCTTCAATGTCCCCCAAAAGGCCCCAGCTGCTCCTCTAGCTTTTTTACTTTAAAAACTGGATGGAAAAATATCCTTACCAGCTTTAAAATGCCTAGAAATGTTGTTTTGAGGGTACTCCACTTGAAACATCAAGGAAATATCCCCCCTCAAAATGACCCCAGTGGTCAGTAAAAATATAATTTAAAAAATGGCCCCAGTGTTGATTGAGAGTGATGCAACATCATTTCTCATCACTCAAAATCTTGACTGGAGTGGTGCAGTGCAGCCCTTTGGAGCTCCAAGGAAGGTTAAATTGGCTAAGTGCAGCATGATGAGCTCCAGAATGTGCCCATCCCTGGAGTTAGACTAGGACTAGAATGATCGACTAGCACCAGAGATCAAATATTCACCCGTTGATGAAGTCCTTGACTTTGGGCCAGCCACTTTACTCTCAACTTATCTTCATCACAGGACAAAAGCCTCAAGAAAGGAGACATCGGGATGGCAGTAACCACAGGACCATTACACTAATTTATCATGCAAGAAAAGCATGTTCAATATTCTAAAACAATTATTTTTACCATATATGGAGAGAGAAATGCCAGATATCCGATCTGGGTTCAAGAAAGGAGGAGGTACTGGGGATCATATTGCAAGCATTCTTTGGATAATGGAATGCACCAAAGAATTTGAGAGGAAAATCAACTTGTGCTTTACAGATTATAGCAAAGCTTTCGATTGCATACATCATGAAAAAGTACGGATCACTCTTAAAGAAATGAGTGTGCCACATTTAATTTTTATAATGCGTAATCTGTATCCAGGACAAGAGGCTACTGTCAGGACAAAATACAGAAAAACTGAATGGTTTCATATAGGCTAGGAGGTCAGGCAACCTTTCATTTTATTATACTATCTGTTTAACTTGTACACTGTATCAAACATAAAACAGGATTAGACTTGGAGGAAGGAAAAGTGAAAACTGGAGGAAGGGACATCAACAATTCAAGATATGCAGATAACACCATATTGTTACACGAAAGGTGGGTGGCTCAGAGATCCACCTGTAATATCAGTGCCTCTGTGAAACTGTGGGGAATTATTAGCTCAAAGGGGAGGCTTGAGACAGGGAGATAACTTTACAGGATCTTTTACACTTATGTATATCTGTACCAATACAGAGAAACCAGCTGGAGATTAAAAGTATGTTTTATTGGGGGATATTATAAGATCCGTGCAGTCCCACAACCACACAAGGCTAACTGAAGGAAAGGAAGCAAAAATTGGATAGGAAGACGTTAGGGCAATGTAGGTGATATTTACCTAGCCTGCAGAGAATAGATGAAGTGATGTGGCTCAGACTCAGGGTCCAAGGATAGTAAAAGAATGAGAATCAGAGCAGTGGAGTGATGGCCCATGCCCAGAGTACTACAAATTATCTGGCTCAGAGCCAGGGTTTAAATACTCTTATTTCCACCCTGAGGTGGAAGGTGTTAATGGCTGTCTGGCAGAGCAGACAATGGGGTCTAGAATGGGTTATTGGCCTTAGCATTAGGTGACAAAGTGCTGATGGGAATCAAGATAGCTCCTTAACAGCTGGGCAGGTGAAGAAACAAAGGAGAATTTTTCAGGAAGAGGAAATGGGTTGAAGATAATCAATTGTTCTATTGAGGCAGTTTTGGATGGTATTGTTTCTGAAGGTTGAGTTGAAAGCTGTTGAGGGGACATTTGCAAGTCATTAACACTGGAGCTTCCTTGACTATGACCTGGCCATGCACATGTACAGCCAGTTGTCTTTGTCAGCATGGCTTTTCAGCCATAAGAGTATATAATTTGTATTCTATTCCAGTTAGATATTTGGCAATTATATCATATCTTGGGATGGGGGTGTACAGCATGGTAACAATACTGCTAGCAAATACATGGAACAACTACTGAAATCAAGGAAGAAAACAACTCAAAGGCAGGTTAGCAGTTGAACAATAAGAAATGAAAATAATTACCATAGATGATTTACAACTGTTAAAGTAGACCATGAAGACATTGAAATAGTTAAAAGGCTTTTTATACTTTGGTTCAGTCATTAATCAGAATGGAAACTGCAGCCAAGAAATCAGAAGAAGAATAGGACTTGGAAGGGCAGCTATGAAGGAACTAGAGAAGATCCTAAAGTGTAAAGATGTAGCACTGAATCCTAAAGTTAGGATTGTTTATGTCATCATATTTCCAATTTTTGACATGGTTGTGAAACCTGGATAGTGAAGAAAGCTGATAGGAAGAAAAACAACTCATTTGAAATGTGGTGCTGGAAAAGAGTTCAAGATATACTGTGGACTACTAAAAAAAAAAGACAAATAAATGGGCTAATCAAGCTGGAACCCTCCCTAGAAACTAAGATGATTAAATTGAGACTGTCATGCTATGGACATATCATGAGAAGACATAACTCACTAGAAAAGACAAATGATTGGTAAAGTTGAAAGCAGTAGGAAAAGAGGAAGATAGATGGATAGACGCAATCAAGAAAGCCAGAGACTTGGTGCTTTAAGACTTGAACAGGTCTGTTGATGATAGGGTGACTTGGAGGTTTCTCATCTATAGAGTCATCATAAGTAAAGTCCACTTGACAGGAGCTAACAATAAAGCAGAGAGTAGCCCACAGACTTTATGTGCCCTCCAACTTTTTTACTGTGTCCTCCAATGCCCTGACCACCACCCCCATACCATACGAAGCAGAAATGAGGTGCAGCTGCAGTTTGGTATTGCAATCAGGAGGTGGTATGGCTTGCTGATGAAATTCATTATTGAAGGGTGACTACTCTTTCCAGACAGAGCGGTGACTGTTTGTGCTTATCTCCTTTATTTCTCTGTCTTTCTACCAAAGCCCTTTCTTATTACACAGACTGAATAATAAAGCAGCAAAGCCTCCCTCTTGTGAAATAAAAAACACCAAATCCCCTTCTTATTATCAAGTTTTAAGTATTTTTAGTTACTCTCCTTCATCCCTTCAGACTAAAGATCCTGCAGAGAGGCAGATCCAAACATGGGGGTGAAAAATCTGACTTTCTTCAATAATCCTTTTGGCTGGGCAATGCAGTGCAGTGGAGGTGGATAGAACTAATTATAAAAATAATAATAAAAGCCACTTCAGAAGAAATGGTCACATTTTTAGCACCCAGAGGATGGTATTGAACTTTGCAAGTGGAAGTATTAATTAAAGCGGTAACTATTCAGAGAGTGGAAAAATAATCTTGGAAACATTAGTTTCCCACTGTATCCATTTGATTCCATTACAATAGCTAAAAACTTTATACAGAACTTTGAAAACAGGAAGCCTACAAAGGTTCACTGTTTCTTCCTCTTGCAAAGTATCACTGGGCTTACTAGACTGCTAACTCATATACTCTGTGATACATGGAGAACCAGACAATTCAAACTACTAGAAAGGAGACAAACAGTAGTTCCTTGTTGAGTTGCCATTGAGTCTGCTGCCTGAAATGATAAAGTAGCTAAAATTAAAATTAGTTTTTTTAGAAAATCGGTTTCTGTTAGTATTACGGCAATTTATGTAGCAATTACTGTTATCATATTTCTGTTTATTAAGGAATTAAGTTGAAAATATTTCTATTACTTAATGAATTTAGTTTAATGGAGGAATCTATATCATCAGATATAGGGAAGCTTGTTCAGAAGAAATCATGGCCATCTCATTAGAGAAGAGAAACTTCTATTGAAATAGGTTCATACATTTCTCAAGTAACAAATAATGGCTAACAGGTCACAAAATACTGATGTAATTTTTCACTAAGTTCTTCTTGAAGAAAGAAACAAATAATTTTAGCTATTTTCATCCTGCTGCAAGAAATCTTTGAAAAACATGCAGTTTTTGAAACCTATTTGCAATTTTGGACTTATTATGCACAAAATTCAGATGTGTTTGTTCACACAGAGAACAGCATTTTCCATTCAGGAAACTGCATTATGTGCAAGGAAAATAAGATTTCTGAAAAGAAACTGTTGTGTCCTGGGCAGAAAATGCTGTTTTCCATGCAATACAAGTATATTCAAGCTTTGCACAGAGTAAATCTCAAACTGTGAAAATTCAGATTCATCCAGAATCCTTATGATCAGTTTTTCTTGACACACACACACACCAAAAAAAAAAAGTCATATTTTTGACAATTTTTCAAGTATTTTCAAATGTTCTTCCAATCCCTGTACTAAAGACAAAAAGGTCAATTTCATATAGATTAGTATTGTATATATATTACATATATATATATATATATATATACATACACACACAAATACACACACACACACTAGTATTTGAGAGAGAGAGAGAGAGAGAGAGTTAATTTTCCTGTTTTCCCCTTTCTAACCCCCTCCCCCACCAAATAAACTTTAAACTAAAGCAAAAGGGGTAAAAAAAACAAGAAGTGTAACACTCAAGCACTTCTGCAACTTGCAAAGTGGCCTCTTGGCTCACTTGCCTACCGCTGGATTTAAAAGAAACTCTTCAAGATATTAATGTTCTAGATACATTTAAGTTCCAATATCTTTTTTTTTTTAAGAAATAAAGCACTTTATTAGACTTGGGCCCTTTCCACACGAGGCCACTGAATCGCTCCATGCCATCACTTACTGGTTCTTCTGGCCTCGAAGCAATGCGGACTTTCCCTTAAACCCTTCCACAGGGCTCGTCTGTTCCAGGGCAATTCAGAGCAGTGTGAGGTCTTTAGATCCGCACTGGTGAGGCTAACAATGGCGGCTTCCTATTGTTTGTGGGTCTGGACCAACCGCTGAAGCTGACCATGCCCACAGCCCACCCTTCACTGATCGCAGGCTCGCATTGGTGCGAATCTGCACAACTGAGTAGGAATGAATTGGCGCGCTCCGGAAAATTGAAAGACCATTTTTTTTCCAGTCTTCACATAGCGTGCTGGAGGACCACTTGGGGGCATTTTGGATCGGACTTAGGTGAGGAACTAAGGTAAATAGTTTGAACCTAGTCTGATCCAAGGTGCAGACGACCTCTGTGACAGAACGCCTTGGCCCGTCTTAACTTCCTCGTGCTGAAAGGGCTTTCGTTTTTAACACAGACCAGTTTTTGTAGAAAGATATTTTTTACTGATCCAAATCATTGGTTTATTAGTCCAGTATCTTCCACTTTGAGAAACAGTACTTCTTCAAGATCCCCAGTCTGGAGTGTCTTTCTGCCTGCAAGCTGAGGTTCTTCACTGCAGGTGCATCCATGACTCCACTGCTCCCCTCTCAGGTTCTTTCTGCACCTTACCTTTTTTCAGCGCTGTGGTGCAGGGATCACACGAGCAGCCTCCAGTGAGAGGCTCTCGTGTCCCCACTGCTTTGGCTCCACATGTGCTACCTGCTCCTGAGCAGGAAGCATGAGAGCCCCACCTCTTCCTTCCGAAGTGCAGCCTGGGAGTTTCCCGGACTGCCCTAGGGTAGGAAGCATGACTGCCGCAGCTCCGGAGGCTCCGCATGCACAGCAAGTGCACACAGGGCCCGGGAGCAATGTGCAATCGTGCACCATTTTCAGCTTCCAGCCGAAAATGAAAAGGTGCTCGAGTGGCACCTGCCGGCCTCTGGAGCATCACGCAATTGTGAATGTGTCTTGCAGATCGCTCCTCACAATCACGCAATGCTTCAGGTGCCCTTTCACATGGCAAATGCCATGTGGAAAGGACCTCAGTTTTAACAGCAACTTGCTCTGGAGTTCTTCCAAGTATAAGCAAAGTATTCGGGTGTTGTGGGAGCTATTCAATGCTAAGCTTATGTTGTAAATAGCGTTTAGAAGTTGGACAGCTCCTGCAATACTTAAATGGTCTGTTTACACCTGGAGGAGCTCCAGAACAGACTGTTGATAAAACTGAAAGTGGAGTTGATGATCCACAGTACCAGAACCACCAGCCATACCCAGTTCATTGGAAATGTCAGGGAGCAGTTCTGCAAAGAAAGCGTAGACCGTCATTAAACTGTGAATTCAGTCATCTCTACTTTATGGACAAAATTTTTCAGCATGTCTGTTGAACAATTATATGCATTAGTTCACCTTTTCAAAAATCTCTGTATCTGTAAACTAACTCACTGTCATCAGTAAAAAAAAAAAGCATCTTCTGTGGCTTTTGTGGAGGTTTATATGTATGCATCTCTCAGAACATTTTGGGCCTAAATCTGTTTGTTAATCTCAAGTATAATAAACTCACTGAATCAATTCAGAATGGTAAATTTAAATCTTATTGATTCAATGGGTCTGCCTCAGCTGGGACTAGCAGTCTTAGTAATTAGAAAGTGCTACTTTTTTTTTATTTAAATGCTTACTAACCACTAAACTCAAATTCTTTTTTGTCTTTGATATGAGTAAATGATCATTGTTGATCTTGTTCCTCAGATATAACATTTATATTTACATGAAGTTATTACCTTTTAAGAGAAAATTATTTCTTACACAAAGTCTCATGTTTACAAAAGGAAGAAGTAGCAGTAGTAGTAGTCGTCGTCGTCGTCATCAAATAAATTTGACTTAGGCTACTTCTGCACTACACTCTTAGAGCATGGTGATTCCACTTTAAACATCCTATGGAATCCAGCCAGCCCCTCCCTAAACTGCAAAGCCCAGGATTCCATAGGATGTTGAAAGTGGAATCATCACGCTCTAAGAGTGTGGTGCAGAAGTGGCCTTAGTCTTATGAAGGAAAATAGGATACTGGGTAGATGAATCTCTCTGTAAAATTGCTAGAGAACAAACACCTTGAATTTCTATATCAACTAAAAGCCAAATAGCTCCTGCCGGTAAATGCAAGCATAAAGTGATCAATTCCATGGGTAAGCAATTATGAATTGTATGTCATTTCTCTTGGCATTAGTGTTTGGATAAAAAACAGGCACATCAGTAAAGATGCTGAATAAATTCCATGTATTGATGTTCTGTTGTGGCATATCGTCCCAACATCAGCATGAAATTTTTCAGATCAAAGTGGACTAAAAAAATCAAATATCTTCAAAGCCTAACTAAATGACTGCCTACAGTCAATTTGCTAAAGACTGAACTGTTTTCTTAATTACTTTAGTTTGCTCATAAGGTGCTGTGATCACTGTTTTCACTGATCTTCTGAAAAAACAAAGAATTGTGGTGATGGAGGAGGAGGAGGAAAAAGAAGAACAAGAGGTGGTGGAACAGGGGAAGCTGCATCAGCATGAAATAAAACATTGCCTCGCTAAATAGTTAGCTAAGTACTCTGGTCAATCTTTTCAGAATAATCTTAAAAGTGTTGTACTACATTGCTTGCATTCCAACACTAGACCCAATCTGACCAATTTCTTTTTATGAACACACTGGTTTAAGACCAGCTATATCAGACTGTGGACCCTTGAAACCCAGTGTCCTGTCTGCAAAGGTCAGATGATGACACGTGTGGCCACCCTAAGCATACAGGAGATTGGTGGCAGGGAAAGTGCAGCCCACAGGCAGCCCCTTCAACTCCTTCTTTGTAGCTCCAGGGACACAATTGCTATCCTGGGACTTCATTCCTTTTAAAAAATATGGTTAAAAATTAAGTCCAGAATTGTCCAGACCATAGGAAATGTCACTAAAATGCAACAGTTTGACTTTATTTATCCCTACAATGCCTCCTCCTAAAGAAGTATAGCCCCCAAAAATGCCAAAATAAGAATCAAAACAAAACCAGAAATATATTCTGGTCACGTTTCAATGGCCCAGAATACATTGGCGTGGCTGACTTGTCTAGTGGGAACACAAGTGAAAACTGGTTCTTGCCCTCATCCCAGTTATTCACACTTGCCCTAGATGCTGGAGGCAAACAGCTAAAGGAGACTATTGCCTTTATGTTCTTTTTGAAGTGTTTAGGTTGGTCATTTATACATCAAAATTAAAAAAAAGACATCTACTCCAAAAGATTACTAAATATGCATTTCATTTGCATATGCTGATTTCTATGTATAAATTTCTATGTATAAACGTAGAGGTTTTGAAATCATTACTATGATTGCAATAGAAATATGCAACATATTGCAATAACATTTGACAAACAGACCTGTGTGCCCACTCAGTCACTCTTTGAGTGCTAAACATTGACTGGCAACTTCCAAACCTTCAGTCAGCCTACATACTCTTGAAAAGTAAATTGATTCATAAGTGGTTATAAAAGAAGTAATAAGATCCATACTAAACACAGCATACTAGACCAGAGCTTTCCAGACTTTTCATGTTGATGACACACATTTTAGCCATGCATCATTTTGCGACACAGTAATTCAGTACAGTCAGCCCTCCACATCTGTGGGTTTGACATTCACGGATTTGATTATTTGCAAGTTTCTCCAACCTCTGCTCCCTCACGTTAGGTGCTTCTGTTTTGGGAGAACCTTCTCTCTTGGTGGCTTCAATCAGGCCATGCAGTTCTTTAAAAACCCACCTCCAGTCCTCCTCCTCCTCCTCCTCCACCGGCCACTGCCTGGCCAGCTAAGGACAGCACAAAGCTGATTTCTCAGTATCACAAACCTTGTCTCAGTGCCCTCCATACACCCAAGAGATGGGCAAGAAAGAGGAAATATAGGACACCATGCCAATTGTCTCCTTTCCCTGAGCTGGTTTAGACCCTGGATGCCCATTCTCCCCTTCTGTGCCTCAGCCCCCTTCCCAGAGACATGCAAATTTTGATATTTGCAAATTTTTCATTTTTGCGAGGGTCCTGTGCCCCTAACCCTAGCGAATGTGGAGGGTCAACTGTAACTAATTCAGTAAGCAGAGGCAGTCCCTCCACCCAACTCTGGCCTGCTGCCGCCCTCACTGAGCTCTTCCTCAGCCCAAGACAGCAGCAGCAGAACAGGCAGCCCCTTCACCTGGGCTTGGCTTGCTCAGCAGTGGGAGACGCAGCCTCTTCACCCGTTACATTCATGTGACACACCTACACACTGCAGCTGACACACTAATGTGTCACAACACAGTTGGAAAAGCTCTGATCTAGACTGACATGTTAAAGTGGTTCAAGACTTCAGTGGGAATACAGAGATTGCGGGGGGGGGGACTACCTAGGAACCAGTCAGGAGCAAAGGCAAGGTAAGACTGGTCTAGAATATGAACCCTCCAACACAGAGAGACATGATAGAAACACTTGTTCTGAAACATCTCAGGCTGGCTTCCCTGTGGGAATGAGTCCTATTGAACCGAGGATTGTACTGTCCATTACAATAATCAAATCAGCAGCATGAATTAATCAAAGTATAAGTGAAAGACAGCACTGCCTAAGCATCTTCATTAGCATTACCATTTAATTAAACAACTGTTAACAGTGCAATTACAGTAATGATCACTAAGCTTCCATTTCAACATAGAAATTTGCATGTGCAGATTTATTGCAAAACTTGCCTTCTTCTCCACTGATGTATTTCTTCATTTTGTAAAGTAGAGGTGGCTCAAAAGAAGAAAATGTGGATGCATGAAGATAAGCAGATGTGGCTCCATCTGTAACATGTAGCCCAGAAACCACAAGTACCACTCTCCAGTCATCTTTGCAGCACCCAATTGTCTTCAAAACTGAATTGCTGAATTTGGCAGCAAATTAAAAAAAAATCTTTACAAAGAATATTTCATCCTTGGTTTAAATATTTTCTCCAGTTTTCCACCAAAGTCTGGTGGCATAGCAAGTGGCATTGCCCACAGCAGTCCTTGAAGACTGGGAGGTATTGGCTACCATACCACCAAAGATTACTGCTTCTGTTTTATGAGCTACCTAAGTGGGCATTTGCTAGAATCCATGCTGTAAGCTACTCTGAGCATCCTGTGGGAAAATAAAGGCACATTCTGAAAGTGTCCAAGGCAGTAAGCTATGTACTACTTGAACATGTAAGCATTAAACAAACAATTGCTGAGATCCTATATGTTTTGCTTAGCGTAAGAGCTCCTCATTGGGAACTTCACTGCAGTTTACCTTTCACTAACCCCAGTACTCACTATGTTACTTTTATAGTTCCTTCCTAATGCCCATACCATGGCTAGTGGAAACAGAGTGAGATCTGCAAGAGTCCTCCAGAGGTCTCAGGTAATGATGCCATTGGTCTGTGCCAGGTTATGAGAACATAGCCAGATGCTTCTGTAATCCCTTTCACTCACTACTAGCAATATAACGGCTGTTGGGGGAGGCTATAAAAGCAGTGCTGTGAATCCCATGGAGCTTGGTCATTGCAAAGGGAGGAAGAAAATATCAACCTGTGCAACATCCAAAGAAATATATAAGCAAGTGTAAAGTGGAATTAACAGGAAGTGGACCAATAAATATAATCCCCCATAAGTCTTTCCATTGCTTCAATCACAAATTTTGCTATTTTCTGAATCCAATGTGAGGAATGAAACATCAGTTCAACCAGTAGTCAACAGAGTCAGGCTAAGACAGCAGAGAAGAAAAATTTAGCAAGCTATTTCACAATGTTGCCCCCTTTCTAACTGCAAGCTAATAAACTGGATTCCCACTTAACAATATGATTTAAGGTATTCTGGTGAAAACTGCTGTCATGCAAGAGGCTTTTTGGTTTTTGGTTTTGTTTTGTTTTTTGAAAACTACTAAGGTGCACTGAAAATTTAGTGCATATCAATAGCAGCACCAGTGCAGGAGACAGAATTCCACACTCGGCTAGCATTTAAAGCTTTATATGACCAAAGGCCTTCTCACACTTTCAGAAAAAAAGTATTTTGAAAGGGAGACACCAGTCTGAAGCACTCTAATACTCTTTAACAAATCAAGTCATCACTTACTGACTTGACAAATTCATAAGGTTATACATAATTGCCAAAAATTCAGTAATTTACTCCATCCCATGTGAGGGAATCTGTAGCAGAAAGCACCAAAGGAATGTTGAGAAACAGGGGTGGGTGTGAGTCATAGTTCTAAGGCATAATTTATTTTGTCCATCAGCCAAGATGTCTTAAATTAACCACCATTTTGTAAATAGTACCCTGGCAACTCTAGGATGTTCTCATCCTTGACCATGGTCCAATAAATAGTCACTTTGCAGCCAATACCTAACAATAGTATATGGGGGGGTTATTTAACAATCTTATCTATCCATCCATCTATAACTTGAATTATTTTAAGTTTCATAAGATTAAGTTTCATAACATGTTTCCATTTTTGTTGTTGTTGCTGTGTGCCCTCAAGTCATTTTTGACTTATGACAACTCTAAAGTGAAGCTATCACAGAGTTCTCAGGGGCTGAGAGTTCAACCAGTGGGTTTCCATTGCTGAACAAGGAATCAAACTCTGATCTCCAGAGTTGTAGTCCAGCGTTCAAATTACTACACCACACCGGTTCTTTTCCATTTTTAATGCCATCTACAGCTATAAAAGACCACTTGCAATGCAGTTTTGAATAATTAATTTTTCTCTTCTAGCTAGTATTTCCATGAATAATAACAACAATAAACAGATATCAAAATGAACTGCAAGTTATGTGGTTTGGTATGTGGTTTGCTATTTATTTATGTTTCATATAACGCTAATGGTACCCTCCAGATGTTGCTGGAGTGTAACTCCCAGCAGTCTGAGCCACCATAGGCAAAAGTAGGGAATTATGGGAGTTGCAGTTCAATAGTTCAACAATATCTTGAAGGCTTCAATATTCCCAACCCCGCTATATAAGTTTCTGAAAATTAATTTTCTAAATAATTTTACTAAGTTGCCAATACTGCCCCCAATGCATTTTCTGTTCCCCTCCTCATATCAATTTACTTGTAAGCGTTGTGCTTCTAATTCAATAAATCAAAAGTAAAAATAAATATTTGAATTTTGCATAAGTAAAAAAAGGCAAATTTTCCTTCCATGATATGTGTGAGCTATTAACTATGCATATTAATGTTCATGATTCTCTGCTTGCAATACTTAATGCTACGATAAGAGTTCTCTGTTATTAAAAACACTTCAAGGGCTCAAAGTATTCCATTTGTCTGTAGCCCTAGCTTTGGCATTCAGGAACCAAGTCACCTAATATCACAACTAAGATCTCAGTACATTTTGTTTAGAGTATACTGAAATAATTACTTCTATTATATTGCCAGATGGAGATACCATTCCCTGTAACAGTGTTTCAGGGAAAATAAATTTAGACAGCATAACTGTCAGAAGGCATAATCAGTAGAATGAGTTTTCTGGGAAACTTATAGGATCTTTCTGAACACTTTGGGATGACTATAGCATCCAGGTTGAGGAAAGTAATAGTACTACTCTATTTTGCATCATTCAGATCTCAGTTGGCATACTCTGTCCAATTTTGGACACTATAGTTGAAGAGAGATATTGACAAACTGGAATGTGTTCAGAGGAGGCTGACCAAGACAATAAAAGGCCTGGAAACCAAGCCCTCTGAGGAACAGATTATGGAGCTGGATATGTTTAAATTGAAGAAAAAAAGATGGAGAGATGACATGATAGCCATTTTTAAATATTTGAAGGAGTATCATGTAGAACACATGACTCACTAGAAAAGATGGAAATTCCTGGTAAGGTAGAAGACAGTTGAAAAGAGGTCAGACTCAAGCAAGGAAGTCACAGCCCTGAATCTGCAAGGCCTGATCAGGGCTGTTGATGATAGGGTCTCTCATTCATTGGGTCACCATAAGTCAGAGTGAACTTGACGACAGTTAACAACAACAGGGAGAGCATGGAGCAAGATTGTTTTCTACTGCTCCAGAGAATGGAACACAAGGCAGTGGGTTCATATTGCAAGAAAAGAGATCCTGCCTACACATTGAGGAAGCACTTCCCGACAGTAAGAACTGTTTGACAGTGAAATAGTCTCTGTGCTACATTCTCCTTCTTTGGAGATCTTTAGTCAGAAGTTGGTTGGATGTCTTTTGGGATTATATCAGTTGTGCACTCCCGCATGCCAGATATTGGTCTACATAGCCCTAGTAATTCCTTCTAACCCTGTAATTCTTGGATTCTATTATTCTCTTGTTAGCATCCAAATTGCTTCAAGAAAATATTGATATCTCTAGAGAATGGAGTAAATAAGTCTTTATTCTTGCTAACTAGTTAAATCTTAAAAAATTGTCTCAACTCATCATGTAGATTCAGCTGCCAGGCAGTTTCCTAGTCAAACAAATTTTATCAATGCTTACATGGTATCATCTCTGCCCCTTAATACTACTACATCTAGTAGCAGTGTTTGAAAAATGTAAATTAGCCACAAAAACTTATCCAAGTTTGTAGTGGATAACCCCCCTCTTTTTCCCCCAGATTATGTTGGTAGGGACTGTAATCAAAAATTGTTTCAATATTTAGTTCTTTGAGCTTATCATTTTCTGGGGCAGGTTTCTCATGTTCCCATCTTTTGGAAGCTCTCCATAATCCCAGTTCAAGGAACTTCACCAGGTTTTTAATTTTTTTTTTCCCTTGTCCTTCTCTGTAACTATTTCATGCCAGTGCAAAGCAACTGACAAGAATATGTAAGAGGAGGCACCATCAACAAGATGCTCTGACTCTTCTCTTAGTTGGAATATGAACCTGTAGAAATATAGGGCCTTTTTACTAATAAGTCATGTTTGTAGCAAACCCAAGCTAGGAAAGAATTTAAAAACTCTTGACTAGATACAAGTTTGGGTAAATTCATACTGCAATTAACAACAATGAAAAAAAAAACCAATTTCACTGGAGTATAGCAGCACAGAGAAAATGCAGTCCTCACCACCAGATGTGGCTCTCTTGTCAGTGCTGTAAATTGGCACTGACAAGGGAGTTGCAACCCTGCAATATCATGAAGACAAGGGCCCACCCTTGGAGTAAATAATGTTACTGAAAAGATATGTCTTGTCCATCCTAAAATTTATCGCAAGACAAAAGACACATTGGCTCACATATCGGCACATTTCTTACTATATATTTTGAAAAACCATATACATGCAAATATATATTCTTTTTAAAAGGGGAGAGCAATAGATTAATAGTACACACAGTTGAAAATATGCACAAGCACTCTTTAGTCAATGAGAAAAAAGAATGTTCACAAAATGCCTAAGGAAGAACATGCACAGAAATGCATTCATTAGAAACATGCATATAGAAAATGCATATAAGTTTCCAAACAGGAATGAGAAACAAGACCTCACAATTTGATCAGCAAAATGGAAGGGAGGAGAATGGAGTAGTGATTCAGAAACAGTAAAACTGAAACTGAGACCATTTCTGCATGGCATTGCAGTCCCACTATGATGACAGAATGGCATTGGTTTGTGGGTTGTGCTTCCACACAATGTTGTCATGGTCCCACTGCAATCCCACTCCCACCTGTCACAGTTGCAGGATATTCACTTAACCGAATAAATTCATTAAGTGCCCACAATCGAGCAGTGCCCACAATCGAGCAGTCCTCCCATCCTTCTTGGCCATGCAGAAGGGCAGGAAGCACAATGGAGGCACTTCCTTCCCCAGCACAGTGTAGGAAAGAACCCAGCTGCACTGTGGAAGGCAGGCACATGTTGCTTGCACTCCCTTCCACAGGGAGCTGGTCGGGTGTAGAGGGAGCATTCCTGTCATGCTCCTTTCTGGCAAAGGCGCTGCCAGGAGTAGTGACAAGAGGACAACAGGATCAGGTAAGGTGCAGAAATGGCCTGAGTTTTCACATTTCCAGTCATGAGTTTCTAGGTGAAATAAGCTCCACACTTAGTTAATTCTCATGTTCAAGATGAAAAAAAATATTTCAAAACTTTTGGCCTAGCTGGACAACAGTTCAAGAATTTTTGTATATACTTCATGTGTTTTTTTATTTCAAGACTTTTTTGTGACTTTTGTACATTTTTTTCATAAAATGCAGTTTTTGCTATTGCAAACAAGATGGGGAAAGGGAGGCTGATACAAATTACAGGGCCCCCAAAGTACAAAAAGTTCCTCAGGGCCTGAACATATTGCATATATTTCTGTCTTTCTCAGTGGTATCATTATGTATCAATTGCTTTTGACATCCATTCTAAAACTTACGAATTTCAAATAAAATAATAATGATATTATAATCTGAAATCTGATGTGAAAATTCATAGTTGGCAACCAGGAACTCAAAACTGTTACAAGGCAGCCCAGGAAAGGAAGCTGGATTCCTCAGGTGTCACTCCCACAGCCACCAAGCAAAGTAGCTTGACTGTGGGAACAAAGAAAGACAGTCTTCCTTCCTTCATCTCTACCAGATTCCAGGCACTGGGGACCCTCCCTCCTTTCTCCAGTCCACCAAATGGCAACCTCACTCTCCCTTGCACCCTGTATTTTTCCCACTAGGATGCTGCTGGCACACCCACTAGGAGGCAACCTGGGCAGAAATCTCCAGCATGTTTTTTTCCCAGCCCACAAGTGAGAGTGACAGGGAGGGAGGGCAACAAAGAAGAGCCCCTTCCTTTGATCTGCCCCATTCCTGCTCAGCCCAAAGCCACCATCTTGGCTCAGAGGGCTTACCGAGCCAGAAGCTTTGACCATTATGCAGATCTGCTGTTGGCAAATTCACCCCAAATTCAGTTGTGCCCAAAACTGTTCTTAGTAACTTGGCTATTGCTGCTGGTCTTTTGACTCACACACAGAACAGTGTGACTGCAGTTGATAAGATTTATTTTTTTTTAAAAAAAGGGACATCCCAGTGTGTCAAGACTCCTTTGTCATTGAAGGATAGAGCATTTTTAACTAATATTTACAACCCAGACAATGATGTATGGACTGGTTAAAGAACATGAAGCATCCATTCTTATACGACCGAGACATCTAGTTCAGCAACGGGAAATGTGCAAGCCTCCAGATGATGTTGGATAGTGACTCCCACCAGCCTTTCTAGTACAGTTAATGGGGAAATGATGAGAGTTTCAGTCCAAGAATATCTGAAGGCAACCAAATGCTAGTAACTGATTCCCCTCAAATAAAAAAAACTATTTTTAGTGTGACTTATGAAGACATTCTCCTCAAACCTCATGCCTGTAGCTGCAACCAGTTCTCATGCCTACAACAGTTATATGTCAAACTATAGGTGATGCAGGCCCTTTCCACAAGAGGGGGCTGCACCGCTGTGTGACCAAGATGGCAGTGGTTGGCTGGTTGTACTTCTGCATGACATTATCACTGACCCGCTGCTATCTTGTCCACAAGTGGCACGCGCATGCGGTATTTGCAAAATGGAAAAAGTCTGTTTTATACCTGCCATCACACAGCTCTGTCACCCTTCCCAGCAGTGCAGAAGGGCAGAAGCACACTGGCAACACCTTCCTTCCCAGCTCTGCAATGGCAAGTGCCCAGCTGCACTGCAGAATGGAAGAGGTGGGGCCGGGGCCAGTGCGGTCCCCTCCGCAGCAACCCTGCAAGCTGCAGAGGGGAGCATTCCTGGCACGCTCTTCTCCCTGCTGGGGGCTGCAGTGGAAGGACTTTGCAGAGCCCCATCATGTGGAAATTGCCATAAAATTCATCTACTCAGCTGACATGCAGGATTTTGTTGGTGGTGGTATTGTTTAAATGCAGACTGCATCAGCCAAAGTGACAATTAATTTTTGTGTCTACTGCAAGATAACTGCATTTTTGTTTGCATATTGGTTCAGAAGCTGTGAATTAGGTCATTTCACATTAAAATGACAACTGGACTAATTTTTTTTTGCATCATGAACGGGACAGGCTGAATGGTAAGAAAAGCTCTTCTCTTCCAAAGAAGAGACGTTAGGACTATTAATCTGAAACCCCAGGGCTGGACGAAACCCATGAAATATCTGTTTAGGCAATTCCAGAGTTAAAGGGAATTTTTTTTCACTGAACTCATTAGACATCCAGGGAAGCCTCCATCTACAGTTCTGCTGATTACAGCAATACCATTGTGAATCAGAGCAGCCCCAGAACCTGCCTCCTGCCACCTCTAAAACAGCTTGTATTGATTTCTTTGTGGTCAGCCATCTAGCTAAAAACTGGGTTTTTTAGCATTTTCAAATACCCTGTTTAAAAAAATATGACCCTGGCAAAAATGTGTGACAGGGGACACATCAATACATTGTGCCATTTGATCTTTTTAAATGAAGCAAATACCCCAACATACAAGCTGGGCATTCCATCACATTTTATCTCTGTGCCAATAGTTCAAGAATAAAAACATCTTGTGATTTTCAACTGTATGCAATCTTTAACCTTTTGTCTGATAATTTCTGTAAGAAAGGGGGCAAACAGTTGGCAGAAAGATTCATTTAGACAAAAGACAAGGCTGAAGATACTGACAATTGGTAGTAGTTGGAGACAGCATTCAGTTCTAAATTTTGAAATAAATTTTGCTTAAGTGTACATACTTGGAGGAGGGGAATATTTGTCATCTACCAGCTATTCTGAACTATCTTTGACCCTGAAAAACTATATTAACTTGTGGGGTTTTGCTTGTTGTGCCTTTGTTCTATTGTTAACAGACTTTTGACCTGCCATGACATCCATAAAAATGCCCAGATCTTTGGCTATACATTTATTACAACAATATTATCATCAACAAGTTAGAAATTTCAATGGCCAATGCAATATATATCATGAGCCTCTTAGGTTTCAGGGATATGGCAAGCTTTCAAGCATGTGCCAATATTAATGCAGTTAAAACTGAACTTTTTTTTTTTTTTTTGGTTTTTGCTAATTAGATAAGGCATCTTTGTGATAACAATTCTGGCATTTCCTGAGAAGATTTTGGAAACAAATAATATGCCTAAGTTAAATATGAGCCATTTGCTCCACAAATAAAGAAGCAGTGCCTGTTTCACATTCCTTCTTGCTGTATGCAAGCAAGATATCATATGAAAGAACAATTTCTTTTCACAGTAAACAAGATTTTTAAATTAAGTGATAATCATTGCTACTTGAAATTTCATAGCTTGTGAAATCAGAGTAGCCTGTTTTGTTCTTTCTAACTTCTTTATGTTAAAAAAAAAATTGGCAGTCTTCTTCAAGTCAGTATCTTCCAGATGTCTTGACTAAGGCCATTTCCACATGGGGTATTTAAAACGGTGCAGTGCGTCCTTCACGGAGGATGTCTGCACCTTGGAGCGGACTGGGTTCAGAGTACTTACCATAGATCCGCACCTCAGTCCGCTCCGGAACGACCCCAAGTGGTCCTCCAGTGTGGTTTTGAAAGACCTGATTTTTCCGGTCTTTCAAAAGCATGGAGTGTGCCACTACGAGCCTGCTCCCTTGTGCAGATTTGCAGGCTCACACCAATGCGAACCTGCGATCTGCCAAGGGTGGGTTTTAGGCTGACAAGCTTCACCAGTTGGTTGAGACCCACGACCAACCGGAAGCCACTATTTTGGACGCCGGAGCAGTATGGAGCGATGACCACGCACTGCTCCTTCTCACCCCAGACTGGACCAGATCACCAGAAGATCAGGTAAGCAGAGGTGCGGGGCAATTCTCTTGCCCCATGCAGAAATGGCCTATAACTCACATCATTCCTAGCTTGAAAGATTATGCTAGCTGATCCAAGCAAGCCAGAAAGTCAGTGTAGATAATAAATCTCAACAGAATTTAGAACAACTTTGTATTCTATGCACCAACTGAATCTCTAGGTAGTCTACAACTCTACATTGTAATTGACAGACCTTAGCAATGCTATACCCTTTCCCAGATCCCAGAGAAATGAGAGAGAGAAACACCCAGTTGCCTTCATCACCTGTACCCTATGACTTCAAATACAAATTTGAGTCAGCTTCAACTTCTGATTGTTGGAGACATGTGATAAATAGATGACTTTCACACAGCACAGAGATACTGCATTAATCACTACATATCTGGAATTAGGCAACATGGCTTCTAGTTCATGTCAAGCATGACTTCTGCATCTATTCATTTAGAAATGTAGTGTCTCATGGTGCATCCAGACACTCCTCTTCTCATTCAAAAAAAAATTGACACCTCTATTCAAAACAATTTCTTCTGAAACAACCATCAGTTTCATTTCTGTTTTCATCAGTGGTTAGTCCATTACTCTTCTTTCCAGATTTACTGCATTCTCTCTCTAACCATACTGTAGGTATTCCCTCCCTTATACAATAGCTATGGACTGTACAAACAAGACAAACCATGTTTCCCCTCTTCTTCTCCCTTTAGACAGTGCTTTACTAAAATGCTGCAGCTGACAGAAAGGGTGCTGACAACTGTTCAGATTAAAGTGGTTTTTTTTCACTCTGTACTTTGGACTCTAGAATCTCTGCCATTCAATCCCCAAGGCTACAGACACATAAATATTCGAACATGTCCAAAAGCAGCAGGTGTGACCCTATACCTTTCCTACTCCCTCAGAGACCACACTGAACAAAAATAATCCCTCCCTTTAAACAAACAAAAAGCCCAGACTGAGTAAAATATCTGTAGCTTTTTCTTTAGATTTATTAGCTCACTGAAACCTCTTCATGGACCTGCTGTTTACTTTCTTCCTCTACAATATGAGAGAACTCCATATGGTTGCTCATATCTCCATGGTAATGAAGTTACTCTTAGTCTCTTTCACACCATACAGTTACAACACTTTGATCCCATTCTTACTGCTGTGGCACCATGCCATATAATCTTGGGGTCTGTAGTTTCATCATGTATTTAGAATTCTCTGCCAGAGAGTTCTGATGCTTCACCAGAGTAAAAATTCTGAAATTCCATAGGATGTGGTCATGGCATTTAAGAGATCTTAATTTCTTCTGGTAAGCTACCAGAAGCATGCTTATTGAATGCAGGAGGCCATGGTGTCCTATTTTACAGGGAACAATCTTCCCTTTAATAGCTGCCCACTCTTTGTTGGATTTAGGCATGAAGAACCATGAGGGACAGCAGAGGCCCTGAAGTTAACTATCTACAGTTAGAATGTGGACAAGAGACTGAGTGGGCACAAGAGGTACAGGGTCACATCTGCTGGAAGCCATGCCCTACGAGGAACGGCTCAGGGAGCTAGCTATGTTGAGTCTGCAGAAGAGAAAGTTAAGAGGGGACATGATAGCCATGTTTGTTGATTAATTTGAAAGGATGTCATATCAAAGAGGGAACATGCTAGTTTTCCACTGCTTCAGAAACTAGGACAAGAAGCAATGGATTCAAACTACAAGAAAAAAAGATTCCACCTGAACCTCAGGAAGAACTTCCTGACAGTCATGGCTATCCGGCAGTGGAATATGCTGCCTCGGAGTGTGGTGGAGTCTCCTTCTTTGGAGGTTTTTAAATAGAGACTGGATGGCCATCTGTTGGGAGTGCTTTGATGTGTGTTCCTGCATAGCAGAAGGTTGGACTGGATGGCCCCTGTGGTCTCTTCCAACTCTATTATTCTATGATTCTAAGAGTCATTTGGTCATGGTCATCCCTACTGTGGTGAAATGTTTTGCACTTCTCTTTCAATGATAGTCATTTCTAAATTTGTGTCCATACAACTTAAATAGCACGTAAGTTAAATAGTGAGATAGGGATCTCTTCTAACACCACTCAAAACTTTTATGCTGGCTCAATTCAAAGGAAGTATTTGTGTGGCATAAAAGAAAGGTAGAGGCCAGAACACAACAAGAGTTTACTTGGAAACAGTTCCCTCAGTAGAACTAGAGAGGTGGCTCCTCATATCTCCTCTAGGCAGTGCTTCTCAAGCTATATGATGTGGGGGACTGGGACTATATATGTGTGTATATGTATGTGTGTGTGTGTGTGTGTATGTATGTACATATATATATACACACATACACACACACACATATATATATACATATATATATATTCCAATCCTCCCTGGACCAGCACCAGATTTATGGTTAGACTTTATTCATCCTGGAAATTCACCAACAAGCAGCAGGCAATAGCTCAGGAACCAGCATTAGTGCTGAGATCACTGCTTTGAGCAGCACTGCTCTAGGGCATCCTCATTACCTCTCTGAGTTGCCTGAGCTTCCTTTATCAAAGGACAATTTTAAATCTTAAGTATGATTCAAACTGGCTGATCAGTTAGGAACACAGGCGGTTGCCTTAGGTTGTTTGACCTTCTAGTCAGAGTTGCCTGTGTTGACTGATTGCAGCTCTTCAAGGTTCCTGGGAAGAAGTTTTACATGCAATAGGCTACCAAGAAACTGAACCTGGCATTTTGACATGTAAAGTATGTGCTCTGTCTGCCACTGAACTATGGTCCCTTTTGTAGAAGGACACTAAAAAAAGTATTTGAGGGTATCAGAAAAATCATAGCTTAGAAAAGTTTGTTTGGAGTGATAACTGCTAGAAAATCCTAGCTAGTGTGGCTAATAACTATGTTTGGTAGTCCAAAAATAATTACACAGAGTTCTGATGTTAATCTTCTTCCTGAGATCAGAAATTTGACTTCTTTAAGGTTGAATCATACACACATTTATATGGGAATGAGATAGCTAGTGCAGTGTGGTGGTTTGAATGTTGGACTACAACTCTGGATATAAGGGGTCTAATCCCCACTCAATCATGTAAAGCCACTGAGTGACTTTGGATAGGTCAGAAGCCTCTTTGGACAAGTCACACACTCAAAGGAAGACAATAGTACCACCCCCCAAATAAACCTTGCCAAGAAAACCCCATGATAGGTTTGCCTTAGGGTCACCCTAAGTCAGAAATGACTTGAAGACACACAACAACACCAAATCTCCCCTGAATAGAGTTAGATTTACTTCCAAGCAAACATGCATTGCACCATAATGAAGATTAAATCACATTTTAACAAAGAGTGGAATCATTAATTGTGTTGTTTAAAGTGCTCAAACATTGTTCCAAACAAACACTGCCCATAGCAGAGATCAGCCTATAAATTTACTCTTGAAAAACGTGCAATATTGCATGCTTTGGCTAAGATCCACAAAGCCAACACAGTGCCTGTGACACCCAATATACATTTTCAGACATCTGATACCCTTACAAAGCAAGCTTTATACCTCCTACCTCCTTTCTGTTTGTTCTTCTTTCTCCCCTGACCTTTCCATATACAAAACAAAGCATTCCAATAACAGGTATGTGAAAATCAGGTACAGGCACACCTCCAACCTTAGAAGGGGTAGTGGTAGGAACAGTGGAGTATATATAGTACATAAACAGCTATTGTTCTAATAATCCATTTTGACCATGGGAAATATCTTTGTTGTTGTAGTAGTTGACTATTAAGGTGATGTGGAGGGGTGGCAGGAGGAATCTAAGTTATGTAGGCCAGGTTCCAAGTTAAAAATGTCTTTATACTTCCAAAAGGCATTTTTATACTCATTACACTTAGACAAAAACATGATAACATGATCTTCTGTCCAGTTCCTTCTCAACTAACAAACACATAGAGCCTACTGGATTTCAGAAAACCCTCTACCATAAGCCCACTGACTTCGCTTCCTTTGTTGGATTGGCCCATTGAATAGCAGGCTAACCTTACTCATCAACACAGTTGCTCCAAAAGATGCTACTTCTATGCTCCTACAACCATTGATGTTGTAATTACCATTATTTCATAAAGCTGGAGCAGATTAAGCACAGAGGGAGATGATTAGAGCACAGGTGACACTCTGCTGATGCTGAAGTGGATTGTAGGAGAGATCCTTTTTGAAAGACTATGCCATGGCAGTAGCAGCTGCGCTGAAATCCTTGTCAGCTGCCATTGAGTAGGGAAATTGTCATTTAGAAATGCCTTTCTAGGTCATGAAACACTTGGGGAAGTTGATGCATCTTCCCAAAGGCAGAGGTATCCTCTTCTGTGAGAACTATATATTCTCATCATACCATTTTTGAGAGGTTGCTTTCAGCTGTATCCACCAATAAGCGTATAAGCATTGCTCATCTGGATATGATCAAATGGACATATGTACTTGCCTCAAGGTCAGAAGTTATGCTTTCTATTCCATGTGAGATTAGACAGGCCTGGACAAGGGACAAGAGTCTCTAAAAAATAACACCAAAACTATTGAAAACTCTTTCAACAAATATTCTTAGGACTATTAATTCCTAATAAAGTTCTGCCTCCCTTTTTGTCACAAGAATGGAATCAATAACCACCATTCTCAGATAGCTACTATATTTCAGCAGGGCCACTAATACTTGCCCTGAGCCCATAGCTTCAGGCTTACCAATAAACAAAAGGCAGCCATTTTAAGGTCATTTCTGAACTATGTGCCATTAGCGCGTTGTACTGTTACAATCCAGGTATTGCCATTCACATGATGCTGTCAGGTTAGCAATGCACTTTTCCATATCCTTCTGCCTCAAGTGGATGAGCAGCAGTATTGCCACCTGTGTTCCTTCTGCATTACAGCGTCCTTGACTACTCCTTTACCCTACCTTCACCCCGCCACACCACCCTGATTGGAGCTTTTTTGTTTGTTTGTTTGGAACCCATACTAGCGCAGCAATGTTGTAACAGCATGACACACTAGGACACTATTACATTTTTGCAGTATAATGCTTAAAAATGTATTTTTTAAAAAAATATGAAATTTTAACTCAAAGGAGAAACTTAAAATAAACATGGTGACAGATTTTGAAGTTACCATGCCATGAGAGTAGCTGAGGGAGAGACAAGTTGGGAACATGCATACCCCACTGACTCCTGGATCGGGGAGAACAGGAAGTGCTATCAAGTGCTATTATGCTACCACACCAAGCTGGCTGATGGCATTGAAGTGCTAGAAGAGACTCTTAATAGATTTTTTCTCTAGAAATAGAATATGGTGATTTGGTGATGCTGGATAACAGCTGGATAACAACAACACTGTGCAGTAATATGACTCTTAGACTGGTGCTGTTGCACTATAGTGACTTTGTGCAGAAATGGCCTAAGTTCCAAGAGTAACCTAGAGTGACAAGATGTCAAATGCATTTTGAAATATTAAAATAGCCACCCTCTGCTCTCTTGCAAGCAAGGGAGGACAGGAGAAAGAGAGTGTGTGTTCAGAATATGTGTTCTTTTAAAAACCTTTTGTTTTCTTACTTCCATGGGTCTTGACAAAAAATGGAAAAAATACCCTAAATAGACTGTATTGCTATACAGTATATGTGAAACGTACTATTCTGTGCCTTTATAACTGGAGTTGCTACTGTGCATGTGTATGTTTGGGGATGATACGTTAATGATTACACTACAACTGCTGAGTATTTTCTCATTTGAGATTGCAAAGAATTTAGTTGCAAGTCTTTGGGATTTCTGAACACACAAGCAGGGGAATTTCACTTCAGACCAAAAAAAAAAAAAATGTTTTTGGCCAGTCTTCACTAGTGATACATTGTAGATCATAGACTCATCATGAGAGATCCAATAGACACACACACACTCTTAATGGCACCCCAAAATTCAATCAATTACATGTCTGAGAGTCCTAATTTCACATCCCTAATCAGCCATGAAGTTCACTGGATGCTGCTGGGCCAGTCACTGTCTGAACTGAGCTTACCCAACAAAGGAATCAAGTACAAAGCCAAACCTGCCCTCCAATCCTTCCTGCCCCCAAGGTGTAGTGTGGCATACCCTCCAACTGCCCCACTTTGGCAGGGACAGCCCTAGTTAAGCCTCTGCTATCCCACTTTCTCAACTGCTTGTAAAATGTCTCACTTTTTCCTTTTCAGCCTCAGCTTTCTTCAACTATTGTAAACTGAGGGTCCCATCACCTGGCCCTGGTGGCCTGTGTTTAAATGCTGGTACTCTAGCCACAAGGTTGTGAGTTTGATCCTATAGGGCTCCAGGTTGATTCAGCCTTTCATCCTTCCACGGGTTGATAAAATGAGTACCCAGCTTGTTGGGGGCAATTAGCTTACACATTGTAAACCACTTAGAGAGCACTTAGCTGATAAGCAGTATAGAAATACAAATGCTATTGCTATCACACTACATAGTTATAGTGATGTTATTCCACTTTAACTGCCCTGGCTGCACCCTGTGGAATTCTAGGGTTTGTAGTTTGGTGAGGCACTGGAACTGAGAATTCTAAATGCCTCTCCCTAAACTGCAAATGCCATGATTCCATGTGATCTTGCCATGGCAGTTAAAGTGGAATAAGAACACTATAACAGTGTAGTGACAGAGGGCCCTGAGTCTCTACAAAAAGAAACAGGAGGGGATGGAGTTCTGCTCTTCTTGGTAGACTGTTATTTTCCAGATTTTTCTAAACTTATCATGCTTTTTTCAGGGTTTTTCTACTTAAAATGGAAATTTTCTGTATTTTTCCTTATTAATTATATTCATTAACTCATTGCCTGGCTACAGCCTTTTTATCACATTCTGATGCTGCTCAGCTACACATATTCCAATTTTAATCTGTGAAATGTTGGAGAGTACAGTTCTATGTGCTGCCTGTTTAAGAGACAAGCTCAGAGGGCCTCAGTGCTAAAAGCTTTTGTTGGAGGAATGGAAGGACAAGGTTTCAGTATGACTAGAAGGTAAATAGAGTGGTGGGGAGGATGTTTCATTTCCCTCAGACACCAGTCCACTTCTAGGCCTATTCAGCCACTTTGTATTCCAAGAGATTTAAATAAATGGCTGTTAGTGCCAGTGTTGCTTCCAATATTGGTAATCTACAGATGGAAAAGAATATTCCAGCAGATGATATTCAAAGACTGGAGCAGTGTTCCGTTTGCATTTCTACTCCACTTCACTAATACCAGCCCTAGTTGAAGTCCTGACATTATCCAGTCTTCTTGGCTGCATATTACGCACTAAAGAGGTATCATTTGTTACTCCATAGCCTTTAACATTGGGGTGAAAAAATAGAACCATGAGAGTCTCCTTTATTATCCCCAGCTCAGTCACCTGATATTCACATTGTTATCCAAATACAACGTGATCCTATTAAAATAAATAGCGCTCCATTTAACACAAACTTTTGTCCTCAAGGCACTTGGATAAATGAGGTTGCCTTGTGCTTTGTAAAGAAGGTGTCTTTTTCTTCCAGTAAAAGAACTTTGTATCTTTAGGTTTATTTTGCCACTTGATACTATCACACTCTAGCATTGTATGTTCACAGGTTGGAGACCAATAGGGTTTGCCAACAGATGTTGGCTTGATTTAAGGCTTCAGGTTTATCCCAAGGAATGTATTCTCCTGAGACTTGAGATCATATATAAATAGTGGTAGCATACCCTAGATGTTTCGAACATTTCTCCCATGGCAGTAATGGAGACACTTTAAAAAAAAGAAAAGAAAGGAGGGATAGAACAGCTGTTGCTGATATTTTATGTTTCAGTGGAACATCTTCTATTTCATTTATTAAAATGGCAAGCCTTCTATTCCTTAGCAACTTTTTTTTCCTGGCCCTTTTTAGTTCACAAGAAAACTATCTTGTGCAAACTCTGTAAAAACGCTGTCACTTAATACATGCACATAAACAAACTAGTTACAGGCCTCGCTGCACTTGTCAAGGAAACAGTCGCTGCAAATATTAAGCAGGGTATGATAAACACAAGGCAACTTGTATACATCTGTTTTTCTCCTGTCTCTATGACTCCCAACCATTTCTAATTAGTAAAATAAATAAAATTTCAGAGACCAACTTGGTAAGGTTACATTTGCAACTAATAGTAAACAGTGTAAAAGAAATTTTCCTACCTATCTTCTCTAAATTTCAGTGACCATCTGTGGATATAAGGAAGAGATTGGATTTCCATGGCCCAGAGGCATCCAGTGTTTATTTTAGTAGGTTACACAACAATGACATGAAATTGTTGTGGCTAAATAAGCACAATTAAGATATAGCAGAAGCTGCATGCACATTTTAACCCTTCTTTATATGTATGGAAAATGTGATATAAAAGGAAAATTATCCATCATTTACAAACCAAGTGTCCCGGACCCCCAAGACTGGACAAAACTGTGGATCTACATGATTCTGCACTGGAATGGGCATTCTCTTTACTGTCCTTGGCTGGATGACTGTAAGAAAAATGTCAGTGTTAATGTTTTCTATTTCAGTCCTATCATCCAGTTCTACTGACTGAGAGGGTAAGAACAGATAGCAACAAAACCTCTTAAATTTAGGACATTTCCACACTAAACTGTTATAGTACTATTGTTCCACTTTCAGCATCCCATGGAATCCTGGGGTTTGTGGTTTAGGGAAGGGCCTTTAGAACTCTCAGCCAGAGAGCTCTTTGGCTTCAGTAAACTACAAATCTCAGAATTTCACAGGTGTTGAAAGCAGAATAATAACACTATAACAATGTAGTCCTGAAATGGCCTTAGTTGGGCATCATAGTAACACTGCATTAGACCAGATGTGAACTATAATTTAATGCCGCAAGTAGCAACACAGCTCCTATCCCTGATCTGATGGCCAGCATAATATCATACTATATGACTGTGGGAAACAATATGGCAGTTTTTAGACCATTAATGGAAGTCCTCTCTATAACACAAAGGAACAATAAAAACCAGTTCAGTATAGAGCAAAAGACACTTCTCCCTTCATACCTCTCAGAAAGCCCAGACCCAGTATGTTTTCAAAATTTCTATATTAACTCCCCTAAAACAAACCACAATGCACCTAACCTACAAAAATGATGCCTACAATGGCACAAGAAGACTTCTATTGCTACCAGCTGGGGCTACTTCTCCACACACTCCTGAATTAATAACAATGAGCAGTGTAATAAAAATGAAACCATGTTCATATCCATTTGGTTCTGATAGAATTTATTTTGTAATAAATAAAAGACAAATTGTGTCTTCGTTCAGCTTTTTCAGTCTTGACAAAATGAACACATACGTTTCATTGCTGATGTCAGTACTGTCATAGTTGGCCAAAGTCCGCATTGTTATTGGGGTCTATGTGAGAATTTCACTGTTTTCGTATTAATTTTTATTTCTGCTGCTACTATGGTTCTTCAAATATTGTGCTGGGGCCTGGGAGAGAGCCGAGAAGAGGACTGGTAAAGGTAGGGGAGACTTTAACTGAGCCAGGTTCAGTCTGGGACTCCTGATCCTAGAATATCATTCTATCTCATCTGCTGCCTTTGCCTCTTTGCTCCACACACACACACTTCTACCACACTTACATTTGAAAATAAAAATGACCCATTTGTTCTTTACCAATAATCTCAGATGCAGGGATGGACTCACCTAAAATACTGTGTCTAGCTCTAGCCACAAGAAGGATATTTATCAGCTGAAACATGCCCAGAGGAGACAGTCAAAGGTGCTGAAAGATTTGGAAACCAAGCTATACTTGGAAAAATTCAGGGAGAACAGAAGATGAAGAGATGCTATAATACCCTTCTTTAAATATCCAGATGTCAGATAGAAGATGGGACAAGTTTGTTTTCTGCTGTTTTAGACTCTAGCACATGAACAAGTGAATTCCAATTTTAACTAAAGAGATTCTATGTAAACATTACAAAGGACTTCCTGAGGGTAAGAGATATTCAACACTGGTACAAGCTGCTTGGAGTGTGGTGGTGTCTCCTTCATGGGCCTTTAAACAGAAGTTGGATGGTCACGTCTCAGGAGTACATTAGCTACATGGTAGGAGGTTGGCCTTTGTGGTCTCTTCCAGCTCTGTGATTCAACAGTTCTATGAGTAAGAAAGGGGCCCACTCCCCCCACCCCACTCCAGCAGCAGAAAGGAATTGTGTGGATCCCTCTTTCTTCCACCACTCTTGACACCTTGCATAAAGCATTTTTAAAAGGAAGAGAAAGAGGACCCTTTCAATCTAATTCCAAGCCCTTAAAATGGCTGATTTGCTTTTATAGAACTTTTTGAGGTGCAGATGCTTTGCTACTGCAGAATGAAACTCCATTACACCATCTTCATTTCTCAAAGTGACTCTCTAGGCTTCACGCAGGTCCAAGGGCACACACTCTGGTGTTAAAAAATAAAATGGAAGATTTGACTGTGGAGCTTTACTGTATAACAGCACACATGCCGTGCAAAATGTTTTTTAAAACAAAGAGAGAGGTGAAGACTTTCTTACAGGCATCGAAGAGCTGCTTGGATTGTTAGTATCCCAGAATGGTGTCTAAAGTTCTAACTGTGGCAGTACATTATGTATAGGATCCAGGTTACATTTCTTTGGCATAAGCATCAAGGGAGTGGTAGTTGACCGAATCAGACCAAAAGATTAGGCTATTATACATGTTTAATATCTGATAAACAGCAATTTCTGGAATCTTGGGTAGAGGGGAGGTTGAGGCCCTTTCTGAACAATGATAGCATCCTGGCATGTGGATGTGAGAGGAATGGGACCACAATGACACTTCCACAAGGCATTGTTGTGGTCTCATCCTCCTTGCATCACCAGCTGGTACAATGAAAGATAAATCATTGACAGAGTTTCTCCATCAATGGCCCTCTATTGCACGACACTCCCATACTTACCCACCATGTGGAAGGGCCAGAAGCATGATTGAAGTGTTTCTTGACCCAGCACAGCATGGGAAAGAGACCAGCACTGCAGAAGAAAGAGGCATGTCCCTCACAGTCCCTTCTACAGGGAATCAGTCTGGCGCAGAAGGGAGCATTCCTGTTGCGCTCTTTTTCCACCAAAGGTGCTCCTGGGATCACAACCAGAGAACAATGGGACAAGGTCATGTGCAGATGTGGCCTGAGATTTTCTCTTAGCCATACTAAATATATTTCCTTCACAGCAGTAATACTTATACTAATTATTCCCTCAGATGTTTGAATTATAAAGTTGGAAGGGACTACGAGAGCCACTTAGTTGAACCACCACTCTGTAGCAATATACAGCTAAAGTAGTCCTAAGAAATGGCCATCCAACCACTTTTTTTAAAGAACTCAGATGAAGGAGAGTCCACCATTCTTCACAATAGTCCATTCTACTACTATCAAGTTGAGCATTGTACTAGATGTGATGTTAATCACTTGTTTTAATCCCATTCTTTCTTTCTCAAAATCACAGCAACCATAGGAATGTCCATGAATGTTTCATAACAATAATTTAACCAATGGCTGGTAGAGGCAAGCAAAAAAAAAAAAGCATCAGCTTTTGTTTTATCAACTATTTGGTTGCAAATAGTGAGACTTGTTTTAAAGTATACATGTCAGGATCATCGTATAGGATTGCCATAATACTACCTTAGTTAGATTCTGCATTCTAGTGTTGCAGTACAAGGAATGAATATGAAAATTTATCTGCTTTTTAAAACAGAAACTAATTTACAGGCAAAAATGTTATAATTGTCTGAGTTACAATATTTTAGTAAAGCATACCAATAAAAAAAAATCACACATAAAACAAACTATACCGTGACTGGGAAAAATGTGGAGTTCATGAGATAAAGGGTTCAAAAACTGGAAGACTGCCATGAAGTAGATGGTGGAGGGGGAGACAGAATACAGCAAGGTACAGGATAAAGCTATTTTCACTCATTTTAAATAGGACCAAGTTAATGGCAATGATAATTCAAGAAGACAGTAGAAGTTAATTCAAAAGACTCCAACTGTGTTTCAGGAGAACAAGGAGTCTGGTCTGAAAAAGCATCGGGAAGGGGATTAAGACAAATCAATGTGAATGGAAAGCATTCAAAGCCAGCTGGCGTTTCCTTTAAAAAAAACACAAAAAAACCCACTTCACTTCTTATTTCCAAAGAAAGCACCAGCACCCACAAGAACAAATTAAAAGTAGTACAAAATACAGATGAAGACATGGTTTCTTGACACTATGAACAGACTTCAGGAACACTGGAAATGTTAAGCAAATTGATTTCACATAAAATTATGGCACATTACTGTATTTTCATGTAGTCAGTACTGCCAGGCTTCTATAATACAGTGATATAAGAACTGGATTTGCTCAGGTTCTTTCATAAAGTCTTTATCACTTAACTGACACCAAGGTCAATGTCTTATTAGATGTGATATTAATCACATATTTCGATCTCATTTACCTCTTTCTTCTTCAAAATAACAGCAACCATAGGAATGCCAAAATTGGATCAGATTATGGCATAGGTGAAGCATGCTTGTCTCTTTCCTTCATGCTGCTTTTTGATTGAAAAAAAGTCTATGCCCTGAATCTGCTGTTTGTGGCAAACTGAAGAGACACATGACTGAATGTATAAGCAAGTGACACAGATCAGAGAGAGAGAATGATTTATCTGTTCCTAGTACAGAGAGACAGCTTTATGTATCTTGGGAAACTATTCCTGAAAAATGAGAAACAATCATTTATGACTAACACACACACACACACAGAGAGAGAGAGACAGAAATCAGACACTCTATATGCCTCAAGATGCTATGGAATCATTTGAAGGCTACAGTTCTGTCCATGTCTCCTTGAGAATAAGCCACAGTGGAATGTCTCAAAAAAGAAGAGGCTGAATTTTGTGACTGGCAACTTCTCATCCTGTCAGTTGAGTACAAGTCTGACAAGATGTTTCTTCAGTCACTTTTCTTTGGGGGAGAGGGGGAAGGTGCCACCTTCTGCAACACCCTGTGGTGTCTTTCTCAGCAAGATATTCTCAAAGAGCCTGTTCGGAGCAGTGCCAATATTCAGCAGCCATTTGTGATGCAGTGTTGTGCTAAACACTTCAGCACAAGAAAGCGGTAGTGGTATTGTTGCCTGCTGAGTCCTCCAGCTTTCTAAAGAGGATTAAGTACCGGAATGTTTACTGGCCTGTTCATTATATTGTCTTGCTGCATTAAAGAGATCATATCCACCGTGCAGCTTTTTTTGTTGTTGTGTTTTTTGCTCCTTTTTTCAATAACCTTTTTCTTGTGTTGGTCAGAAGTATCCCCTCTATGTTTCCTGCTGTGCCAGACATGACTGTATAAGTGAAAATGCACTCAGTGGTTCTCCACATATTATAATTACATCCTTTATTTCAAAACACTTTCTCAAACATTTTAAGCAAGTGAGCTTTTGACATCTGCTTGTTTGCTATGGGAATTTTTTTTAATCTTAAGAAAATAACAGCAAGAAGTTACTTTTTGGATCATAGTTCCCAGCTTAATCTCTCAGTCAGTGTACCTGCTCTGATGGAATCAGAGTTAGAAGCAACCCGTTAAATTATTGGGGTAGGACCATATGATAACAGGTTCCCCCATTATCTGGGTAACACAGCTGAATGATATATAGCCTTCTCCAGCTAAACAAAGAATTAATGGTCTTAGATTACATTTATTGGGGGTCAGCATCATGGCAGGAGCAATAGAGATCATGAGAAGCAATTGCCAAATGAGAACGTCCAGTTTAGGAAGAAGTGTTTAAGCTTTAAGATGCTTCTAATATAAGAGATTATACAACTCACTGCTGTGCCATGTGGGAAATTCTTATCCATAATATCCAGAAAAAATTCTGGTGACATTACAAAATCTACTTTTAAATTTTTTGAATTAACCTATAAATCTTAGATCACTAGCTTTTCACCTTTCTTTCAAGTCTACCACATATGAAAAAAGGAGCCCTCCTTATCTTGACATCCCCAACAGTGGTTTGAAACATTGTTAGCTGTTTTCAAGAACTTACTTGGGATTAAATACCATCCATACATTATTTTGTACATATTTTCCTTTAGACTGGTCTTAAGATCACATTTTTCCTATGCCCAATTATACATGATGCCCAAAATTTTGGGCCCACCTTATGATATACTCCTTGATAGATTCATTCTCTATCTATAGTTTCAAAAAACATTTATACATTTTTTTTAATTACATGGTCATCATCTTTATAAAACTCTAGCTAAAACTCATTTTGTCCAAACTTTATAACAAGATCAGTCTTATTGTAGCTCAATCAAAATTCCATACAAGCAAACCAAGAAGTATCTTCCTTGCATTAAACTCCTTTTTTTTCTTCAAAATATAAGAAGTCCTTATAATACAGCCATCTCTGATTTTAACCCATTCTTTCCTGAAGCTAATATTATCTTAGGGGGAAAAATTGTGTAAAAATTGTGTATACGTGGGGGCAGGGAGGGGGTGATTTGCCCCAGGCAGCAATGCTTTTGGGGCATTCTGGCCCATAGCCCTGCCCCCGTGTACCTTGGCCCCTGCCCCGTGTGCCCCAGGCACACTCCCACATGCAGTGGCCATGCCTCTCACATCGTAGCCCTGCACCCCTCCCGCACCCCCTCCAAGCTTCGCCACTGTTCTTAAAGAAATGAATGTGCCACAATTTTTGATTCCCTGGTGAGCAACCTATACTCAGGACAGGAGGCTTCTGTCACGACAGAATACAGAGAAACAGAATGATTTTCAATTGGCAAGGGGGTCAGGCAAGGCTATTTTATCAACCTACCTGTTTAGCTTGAACACTGAACATATCATACATAAAGCAGGATTAGAGGAAGGAAGCATGAAAATTGGAGAAAGGAATATCAACAATTATATGCAGGTGACACCATACCACTAGCAGAAGATAGCAAAGATTTGGAACAATTACTGAAGAAAGTTGAGGAAGAAATGTCAATGTTGTTACTAGGCAGGCAAAGTTTTCCTATGAGTGGATGGCAGAGATAAGAGGTGGTGTGGCCAGACAGCCAGGTGCAAGGCCAGAAGGATTGTTACGGCTATGTCTTGTGTATTAGAGAAGACCACAAGTCAGAGCACTGATTGGATCACCCCACTTGTTCCAGGGTTACAAGGTAGCATAAAAAGGCTGGTGTTTGCCTTGACCAGCTGCCAGTTAGCTGCCCTAGCTGGACCTGCCATGCCGTTGGCAGTATATTGATTGTAAAGGGAGATGCTGCCCGATTTTTCTCCATTATCTTCTGTTTTTCCCTCTTTGTCTAATTGCTGAAAAGCTAGCATGTTTTTGCTAAGCCTTATCTTAGAGTGCAGCAATAAATCAGTACTTTAAGTCTTACTTAATGAGCTTCTGGAATTTTTTATGCTTCACTGGGACTCTCTGCTGTGGCGAAGCCTTGCTTCACAGATAGCACTCTGCTCATGCTCAGAGGAGCCAAATCCTGCCAACTCTGACAAGAAAGTTCAAAGATGGGTTTATAGTTAAAAACTGAGAAAACAAAAATAATGATTTACATAATTTTAAAGCAGACAATGAAGACATTGAAATAGTCAAAGATTTTCCATACCTTGGTTCAGTCATTAGTCACGATGGAGACTGCAGCCAAGAAATCAGAAGAAGACTAGGACACAGAAGGGCAGCCATGAAGGAACAACACAGGATCATGAAGTATAAAGCTATATCATTGGATAATAAAGTAAGGATTGTCTATGCCATTGTATTTCCAAATTCTATGTGTGGTTGTGAAAGCTGGACAGTGAAGAAAGTAATAGGAACAAAATCAACTCCTTTGAAATGTAGTGCTGGTGAAGTGTTCCAGAAATACTACGGACTGCTAAAAAGGCAAATAAATGGGTCCTAGAATAAATGGAACCTGAACTCTAACTAGATGCCGTGACAACAAAACTGTGATTGTTGTACTTTGGGCATATCATGAGAAGACATTACTCACTTAAAAAACAAACAAACAAACAATAATGCTTGGTAAGGTAGGAGGTAGTAGAAAAAGAGGAAGGCTGCATTGCAGACAGATAGACTCAATGAAGGAAACTGCAGTCCTGAGTCTGCAAGACCTGAACAGGGCTGTTGATGATAAGGTGAGGTCTCTCATTCATAGGGTCATCATAAATCAGAGTTGACTTGACAGCAGTTAACGACACAACTTGGACTTTGAGTTCGTCTTGTTTGTTTCCCAAACTCTGTGTACTGGTGTTTAGATATTTGAAACTTTGTTTGCTTTCATCTGTTAATTTACTGTCAGTTTTTCTGTTGATCCCATTCTGTCCCTCAGCCTCTCCTCTAGAATTTACAATCTTGTGCTTAGAGTTTGCCTCTGAGCTGATGTTTTAGCGATCATCTCCAATCCCCCACCCATGAGTTTAGTTTAAAGCCCTCTTGATCAGACTTGCCATGCTGTTAAAGAAGATGTTCTTCACAGACTTTGTAAGGTGCAGCTTATCTGGAGCCAGTAGACCTCTGTCTAAGAAGTCAAGACTGTGGTCCCAGAAGCCAAACCTCTCCTGTCTACACCATCTATGTAGCCAATCATTCACTTTTAGTATCTTCCTGTCCTGTATAGTCCTCTATCCTTCACTGGCAGAATTGATGATAATAACACCTGCAACTCAGACTACTTCAGCTTCCTGCCCAAAACTTCATAGTCAGAACTGTTCTATTCAGAGGCATTGTTGGCTATGTTGTCAGTGCCCACATGAATAAGGAGTAATGATCTATGTTCTTGATAAGTTCTGACAAGTTTTCACTGACATCCTGGATACATGCACCAAGAAACCAGTACACTTCCCGATTCATCTTGCCAGGCTGACACACAGGTTGCTCTGTACTATAATATAATGGAGGGAAATTAGAACAGAACTGTACAGTTGGAAGCTGTAGTAAATAGATGATGTAATGAGCTTCAGATAGTAGTGACCTGGATAGAAACCCAGTAGAAGAACCCAGTGAAAGGATGGGAGGACCACAGAGAGCACTTAGTCATGTTTGACAGCAGAGCCAAAATTTGTGAGTCAGGGTGTATAATGAGAAGCTGAGATGATATAAACAATGCCTTTTGAGTGCTATAAAAACAGAGACAACAGAGTGAGGCTGGTCTCTTAATATACTGTGCCAGAAGAGGCTATGTAGCTGTATGCAATACTCAGAATGAGTGAGAACACTGTATTAATGACCATTCAAAGAGACATAACTTAATTCTCTGTAACAACAACTATGCTAAAGTAATGAAATGTATTTAGACTCCAGATGAGCTGTATAATGCACTTCACAGATGAATATAAGTGTTCATACTGTGCAAGATGTTGCTCCCTTACCAGTGCAGTATATTTACTGTGAATATCTTGTGCCTTATCAGTTTGAGAGATGTTCTGTATTAAAAAAAAGAAAAAGAAATAACATCACACTTTGCCTAGGACCATGTAATGTCTCACTAAGCTAGCTCTCTAGACTATGTATAGTCTCTGATAAGAAACAAAGGCTTAGACTGAACCTATCTGTGTTATGAATTTCTACTAAGAGTATATAGAAGAAATGTACCTGGACTCATTAAATTTTATGTAAATGTTAATGATCCTCCCCAGAAATATATGCTATTGCTTTGTAGACTAATAAATGGCCTGGAAACAGCATGTTCATTTTCCTGAATAAATTTCCTGTAATTGCCATCTTTAAGGATATTTCAGGAAGTGTTGATGTTAATTTCCCCACCATAACAACACTGAGTTGGAAGTTCAGGTAACCAGAAAATAACTAGAGGTAACTCTAGATAGATGATGATTAACTAACAAATGACAAAGAAACTGCAATCCCTCAGGATAAAAGAGATGGGGGCATGGGAACCATGCCCATTTCAGCATTATATGTTTCTGTGGAGGTTGTAGGACTGGGGAATGGCTCCAGAGTTTGGAGGTGATCAAATGGGAAGATATTGTCCTTCAGATAGTATGGGCCTTATAGAATCGTAGAGCTGGAAGAGACTACGCAGGATACACCCTCGAAGCATTCCTGACAGATGGCCATCCAACCTCTGTTTGAAAACCTCCAATGAAGTTTTAAACCTTCAAGGCATCTTATTCCACTGTTGAACTGCTCTTAACATCAGGAAGTTCTTCCTATTATTTAGAAAGACTTTAGGTCAAAATTTTCCAGATATTTGAAGCCATTGTTCTATGTTCTAGTCTCTGAAGCAGCAGAAAGAAAACTTGTTCTATCCTCCATATGAGATCTTTTTGAATATTTAAACATAAGTTATCATGTTACCTCTTAATCTTCTTTTCTCCAGACTAAATGTACTCAGCTCCCTAAGTTGCTTCTCATAAGGCATGGTTTCCAGGTCTTCTACCATTTTGGTTGCCCACCTCTAGACATGTTCCAGTTTGTCAATATCCTTCTTGGTGTCGTCTACACATTTGATAATAATGCCCTCCATTCCATCATCCAAACTTTTGATAAAGATGTTGAATAGCAGTGGGCCCAGGAGAGAACTCTGGGGCACTCCACTAGTCACTTCTCTCCATGATGAAGAGGAGCCATTGGTGAACAACCTTTGAGTTCAGTCAGTCAACCAATTACAAATCCACCTAACAATAGCATTGTCTAACCCTGACAATGAACACTAGTATTGTCTAGGCCAGACAGTTCTATAGGGCTTTACAGATCCAACCTGCACTTTGAATTATACCTTGAAATAGACTTGAATATAGTATTTTCTGGGAGTCAAAAGCATACTTATTGAAATATTAGAGATTAATTAGCCATTAGCAATCTATTAGATATTTACATATGAAATGTTCCTTGATTTTAAGAATGCTATCACTTTTAGGCCACCCCCTGGCTGATTGCTCTGTGTGTCTGTTTCACTCTTTCTCTATTTTTTGTCCATTTTCTTCATTGATTCCACTATTATCCATGTACCTCATCAGCACCATCCTTCTCCACTGTCCTCTTGTCAATCTCTCCACTGTTCTTATTCTTTGGATCTCATTCAGTCTTTCATTTCTTCCCATGAGCTTCTTCCTGATCTCTCTGTTTAGTCTTTTACCTTTTTCATGTACCCTCTCTTTTTTCCTCCATGCATTTCTCTGTTCTCCCTTTCTTCATCTTCTCTCTGCATCCACTTTTCTCCATCATGTTTCTGTCCATTCTATCTCTTTAACACACTCTCACTCTCCTCCTTCCCTCTCTCCCTCTCTCTTCGTCCAAGTCTATGCCCTCTTTTCCTATCCAAGATTCTGCAAAATACTTTAAGCTTCCTCTTCCTGCTCCTCCCTCCTGCTTTCCTAGTCTTTGCTGGCCATCACCCTTGTTGCTCATCTGCTGCAGCCACCACCTGCCACAGAGTGAAAAACTCAGATAAGGAAGCCAGGGGCAATAGTGAAGAGGGCAGAACAATGAATTCCCCCCTCTCCATCCCCTGAAAATACCCACAAAATTACCCTATGTTTCATTTGAAGAAAAAGTACTTTACACTCTGACTTAAATTATTTTTTTAAAAAATAAGTTTACTATAATTCATACTAAAATAAGGGTTCCAGTCTCTGAAATATATATTTACTGGCCATTATTACAAATTCCAACATAATGTTATAAAGGCTGAACTACCCAAGGACTTTACCAGAATTCCTCTCTAATGAAGTTTAAAGAAGTGATCAAATAGATGAAGCTAATGAAAGGCAAGACCTTTGGGATATTGTGGCTTCTGTCAATATGGAAAAACCATGGCCAAAGGAACACATATGTGTTATGATGTACACTTTGACACTTATTTCTGTTCATATGTAAGTAATCTCAGGCTACCTCCATAAAAAGTTTAAGGCTGCAGTACTACTTTTATGTACTTTAGAATAACCCCCAATGATATCTGAATAAGAATGCAGAAGAATGTTCTGTAAAAGAAGTTTGCAGGGCTAAGTCTAATTATATGTATCAACTAGAACAGACTCATCAAATTAATGGGACTTGTTAAGAAAACACTTATGTGAGTTGTATTGATTTTATGGGTCTACTCCGGTTGGGGCTAGATCTACTGTCATTGGGATTAACAATTAGATTTATCTTGTGCTGCTGAAGGGAGTTACTCTGGAAACAGATTTACTCTTAATAAATAAGTATGGTACTTACAAAACTATAGCTAATATTTCAATTAAGCAATGCTCGGTAACACAGAGCCTTGGGGCTCTTGTGAGAAAAGAGAAAGAGGAGTGGGCAAAGAAAACTAGTTTTATGCAGCCAGTGATAAACACACTTTATAGAAAATGCAAAAGTTTACCAAGAAGAACACTAGAAGATCATGTAAAATGGTGCTATGTTGCTAAAACTCTCATGTGAACCCTGTGTTAGCGCTTAACCTTTGGATGAAAGGTAGCGTCATTACAAATGAATGTACTACAAGGACAATAGCAGGAGAGTCTATGGCTGAGGCATTTCACCAAAAAGACTTTCCTTAATGACTTTGGTTGCTTTCCTAGTCATTTTGTCTATTGTGCTTGATTTATGGGCGTGTAGGTGGTTAGAGTGCTTTCTTGCACTCTGTATAAGATGAAAACAGGATCAATTCACATCTTAAACTCATTATGCAGAAATTTTACACATGCAAATTGCCTAATACTGACAGTGTAGTTAAATGTCAGCATGCAGTTGCCAGATACTTATGAACAATTTGCAAGTGCCAGCTATAATTTAGGTTTGTTTTCTTTATGCCTTCTTAGCCTTGTTTCTCTACCCCCACTTTTTCTTAAGGAACTGAGCCTCTAGAGAAAAATGCAGCACTGATCCTTGACAGACTGATCAAGTTGCTATGCAGATCTGTTTTCCTCTTCTGACACCACCTTATTAATTATTGTAAAATCCCAGAAGTCATTGAAATGCATTCCGTTCACAGCTATCATCACAGCAGTGCAACTGTATTATTTATATTGCAAAATGGAGCTCATACCAGCAGGCTTGCAAAAGACAAGGCCATATGGGTGCAGCTGGTCATAAAAACTCCGCTGGGAGAGGAAAGATCCCCTGCACGTGCTCAAAGTCATTTTCAGATAACTAACTTATCATTACTACTTCATGCTGTGTCAACTGAAAAGAGGCAGACCCCCAGAGAACCCAGTTCCAAGGGAACTCTGCTCTTATTTGTAGTATACACAATTGTGCCAGTAGCAAGCAGTGGGCCATGGGAGCACAGACTGGAAAAGTTAATTTTGGGAAAAATTCCCAAAATCTCAGTGTGATACAGAAGCAGTAAGTACACATAGGCCAAGTGGGTTAAAAAAACTGACAGCCATTTTCTTGGCATGGCACATAGAGGAAGTATCCAATCACTATACACTTTGACTGATGCCCCCTGCCCCAGATTATGTGCTAGAATAACTCTGAAGAGAGTGGCTCCGACCTCAGGACCACTGCAGCACAAGATAACATGGTAGATGTAACTGCGGCTTGAGTGTGTGGTAGATTATCAATTTACAAGTTGGGCTGGGGCTTTGAAGCAATATCGCAAAGCCCCTCAGCTGCTGAAGTAGGCTGCTATAAGAGGCTCTGCACAATTTTTCACCTTCCCTTGGACTTTGGCAGACTGCACTTTTCAAAACCAGACCTCCTCTTTTTTCCTACTGGGGAAAAATAGTATCCCACCAATCTCACTATTCCCAAAGCCTCCAGGTAAGGTTCCCAGATTTCAGTGTAAAAGCACTACTTTGGAATGCGTGTGTGTGTGTTCTTCATTTGTTTGACTTGGTGTTTTTTATTTGAATGGTGTAAACTGTGCACATGTGGTGGATGCTTAAGATATTGTGTTTAATGAGATCACTAGGGCCTACCTCCTGTGACATCAGAAAGGGTGGTCCATAGGTTTCAGGTTTTGACCCTGAAAATTCAGGGCTGGGGGTGGGGGAGTCCTGACCTGGGAAACCTACCTCCAGGGGAAGTAATTAACCAGTTAAGGCTGTTTGGGGAGAAATGTGTTTAGGCCTCAAACACATTTTTATGGAAAACCAGAAGTAATTGGAAAGATACAGTACAGTAAGAAAGGAGAGGGCATGCCCATTGTTGAGTACTCCATTGTTACGTCACTCCATCAATGTGTCTGTTTTGTTGTTTATGTTTCTGCAGGGTCAGACACCTGAGACAGAGCAGCAAATGGGTCTCTCACTGCCAAACAGGATTGCCAGATCACAGGGTCTGGCCCTGAGTCTTCAGTTTTTATCAATCATATCCATGTATTAAATGAAGGTGCAAATTCTCCACTTTTGGTGGACTCAGCCTGAGACAAGAGGAAACGATATGTGCAAATGTGCATCTCAGCTAGTTAACCAGCAGCTTGTTACAGTCTGCAAGCTTTAATTGATTTGTTGTGACAACTTGCAAAGACTCATCCTCCTTCTCTCCAATCATTGTGGCACCAAGGCTCACCCTCCACTTTGCTCTGCATTCGCTGTCTGGCTAGAAGCAAGTAGACTGGATTAAATGTTTCCTATCATGTTCATTATGTCATGTTCCTTATCATCCAAAAAATAAGTGAAAAGGAGTAATCCCTCATTTCATCTTGATATGAGAACAATCCCTTTAGCTAAGATTTCTGGCTTGATTTCCAAATATGAAAATGCGTTCTCCCTGTGTGGTGTTTGGTGTATGTATTTGAATGGCAAGCTGTGATCAACTGCAGTTAGTATGAAATCCATAACACTAAATTACATCACAAAGGGGTGTCCCTAGATTTCAGGTCCTGGGATGATCCTGAACTGGCAACTCTACTCCCAAATCAAGATGCATGATAGCCTAAGCCAGCAAAGTTATATAGACACAAAAGGCAGACATTCCATCTTTTGACCCTGGCAATAAATGTAATAACAAGAAAGTAAAGCATTAACAATTTGCTGCCCTTTTGTGACATCCCAAATTTGCTGCTTGAGACAGATTATCTCGCTTAGCTTCAATAGGAGGTGATTGCTTCACTGATTGTTAACTCTTGCACTTGTCTGAAAGTAGAACTAGACTATCACAGCAATGGATGTTTCCAGTGCAACATTGCAACATAGGTAGAAATTACTTTACTGGGAGACAGCTCCTATAATTCCTCAATGACAACACTGATTGGGGTATGCTGGAGGTTTTCATCCAATTAAGTAATTATTTGTAAGTTGTAAGCATTGCAAAGAAAACAGGAAGAAAGGGGCACCTGTAGAGGAAAATTAAAGTGAGTGAATCGGAAGGATCAATTTTGTCCCACCCTACTCCCTCCACTCTAGCAGATTTATTTTGTACCCTGGATTTGTGTGTGAGATTGTAAAGTAGGTGGTGTGCAAAGAAATAAACATGTTTCTGCTCACTGATTTTCCTGTTGAGATTCTTTCCAAATCTCACATCAGCATTATGAAGGAGATACAAGGCATAGGAAGAGAGCTGCCAATGTGAAAACTTCTACTCCTTTAATGGTTGTGTAGAAGAGGGAATTTTAGAAGGTTCTGCTTGCATGCCAAGCAAATTCTGCTGAAATTCACTCTGCTATACAACCTTTAAAGGTACAGGAGCCCTCTCCTGTTTTCAGTCTGACATCTTTATATGGGAATCCCCATGGCTTCCTTTCTAATGTGTAACTCCACCTTAAGATACCCGGTTCCTTTCTTCCTGCTGTTCACTAGAATTGATCTTGTAACAGTTCTGAAGTACTTGCTCTTAGTTCTGGACTATATTTGCCCTCACAATCAGTCCATTTTCAGTGGACAGCTGTTCCCATTATGAAGCCGAAGTCAATAATTAATCAGCACCCTTGTTTGCAGTCTTAGCAGAGAGACGACAGACTCAGAATAGAAATAGTAGTTCAAGCAGAACTTCATTCACTATATATATATATATATATATATATATACATACATACATACATACACACACACACACACACATACATACACACACACACACACACACACACACACACACATATACACACACATACACACCACCCTTCCTCCAAGTGGCTCAGGGTGACCAAGATTGTTCATTCCCTCCTTTCTTTGTTATGTTTGCAGGAATTCTGTGAGATAAGATAGGTTCAAATACTCACTTGGCTATGAAGCTGCTAACACATCTGGGATGTTGTGAAGATAAAGCAGGGAGGAAAAGAATTATTACACTTCCTTAAGATCTTTAGAAGAAAAGTTAGACAAAAAGATTTATGTTTTTAATAAAAAATAATAATAAATTAAATTTAATAAATTAATAAATTAATAATAAATTAAATTGAGTTTCTGCCCATCCATCTTTCACTCTTCTATTACATCACATGAAAATGGCTGAATGGACTCACATAAAATTGGGAAGGTGTTTAAAGAGTGGTTTGGCTGAAAAATACAGACTGTGTGGAGTACACAGAATTGACTTGGGGTGGCTAGATGGGGAACTTCAATTATTGTTTCATTTACAAAAAGAAGCATGAAACATTTTTTTAAAATCATTTTATTCAAATTCACCTATGAAACAAAAAGTTGTAACTGTTATGTTACATGAATTATTTTTGATCTTCCACACTGATTTAGATTTCCTTTTCAATATCTCTTGACATACTTATATCATTGTACTACATTTTACTGCTAATATTACATGTTGGTTCTTGCATTTCCTTCTCCACATTCCAGCTTCATGATATTTATCTAATAGTCCTCTCCTTGATTATTTAATTATTAATTATCTTATACCATGAACTACGCATTCCCATCTGACAGTACCCAGCAATTACCCATTACAGTTTGCCATTCTTTTTGAAGAAGCATGAAACATTATTGAAAGATATGAATAAGGTGACATCAATATGTTGATTCCTTGGAAATTTTGCCATACCTACCACACCTTTAACACTGCTCAATTGTAGCAGTTTGATTGAAATCAATTTGTAGTTCGGTGAAGCACAAGAACTTGCTGGCACAGAATTCTAACTACTTCCTGAAACTCCAGATCCAGGATTCCATAGGCAGTTAATGTAGCATCAAAGTCATCGCAGTTAAAGTGGTAACAATGTGGTATACCCATGTAGTGTGAAAGAGAAATTAAATAACCATCAGTATCATATAAGCAATAGATTTTTTAAATTCCACGTTTAAATATATTGCACTGAAAAACCTATTGCAAACTGCAATTACTTGTTCCTAGAAGAAACCATCATTAATACCTGTGGTGCCTTTCTTATAATTTGGATGCAGTGGGAAGGGAAGCGGGAGGAAGAATGGAACTGTGCTCTCAGAATCCATATGCTTGATGAACAAGCAGTATGAACCTAAGCATGTAGACCTACCTGGTTTAATCTGACACATTCCCAAGTTAGTACATACAGTATTATGGTGACAGTTTTGAACATAATTTTTCATATGATATTGTGGTCCTCCATGATACCTCATCTTACTTTTCTTTTTTAATTAATAGTTGAAATGTAGATATAAGGCCGAATAGCAGGCAACAGAGTCTGCAGTGCTGTGAGGGCCATGGGAATCACATACACTCCATGCTGACAGGAAGTAATGACCAGCCAGCTGAAGCTAAACTGCTCTAAGGCTTCCAGATGAAATCTCAGACTTGAAATTCTTGAGGAGTGTGCAAGTATAATTATTTTTTAAATAGGACCTCCAGCCACTATGTGGTATAGCTCCATATCCTTGGTGCCTAGCGATGGTGCTTCCTCTGTCTTGTCTTTGTGATTACAAGAAGTTTCTATAAAAAATGTAGATCCATAATGTAGGGGTGTTTTGTTTAACTTTCAGTTCTCTAGTAATCTGTATTGAAAAAGGACAGCCCACTTTCATGTGCTACTCTTAAAAAGAAAAAGAAGAAGAAACCTGAAAAGTCCTATCATGTCCATCAGGGATTTGGGGGTACAATTTCACCAGTTCTTCCCAATGTCTAAGAAGCCTGATGTTTTTGGGGTTGTTGTTTTTTTTAGAAAACCAGAGGCAACATCTATTTATTTCTGGTTTTGAAAAAGAAAGGCCTTCCTGGGCCTTAATCACATCAGGAGATGTGGAAAAACTGTCCCCATGGCCTTTGGAGTGCATGAATGGCCTTTTCCAGGAGAGAAAAAGAGGATGGGCATGGGGTTTGGCACTATCAGATAGAGAAGAGAAGAATATTTGAAAATATTTGAAAAATGTTTGAAGAACATGTTTTTTGAATGTCAAAAAACCATGACAAGAAGAATCCTGAACAAAGGAAAAAATGTTCACATTTCTGGGGCCTATTCACACTACACAATCAAAGTGCTACGTGTCCAGTTTAACTGTCATGGCTTTACTCCATGGAATCTCAGAGTTTGTAGTTTGATGAGACATTGGAGTTCTATGACTGAAAGCTAAATGACTCTGCCTAAACTTCCCATCCCAGGATTCCAAAGGAGGGAACTAGAGCAGTCAAACTGAAATCATAACACTATAACTATGTAGTGCAAAAGGACCCTGGGATTTATTCTATGCAAAATTCACGCATAGTTATTTGTACAGAAAACCAAATTTTCTATTCAGAAAATAGCAATTTTTTGGCACAGAAATATTATTGAATGTGTAGAACAATAAGATTTCTCCAAATCCTTTCAATAATGAAGTCAATGGGAATAAGTTACTTTATTTATTTAGCATTTCTTGAAAAATCAGGAAAAAGTAATGGGCTGTGTCATCATACAGATGCTTTTCATCTCTAAAAAGAGAATTCTGGTTAAAGCAAATCTTGGTTAGTGTTAAACCCAGTGTTCAGGCAAGCAAATAATTAACCTTGGTTTTTACATGCATTGCTCCCATAATTTGTACTGCTGAGGTTTACAGCTTTGTGTTTCTGCTGAAAGATCTGTAGCTTTGATTCTCTGAAAACCACATACTACCACATGATAGTAGTAACTATTGATAAGGAATGTTTGACCACTACTTATATTTTGAAGTGAATGAGATAGACTACAGGCTACAGAGAGATGTACATAATTCTGTTTTTATGACTACCCTTGGCTCATACTGTAAACAAAAGCTGAGTATCATTACCAAATATTCACAAACAAGCCAAATTTTGATGTTTGTAAATAGTTCCTAATGTTTTCCACATGTACAATCTTGCATCACCATTTGGAATAGTAGCATGGGGGTTGGAGGAAAGGAGCACATCTTCTTGAGCAATTAGTCTGGAGCAGTTTCCCTCCTTTGATTGCTTCCCTGTCCCAACCACAAGCCAAAGCAGCAGTGATAATACACAACAATCTTCTCAGAAACCTACCAGTAGCAGAGCAGACATTGGAGTGAGAGGTGGCACAAATCCACCCTAGTCCAATGCAAATGGGACCAGATATTCCCAAGACAATTGATTGGTTGAGCAAAGATTTTGCTCTATAAATGCATTCTGGGGTTTCTTTTTCCAGTGAATTTCAGCAATCAGAGGCCGTTTCATCTGCAGTAAATGGTAAATTAATCAGCTACTGAACATGCACTAACAGCAATGACAAGGTTTGAAGGCTGAATCTGATGAATACCAATCAGACCGGTGCCAAACTGGCCAGTCATGCAGATGCAAAAAAAACTGTGCATAAAATAAAAAAAGGAGGGGAAAAAAACATAGCTAGGGAACTCAGCTTGTGGTACAGTTGATCACTTTGGGCTCAGAAAATTCTGATGCAGATAAGGCACATGGAGTTATTCATTAGTATCAGAAGCCCAGTGTGAAGTGATTTTTTCACCACATCCATCAAGTTACCTATTCGCTGTTATCTTTTTAATTGAAAACATTAATTGAAGGGAAGCACGCTGCCTTCCTGCATAATAATAAACATATATCAGTATGAAGAAATCTTAGGCAAACAAACATACATGTGTTATATTTTACACTTGGACTCTTAGTTTTGTTTATATCTATGCAGTTCCAGACTAGTTTTAGACCTGGTAAACACACTTTAGAACACACCCTTTGAATTCAGTGGGACATATAAATGAATGAGCATGCAGAAGATTGCTCTGAAAGGGAGATTTGCAGGGCTAAATCCCAATGTAAAATGCTAAACTAATTCCATTCTCCTGGCTCTGAGTCACTGACGCACCTTCCTCTCAAGTACAAAGATTATAACCAAATATATGTCATATGTCAGCAAGAGGTGATAAGCTCAAAACCGGTTCTGTGAAAGTTAGAGTTTTACATACACAGCATGATTAAATCACTGCAGTAACAGTCATCATCTTGACAGATTTCTTGTTTCAACTACAGTTAATGGGATTTTCAATAACCATGTTTCTGTTTATAGAGAGACTACGCAGGTGATTCACTGTGGGTAATATTACTATCTAGAAAATACTGTTATTGATAGATATACCTTTGAAACTAAAGGTGACATTTTAGCAGTCTTCCTAACAAGAATGCTACTAATAGAGATTGAACTTTATTCTTACAGTTTAAACACAGAATGCACTGGAACTCCCCAGATATGGCTCATCAAGCACAACTTGGTGAATTGTCTTCCCTGGATCAATCCTCTTCAAAGATTTAATTCCTCCATTTGACAGAGTGGGCAAATGGGACAGACAGAGTAGGACAGACAGAGCAGAACTTGGAAAAGCTACTTTTTTGGACCATGATTTCCTGAATCTGCCAGCCAGCATGAACAGCAAGATTCTAGGTACTATGGTCCCAAAAAGTAATTTTTCCAAGTTCTGACTCTGACCATGTACCCATTTAATAAATTATTCTGGAGCACTGAATGAAGGAGTAAAATTGCTATATAGGGACTGAATCCTAACCACAGTAATTGAGGTGTGCATCCCCAATTATGTGCATATTTTCCAGAGCTCCACAAGTAGCTACAGTATGAAGATCCAGGAGGTGCGTACATTATTGCAGTTGCCTATAGGACATGTAATTTCCATATCTTGCCGTCATACCTTGACTATTGGGTGCTATTAGATGGGGTTGCAGGAGCAACTATGGTTGAATTGTAAGACGTAAATTAAATATTTGTTGAAATGTTTTCAGATTCAATGCTGTCTTAACTTCCTCACTTAACTTGGTATGCCAGAATTCTTACTTTTAGATACTTGAAAGGTTTTCACACTATTATTTTATAATTATTCTACACCAGGGGCTTGGAACATGTCACCTTCAGATACTGATGCACTGCAACTCCCCATAGCCCTGATTATAACCAGTGGTCAAGTATGATGAAAGTTACAGTACAGTGGTTCAATAATATCTGGGGGGGGGTCACATGTTCCACACTCTGGTTCTAGGTGTTCTGTCTTCTACACATCCCATTGTTCAGCAAGAATGAGTGTGTGTGTGCATGCGTGTGTGTGAACGCTGTTTAAAAGCTGAGTTGCCCCTCACACATGTCACACAATTCTCTACATGTCTACACAAAAGTCAATCCCACTGAGTTCAATGGGGCTTACTGTCAGGCAAGTGACTATCTCGGATTGCAGCCTTAGTTAAAGCTGAAGCAGGTGGCTACAGGATATTAAATGTTTAGCAAAAGGGGATGAAAAATGATATGAAGAAATAAGTTTCCCAGAGGAAATTAAAGTTTGTACACAGTGGCATATGCTTGATAACACCTTCCAGTGTGCATTCTGCAAAATATACATCTTTGTATATACCATCAGGCATAATGCCATAAGCTATTACCCTTTCTGCAGTGTCCTCCCATTCCAGCAGAGGTATGGGAGAGGAGCGGGACCACGATGCTTCTGCATGACATCATTGCAGCATCACTCCTGTTCCATCCCCGGACAATTGTAGATTAAATCCTTGATGGGTTTTCCCCATCAATGACAAGCGATCTCGCTGCCATCATACACTTACCTGTCCTGCAGAAGTGCTGTAAGCACAATGGCAGCACTTCTTGTCACAGTGCTATCTGGGAAAGTACCCAGCTTTGATGCAGAAGGAAGCAGCATGTCCATTTTACTCCCTTCCACAGCGAGCTGGTCTCATGCAGAGGGGAGCACTCCTGTCATGCTCCCTTCCTGGCAGAGCCATTGCCTGGATCACCACCAGAGCACGACTAGATAATGTAGGGTGCAGAAAGAGTCTATATTTTCTATAAGACCTTGAAGCATGATACCAAAGAACAGGCCAGTGATCCCTGTCATGACTAGATTGCCACCAATCAGGTCTCAAGTCACAGCTATACCTATTCAATCATGTGCATTAATCAGGGCATTTTTTTAAACTACCCTTGGCCTTGTGCAGGGACAGGTCCTTGCACAAAGAGAGATCCTCATCAACAATGGCATTGCTGCATTGTAGCCTACTCATTTCTTCCAGGAACCTGCTAACAGGAGCTCCTAAACTTAATGAGGGGGTCACATCGTGATAGCATGACCAAGATGCCTACTTACTTTTCTTTCCCTGTATGATTTTTACCATCTTTTCCTGATGAAGAAGCCAATGAGATTCAAAAGTTCATGTTATACATTTTATGCCTTTTGATCGGTCTGTAAAAGGTATCACCATAATGTGTGTTTTGGATTATGTTATATTTTTTCATATGGCCAACATTGCTGCCCCTGGTTTTAACTAACTGTAAACCCCAGAATTCCATAGGATGTTGAAAGTGGAATACTAGCGGTATAACAGTCTTGTGCAGAAATGGCCTAAGTCTTTTGTTAACGCTTCCATATGGAAGTTTCCAAAGGAAATAGAAAGAGCAGAATTATTTCTTTTTGCTGCTTTTGCCTTGTGCTTTTTGCATTTTTTCATCAAAAAAGAGGATGGACCATCTATGTATGAATAATTATTTTCTTTCCCCCTCCTTTTTTTTCTTTTCTGTTCATAACTAAAACTGGACAATAAAGCCTTCCTGTGATATTTTGAACATGATGCCTTGCTGATGATTCCATTTCCAAACAATACCTGCAAAACAGATTATATTGAAAGCAGTTCTCTGAGATGCAGAGAAAATGCTAGCAAACACTGTCATTGGGTGGAATGTTTCCATGCACGTAGCTAGATGTCCTTGCACTGAGGATTAAAATAGCTTATCTCACTGAGAATACAAAAGTGCTGATTGACACATGTTACACTGAAAAAGTATGCATGCCACATAATGGAAAGCTGAGATTAACCCTCTTATAACTTTTCTCCATTGTGTTAATTTAAGTACTTTTCATGCTTTCTGTTTGTTTGTTTGTTTTGTTTTGTTTTGTTTTGTTTCCTTGCAAACGTTATCCTGGGAGTTCCTATAGAAGCATCTATAATAAATGAAATAAGTACATAAAATAGGTAGGGCCATGCAGAACGGTCATCGCAGTCACGTTGAGATCCTGTTGCCATTGTGGATTAGGAGTAGGGTGCAGAAAGGGCCTCAGATGAGCATTTAGAAATACAGTTTAGACAACCAAAGAAGAGGTGCAGGCAAAGTGACCAAAGAAAATGTAAAGACATCAAATATAAGACTCCTAGGCCTGAACAGTTTTCAATGGCTTACTCTCTGCAATGCCAGAAATTTGGAGACTGAAGGAAAATTTTATGTGGGGAGGGCAGAATTCTTATTTGGAGGGGCAATGTCCTCATTTTGCCTTCTGTCAGCAAATCTGTCTTGATTTCTGTGTATTCGGAAGAAAATAAATTTTAAATTATTATTTTAGGTTTTAGATTTGAAAATCTAATTGTTGTAGATTCTAATGCTGCATTATATTTAAAAATTATTTTTAATTTCTGTCTGTATTAACTACAGCGGATGGCAACGGAGTTAGTGCATATTCAACTAGCTGTATCAAGGAAGAGGATTAGGCAAAGGGGCATGGCATTTGAACTCTATGTGCTTGTGTGTGTGTGCACCTTGAAGTCACCTGTTGACTTATGGCAGCCTCATGAATTTTATAGGATTTTCTTAGGAAAAGAATACTCACAAAGGCGGCTTGGACAGTTTCTTCCTCTGAGATATAGCATTGGTGATCTCCCATGCAAGTACTAACTAAGGCTGACCCTGCTTAGCTTCCAAAATCAGACTGGGATCTGATCTTATAGGGTATTTAGCTCTCACCTGTACATAAATTCTCTGTGCTAATTGCATGGCTATTGCAGTATATAAATTATATGTTTCAGAGGACTTAAGCAATCATAGGAAGTATTGTTACTGTTGGAATTTAGCTAGGCTTACTGCATTCAGATCTCTTCTGGCTCCAGTGATGTTCAAATCTGGAATAAAATCATTCAAACTCATTTCTAATTTAAACACTCTAAAACATTTAAGAATGGTTCACGGTGTATATTATAGTGCATGCAGCATTTAAAATATGAACGGCCAATTTCCTCTTCTCAGTGTTCATTAAGCAGCATGATCATTCTTTGTGAGCAAAATGGATGCATACTGATGAAGCCTAATGCTTTTATGGCTCTTTATCTATCAGCAAGCCTATAAAGAAGAAGAGATTGTTCAAAAAAAATGAAATGAAATCAGCTATTGAGACATTTTTAAATGACCCTTAGTGTATCTTATTGTTGGTCTACACTGATGCATCCAGTACTGTACACATGTACAATGATCCAAATTTTTTTAAAAAAATAACTGTATAGATGTAATATAAACAACTTTGTATTTTTTAAAAGTTAATCATAATCTAGTCATCCTGAATTGGGTTTATCTTGGCAGGTTCTTGTACTTGTGGTTTTTTTTGTAATCTTTTACTTTTTTTGTAATCTTTTACTTTGTATTATTTTGTTGCTGTTGTTTTGTTAAGTGCCTTGGGTTTTATATTTTGAAAGGGGGCATGCACATTTTATATGTAAATTATCCAAGGATGTAAGATCATGGCTGTGATTCAGCAGCTTTCCTAAAAGCATACATGGAAGCAATCGCTGTTGTTGTTAAGTGCCATCAGGGTAGCTTTGACTTATGGCAACACTCTGCATGAGAGACCGCCAAGAGTCCCTGTTATTAACAACGCTGCTAAGGTCTTGTAAACTAAGCGCTATGACTTCCTTGATTGAATCTAACTGCCTGTAATGGGTTCTTCATCTCTTTTTACTGCCTTCCACCTTAGAAAGCATGATCATTTTTCCTAATAAGTCACGCCATCTCATTATACTCGTATGTCCAAAGTACGATATGGAAGAAATAGATGGTATGTTAAATAATTTAGATGGTCGCCCCAGTCTCTATGCTAAAATAATCATGCTATAATTTTACACACACACACTCATTTGAGGCAATTTTATGTAACAGCATTTTACATACCAGTATTACTGTTACATACAGTGGCTACAGTTCTGCTCCTAGTTATTGATACAAAAATCAGATTAAAAAATTAGAGATTACTCATGTAGAACTGATACTGAGATTGAGCCTATGCATTTTTTTAGAATGAATTGGAAAGAATGGGAAAATAGGATGTGTACTACAAAAAAAGTATTTGGGGAGACCGATAAATTCTATCAGTATTATGGGGCTGTGAAAGAATGAAGAGATTCTATGCCCTGACTCCTGGAATTAGTATCCAGAAAAATAACAATTTTGTGTACTTCAATGAGGGTGGGGGAATCATACAATCATCTATAACAGGTGATCTATAGTACAGCCTGAGGGCTGAGTGCAGCATGCTAAGTCCATTCCTAGAGATCCCTGGAGACCCCAGCTGAAGTCCATCAAGCAACTCCATTGAGAAAAACAATTTGCAGAAAAACATAAAATTGTACCATTGCTAACGTTCAATGAACATTACTGTTGTCTATAACAAGAGGTTTTGGACCTTATTTTATCCCTCACAACACTTAAGAAGAAACAGAAAGTGATCCTTGATTATTATTTTTTCTGGTTTGGTCTGAAATTGAAAGTACTCTCTCTATCTTCCAGATGTTGCTGATATATATAAAGTTAATTTGGGGAAGCCCCATTCTCTTCCTATGCCCTGTGTCTTGGTGCAGGAACTGTTCCCACTGAGGAATGTTCTTTGACTTGTGCGGTCCAGCCAATACTTTTGAATTTTTGAATAGAGTAGGTTTTAAAATACAAAACATTGAGGCTGGAAATATGTTTGCCCTTACCTTCCTATCTGCTCACGTTCCATTGAAAGTCAGAAATATACATTTGCTAACAGTAATACCTTGCACTTATGAGTGCTAATTAGCAATAGATTATTAAAAGCAATTAAGCTAAGTTACCAGTGATCTTAATCACCCAGAAGTTGAGCATTAAATCCAAATCATCCAGCCATTATGTCTGCAGAGGTTTGCTATTACATATCACAACAAATTAACAATGAAAAATGGAAATCAAGCTAACAAATAGAATCATTTTCTGACAAAAATTACAAAATTCCCTGGCTGAACCACAAATCTGAATAAGAGATAGGTATAAGGATGTCACTACTGGGTTTGGCATAATGTTTCTGTACTTTATTGGTATGTGCTTTCAAGTAAACTCCAACTCATGGTTTTCTTGATAAAATTTATTCAGAGGATGTTTGCCATTTGGTGATGATTTGGTAGGGGGTTCTTTCCAGGTGTTAAAACTAAGAAGATGATTTTATCATCAGTTATGGCTGTTGTAAATGGTCACTAACTGTTTATATTTTAGTTTCACAGAGGAATGCATTCTCACTTAGGTTTCATGATCTTTTGACCTCTCCTTTAATTTCTACCCTTTTTACTCATGTGTAACTATATAAGAGACAGAGGAAGAATGACAGGGAGAGAAACAGAGATATATCTTCCCATTTCTCCATCTGTGTGCACTTCATAAAGCCAGCAGATGTATCCACAGAATGTCTGACTGCTTTTGTCATGATTTCTCTTCTCAGAGTGCATCACTTTGTTGCTGGCATACCATAGAGGTTGCTGGTACAGCCAGTGGCTTTAAGAAATGCAGGACACACAGAAAGAGAATGATAGAACCATGGAGTTGGAAGAAATGACAAGGAACTGGATGAGATCACAAGGGCCATCCGGTCCAACCCCTTGCCATTAAAGTTCTTCTGACAGATGGCCATCCAGCCTCTCTTTAAAAAAACAAAAAAACAATGAAGGGACACTCCACCACATTCCAAGATAGTGTATTCCACTGTCAAACAGCTCTTACTGTGAGAAAGTTCTTCCTAATGTTTAGGTAGAATTGAAAAGAGGGTCTACCTAAACATTAGGAAGAACTAAACCTGAGAAAGAACTTTTGAAGCCCTTGCTCTGTGTCCTACTCTCTGGAGCAGCAGGAAACAAGCTTGCTTCATCTTCTATATGACACCTTTTCAAATATTTAAACATGACTATTATGTCACTTCTTAACCTTTTCTTTTCCAGGTTAAACATACTCAGCTCACTAAGCCACTCCCCATAGGAGATGGTTTCCAGATATTTTATCAGACCACCCACCACCACCCAAAAGTAAGTTCTCTCCCCTTCAAATGGGTCCTCACTTCAATTTTCTCCTTGTGAGAGAGCATTGGGGACTGCCATACTATCTATCTCCTCCTTTTCTGTTTCTCCCACACTGAGGAAACTCCCAACTGCAGGGCTGACCAGTAATCAACATAGGGCAGACAGCTACACTGAAGAGCTATTAGAAAGAGACAGTAGAAGCTCAACAGAGCATGGGGGTGGGCAGCCCAACTAAAAAAAGTGTCATTATATCCAGGGAGGGGGGATGTGTTAAGAAGCAGAGATAGCCAGCCAGTGGAAGGGGAGCTGGACTTATCCTTGGGGAAGAGGGCAATGCTGGAAAAAAGCTCAAGCAAGGAGTATGAGGAATGACCTCTCCCCAGAAGTAGTCTTGCCCAGGAAAGAGAGAACATGAAAAGATCCCAGAGATATGCTATACCAACTTACCTTGTAGCCAGCAATGAGGCCCCAGACAATCAAAAGCCTGTTGATCTATCTGATTGCTTTGGGAGTTCAACTCTGAAGGCCTGTGGTGATTCCAGACTCAAGTGGTAGTGCTGGTGGAGCTTATGTTAATTGCTAAGCACTACAGCAAACAAAATTGTTTTATGTGGTGATTTAGTTTGAGAGTTATGGTGTCAAGCACCTGTGATGTGCCACTTCCCATGGAGGGAGTACACAGAGTCACACTTCTGTTGTTATAACTGTATTTAAACACATACACACACATACATATCAGTTCTAATGTGTCAGCTTTTACTGAATTTTCTGCAGAGATTGGTATATTTCCAAAGATCAGGGACAGAAAGAGGGAGTTAAATTTTCATTGTGTGAGAATTGTTGGTAAGATAGCATCCTTTACTACAACAGAAGGCTGAAAGCTAGCTTAGGGGGTAGAGAGCAAACCACATGACACACAGCTGTCTTGTTCTCTCTTCTTCACTTCGGCCCTTTCCACACGGGGGTAATAAAACAGTGTAGTGCGACCTCTGACAGAGTTCGTCTACACTGTAAAGTGAATTGGGGCGGACTACTTTAGCGTAGTTCCACACCCCAACCCGCACTAGGGTGACTGGAAGTGGTGGCACCGCATGCTTTTTAAAAACCACTTTTCAGGAGATTTTTAAAAAGCATGGGGCATGCAGCCACGTGCAGCCGCATCGCAGCGCCTGGTGTAGATTTGCAGGCACGCGCAAGTGCATGCCTGCAGATCTGCTGAGGGCGGGCTTTCCAGCTAGCAAACTTCTCCGGTTGGTGGAGAGCCTCCGCCAGTCATAAGCAGCCATTTTGGACGCCGCAGAACGCCGAGGAGTGTGGAGCAGTGAACTCGCGCTGCTCCACGTGGCAACAGACTTACCCGGTTTCAGATAAGCTCTGTTTCAGTGCGTTTTCCCCTGTTTCTTCCTCCCCGTGTGAAAAGGGTCTTCCATTGATTTGCTACCACTTCCCAGCATCTGCTGACTAGAACAATTTCCTCTTCCTGGCCAATGGTGGGGCCATCTTTGTTCTAGGCTCAAATGTGCCTTGCAAAAACATTGGTGAAAAGGTGAAGATGGAGGGTACAAGTGTGGGCCTTGCAACAGCTAGTCTGTGGTTTTATTTTGCTTTTAATTTTTTTAAAAAATGCCTATTACCCTTAATGGCTCTATGGAACCACTAACCTCAGCTAAATCCAGTCACTGGGAAGCAATGACAAGAGAGAGTTGTAGGATGCAAGATGCTGAATCAGATGGATGAAAGTTCACCTTAGTCCAGCCGTACCCTTCTTAGGTTCCTATGTAATGGATGAGAAAGTGAATCAGGCCTCAGTGTCAGACGGAGCAAACAACTCATTTGGGAGAAAGCATTTCTGTTTCTGCAGTTTTTGCTGGAAGTTGTGCCTACCTTGTGCTTTTTTGTTCTTGTACCCCTGCTGACCCATCCTGGTTAATAATAGCCACTGATGCAGCAGTCCTTCATAAATTTGGAAGCAAGACTGGCGTCATAAATCAAACTGCAGTTTCACAGTTGCAAATAATAGGCTGTAGAAAGCACAATGTATTTGATTTTAATATGAATAAGATACGTTACACTAATCATTTGACTTATTCTTACTCTTTTGTTTCCTTTGAAATAGTTACTGAGGCCAGAGCTGCATTTAACCAACATAATTATGTCTGCAGAAGCTAACGATTACAACAGTACAATTTGCCCTGCAGTAATACCAGCAGAAAACCTTTTATGCTGGTCTAGCTAGGGGTTGGTCAAAATACTTTGGTGAATTTCAGTTTTGACACATGTAGGGAATGGGGATAAAATAGTTATTCTCCCCCTCCAGCTTTAAACAATTCAATATAAATTTTACTAAACAATTACATGTAGACCAGCCTTCAGTGGAGGCAAGCAAAATCAAATTTAAAACTTCAAATTCATTGATATAAGGTCAAACCAGAGTATTTTCCTCTCCTTTCCTCCTGAGTCAGAACCCTGTGAGATTATAGAATCATAGACTTGGAAAAAGACCTATGGGTCCTCAGGTCCAATCACCTGCTCAATGCAGGATCTCCAACAAAAGCATCACCAGCAGGTAGCTGTCCAGCTTCTCTTTGAAGACATCCAGAGAAGGAGATTCCCCCAAGTCTCCAGGTAATCGGCTCCATTGCTCAACTGCTCTCACTATTCAATCAAAATCTATCAATCAATCAATCAATCAAAATTAAAACCAACCATTAGACCTAGTTTTACCCTCTGAGGCAGCAGAGAACAAGCCTGGATTCTCCTCCCTGTGGCAGTCAATCTTTTCTTCAGCAAGCTAAATATGTGCAGCTCCTTCAACCTCTCATCCTATGTTTTGTTCTCCATACCTCTTGTCATCCTTATTGTCCTTCGCTGAACTCACTCCAATTTGCCTACATCTTTCTTAAAATAAGATGCCCTGAATGGAACACAGTACTCCAGATGAGGCCTGGTCAACATAGAATATAGGGGGACTATTACTTTCTTTGACTTTGAAACTCCAGCCCCTTTCACACCATACCTCAATTGCAGGATGTTCCGATACCATCACAGGATGGCCAATGGTGGATTAGGCTCTGTATGCAGCCTCTTGTCTTCCACAGGCACCTGGACATTTGTGAGACAGCACCAGCTTGCGCCTGGTGCCTGTTCTGCAGCTCTGCATCCCAGGCCACTCCCAGGTCCTGCTCCGTCCCCACCCCATCGCCCCTGATTGGTCTGTTTGTTTGTTTGTTCCAGCTACTGTGCTACCATGCTACCATGCTAATAGTGGCACTGACTTTTTTTTTTAAATGCAAGTCAGCTGGACCTTGGGGGCTAATGTCATCATAGGTATGGGCAGTGACGTCAGCTCCAGGGTGGCCTTCCTGGGTGATATGTCCTGTGATGTTTGCCAGCACAACAAGGGCAGCGACCAGCCTGCTGCTGAGAGGAGCTTCCCTTGGGAGTTGCTGAGTGAGGGACATGCAGGGACTGCCCACACCCCGCACACTCCCAGGTCTTTCCCAGAAGGATGCTGGGTGGAGGCTCCGCATGGCCTCAGCTCCTGTGACTGCTGAGAGAAAGGCCGGTGCGACGAACCTGATGGGAGGGTGTCAGGAACCAAATTCACACACACAAATGTAACAGTGCACTACACTATTTACTAGGAGTGTGATACATAGTACAGGACTTCAGTGAGCGAACTGGAGGCAAAACATTAAAAGCAAAGAGTTTCTCATTCCGCCCACAAGAGTTCTGGTGTCAGCCTGGCAGCGCTCATCACTACATTCCTAGCTTTGTTTATCTAACAGTCTCTGGTTCTCATACCTTGTGAAAAGCAAGCTGCTAATTAACTCCTACTACATGTCCCATAACTGAAATATGGAGGGCTACCTGACAGAGGGGGTCTTGACAACAGATCCACTTTGGCAACTGAGAGTGTTTAAGCTGATTGGTTGGTGAAATGGAACCTTGGATAGCCCAGGGGAGGGGCTGGTGGAAAGAAGAAAATAATCAATTTTTAACTGTCTGGTGAGTGATTGAAGGGGAGTGTGATTTGTGGTGTGTTTGGAGAGGTTGGAGATTTGAAGAGCTCTGTGGGTGAGAGAACTGAGAAATTGGGTGTATGAAAGATTGTGAATGAAGAGAGAGAGAGAGAGAGAGAAGAATGGTGTGCTGTTTATAAACATTTAGATACAAAACAAATTTAAAGCAACAGTGTTCCCATAAATGTTTGAAGTTCTGTGTTCCTTAAAACGGTGTCACAGAGTCTCATTCTGAATTCTGGAATATATATGCTACCAGTAATAACATCTTGACCTTAGTGCCAACAGTACCACAGTCTTTGAAAATATAAATCACTGCTGATCCTTACATCTGGGAGAAGGGCAGATTTAGGGAAGGCAGTAAAGGGGGAGAGTCCTGAAAGGAAGAAGCCAAAGGGAGAAAAGAGTGAGGAAGGGACTGCATTCTCAGAGAGAGAGAACTGAGGCAGATCCGTTTGTCCTGGCCCTAGCTTGATTCAGAGATCTCCCTGGCTGTTCAGTTCTAATCACAAAGAGGTGTCAGGCTGGGCAGACCTTGAGTGCGAGGTTTGGGTACCTTTTGCGCTCATGTTTTCACGCTCAAGTTTTTGCATTTTGGTTTTCTCCCAAAAATGAAATAAAGCAGGATTAGCACTGCCAGGATAGCAACTGATTGTCTAGAACGTCATGCGGCAAGGTGGCTCCTCAAGGGGGAGCAAAGCGTGGCAAATGCAAATTTCAGAGGTGATGCAAAAAGGGTTTCTGTTTCTGTTAATGCAAACTAAGATAGCATTTTCCTTCTTTGCATCTTCACACTGCTGGCTTATGTTCAACATATGACCTACAATAATCCCGAGGTCTTTTTCACATGTAGTACCGCTGAGCCAACCCCCATCCTATATCTCTGCATTTGGTTTTTGTGGCCTAAGTGTAGAATTTTGCATCTGCTTGTTGAATTTTATTTTATTAATTTGAGCCCAGTTTTCTAGTTTATCTAGATCCTTTTGAATTCTGTCCCTATCTTCTATAAGTTAGTTTTCCCTCCCAGTTTTGTATCATCTCCAAATTTGATATGGATTTCCTCCACCACATTCTCTAGAATCCTGCAGCACTCCACTTGAAACATCCTTCCAATATGAAGCACAGCCATTGATGACAACACCTTGAGAATAATTTTCCAATCATTTATGGATCCATCTATTCCATATTTAGTCAGTTTGCTAATCAAAATATCATGAGGGACCTTATTAAATTCTTTGCTGAAATCCAGGTAAATGAAACAAGGGGGAAACCATACTCTCTAGAATTCCCTCTCACTGATCTCTCTATAAAAGCATTGATGCCTCTTTGCTTCCAGCAGTTGCTGCAGAATTTCAGTGCCAAGTGCAGTTCTTGTGGTTGATGCAATCTCCAATCTGAAACTACTCATCCATGATCTAAAGTATCTAAAAGACCATGCATTGAGAGAAAGCTGTGAAGGAACCACTACTAGTATTTATCAGAACCATAAACTAAATACTCTCATCACAACCACAGAAGTATCACCTACTCTGGCTTTGCAGCTAGGAACGTTATTATCCATGGGCGATAGTGAACTATTGTGGAATGTGCTATTGTGCAGTGTATCTACTTGGGATATTTACCATGGACTGTATCTATATCTACTTTTCTTTGGTTCAGCATTATCACTTTCCATTTGTTATGATATCAGGCTCCGGATCTGCCAAACTTGTTGTACCAGCCTCTGTTTTGTTTGGTTAATGGTGCAATGGAGTTTCTGATCGCTACATTTCAGACTCTGCAGTGGACCTTGAACTACTGACTGAAGATATCTTGAAATGATACAAGCATCAAGTCAATTTCATGGTTCTGACAGAGAGGGAAAGTAATACTCATGATTCCTGAAATCACCCTCTCAACAATAGTCCATTGACTTTAGCAAGACAACATGTGATTGGAAGATGGAAAGCTAAGCATTCCTCACCTATATTTTATTATATATGAAGCTACCACACAGAATCTTTGAGTATTTTTGAATGAGTTCCAGGTAGGTTTATAATAATAGAACATAATCCATCCCAGTGAGTTCCATTAGAAACAATTAAGCTCCTGCTGAAGTTATGCATCTCTCTGTAATAAGGAAAACTTAAATACGTTTAACTAACTCAATTGTACATTCAATCATACATTTCCATGACACCTTTAACTGCATGATTCTTTTACTTAACCACCTCAAGAGGTAGTTAAGGACAGGAGGCATTTCTGTAACATCCATGCCTCTCAGTCATCCCATCTACATTGGGGTGGGAGTGGGGAACTTGCAAGGAATAACTCTTCATAAAGTCAGTTCCTCAGCAAAAATACAGATAGATGCCTGGTTTGATTTAAAAGAGAGAGAGGGAGAAAGAGACTGATAATTCGTATTACCATAATGTAGCTTGGGAATTTTTTATATTGCTTACTTTCTGATGAATAACAGCATGCAGCATTGTTAAGCTTGATTAACCAAATTTAATTGGCTGTACTTATTGCATTCTTGCAAATGTGAAATATTCCACCAAAAAACATTTGTTAATCTTTCAATAATTTCAGAGAAATAAAGTAAGTAACCATGAAATATTAACCTAATGGTTCATTTGTCAGGAGTGACCTTTTCCTACTACTAAGAATGTTTAAAATATATTTTTAATCATTATGAACTTGGCAGCTGCAGCCTATATATGTTTCCAGGTATGCATGTGCCTTCAAATTGTCTGTTGACTTATGGATTTCATGGGGTTTTCTCATTCAAAGAATACTTGGAGATGGTTTGTTGTTACCTTCCTCTGAAATATAGTCTTGCTGTTGTGTGCCTTCAAGTCATTACTGACTTCTGGTGACCATAAGGTAACTTTGAGCATATCACACATTCTCAGCCCCAGAAAACCCTGGGATAGGTTCACCTCAGGGCTGTCATAAGTCAGAAACAACTTGAAGGCACACAAGAAAAACAAAGCAAACCTATCATGGGGTATTCTTGGCATGATTGGTTCAGAAGAGGTTTGCCCTTGTCTTCATCTGTGGCTAAGAGAGTGTGACTTTCCCAAAGTCACTCAGTGGGTTTCCATGGCCAAGCAGGAATTTGAACCCCGGTCTCCCAGTGTCCTACTCCAAACCTCAAGCTGCTATACTGCACTGGCTTTGAAGTATAGCCTACAGATCCTGGTAGTCCTTGGTTTTCCTTAATCCAAGTACTAACCAGGCCTGACTCTGCTTAGCTTCAAAGGCAGAAACTCATTCCTTCAGAGTAGATAGACTAATTTACCTGGAAATAATCTAGGTTCAATAGGGGTTCCTCCCAATTAAGTAGTGATGAGAGAACACCTGTGGCAACATCAATGGTGTATAAAAGGCAAATAGTTGGCCTGTCCCGCCCCCCCCCAGTCAACAACTGGTCTTCCAGGAGGTTGAAGCCCTGAGCTGTGTTTTCCTGAATCCTGACTCTCTTGGACCTCTGCTTGTTTGGCACTGATTCGGATTTGCCCTTTTGGATTTGTTTGCATTGGAACTTGCATTCTTGATCTGAACTTTGATTGGACTACTCCTGCTCTTGCCTCTGTGAGTAAGCTCTGCCCTGCCAGTTTGCTAATTGGCTGCCTGGTCTGCCTAGGACATAACAGAAACAGGCAAGATCAGCAAGCATCAGTTTCATATATTTCCCATGCAGTCATGGGGAATGTATGACACTGCATATTTGATTCTGAAGAGCTCTGATTATATGTTTAGGATAGGGTTAACCTGAATCCTTGAGGAGAGAAGTCAGGTTAGCTTTGTCCACTTTCTCTCTCTTCATGTGGAGAATGGATGTCTGAAGGTCTCTGCTATTTGTGGGAGCTCTCAATGAAATGCAGAGCCACAAAAATTCAGAGTTTCCTCTCATGTGAAGAGACTGCACAAGCAGATGCCATTGGCTTCTTCAGACTCTATTGATCTTCATATGAAGACAGTATTTGGGCTGACAGACTGAAAACTGGTGAGGGCTCCTGTACTTTTTTTTTTAATTTATTTTTTATTATTAAAAGCAACACTTATTCTATGATTAACTAACAAGTAATGTCTATATCCATCACAATAGCTTAAAATACAATTTTTAGATTGGAATTAATATTTCATAGATTGGTACAATATAGGTGAAGATATATTTGCATTCATTTTATCACCCACACATTAATTACTGTTATCATTGCACAGTTCCTACCCAAACTGAACAATATTTTTATCTTATAAGATTTAAAGATATTTCCCCTTTTATGATCCTCTATCTATATTCTAAATATGCATTTGTCTACTTACTTTCCCTTGTTGGTTTACAACAGACACCTTAAATGCTTCCTCTATCTTCCCAATACCGACTATGGCCGAATTTCTCAAATTTCTCTCTCTCTCTTTCCCAATAAAACACTGAAAGTTTGCCTACACCAAAAAGAAACTTTAAAAACAAAAACATTGTCATCTTAACATCATTTTTAAGATAAGTGATAATTAACATTTTTTCTTAGTCCAACCAGATTTACTTGTAAAGTCATCTATCAAGAAATATCATGGTACCCAGCTTTTGCTTCAAGTATTCTTTAACTGGAAACCATACACAAAATTTTGACTGAAATCTTACAGATAAATATTCCACTATCCCTGGAAATCTTGTTGTTGAAAATGCTACATGAGTTAGACAAGATGCAAACTACAAAATATTGGAGGATAATGCTTTACATGGTTACGGTGTCCAGATATTGGAAAAATATTCCAATATTCTATTCCAGAAATAGAAGAATGGCTAACTAAATTTCTAGAATTCTCTGTATTAGATAACTTAACTCTAGCATTAAGGGGTAAAATATAGGGCTCCTGTACTTTTAATGGTTGTGTACATAATAGAGACAATTTCAGCAGGTGTTGCTTGGCATGCAATTAGGTAACAAGAAACACCTACTGAAATTCTCTCCTTTGCTACAGAAGTGGTCTCCAGTTTTCACCTGCCAACCTGAGTGATAGTGAAAGGTGTAAAGTTAGCCATCTTGTTCTGCATCCAAATTAACCCTATCCGGAATGCCTGAATAGGGTTAAGTACAAGAAAGGAAACAGAGCTTGGGAAGTTCAAATAAAAAGTAACAATTGAAAGAAAATGATGGATGAAGGAACTGTAGCCTTCCATCTTTCTCCAGCATTCATCCAGAAGCAGCAACTCTGCAGCCAAGGACTAACAGCTGATGCCTACAGCTGCCTTCTAGGCCAGAGAACTGTAGCAGAAGACAGGTCTCAGGGACCTTACTCACTCACTTGTAGATAACTGATTTATTAGACTCTATTCCACAAGTTATTTCTAGGTTTTTCAGAGACTTATTTTATATTATTTTCCTGTTGCTCCTTCCTCCTTTTCCTTTCCTTATTAAATTAGTTCTTGTCAATGAACATTTTACTTTCATCAGCATTTCTATACAAATTTTCAAAGCGTCACAGTAGTGTTTTTGGTGGACAAGAGATACTGAAGAACAAAGTGCACACACAGCTGGGCTTATGTATATTTATAATAGTCTGAACTACTTTTCCAGAGAGCACAATTCTATGCAAAGTCCATTGAACACATCAGGAGTTATTTTTTGTGCAAACTAGAGTACTTGTATGAACAATTGCCAGATTTTTTTTAAAAAAAATAGCAGTTTGCTCCATCAAAAGATTCTCTTCTCCAGTTAGTCATCACATTTTTCTAAGCCTACTGAGATGTGGTGGTAGGAGAAGCCAACATCATCCTCTAACATAAAAATCAATAGTTTTGGAGTAGAGAACTGCTTCTTCTTGTGGAAGTACCCATCCATGCAAGCTCAAATGCTGATTTTTTTTTTTCAGAGCTCCTGATCACATCCAGAGACTGACAACAGAGGGCATGTATACAGTGAATTTTTTATTTGGCACGGCTGTGCTATTTTTGTCAGACCAAATGGAACCCGAGGAGACATTTTGGCCAGTGCTTAGATGAACTTTCACCATGGGAATTTCATCATTGTTTACACAGATTTGAAGAAGCTAATACTTACAATATTTGAGTTATCTTTTTCATTTAAAATGCCTGGAAAATGTTGGATGGTACTCTCCACTCAATCTAGTCCATTTCATGATAGAAAGGGAGTATATGCTTTTCTTCCCATCCAGCCATTCATCTGGCCAAACCCTAATAATTCCTGCAGACCCTACCAGAATATCATGTGTGGAGAATACCCCATATGCATACCTTCATATGAACAGACCCCCACCCCAAAAGAAGCAATAAGTTTGCCAAGAGAAAATGTTGGCCTGCACAGATAAATTTGTAGTCAAAGGCCATTTCCGCACGGGCTTAAAGAAACGGTGCAGAGCATCCTCCAGGGAGGATGTCTGCACCTGGGAGTGGACTGGGTCGGACCTCCTTAGTGTAGTTCCACACCTCAGCCTGCTTTGGAACGACCCGAAGTGGTCGTCCAGCGTGCTTTTGAAAGACCACTTGAAACAGGTCTTTCAAAAGCATGGAGTGCGCCACTCCGTGCCTGTGCTCCAGTGCAGATTTACAGGCTCGCACCAGTGCAAGCCTGCGATCTGCTGGGGGTGGGCTTTAGGCTGGCGAGCTTCAGCAGTTGGTAGAGAGCCTTGACCAACTGGAAGCCACCATTTTCATCCCCGGAGCAGTGTGGAGCGGTAGCCACGCACTGCTCCGGACAAGCCTGGACCCTAGCGTGGAGCCAAGAAGTCCGGTAAGTACCGGCACGGGGCAATTCCCTTGCCTCGTGTGGAAATGGCCAAAGAAACATTTAGAAAATTAATTCTGGATGAAATAAAAGATTTATATAGTCATGTTCTGTTCCTACAATGACCAACCAGAAGTCCATGAGAAGCTGAAAATGAAGATTTCTCCACTTGTATTTGCCAGCAATTTGCATTTGGTCTCTGATACTGGAAGTAATATATAATTAATGCCTAACATATTGCATCTACTAAATTTGTTTTAATTATGATGGGGGGTTTTTTGGTGTTTTTTTATTTATTTATTTATTTATTTATTATATATTTCTACACTGCCCCTGTATCCATAAGAATGAAAGGTGATGTTTTAGTAAATAAAACAATATCAGATTTTAAGTAGCATTCTTATCTATCATGAGTATGTCCAAGCTCACTTAGTACTATTCAAGTTATTGTATATTATTATGTGATAAAGAATTCTATAATCCAATTATTTCTGCACACATAGATTCAGAGATATAGAAAGAGAGCAGGTGACCTGTAGGGGTAGCAAAGATGAACATAGATTCATGTTCCCCTTTACCATGGCAAGAAATCAGAAAAGTTACTTACTTACTTAATAGGCAATTCTTGTGGTGGTAGTCCAAGAAGTAATGTTCCAAGGCCAAGGAACCAATGGAACATATAATCTAATCCAGTGTGTTGAAGGCTGAGGCCAATGCCTTCCATGTCGCTGTGGTGATAAATCCACTCTGATTTTTAGCTTGAACTGTAAAAGAGCTATCCAAAGCAAAGAGTTCTGACCTCAGCCCTATCCTCAGACAAGGGTTAGGCACTTTGGACAGCTTTTTCAAAGTTCAAACTAAAATCCAGAAGGAATTCATGAACACTTGGGATGTATACCATCATAAATGTCATCCTTGTTGGCAAGGATGAATCATTTTACCATTTTTATCTTCGCTGTGAGAAAGTCATTGAAAGCTACAGTTGCTGAAGATTGACATTCAGAACATATTCTGTGCCAAAAAAAAAAGCTGGTTTTTTGGCTTAACAAACTGCATTTTCTGCACACAAAATTAAGGGAGATTTTCTGAACAGAGAATACTGTTTTCTGTGCAGCTGTGTTTTTGCACAGAAATGTTTTATGTGTGGAAAATATTGTTCTCTCATGGGAGCTTATTTTCTGCACAAGAAATGCATTTATTTATTTATTTTTTGGTGCAACTCTCCTACCCACATGCATTTAACATGCAGAATAAATCCTGAACTCTGAAGATTCTTGCTCATCTAGCATTCTCCTCTGCAAGGTTGCCTGGCACTCAAGAAACCTGCTTTTCAATCATTTGTTGGAAGTTTCCCTTCTTATGGTTTGTGCACCACTGCATTACTTCTTTCATCACCCTGCTTTATTTGCAAAGAGATAACCAGGTTAGTTTGTGTTGTTATAAAAAGAGGCAAGGGGGGAAAACGTGTCATGTGGCAGCTTTTAAAACCAGTTTATTTCAGCCTACAGTCCAAGTGAAGACATTCTAGAGGGAAGTTCCTGAGTTAAGAGTTTTTATCATGAACATATTTATGGGGCCTCCCAAGAAGGAAAAGTTAGTGCTTTTTTAACTAATGGGGCCACAAACAATGTGCTAATTGCCAGGAGGCAGATCTGAAAGTTTCTTCTAATTAGAATGAATGGGTTTCCTTTTCAGCTTACTGTTAGGATTTTATTTGTATGAAAAGAGATGCTTTAAAAACTGTGGAAGTCTTGAATGGCCGGACAAAAAGGAGTGTCCTCCAGCAGCAAAACAACTCCAGGCAGCATCCCATTACCATGGCTAATTGGATAAGTCTCTTTCTTTTTCATTTTTTGCTCTGCATGCATCTCTATCTTGGCATACACACACTTTGCCCATGTTCATATTTTATGTGGACAAAGCTAAGACTTTTGGCAGACAGCAAACTGATTAAGATGAAAGCAGATGCTAGCAGGGCATCTGGTTTATTCTACTGGAATATAAAGTCGCATATACCTGATTATGTACCTGGACATACAAACTGAAAATGCCTTTTAATCACTATAATCCATCCTTTATGTAAAGAAAAACACAGACCTGGGAAAAGTTATACTTTTTGGACATATATCTGGATTGTTACAAACAAAACAATGCAACTGAACTGAACAATGCAGTCTCTCAAGCTGCTCCAGTAGAAGTGCCTAAGTCTGTTCCTCTAATTATATCCTGATGCAATGAAGTTGGACAGGTTGTTCTCCTTCTGTTGCTCCATTTTAATCAAGCTAAAACGTCCACAAATCTCCTATTGTTTGTGAAAACCTTATTAACAAATACATGCTCATCTTTCTTTCTTTCTTTCTTTCTTTCTTTCTTTCTTTCTTTCTTTCTTTCTTTCTTTCTTTCTTTCTTCAACAGACATAGCCTGGTCTGCAGTATTTTGTGCTCATCTGGGAAAGATTCCATTGGAAACAAATGAATTATATCACCTAGGGTGCTTTTAAATATAAGGCTTTAAAGTTGTGTTCATCTTTTTTTATTATTATGTAAATGTCATATTGGCCAAAATGCTCATTTGGATTGCCTTCCTTCTTTCCTCTGTCATTCCTTCTGTGAGCTCAAGGTGGCACACATGGGTGTTACACCAAAAGGTGGGGGTCATTGAGGTCCTTCAGCAGTACTTATGCCTCCATGAAAAGGTGGGGAAATTTTAGCTCAAAAGGAAGCCTGCGAGAGGGCGGCAACCTGGCAGGATCTGTCCACCTGTGTCTACCAGGATTCCTGTGGGAACACCAGTCAGAGTTCAAAGAATATCTTTAAAATGTTTGTTGGGGAATTAATCAATCATATACACACACAAGATCCACATAGTCTCTCAATCACATAAGGCTAAATAAAAAAAGGGGGGGAATATTTGGATAGTGAAGTTCTTAGGGAAAAAAATGGGTAATAATTACCAATCCTGAAGAGGAGGACTAGTACCAATGCTTCCTTCCCACCCTACTTGAGAATCCTCCTTCCCAATTTTATCTTCAGAACAGCCCTGTGAGGCAGAATATGCTGAGGGAGAATAACAGGTTCAAGCCATTGAATGAGTTTTTTGAGTCTATGAAGACATGCAATGATATTTATTTATTTTTCCCCCAAAATGAGATCCCTAGTGGTTTATAATACAAGGTAAAACAAAATAGGCAAAACAGTATTTGGTATAATATTTCCCAAGCCCTACTTTAATACACTAACCACTATACTACATAAGCTTTCAATACCTTCCTCTTCCACCTTAACCATGGGCATATCTACATTCATTTTATGGTGACACTACAGTTTTATCTTATCTGGTTTTGCTGCTGGAGGACATTCAGTCTGGCCATTCAAGACTTCCACAGTTTTTAAAGCCTCTCTTTTTCATACAAATAAAATCCTAACAGTAAACTGAAAAGGAAACCCATTCATTATAATTAGAAGAAACCTTCAGATCTGCCTCCTGGCAATTAGCACATTGTTTGTGGCCCCATTAGTTATGAGGGGATTGGAACAGGATCACACAAAGCAGTTACATGGGATTTCAACTCAGGTCTACCATGGTTTATTCCAGGGCTAGACGACCAGGTGGAGGATCACCAGACGGGCTTCATAGACCACAAAAGTGGGATTTGCAGTTGCTTGTGGCCCACAGGCTTTATTTTCCCCACTTCTGGTTTAGCTCAAGACTAACTCCCCTGGCAGCACGCTAGGTAAGAAAAGACAATTTGTTTGACAGGTTTTCATTTCAAATTCATCCTATATATAAAATAGTCTGATCTTTATCCATAAATAGATATCTTCCTTTGATTCCATATAAACTCTAGTATATCAAATCACTTAATTATTCACTCGAATTTCTTAAAGAATATAACTACACAATGTCTTCAATTTAAGTCCAATTTTAATCTGTGAAAGTCTCTACCACTAGGTTTCCCCATCTGTTTCTTAAATATTGTATTAAGAGGTCCCATGTTTTTTTTTAAATGGTCCCAACAGTGTTCCTCTTACTTAGGCAGTTAACTTACTGGTTACAGACATATCTAAGAGTTTAATTAACCAGTCTTCCTCATTGGGTATATTCATGCCACTGTCTTATTGCTTCTAAGATGTTTTCCTCTTGAAAAAATAAGTAAAGTTGACCGGAAAACAATGAGGAACAAAATGAGCAATGTAACAATTTGCTGTCTACATAATATAATAAATGACAGAAACAGATCATTGCAAACAGGTCAGTAACAAGAATAAATTGCCTTTAAGAAGTAACTTTCCATGTTCTGCTTTTATTAGACTTAATGAAAACATGTTTCCGGAGGTCACTCTCCACTCATTTTCCTTCTGGTTTGTAACAATTAAAAAAGCAAGTCACTCACTACTAAATCAAATGAGAAGAGGGCAGAATCACACAACAGATTGTTTTCCACACGGAGTTCTTGCCACTACTTTTGGTAAAGCCTATTTCCTGGGAAATGGATTGATTCAAAAGATGTGCATCAGCCAACCCAGCATGTTGTAGCTTGGAATGGTGGCACATGAAAATGCATTGAGAGGACCAGATTCCTCTTGGCTCTCCCTACAATATGATTGTCAAATTTAACTGAACAGGGAAAAAAGTTTAGATGGATTCATTTGCTAATCAATATAAGAGACAAGAAGATGAAGATATGTTTTATTAATGCAGAGCTGAAAGCCACAATTCATTTCAAAAGAAGGGCTGAGCCAAAAGTACTCTCTGTATTTTGGGAACATTTTCAGCTGTGTCCAACACTTCTATTATCTTTGGATAGTTTATTGATTTTACTTATTATTTAATTAAATTTCTATCCTGCTTTTCTGCTAACAAATGACATTCAAGGTATCTAATAGGCAAAATCAAATAAATATTGCACATAACAACAGATCAGAAATGCAAATATTCATTTCAACGATTCCATATTAAAAAATAAAATTACAGATTTTTTCAATTTTAAAAAATCACCTTTTCATTTACATTTTTCTCATCTGCATTCTTATCTTCCCTACCCTCACCACACTTGCTATGTTTGTTGTTAGTGTATCACCAGTGCACAATTTATTCACAAGCTAATTAGGTTATAATTTAGGGCTTAAGACTATGAAGGGCCTCTAAATAAGGGTAATAATAAATCTGATAGAACAATGCATATTTGTTTGAATAGTGCTATGGGGCCAATTAAATCTATTGTAGGTTATGCCTCAGCAAGTTTAATCAGACCCAGTGTGGCACATAACCAAATGTGATTGGCTATGTCATATTGCAGTGTCATCCACTTCTGGAAGTGACTCCCTAGGTCACAAGGATGCCCCCCATGACAAATCCATGAAGAAACAGAAAAGCAATAACTAAAATAAGGCCTGGGAGTAGCAGTAAAAAGATGAAATGGCCGCAAACACAATTCAAAAGGCGAACATCCTTACAATTAATTGTTCTTTTCTGGAAATATTTCTTGCCTATCATCGCTAGAAAACATTGCTACCCTTACCTCAAATTAAAATTTGAGGATATTTGACAAAGACCTACCAGAGGAAAAGGAGGAAGAGAGAGAGAGGAAGGAAGGAAGGAAGGAAGGAAGGAAGGAAGGAAGGAAGGAAGGAAGGAAGGAGCCTATAGGAATTGCCACTTCCCAAACTTTGGTCCTTCAGATGTTTTTGACTTCAGGTATCAGAATTCCTGATCATTGGCCAAGTTAACTGGGGCTTCTGGGAGTTGAACAAAGTTTGGGAACTGCTGAATTAGCCCATGGGCCCTTTCACACTGCAGGATTGTAGCACTAAGGTTCCACTTCAACTGCCATAACTGCATCTTGAGAAATTCCAGGGTCAATAGCTCTGTGAGTCATTGTCTGGCTGAGAATTCTAAACACCCCTTCCTAAACTGCAAATCCCAGGTTTCCATAGGATGGAACCATCATAGTTAAAGTGGAATCATTTATATTATATTATATTATATTATATTATATTATATTATATTATATTATATTCGTACTGTGTGACAAAGCCCCAGATGTCAATGTAATCCAGCTTTCATTTGGCAAAAATGACCAGACATAGATGTTCTCATGAACATATTAAGCAAATTGTCATGTAGATAGCTAGCCTGTAATCTCAAAGAAGTTTCAAAATATTCTTTCAGAAAAGAGGAAGATATAATTGCAGACAGATTGTTTCAATTAAGGAAGGCACAGTTCCAAACATGCAAGACCTGAGCAGGATAGTAGATGCCTGGGGCTCCGGGAGGTTTCTCATTCATAGGATCAAAGTTGACTTGACAGCAAATCACAACAAAAAAGAAACTGCTGTTATTAGAGGGTTAGGTATTTCTTTTTTAAAAAAAGAAACATTATTTACAAACATCTCTGGATAGCAGGGCCTCAAATTACACATTGCTAAAAAGGAGGAGACACATTACCTGAAAGAGATAAGAAGACAGTCGTATAAAATTTGTGTGGAATGAACTATATCTATAGATGCACTTTTATAAATAATTGCTATGATTTCAATAGAAATACAATACATTTTCCCATGATAGGAAAAACTGACCAGGTAATCTGTGTGCCAGCCCTTCCAACAGAGCACTGCCTTCTGATGTACTTTCAGATGAGGAGTGCTTCTATTTAATAGGTTGCATGGACAAACTAACTTATAGGCCTGGCTTTGAAGAATTCATTGGTCATCATCTTATCTTGAGACAAATGAGTTTGTTAAGCAAATTTTGCTTATGCTACATTAGGTTAGTCACTAAAGTGTTCAAAGCTCTGAGCATTTTGCTGAAGAACAAATTATGGTAATAGTCATTGTATAAATTGATAGATAATATAGCTGAACTGAAGATATTCAGGAACTGCATTCCACAAACTATTCAGTGGGAATGCCTTGAAGAGCCTTCAAATTACTAAGACATTTCCAGAGTCTATGATCTGTGAGGTAAACAATCACCCAGGTACTTGCATTACCATAAGATGACATTACTTTTTAGAAAAAGCATTGGGAGAGAGTTTTTTTAACCGTGTTTCCTTTTAGAAAGTAAGCTACTATAGCTTTGATCATGACATGAGAAATATGAGAGAAGACTGGTACATGTACTAGAATTTTCCTTTACGCTTTATGAACATTATACCTTTTCTGTTAAAGTCTAATAAAAATCTGTGAAGGGTCATCTGCTAATGGTGGGAAGCAACAAATCATTGGTGCACAAAAAAGCAGAGCCAAATGTGAGGAGGCCCACCCTTTTTTTGTGTGTTCCCCATATTTCTTATACCTCCTTTTCTCTTTCCATTTCTTTCTACCCAAGGGAGAAGCAGAGCAGTCCTGTTAGAGGTCTGAGCTGACTGTTTTTGTAAGGGTTTTGAAAATTGGTCAAGGGTTTCATATTCTAGAGAGCCACAGGTTGTTCTTCTCCACCCTGCCCTGTTACATCACAGGTTGCCTTTAAATCTCAAGAGTGTTTTAAAACAATATTTCTATACAATGCCAACACAGAAGCTGTGTTTAGTAGCTCCTTACACATGCATAAATTATCCAGTTGTTACTAATATCTTCATTAAGCAACAAAGTTTCCTTTATGCTTACATCTAAACTCAAAATCACTTGCATTCATTTATACAAAGAAACATTTTGTGAATCTCTGCGAGGAAATCAATAAAAATGTAGGAAATGACCCATATACATTACACAGCCCCTGTTTTTCTTCAAAATGTTTGTCATTTGCAATTTAGTTTTACATTTCCCACGAGCCTCATACAATTTCTTCTGTCCCATCCACAACTTACAGTCACATTAAGAATTAACTCATCTTGTCAAAGAACAAGTAATGGGAATCTTTCTCTTGTACTATTTTAGAAAAGATATGTCCAAGTCTCTTCCTAGAAATAGCTGGTCAATAAGTTTTTTGTGCCAGCCTAATAGGAGCACTCATAATGATTCAAGTGCTGAGTGGCATTAATGTTAATCTCTCCAGATACTTGTCCCTCTTTTCCCTTTGGCCACTCATAGGGAACAGTTCCAGGCTTTTCATTATGACTGCTCCATTTATATTTCTGAGTGCAGTGCAAATATGAGTGAGATAATTGCTGAGCTCGGCAAGTTTTCTACATTTTGTGTTCTCAGACCTCAATAAAGCAGAATTTGAGACTGTGGATTTAGAGCTCTTGCCTCAGGCCAATGTCCCTGGAGCACTACTGGAGCATCTTAAATATTCTACAGCAAAATATGTTCATAGAATCAATGGGGGGGGTTGGAGGGGGGTGAGATGAAATGCTGAGAAAATTATTAAAATTATTTGTATTCATTTTATTAAAATTATTTGGCACCAGGCACATCTAATATTCAACTCTGCCTTTGATTGTATAAGAGTGCCATTGTATCTGGGATAACTCAGACATGATGAGTTTGGGTTTCAAATAACTGGATGTAAGAACTGCAACGTATGATTTTTAACACTCATGCATGTTTCATCCTCGTGGTCGTGTTTTGTTAGAGAATTCAACCACAACTAGGCCTTCTGTGACACTTTCACTTGTACAGTTGTAAGCAACACTTGCTTCACAGCATGTTTTGTACTTTGTGTACACATACACACAAACAAACAACTTGGTAAGACAAAAAGTGTTTCTTTCTCTCTCCCCTCAAATCTATTAGTTTTTGACATTGTAGTATTTTTTGATCTAGGTAATGTAACATTGGGCATCCAAACTGGTGCTGATTTTACCAGCTACATTTAATGTCACTTTGGGCTGCTTCTTCCTCTTTCCAGCCTACTTGTAGGAACTAAAAGACTTGGGAAAGCAATAAAGGCAGAGAACCTGAAGCATCTAGGAATTACCAATGGAAACAAAAGTGGTAATTACAGAAATAAAAACCATGACCTCCGAATATATTCAGGCAGTTCAGAGAAGCTCATATTCAGGCAAGACATTTGACATTTTTCAACAAAACATGACAAAGTAAAACAGGAGTGATATGCTCTAATTGTCAGCAAATTAGCCCCATATTGTCTTCTGTTGTGGGATAGGGGGTAGGGGCTTGGAATTCAATTAGGTTGGGAAATACCTCATAGTACAAGGGGTGGTGGCCTTATTTTGTATGATTTATTTTATCTGATTTCATTTTACTATTATTCCACCTTTGTATTTTCTAGCTCTCCATGTACAGGTGCAGCATATGTGAATTTTTGCAGTTGTAGTTGCAAATTGCAAGTGCAAATGTTTTCCCCACCCCAAATCTTACTGAATGAAGGTTAAAAATGCAAGACCAACAGGTGGAACCAGGGATAGCTTTGCTTACCCTGCCATGTGGTGACAAGTGAGAGGCAGGGGCTGGCTAATTTTGATTCCTGGCGGCGGGGGGGACAACGGGTCTTTCAGCTCTACATTGTTATAGTGCTATAATTCCACTTTCAACATCCTATGGAATTCTGGAGTTTGCAGTTTAGGGAGGGGCATTTAGAATTCTCAGCCAGAGAGGTCTTGGGTCTCAGTAAACTACAAACCCCAGAATTCCACAGGATGTTGAAAGTGGAATAATAGCACTATAACAGTGCAGTGAGGAAAGGTCCTGAAACTGTTGGTTTAAGAGTGTGTTCAAAGAATTAAAATAAATTCCTCTGGTTCACATCAGTATCTGGGAAGTTACTTTGAGGAAAAATGAGTGTAATGGCATGCTGAAGATCTCCATAGCCAAGCAATGGAACCCAGGGCAGTGTCTTACCACTGCTTTGTTGTGGACGGCTTTAGTATGCCATTATATTCATTCTTAAAAAAAGAAAAAAACTTTCCAAGCTTTGCATATTTAACAAACTAGCTGACACAGAACCTGAAACAAGAGCAAGCCAGGAAGGCCAGTGAGAAAAGATAGATACAGATGGCAAAATAAAAAGCCTAGAGTTGAGGGGAAAAAACAAATCTGTTTCTTTCATGGCTGTGACCATGAGCTATCAAGGTGGGGGTCATTCCATTTTCTTGGTCTTTAGTCTTTTCTGCTGCTCATACTTAATCCAGAATAGATTCTGTGGTGGTATATGGACAGAAGCCTAATTGGAGACCCATTGTATCAATGGGACCTTGGTAAGCCAACACTTATATAAGTTCCATTAATGTAGTGTGTCTGCTGCAGCTGAGATTAACAACTGGATTTAAGCCATAAGTGTTCATACAAAATTACATTGACCTACATTGTTAACAATTAAAGATCCAATTAAAAAGATTGATAGGATAGATAAACATTTAAAAGAGTTTGGGGAGAAGACAGGATTAGTAATAAATTGGGCCAAATCAGAAATAATGTTGTTTAACTATACTAAAGAAGAAGTACAAAAATTTGTAAGTAATAAAAGAATGATACTTAAAGTAAAAGAATCAATTAAATATTTAGGAATAGATATTACAAAAAATGTACAAGGACTACAAGAAAAAAATTATAAGAAATTAAAATCAGAAATTAAACAAAAATTAGAGGATTATAAAAATATAAAACTATCATGGTTTGGTAGAATAGCGGTGGTAAAAATGAAAATACTATCTAAAATCAACTTTTTGTTTAGAATGTTACCAATAAAAGTATCAGAGGAAGAATTAAAAGAGTTGCAAAGGTTATTAAACAATTTTTGTAATGGCTATAAGAGAGCGAGGATTAATAAGAAATATTGGTACAAAAGTCAAAAAGAAGGTGGCCTGGGACTTCCAAATCTAAAATGGTATTACTACGCAAATCAACTGAGGTATATTATAGAAGGAGTTTCAGGAGAAGGTGATTTAGAATGGTTAGAGATAGAAGATAGGAATACTGAGATGAAACTGGAAAATATATTTTTTAGGAATATTTCAAAGAAAGAAATAGAAAAGATAGAAAATCCCTTTATAAAAAATATAATAGAAATATGGAAGAAGAATAAAAGAAAATTATTACTGAATATATCAATATTAACTCCGATAGTAATGATGGAAAAATTTCCAATAAATTTAAGAGAAATAATAGAAAAAGAAATAAAAAAACAAAAAATATATAGATTAAAAGATTGGATGAAAATACTGACTAATAAAGATAAAATGAAAGAGAGATTGCAGGAAACCAAAATATCTTGGTTAAATTATATACAATTAGAGCAATGGACAAAGAGTATGAAAAGATATGTCAAAGATTTCAAAGAATATACTAAATTTGAACAAATTATTATTCAAAGAGAAAATATGCAAGAAAATGAAATATTAAAGGGTATTACAAGTGAAATATACAAAATATTGGTAAAAGAACAAGAAGAGGATTATTTTAGAAAAATATGGGAGGAAGAGACAGCACAAAATATAGATATACAAGAATGGAGAAAAATTTGGAAACAACGCCATTTAAAAAAATTATCTATAAGAATAAAAGAGAATTATTATAAAATAGTTTGGAAATGGTATTTGACTCCAGTAAAATTAAACCAGATGGATCAGAAATATTCAAAATTATGCTGGAGAGGATGTCAAGAAATTGGTACATATATGCATATGTGGTGGAATTGTAATAAGATAATGGAATTTTGGATAAAGGTCTTTAAAGAGATAAAAGAGATAATAGGAGTTGAGGTACCAGTATGTTCAAATATAGGGTTGTTGTCTATATATAATAAGGTTGATTGTACCCAGGAAACGAAGGAGTTAATAACAAATTTGTTAACTGCAGCGAGGTTAATAATAGCAAAAAAATGGAAAATAAATGAAGAATTTCAAATAGAAGAATGGTACAAAGAAGTGTGGAAAATTGCAATTAATGATAAATTAACATGTAGAATTAGATTTATGAAAGGTTTAGTAAAAGGAAATGATTTTGAAGAAATTTGGAAAATATTTTTGGAAAAAGCTTTGATAAGAGATGGTAAAGCTACCCTTTCACAAGAAGAATGGCAATTTTGGAAAATGGATTAAATAAAAAGTTGGCTCTGGGAGGTGGGTTATTTACTTTTTTTGTAATAATAATGTTGTGTATTGTTTAAATTGAAGTTGAGTTGCATAATTTTGTAAACTAAAATAAACAAACAAACAAACAAACAAATAAAATATAGTCAGCTTTGGGGAGTAGGTTTAAATAAGTTTTTGACTGTAATTATATAAGAGAGAAATAATAATGCAAGTTTGTTTTTGGTTGAAATTTTTTGTTTATTATTAGCTGTATCACATGGTGTTTTATTTTCGTGTCAGTGTTCTTTTTTCTTTTCTGTATAATTAAAAAAAATTAATAAAAAAAAATTACATTGACCTAACTCCTTTTGAGATACTCCCAATTAGAGCAGCTGAGTTCTTCTGCATCTTGATTCAAAACTACTAGATGATTCAGTGGGTCTGCTGTGCTTTAGACTAACAATAGGATTCATATAATAGGACACTATAACAAAATAATTATTGTGGCAATAAGAAAATAAAAATATGAGAAGCAACACATAAAACTACACAGCCATCCAGAGCAATGCAATTACTTAAATGCCTGGTGAAATAACAAATGCAATTACCTGCTTCCAAAAAGAATGTAGTTTTGGCTCCAGCTGAACTTCCCTAGGGAAAAAAGATAACCAAAGTCAGTGTCCCAGTATAGAAAAGCCCTTCTCCTTTGTATTTATGTAATGTTGTTTTCCTGTTGGTGGAACTCCCAGAAGAACCACATCTGATTGTTGCAATGAATAGATAGTTTGGTGTTTTGGGAATGCACTTCTTTGTAAGGAACACATCTTGCAGCTCTTGAAGCTTCCATCATTGAAACCCACAGATTTTTGTCTCTCAAAATTACCTTTCTAAGCAATATCAGGAGTGAAATACTTAAAAAAAATCACTCACTGGTGGACCAAATTTAGGCAAATCATTTGAAGATTTCAGCACTAATAAATACCTAAAGGTTGGCAGTCTTATCTGATAAGCCTTGAAAATGAGTTCATATAAGGTAAGGGTGAACAATCCCTGTAGATCCCTGGGGGTATTTTTCCTGACCCAGGACCATCAGCTGGCCACAGCAGCCCACCCAAAGAAATCAGGAAGTGACTGGACTGGACTGGATGGGAAGGGAAAGGGAAAGGGAAGGAAGGAAGGAAGGAAGGAAGGAAGGAAGGAAGGAAGGAAGGAAGACCACTTCTGGTTTCTTAGAAACATGTGCTTAGAGTAGAATCTCACCTCCTGCAGATGTTTTCTCCCATTTAATGAAATAAAGTAAAATTTAAAAGGTCTGGTAATTTCTTTGTTTGCTCAGGACAGGGGATCTAGGCTGCACAAAAATCACCTCAGAATCACACACCATCCAAAGATATTATTTCTGCCCGTGTCATAACCAGTGGCTGTTGAGTTTGAGTGGAACAGGGAACGTTATCATGTGAGGACTGAGAAAAAAAAATTATAATTCTGTATGTTCAAAGCTGAATTATCACCACTCTGTTTGGAATGGCATCTTCATTTGCAACAAACTACAGAACATTGTCCAATGCAAGACTCTGTAGAGCATGGATTAATAAATAAATAAACAGTTTCTTAGCATTTCCAGGTTGCAGTGGTGTATCTAGGCTCAACAGTGTCTAGGGCAAGTATGGATGTTGTGCTCCTAGATGCTGTTGGCACCACCACCCCTGCTATTGGGTTTGGAAGGACCCCGGTGGGGGTGGGGGGACAGTGGCAGGCAGAGGTGAGGAAATAATGGGAAGGGGCAGTGATGGGAGGGGGTGGAGTGGTGGTGGCAGGTGAGATGGCTGCTACCACCAACCCTCACACTGGGCTACGAAGGACCCGAGAGGGGATGGTGGGGGTAGGAGGTTGAGGCAGGTGGGAGGGCTGCTGCTGTGACCACTCTCCGCACCAGGCTAGGAAGGACCCCAGAGGGGGTGAGGGGGGACAGTGGCAGGCCATGCCTGGGCAGGAAGGTGGAGGGGTTCAGCTTTTTTGCACCTTCCTGGCATTGGTGCCAAGGGCATGTGCCCCACCCTGGATATGGCTCTGACAGGTTGATAACAGAAAGGGTTTCTATACCATTAATGGTTAAAAAAAAATCCTGAAAAAGAATATTTTAAGTTATTAATTACACAACATTTTTCCTCCCTTCCCCAACTTGTTACCACTGCATTCCCACAACAAAGGATTGTGTCATTGCTGTGTTTCCAACTACAGGAATCTATCTGGATGCTTCTCTACTGCCCACCTTCCAACAAATGTTCCCAACAGCTAAAAAATTGAGTGGGAAATAGGGAGCAAATACTTCATAGTTCCACCTGGCAAACTCTGTGCTTCATCTTCCTGCTTCAGAGGCTATAAACCACTAAACATACAGTGGCAATCCTGACAACTCTTGCTTTCAACTTCCCATTGTTACTTAATGTAAACTCTTCCTGGCTTTATATGTTTAACCTGTCACAGAAATAGCTTGACATATATAAAATGCCAGCCTAGACTATGAAAAAATGAAAGAGTAAACAATTTTACAGAAAATCTTAAGGAATCTGGGGAGGAGGGAGGGTTGCTCATACTTATTATCTTATGCAACCTTGCACATGATTACCCAGAAGCATGCCTTGCTGTATTTCTATTAACTCTTTTAAGTATGGAAGCTTAATGGCAAAATCTTCTACAAGTTTATTCAGAAGTCAGCCCCATTGATCTCAATTAAGACTGAAGTGGTTGACAACTACTATGTTTTTCTATAGTCTTCCAGAAAAAAACAACTATTCCCATGATTTCTTTTATCATGTGATAGGTTGGCCTTTTGAAACTTTTATCAAAAGTTGACTCATCTAACAGAGCCTTTTATTCTCCTAAAAAGCAGTAGCTTTCAGATGGAAGAAAGCTTCTTCATGATATCATCACTGGAAATGATATCCAACATGTTGTCCGTAATCATTATAGTAAAAAGAGGTGCTATTTTGGAGTTGATTATATCCCTTCTAAGCTACCCAATGGCAGAAATAAATTTTAGATTTAATCTAAACATTCTCCTAAAACTAGCCATAGATACAGTCTGGGAAGAAAAGGGAATCTTATCAGCAAACATTATGCTCTGTATTTGTTCTGCAATATTTAAATATGCTTATTTATTTCTGAACTTCAAGTATTTTGAAGAATCATTATGAATAATTTCTGTATATCAATCAGTTCATTCTTCTTTATTAGACATTTTCCAGGTTCTGATTTATTTTAAAGATTATACTCCATCTTCTGTTGAAGTCATAAGTAACCACTCACCCACACCCAAAACATCTTAAAACAGCTTATAACAAAACAATGTGGCTGGTTTAGCCTCTGATGTGGGGTGACAATGAGGGACTGTATAATGGCCCAGTTCCCTGGTATGTTTGCAACAGCTGTAGGTCTTGTGGAAAGATGTGCTATGGACCTAGGAAAAATGGCTGCTCTCTAGATGAATGTTGCCAGGCATGACTGGAAATAATTGACACAAAATGGAAGGACTTCTCCTTTGTCAGGCCAGATGCAATGACATAAACTGTTCTGCCATCCCATTAGTGACATACATAGGCATAAATCCACCTTAACACCTACATATGTATTTTATTTTATTTTGGTTGTTGGATAGGTTGGTATTCTCTTCCATTGTCAACAAAGCAACCAGAGTACAATGGCCTCACTCTTAATCCATTCACTTACTGGTTGAGAGTGGGCAGACTCAGAGGAACATCCAGCTACCTCCCTGAGCCAGATGCAGAATGATTTCATCATCTACTGGAATCTCTGGAGCAGCCTGAATTATCTTGACAGATGAAGTAGTCATTCTGCATCTGGCTTTGAGGGGAGGCTGCAATGACTCAATGATGAGTCAAATGTCTACATGTTGGGTAGACAGCTATAGCATAGTTCTGCAGGTGAAACTATGTTCTGCCATACAGGATCTTGGTCTATGTATATTATATACTGATGTAAAGATACTGATGCAATACTATGATTATATAGGTAAAGACAGCCAGATTTTTACATATGGTAGCTCTATACACAAATGCACGTTTTCTTCAAAGGTTATTCATATGCTGCTTCTCATCCATGACGGCTCCCAGGATACTATGAGTGAGTTCATAACAAATGGTTTCCTATCCAAACCACACCTGTTTAAGCTAAACCAAAATGGCTGCATCATGTGCCCTCAAACTATGCCTTCTTCTCGAATAGCCTGATTGATATTGATGGGATATGGGAAAAGGATATGGCAATTGTGCTTCTACTGCATAAAGTTCTTTGTGATGCCTGATAAATGTGTATTCCTGTAGGCACCTTCTTAATCCAAGATGACTGCTTTTGCTTTTAGTTTCAACATCCTGTCCAAGACTGTTTGTTCAGAATCTTGTCCCAAAGTAATGCACAGATTTAACATTTATCAAGTTTTTCCCCCTCTCAGAATAAAATGTCAGAAATGCTTTTCTTCATGATAACAGCTCTTGCGTCCTGAGTAAATGCTGTTTTATTTAAGCATTATCGCTTTATCTCCTGTACTCTGCATCAAGGATTTCACATGAAAACTGTCTCATTAATGACCTGCTTTTCATGTCTACACGAAAAGACTGAAAATGGTAAGAAAGGAGAAGTTTTCAAGGAACATAGAAACATCAAGGTGCAATAAAAATCATAAAGTTACTAAGTGTGTGTCTTGTTTTTCAAGGGAAAAAACAGAGTTCCAAAGGATTTCCTTTCAAGTAAAACAAGAACCTGTTTCCATATCCTGTGCAGGAAGTTAATGGGAACTTGAGAGGTCAATTAAAATTTTTCTGATGTGTATCACGGTTTCAGTCTTGAAAGAAATGGGTTCAGAGTGCAAGGCCCTTGGCTTTTCGTCAGACAATAGATCATGCAGTGACTGTGAATGTCTACATGATCTTCCAAAGTTCAAGGTTATTTCAAGGTTATTGCTTCAAGATAGATCTTTTTGTGGTTGCAGCTGAAGTGCAGCAGCGTGTGAAGTTCTCATATGTTAAGGGTAACATTATGACATGCAAGAGCCTTCCTGCAGGTTGACAAAAGTAAGGTTAGCGTAATTCACAGTTACGATTTTCCCATTACTGTCACTGACTATGAAGTGTCTACTGCATCAAAGATGTCTTTTGATGGCTCTAGGGACAGACTAAACTGTTTATCTCTAGCCCGTGCCATATCAAATGTGTTCACTCATAAGTTGGTTCCATTCTGTTTTCACATTAATCAGTTATTTCATTTTTAAAAAAATTTTAAAAAGTAAAATTTAAACAATTTGAACACACATTTATAAACCAATCTTCACTTAAAATGCACAGTTTAAAATAAATTTTTATACCTTTTCTAGCCATGAACTGCATCAGAATATCCAGGAATTTTGAATAGGTTTAGATATTAGAGTTTTGATCAGCACATTTGCTTGGGAAGTAGATAAGATCAGCTTATCACAGAATTCACAAAGATCAAATTCCTTAGGGCAAAGGCAGCTGGTGTCTCTTCTGCTCTGAGTTTTATACCAGATTTTAAAGGAGATAATGAAGGTTTTGAACCCTATTCACTAAATAGCTTCAGCACCTTGGAGAGCTACTTCTCAGAGAGCTTTGGTTACCAGTGGTCTTAAAATGTGATCCATAAGTCTTACCAAACAATCAGTTTTTTTTTTTAATCATATCTGCTTTCCTAAGAATCTGCGCTGCCACTATGTGAACAAACAGGTGTTGGTCTACTCCAGCACAGATCTTTTTCTCCACTTAAAATCCTTAACATGGGATGGTACATGCATGGTGAATTGACACATATGCATCATCAACTGAAATTGAGAGGAAATGACAATTGCATTATGGTCCTATTTAGTGTTGTCTTTTAATAATCACAAACTGGTTATTTCATCAAGGATTGTCAGTGGCACTGTGAGAATCCTTCCTTCTATAAAGACATGTGTTCATTAGTGTTAGGAGTGCTCACTGGCTGTATTTTCATACCAAATCTGACAGGTTTGTTCTAGCAGGTTGTGGATACTGTATTTATTTTATGGCCTGTGGAAAGATCCCAGTCAGTTACAAGCTCAGCCTCTGGTTTACTGCTCCCTTTGAGTATGAACAATGGGGTCACTGTCCTTGTGGTGGAAGAGGAATTTAATGCTTTTTATGTACATGATTGCCTATTTGTTATGCACTGAAATCATCTGGCAGACGCTCAGCTTTCCATCTATGAAATCATTATTTGACTGGCCACTGATTACACGGCATGTGGCTTCATGGTTCTTTACTGTTGTTAAATAGATGTGTTTTAGGACAAATTGCCTTATTTAGATCCAGCCTTTGGCACACTTGCAATACACATCAGTCTTCTTTCCTATGATGAGGCTTCACTTTGTATCATTGCACTGCCTCTGGCAAACATGTGCTGAAAGGAGCCCTAGTATGCAGGGGAAAGGTACGAAGAAAAGGGAGGACACATAAGCGACACAAGGAAACATAGGAAGCTGCCTTATATTGATTCAGACCAGCGGTCTATCAGTTCCGGTATTGTCTACTCTGACAGAAAACAATGGCTCTCCAGGCTGCTTTCAGAAAGAATTTTCTCCTAGTTCTCCTTGAAGATTCTGTTCTCTAGTAGCCTCCTAACAAAGCTGGGTATGTTCAGGACAGTAATAGCAATACACAATTTTTGCTGTGCAGGTACTCAAATAATGCCTTGTTATGAGTGGTTCTGAATTGAGAAATGCATGTTATATTGAGTGATACATTTGTCTGTTTATTTCATCTCGCCCTCCAGATGTTGGACTGCAATACCCATCAGCTCTAATGGTATGGAAAAAATATTCAAAAATACTTTTGAAACAGGAATGAAAAAAAAAGTACTCCTCAAGTATTAGAAAAACCTAATGAAGAAAATCTTGGATCTACAAGAATCTTCACAATTCAGGACCTATTGTGTGCAAAATTCACATAGAGCTTTTGTGTGTGTGTGTGTGCAGAAAACAGAATTTATTTAATTCTTTTACCTTAATAATATTTTAATATTAATATTATTTTAATAAATATTAAAATATTCCTGCACAGAAAATGTTGTCTCCTGTGGAGGCAGGGAGGGAACATGCAAATTTTGTGCAGAATAACCCCCAAACTGTAAATAGTTTTTGAAAGCTGTACAGTTTATGAAACTTTCTTGCAGTGGAAAGAAATTTGCTGAAATTACTCATTGCTTCCTTAAAAAATGATACTAGTAAACAATTACATTCTCATGGTCATGCAGTGAGGAACGCAGGGAGTTGCAGTCTAATAATATCTAGTGGAACATTCTTTATATATCTCTGATCTAGCTCAATAGAGAGTATCGGTAGGATTCTCTAAGGTTTCAGTCAAGGCTTTTTCTGTGTTCTACTTGAATGTGTGAGGAATTCAAATTAGGATCTATTTCACGAAAAGTATGGCAGTGACACTGTCAGAGGATTTCTCAGAAACAATGACAGTGGCACCATAGCTAACACTTGTTAGTAGTGTGCAGAAGGGAGCATGGTAAACCCTTTTGAAGGTTGTTTACCACACACACACACACACAAACACACACACACACACATTATATTGAAATAATCCAAAATGAAACAAGAGATAGTGTCAGAAGATGAAATTGCCAGGTTAGATGGTATTTGTCATGGGGAGCAGAAGATGGAACAGCTCCATTCTCTCTGCAAAACCAAGACCAGGAGCAGACTGTGGCACAGACCACTTTTTCCTCCCAGAACTGCTCCCCTAGAAAATTTCAACTCAAATGCCATCCAGGGAGGGATTGTTCCTGAAACTATCCTCAGGTTTTCACTAGAAGCAAAGAGTCATACATGCATTCCAGGATGTTCAAGACTTTTACCAAGACTGGAAAGCTTAATAAGACCATAATTTACATAGGTTTATGACTTATAAAAATGTATACAGGTCCAGACTACCTGAAAATCTGTATCTCCCTATGTATGGTTGCCTAAATTTTATTATTCTTTCTCCCTGCATCTTTACAGGCCCATCTGGAAAGAACATGAGAAGGTCTTTTTGGTGGCTGCTCCCAGGCTGTGGAATTAAGAACCTTTTAACAGGGTGGATGTGCTGCATTTTTATTATGTCAATTATTTTATTCTGTATTAAACTGTGTGTGTTTCTATACAATAGCACTTTTGTATCATCAGGTTTTCAGCCTTGTTGTAAGCCACTTTGGGTCCCTTCTTGGGAGAAAGAAAGAATATAAATGAAACAAAATAAACATAGTAAATAAATAGGGTTGTAACCAGTCTTGTCCATATGTTGATGGAAATGAAATCATGGTGGAACCTTCCCCCTTAGCACCTGCATGAACCTCTAAATCCACTCTAGGGTGTTGGAACACAGCTTAAAATGTTACTTTAAAGAAGAATGAAAGCAAAGAATGAATATAGTGGCAAGCTGAAGCTATCCATAACTGTACAGTGGTAGGATGATGCTCTGAGCCCAAATTAGGAATGGTTCAGATCATTTTTCCTAAAGCAGCTTGATTTCAGAGTTAAAAGATACCTTATAGCAGATTTGGTCTGTGCAGAAAGGACTGTAGGGGGGAGGCAAGCAAGGGGAAGGCCTGCTGAATGAGCAGAAGTCCACTGCTGTGAATGAGTCTTAGAGACTCTTTTTCTCTCTAGCTGAATAGTGGGTTAAGTGTTCTGCAATTGTAACCTTGTCATGAACCATGAATCCCAGCTGGAATCAATTATGTCTATGTGAGCTATGAGCTTCATGTTGGCATTTGCTTCAGACGAAACCTTCCAGCAACGTGAGACCCACCATGTATCTGTTTTACAGGAAGTCAAGCATGGCCTTCCTCGTGGCTTCTCCTGGCAGGACAATGTCTCTAGCAACAAACAGAAACTGAAAAAAACATAGAGATAATTGAGGCTGAAACAAATTTTTTAAAGTCTCCTTGACTCTCAAAGATACTTTCCAAAGCTGGATGCTGAAGGTTTGGGAATGAATTACCCTGATGAAGTTTTAATCTAATACACAGAGCGCTTTTAAATATTTGAAATCAGCACAGTTATGGGAAGCCACACAAGCAAGTCTTTACAGATTTCCTGGACTTATAAATTATTTTCTTCCATTTGATAACAGATATAGCCTCTTTGCTAGTATATACTGTCCTAAATGCAATTGTTATTCTCAGGCTGACTGAATAAATGGGAACTTGATAATTCAGTAATTATGCACTGCATACACTCACGTATAAGTCTAAAAATTTCAGTCAAAAAATTGACTTGAAAAACCTGGGCTGACCTATCCATGAGTGTGAGTACTGTAACTTTAACTCTTATTGAAAAAAGAAAGAAAAAGGAACCATCTCCTTCTCAGAGTAGAGTGGCAAAGGGTAAGAGCTTAGCCCGTCTTGGGAAAACCTAAAAGAAGCACTGCACATACACATCCTCTCTCCTGTGGGCCTGCTTCTGACCTTTTTGAATATCTAGGTGAGAAAATGGCAGTGGTGGCAAAGAGCAGTGTCTCTTTGGCACATTCCCCTCAAAGCAACTTTGAGAGAGTAGGGTGGTCAGTGCTTCATTTAGGTTCAACCAGGACGGAGTAAGTTCTTACCTTTCATCACTCTACATAGGAAAGAGGATGGTTTCTTTTTTTTATAAGAACTGACACAGTACTTTAACTTTTATCACAATAAGAACCATCCCCTTCTTTAAGTAGAGTGAACTTTTTGAATGCCTGGGCAGGCAAATGGTGGCAACAATAGCTGCCCCCCCACCAAGACAGAGCTGGTACTTCCCCCTCTCCATGGATTGACCCTCGACTTATCCATAGGTCATATCAAAATCCATGATTTTGTCTCCAAAATCTGCCTATGTATGAGGTTGACTTATACATGAGTAAACAGGGTAAGTACCCACAATGGACCTACTCTAGTAGGGAATAACACTTCGATGTATGCTGTTGTGTTCTGAAATTTAGAACACATATCAAAAAGAAAACAATGCATATTTATTTATTCATACACACATGGAATTTCAAGCTAGTGGGGAAACAAAATTTTGGTTAAGCTTGCCATCCTCCATTCCTAGCTTTAGAACTAGGGCCAGAAATAATATTTAAAAATATTGGGAAATGATTGGAAAAAATGTTTCTTGACTGTTGGGAAACCCCAACAAGAAAAATACAAGACTGACAAGGATCTTCATAATCAAGGGCTTATTCTGCATGAAATTCACACGAGGGGGAGTTGCACAGAAAATGTACAAAAAGTGCTCTTTCCTACACAGAAAATGCTGCTTTCAGGAGAAGATGCTTAGAAGGTAACACTCATCACTGGTTATAAAGGGAATCACTTTTTTTCCTCCATTTTTGTAGTCATCTTTCTAGATATTCACTTTTCAATTGATCAACTTTTGCATTTTCTGTAATATTAATTTTGAAATGGATTTCTTTCTCTTTTTTTACATTTTATGTTTTCTTATACTTAATCATGTCTCTTTTTTTATTCAAAGATATTGTATCTTTTATGCTGACATTGTGACATGGATATAATAATATTTTATTATGCAACATACTGTTTTTATAAAAGTAATAATAATAAAAAGAAAATGCTGTTTTCTTCACAAAAATCCACATGCAACTTTTACACAGAAATAAATCCTGACATTAAATAGTCTTTGAAAAAAATACAGCTTTTGAAAACTTTCTTGCAGAAAATTACTGTGGCCTCCTTTGAGGAACTAGTGAAGAATTACAACCCTAACAAGACCACAAGAATCATGTTTGTTATTTGCCTTGTAATTGTAATGTAATTTGTAATTGTACAATTTGTAATTGTAATTTGCCTTGTAATTATTTCAAACAGTAACAACCCATATGTAATGTGGTCTTCTTTTGCTATTGTCTTTCACTTTAGCAAATATCATTGTCTTTTCTAATGACTCATGTTGTCTCATGATGTGTCCAAAGTACAATACCCTCAGTTCAGTCATTTTGGCTTCTAGGGATTTTTGAGCCTTGATTCACTTTTGCCCTTCCCCTCCCCCCCCTTTTTTTGGGTCTTTTTGACAGTCCATAGATTTCATAGAACTCTCCTCCAGCACCACATTTCAAATGAGTTATCTTCCTGTATAGCTTTCACAGAAATCGAAAATACAGTGGCATAGATCATTCTGCTGTTGGTATTTAATGGCATGCCTTTTTGCTTGAGGATCTTATATAGGCTCTTTCTGCAGCTTGCCTGCTGCCAAATCCATTTCATGGGAATCCCGGGGTTGGCTTTCCCAAGAGAGGAATGCGACAGAAGTGCTCCCCTTTGCACTGGCTGCCTGCTGGAAGGGAGGAAGCGATATGGCCCCTCCTCTCCCTTCCACAGCACAGTCCAGCACTTTCCCAGGCTATGTTGGAAAAGGAAGCGCCGCCATTACGTTTCCTAACCCTTTGCACAGCAGGTAAGTATGGGAGAGAGGTGGGAGAACTGTGCAATCACAGTTCATTGACAGGAGAAACCCTTCAATGATTTATTCATCGGTTGCAATGAGTGGCAACAGGATTGTGACAGGATTGTAACAACACCATGCAGAACTGTTGTTGCAGTCCTGTCATGATCCCATCGCCATTGCAGGTTGGGAGCAGGGTGCAGAAAGGGCCATAGTTGCTTCACAGCTGCCCTTCCAAGTTCTAGCCTTCTTTTGATTTCTTGATGAACCTTGGGATCAAATACAAAGGTTCATCTGGTCCAATGGTATATTTCCAGTAACAACCAGATAAGTGTTCCCAGGCACTCTACTTTCACAGGGAATGTATTAAATGATTATGAGATTTAGCACACTTGATAAGAGTCATAAGCTATTAATAATATGTTTTGAAGTGTGTGCTCCATGAAGCTTTAACTTCAAAATTGATTACAAGAAGAAATTACATTTTTCAAACGGTGTTCAAAAATATATATTTATATTATATGGATACATTCCACATTCACATTCATATATATTCAGGGTAAAATATTTAAAATATGACCCAGTTTTGAATATTTCTGGAAAGGCAATTCCAAAAGCCTGAATAACAGCAACACCAATTGATTTTATAAGCTTAGCCTTCAGAATTTCCTGATGTTGCACAGTTGTAAAAATATTCTGGTAAATGTTTACAACAGCTTTTAAAACGTGTAATGTAATGAAATTTCAGAAGCAGACAAAGTCCTATAAGCAGTTATTCTTCTCTAAGGCTGCAAAGCCATTTTTTAGACTATGGCCATTTCCACACGAGGTTGATACTTCATAGTTGACTCAAATTCTTATCCATCAGTCTGCATGTTGTAGCTTTGTAACATCGTAGTTTTACTTGTGCTTCTGCACATTTTCAGTTTCTAGCACGGTTCACTGCAACAAGAAACCACTGTATTTGAAAACTGGAAAAACTCTGATGTAAATCTCCCAAACTGGTTCTGCTTCACTTTTCACCTACACGCAGAAACATAATATCAATTCACAGCGCAGAAGTGGCTAGCTATGGGAGTTCCCAGGCTGTCCCTTCCATCATTTCTGTCCCTATCTGTCCCTGCCCATCAAAGGACAGGCTGCTGCCATTATTATCTACCTGTGTTAAATGGACAGTGGGAAGAGAACGGAGCAGGCAATGGACCGTTAAGACACTTTTTTCCACTTATCAACATACATACATACACACATGTGTAGCAACGCAGAAATATGTTTAAGTTTTTTTAAAAAAACAACAAGAACAACAGACTAATCAGTGATGGCAAGGCAGAGTGAAGGAGGGGAATGGGCTAGGGACTTGTGGATGCAACACCCGCTGTTCTCCACAGTAGTATGATGTAAAGGTGAGGAGGTGCAGACAACACAGTTTCTGAATCAGGGTATAAAACACCGCTCTTGACATGCGGTGATCTGCTCCTCCCGTCTCGTGTAGAAATAGCCGATATTATTAAAAGTTCATATCATTATACCAAAATCAAAAAGGGGTAACACCTTTAGTAGGATTACTAAAATTTACAAAAGTAGTTCATAAATGATGTGGACTTTTAAGTTTTCCAGAACTCATCGTTGGACAAGACTGTAGAAAATTAGAGGACTGGCAAAGAAATAAAAATTTGAAAAACAAACAAACATCTGGCTTGCATATTGGCCACTGATGTTTTCAGCTTCACTTGCTCATTTGCCATTTTTCAGCATAGTTCAAGTGCTGATTAACACCTTTGAAAAATGCTAAGTATTTCAGAGCTCTACTACTTAAAGACCATCTCCTCCTACATGATTCTGCTTTTCCTTACTCTCATCATTTAAGGAAAGCACTTTCCATATCTCACTAGTGAGTGAGGACTGTTTGGTTGGCAGATAAAGCATCAAAGTCCTCTTCAACAGTAGGACCCAGATTTCTGAATTCTTTGCCTGGGAGAACCAGCTGACCTCTGTTCTTTATGTTGTTTGATTGCCAGTTCAAGAAAAATTAGGCCTGTAGTCTTATGGTATGTTGTGTTTCAACATTAGACTTTTCTATAGTTATGACACCTCTGTGTATTGGTCATATTGTAACATTTATGTTATAACATTTTAAATATATTTATCAGTTTTTACATAAAATCACATTTTTGATTAACATTTCTAACATAAAATGAAAACACTATATAAAAAAACAAAAATACCTACCAAAACTAACTCACTAGAACATTAACTTACCAACTAATTAAACTAAACAGTGCTAAAACACAAAGGACACTGACACTCCCCACCAAATTGCAATGAGAATGAGAAAATTTTAAAAAAACAAAGCAGGAAAATATTGTTCTACCATTATGGATCCATCTAAGCAAACTACGAAAACCATGTCCACAAATTATTGCATTGCTTGGTTTCTTATTGCTCAAAATGTCCATAAACAGTTTCCAATCTTTAAAAAAATAATAATCCTGGTTTGGTTTGTTCTTTAAAAGCTGCATTAGTTTGGCCATTTGGGATAGCTCAGTAACCTTAACAAACCAGTTCTCTGTCACCAGTTCTTCATTCTGTTTCCAGATTTGTAAATGATGTTCTTGAAGCTGTTATCATATAATAAAGAGGTAGTCTATATTTACAGTCCAGATCAAAAACACTGACATTTTTTAATACACACACACACACATATACATATATATATTATATTGCCTAAAGCATCTACACTGGGCAATGAAAAGGGTGAATATCAATAACTTAAAACAGATAAATCTGTACTAAAATATATTTGCTCACTGGAAAGAGGGAGGGTCAGAGCTACACAAACCACTCTCATTCAGGTGCCTATTTTTTTTCCTTATTACAGGACAATCCCAACAGCTCCTTTCAAATGGAGAAACCTGACAGCTTCTTTCAAACTCCTCTCCAGTTCTAATGGTCTGCATCTGAGTCAAGGTTAGTGAATCTGACAGGGGCCACAAGCCTTGTCACATTATAGCATTCATATATTCCCTTGTTTTGCAAATGAGGACATGCATGTTCTAACAGATACCTTTGCACAAATCATCAAATTGTAATGGATGTCTATGACCTGTATCCAGGTTTGAATTGTCTCACCAGTTTAGCTAGATAATGTTGTTTGTAGGTTTTGTCAGATTATGCTATCCCTAGATCATTTTACTTTATCAGATAACCATACCTATCTTACCCCCATTTTAAATATTGCATAAACAAAGCTTCAGCTTGTCTCTGAACGGCTGCCTTGTTTCCTTTATAGCAACTTTATCTTAAAATTAGATTATATTCAGCCACTTCTCCCAGGTTATCAGTGAAGTGACATGTAAGTCTTACCAACTTAAAATCCAGAGACTTATTTTCTTCAAGATTCTATATTATGCTCGTGGTGATTTAAAAATAAAATCACAACTTAATAATTAAGCCATAATATAGAAACAAACAGCATAACATAGAAATACATGCAACCAATAAAACAGAATTTACCACATTCATGATCAGAGGCATCTACTTATATGAACGTCTCAATTTTTTCCTAATTTTTCCATGAAGAGAAATTATACATTTTTTCCATAGGATGTGCTGAGCTTCAGGGGTGGCTTCTGGGAAGACATAAGAGCTTCAGAAGAAAGGAAGGGACAGAAATCACCAACCTGCATGCAACAAGAAATCTGCCCACCATTCTTAGGAGACAAGCCATTATAATCCTCTATTTTCTTAGAGAAGCAACAGAATTACGTTCAGGGTTGTGTATATTCTGCTCAGAGCTTAGAAAAGTTACTTCTTGGAATCCAGTTTCCAGACATCATGGACAGCCAGTTATAGTCCAAAAACTACTGTTTCCAGCTCTGGTTCTGCTCCTCAGTGAGATTGCTACAAAAACTGGGAACTCCAGGATTTAGGGTAAAATATGAGGATCTCTGTTTTCACTTGATAGCAGGCATGCTTCTAATCACAGTGGAAGAAAAGAAACTCATCTTAACAAAATCTCCGGTCACAAGCTGAACAGGATTTATATAATAAATGTAATAAATGCAAAATGTGCGCCAACATAGCTTGCATAAGTGTATTCATATTATAGTATTCCAGTTGCTTAGGTACAAATTCTTGGTTACATTGCTACTGTAGCACTGAATGCACTGAATGCATTCATCTTTGATTACGAGGTTGATTTTTTTTTTTTACCTTGAAATATTTTATCAGTAGAGTACAGATAAGGAATTCCTCATCTGTCTTTTTCATTAGAATGCAAATTAAAACTATGAAAGAAAATGGTTTTTTAATTTTTTTATCTTTCTCTATAGCAGGTTCACTTTTTGTCCTTTCCTTTGTCCAAAGCACATGCATACATATGAAATATAACTGAAGAGTTTAGTCTTAGTGTCTTGTCAAAGAGTTTGAACACTGTATCCAAATTCATAGGGGAGAACTTCTGTTGAAGCTTTTTTATAAAACACAAATAAAATAAAATAAATGCATTGCTGCAAATCATCTCTGTACACCACACACACACATGCTTATTGGAAAACTTTCATCTCCTGATCAGTGACTCTAATCTGTAGCCACAAATTCCAGATCCCTACATTGGAATTTTATAGACATGTGTTCATTGAAAATGTGTGTTTCAAGACGCATTACATCATAGATCTGGAGATCTGGAGGGGTCAAATTGAAAAGAACTGTTCTGGAGTGGTAGAAAGCTTGAAATCTAAGAGGACATAGGAATAGTGACCTAATAGATCTAATAATTGAAAGATAATGTTCAAACATAAAACTTAATGCCAATTTTCAAAAAAATAGTACTTCAGATAACATTTTTTTCCATTGCTTTTCAGTATGACACATTTGCTGTACAAAAGATCATCATGTTGTCAAAGAGGTCCAGTGTCAGTGTTACTGTAGTTTCTAGTCTGGATTTGTGGGATATTAGATATCATTTGATATCAATAATTTGGCCTTCTTTACCTATTCCTCTCCACATGCTTGCGAGGCCCCCGGACAAGCATGCACACAGGCATGGCCAACAATAGCTGAAACATTCCAAACAAACACAGGTAGGCCAGAAATAGCCAGACTGCCACTTGAGGAGACCTCAAGGCAAGTATCACATTATGTATGCATGCTACTTATAAAGGACTCCCTGCCCCGAGCAGGCAGCTTGACAAGCCGAATACTCAACTGTCAAGCACTCCACGTTTGCATACTGGCTACTCTATTGACAACTCTGTCATAACTCAATCATGTAAATTACTGACCTTTCGGAGGCTTTGTCTCCAGCCCAAAACTCATTGTTATTCCCGGGAATGGACTAGCCTGCAGCCACATTTTCCCTTATAAGACCCCCTGACTTTGAGTGCTTCCTTGGATCGTTCCTGGCTTCCATTCCACCTTGCTGTCACTCTGTTCGGTGAGCCTTCCCCTCAGCTCCTCGTGCTGAGAATCTCCTCTGCTACAGACCTTTTTCTTCAGACTACCCAGGCTTCGGGACAGGTGTAGTATTTATTTCCCATACAAAACCTCCTCTGAAAATCCCTCTATCCAACTTCTACCTTTATTTCTATAGATCTCTGTGTGCGTGTGTTGCATACACGTGTTTGACTGTACATCAATAAAAACAGCAATTATTATTTACTTCTGTTTGCTCCTTGACTCGACCTGACCCCGTAGACATTGGGTGAAAGATCTCGCTATGTTGCCCTGCCTCTCGTAGTGCTAGCTTGTGCTCTTTGCTAATTCCCAACTTTGTAATATTTGGAACACACTAAGGTGTCCCTCACGGGACCCCCAGAAATCAAGGTAACAGAGTGGTGGAGTAATGCGGGCAACCCCTGTACCCCTAATTTGAGTGGGAGTCACGAACCTTCTCAAATCAGGCTGGTATAGACTTAGGGAGTGGCTATGATCGAGTCTTGAGGTGTCAGGAACACGTGTGTGTGAAATCTGTGTGTTTCAGCATACTATGTGGGCTGGAAATCTGTACTCCTTTCTTGCTTGGTTTGTGTGTGTCACCTGCCCCGGCTTGGTCACTAGCTCTCTGGGCAGTGAATCAAGACCGATACCAAGGGGTATGCACAAACTGTCCTGGGAATCACATCCCTAACTTGGAGACTATTGTGGGCCGGGATCCAAAGCGCTAGGGTGTTAGGTGCAGTCCACACTCTCTCTCCATTCACGGCAAGGCAGTAAAAGCACTTAGGGAAGAAATTTCCCCCCAGAGGAACACGGGTGCATCCTGTCCTTAGTGAGTTAAAGCGCAGGTGCGTCCCAGCTGAATTTGAACTCGGGTGCATCCCAACTGCTAGCAAAATAGGTGTGGGTGGTGAGTCCCGACCTAGAATAGGGTTTCTGAAGGTTTTGCCCAAGGTGGAGGAAGGCGCCCCTCACCCAAAAAACTTTTAGGGACGGTTCAGTTTGGTTCCTCTCCTTTTTCCCCCGCTGCTTGGCCAGGCGGCACTGTAAGTTCCACTGGGTTTGTTTCCCCCCTTCATTGGCAGGAAGAGTACTCATGCAGGTTCCCCTGGAGTCTAGGTGACTCTCCCTGTCCCTGAACCGTTTCCTCATGCTTTCGTCCCTAAGCTGTTGAGGTGGAAGGCCGGGCTTAGTCAGATGAAAGTGACGTTTCTGGGCAGGCTGGAGTTAGGTTCCCGCACCTCTTCCTTCACTAAGTTCTGTAGAGTTCGTTTCCCTAGAATCCCCCAGGGGTCTTGGTGATCCTATCCGTCCCTCCAGATCCTGGTCCCTTGTGTGTAAGGTTAGAATGGCTGAGAGCTGCAAGATGGAAGTGAAAGACCTCATGCTTGAGAGGGAGGTCAAAGGAAAGTTAGAAAAGTGGGTGTTGAGTAAAGGGAAATGTCCCTGGAAGGAGACAAGCTTCCAGATGGTAGATCCCTTTGCCACTTTAATGGAGGCATATGCTCAGGCGTGCCAGTCAAAGAACTTGTTTGGGCCATCTAAGGATGCCTTGGCCACATGGGGACTTTGGCTGACGGCCAGAGATGCTTCAAGGAGCCTGGTAGAGACCAGAATTAAGTCAGGAGAGTCCGAGAAAGAGAATGCCTGGCTTCATGCCGAGATGGAGGCTCTGCACACAGACAAAGTAATGTTCGCATCTGTCACGCAGACCACCGCACAGAAATTGAGCGCTGCCACTTTGCAGGCTCAGACATGGGAGAAGCGAGCTCACACTTGAGAAGCTGAGCTAGCTCACACCAGATCCACAGCTAAATTCATGATAGGGCAAGTCAAAGAGCAGCAGGACGCTGTCAGTCACGCGGCTTGCCATAAGCAGATAGAGGTGTTGGAGAGCCAACTTAACACCAGAAGGGCCTTGATCTCTGCGGTCTACCCTGAGCTTCTCCCCTTGTTTTCCCTTGAGGAGCTGCTGCTAGAAGATGCTCTGGCCACCCTTCCCCACAACCCTGATTGGAGCAACCACAGGGTCCCAGTCCAACCTATTGAGACACATTCCATGACAAAAAGGATTGCTCCCTCAGGAGAGGGAGGTGTAGAAAGAGCTGAGGTGTGGGAGACTCAGGAGATAGAGACAAGGGTCCCCTGGAGAGCCACCGAAGTCAAAGCCATTGCGGACCAGCTTGGTCCCCTAAATAAGTCCACTGGGATCATGTGGCTTAATACCGTGATCCATTCCAGTCCCACCACCAACAGCCAGGACTTAACCCAGCTGGCTCGGTTGTGCATGTCCTCTTCGGAGCTCCCCACATTGGAATCAGCTGTGGCGGCTCAAGGCTTAGTAAGACTCGAGGCCCACGACTGGATGAGGGAGGTAATTAGGATTCCGTGGCCTGGGCAGAGTGCTAGCGTTCTGTGGGTGGGGAGGATGGGGTACATTTTAATGTTTTAATGTATTTATATATTTTTGTAATGCCACCTCGATCCACTGGGAGAGGCGGGATAGAAATAAATTTTATTATTATTATTATTATTATTATTATTATTATTATTATTATTATTATTATTATTGAGCAACAGGGTCCTTGAGAGAACCCTGAAGCTTACGTGGCTTGGAAGCAGCTTCTGGCCATTTTAGCCGAGGAAGTCCCGTTGGCCCCCCCGGGGGTACAATTTCAACCATGTTGAGTTTAAGACTCTCCTTTATGGAGGTCTTAACCATGAGACGAAGATGGCCCTGGGCTTAGTGGACCCCGCAACAACAGGCTGGAAGGAATTTGGGAACAACCTCTGGAGGGTCGCTGACTTGCTCCACGGGGCTGGCTCTCTGAAGCCACCTCCTAAGCCTCATAGACGTGACACCCGGAACTGGGAGCCCATACAGGAGGTGACATACTCTAATTATGGACCCCATTCCCAGCACAGGAAGACAGCTCCAAATTCCATCCCGAAGGGGAATTGGAATTCGCGCCCTCTTCCCAGACAGGACAACCGACAGTGGCAGGCTAGGGACTCCTGAAGTCAGCCCAGCAGGGCAGGGAACTCCGCTTAGCCGCCCTCAGCCCCAAAACAAACCTCAGACACGAGCGCTCCCAGGGAGACATCTGATGGTTATGGCCCAACAGCCCAGACTTACTCTTCAGACAGAGTAAAGATCTGGGGCATGCTAAGAAAGTTCGAACTGGACATGAGCCAGTTCAACAACAGGCCCACCTCAGAACTTTTGGAAGCTTTAGAGAAGCAGCTTCAGGCGGGAGGTAAACAGCCAGTCAGTGCCATGACCAACGGCCCTCCTCCGGCTGGATACTATCCTAGCCTGACACGTCCGATGGTGTCTCAGCTGAAGCCAGACAGGTGGGGAAGGTTTTGAGTGAAGGCAGGCATTGGGACTGGGAAGGACAAAACTCCTGCCACCCTGCTTGTGGATTCTGGTGTGGCACTGAATGTGCTGCACCCTAAGTTAGTAAGACATGGTGAGCCTACGCCCAAGTCCGTCCAGTTGTCCAGATATGGGGGGACACCTAGCTAAAGCGTGGACAAACATCCCAATGTCCATAGACACGTTCCATTTTAAACTGTGGGATTGTGAGAACCGCGGGGAAGATGAAGGTCTTTTAGGCATCGGATTCCTCCGGGGAAATAAGCTTACAGTGGACTATGCAAACGGGTTCTTATGGCAATTGGACCAAGGACCTTTAGAGATCTCCGCAGTACACCACTGTGCTGCCATCAAAGCCCCTGCCCCTGTGCAGAGTGTTGCTAGCGATCCGTGGGTACAGGCTTTCCCTGAAGTTTGGATTAGAGACAAAATTGAGTGTGGTAAGGTGAAAGGTGCTTGTGTGTTAATCAAGGGCAAGGATCTCCCATCACAGAAGAAGTACAAGTATCCTGCAGAGGCAGAGGAAGGTATAGGAAAGACGATTGAAGGTCTTGTCCAGTGGGACATCATCACTCCTATGCAGTCCATCTGCAATGCATCCTTGTGGCCAGTGCTTAAGGCCGACAGTAAAACGTGGCAAATGATGGTGGACTTTTGAGCCCTGAACTCTGTCACTCCCCCCCGTAGCACCAGTCGTGGCCAAATACAACGAGATCTTGTCTGCTATAGCAGCTGGAGCCAAATATTACAGCTTATTGGATTTGGCTAACGCCTTTCATTCAATACCACTGCATGAAGCGTGCTGGTATAAGTTCACCTTCACGTTCCAAGGGCAACAGTACGTCTTCAAAAGAATGCCCCAAGGTTTCCATTCAAGCCCTAGCATCTGCCATGCACATGTGGTCAAAATGTGGACTAGGCTACAGCCAGCCTCACGAGCCCACGTTTTGTCATACGTGGATGACGTACTCATCCACTCAGATTCGGAAGACAAAACTAGGGACATTACCCACGAAGTACTGGCCATTCTTAGAGACACTGGATTTAAAGCCAGTAGACAGAAAGCACAGTTGGTGACCACGGAGGTCAAATACCTAGGACTTTGTTTAGGCACGGAAGGTCGCACACCTGATGCACAAAGAGTCAAGGCAATTGCCAAATTACCTGCCCCCACAGATGGGCATTCTCTCTGTTTGCTCTTGGGAACTTTCAATTTCTCCAGGGATTTTATTGAGTCTTTCGCCTCCAAGGCAAAGCCTGTATATGCCCTGTTGAAAAAGAATTCCCAGTGGGAATGGGGAACTACACAGCAGCAGGCATTTGCCCAACTCAAGGAAGATCTTATGAAAGCACCAGCATTGGCTCACCCGAACATGTCCAAACCGTTCCTCATACATCTAGCCACCTTGGATAAGAGTATAGGATCAGTTCTGTCGCAGCAATTAAATGACACTCAGCGTGTTATAGCATATGCCTCCTGTAATTTGAGCTCCCATGAGACCAAATTCACCCCTTGCAAGAAAACATGCCTCGCGCTCGTCTGGGCTCTAACACATTGGGAATTTATGATTAGAGGCACCCATTTGATTGTCTAGACTCCCCACACACTGCTTAAGTACATTTTGTCTGGAAAAGTCCAGAATGGCCAGGTATCCAATGTAAGGATAGCCAAATGGACTGTTTCCTTGATGTCACATGGGGTGGATTTCCAAAAGCAGCCGCAAGATCCACCAGCTCCCTATGGTCTAGTTGTGACCGGAGCCACGCATGAGTGCCCTTTGCCACCAATGTTTAAGACCAATTGGCCGGTTGAGTGGGGAGCTTCTCTCGAAGAGGCTCAATTGCAGGGCTTTGTTTGTTGGTTCTGTGATGGTTCCTCCATGCATGTGGACGGTAGCCCACAGACAGGCTTTGGAGCGATCTGAGTCACAGGTTTCCCTACAGGGGAAAGCCAGGCCCCACTCCAGCCAATTGGCAGAAGTAGAAGCTCTTAAGGCTATCTTAGAACACGAACCGCTTGACTGCCCATTAGCCATCTACACTGACTCAGATTGGACTGCTAAAGCAGCCAGTGTATGGCTTCCAATCTGGATCCAAAATGACTTGAAAACTGCAGATGGGAAACCCATAGCCCATCTGGATAAATAGGTCTGCATTGCTGCCCAAATTGAAGAGAGGACTGCCCCTACATGGGTTACTCATGTCCGAAGGCATCAAAGGAAAGGCACGGCTTCTTGTATTTGGAATAACTGAGCTGATGCTCTTGCCAGGGATGCCACTTTGCAGGATGATGGAGCTCCCATCACCGCTATTAATGTCAACCCGAAACAGCTGATACTCCCGCCCATGTTTGACTTAGGCACCCTTCAGAAGGGAGACACAGAAATTTCTGAGCTGGCCAGGAACAGCTCTGACGAGTCTGGCCGCTTTAAAATAGAGTAAATTGATGGTGTGTTCTGGGTGAAGCTATGTTGCCCTGCCTCTCGTAGTGCTAGCTTGTGCTCTTTGCTAATTCCCAACTTTGTAATATTTGGAGCGCACTTAGGTGTCCCTCATGGGGGCCCCAGAAATCAGGGTAACATCAGTGTAGTCACAAACTTGTTTGTCTAACCTTTCCATCCTGATGTCTTTCAGTTGTTGCAGGAATGCTGCTGTTTAATTAACAGCCAGAGTTGCCATGTTGAAATAGATTAAAAATACCCAGTTTGAATTGGCTGACAATAGTGCTGTGTAAGTCTCTTCTCTCCTCATTGCCCTGCTTGACATGGAAAAACTGCAGAGTATAACACCAGTATAAATCACCAGGAGAACTGGAGCCAGTGTTCCCTCTCTTGTGCAAGATGATAAATGCCTGAGAGAAGGGGTGAACAGAACTTAGAAGTAACAAGTTACAAGCAAAGCAATTAATTGCAATCAGTTACTTTTCTAATGGGCATGTAAGAAAGCTACTTTTATAGGAGAGTACCTTAGTCATAACTAAGGCCATTTCTGCATTATAGCCCCATCCCAGCATTGGGACTTGTTGATGCTGGTCTGTGATGCCTGTTACTGCATGATATCATTGCAGTCCCACTCCCACTCATTGTGATCGCACCTTATACTGTTATTGGAAAAAATCCAGTAATAGGCCCCTTTGGCACAGCGATTGCATTGACTGAGGCCATGCAGGAAGGGCAGAAGGACTCTCAAGGCACTTCCTTCCTTAGTGCAGCACAGGAAGAGGCCAGATGAACTGGGGAAGGAATGAGCATGTCCCCAAAGTTACCATCCACTGGCAGCCAGAAGAGTGCAGAGGAGAGCATTCAGGACACACTCCCATCCCTGCAAAGGAACTGCCATAATGACGCTGGGACATTGCAGGATGCAGGTAAGGTTTAAAAAAGGCCTAAGTTTAGATCCAAACTACTGACATTAGTGCCTGCAAACATAGCTGCTTCTCTAACTGAGCAGCTTAGAAACCAGTGTAACGCAGAGGCAACCTAATTTAGACGTTGTTGTTGTGTGCCTTCCAGTCATTTCTGACTTATGGCAACCTTACAAAGTTTTCTTGGCAATATTTGTTGGAAGGGTCCCCTAGCATTCCTCTGAGACTGAAAGAGTATGACTTGCCCAAGGTCACACATTGGGTTTCCATGGCTGAGTGGGGATTCAAACTTTGGTCTTCAGAGTGTTGGTCCAACACTCAAATCACTACACCATACTGGCATTCAGCTTAGATATGCATTGGACCCTCTGTATCTGTGGGGATTGTGCTCCAGGACCCTCCTATGGATGGCAAAAAACACAAATGCTCACATTCCATATTATTTAATGATGGTAACATGCACACAGACACTTCAGCATGGACACATTCACATCACTGCCATTTTAGGTATAGGACCTGACACTCAGCAATTGCTAGAATTTGCAAATCCACATATACAGAGGGCCCAGTGTAGTTGGCTTATTTGTTAACCCTTTTCTTGGATAATGGTTCTTGTCTGCTGGGTCCAAGTTTCTCAGTTACCATATTTCCTCCAACCTTGTGACAGGGCTGCAGCAGAAAAACTTGACTTTTTTTAGACTGGAAATTATTTCAAATAGTAACAACCCATTCTGTCTTTTACTGTCAAACCATAAATCTTATGCTTCTCAAAATACTCCTTCTAGCACAAAGCAGTGTCACTGCAATCACTCTGCAGCTCTCAGAGGTGATTTTACACTAGATAAGGAGGTATTTTAAATGCATTAAGAGTAAGATATATTATAGGTCATTGCAAGCATTGTTATATTTGCAGACATTTGTGGCTACAAAATAGTCATGACTATGACCATGAATGCCTGTGCAACTGCTCAGAGTTTTACTCACCCACCGACTCCCAGCGTAAAAACACAAGAGCACAGAATTCATCTGATGCTGTGCACATTTGCCACACTGATTTTAATTTAAAAACAAGGGATGACAAAGTATCCTGTGCACTGATGAAATATACACACTTAATACTATTACAAGATTTTTTTAAAAAATGAAAACCTCAATTACATGTATCCAAAGGCTGTAATTTTCAAGCTCTGTTCCAGTGTCATGACAAGCAAGCTATAGACTACCACAAAAGGGGAGCAGCCATCAGGAGGGAAAAGGACACAAATGGGGCAGATGCTGTCCCTGGACCCTACCACCAAGCCCTAGGCCAAGAACCAAGAATCTCCCAAAATCTGAGACATTCAGAGATTAAAATCACTCCTCAAGCCCTGCTCACCAATTCAAGAACTACTTCCATCAAGAAATAGCAGAGAGTCAATAGGGTAGTTACAATACAAAGTGCTGGCCCTTGAGGTTCTTCTTTTCTCATCCGTTTGCCAACAAATTGTCTCTTCCTTGCCCCCATGCAGTATAGTTTTACCTTTTAAAAAAAAGCCTCCCCCCAGTATGCTGTACTGGCTTGGGTAGAAATATACTCCAATGTGAACAAGATTTTGGTGGACTTTTTGTCATAGCCATTCCATTGTTACAACACTTGATGGGAGAGTGAAAGCAGGTTAACGTCTGTCATAACTATCGAAAGTATGGACCTATGAAAATGGCAGACTCAGTTGTGGCAGTAGTGACTCCCAAGTACTAACACTTTTGGAAACATGCGTAACAATTACCAAGTGGGTAACAATCACCAAATAGAACCCCTTAAGAAGATCACTAATGTGCAGCCTCTGGTTTTATATCTTTAAACCAACTACATTTTTTGTTTTAAAGCGATCCATAGCCTTGCCCCCATCTGCTTTCCATGCCTTTTCTTCTTGTTTTAGCCCTATTCAGGTATTTGTGTGTTCCTGGATAGCTCTAAGTGAGAGATGGGCAGAAATATAGCTATGGTGGGAGGCAAACTGACGGTGTTGCCCCCCCAAATGAGACTTCTATACATTGAGATGCAATTTTCCCTCAGTTCACAGATTGCTAGCATCGTAGAGTGAGACAGTGAAAATCACTCACACCTAGACCTCTTATATTTGCTGTATTCACATTTCCTTGATAATTTTCCTGTTCCTTTTATTTTAATGTCTAAATTCTATTTCTTAACATTCAGCTGAAGTTTTAAATTACTGTAACACTAGAAATTTGGGGGCTGAAGAAAAATTTCATGGGGGAGGAGGAATTCTTGGGAGAGACAATGCCCTTATTTTGTCCGTTCCCCCAATAGCCAAACCACAGCTGATGAAGATTTGGGTGCACAGAATAGGCCTTTAACTTTGGATATTCTCATGTATGCAGAAGCATTTTAGAATGTCATTTGTTTGACACAAAGGTCTGAAGAGGTCTCTGTAACTATATCCCTTCTCACTTAGCAGCATCTTGGATATTACAGTCATCTAAGGCTTATATCCTAACGATGCCAGCCATGTGATATTGAGCAGCAGCAGTAGCAGCAGCAGCAGCAACAAATTTGCTACAAGGCGGAAAAGTGCTCTTCCATCTGGGAAGGAAGTCCAGAGTCAGGACTTAAGTCAGCGTTAATGTGAAAGACAACTGAGATAGGCAACAATTCTTGATTCATGGTAGCATGAGTAGCTAGAAGTAAAAATCAGTGGAATATCATGGAACATGTAAAGTAGGGATGAAGAGCAGGATCTATCTTGTATGTTAACAAATGTAATGCGATGCATAAATGTTGATATATCAGTGAAATAGCAGTATTGAAATCCAGAGAGGTGTGGAAGATGCTGTAATAGTTCAGTAAAATGTACAATGAGAAATGTTTTTTATATGATGTAATCATAATAAAATTAATTATTAAAAAAGACAACTGAGATTTCAGTTTTTTCTGTTTTCAACATATCATTTTGTATTAAGTGGATATTTTATATTTTTATATAACCTCGAGCTGAGTTTTAAATAGCTAATGGAGATTGTTTCAGTACAAAGCAAAAGGAAGCAGAGAGACAAAGCCCACTTCAAATATGGCAAGCCTCCCTAGTAGGGAAGTTAACTAAACGCTTAATCTTCTTAGAGGTAATCATATTATCATTGTTTAGAGTTTTAAATTAAGATTAAGTTTCAATTCAAACAAGACACATAGATGCCCTATCTGTACAGGAGGTCAGCTCACATCACTGTCATTGAACCTTCCAACCTCTTGCCCCTACAAATCTGTGATAAATAGTTTCTTAATTAAGAGGCACATTTTTGAGAGCTCTTCGTGGTTGAGAGGTTTGTACACTTATAGAATAAGATTTTTTCAACCAGCTACAGACCTTTGTGCCCCCACCCCTTCCACATATTTTTCAAGATTGAGTCCATCCAATGTGAAATTCAACACAACATTAAGGTGAGAAGGTGGGAAAGGACAGCAGCAGTCATTTCCTGACAATGAACAGAACCGCTTGTACATGTACATGGGATGTATAGATCATAGGAGCACCATGTTGGTGTTTGGGTTCAAAAGAGAAATTAAATGCTTTATCACTGTGTATCAGATCTAGATTTGGCTGGCAAAATATTTTACTTCCATGATAGTCTTTCTATCATGAACAAAAGGAATAAAATTCAGATTTGAATATGCAGCTGCTTCCTTACTTAACAACAAATCTAGGCTGGTCATTTTATTATTTAGGTTTAAATGCAATTGCTAATTCCAACTAGAGCAGCGGTTCTCAACCTGTGGGTCGGGACCCCTTTGGGGGTCGAATGGCCCTTTCACAGGGGTCGCCTAAGACCATCAGAAAATACGTATTTCCAATGGTCTTAGGCTCCATTCCCTCCTCGATGGTGGTGCGCAAGCGCAAGCCACACGCTTGCGTCCTCCTGCCCTCTGTTCAGAAGGGACTGAAATCGCTCCCCTTCTCTGCTACTGGGAGAATCTCCCATCTGACGGGCCAGCTTGGGGGGCGGCGGCAGCACAGGGGGCAGACCCCCTCCTCGCCACAGCCCCTGCCCCACTTGCGATGGAGGGGGGCGCTGCGGAAGGGCCAGGGGCCCGCAAGGTGGCACTTTTCCAGGGGGGTGAGCTGTGCCCGGTGCAAAAGACAAAGGCGCTGGGATTCCTTCCCCCCTCGCCAGGGTCGACACTCTGGAAACTTTTCTCACACTGCCTCCCCTAGCAGAAATGAGAGCAAAGCAGAAGCAGAGCCCAGGGGGGTTCTCGGAGTTTTTTCCCGGGGGAGACGGCGGCTCCTCTTTCCCTCCCTGCCCCCCCCCCCCGTTCCTGGCTGGTGAGGCAGCCTTTGCCGGCGGGGGGAGGCATTGTAAATAATAAATAAATAATTTTATGGTTGGGGGTCACCACAACATGAGGAACTGTATTAAAGGGTCGCGGCATTAGGAAGGTTGAGAACCACTGAACTAGAGTAAAACCACCCAGTCAATTACTGAATGGTAAATCAGGATTTCTGAAAAGCCCAGTATTTCAATGAGTCTACCCCAGTTGAACAGGAAGGAGGAAGACTGTGCTACGTTGAGTTGATTCAATCAAGGAAGCTATTGCCTTTCAAAATTCTAAATGCCTTGAAACTGCAGGTGTCAGGATTCCATAGGATGCAATCATGGCAGTTAAAGTGGGATCATAGTGCTAAAACTGTATGGTGAGAAAGGGTGCTAAGAAACTTCCAACCACTCCCTCTATCTATTTGAGGGAATTATCATGTTGTGCCTAGTGTGCACACATGGTTGGTCTGTATACGGTGGTGGTAATCATGTCACCCTCAAAATGTTATTAGACTGGAGCTCCTATGAGCCCCAGCCAGCACAGCCCATAGGGAGGAATGCTAGCAGTTATAGTCCAATACCACCTGGAGGGACACATGATTCCAATCTGTTCTGGAACTTTGATTGCCACAAGGTAACTCATGCTACTGAGATGTTTTCATAGAAGTAGTTGTGTTATTCTCTCGCAGCATAAAAAGGATGGAAGAAGGGGGAGAAAAATGTGGCAGCATCTTCAAGAGTAACTGGTTTTTATTTCCTCATGAGCCTTCATCGATATAAACCCCCTTCTTCAGATGCATTACTAACTGATATTAAGGCCTCAGGCATAAAGCATATTTATACAGCATATTCATAAAACATATTTATAAAGCATATTTATACAGTTGTGGAAGCAAGACAGAATGTAATAGGATCCAGAAAGATGCAAACCATGTCCCTTGCCTTAAATGTTCAAAGGTCTGGGTGAGGTAACACAGGTCTTTCAGATCTTTTACAGTGGTCAGTTAGTGTTGATGTGTGAAAGCAATAAATCTGCTTACCAAAAGTCAGTTTCCCAGGGTTCAAAACTCTCTTCTTAAAATATTACTTTTCTTACATGTGCAGTAGTGAGGACTCTTGTATTGATACATGTAGCATACCATAAAACCATCATCATCTGCTAATCAACTGAAATTTGTGAATATAATTCAATTCAGCAGTTTCTCTCTTTAGTCTACCTTTGTTCATGAACCGCTACTTGTAAATCAATTACCATGTGTCCAGGAAGACTGAAATGTTGCAGCTGGTTTTTGGGTACTGTCATTTCTAATGTCAGGTTTGTGTCCATTTATCCTCTGTCCTGCTTGTGGAGAGGGGCACTGTCAGCATAAGATGGCATAGATCACATTGGAGGGAGAGTGAATAAATGTTTCTCTGATGTGAGTGAAGTTATTGGCCCTTGTAATATGGCTCCCGGAGTAGAGGCAGAGACAGAATTGGTATCTATGATTGTGGCAGGATCTTTTCCTTCTACTACCATCAGTCCAGTGGGTTTATATCTATGAAAGTTCTTGCAAAAATAAAAACCACTTGCATGCTCAGGGCCAAGGGGGCTGTGGAAGGAAACGACCACCCACACACCAAGACTGGAGAAAAAAAGACAATGGTAGGTGATTTGATTGGCTAGAGATGTGACAGGGTTGGCATGCACATAGGTCCAGATCCAGACATTGGACGACCTGCCTGTTGTCCAATGAGCTCAATCCACTGGAACCATTGCAAAATCCAAGGAGTGCAGTGTCTGCACACCCTACAACCTAGTGCACGCCCACTTCCTGCCCTGCACCCAGAAGGCCTTGGGAATTGTGATCTCAGATCCAGGACCCATGCCATCGCCTAAAGGAAAAGGAAAGGACAAAGGAAAAGCAAAGCAAAAAGGAGGGGAAGGTGGGAGAGGAGACTCACCAAAGCAAAATGAGCTCTGGCTGAGAGAGGAGCTCCCTTAAATACCTTCTTCCTGGACCAAAGGAAAGACTGCAGTCAATTCTGACCTAGGCAGAGGCAACCAATGAATTCAAACCAAGTGATTTAAACTGATTGGCTGCCAGGAGCTGGGGGACCATAGAGACACATGAATGGCCATTTCCACATTAGCATTTTAAAATGGTGCAGAGCGACCTCCAACGGAGGTCTTCTGCACCATAGCGTGGACTGGCGTGGACTGCTTTTTGTAGTTCCACACCTCAATCCACGCAGGAGCAACCGGAGCTGGTCGCGCAGCATGGTTTTTAAAAACCTCTTTTCAGAGGTTTTTAAAAACCAGGGAGAGCGCAATTCCATGCCACTCCGTCGCCCGGCTCAAAGCAGATTTGCAGGCGCGCGCAAGTGTGTGCCTGCAGATTTGCCAGGGGTGGCTTCCAGCTGGCGAGCTTCTCCGGTTGGTGGAGAGCCTCCACCAACTGGAAGCCACCATTTGCGATACCGGAGGACTGTGGAGCAGTGAGCTCACGCTGCTCCGCATGGCGACGGACTCGCCTGGCTGCCGGTAAGCTCCATTTTTGGGTGTTTTCGCCTGTTCCCCCCACATGTGGAAAGGGCCATGGAGCCACACCACCGGCCCAAGCTGTAAATTCGCCACCCATAAGTCAGACAGCAATAATTATTGTTAAAAGTGCTGCCACATTTTTCCTTCCCTTTTCTTTTCTCCTTTTTATGCCACACTACTGAGACACACAAGAGGAAAAATAGCATTAGAGTCTGGAGAATCCTAAACTTTTCAAAACTACAAAAATTTTCAGGAAACCTGAGGGAAGGGAAGTGCAAAAACTGTACTATGAGTACAGTGAACTCATTCTCCAAGAAATGTTTAGTAACATTTGAGAAGGGGAAATATTAGTAATGGATAGGAAAGGAGGGTGGAAGAACAGAACACATAGATATGTAGGACAGGCAAAAACCCCATTGCATTCTCTGGATAGATAAGTTCATTGTTCACTGACATACTATTTTTAAATGTGATTGGGGATGGAACTGAAAGCTGCTAATAGAAATGATGAAATGCAAAATTTTAAGGTAGCTGGGACTGGACAACAGTCTTCTGCCTATCCTGAATGCTTCAAAACAACCCAATGAAGACCAAGTGCAGAATGCTGTCTGGCTCTTGGGAATGGGACAGAAAGGAGGGTAGAGAATGGAAGTGAATACCTGGAGTCATGCAAAGAGCCTTCTGTGCTGCAACATCCTACTGCAGGACTCCACTTGTGGGTTTTGTATTTTCATCTGTAGTTGAATCATTTTGGTACCACCTAAAAGACTCTGTCCATACTTATTCCTTGCCCAAAACCCTTATGGGGTCCCCATAAGTCTACAGGCAACTTGAAGGCATGTACACAGATACTTTAGTCTTTCAGATTTAAATGAATGACATCCTTTGAAATACAATATAAATCTCTTTCCCGGGCAAAGATTAAAGAAATGACAAGGTTTGTATTGACCCAGTAAGTATAAAATACAAATATAAAATCCATTTGTGGTGATGATCTTGTAAGTAATGTCAAATTCCATTTTCCTAATCAGGCTAACATGTAAAATGTATTTGCCAGTGTGTACTGCCAAATAGAAATCACATGTAACTGGATATTTCCATTTAGGCTCAAGATCACTTTGTTCTAATTACAACTGATTTATCAATTCACTTCAGGGAAGTCTCTAGTACACTCTAGTTACAGTACTGTTGTTTTCAGATTACAACAGAGAAATATGTCCTGTACAACAAAATCTCTGAGATGAAAAAAAAAGCCTACTGTTTGCCAGCAATAAACTATTTCACGCCCAAAGAGATTAGCCAATCAAAGCAGTATGTTTTTGAAACAAGGGAGAATGTTATTTATTATGGTATGTTAATAGTCTCTAATAGTCTCTCAAATAGTGCGTAAGTTATTAGGGCAACACTTCAGAAAAACAACATTCCATTTCATGAGCTTTGCTTACTTTAATGACGGTTCATTTTTATTAACAGATGCAAACACCCATTTTTGTGTATCAACAAATTCAGTGATGTTTCTGACTGCAGCATTCTCAGAGTTGTACTCCCAAAAAATAACTTTTCCAAATTTGTGCCATATGACCTGTAGTAGTCATATCTCTATGGAGAAGGTTCTTGGGCTCTATTCTCTGTTTAATATTTTTGCCAGGTTTCCACAAGGCTACTCTGAAAAAAGAGCAGCCAACCCCAAAGCTCTTGACCGCATGTTTTCTCAAATCCTCTGATCTTGCTCCACTGGAAACAATGATACAGCCCTAAAACTCACCACATATTTGGCACTTTTAACTTGGAAGGAAATCTTCTGTGGAAAGCCTGCAATCACAATATGGGACCCACAGAATTTCCCAGCAAATGGATCATGGATGAATCTGCCTTTTTGAGTTCTCACTCTCTCATTTTGTCAGTCTTTCACCAAGATCTTAAAATGGGAGACATCCTGCACATGCATAACTATGATGGATTTCCCACCCAACCACTCCAAACCCCTTTGTAACAGCCTGCCCCACCACCATGCAGGTTTCCTGTTTGATGGGTGCACAGCTGTGGTACCACGAGAGGTAAATAGGAGGCTTTGTTGTTATTCCTGCTACTGCTGTTCTGTGGTTAATACAGAATTCTGACTTGGACAGCCAGAGAACTTGGACAACAGTGAACTTGGGAAATATCCAGATAGGAAAAAAAAAGGTCCCTGGAAGTGTCAAGACTTTCCAGTTCTTTTCACGTTCATATTCATGGTTTTGCTCTTTCTTGAAATATCCCAGGTTTCCCTTACACACACACCCATGGTTTTTCTCCTCTACTCCCACTGACCACATGTCACACCTAGACTCAGGCAACCTTTCAGAAATTGCCTTTCACCAATTTCAACTGATACTTTCTAAATTACTTATTGAGGAATTGTAGTCAAACAGCCTTTCTGCACTACCGTATTATAGTGCTATTATTTCACTTTCAACATCCTGTGGAATTCTGGGATTTGTGGTTTACTGAGGCCAAAAAGCTCTCTGGCTGAGAATTCTAAATGCCCTTCCCTAAATTGCAAATCCCAGGATTCCGCAGGATACTGAAAGTGAAATAATAGCACGTGTGGAAAGGCCCAAAGTGTGCAAGTACTTTAGCAATATTATATTAGTTAAGCATTGAAATATTTATCTTTTATTGCTAGCATTTATTTTTTTCCCTCGCTTGAGCTCTCTTGAATTTGCTGTCCTGGGAACAGTTGCTATGTTTCTTGACCACAACCATCTTCACTAGCTCTGGGATATCAGAAATGCACTTCCATGGAGGGGGTTGTTTCATTTCAGGAATTACTAGTTTAGTTTAAACAAACCAGGAAAGTGGGAATATAAAGTCCTTATAAGTGCTAGCAGTTTCCTGGGACTACTTTAGAATGGCAAAAATGTCATGGAGATTTCCCATCCCCAAGAAAAATAAAAAAATAAATAATCACTGGGACAAAACCAGATTCTTCCCAGTTTTTCCAATCCATCTGGATAGGCCTTAACATGACATAATCACTATTTCATTTTGTCCCATTTTTGCACTAGTTTCTTTTTCTAAAAAGTGTGCACAAAAATATGTATGTATTTAAATATTTATTTTATTGTACCCCATCCTGAGATTTTTAGATAGAAACAGGGATAGAAATATTTAAATAGTTACAAAAGCACATGCATGGCTTGTGGAATATTCAATATTCAACCCCTGACTCTTCTTGTCAGAGAAGTCTCAGATTGCAGAAAAGATCCTGGAGAGCCACATCTAGTTATAGCCACTTGGAAACTTGGAGAGGAAAAAATGGACTATAGCTCCCCAAACCCTCTAGGCAATATGGCCAACTGTGCTGACTGAGGACTTTGGTGGTTATAGCCCCTAAAAGTAATTTTTCCATGTTGTGAGTAAAACCAAAGCAGAGTAGACTAGAAACTTTGCTTCCAACCCAAAACTTTGTAATTTAAAATGAAGTTGCAAGAGATAAAAAACCTTGTTCATATCAGGATCACAGTTTGATGTGAGAGGATATTTGTAGTTTAGCCTTTTAAATGCTGCCATAACTACCTAGCAACTGCTCCCGTGAAATAAAAAAAAGGAGAGGTCTTCTCTTCCTTAAAAAATGGAATACTGCTAAGGGTTTACAAACAAAATGATGAATTTATAGTGTTCTGCACTGCCACAAGTATGTAATCCTTTCCAGAGGCTAAAAGACTGTCAATAGGCTGTTTCATAAAATAATGAATGTTTGCAGTAATAATTTCATGGGTTGGCTGCAAGTTAATAGCCTTTATTTCCAGTGCATGTTCTTGAGAGGTAGCTTCATAAACAGCCCTTTTATATCTAAAATATATTATGTTAACCATGCTGCTTATTTTCTGGTTTGGTGAACATGTTGCACTTTTGGATGACTATGCACCAAAAGGAGAGGGATATTGTGCAAATTTGTAGTATGTCAAAGCATTTCTTTTAGAAATAAGCATACCAAAGTTCAGCTTGATCTCTTACTGATCTACTTTGTATACCCTCTTTGCCCCAGGTCGTTCTAGACTTCATAATGTGGTTGGATCCAGAAGAATCCCAAAGGAAACCAAAAGAACTTGACTTCAGCTATTCAAATAGTTTAGATTTGCACAATTTATTCTTTCCTCTTTAACAATGGGGCAAAATACAATTACTTTTTGAAATGGGACAGCAAGCTATTTAACTGAAGTGAGAATGGTGTTCCCCACTTTTATTCATGTGGGCTGCAGCTGCCCATATTCTCCCCTCCCCAAAAAAATTGTTTTATAAAACAAAATCCAAGCAACATATGTCCTGCACATGTCCTGCATGTCATCTTTGCTAGTCTAAAGAGTGAATACTCTAGGAATCTTCCTCAAAGGACTAACAGTGTAGTTCCTGAATGTGTATTCCTAGAGCTATTCCATTATACCTAGGTCTACCATATTCCATTCCCTAAGATCTGTGCATCTAAGCTGCAAGTAATGCAAATTATGCATATTATTAATCTGCATTGTAACCATGCCAGTTCAGCACATTAATCATTGCATTTTTCTAACACTGTATTTCAGCCTTACTACTACTTTTAAAATAACTACTCTTTTGAGCCAAGATCAAATCTCTGTATGATCACTGCATTTACATGGGATCTTGAGCCACCACTATCTCTCAGCAGCTCTACCTTGCAGAGTTAACTACAGAGTAATAGCAAAATAGAAACCGTGTAAAATGGTCATGTGCATTCCTGTATGAAAATAACAGCAACAGCAGCAACAGCAACAACAGCTGTTCTGAACAGAATATCTTATGCCAGAAAACAAATTGGAATGCCAGCTTTACTGGCCATGCCCACCAAATTCACTAGCTGGAGAAGACTATTTGGGAGAGAGACCACAAAAATTCCACAGGTGCCATCACTCATACCCATAACAGGCAAAATGTCTGGATGCCAGCCAACGATCTAGAACACCAACAGGCAGCTGTAATGATCCCATTGGAGCAGGAACTCACCATTGTCACTACATCCTCCTCTTTTCCGAAAATTACAGATAAAGTACAAGATGTGTTCTGCTTCACATCAGTAGGAGCTACCTTGCTTGCAGGGTGAGGAAACTGTGGATCATAATTATATGGATGAATGTACTAAGGAGAGGAGGCCTAAGGCAGTACCCATACTTCTGGGAGTAATATTTAGTCCTGTTCCAAGAAAGATTTTAACCCAGCTCTTCCTGTTCCATTTTGTTATCCTTGCTATTACATGCCTTCAAGTTGACTACAGTTTATTATGACCTTAACATTGGGGTTTTCTTGGCAAGATTTATTCAGAGGAGATTTGCCATTATCCTCCTCCAAGACAACCATGATTTGCCCAAATCACCTAATGAGTTTCCATGCCTGAACACTGATTTCAGCTCTACTGTCTTGGTGTTTAGTTCAACACTCAAATCACTACACCACACTGATCTCTCTCTCTCTCTCTCTCTCTCTCTCTCTCTCTCTCTCTCTCTCTCTCTCGTGTCCAGTATCCTGGCTCTCCATTATAACTAGGATATTTCCAGCACAATCCCCTGTGGCAGAAGAATTCTAGATTTTCACTAGAAAATAACTCATTTTTCTCTTGCCATTGTCTCTATATTGCTTGCTTGCTTGCTTGCTTGCTTTCTCTGTGTGTATGGATTTTGCCACTGTAGACATGCATGCATGTGCAAGAGACAAAAATAAATGGTGGCAAAGCTGTCAGATCTAAAGCCCCACAAATTAATCACTCCTATATATTCACCATTCAGGCACAGCTCATATAATAACAGATCAATTTTTTCCCACTACCTACCAGTGAATCTGAATCATGACCTGCGAGGTCTTTTTTCCATGGAGTTGGTATCATTCATTTTCCACATTTACTTCATTGTTAGCCTCTGACAAATGTCAGAAAGATAACAAATTGGTGTGAGGGATTTATTTATTTAATAATTTCATACACATACACACACATATACTCATTCCAAGAGCTCAGAATGGGTGACAAAGACCTAAGTAATTCAACTATATATAAATACAACGCTTCTTCAATACATGACAAATACTGAATTAAATTTAAATTGTGCCTTGCTTGTTTAACGTGGGTAATTAAAATCAGCCTAAACTAAGAAGCCATGCATCACTTTTGGAATGTGTTTTGAAAAGGGATACAGATTAAAAAGAGATCACAAGCTATACTGTCAAATGACTGAAAGTTACCACAAGTATAGGCATAAGCCACATTCAACTGAGATTCATGGCAAAGGTAAATCTAATGACATTCGGCTGTCTCTGACCTGTGCATTGTGTTGTATGTATTACAATCTTTGGAGGTTTTTAAGCAGAGGCTGGATGGCCATCTGTCAGAAAGGCTGTGATGTGTGTTCTTGCATGGCAGGGGGTTGGACTGGATGGCCGCTGTGTTCTCTTCCAACTCTATGATTCTATGATTCTATGTGTATGTTACCTAGCTCAGCCAACTAAGTCTAGTGATCCATGAGACTGACAACAGATCCCACCATCTGTCAGGAGAACTGAGACTACAACCAGGAACCCACAGCTCTGAACCACCATGACTACAGTCTGGAACAAGTGCCTTGACATAAGAGATTGCAGGCATCAGTTAGCCCAGTGAGCCAAACCATTATCTTCCTTAACAGGAATAGTTACATAAGGCTCCCTATTTAAGCATGTCACCTTCCACAGACATTCCAACTTGAATGTGTCTATAGGTCACCCCTAACTGCAGCTCATTTTTTTATTATTATCTTTTCCTCTCTTCACATAAAACCAAATTGTTGTTAACTGCTATCAAATCAACTCCAACTTATGGTGATCCCACAAATGAGACACCTTCAAGCCACTCTGTCATGAACAGCCCAGCTCAGGTCTTGCAGATTCAGGGCCATGATTGAGTCTATCCGTCTGTAACATGGTCTTCCTCTTTTCCTACTGCCTTCAACTTTAGCAAGCATTACTGTCTTTTCTAGTGAATCGTGTTTTCTCATGATATGTCCATAATGCAACAGCCTCAGTTTAGTCATCTTGGCTTCTAGGGAGAGTTCAGGCTTGATTTACTCTGTGACCTGTTTATTTGTCTTTTTAGCAATCCCTGTGTTACCCCAAAACATAGGTGCCACAAGGGTCACCCCACGATGCCAGATACCTCTTGCAAAAGTGGGGAATGAATTAGCTCAAAAAGGAGGCTTGAGAGAGGGGGGCAACTTAGCGAGACCTGGCTATCAATGTTTATGGGCTCACACAGGAAAAACTCAGCCAACAAAGCAAAAAATATGAACTAAAATGTGTTTTATTAAGATAAATTCACTCACCACACAACGATTCAACCACACACACAAATGGACCCAAGCTAACCAAAAGAAAAGGAGGAAGATGGGATAGAGACTGTGAAAGATCCAGGAGATATTTACTTGATCTGATGAGAAGTGGAGAAGCAGGATGAGGTGGCTCAGGCACTGGATCCAAGGGCAGTTCTCAGTTTGGGAATCAGATGGTCAGAGTGACACTAAGGGTGAGAAATACGGTGTATATATACCCTAGAAATAGCCTGTGGCAGTGAAGTTTCCAAGTGTGAGACAAGGAGAAGTTTTGTTTTGACAGTGGTCTATTCGCTTGTTAATGGGCATGGTGCTTGATTCACAAAGACGTGGTGAGTGCTCCAATAGCATCCTATTGTGGGATCAGGTAAGATGGTTGAGGAATGCAAGGGTTGGAGTTAACCTGGTGGGCTTATATCTCTGTGTTCTCTGGGAAGATATCCCACTTCTCCCTAAACCAATCATCCACAGGAACATCATATCAACTGGATATTATAAAAACCTGAATCTACTGGCCACTGTCTTGTGGTACAACACACACTCTTATTACCTCCATGCCACTTTAATATCACCATCTATAATAGAGCAGCATGACACACAACATAAGGTCATACTTGAATCATGTGGATACTCCTCCCCCACCATTTAATGAGGCCACAGTTTATAACTGTAACAGTAATTAAACATTACAATTAGAACATGAAAGAAGTGAAATTATTCTTTCCTCAGTTCCAGTTGTAATGTAATGTTGTCATACATTCATTCATGAGGAAATAAGTCAATTATAGTTGATTAGTTATTGTTATCTGATTATTTCCCTGCTCTGCAATTCAATCCATATTTTGAATCTTCAATTTATCATATAGGTTCATTAAACAAACATATAGAACATGGAATTTAAAATATCTGAAATGTCTATTGTCCTAGAGCTCTTAGTTTTTAAAAGACAGTTATTATCTAAAGTAAATGAAAAGTAAATGCAAGGAAGTGGAAACTTCACCTTCCTGCTTTATACTGCTTTCTTCTGTTGTACACACAAAGTACAATAGAGCACTTTCTGTGCATTAGATGAAAGAAGTGTATTCTCAAGAAAAAAAATATTATGGCTGTTACAAATTGTTGGGAATATATTCTAATGGAAGTTTTATCCCACAATGACAATCTGAGAGTAAATATTATCTCCTCCCAATCTCTTCCTTTTGGTACTTAGAGGAAGCTCTTATAACAATTTGGAGATCTGCCTCTGTTTTACAACACACTCTCTGTCATCACATTCCAGAAAGTGGCTTATAGGTGTATCTGAGCAACAACTCTCAGGCAAAGCTAGCTGATGCACACAATCCATTCTCTTACCCTCGCTTAATGATAAAGGTGGGACAAATGGTATAACTGGATGCAAACGAGTAATGCAGGAAAGTTAGGCTTTACTTCCATTGCCTGCTTGCACACACTAACATGTTTCACTCTCAAAGTAATGTGGGGGAAAAATGAAATTATAAAAAAAAAAAAACCCCAACCCAGAGATAAAACAGAAAAACAAGAACATGAAAAGCATAGATGAGTGTGGTTGTAGGGAAAGTGTCACATAATAAATAAGTTTCCTTTTACATTTGAATTAAAATATGATCCTAAAAGAAAATATTAGCTTATAAGTAAAAATGACCAGATTAGAAATCCTTGGCACGCAGTGCAGGTAGCAATGATGGCAAGAACAGAGTTTGGAATAGTGACTATTTTGATCTACAACTGTGAAAATCTTCTAGTCAGTATGCCTACTGGCCATGTCTGAAAGAATCTGAGACCCTTTTCACACCTTACCTTTTCGCAGTGCTGGGGTGTGGGGCTCGCACAAGCAACCTCCGGAGAGAGGCTCTCGCGTCCCGGGTCCTTCGGCTCCGCACGAGCTTCCTGCTTGCGCAAGAGCCTCGCCTCTTCCTTTCGCAGTGTAGCCTGGGACAGGAAGTGCGACTGGTCCAGCTCCTGAGGCTCCACATGCCAGGTAAGTGCGCGCGGGGCCCCGGAGCGATGCGCAACCACGCAGCATTTTCGGCTTCAAGCTGAAAATGAAAAAATGCATGTGCGGTCCGCCTCAGGCCCTTGAGCAATTGTGTGGACCGCTCCTCACATGTACATGATGCTCAAGGGGCCCTTTCACATTGGAAATGCCATGTGAAAAGGGCCTGAGAGCTGTCATCCTTTTTCCAAGCACCAACAAAACTCTAAAATGATGCCTCATACTAGCAGTGCATGAATCTATCCCAGAGCTTTCCAAACTTTTCATGTTGGTGACACACTTTTTTAGACATGCATCATTTCATGATACAATAATTCAGTTTTACTAGCAAACAGGAGATTAAACTAACCCCTTCTAAGAAATACAGACACCTACATAAATTATGATAACAAAATGTATAGGGACCTTTCATATCAAATCATAAATATATGATTTATAAATAATAATGTACATTTCCAAGATTGTAGGTGGCACACTAACGTGTCGCGGCACACCATTTAGAAAGCCCTGATCTATCCTACTGTATTGTAGGATCTTAAAAGATGCCATTCCTCTATCAGAACTCCCTTTCCGAATTTGGCAGTCATATTTGTGTGGGGGTTACTGACTAAAGGTTTGTTTGATTGATTGATTGATTGATTGATTGATTGATTGATTGATTTTGTGGAAATTCTCTAATCTTTTGAACAGGTAAAAGTGGTTCTCTGCCCCCAAACAGTCAGATGTAAATTAAACTGCAAACCCCAGGATTCCATAGGACGTTGAAAGTGGAATAATAGCACTATTCCAGTGCAGAAATGGCCCCAGCTCTTACAGGTGCAGAAAGAGGAGTTCACAGCTGTTTCACCCATCTTGAAATGGGTTAGTTTGATTTTTTTTTTTCGTGTTTCAGATGGAGACAAAATCAGAAATGGCAAATGACGGGCAGTTTGATTCCCAAGGGCCTGATAGTAAAGAGTATTTGGGAGATTCAAAATGGGTAGCCACCATTTCAAAAAATGCTGACTCCATTGCTGCTGACTGAGGCCCACCAACAGAGTCAATAACAGTGGACTGGCAACAGAAAAAAAAATAAACTGTAAATGTAAAAATGGATAAATTGTTCATCTAGTAACTCACAGGACCATTTCACATTCCATTATGGTTTGTCTGAAGTCCTATAATTTCATATATTGTAATGCACCACTAATAAGAAAACCATAACAGAATCCCATCAAGGCAAACGTAGTATTCCCAAAGGCAAATTATCTTTCTTCATGAAGAACAGCAACATAGAAAAGCTAATAACACAAACCACCATCTACATTACTCCTGATTTGTATACAGTATCCATGACGAAAATGTCTACCAGCAATCAACACTGGACAGTGAACTATATCTAAAGAAAAGAATGAACAGACATAAATCTGATATTGGAAAAGCACATTTAAAGAATCTAAGTGAAATTTTCAGTGCTCTGGGATTCTTTCTCGGATACCTCAGAGGAACCATCCTTAGGAAGATTAACACTGGTACTGGTATATGAAAGACAAGAGTAAGGAACTTTTGTCTTCATGACATATGGGATTTCAGCTTCCTTAAGCCACAGCCAATGGAAAGGGATTTTGGAAGCTACAACTCAAAACATCTGAAGGACCTAAAGTTCCTCATTCCAGACATAAGCAGTAAGAGATAGCAGAGCAGGAACTCGTTCAAAATATACAGGTATTTTGCGAACACACAGGGAGAATGGATCATATTTATTAAAGATGACTTGAGATGAGTTCCTTGAAAACACCAACACAGATAGCCAACTGTCGCTGCTGTTCAGCAAGAAAACCACCAAGAAAGGACTGCAAAAGAAGTTCTAATAGTCACATATTTACTATATAAAAGTCAATGTTTGTCTGTGGCCCTTTTCGCACGGGCTTTCTGTCGCGCGACAGCCCCGTGAGCCTCGCGGGAGTGGGAGCGTCGCTCTGCACGACGCACACCCACTTCCACTGCGTTCACAGGGCTGCAGCAGCCCGATCGCGGGTTTTTTGATTTTCGCCTCAAAGCAAAAATCACCCGCGCTCATGCAACACTCCCGGCGCCCACGCACACTTACCTCCTGTGCGGAGCGTCGGGGAGGCGGCCAGGTCGCGCTTCCTTCCCTCCGCCCCTGCGGAAGGAAGGGGCGGGGTGGGGCACTAGTGCGACAGACGCAACAGCCTCCTGCTTCACGCGCGCAGGGGGGGATGGACGCACAGCCTCCTGCTTCGCACGCGCGCACAGGGGGACGGACACACAACCTCCTACTTTGCGCGCGCGGGGAGGACGGATGCGCAGCCTCCTGCTTCGCGCGCACGGAGGGGATGGACACACAGCCTCCTGCTTTGCACACGCGGGGGGGACGGACGCACAGCCTCCCGCTTCGTGCGGGGGGAGGACACACAGCCTCCTGCTTCACCCGGGGGGAGGGCGGCTCGCGCGAGGTTGCCGCTTCCCCCCTAGTTCCTTCGCCTGCGGAAGGGAGGAGGGGAGAAACGGCAGCCTCCTGGAGGAGCCTGCTCGAGCGAGCCGCCCTCCCCTGCTCGCGCGAGAAGTCTCAATGCGAAAAGGGCCTGTGAGTTCATGAGTTGTCTGTTTGTCTGTGTCAGGCAGGCAAAGACCTCATACGATTGGCTGAGTGAGGCAATAAGATCTCACATTTGCTGGCTGTGAAGATTCTATGGTATCCTGGGGTTAGCAGTTTAGGGAGGGGCCTTTAGAATTCTCAGTCTAGAGCTCTTGGGCCTCAGGCCGGTTGCTGTGAAGATGAGGCCTATCATCAAGAAGGATGTGAGAAAACATTTGGGAGGCAAATGTGAGAAAAATTAAAGTGTCTTACATTACATAGTTACAAGATCTTCTCGCCTCACATAGTAGATTGTATGGGTACCATATGTGAGGAATCTTAAAGTTGAAATTCAAAACAAAAAATGCTTCCATTACACAAATTCAACAGAAAGCAAAAAAAATCAAAGGCCAGTACATCAACATCACCAGAGAACACAGATTGGATTTGGGACTATGGGAAAAAGTTACAGGTACTGGAATAGGCTGGTTGCCATGGAGACAATGCCTAGCAGCAAGGAGGAAGACAGTGTATTTCTGCAGGAACCCAACTTCTGTATGTTAACAACTCTGAATACAGATGAGATTGAGGAATATAGGGAAAAGTTACAGGTACTGGAATAGGTCTGTTGCTATGGAGACAAGGCTTAGCAGCAAGCAGGAGGTCAGTGTATTTCCTCAGGAAAACAAATTGTTTATGTAAATAACTTTGAATACAGATTGGATTGGGGAATATGGGGAAGAATTACAGGTACTGGAGAAGATAGTTTGGTGAGTTCTTAAGACGAAAATAAAATTCTGGAAAAGTTACAGGTACGGGACAACACAGTTTGAGAAATTAGAGATACAGGATATCAAATCTTTGTATTTCAACCGCATCTAACTCCTAAAGTAAGGTAAGATAGTTCCTAAAGTATTTCTAACAAGTGTTACCTATGACAAAATAAAATCCCAGCCAACGCCAGGTAAATACGCTAGTCTAATATATAAAAGTCAAGGTTTGTGAGCTTGTCTGTATTAAGCAGATGATGATCTCATATGATTGGCTGTATCAAGTGAGAAGATCTCATATGATTGACTTCTTGTGAAGATTCTATGGAATCCTGGTGTTGGCAGTTTAGGGAGGGGCCTTTAGAATTCTCAGCAGAGAGCTCTTGGGCCTCAGGCTGGTTGCTATGGAGATGAGGCCTAGCAGCAAGGAGGAGGAGGGCAGTGAATTCCCTCAGAAACTGAACCTCTGTTTGTTAACAGCTCTGAATACAGATTGGATTGGGAAATATGGGGAAAAGTTACAGGTACTGAACAATGCAGTTTGGAGAATTACAGGCACAGGATATCAAATCTGTGTATTTCAACCACATCTAATTCCTAAGGTAAGGTAAGGTGATTCCTAAGGTATTTCTAACAAGTATTACCTATGAAAAAATAAAATCCTTGGGCAACACTGGGCATATATACTAGTTACTTAAAAATGTAAAATGTGTATATGTCTGTGTGCCTTTAAATCATCTGTTGACATGTGGCAACCACATGAAGATTTTGTAATTAATATGAAAAGCAAGATAAAAAAAGTTGTAAAAGAATAAACAAAAAAAGATTGTGTCATTTAGTGACTAGACAGAGACTTTTGTTTGTCATATATTACACATATGTGTGCATGCAGACACATAAAGGAAAGGCATTTCTAATTTTGAACCTTGAATTTTCTGGTATAGAATTCATATCACTGGTAACTGTTCCTTCAAGGAATGAAGAAGATTAAGTATCTACATTTTATTTCTCTGACTTAAAAGTCTGCTGTTCTGCTCTAACATCTGATGAAACAGGTAAAATCACCTGCAAAGGTTTGTGATTTTTCAATAAAATATTTCATTTAGTCCTAAAAATGTGAATGGTCTCTTTTTTTTTTCTTGTGGATTATGATTAATAGCAACATTTTTCAAAGCATTGCCATTCATGTTGCACTACTCTTTGTGCACCTAATATGTTACAGAACAAAGACCTGACTATTGGGGTGCTGAGAGAGTAAAGGTCTGTTCTAGCCTAATTGTCTGCTTTTGTATGCAGACAGGTTGTAAAAAGGTGTGACTGGAATAGTCAGGTGCTTGACAACTCTGCATCTTTGCAATGTCCTATAAAAGTTATCAAAGCATGACACGTTAGGTATTCTGACCTGTACCAAGGGTCCTAACAGGCTTCCAGGACTCAGAGCTCCTGAATAAGGAGCAGAAATCAATCATACATGACTGAAGCTGACAGTTTTTGAGAAGTTGGGACTTGCGTGCATAATAAGTCTTTTTTCCTGTGAGTTTTTAGAATTCCTGCTGGGATACTATGTGTCCCCTCAAAACAGTTGAAGATTTCTAGCAGTTCTGTTATTTTCTTTATCCCCTGTATTTCTGACTCAGTGATTTGTATTCTGTAGAGTGAGATTGACAGAAATCTTATTTGACAGGTGTGAGAAGATGTGAGCTTTTCTCGAATTTAAAATAAATCCGACATGCTTGATCTGGGAAGTTTCATTGGCTTTGGACTGGAGGTGGGAGGTATTCTGCTAGTGGTGTTAAATAGTACCATGCAACAATGGGGTTAAATTATTATGGATTTATTTTAAATATGGTACATTATAAAGCGGCCATCTTCTTAAGGAAATACTAGAATGAAATAAGGGTAATTGTATCCTTAGGAAAAAAAATACATTCATTTTCATTCATTCCTAATCAAAGTAGTAGAAAACTAACTTAGGAACCACATACCGGTAGGAACATGATAGAAGGAAATGAACTGTGGTTTCCATAAAGCCAAGAAATATATTTACCTACTTTTTTCCCATAGAATGAATGGAAGATGTAGGCCAGGTTTTGTGACTTGGCTAAGAGGCTTCCTTGGGTTGAAGGTGCTGCTCCCGTGATTAAGGAGATGGCCTCACCTCTTTCCATTTTTCTTATCTTGTAATATGTGATGCTGACACTCCTCACTGAGGCTAACGTGCACAGAGCCCCAGACTGGCTTCTGTAACACTTCCCTTTCAGAAAAGAGAGTGCATCAAGCACAGTAATTCAGATGCTGGGCTCCTCCAGATGGTGTAGATGTTAAATTTTGCTGCTGTCGTTCTATAGTTTTTTAAAATAACCAGAGGATTGTTTTCCGGGACTATTCAAAGGCAATTCCCAGCACCAGCAGCAACATTTTATTCCTTCCCAGAGGTCTCTCTTTCTCTCTCCCCCGCCCCATTTCAGGAAATACCAAAACAAAAGGCTTCATTGGACCTGTGTAGTTCAACAGTTGCAGTTCACACTAGGTTCTCTGGCCAGTAATTCCTCCTCGCTACTACCGAGGGTGGAGACATTTCCCATATGTTTACACCAAGGATTAAGCCTATAGCTTCTTTTAAAAAGAAGCCATGTTTATACTGAGGCTCAAAACATCCAAACCCAATAGTGAGCAGAGGCACTGGGCAAATGTGAAAGGTGATTGGCCAAGTCGCTGACAATGTTATTAACCTTCCTGCGTCTTCCATCTCTCTACCGCCAGCTTCCACAGGGACAAAAAAAAAAAAAAAAAAAAACCGATGAGACTCTGAATAGATGCAGAAGCAGTACCAAGAGGCACCAAGAAGCAATAAGCAAGGAGCTTTGCTGTGAGAGCTTTGCACTTTGAACTGATCTGTAAAAGTCTATTGATTACTTTTGAGCATTCATGAAGATCACCCACATCACCGATCTGGTTGCAGGCAGAGCAATGGAATGCTACAACAGCATACCCTCCAATATTTCACAGATGCAAACCAGGACACATGTGGCCAAACAACATCAGAGTGCGGTCAAGATGGCAAAAATTATTAATGAGGAGGAACACACAAGCTAGCAGAGGCTGCAGCAGTTTCCTTTTGCCTAAGCATACTAAGCATACAAAGAAGAGCAAGATTGCTCCCAAGTTATGGAATGGCCTGCCGGAGGAGACCCGGCATATTACAAGTCTTGACTGCTTTAAAAAAGCAGTCAAGACTGTTCTCTTCCAACAGGCCTTCCCAGACTAGTGCTCCACCGCCTCCCATCAACTGTCCTCTTGTTTTAATAGTTAATGTGTTTTAGGGGTTTTTGGAAGGGTTGGTGGGTGGGGAGGATGGGTTATATTTTAATGTTTTTAACGTATTTGATAATGTTTGATAATTTTAATGTATTTAATGTATTTGGTATACTGTTGTAATACCGCCTCTATCCACTGGGAGAGGCGGGATATAAATTATTATTATTATTATTATTATTATTATTATTATTATTATTATTATTCCACCACTTTTTTTCTCCGTCCCTCTGCTGAGTTATTTCAATGCAGACTACTTTTGCTCTCTGACTTCAGCTTGCAGAAACTGAAATAAACTGAGGAGAAAGGAGGAAAGTGCAAGGAAGAGGGAGAAACTGGAACATTTTAAAAGCAGCTGGTTGAACACATTGGGATGGCTGTAAAGCAAGAGAGGTGCTCTTTGACTGAACCCTGAAAAGTCAGGACATGAGGTTGACATAGTCTTCATATAAGTCAAAATGTTTGATCAAGAAGGAAACATTATCAAAGTATACCATGAAGTGCTGTGACATAATATGTGGAGTAAATATCCATGAATCCATGAAGTGCAAATGCAACAACAACAACAAAATGAAGCAGAGAAAGATAAGATAAACCAGAGCAGGAAGCCATATCAGTTCTCAGGTTGTTTAAGGTGTTTAATTCAGGATTTATCTAAAACCTTTGAACTGTGCAAAGCACTTGAGTTTATAACCGACTTAGACTATGTTCATTTATTTCAGTGTCAATAATGTAATTAGACTGGCAGTCCCAATACCCACCCATTTTTATTGTCAGCAAGAAGAACAAAACAAAAACAGTAGGTACTCTTCCAGAACACAAACCTTTTTCAGAGACAAAACAGCCCAAAGATCAGGGAAGTCCTCCACATGTTTTTGAAGTACAACTCTCTTAGATGGCCAATTTTTGGGGGATGCTTTAGTTCTCTACTCCTGCATGGCAAATGGTTCATCTAGATGGCACTTGGAGACCCTTCCAACTTTATGAACTTTTACCGTTTCTCTCCACTGCATTTGCCAGCTATTGTTCCTGGGAACTGCACTTAAACAAGATCTGGAGGCTCTCATGATTCTCATCCCTACCACAGTGTTACAATTGGCCGTGACAAATCCAGATCGATTTCTAGTTTATCCATTCAGCTAACTTGATGGGTCTCCCTCTCACACTCACTCACTCTCACACACCTCAAACTCAAGGCATGATTGTTGGGAACACACAAGGTAGGACAGAAAATAGGCTGTTATATTTTAAAAAAGATAACACAATTGAATAATGCAAGGCTATGCAAACAGGAAATTGAATTTCCTGGTGAAATTACATATTACTCAATATATTTACATAGGCCTATAGGTAGCTAATCTTTCCTTTTCTAGGCAGACATGCAAGAAAATGTTTGAAATAATTCAGAAAGAAAGCTTTAAATTGAAAAACCGACAAACTACAACAATGTACATAGCAGTTGGAGCTTTTCTGTTTGGCTGTATCTTGGAAATGTAGTGAGAAAAGTACCTTTTTGCTTCTGTGGATTATCTGAAGAGCTTGGAAAGGTTACCTTTTTGGACTATAATTCCCATAAGCCACCATTCAGCATAGATACTGGCAATAGGGGTTAGGGAATCAAGGGAGCAATCATAGATTTTGAATAACTCTTCATATTCTGTCTCTGAACTCCTAGCATATCTTTAACTACTTGCTGCAAGATACATCTGCCTAAATCAAGAAGATTTTAACAATGCAAAGGAAGGTTCAGTTTCATGGGAACAATTTAGCTGAGACACAAAAACAAACATTTGTTAAATGGACAAGATTAAAAGTATAGATACAATTATAGCTATAATCTTTTTTGATGAGATTAAAGGCAGTTTGGACCACAATATCAGTGTTTATGAGAGAGCAGAGTCCAGGCCCATCAAGATGCAATAGGCATTGTTTTATTGAAACTATTGTCACAGTGCACAACTACTCAAGGTTACCTCCACATAGATTATGTAGGTTGCAACTGAATTTCATTACCTTTGAACCACATTCAAACTGCTGTTCTTGTAGGCTGTAGCTCCGCCTAATTATACATAAACTAAGCCCAGTGATTACAGGTAGAATTACATATATGAAAGTGTGTGTGAAGTTGTAACCATGGCAGCATAATAGGTGATCTCTGTGTAAATTATAATACTCTTTGACTAAAGAATATTACTCTTTCCTGTGGCTCTTAATGCATAAAAAGGGATCTTAAGAACAGAGGACATGTTCATCATTGCCTTTTTGACAGGTTGACAGCTCTCTGGCATCACATGCACCTCTATTCCCAATTGACTTCTCCAGGCAAGCCAGCCGTATTCAGGGTTGATTGATAACCCTATTCAAAGTTTGTGCTCTGTATGCTTTGAGCTACAGGATATGAGATGCTCTCGTTTAACTTTGTGTCCTTTTGCTCATTTTCTTTATTTAATTTCCTTCAGGACATTTATGAAGATCTTGTCTCTGGATCTGGATCATGAACTTAGCCACTATTTCCACCACCACCACCCAAGCAGGAATGGTCTACCTCTGCCAGTCTAACTTCTCAGATGTCTTTCCCAAGGTCTGTTCCAAGGTGAAAGTCTCTTGGATTATTTTACATCTTCACATTCCCAACTGTGCTATCAATAACTCTCTCACCCTCTCTCTAACATGCCACAGGGTTTTCATTTCCACCTCCGACAGATGCTGAAAAGTAATACCCTCAGATTCTTGCTCCCCAAAACAAATTGCTACTGATACTTTCAGTTCAATCACAAAGAAAACTGTTAACTTTGGAAAACAAATGGATCAAACCATGAGCTCAGCACATTGTCAGCTACACAAACCATGAAAACATGGTCTAGTAAAGACATCTATTTTTAAAAATGCAAAATGATAATAAGGGGGAAATAAGGAATAAAACTGAGCACAAGTTGCCCAGCTAGAATCCCACATTAATTCCATTACAATTCATGCAATATTTGCACAAATTAAATATTCCAGCTACATTTTCAACATTTCATTTCAGTCAATTGAACATCTTGCAAAAATTCACACTGAAAAGATACTGTAAATATGAATTTTTCGAACTGTTCTTTTCCAAAAAAAAAAACCCTCTCCAAATATGCAGCTGTGTTAACAAAATGTGATGTCCTTCAAACTTTTCTTTCATCATGTGCATTCAGTTGCTGCTTCCAAGATGATCAGAAATGTTATTTTATCACATGCATTATTTAACAATCTATAGCAGATATTTTTTATGCAAGTGACTAAAAGGAACATCCAAAACTATCAGACAATTTAAAATTCGAAGAAGAAGGAACACTGAGGAAATGTTAATAGGAATACAAAATAAACGCTTGTGAGGAATCCTGTTAATGGTGTCCACAGTCATGGTCTTTTCATTATATTCGTCTTACACCATAGGGAAGGAGGCAAATCGGTGAAATGAGTTCTATTCCAAAATCTAATTGACTGATGATTCATTATTCATTAACAATATTTATATAGCATGCAATAAAAAAATCTGGTCGGCTTTTAATGACCATGAGAACAATAAAATGCAAACATAACATTAAATACATTATTATTTGTAGTAACAATTTGATTTATATCCTGCCTTTTCCCCAAAACTGGAACACAAGTCAGTCAAAAAAAACGATTTGAGAGTTTCAAAAGTAAGATCTGAAAAGCCTGGAAAAATAAAAAGATGTTTACTTGGGTGTTGAAACACCCTCCCCCACAAGCAGAGACCAAATGAGCCTCATAGGTATTCCTTAGTAGGAGAAGACCACCACCACAAACATCCTTTATGCAATAGTCCTCTGCTATACTTCAGTTGGTGAAGATGGTGGTGATTACATTTAAAATTCTAAATGGCTTGGAACCTCGATACTGGAGGTCCCAAGCCATGTCCCTATATACCTGGACATGGTTTCAAAGTGTTGCAACCTTTTAAAGTGTTTAACTGTTTTAACTCGTTTATTTGTTTAATATGTTTTTATCCTGTTTGAAACATTTTATGGTTTTAATCTGGAATTGTTTTAAGTTGTTTATATTATTTTATTTGTACACCATCCTGAGATCCCATGATAATGAGAGGGAACATACATAGGTTAATAAATAAAAATTCAGAAAACAAAATAAAACAAAAACTTGGAATTGTGCAATTGTTACATTTGCATGGAGAGAGGCGTACAGTCATGAAGCATAATGACTAGACAAGCCACTATTTTTATTTATTATATTATATTATTTATTAAGCTTAGCCTCAATCTGCAATTCAGGTTTCCTGGCTATGTCATGTTTCTCACCCAACCCCATGCTCCATAGTTTATGTGGTTAGAGTATTTATACCTTCCTCTTCAGCTAAAAGGCTCCCAGAGTGGCTTACAAATTGTTAATCTGACATTTGAAATGGTTAATAAATTGGCCTAATCTCATTGTAACTAGTAGCCTTGTCTATCTATAACTGCCCCAGACTTCATGAGAGATGTCAGACCTCTTGATAATCCATGAAACCCTTCCCTCTCCTGCTCTGCACCCTCCTACGTTTGGCAATCTTGCAAATAACAGGGAATGACTAAGGAAACTCAAGTAGATTTTGCATGCTATATTGGAAGTCACTTGCCCAGACACTGAGACCTACACATTCCCCTATCTGCTGTACGTGTGCACACTCAGTTACTTTTTGGACTGTGACTTGAAAAAAATTACCTTTTGGAATAAAACTCGCAGAAAATTTTTTATTATTATTATTACAATGACTTACTTGCAGGGCTACAACTTCCAAAACCCTTCAGCCAGGAACCACGCTGCCTGGGATACTCTTAGAGATATTGTTCAAAAAGTAACTTTTCCAAATTGTGTACAGTGGAGCACTTCAGTAATCACTGTTCTTAAACAGATGGGGCTAATTCCAACATTACTCTAAATTAGAGCAGACCCATGGAAATGAATAGAACTTATTGGTTACCATTACGTTAATTACCCCATGGAGAGCTACTGTTGCTAAAACCTAGTCATAATAAGTCCCAACAGTCTCAATGTGTAATGCAGAAAGGTGTCAACACTTCTAAAGAATGATCTTTATGTAAACATAATGGTCCCAATTCTACACATAATTAAGCATGCTTCCTTGTATTGCTTTCAGTGGGATTCAGGTATAGTTAACCATGTATTGGATGCTGGCCATGGTCTCCATGTGCTTCCACATCTCTTTTTTCCTTACATATATTTCATCCCTCCACTCACTGACAAAACCTTCTGCTCAGCCCTCCAAATGTTTCCAACCAGCTTATTTGCCTATGGAATTAAAAATGGGCACCTTTTAACAGACTGCACATTATGGGAAGCTGTAGATTACTTGGTATGAGTAGAACTATTGTTATAACAAAGAAGATTATAGTATTAGACAATACAGGATTTTGAGTTTCATAGGAAATGAAATCCTTTAATTAATTTACTAAAAACTTTCTGCTCTGGGGCTCTAATAATCTTCCATTGCAACAGATAACAATACTTAGTGGAGAGCTGGTGAGCCCTGCAGAAATTAATAAACTCAGACTCTAAACATTTTTTGTGAACCAACAAGAGAAGGAAGTTCTGTGTTATATATTTCAATCTTCAGACAACACTGCACTAGTAAGAGTGTTAGCACTACTTCTAACAAGGGTTTCTGTCAATAGGTATGAATGTTGTAGAAATAATGAATGGCAATATTTTTTGATGCATTTATTTTAGTGTAGGTGCTTGAAGGAAGATTGTTTCATCCAAAACAGGATTCTATTTCATATTTACTTCAGGCATGAATATTCTCCAGCTCCTCTTTTCAGATAAGTCAGTTTTATTCATGAATAGGAGTCATGGGCACATTTGCTTACTGGGGCAACAATGAGAAGATGCAGCAGTTCCCAAGCAAGTGTCTTTAGCAAATTGTTGTTGTTGTTGTTCTTGTTGTTACTATTACTATCATTATTACTATTAAGTGCAAGCACTCAAGCAGAATGCATTATGCTAGAAGTCTTACAAAGTGATAGGAGAGTCCTTAAATGTAATGGTGCACATACCATGGGTACAGACTTCTACAAGGGACACTAGGGCCATTTCCGCACTAGCCTGTTATAGCACAATGATTCCACTTTCAACATCCTATGGAATTCTGGGGTTTTCAGTTTCGGGAGGGGCGAAACTGCAAATCCTAGGATTCCATAGGATGTTGAAAGTGGAATCAAAGCGCTATAACAGGCTAGTGCGGAAATGGCCTAAGCCACTCAAAGAGGCCAAAGCCATGTAAAAAGAAAAGAAAACAAACAAGCAGTTGAAAATTAAATCATCAGTGCTATAGCAAGTAAGGTAAACTAGTAGAGAAGTGTGTTTCTCTCTCCTATTTTTTCTAGATTTACGTGTAGATTAGTATGCTTAGGCTATAATTCCTCCTTTTTCTGCTATTACTCCCTTCCCCCACCCCTCTTCAGAGCTAGAGAGAGGTAAGTAGCACATGGGGACTCTGTTAACAGCTGCATAAGCAGACTTGCACACATCTTTAAGGGCTTCTGTAATCCAAATGTACAATCTCTCCAAGCTTCAATGGATTTCAGAAAACAACAAAGGTTTTTCTTGCTACCTTACCAAAAACATCCGTAACAGTTACTCTTGGTTTATAGCCATCAGCTTACAGCACTAGATTGCTCTGCTTTGCTAGCAGAAATACCAAACATTCTTAGATAGGCAAAAAAAAGTAAAGACAATAGGGAAATTTAGTCCACAAGTATGTGGGGGGGAGGGAGGAACTTGGCACCCTCTAGCAGAAGGAGTAAATGTATGTTTCCCAACTGACTGAAGATAAGATTGATTTGCTATTATTGCCTCTTTTCACTGACACAAGAGAGGAGGAAATCTGCATTGTTTTCTCTACTGCCAGTTTATTTTGTATGTCTTGTACACCTTTGTTATTGTGGAGAGGTGCGCCTGCTGAAGAGGGATTAATCCCAACAGAAGCTACTGTGTGTATCTGTAGGTTGCTTTAATGCATGAAACAGTAGAGGGCCATCAGAGCTGTATTAAAGATGGTTATGGACACTTGGCAGAGTAGAGGGAGGAGCTCATTGAGTCAGGCCATTTCCGCACTACACTGTTATAGGCCCTTTCCGCATGGGGTTATTAACGTGGGTCAATGTGTTTTGGCATGGAGCTGTTCTGCACATGACAGCGAAGTAGGTTCACTTTATTTACCATCGCTCCACACATAATCCCGAGTTAATGTGTCCCCATGTGGTGGGAAAGCACACTATTTGAAAACATGAAAAAATCCAAAACAAATTTTTAAAATTGAGCAGATTCGGACTTTTGCAGTAGTGCAGATATGCACATTTGTACCAATCTGAATTGGTGGGCAGTGGAGATTGGGCTATGGGTGTGCTCGCCTTCTCTGGCTGTTCCCACCCACCAAAGGACAGGCAGGTGCCATTTTTTTTGTTTTGTTCAGCAAACTTCAGAAAATGGAGTAACCAGACAAAACACAGCACAGGCATGTTAAAAGTAGAGAGCTGTTTTCTATTTTGCAAATGTTTTACTGTATTTGCTGGCATTAAACACATTGCCCTATAAGAGCACCCTATTTTCGGACTATATTACTTAGGAAAAAATATTTTAGTACTCTGTTCCTGGTTCCTGTCCTATCTGCTTGGGTGGGTGGAACTTCCCTGCCCAGGCAGAAAGAAGAGGCTGTGTGTGTGTGTGTGTGTGTGTGTGTGTGTGTAACAAGCTGCTTCCCCCATTCCTGGGGCAGGATCATGCTGACAGCGGGATGGAGATGAGCGGGGAGTGCGAGATCGCTCTCTCAACTTTGCTCTGCCAGGTGATCTGCCTGGGTGGGGGGAGTTAGCGTATTGGCACCTTATTTTCAGAAGGCATTTTGGCGGGGAAACTGCCTCTTATACACCGGCAAATATGCACCTACATAGGTACATACAAACATACCAACCCAAAAGAAAAAAAATAAGCCAATCACAGCCACTGGGGCAGGGTGAGGGGAGTAGTGGGAGTGGTACTGCCAAAGTAGTGCAGATGCATGAACTCACACTTCTCCAAATCAAAAGGAAACATATGGAGGAGCTGTGCGGAAGCAAATGAGGGAAAGCCCGCGTTATTTGGATCCAATAAGAAACAGCATGAACCGCTTCATGCGCCTCATGCGGAAAGGACCATAGTGCTATTATTTCACTTTCAACGTCCTGTGGAATTCTGCAGTTTGTAGTATACTGAGCTCAAAGAGCTCCCCTCCCTAAACTGAAAACCCCAGGATTCCATAGGATGCTGAAAGAGGAATAATAGCACTATAACAATGTAGTGCAGAAATGGCCCCAGTCACAGCAGGAGTAGGAGCAAGAGGTGAGATTCAGGACTTGGACAACAGCTATCAGAGATTAACAGAACTACAACATTCAGTCATCCTTCACATTACAGAATTAAACATTTTGATACTACTTCAGCTGTCCTGGCTGCATACTATGGAACTCTGGGATTAATAATTTTCTGTGGTCCTTAGAAGTCTTTGGAAGAAACTTCTAGCACCACATCAAACTACAAACCCCAGGTTTCCCTAGGATGCAGCCATGACAGTTGAACTTGTAGGGTGAAAGAAATCTCAGTGAAAAGCATTGTCAAGCAGTTTCAGCCAAGAAGAACCTTTCTCAGTTCTCTACCAGCGAATCAACATGAAGTGACCGGAACTGTCTGATATGTTATGCAGTTTTTTTTTTAAGTAATGTGCTTCTCATTATTCTGTAATACGTACTAAAATGTTCACTGACACATTACTTTTTAACAACAACAATATACTTTAAAAATTTGGAAATAGGAAGAAATTACCAAAATGAATAGCCAAAACATTTTAGAAATGATGAATGAACATTGGCCCTTTCCACACGGGAGTTAAAAAACGGTGTAGAGAGACCTCTGACGGAGGTCGTCTACACCGTAAAGTGTATTGGGGCGGATAACTTTTGCGTAGTTCCACACCCCAATCTGCGCCAGGGTGACCGGAAGTGGCGGCACCGTGTGCTTTTTAAAAACCACTTTATGTGGTTTTTAAAAGGCATGGGGCGTGCAGCCCCGTCACAGCTCCCGGTGTGGATTTGCAGGCGCGCACAAAGGCATGCCTGCAGATCCGCCGGGGGCAGGATTTCCGGCTGGCGAGGTTCTCCGGTTGGTGGAGAGCCTCCGCCAGTCGTAAGCTGACATTTGGGGCACTGCAGGACGCCATGGGATGCCGACGAGTGTGGAGCAGCGAAAACGTGCTGCTCCACTGGCGACGGACTTACCCGGTTTAAGGTAAGCTCCGTTTCAGAGTGTTTCCAGCCGTTTCTTTGCCCACGTGTGAAAAGGGCCATTATTTAGTACACCAAAAAGTAACAGTGTTTCAATGTTATAAGTTGCTATATTACTTCATTAATTTTTTGTTATTCTACCCCAATACTCCCCAGAAGTAATGTCTTATAGGAAATTTGTTGCTTTTGTTACTTGTTACTGACTGAAAGTGCCATCACCAACCTACTCCCTGTTCACTGATGGTGGAAGCAAAGACTTCATAAGAGGAGGCCAGCAGCAGTCAAGACCTGGAGCCCCTTCACACTGCGCAATTATAACATGGTAATTCCATTTCAATTGCCATGGTTGCATCCTGTGGAATCCTAAGATACAGGAAACACCGTCCTTTTGACTCCCCATTATCTGATTACTCACTTTTTTGATACCTCCAAATTAAAGACAAGTCCCATTAATTTAAAGGGGGCTCCACTCTTTCATCAGTTCTTCTTACCTACAAAGGCTTGCTTGGAACCATTCACATGCACGTGCTGCAAAATGAGCTGGGGGGGAGTGCTAAAGCCTATTCAGAGACTTTGCAAGCAACTCATGCACAGTTGGTCCCAAGTGAGCCTCTGTGAGTTTTTGCTCCCTATAGTAAAGTAGATGGGTTCTGCTTTTCAAACAATTCCATTTTCTGACAGTCCTCTGGTCCTAACCTGCCAGATAGGTGGGGGAAGCCTGTGGGCAGTTAAGGGAGAGGCATTTAGAATTCTCAGAAAGAGAGCTAAAGGGTCTCACAAAGCTACAAGGTCGAAGATTCCTCAGGATGCAGTCATGGCAGTTCCAGTGGAATCACAGTGCTATAAAGGTTTAATGTGAAAGTCCCCAGAGTTCAGAATGTTCCTTTTAAAAAAGTAACTAGTTACTTTAATCGTTACTCTGGCCATCCAACAGATCATTACTTGCTACTATTACCACAGTCAAGAAAGAAAGAAAGAAAGAAAGAAAGAAAGAAAGAAAGAAAGAAAGAAAGAAAGAAAGAAAAAAGAAACAGAGGTAATTCTTGGAGTTATCATCCTCTTCAGCTCCTCACTAGCTGCACTAACAAGTTTTCTTTACTATTGTGCCATTGGAAACAGAGGGAAATGCTCTCTGGTTTCCCTAAGTGGCTAATTCAGATATTGTGTTCAGTAATTCTGAGGATAATGCAAAAGGCATTATGAAGCATTCCTTCCTTAGCATTTCCTTCCCACCCAGATGCCTTAGACTACAATCTCCTCACACAGTACAATTGGCAATGAGATTTACATCTTTCTAAAACACACAGTTGCTAGCGACTTTTGAACTTCTCTGATTTTGAGCAGCTAGCGCAGCAAGGCAGTCCTCTCCACCCTAAACCCATGTAATCACATTGACTCTTCTTTCTCTTTCTGACAGCAGCAACGGTAATCTCTCTCATTTGTGTAGAAACAGGGAGAGCGGAAAAAGCAGGCTAACTGTTACAAGCTGTGTTGATTTGGCCTGGAAACATACGTTTAGAGGATAACCACAGTCTAGTGTATAGAGGATAAGATATAATACAGAAAGCTAAGTCTATTAGAATGTGTGTGTGTGTGTGTGAGAGAGAGAGAGAGAGATAGTGTGACAGGGTAATGGCAGGCAGAATGATTACTCAAATATAAATAAAGAGATGAGAATGCCTACATTTCAACATCTTCATGTCAACATGGAGATATGAACAGATTTGACCACATTTTACCATAGCAGGTAAAATGGCTGATGGAATCTGATGGAAGGCAGCCAAAGTCTCGATCTAACAGTACTCACATTTGTTTATGTTCTCTCCACAAATATGAGGAGCTAATTGTTGACATAAATGAGCTACCATCACCATCTTTATTTTGATTGGATCAGATAGCATAGCTGCTAGGGTGGGTGGAGTCTAGGGAGAAAATAAAAGAAGCTAAGAGGAAATAGCAATCAGACCACTCAGCAGTCTGCTGTAAATGAGGTTGCAATATAGCCTGCAAACCAATAATGCTGTTCCTACTTGATAAGCTACCTAGACATGCTGATGCTGGTAAGAGGAACATTGAGGATATGCTAAACAGACATATTCCCATTTTTATTGCCATGGAAGTCCATTGTGGAAGTTTATAGCTATGTAGCAGATGTTTATAAAGGTAGCAATGCTCAAGGATAATAACCCTGGGAACAATGTAATGTAAAGAATGTACGATGCCTTGCATGCAATGAAATGTAATATGACAAAAGCAAAGTGCCCACACATTGACTAAGGAGACTGTATTTGTTTGTGTGCTTGTGAGTGCATATAATAAAAAGCCTAAAAGTTTACCAAAGTGTCCGCTCATCTTCCCCTATAAATATCCTGAGATTCCAATACTTAAGAATGCTTAAGTAGAATCTTGATGTGATCTCTGCTTGTCTGGTTTTTACCATCCTCACAAGCAAGACATGTAGGTGGCCAGAAGATGATAATAGAACCCCAGGCAGAATCCAGATTAGTTGTCAAATGGCAAAGGACGCTCAACCACTCAGTCTACAGAGATAGGGGTAAGGAACCATGCCTGTTTCATAATTATTTAAATGCTTTTCCAAAAAATAAACCTCCATCTAACACGAGTCTCTGGTGTTACTCATGTTTTGAATGTGTCAAGTCTTCCTCTCTCCTTCTCTCCAATTCTCCATCTTGCTATATGCTGTCATCCTCTTAGCTTCTCACTAGTTGCACAACACCCTAGAGAGGCAGCAAAAGGCTCGTCATTCATGAGACTTCTCTTCCTCCCTTTGCTCAGGCTAAGTTAGAACACAACCAATAGTGAGTGATGGCGGTGGTAGGGAAGCTTTATATTCCACTGACAAGTAGAGAATTGTGGCTCTGGACATTCTAGTCAAAAAACGGCATCATTCCAGGTCACTAGTGCAAATAGTGATTATCACATTAACCCATTGAGAAGGACTTTATACTCAGATGGAGTCAGGAGAGGCCTTCCGTGACCGTATATGTATGGAATTTAGCTTGACCAGTCTTGTCTTTTTTTGTATGCACATACGTGCAGCCACAGGTATTATGAAAAAGTAAAAGTAGTGGCTACTGACTGGGAAATGAATGAGGTTTGTGTCCAACTCAAGCTGCTTCTTGATACTGGGGAACACCAGATGATCATTGCATAGAAACAGCAACTCTGTTTCTCTGATTACTCATCCTGTCACCCTGCTCTTATTCACGAAAAAAGGGAATTACTTACCTGTCTCTGTATACTATTGTCTCTGGGTGCCAGGACTCTCTGTATGTTATATTGCTTGCATCCCTGTGACTGTTCAGTGTAACATAAGAGTCTATGCCTATACAAAGCACCTCGGCTTTATGTATGTAATTTAGAATCTTTGAATAGGCGGAATCCCCTCTATTAACCTTCAGAGCATAGATTGTTATACTTTGCATTTGCTTAAACTCACATCCAAATGAAACCCTCAGAGTTGGGCCAGAAGGCATGATCCCACAAAAAGTCTTGATCCCACTTCCCCTTGGATATTCATTGAAACATATAAAGAGGCCTACCATTCCTAGATTTCAAAAAGTACTCATGTATTTTCAGTTTATAAATGTCCTTTTCACAGCTGTAATATAATATCAATATCTAACGTAAATGGAGCCCATACTGAGCTAATCTCTGTGAAGCAGCTGTTTCTGGGAGAAGAAAAAAAAAAGACCAATTATTATTATATTTTTCTTTATTTGATATTTCAGCATTCTAAAGATTACTCACCAAGGGGCTTGTGGCCCTTTAATAGAAGTGTAAAACATGCAGGAAAATCCCTATAGTAATTTGTAAAAAGAGTTATAATACTCCATAATCAGTATCAGCAGGGGAGGGTTAGTGTCATGTGAATAATGGAGATTCTGTGCTTTTGTCTACAGTTGCAGGAGTAGATGTTTTGAAAGCTGTAACAGCTCTACATGGTTAATGAACTGAAATCTAGCATGCTGCCTGAAAAATGGGGTAACTTGTGTTTGCTACTGAAAGTGGGGGCTACATCTGATCTTTTTTATAGACTTGATATTTCCATCTGTGTGGTGCTGATACAGCAGATCTGAGACTATGGATCCAGGAGTTAGGAAAAAGTGTCCATACTGATTCGGACATTTTTCAAGGGTGAATGAAGATCTAAGGATCAGTGAACACGAAGTACACAATGGTCTTGGGAATGCCAGATAGCAATTTGGGAGCTCAAGAGCAGATGTTCCAGCAATCAGCAACCCTGAATTAAGGTCTTTGAAGCAGGGAGCCCAAGGCTCAAATGCAAACTGTCAAGTAAACTTTGGAATGCTCTTACTCATGAGGAGTTCTGATTCTTACATGGACACTTTTACCAGCCTTCACCCTCTTTTCCTAGGCCCACAGATTAGTTTTTCTCTGAATCAGAGAAAACTCCCCTGGTCTGTTAGATCATGAGGAGATGGGTCTACTGGTAAGAACATAGGGTCCCTGCTCAATCCAGGATGATCATGGAGCATTCTTCTAATCTGAAATGTTCAGCGCAAGAAGGTCCCCTCCAATGCAGCTTCCTAGAGCTTGAAGGAGGTGGTGATGAGTTTCCAGAGTTACTTTCCTAAACATTAGAGTAAACCATTCTTTGATCAGATAAAAGACCTATCTAGTCCATACCCTCCAAATGTCCCAATTAATCCTCTGCTATCCCACTTTTGCAGCTGCTTTTAAAATGTCCTGGGTTCTCTCTTTTCTTTGCACCTTCTCCTTTGCTTATTCCAGTTGCTTCAAATTGAGTTCAAAGTGCAAAAGCAGTTTGTACCCAACTGACTCAGTAGCAGGGAAAAGAAACTCTGTAGACTCTGGCAAAAGCAAACTGCCACAGCCTCTCCTAATCTATGTATTCTTCAGTAATTGCCATCTTGACCACATTCTGATGTTGCTGGGCCACATGTATCTCAGTTTTCATTTGCTCCCTTAGTGGCCAATCCTCTGTCTCTAGAAAACCAAAGTGTGAGCATATTAATATGATAGACCAGGTGTGGGCAGCTGTGCAAGGCTAAGGAGCTGAATTGCCCCCCTCAAGACATTGGAAGGCTGCACCTTCCCACACTGTGGCCCACTTCATAAACAAATAAATAAAAATTGCCCCCAAATGCCCCCAAACACTCTTCGGGGAAATGGGAGCATTCACCAGCACCATAATTCTGAGGAACAACAAAGCCTGAAAACAGCTATTGTACTGTAAAAGCTTTTAAAACAACAATCCAACTATACCCTTCAAAAAAAGTGAGAAAGAAGGAAACTTGAGACTATTTAAAATACTGTAGCTGTCCTTCCTCTAAATATCAGTTACAGGAGTTGTTGAAAATACCCTGAAACAAAACTTAAGAGAATGCATCTGTCATTGTTGCTATTAAATGCAGTGCAGGAAAGCTGTCATTCTCCAGCCTTGACAGATAAATCATGAAATTCCTAAACAACAATTGACACTTCTTATAGGAAGAAACTTAGGATATCAGCTGGCTGACTGAATGAGCACTGAAGCTACCAAGCAGAACGACTCTCTCCTTAACTTCCAAGCAGTTAGAGAGTTCAAGGAGCAGCTGGCTTTTCACTCTATGAAGGAAAAGCAGTGATTCCTCCAAGTGTTTTTAGGAACATCTACTTAATTTAAAATGGGCATGTGGGAGGAAGCAAGCACCCAGAGTGACAGTACAGTCTTTAAAGCAACAAAGAAAGAGAAAGAATGACCAGCCAACCCCATTCAAGCAGGTGTGTGCATCCAGCTATGCCTTACTTCCTAACAGGATGGAAATTTGGTTAGGTTCTCTAGAAAAACATGTCAAGTAATGTGATGTGTCCTCCTAGTTTGTTGAAAGGTGATGAGTTGGCTGGAAGTGTAGGCAGTGGGGATGAGTGGTATAAGGAGAGGCTGGTTGATCTGTGTCTGAGCCCACTAATGTTTCTCAAGACAGTAATTTATGTTTAGAATAACTCTGGCTAGAGCCAAATAAATATTTTTGAATTACAGCCCCCAGAACTGTTAACTAGTATTGAGAGCTATCATGGTCAATGCATGATGCATGAGAGCTCCATGTTACCTGTTGGATCTCTGAAGTAGTAACACATCTCTTATTTGGAAATTTTTCTAAATTTGTTCAGACTAATGCATGAACATCAGGTTTTCTCTTGAGCTGTACTTCATTATCTTCAGTTCACAAAATTATGTGCATTCACATGAAAATTCAGGTGTTTTTTTTTAATGTGCTGAATACTTCCTTTATACTTCCCACCTCAGAAGAGAATTTATCTTAGGTCTTCTGTCTATCTCCAATGCTGCCTACCTCCAAAAGCCCAAGAGATTCTATGGCAGGAAAGCAGACCTTGGAATAGTGAAATTCAGACTTACTTGCGTGACTTTAAAATTCCTTCTCCTTCCTTTTATTTCTTTAATAAGAACTATTCCAGTTTTCTTGCTGAGTGATGATAAAATAATGGAACTTACCTCTTTGGATGGCACAGTGCTGCCTTTTGTCCTGTGGAATTCAGCCCCAGAGCTCTGCAAGTAAACATTGTATTTTGAAGATCTAAAAACAACTGGAAGTGAGTTCTTATATCACAAGAAAATACACAAATGCATTATCATGCAATGTTGGACAATAGTATGGGGACTGAAAGTGAAAAATACTATCTAATAGACAACTTGTCTCACAACATAAGCTAAAACAAGGGCCATTTCCGCACGAGGTTGTTATAGTGCTATGATTCCACTTTCAATATCCTATGGAATTCTGGGGTTTGCCAGGTGGCCCCTCCTGTAACTGCAAACCCCAGGATTCCATACGATGTTGAAAGTGGAATCATAGCGCTATAACAACCTCGTGCGGAAATGGCTAAGGAGTACAGCTACTATATTTCGAAGACATCTTTAAAGAGATGGAGGAAAAGAAGTAGTAAATGTGAAAGGGAGGAGAAGGAGGAAGAAAATGAAAGGTAGAGGGGAGGAAAAAATATATGTACAAGGTCCATAATTACTGATGGTTCAGTTTAGCAGCTTGAAGAGAAAGATGGTTTTAAGAAAAAATACTTCTACTTCATTCCAGTGCCATGCGATAGAAACCCACTTTTCTCACATGCTCCAGTAGTTCTCCAGCATTCAGTGGATAACACGGGATAGCAATATGCCATTCTCATGAATGTATGCATTCTCATCCAGCAAGGCCCATGACACATTACATAAGAGAAAGATGTGGTTTAGCAGAGAGATGATAACAGCATAAAATTATAGAATATTTATAGCTCCTATATCCAAAAGAGCAGTTAAAATTACTAGGAAAGAGGCCTTTGTATAAAGAATTTTACAGATGAGACTTAAAACAAGGCTTAGAACAAAGCCACAGTTTCTAATGCATAGTGGTTTTTTTATAACTAGAAATTACATAGTTAATCTTTAAAATAGGCTGAAATAAGCACCTGTTCTGTTGTAAATACATTACATTATGATGTACATTATGTATATACCATCAAAGAAGATAGTAATCATTGTGGCTTTGTGTGTACGAAGGAGTAAAGTCAGTAAGTGACATTAACACCTAAATGGTGAAGAACCATGTTGAAGAAAACAAGTTTACTTAGACAAAAAAAATGCTGTTAAGTTTCCATTGCTAAGCAGACAGTCAACTCTCATCTTGCAGTGTCTCAGGACAACAGTCAAACCAGCACTCTGTACTGGCTCTTTGCCTCTTTATATTGTTTTATAATTAGTGCTTAGATTAGGGTAAGACCTAAAATGCAGACACTTATTGCCTACTAATGATGAGCTTCTCCAGTTGTAAACCTTGACTTTTTTTGCTGTCCTTCCAGGCTGGCCACCTCCTTTAGGTACAGTGAGACTGTTACCCTGTGTTTTGGGGGGTCCCAGGAGGGGCGCCCAGATTGCCAAATAAAATACCAATTGGGGAAAATTAGCTGGAACACTGTTTGACTAGCAAGAGGCAGGGTAACTTTGCAAGGATCTTAAAACCCAATGTCTATGGCTTCAGGTCAGGGAATAGACACACAAGTTTCAAAGTAACCAAAAATAACAGTTTTATTGAAAAACAACAGAAAATAAATAACACACATGTACTAGCTAACTAGGAAAAGGGAAGCGGAGAGCGTAAGGGCAGGTAATACGACACCTGGTCTCATTGTCCTGGAAAAATGGAGAGATGGGGTTCAGAAGAAGAAAGCTCAGCGTGTCTGGCTGAGGGGAGTTTCCTTAGACAGCCAGCAAGCAAGGTAGGATAGCAGTCCAAGGTAGTCCGAAGACCGTTTGAAAGTGAGAGGTTTTTATAGGGGAGTTCATGCCTCTCAGCTATGGCAAGCCAGGTGAGAACAAAAGGAGGTTTGGCGCTGGACAAAAGATTTAGAAAGGTCCACTTTAATCTGATGAGCTTAGCCAATATGCAAATGACTTGTTTACCGGGCTGGCTCTGCTGAGAGCCGCGCAGCTATTGTGAAATGTACACGTGGAAGTTCCCTGAAGTGGGGAGCAAAGCTTAGGTTGCTGGCCTCAAAAGAGTCTGAAATGTGAAAGCAATTAGCGGCTGCACTCATGTCCGTGCTTGTCCGGAGAACTCACAAACACGTGGAGTGAGGTGACTGAGAGCAGGTCCAACTAAGGCCGAATTAGATGATATCAAAATGATATCTAGGTGCCCTCACTCCGGGTGCCATACCCGAGATTACAAGATGACTGCCTCAGGTAGTAAAGACAGGTGGGGTTCGGGAACAGCAGTGATGTCTGAGGACAGAGCTGAAGTGCTGCGGTATTCTCTTCCTGCATCCCCTAAACCATCTTGCTGTCTTCACATATTGTGGAGAACACTGTTCAATCAGCAGGTTTGATTGAACTATAATTTCAGTGCATGTGGGAATTGTGCAGCCCTTCAGATGTCACTGGACTACAAACTCCAGTATTCTTCACCATTGGCTAGGCTGGCTAGCAGTACTGGGAGTTGGAGTCCACCAACATCTATTTGGATAGTATGACTCCAGTCCTGGCTTTGGTGGGTTTCTATATGCAGAATGTATTTGTTTGTTTGCTGAATTTATATGCTGCCTTTTCTCCCAAGATGGGAAGGCAGCTTCCTAAAGGTTAAAAAAATTAAAACAATTGAATAAAAATAAAACATAAAAGCATAAAAACAATTGAAACAGTAAAAGACAGATAAAATTAAAAATGATAGATGTTTTTTTTAAAAAAACCTAATAAGTAAAAGGCCTCCAGCTCACCCATTAAATACCTGCTTAAAAAGAAATGAAAAGGGTAGGGGATGTAATTTTATCCTTCATTTCAGAGCCTATAGTGATATTTGAATCAAATCAGGTAATAGTTTGTAATAACACCAAGACTTTAAAGAATAGCAAGCACAACATTTTCACAGATACCAATTCCGAAAGATCATAAAGTACAACCTTGGGATATGCTACACTGCAGATAAAGCCCCATTTCATTTTTGAGGGTGTGTTTTTTCTCTAATAGTAAAGCCACAACATTGGTCCACAAACCATTCTGTGGTTGCCCTGACATGTGACATATAGTGCATATGTTTTTTCTGGCAGCCAAGCAGCAGCATGTCCATGAAGAATGTACATAATTCAATGTAGTGATCAAACTAATTGATTTGGAATTAGTTTATTTCAAGAGGAAGGATCAGTCTTGAACATCCACTTGTAGAGTAGCGAATTCAATGGAAGTGGAACAAAGTTGTCTCCCTTCCCACTGCAGTATCCCATGCAGCACAAAAACCTACTTCAGAAGGCTGAGAAACTCTCTGGAGCTCATACTCAGACAGTTCTGAAGATTGCAATGAGGATGGGAAATGAAAGGAGTTTTGAATGCAGATTGGATTTAGGCTAAAGCATCTGCAAATACCAGTATCACTAATGAAAAGGAGTTTGAGTATCAGGGGTACAGGAGACCTTGACTTTAAACTTTAACACAGTCAGTGGAAGTCAGAGTAGAACATATTGAGTTAAATAGGCCAGTGATTCTTATCCTGGGTTCTGGGGATCCCCAGAGGTCTGCAAATACCCTCATACAAATACCCACAAAAGTCTGCTTAGGCCATGTCCTTCGCACAATGGAGTAGCAAACAGGAACCAAGGCAAAATGAAGCTGGCTGGCTGGGCCTGTGTGTTGCCTGTCATATGGCGCCATGACTGTGGGGAAGAGGTAGACTCAGCAGCTGAGTGACAGTGGAGCTGATGGTCAGCCAGCCAGCATTTGCCCTTCTTCTCCCTCTGCTCCTTTTCAGCAGAGAGCAGTCATGAGTACAATCAGAAACACTCAAACAACCCCTCCATTTTTAATTTTAATAAATATTTAATTTGATTGATTGATTGATTGATTGATTGATTGATTGCCTTCTTCACCAGAAGGAGAGGAGACTGAGATGGCACAGGGAGGAACAGAGGGAGGGGAGAAAAGGTAAAAGGGGTGATTGAAGATAAAAGACCCCAAGGGTGCCTCCTCATTTCCCCTCACAAGTGCATATCCTTTTGCTTGAATTGAGTGGCAGATTATTTTGCCAATGGTGATTCCTTGCTACAAGTTTCAGTGTCTTGCCAGGGGTTGATACCTTCCATAGTAGCACCCTCCACTTCTCATTTGGCCCCACCTCACATGGGATCCTTGATGCAGTGTGGTGGTGGTCAACTCTGAAAATGGATAGCAATGCTTAATGCATTTAATTTCCCACTGATCTCACATTTTCTCTCATCAGATCATGTTGTTGCAGTTAATGTTTTGTTGTTGTGTTGCTACTGTTATTTTTATTTCTTCCCCACTTTTTTCCCAGGTTGGCACTCAAAGCAGCTTTGAGAAGACATAGTTAAAACCCATAGAATACAAAAGGTAAAACATAATGAAACAATCAAAAAGAATTACAACAATGTTAAAATACATAGTTTAAAACTCAAACATTCATCAACAGCACAGTATCCAGCACATTCTGTCAGACAGGCCCAGCTTGATAGGCTCATAGTTCTGGATAACATTTGATGCTTATGATAACGTGGATTATTATCCACCAAAATTTGTGCCACAATCAATGTGTTAATCTTTCAGGTGCACAAAATTCTTTGCTGTTTTCCACAATATCACTGATGCTTAACACCAGATGAAGAACATAGTTTAAATCACTTTAGGGCTTAAAGGCACTTTAAGAGCCATTGCTAGGTTATAGTTAATGGCGTTTTTCAAATTCCATGCAGAGATATAATCATCTTATAATATTGCACTCCAAAACAAGAACTTCCTGTCTTACCCTTATCTCTTTGCTCTTAAATCTTCTTAGATATGCATATTCACGTACAGAAAAATACATCTACATATTAATATTTTTGTATAAATAGCTGCATTTCTTTAGCTGAAATTAATGCCAGTGGCCTTTTCATGTATAAAACAGTCACAGCATGCATCATTTATAAAGCCTTGCACATACTTCATACATATTTGGAGAAAATGCCTTCTGTTTACCCCAGAAGACAAATAATTTGGCAGCAGTCAATAGTAATGCCATGTTGCTCACTCTGGTTGTTTGTTTTCATCATCTGGATGCACACTTTCAACAATGAACAGGCAATATGGGTGAGCAAAGGAAGAAAAGGTGTTTTGTTTCACCATGTCTTTTAAAAGTCTCATTTGGTTTCTTTTCCCTGTTTTTCAGAATTGCATGGCTGTCTAAACAAACTGTGTTCTGGGGTCCATAACATTCAGATTTGACCCTTTCCCACTACTTGGAACCCTTCCATGACCTGTACAAATCTTTCCATGATTGGGGGGCCCTTTCACCCTACATGTTGATAGCACTTTAAATGTAGTGGTTCCAATCTATGGAATCAAGGGATTTGCAGCTTACAGAGGAGAATTTGGAATCATCAGCTAGACAGTTCCATCAGACTACAAACCCCAGGATTCCATAGAATTTGACTATGGCAGTTAAAGGAGAATCAGATTGCCATAACTGTGTAGAGTTATGAACCCATTAGGGTTCTACAATCATATACAATAATCTCTCTGTCCCACCAGCTTCCCAGGCTCTTTTGGCGGGAAAAAGGGCCTTTCTGGTGGCTGCTGTCAGACTTTGGAACTCCTTACCTTGTGAAGCCAGGATGCTATTCTCCTTCCATCACCAAGTCAAAACTTTTTTATGCCATTAGGCTTTTACAAACAGTCTAGGGCTGGGCTTTTAATGTTGTGCAGTTCTGTTTGTAAAGGTTGTATATAGTCTTTTAATGAATTTTAATACTTTAATGCCTAATGTTTTAACTTTTAACTTTATAAATTGTTTAATTCCTTTTTAAATCTAATATTTATACTTCTATTAATGTTTTTGAGAGCCAGTGGGTTGTAGTGGTTTGATCATTGGACAACAACCTTGGAAACCAGGGTTAGATTCCCCACTTGGGCATAGAAACCTACGGGATGACCTTCGGTATGTCACACTCTCTCAGCCCCATAATACCCTGTGATAAATTCACCTTGGGGTCACCATAAGTCAGAAACAACTTGAAGGCACACCACTACCACCACCATCACAACAGTTTGTGTTTTAAATATGCTGTTAACCCATCTTGAGTTCCTTTATTAGGAGAAAGACAAGGTATCAAAAATGAAGTCACAACAACAACACAGAGAAAGGGATACTGTGCAGATTTCTCAAAGTGAAGTTTGCCATTTGGTCAACTTCTATGTGCTCTTGTCCTCTTTGTATGCCCTTTTTGCAATCTATACAGTGAGTTTTAGGCAATGCATCCATGTGCACAGCAATTGGAAAATGATCAGATTAGTGACTGAAAATTTTTTTCTTTTTTTTTTTTTTCATTTTGTCATATTTTCTGATTTTTAAATTACAAAAATGAATGGGGGCAGATCACAGGCTCACCCACAAGCATTTCTTCCCTAGGTCAAAGAAACAGACTTCCGTCTAAAACTAGAGAGCTGTGGACAGTCACACAGAGACCACTAAGCCAGATAAATCAATAAAATAACTTGATACAGGCAGAAATAGGACAGTCCCATTGCATTTGTGTCCGACTTGCTGGCTTCTCATAAACTGTAGAAATTTATTACTGGGCTAGATAGACCTTTGGATTTTTCAAGATTTATAGATTGATTGATTACACTTTTGAACTGCCCACTAGCCAAGTGCTACAGTGTGGTAGGCAGCTTCCTAAAAGAATAAAATATAACAATAAAAGCTTAAAATAATTATTAAGCTAGCAGAATATAAGATAAAACTGGCTGCAGAAAATATAACTTTTAAGTTTATAAAATGAGATTAAAACATGCAAGTTTAGCAGCACTAAAATATTGCTGGGAGAATTTTAAAATCTGGGTGAATTACAGGCTCTTCAGCTGATATAGAAAATGCTAAAATGTAGTTGTCAGGAAAAAAACTTTGGGGACAGAACTGTCTCTCCCTTTTATAAATAGTACTGTCTCCCTTTTTCTTCCTGGGCATAAAAACCTGCAGGAAAAATAATCCACTTCTATAATTTTCTGAAGGTGGAATGAGCTAGAATTAACTGCTGGAGTAAAGGCCTTAAACCAGACAGTTTTAGGTTTGCAACAGTTGGCCATACATAATACAGAGATTGCAACTGAACAGAAGCTTCTACAGTTTGGGAAACAGGGCTGATATGAATCCTCAATCTGAAAAGATCCAGGCATCATTTTTGTGGTCCCTGGGTTGCCATCTTCCCTTCCTCAAATCCATGAATCTAATTTGCATATCATGCAAATTATTCCTATTCCAAATTATTCATATTATGCAAATTACTCCCACCATGTTTCAAACTTCATACAACTTTTTACAGTTACAGCTGATCCAAAAGAACCAGCATGGAATAATATTTAAAATGCTTGAGTTGGTACAGGGAGACCCAAGTTCAAATTTGGGCTCAGTTATGTAATTAACCATGTGTCGATGGACCACCATTAGCTCCCAACAAACTAACCTTATGAGATTGCTATGTCTCCTACTCCCTTCCTTGTCTCAGCTAGCACTCTTACTGTGTAACTCTTCCTGCTTTCACTCCACCATTCTTACTACTTGGTGTCACTTCCCTCACACCTGAAATAAAAGGGTAGACTTGTTTCTTGCAAAACAATTTGAAAGAAGATTTGCCTGACATTGGCTTCTACAAAGGCTAGATACTTTTTGTTTCAAAATAAATTACATTTAAATTAAAAATGGAAACTGGGCTAAATGATGGTCCACACATGCATGAGTGGCATGCCTAGAATCTGGGTAAAACCTGGCTGAGTAATATGACAACCCTACTATCAAATGCCTCTTTTAAAATAAATTATTGTTCATTAACTACTTAATCAAATGTTTCTGTGATGTTTTTAATTGCATTGCATGGCATGAATAGAAATGCACATCTATGAGCAATGTGTTATAATTAGCTGTATAACAATATAGTTTTTAAAAATCTGCTTTCTCAACATGTTCACTGTCAGTCTTATTGTTTTTCCTCCTCCAACTAGATATGATTTTTCTCTCATATGTGAAGTATGGATGATTGTATTCCAGTCTGTTATACCTTTTTCACATTCTCACAGAGAGTTTGCCAGAGGCAAAAAAGAAGTTTTCTCTTTTTAATAAGTCACTTATATTACAAAACCAAAGCAAGTATTAAATCCATTTTGAAGCAATATTTAGCCATCACACCAAAGCCATGAAAGTGAGGAAATGAGTTAAAGTTGAGACTGTAGCTTGAATTCATGGTGAAAGAACATAAACATCAGATGCTTGCAGGGAGTAGTGGGTGGAACGGATGTCAAGAATTAAGATTATATACACTGTTATACAAGTATTGCTATGTTGGTACTAGAAGATGATGTGCTGATCTGTGTAAAAAGGGGGAGGGGAATATACAAAATATTTTAATGAAACACATAATTAAAAATGCATTTCCCAATAAATATGGAAGGGCAAAAGATGTGTACCTGAATTCAAGAGAAAGTTACTTCCGGTACATGTATCACAGTATTACAGGAGGCTCATTCTGTCCCAATTTGTAAGCATTAGCAGTAGTGTTGGAGTATTACAATAAAAGCCATGGCGCAAGATGATAGTCCTGGGATCTTACTACATCCAAGTCAGTTTTCCAAAGCAGAACCAGTGATTACATCACAGTGGTGAGGAAGGACTGGCTTGCTTGGTTATAGTTGATGACCAATTGGGCTGCTAAGCAGCAGTCTTACCCACATTTTCTCAAACCAAAGTGACATCTGCTTCTTCCACTGACTACCGATCTCATCCCTAATATGAGGGAATCAGTCTAGTGTGTGTATCATCCTACTGCCCTGAACGCAGCAAATTGTTTCTGATTTCTGAAGCTCAGAAGGGTCAGATGAGGTTAAATACCTGAATAGGAGCACTATGTGTTTGTATCTTTGAAGGAAGGAAAATAACTGCTCAAGTACCTTGGGTAATAATGAGGAGTTCATAAATAGTAACAGACCTTAGAAGCTACCCATTGTCTAGGGTGGGCCACTGGCCTCCTCAGAGATAGGTGAGGTCTTTCACTTCTAGGCCAGGCCTTGCATCTCAGAGGTCAATCTCTCACTTCATGCTGGGCTTTGGAGTCATTTTGAAGCAGCAGAAGTGTCCTGTGTTGCTTCCAAATGTTTCTAAATCCAATTATGAAGTGAAAGGTCAGAGCCTCCCTTCTTCTGAATCCTCAGGACATACCAAAGAAACTAAGAAAGGGCTAGTGTCTAGGGATAAAATGAGAGCCTTTTCTCATCCACAGATTCTCTGCAATCTGCAGAAAGATCAGAGAAGAAGAGAGGTTTGTCATTTCATGATGGGCCACTATGGGCAAATGATCATCAGAAGAGATTTCTGGCCACTGTCAATTGTATTTGTGGATTCTTGCCAGCAGTGAAGATTGTTTTAACATATTATGTTGCCTGAAGAAGAGCAGAAAAAAATCTGCCTTTACCCAAACCAAACATAGACACACATAGTATACAAAGCTTGAGCTACCTTGGCACCTGAGGGATAAAATTCTGCTCCTCTGGCTGCCTTTTCCTGACGCTCAGAATCAGCTGCTTGAGCAGGCTACCTCATTCTGCGTAATGGCTGGGTCAGCCCTAAGCCCTGCCATAGACTTCTGAGCTGTGTGTCAAATGCGTTTAAGACATTTGAGAAACTCTTCTGCTGAACTTTCATACTGGCTAATAAAAATAAAACCTTGACACACTAAACAATAGACTGTGTCAAAAGGGAGAGACATGAAACTCTGTAAACTAGAAATCCTCAATTAATACAAAAAGGTCTTTATTTGGCACAGAAACAATAACAGAGAGTTCCTTTTGGCAAGGGAATACCAAAGGAAAGGTGCCACAGCTGAAAATACTATTCTGGTTCAGGTTCACTGTCTTCTAGTATGGGAAATAAGATTTCAGGGCCCATTACATCTTGCCATGCTTGTGTTTGAAGGAACCTCAAATTGAGAATAAGCATCTTTGATCCAGTAATCTAGCCATCTAAGTAATAAGTTCTTAAATATAAAGTGCACTTTACACACACACACACACACACACACACATATATATATGTATATAAACTGCAAAAATGTAACAGAAAAAGAAGATGAAATAATATGTTTTCTTGAATTCTGCACACAGGAACTTAATGTAGCTAAAAAAAAGTGTTTTTCAGTAAAAGAACATGCCAAGAACAACAGATGCATATGACTTGAGCCACTATCAAGTACATTGTTGGGATGAATTCCATCTGGGGTGTATTTTTCAATATCATACCATAAGAATTTAGTTCTAGTTTAATAGTTCTGCAGGCTCCAAAAACCACCTGTCAACAAGTCAATTCCAGACTTAGATAATAACAGGTGAGCAGATTGCATACAGCAGCAGTTACCATAAATGTATTATACAATCATGTTGTCCAACAGATACTCTGTTTGGAAGTCCAGCTTTGGATCGTTCTGAAGACCTTAGAGGGAAATAGTATCTTCATACCAACAAACTGATATGTGTGTGTGTGTACATGTGTCAACCAATCTCAGACCAGTTATTTTATGAACAGCTAATTTTGTATCTGTTTGTTTACGTTATATGGTGGCTTTCTCCCAGAGTGGGGCCCAAAGTGGGTCACAAAAAGAATCCCGGCCAACCTCCAGCCCTCTCCAATATAAGACCAATAACTAACATTGGGGCCTAGACTACAGTCATTTGCACAGCTATCTGAGGCCCATCACCAAAGCGAACACACATAGGAACAGGCATTACCTACTGACTTTGCTCATGTCTTACATTAAGTAATTTGTGGCTAAAGTTACCCTGAAAATGGAAAAGCTTTGCTACTGACAGTTTATGCCTAATGCCCATTTTTCTGCTCATTTTTTTCACTTACAAATTACTGAGGGCTGTTAGCTAGGAAAGATATTGAATGAAGCTTGTTAAATAGACTAATGTGTGTCACAGATGAATTTAACTCATGGCTAACTTTTTTAGCCCATGTAACTACAGTGTCATGCTAGAACTAATGTTGTCCGTGTCAGTTTATACGGTATAGTACAAGTCATAGGCCCTTTGCACACGTGTATATAAAACGGAGCAATGCGACCTCTAATGGAGGTCTTCCACACCTTGTGGTGCGTTTGATCGCATTAATTTTTTCGTTTCCACACGTCAATCCGCATACGCACGGTCCGAACTGGCGTTAGTGCGCACTTTTTGAAAACCTTGAAAAATGTGGGTTTTTTTCCGAGATGTGGGTTAGTGCGCACCTGCGGGCATGGAAGCGCAGATGCGCACTTATTCGCCCATGGGAGCAACGGAGGGCGGGACGTGGGCGTGACCAGCTTCAGTGGTTGGCCCCGCCCCACAAAAGAGCTGACGGCGCCATCTTGTTTTCCTCAGTAAGCGGTGAAGAACAGGAAAAAAGAGGGAGGATTCTAGGTACGTGGGTTCTTTCACCTATTTATATTTATTTATCATTTTAAAACATTCAAGGAACGTGCACATGGGCCTCTTGGCGGTGCGGGGCTGCGGGTATGGGATGGGGCGCCCCTGGCTTCTGGGTGGGCCGCCTTGGGATATGTGATGTCAAATCTCCTCTCCCCTGAGGAAATCGGGCCTACAAACCCCAGGAGCAGTCTCCAGCTGTGGAAGCCGGGGGGCCACGCAAGGGGCAAGGGGGAGCCCTTCCCTGGCCAGAATTGAGGTGAAATGAAAGCATGGGCGACGTGGGGCTGTCCAGGGGTCCCATGGTCAGTATCCCATTCCGCTTACTATTCAAACACTAAATTTAAAAAAAAGTTTGGGGCGTTTTGGCTATGGAATAGTGCTCTGGGGCTCTCATGCCGGATACCCTGGTATGACTTGAGCGTGGAAGCAACTGGGGCAGGTGCGCAGCGGGGGCCAAAAATGTGTGCGGTTGGGGGTGGGGGGTGCTGCTGCCCCAGTTTTTAAAAGGGAGCTCGCCACGCGCTGTGGCGAGCAAGCTGCGAGGACGAGTAGAAGGGGGAACACATTTTAATGTTGCCTCTCCCAGGCTCCATGTGGACACCTGCTGGACACCTCGAGAGAAAGTTGGGGAAAGATCCCTGCAACCGTGTCCCCGCAGGGGCTTGGAGGAAGCTGCAACCGGCCTCAAGGTTTCTCAAGTCACCTGCAGAAGGGTGGGGAGGGGCGGGGGGCCTACGGGGACAGCAGCAGCCAAAGGGGCCCCTTCCCTTTCCAGGCTCTATGTGGACACCTGCTGGACACCTTGAGAGAAGGTTGGGGAAAAAGAACCTCGACCGCGTCCCCGCAGGGGCTTGTAGGAAGCCGCAACCGTCCTCAGGGTTTCTCAAGTCACCTGCAGAAGGGTGGGGAGGGGCGGGGGGCCTGCGGGACAGCAGCAACCAAAGGGGCCCCTTCCCTTTCCAGGCTCTATGTGGACACCTGCTGGACACCTTGAGAGAAGGTTGGGGAAAAAAATTCTCGACCGCGTCCCCGCAGGGGCTTGGAGGAAGCCGCAACCGTCCTCAGGGTTTCTCAAGTCACCTGCAGAAGGGTGGGGAGGGGCGGGGGGCCTCCGGGGACAGCAGCGACCAAAGGGGCCCATTCCCTTTCCAGGCTCTATGTGGACACCTGCTGGACACCTTGAGAGAAGGTTGGGGAAAAAGAACCTCGACCGCGTCCCCCGCAGGGGCCTGGAGAGAGCAACCGGCCTCAGGGTTTCTCAAGTCACCTGCAGAAGGGTGGGGAGGGGCGGGGGGCCTATGGGGACAGCAGCGACCAAAGGGGCCCCTTCCCTTTCCAGGCTCTATGTGGACACCTGCTGGACACCTTGAGAGAAGGTTGGGGAAAAAGAACCTCGACCGCGTCCCCGCAGGGGCTTGTAGGAAGCCGCAACCGTCCTCAGGGTTTCTCAAGTCACCTGCAGAAGGGGTTGGGGCGGGGAGGGGCGGGGGGCCTACGGGGACAGCAGCGACCAAAGGGGCCCCTTCCCTTTCCAGGCTCTATGTGGACACCTGCTGGACACCTTGAGAGAAGGTTGGGGAAAAAAATCGACCGCGTCCCCACAGGGGCTTGGAGGAAGCCGCAACCGTCCTCGGGTTTCTCAAGTCACCTGCAGAAGGGTGGGGAGGGGCGGGGGGCCTACGGGGACAGCAGCGACCAAAGGGGCCCATTCCCTTTCCAGGCTCTATGTGGACACCTGCTGGACACCTTGAGAGAAGGTTGGGGAACAAGAACCTCAACCGCGTCCCCGCAGGGGCTTGGAGGGAGCCGCAACCGGCCTCGAGGTTTCTCAAGTCACCTGCAGAAGGGTAGGGAAAGGCCTATATGGGGACAGCAGCGACTAAAGGGGCCCTTTCCCCTTCCAGGCGCTGCGTGCACACCTGCTGGACACCTTGAGAGAAGGTTGAGAAGAAGAACCTCAACCGCGTCCCCGCAGGGGCCTGGAGGGAGCTGCAACCGGCCTCAAGGTTTCTCAAGGGGCCCCCTCCTTGCAAGTGCTGCATGGGCACCGTCTGGACACATTGCGAGAAAGTTGGGGAGAGGAAACCTCGACCACGTCTCCAAGTGGGCCTTAGAAGAGGCTGCAACCGGCCTCAAGGTTCCCCAGTCTCCTGCAGAGGGGCGGGGAGGGGCGGGGGGCCTGTGGAGACAGCAGCGACCAAAGGGGCCCCTCCCCTTTTCCAGGCGCTGCGTGGACACCTGCTGGACACCTTGAGAGAAGGTTGGAGAAAAAGAACCTCAACCGCGTCCCCGCAGGGGCTTGGAGGGAGCCGCTACCGGCCTCAAGGTTTCTCAAGGGGCCCTCTCTCTTGCCAGGCGCCGCGTGCCCACCTGCTGGACACCTTGAGAGAAGGTTGGGGAACAAGAACCTCAACCGCGTCCCCGCAGGGGCTTGGAGGGAGCTGCAACCGGCCTCGAGGTTTCTCAAGTCACCTGCAGAAGGGTGGGGAGGGGCGGGGGCCTATGGGGACAGCAGCGACTAAAGGGGCCCTCTCTCTGCCAGGCGCTGCGTGCACACCTGCTGAACCTCAACCGCGTCTCCGGGGGGGCCCAGGGAGCTTGAACCGGTCTCAAGGGACACCTTGGGAGATGGTTGTGGGGCCCGTGGGAACCGCGGAAGCCAAAGGGGCCCTCTCTTTGCAGGCTTTGAGGCCGCAGCCGCCCTCGATGCTTCTCCAGTCTGCTGTGGAGGGGTCTTCCTTTTCCAACGCTTCCAGTGGCTCGCCGCCAAACAGTGCTGTGGTCCTAACGTTGAGGGTCATCGTGCAGAGGTACCGGCTGGCCTCTTCGCCCCCAAGCGCGAGGTGGGCATAACTAACGAACCTCCTCGCCGTCCGGCTTTTCAAAAGGGGGGTGGCGCGGGGTGAAAAAAAGGCTGACGCAAGCCTTGAAATATAAACATGAACTTTAATAAACATTTAAAAAATTCAAAAGAACTATTTGTGAAAACTTTAACGCCCACTCTGGGTCTGGTGCAGTTGCGACCGCGCTGCTCTAATGCTTCTTCTTAAGTTGGCGTAGTGCCCCTCGATCGTCCGCGTCAGCTCGGTCATGGACCTTTGTGTCGCCTCATCTGCAGGGAAAGAAAGGTCAATCCATGAATTCTTGGCCCACAAATACAGAAAGCGAAGCGCTGCGTCTGTTAACTCCTGCCTGCTAGCTACCATACGTACAGAATTGCTTTGCCTGGTCCTCCACCTCGCGCAGAGTTGCCAGCGCTGCACGCACGGCGACGGGTGCCGCTGGCGTTGAGGCCCTATTGAGATTTTGAGGAGGAAGGACAACTGCACACGTGCCGTGCACTACCTTCTTTTCTATTTACCCATGAATTGTGTGGTTTCTCACCAGGCGTGGATGGTCCTGGCATCTCCTCCAGGGCCCCCTCCTCCTGGACTCCGCCGCTTTCCATGGCGTGGCCTGCCAATAGAGGACAAGGGATGCTGCTGTGTTATCCGAACCCCACCGGAAGAGCATCGGAGTGATGGGGCCGCGATTGTTGCTCACCTTCCTCCGCCACCACCTCAACTTCCTCCACGACAATCTCAAGCCTTTCCTGGCTTGAGGAGGAAGGGTCTTCCCGCTCCGCCCTTCCGCGGACCTTCCGGGCTGGAACCTGGGGCAGATGGCGGCGGGCTGTCCTGTTGTGCTGAAGAGTGCGACAGAAGGAGCAAAATGAATTTTCCCGGGCAAAATAAGGGCTGATTTTGAGGTGGCAATGCAAACTTCTCTCCTTGCTCTCCACCACAGCTTCCCAGACTTTGCATTGGTTTGCACACAAACCCTGGGCTGCACGAGTATCGGAGGAGCCAAATCAAAAAAGTTTGTTCAATCTTTGTCTGCCATGTGAAATTCTTACCTTCTCCTTCTGTGGATGTGGCCACCACCACATCCTCCTGGTGCTGCTCCCTCGCCCCACGCTTCGCCTTCCTGTGGTTGCAGAGAAACCAGACAATGTGCGCGGACCAGAGGAGTAAGAGACCCTAGCCCCACAGCATCGGGGTGAACTCAGCCATGGTTCAGCGATTGAGGTCCCTGACAGGGACGTGGGGGGGGGAAGCTGGTACTTACGGTGCCTTCTCGATTATCGGTCGTGCCAAGAAGGACGCCCCGCATGGATCTGCGAGGCGAAACATCGTTGCGAAATACAGTGGCTTGGCAGCGTGAGGGGGATGGGTTAAAAACCGCCTTCATGGCGTCGTAGAATGCCGCCCTTACCACCTTGAATTTTGAATTGACCTGGGCGGCGGTCCTCTGCATACCCGCCCCTGGTCAGTCTGTGCGCAATGGCCTCGTAGAACTCCCTGTTGGGAGCGTTGGTGCTCCGCATGAGCACATTGAGGCCACCGCACCAGCGGACAAGGGATAGCATTTCCCTTGTCTCAAAGTCACTCCACACTACTCCCTCCCTCTCCATTCCACACGCACACCCACGCGCACAGCACACCACACCTCACCACAGCACAACACACCTGCAGCACACTCTCTGTCACACACAACACCCTGACACACCTGGAAGACACACCTGGAAGACACACCCAGACACACCAACAAGTCACACCCAGCTCACCACTCTCAAACACACTCAAACCAAACACACCCACAAACCACACCCAGCTCACCAAACTCCAAGACACACAACCCCAACACACCCACAGGACACTCCAAGCACACCCAAACACACCTGAGACACAGCCAGCAAAGAAAGCCCAAGCACACCAGCAACACACACCCAACACACCAGAAAACCACCAAGAGGGGGAAAAGGGGAAGTAGGAAGACAGGAGAAAGGAGAGGGGAAAAGGGAGGCTGAGGGAGGCAGGAAGAAGAAGGATACAGACAAGGGAAGAGAATGGCAAAGTTAGAAAGATAGCAATATAATTGTAGGGGAAGAGCAGAATTTGAACAAACACTCACCAGCACAGCAAAGCAAACACCCTCCTCTCCTAACTCTCTAAACCCACGAAATGGCTGCAGTTCCCCTGCCCTCCAATGGGGGTTTCACAGCGCTACTGCGCATGTGCGATCGCGCGATCAAATGGAGACACCCATTTCCTGCCTGGAGGCAGCCATTTTGAGCGGGGGAAACGCGGTCTGAAGGCTCTGTCCGCTTCCAAAGGTGTTTCTTTCCAAAAATAAAGCATGGAAAGCCAGTTATCCAGCCCGCAAGACCCTGGCAGCTGTGAGGGGGAAGGGTTCGAATTTAGAAGAAAGAAAAGCCGCGGAAGAGGCCAAGCATGGCGTCCTCGGAGGTGAGAGACCTCCTAGATGTTTGGGGGGAACAACAGTTCCAGGCAGACCTCAAGGACAGTTACAGGAATATCGAGATATTCGAGGACATAGCCAGGGAACTGGCAAAGAGGGGTCACAAAAGAACTGCGGAAGAATGCAGAACCAAAACAAAGAGGCTCCGGTTGTTGTACCGCAGCGCCGTAGCTGCGAACAAGGCAGTGGCAAACTCCAGGGTCATCTGCCCCCGCTTGAGGAGGGTTTTCAAGAATTTTGGGGGGATGCGAGTGCCAACCCCCCTAGACTCGTGGCCAGCCTTCAGATCGCCGAGGAAGAGCATCCACAGTGTGCGGCCCAGGCATCCAATGGTATGCATGATTTTGCACAAACTGCTTTTCCTTTCCCCAAAAAGTTGAAGCCCTCCACAAACCGTTTTCTCCCTGTCTTTCCGCAGAGGATGACATGGTGTTGAGCGAGGACATGTTTGAGGGAAATGAGAATAATTCCTCAGGAGAGGATCCCCTTGGTAAGTTGGGGGCAATTTTTGAAACGACAGGTAACATGCGTTTGGTTTTCCTCTTCAGCAGACACTCCCCATATTCATGTCTACCGCACCCTGTTTTTCCCCCGGCATAGCAGGTTGAAGCCACCAGAAATGCAACCTCCCCAGCCTGTTCATCCCTGCAAATTGCAGTTTTTCAAAAGCAGTGTGCCAAATGAATGAAGAGGCCATGTGCTCCTGGCAGGGTGCCTATTTCTGGTTTTTGGTGAAAACTTCTGTCAGCATGTTGATCGCGCACACACTCCCATAAGCACCTACAGAAACACAGGGACACGCGAACACAGGACCATAAACCTTCTTTTGGCGGTCCCCAGCTCTCTTTTCCTCGTTTTGTTTGGGCGCACCGCGTCTATTGGGACATGGGAAAGACCCAGTGTGACACGACGCAGAGGACCACACCGTTTATGTAACAGGGGATGTCAGGGAATGAGCAAGAGTGGTCAAAAAGCAAACCTGTCATCCCCCTCTTCACCTTCTAGGGACCGAGGATAGGCCCGTGTCTCCGGTGGAGACTTGCACCCAGAGCGTGGCATCCAGTGCCACCACTGGCCGGGGAGAGAGCAGCATCCAATCTGGCGTATCCCCAGGTAAAACCACAGCATGATGGCAGAAAGCATGCAACCCGTCAACCATGTTTGGTGCACACACTTACCTCTTTTGAACAATGTAAATGTCGATTGCCTAAGCAACACTTCCTCAGATTCTTAAACTTCCCACAATTGCTCACATGTTGCGCTTTAACAATTTCCAGGCCTCCCAGAGGATGCAGGCAATGGTACCCCCGGCACCCCCACGCACTCTTCAATCGCCGTGATATCTCCACGGTCCAGGCTCCGGATGTCGCGGTTCAGGGACAGAAGCACCAGCCGCAGCGACACCTTCACCGCCGCCGTAGCGACCATGGATTTCATTGGAGATCAACAGCGGCTCAACGGGGGATCAGCGCGCAAGGGAGTACGAGCGTGACACTGGCACAGCTGCGCAGGAGCGGCAGCAAATAATCTCACTGCTCAATGTATGCGCTGACGCAATGCAGAGGATTGCGGCTGTAGCTGAAAGGCGTGGGACAGCCGCATGCACTTGTGGGAGGACCCGCGAGGATGCAGCTCCCACATTGCCCAAGAAGAGGGAAGCCAGGGCATTGCCCCGCCAGCCACCCCAACATCTTTGGACAGCCAAACCCAGTCGCGCAAAGTTACACGCCGCAAGAAACCCCGTGATCCTTACAGCCCCTGAAAAATTTCAGGTGGTAGTTCAATGGCCCACCCACCAAGTCTGTTTTGCGCTTACAGTTTGAGGGTTGTTTTGTAATCCCACAGTTCTCAAAGTTCTAGTATCACATTGTTAGTACTGTTGTTGCACCGTTTTTAAAACCCCAACAAACATGTTGAAGCAATGTTCGGGTCCAAAGATTTATTGGTCAAACAACAATGTGAGGGAGAAGTAACGATGTGTTTTTCGCCATGGTATGGTGCCATGGGAATCCGAGCAAATAACAAAACAGGCAACACTACAACACAGACCCCGAGAGACCCAACGCGACCAGCCCAGAAACATAAATGTGGCTGGCCACAACATGCAGAGGTCACTATTCGCAATCGCTAGCAATGAGGTTAGCGATGGCGCTCCTCACCCTTTCCCCTTCTTGATCTGCCTTGTGGACGCCTAGGGGACGGAAGTCCTCGTTGCAAGGCGGAAGGGTTATCGGCGGTGGGGGCTCAATTTCAGGGTGTAGCACATGACCCTTCGACTCGCAGATGTTGTGCAAAACAACACACGCCGCGATGACTGGAAGGTAGTTGGCCTCCTTAACAGTCAGTGGGGCAGAAGGCAACCCAAACGCGCCTTCAGCCTTCCAAACGCCCTCTCCACCACATTTCTGCACCTGTTGAAGACTCGGTTGTATGCAGCCTTCTGCAGGTCCAGCTGTCCACTGTAAGGCTTCATTAGCCAGCGGCAAAGGGGGTAGGCCGCATTCACCCAGAATCAGTGGGCCAACCTCCACACCCCCAATGGTGATGGTCGGGTTCTCTGGAACAAATCTTCCCGCCTCCATGGCGTGCCAAAGGGAAGAGTTGCGGAACACAACGCGTCATGCGTTCTCCCCGTGTACCCAGGACAATGTCCACAAATCTCCCAGAATGATCCACCGTGCCCTGGAGTAGTATGGAGAACGCACTTTTCCGGTTTATGAATTCCTCTCCTCTACCCTTTGGAGGCCGCACAGGAATGTGCGTGCCATCCACTGCCCAATGCACTGAGGAAACCCCCATCTGGTGGAAACCATCCATGATCTGAAAGAGAAGAAAACATATAAGAAGCCTTAAATTTTCAAAGGATGCAAACGCGCAAGCAAATGGGGAAATTGCAAGCCAATAAAGGACATGATGTCCAATGCGCGATGCTTCCTGGAGGCATGAGAGAGGTTCCCAGGTACGTTAGTACGTTCACGCCAGAAATGGGGCGAGCGCCGAGTGCTAGCGAGGGCACATCACAATTCCTGCTTTTTTCATTTTCCAGATAGTCCCCAGTAGAAACCTGTTGCATTTTTCCCACCCAAGACGGGGCTAAACGCTTTTTCCCCTGCTGCCGAGACCAGGACATGGTGCTATGGACTAGATATTTGGAAGGTCTAATTCTTTCCTGGCGGAAGATGATAGGGGTAGCTTAGGCATGGCCGGCCAGGGCACACATGGTGCTCCTGGGGCCGCACGGAACTGAGCGCAGAGCTTTTGGTGCAGTGTGGGAGAGGGGAATTGGTTCTCCAGGTACTCACCCTCCGATAGTCTCCCAGGCACACAGTGGATGGCAGAAGCACCTGCTCCATGGCTAGGCAAACCTCAATCACCACGGCCACTGTGGAGATCCCAAGACCGAACGTGTTGGCCGTCTTACGATACAGCAGGGGGGATGTCAGCCACCATACCGTGATGGCTACTCTCTCCTCCACGGAGATGGGTTGGCGCATCTCCGTGCTGCTCCTCTGCAGGTGTGGACGCAGATGGTCTGCGATCTCAAACAGCGTGGCCTTTGTCATACGGAAGTGGTACAACCACTGCTCCTCTTCCCACTTCGCCAGAACCTCTCGGTCCACCAGGTCCGGCTCATCCTGTCCCTGACCATCTCCTGGGCCGTGGGACTCGGCGCAAGGGACCTCTCATCAGGGCCAAATAATCGACGAAATCGCCCTCGTGGTCCCGGTAGAGCCTCTCCCTCCTTGCTCTGTCACGGGCCCACTGCCTCTGCATGGTATCCACCACTATGCCCAGGACAGTCACGAGGGGCGCAAGAGCACTGAACACACTCTCCATCACCTCACCCTCCATGGTCAAACTCTCAGCGGAAACCGGCAACAAAATGGCTAGGAATCACGCTCACGAGCAGGAAAACACCTCTTCTAGCCTAGATATGGCGACGAAGAAGGAGGCGGGAAACTCTGTGGGAGGACCGAAGGGCTGTTGCGTGCGTGCGTACGTACACTCGCACGCACGCACGTGCGCAGTGACGTACGGGCCCATTTTTAAAAAAAAAATCCCGGCCAATCACCGCGAATGGGCGTGCTTAGGAAACGAGCGGGGACGAAATGCGAATACAGTGTGGATCTTCAGACACACGCTAGTGCGGAACACGCTAGAGCCGTGTGGAACGTTAAAAAATATAATGCGCCTTTGCGCAGATACAAATAAAAACCGGCCAGAGAACCGTCGCTGCGCGACTTCGCGACCACGTGTGGAAAAGGCCATAGAAATATGATGTTCTTTAAGAAATAAAAATAGTATGATTCCCCTTCCCCCCCAACACACACTCACAAAGAAGCATCCCGTGCAGTTCCTTTAACATCCAATGTTATTTGATTTCTGTATGATACTCTGGTCTGGAATGTCATTGCTTCATTTTGCATAAGCTATAATTTCTCGGTCATCTTTCCGGGTAGTCCTGTTTAAAATGCATTACATTAGTCTGATCAGGAATGTACAAGTACATGAACTATTGTGGTGATGTTATTGTATTGTATATTTAAACGCTTTCCACATTTCATAGATTTGGCCATGAAAACTATTATGGATACTAGGGAGAAAGAAAGAGAGTTTGGCTAAATATATTGTAAACAAAGTTGATTTATACAGTCAAATGGAGAGTATTCAGACATGCAGTCTCTACCCAAATCCTAATTGGCACAGCCCCCAAAGAGCTATATCATTTGATTATTCTGTGTGTAAATTGCCTCTCTCAATAACAGTGTGCAAAAGAAAATGGTGTATAAAGCAACATTGGCAGCTACACCATGATCAATAGCTCTGAAGCTCTTTAAATCCCATCCCTGTGCATCATCTGGATGTCTGCTTTCAATCAGAACAGAAGTTCCAAAGATAGGTAGAAAAGTCCTGACAAAGGAAAGTAGTAGTTGTGGAGTATTCCAATTTGCAGCTACCCCATGGTCTGTCACTTAGGTTACAGTCTGAAATCACTGGGCATCTCCCTAGCACTTCATACTGCAGACTCCTATTCCAGCTTAACACTCCACCTTTTTGCCCTTCAAGCACAGCATGTTCCAAGCAGGCAGGAAGGAATGATGCAGTTTGGCCTTGAGCCACTCCTGTTAGGAAGCATTTTCTTCTTTGACTGCCTATAGCTCCTTTATGTTCTCTACTCCATTTCAAGTCAGAATTGTGACAAAAATGCTGGGAGCTGCAGAATATGGCACATTTAAACAAAGAGCCCTGCAGCATCAGATGTAACCAGGTTGAGCTAGTTCAGCATTTTGTTTCTAACAGGGGCTCCGGGAAGCTTACAAGCAGAACACAAAAGCAGCATCCCACCCGTATTGTTTATCCCCAGCATCCTCTGGTATCAACTATTTATAGGCATACCAATAAGAAAGCCAGTATGATGTAGCCATCAGACGACTGGAGTGGTTCAGGTTCAAAAGCTCATTTGAACATGAAGCTCGTGGGTGCCCCGCTTGTCAACCTAACCTATCCCACAGAGCTATTGTGATGGTGCCTTGAGCTGTGTAGAGGAACCATGAAATGCAAATATAATACTTGTTGTTTCTATTTATGATTCTTGGCTAACAGCCATTGATAGACCAACCACCCATAAAACATGCCTAAAACCAGCGTTTAAGGTTGCAATCAAAAGCCCACTTCACAGCTGACAACCAGAGTTTGGCAAATAACTTGTTTGGACCATAATTCCTAGAATCCTCTAGCCAGCATGCCTGTTGGAAATGTCAGCTGTGGTTTTCTGGGAGCTGCAATCCAAAAAGTCACTTTTCCAAACTCTGCTAGGAACTATAACTGAATCATCTGGCCTATTTTCAAGAAAATATGGCAGAACCAGACTAAAAAATAGGGAAAGCAATGTGCTTTGCTGACTGTTAACACTTTTTAAAATGAACTTGCTAAATTGCACAGATCTGATAAGTAGATCACCAAATAATTCACACAATGACCTGCTGCAAACAAATGTCTCAGTTCCGGGGGGTGGGGGGAGGGTGAAAAATAATTATTTAGGGATCTTTCACTCTCTGGACAAGTGCAGCAGGCAAGTGTTTTTAATATATTTAAAAATGTGTTCAGCATTTAGGACTCAAGATTCAGGAGATCAGTAAAACAGAGCTTTATTGTGCCAGCTAAGAATATACAAAGTCCCAAGAACATTTAAAAAGTTATACTATCTACCTCATTCCTTGCAGACTAAGATCTATCATATTAAAACACTCTGTTGAAGATGTGAACCTACAATAGCTATTTTCATATGGGGGGGGGGAGAATGTAGGCAAATTTAAAAGATTCGGAATTCTGTACTATCAATAATTAATTATTAAAAGGGTGTAGTTCATCCCAAATCTCAAAGTTATCCTATTACGCAGACTGAATGCAACTGCAGAACCGACTTATGAATGATTAGTGCTTTATTCATGTCGGCTAAAATGCATATTGCCCAGTTTTGGCATAAAAAAAATTACGTCAGCAATAACAACTTGGTTAAGAAAGATGTGGGAAGCGGCTAGATGTGGGAAGTGGTTTTAATGTATAAATTATTATAGATGAAAACTTGATTATCAGCAGAATTATCGATTTAACTAAAGATGGCACTTATTCATTAATTCATGGAATGGGAAGGCAAAACACTTTTCCTTTCAGTTTATTTAAGGATGTGTTTGTTTCTATCTTTTGCTGTCTTAGTTTAGATCTGCACTTTGGAATAGGGTTCATTAAAAACTATGATGATCAATTTAGCCCTCTTTCATTAAAGAAAACTGTTCTGCAAGCTACAAAAAAAGTTATACTATCAAATCTCATGGCTTAATTAACAATTCATGACATTAAGCTAAATGTGTTTACTTAATTAGGAATTTAGTCTTTATTTACTGTAACAGAAAACTGTATTTTAGAAAGCACAACTCTGAGATTCTTTAATATGGTGTATCTGTTAAGATATATCCTCCCATGTCTTTGCAGGTCAGTTCCAAAGTAAAAACACCAACAGCTGTATTATGTTCACCACTTTCTTCAAAGGAACTGAATAGGTGCTGAACTCTTTCACAAGGGCCATTTCCGCACTGGCCTGTTATAGTGCGATGATTCCACTTTCAACCTCCTCTGGAATCCTGGGGTTTGCAGTTTCGGGAGGGGCCGGCCGGCCCCTCCCGAAACTGCAAACCCCAGGATTCCAGAGGAGGTTGAAAGTGGAATCATCGCACTATAACAGGCCAGTGCGGAAATGGCCAAGGTCAAAGGGACCCCTTGGGTGGAGTCAGTGCTGCAGAAACAGGCTCCTGGCGTGTGCTAGCAACTCACTCAGCACCACACACAAGACTTGTCCATAAACATCCTTCCATCATCCCTTCATCTCCAAACCCATTATTTGCTAAAGGGATCTGATTGGCTAAGAGGATTGGGAACATGATACGCTGCTTTTCACTGATGCCAGTTCTAAACTTCTTCCACAGTGCAATAGCACATGAAGCCTGCTCCCATCTCGCCTCTTTAATGGACCTTGCAAAATGAGTTTTGCTGCAGTCTGATTGGGAGTGGAGGGCAAATGCCCACATCCTGGGCGGGGGGGGGCGCGGAATCACAAGAAGGGGCAGTAGTTCAGGTGCCGGTTAACAAAAGGAGGGAATTAAGCTTCACCCCCTTGCAGGGAAAGCCTGCAAAGGGATGAACAAAGGAATGTTACAGAGCTTTCGCTGCCACTAATATTCTCCAGGACCCACTCGCTTCTACTGAGTGGCTACAGGACGTGCAACTGTCCTACACGTCCAGTCAAGATCTTTCACTCTCACTTAAGTTTGCAGATAAGGAATTATTTAACGATCCGGTCACTGGCCGCGTCATCTAACTTTGGCCATTTGCGCACTAGCCCGTTATAGCGCGATGATTCCACTTTCAACCTCCTCTGGAATCCTGGGGTTTGCAGTTTCGGGAGGGGCCGGACGGCCCCTCCGAAACTGCAAACCCCAGGATTCCAGAGGAGGTTGAAAGTGGAATCATCGCGCTATAACGGGCTAGTGCGCAAATGGTCCAGTCAAGTTGATTGCATTCTTTTCCTTCTCCATCTTCTTGGGCGTTTGTCCCCTTTTTCTCCCCCAAACCCCCTGTACTTCCACACTATTGTTATTAACCGCAGCAATTTCCAAGATGCAAAAGGAAGACACTCCTCCTGGCTTTCAATGGCCGCCCGCTGCGTTGTTCAGCCCTCCTGATCCCAGGCGATCCTTTGAAGCCACGACTTAGAAAAGGACGAGGATGACGAGGAGAAAAGTGGAAGAAATGCGGGAGCTTTGTTTTCCCCGATGGCTGCCGGCAAAGAAGAAGAGCCCCCGATCTCCTTGCTCCCCGCTCGCCTGCCTGGAGGATTCTTCTGCGGGCGCCCCTCTGAGCCGGTCCGAGGCCAACACGAGGGTTCTTTGGCGAGTCCCCGCGTGGGAGGAAAAAAGAGGAGGGCGAGCAAGGAAAGGCGCGTGGTTCTGACTTCCCACCAAAAAGGATGCGAGTTTTGCACCAAACGCGAAGCAGAGCAGAAAACAAGTCTAAGGCCACTTCCGCACTGGCCTGTTCTAGCGCGATGATTCCACTTCGGGCCCCTCCCGAAACTGCAAACCCCAGGATTCCAGAGGAGGTTGAAAGTGGAATCATCGCGCTAGAACAGGCCAGTGCGGAAATGGCCTAAGGAAGGAAGAAACAGGGAAAGATGAAAGACTCTCGCGCTTAGAAACAAAGGAGCGGAGAGACAGAAAGCAGAGCGAAAGAAATGTCCAAAGCGGACGAAGGGAAGCGAATGCGAGGCAGTGATTCCTTTTCCCCCAACCCTCCTCTTTGGGCTGCTGCAACTGGGGAGGGGGAGGAGTGGGATGTACCAAGAGGTCTCAGAGCGCGGGGATGAGACGGTCTCCTATCCCCTCCTCTACCCACGACGTCTGGCTTGTAGGGAAGCGTTGCGCCACCCGAGCTGGGGACAGTTTCTGGAGGGAGGGGCTCGGGACATGAGAGACGCCTAACTCGGTGGGCCAGACGGCGGGGGTGTGTGTGTGTGTGTATGAGAAGGTCCGGCTCTGTCCCCCCCTCCCCTCCCCGGCGGAATGGTGCGTCCCGTTCCTTTGGAGGGAGGGGCGGCGGGCGCGGCGCCTCCCCGCACAGCGACACACGGACCCGGCGCTGGGAAGAGAGAAGGCGGAGGCTGCGGAGGGAGCGCTCGGGAGTCGTAGCGGCGGCGGCGGCGGCGGCGGCGGCGGCTGGGAGCCGAGCCGAGCCCAGCCTCCAGCATGGCCGGGTCCGCCGAGGTGGCCGCTCCGCCACCGGCTCCTCCCGGCCGCCACTTTCTCCTTCGTCCCCCGCCGAGCCGGCGCTGCCAGCGCTGCTCCTCCTCCTCTCGCCGCCCGGCCATGCCCGCCCTGCCGGGCTTGCTGTCGCTGGGCTTGCTCCTCTCCCGTGTCTGCTGCGGTGAGTGAGTGGCGGAGAAACTTTTTTTTTTTCTTCCTGGGAAGGGGGCGGCGGCTCCTCTCCGGACCAAACCAGTTTCCCCTCAGCGCGTCCGAGGGGCGAGGGAGCAACGGCGGGCGGGACTTTGGGAAAACTTTTCCTCTTTCGGCTCAGGCGAGGGAAGTTTTCTGTCTGAAAAGGGCGGCGGCGGCGAGGAGGAGGAGGAGGAGAGAAGCGGCTCTCGTTCTCTTCTTCCCCCGCGCGAGGGGCCGAAGGAGAAGGCAGCGCCGCCGCCGCCGCCGCCGCGGGGGCCGCCCACACGCCCTCCCTCCCTCCGGCTCTTTCCCTTTCGAGGGCGGCGGAGAGGCCCAGGTTAATCTTTTACCCGCGCCCGCGTTGCTCCCCGGCGCTGAGGCGAAGCGCCCGGCAGGGTCCGCGGGCGGGCGGGCGGGCGGGAGGGGGACGCGGTAGCCGTTGTTGGTCGCCCGTGGACACCCCGAGGGGCCTTTCCCTGAGAGGCGGGGGGGGGAACAAGACGACGGAGAACAGTTTAGGCGCCTGGGAGACTCCGAGAAGAAGGGCGGGTATGCGTGTTGTCGTCTGAAAGGGTCAGTTGCGTGTTTTGTGTCTCCCCCCCCCTCCCTTCGCGTGGACTCCCTCACCCGAAGACGCCAAACTTGGTTTAAAGCCCGCCAGCCAGTGTGGCGGAGGAGGAGGAGAGAAAAGAAAGCCGTTGCCGGACTTTTTCGAGGGTTGTCAGAAGGCGCCGTTATTTCTCCGGCTCGCCGTATCCCGCCAGCGGGGCCGTGGGCGTTTTCACGGGCGGGCGGGTCTCTTTTTGTCTCCTGGCAAAGGCTTAAGTGTGTGGGGGGGAGGGGCGGGGGGAGGGTCTCGAGTCTCCCACCCCTCATTTCACTCTGTGGAAAAATGCTCCTCCGCCGGCATGCGGGCGGCAGAAGACGAAACGGGTGTGTGTGTGTGAGTGTGTACGTGTGTGCTGCCGCCGCCGCCGCCTTGGTGCGTGGTTTGTTGTCGGCCCTGTTGCTGGGAGTTGGAGGTGTTGGGATTCCACTTGTCACTTGGAGCCGCCGCCGCCGCCGCCGCCGCCGCCGAGACCGTTACGTCCAGCGTTCTGGGAGCTGCCGTGATGGGCAGGGCGCGCGGGCGGGCGGGCGGGCGGGCTGGAGGGGCTGCCTTTGCTCGTCTCCGCTCAGTCTAGGTTAATGACGGGGCAGACGTGATTTGTGGGGAGGACAGGCGGATGTCATTATGTAGCCGGCCGCCGCCGCCGCCCTTTTAAAAGCACTCCATCCCAAGTCGCCCACACCCTTCTGGGAGGGAGGGCTGGGCAAGGGGGATAAACCCGGTGTCCAAGAGCAACTGGTTAGAAGGGGCAACTAGTCAGTTTGATGTTGAGCAGCAGGTGCCGAAGCACGTATGCGCGACCGCCTGTGAGCCGATGGGCTCAGAGTCTGCTGGGTCTTACCGAATGGGTTGCCTGCTTATTTCTTTTGTTTCCTCCCCCACTTTAAAACACTTCTTTTGTCTCTGGATCTCTAAGAATCAGTGGGTGGTTCAAATGATGCAGATATGGAAAGGGAGGTCTTGTTGCATGAGCAAAATGGGTGAAGACTTGAGGAAAGAACAGAAATGTCATTTGCTGTGCAATGTCTGAGGGTTTGTGCAGAGATTGGGAACTTGAAATGTAGCATATGGGGGGTCAGTTGACTTCTGTATATTAGCTCAATACTTTCTCACCTGTTCTTGAACAGTCAGAAGTGGGCTGGTAAGTTTGTGTGTACCAGCTTCCAAGGAAGTGTACTTTGTTTACAACCTTACAGCTCTTACGTGGGTACATTCTTCATCTCTACCCAGTTTTGTGTGTGTCCTGAGTTAGCAGTATGAAGGGGAATTCAGACATCCCTGCTTATAAGCAGAGCTGGTGTGGGAGTATAGACTTAGATGATGTGGGAACCTACTTGTGATGGGTGTTAAGTGGCTGTATCATGAGCCTAGTTCAAGGAGTGAGAAGAGTTCGTGCGAGACCTTTCCATTATAATTGTGGTTTGTGACTTGGAGGAGTAGTTTAAGAGAAGGATTAATAAACTATCTCAAGCATTTTTTTAAAAAAAAATAGCTCATGATCAGAAGAGAGTAGGTCAATTTTTACATCTGTTGGTGTTCTTGAATCTTCCAACATTTCTATTTTCCCTGATAAAAATGATAAATGAACATTCATGACCCTAGCAGGAGAAAATGAGCAGAGATCAGAAGAAAGAGATTAAGTTAGAGAACAGCCTCTAAAAAGCTTTGTTATTGTATGTAGACAAACTTGTAATATATTTAATGAGACTTACACTGTTTATAGAGTTAGTATAGAATACTTTTTTGAACTGTCAGGAGTGAAGTTTTGATTCTTTTGACAGACAGGAGCTTTTTGTGTACATCATGCTGTGTTCTAGCACAAGACAAAAGATACCTGCTTATATTGTGCCCAAGCAGTTGTTCATCCATTACATGGGCTGTCATTTTCTGTAGACATGGATCAATACCTGCTGTGTTGTGTGACTTACAGGTTCTGGGTGTGCCTGAACTACCTCTTTATTTTAGAGGAGCAAGAAAACTAATTTTAGAACAGCTGTTTTTATTTTATTGAGATCCTGTCCATTGTTGTGTTTTCTTTGAAACATCAATTATTTTTGAGTAAAAGGTAAAAAAATATCTACAAGATTTAGCTGAAATTCTTTTTCCTGATTGATGTTTAAGATGAGACATGTCATGTCTGTTATCATTAAAATTTTCTGAATAAAAATCTGTCACGGGACAAGAGGGTATACATGGGGCAGGAGGTCATAGAAATTGAAGTGAGAGGGTTGTAACATAATTTAGATGTATACATGTTCTGGTTATTCCTGTGGCACACTTCAGGCTACAAAATGACTTTTACCACTTATTCAGGTTACAAATTTTAATGTTAAGCATTTCTTTCTTGATTTCCTGTTTTCAGTGTGGCATGTGGGGTCCAGATCCTTGCTAATGCAGAGATGTAATGCTTCAGCACTCCAGAAATATGTCTACAGTATGAGGAAATCACATGCATATTTGCAGTCTATCTTTCCCCTTGTTCAGACAAAATTGCTGTTTCTTCATCTCCAACATGCAGCTGGCACCTAGCTCTGTTTTGTGTACAAGATTGGGCAGTGGATATTATAAGAGATGCTGGTCATCAGCTAGAGTATAAGTATAGACGATGAATCCATATTCTCTATTTTCTCTTTGTGGCTAGTTTGAAAAAGCACGAAGCAGATGGTAGACTGCTTAGGTCTATTTTTTCTCTAGCTTTTGTAGAATGGTATCAGATGGAACCAGATCAAAAATCTTGCTGAAGTCCCAATAATGCTGTTCGCTGCATTCTGTCCTTGCACTAACGACATTACCATGTCAGAGTGGGATACTTAAGTTGATTTGGAACTAGAATTGCAATCACACCAAAGTGAAATTGGATAGAAAGTTTTGGCTCTGCCAATAAATGATATATCTGATATCTTAAGTTGGGAGTAGGCAGTGTGGTATCTACAGCCACTTCTCCTTACAAGTGTGAAGTACCACATTGATACCTATTACTTTACATTGTTGATTTTTTTAAAAAAAGATAGATGTGCGTTAATAGTTCAAAGTGAGTTTCTGCCCACCAAAAAACTAAAACAGGCAAACAAACAATCATTACCGTAAGTGAAATCCACAGATGAGAGAAGAGACACATCAGTAATGTTTTTCATTCTCCTAGTAAATGGTTTTGGAGTTTTTATTACAGAAATTTCTGTTTTGATTCTTAAGTGGTCTCCTGAAGAAAATCTTAAGAGCATTAATAGGCAGAAACATGTTGGACTTTTCCTCTAATAAAGAAACCATCTTCTGAGCATCTTGAGACCCGTCTCTATATTCTCCTGCAGAGTGAAATACTTCACTCCAACCATCCTTATTTCCTTGAATAAATCTGATCTCAATGTTAGAGTACTGTTTTATGTGAAGTGTGTGCTATGTGACTAGTTGACCCCACCACAACATCTGTTTCACAAATGATTATCTCCATAACAGCCATTTTCCAGTTGTGTCCATGATACATTCAGAAAATTCTAAAATTACCCACTTGTCCCCAAAAGGTGGAACGTATGGCACCAAAAGTCATACTAGGCTCGTCAAAACCTAATTTCTTCAATCCATAATATGTCTCTCTTCTCCAAATGTCATCTTGCCAAGATAAAGAAGAGTTGGCCATTCTAGCTGCCAATGTGAAATTATTTGAGAGGATATGCCTTGATAGAAATTTGGGACTCATGATTCATATTTTACATGTTGTGTCATATCCCATGTGTTAACATGTATGCATAGTAGTATTTGGAGCTTCCATGCAGGCCAGACCTAGGCAGTCAAAGAAAAGTGTGCTCTTGCTCCTCCTGCTCTGTGGACAACTCAGTAATGTCAACAAAGAGTCACACTATTCATTGTGCAGCCAGGATGCCTATTCTAGATTCTGGTATGCCCTTGAAGACTTCTGCTGATATAGGAGTTCTGTACCTTTGTAGAAAAGGGAATTTCATCAGGTGTTGCATCTAATACAACGAGCGTTTCCTCATCTTTTCTATATAACCATTAGAGGTATAGAAACCCTGTCCCTTATTTCAGTTTGCAACCCTAGCTGTTAAGCATGACATATCAGATTCATGTAGATTGGGCAGTTAACAATTTCACTTATATGTCTTCATCGTCACTCTCAACCAGAGCTTAAATTGTTCTTATAAAGAAGCACAGTCATTAAGATTTAGTTAGAAGGTCCTAAAGCCTAATTCATTTTACATTATTAGTGAGGAAAAAATTAATGTGTTAACACATTAAACATTGTGCTGTTAGATAGAAATCCTTAAAAGAAATATTGGAGAAAGATGATGTATGTTATTGAGGATGACACCATTGCCCCAGCTGCTCAGTGTGGTTTACTCCTTTAAGCTGGCTCTTTTAAACTGCCTTTTCAAAGCTGGCAGTTTCTAGATACTTTGGCTACAGACTCCACAGTTCAGTTGCTAAGTGGGAAAGGTTGAATTTATTGGTTGAATGGGAAATTTATAGATTGAATTAGAAACTTCCAATTTGCAGAAGGCTGTCCTAGAGCATCTTACCTAACAACTAATCATTACAATCTGCATTTTTTTCCTATATATTCATCCAACACTTGTATATACTCATCCAACACTCCCAGCTGTATGCGTGCTGATGTTTGACTGTCAAAACATTATGAGGTGCTTGTTGGATTAGAGAAGGTTAATAAGGAATAAAGGCTAAATCCAACTAGAGCAGACCCAGGAAATTGAATGAAAAAGTAATGTACATCCCATTGATTCAATAGGTTTACTCTAATGAGGATGAGCAATTGGATTTAGTCTAATGTTTTTATTCTATTGAGAAAATATTGATCAAGTGTAATGCTGAAGTGCTATCTGTCTTGCTAAACCACTGTAAGTAGCGAGGGCTTTCTGTTCGTGTGTGTGTGTATATATAGAGGAATTAAAATATGGCAATCTCTACACGCAGTCAGAAGCGGTGACTACCCCAGAAAATTATTGTTGCTTGACATTTCTGCATGAATTAACTGAAGCTGGTAGGTTCCATCAAGTGTGAGGTTGTTCTGGAAAGAAGTACTGAAGCACATGTCCCCCACACCACCCTCTTGAGTGAAGTAGGCTTTGTTAAGAGTGTGTTTTGGTTGCTTTCTTTGGCCTTTCTACTTATGGGAAGTAGAGCATCTAATGTTCAGAGAAAGAGAAGCAGCCCAGTCCAGTGCTTTGATTCTTTTTTAAATAAGGGGTGATGATTAATACTTATTTATTAAATAATCCCTGAAGAAATTATTTCCAGTTATTCCGGGCCAAATATTTAGTTTTACAGAGCTCTGACTACTTTTGCCTAGGCTTTGATATACCAGCCATAAGGAACTAGAAAAGCAGCTTGCTCATTGTAATTTGGCCATACTAGTTGCTCATTGTGTTAATGCAGAAAGCCATCCTAAGTAAAACAGATACGCAGATACCTAAAACGATAGTTCAGCCAACACCAAACCTGCCTTTAAAAAGTTCTGACTGAGGGGCAAGGAACTTGGAATTAAAGTGCAATACTGCCTCCTATTGTTGTTCTACCATATCTTACTTAACCAGACCCTAGTGTGCCTTAAGGGCCTAAATACCCTAAAGGAGCCAGATCCTGTCTATCTGGGTAGCTAAGCAGGATCAGCCCCTCTTAGTGTTTGAATACCAACAAATACCAAGTGCTGTAGGCTATTTTTCAGAAGAAGAAATTAGTAAAACCACTTCTGCCATAAATATGTGTATGACTTGAAGTCACACACACACACTGTGTCTTAAAAGGAGTTAATCCATCAGATACAGGAGCCTGAGATGCTAAAATTATTCTTTGCCCTGGCCTATTGCTCTTCTCTTTTATTCTTTTCCCACAATTTTGCCCAGACTTTAACAGGAGGCTTGACATGTGATCTCTTCTTTGGTTTCTTCCTTTAATGTCTATAACTCAAAAGGCTTGAGCCTGTTCTAAACTAAAGGTCATGTTTTTTTCACAGCTTGCCTGTGCCACAAGAAATAGCTAGCCATTCCATTAGCTAAGTAGTTAGGTCCAAAAAATATAATAAATATTTAGGGAATAATAATAATATTTTGAGTGGGGTAAATTGTTGGAGCAGAAAAGACTCAAGTATGTCTCCCAGCTTCTCAAGATTGTAGGTTTGTTACGTGCCATCAAATTTGCTTCAGCTTCTGGTGACCCTGTGAATGAGAGACTTCTGAGAGGTGTCACCTCTTTCTTCCTGCTGACTTATTGATGGACTTTTGGGGCATCCTTTTAGGGGTATAACTTCTTTCCAGCACCACATCTGAAACTACATTTATCTTCAACAGAAGTTACAGGCTGTCACTTTTTGCTAATGAGTATACATGTATTTGTATATACAGGTCTGTCCTGATTACACTTTCTGATTATGGATGCTCTCTTTAAAAAAATGAAACAAAAGAAAACCTCATTCAGGTATACACCTGAACCTTGACATGTGCAGAGACCCTTTGAAAAGAAGAGACTATGAAATTTGAATGAGAGTGCAAAAAACTAATGGAAAGCTAGTTCCCTTGATAAATGTAAAACTGCAGACAATTTTTTTGAAGAGGAGGAGAAGGGTCCAAATTTCTTGAAGGAGGAGAAGGACAGGGAGCAGAGTTGTCAGGTGATAAATGAAGACAGGGAACCAAAGAAGGGTAGAGCATGAAACAGTTGTGGAATAGGAAGGAAATGTTTCACAGAGTAGGAGAGGTTAAAAAGTTGGAAGACTAGTTCAACCCTGTCTCTTGTGTTGGGAATGAGGTTCAAAACCTGCTTTCAGGCACACATAGAAAGAAAAACATACCACCTGTGTATTACTTGTTGCCAGATCTGCTTCAATGTCCCCTCCACCAGCTGGCCCGATGGTGGCTCTTAGGTAGGGTGGGACATTTGAACTACACAGGAATTTGTCAGTGTTGAAAGGGAAGTGTAGCTTTTCATAAAAACACCGCTTATGATGTTTTCATTAGGAGTATTTTGTAACAGAAAACAACACAAAATCAAAATGCTACACCAAGAGATATCAATAGATTGAATTTCAAAACCTGCAGTATGGGCTAGTGTGGCTAAGGAGGTAGATGAGAGAAGAAAATGTAGAGGGATTATATTTCAAAGATTTTAGGATTAACAACTTGGGGAAAACATTGAGATGTTAGGTTTTTCAGTATACTGATTTGAAATATTTCTGCATAGATTGACTAGTATGGAGAAGAGGATAGCAAAAGAAGGTTGGGTTGGAGGGTAGAGATAGCTTATTATTCCAAATTCTTTAGGTCCAACATGATTAGAGTTATAACAATGGCATTCAGTGTTAAGGTTTTCAGTACACTTACCTGGGAGACTTGTATATGGTCTGCTGCCTTCTCCATCCTAATCCATCTATGCAGAAGTATGGAATAGAATTCTGCCTCCCACCCCCAGTATTTTTGCATGCATGAGAAAGAAAAGTACCAGAAAACAGAGCTGTACCATCACTATTCCCAAGCCTTCTTTGCTGAAGGTTAAGTTTCTCTTTCTCTTTCCACTGTGCTTTGAAATAAAAACAATTAAATTGCTGCAGTTTAACAGCTGCACCGTTTTACAGCCACTGCTCATACTCTCAGTGAACACATGGTCTGGACATGATTCTCTTTAGCTGAGATGCAGAAGTCCCAGTGTTGCTGCTACTGTGGCCATATAGGGCCTGGGAGTGGGAGCTGGATCATGAAGCCTGTCTCGTAGTCTAGCTGCCTCTAAAAAAAAATAAAAATAAAATATTTTGTGGTGCCTATTTGATCTTGTTGGGGCACCCTGGGGGTGTTGGGGAACATGATTGTGAACTCCTGTTCTACACTTAATTGGATACTGATTTTAGTTAAATATATCCTTCTTTGGCTGAAAATAAATTATAAATTTATTTGGTCTAAGCCTCCTCTTAATTTCTTTCTGGTTTCTGGCTTTTGGTAAAAAAAAACTGCCTGAAATTATATGTTGAGATGTCTTCTTGGTTTGTACTGCTTTGCAGGTAAATTGTTCATTTCTTCTCTGCACAGTTTGCTGTTAGAACAGGACTGCTGAAATGCTTTGAAGTCAAATCAGCTTCTGTACTCACTTGCTATTGGGACCCATTTGTAAACTAGCTCCACCTCTGTAGGACTAGCACTAGATTTTGCAGAACATGGGGCAAGAAAATGAACAAAGTGTGCTTGCAAACAGTGCTAATAAACTGTTCTGTTGTAAGCAATAAGCAAAATTAGAGTGGACTTTAGAAACTTGAGTGTCTGTCTCAGTGTTTTTCGGCTCTTCATCCTATTATATTCCGTCCACAGATGTGTCCTTACTACTCTGCCATCTGTTTTAAAGGGCATGGATCTGGACAGCTGATCATGCTTGTACTCAGTATACTTTCACAGTATACTTTGTCCTGAGAGGCATTTTCATATCCAAGTTTTAAGTTGTACTAAAACATTTAAGTCATTTTGGAAATGTTAAAATATTCACTTAATTCAAAGTGAGGAAAATCCATGTGACAAATGACCCCACCCTCTTTAAAAAAAAAAAACTAGAAAAGACCCTTTAGCAGGCATGGGGGGGCAATTTCACTACTTTTTCACCTTAGTGTGTTTTAGCCTTATGGGGTCTGTTTATACATGGGGAGTGGGGAAGAAGGTGCAGTTGTCTACCACACTCCCAGAGTGTTCATGGAATCTTTTTAGGTTAAAAAAAAAAGTATAGGAGGAAAGAAGGCTAGTCTGCTGAGGTTAACCAGGGCTCCTTGTGCAGCCCTTAGACCTCCGGGAGTTGCCCCCTCCCTGGTAAATGAAAAATTCTGTAGCAGTAGGCCTCTGTAAAGCTGTTCCCAACTTGGTGCTTCTGCATGTGTTTGATAGCAGCCAGCCTTCATTCCCAGCTATATGGCCAATAGTCAGAATGCTTGGGAACTGTAAATCTGCATGATGTGAAGAGCACTAGGTGGGGAAAGCTGCTCTCATGCAGCCTATAGGCATAAGAGTAGGCATATATAGGCATAAGAGTAGTCTCCATAAAACATGTTGCATCAAGTTAACAAAGTCTTGTCAAAGAAACATTTGTTTTTAAAAAAATTCCTCTTCCATCCTCTGTCTAGCTGAAAGTTTTTTAGCATCATTGACATTGGAAGGATGATAAAGAAAGGATGGAGAAAAACACAGACTTTCAGTGTCAGGTTGCAGCAGCATGTCTGCAGTGAACAATGCCATTAAGCTTCAGCTGGCAACGAATGACATTCTGCTGTAGCTGATCGTATTGTAGCTGTGTGTGCTTGCCTGTAATAGGCCAGTCAAACATTAGTTGTCTCCAGAATCCCTTACTGAGTATGCCTGAACAGCAAAAGAGAGACAGTGAGAGCAGATAAGCCTGTCTTGTATGCAACCCCTGGTGTGTTAAAGAATATAGATCAGCAAGTTTAGCCACCAAAATGGGAATTATTAGAAAAATTCAGAATATTTTTGTTTTCTTACGCAAAGATTACCTGCCCAGGTGGTATCATTTCATATTTGCATATTGTTAACTTTGTTTAAAAAAGTTTGACGAAACATGTTTGTTTGTTTATTAAAATATTATTGTTGTTGTATGCCTTCAAGTTGTATTGTCTTACGGCAACCCTAAAATGAACCTGTCATGGACTTTTCTTGTACTGTGTATGTGTGGTATATCCAAACACTATTTATACCCTGCCCTATATCAGGAGATCCCATGGTGTCTTGCAATAGTGGTAAAACTGATCAAATGAACTAAAAACAGTAAAATAGTTTAAATAAGCTAAAACATTAAACAATCTGAGCTTAAAAACAGGTTTGTTTTTAAAAATAAATGTTTTAAAAACTATAAAGGTCTTTAAGTTATGTTAATGAGGCCTGTTGGCTTTTATAAACAGAAAATTTTAACTTGGTGCCTAAATAAGAGTTTTAGTGCCAGTCATGCCTCCAAGGGGAAAGCCTTCTGAATTTGGAGTGCCAGGGCTGGAAAGGCCCCTCTTGCATGTCCTGGCACCATGTGTTGACGTCAGTGGCTCACAGTTTACATGTGGTAGACAGAACTGCTTCAAGCAGCTCATCTACATCATCAGTCTTCAATAACAAACTGATCCCACAAAAACTGATCAGATGGTGCACTGGGTGCTTTCCTGAGCTCTATAACAAGTGTAGTATGAAGTTCTGAAAGAGTGCAAACAATTTTTCCTTCAAGTATCTAGCAGATTTTTCACAGCAGGTAGCTATGGGTTGCGTACCTGCCCTCTCTGGGCTAATACCCAAAAGGTTCCTTGCCACTTGGAAAATTTCTACTGGGTATGAGGTTGAGAATGCAGTCTTGCAAGTATGATTTTTTTGACCTGCCTCGCTGCTGCATAGTAGGCACAATGAAGAGTCTTTACTGATTCTGATTGTATTCACAGTGAGGTCTATGCCACCTGCACTCTAGCCATTGTTTCATTGCCCTCAGATCTTCTGTAAAGTGAGGTAAATTACGGGCTCTACAACACTGGCTTGGGCACTGCGGAATACTTGTATTAATAGTCCATTCTGTAGTGAAACTAAGGCCTCAGTAGAATCTTGAGCCCTGTCAGATTTCTTAAGTCTTAAGGGCAGACCATCTTACTAGGTCCCCCACCCCTGCAGAGAGGATCTGCTATCACCAAACCAGACTTCATGAGAAAATAATCTGGCCATAATGACAAAAATGTTGAAATGCCACCTAATTATAGATCACACTTTTTTTGCCTAATGGCAAAAAAAAAAAAAAAACCAGATCCAGGGTATGCCCTGCCTCATATGTTGGGTCAGTGATGTGCTGAGACAGCCCTGTGGTTGTCTTGGTAGCCGTGAAGACCTGAAGTGGCCCTGTCAGGACAGCCTTGGTGTGTGTCTTGAATTCCCCAGAACCACAGTCCTTGGGTGTTCCAACACAATCTCTGAGACCACTTCAGCCAGCTCAGGCAAGGAGAACGCATGGCAGCAGGACTGGTGGTACACCAGCAGCATCCCTGTTCTTTCTCTCTGGCCCAACCTAAGGTACTAACCTTTGCAGCTGGTGCCTGGGCAAATGGATTTCCTCATGAGGAAAATAAAATTCTTATGGATGGTAGCAACTCCCCCCCCCCGCCAATCTTGGTTGGTGTAAGACTCAGTATTCTGGTGGCCAAAGCTGGGTGAGATCAGCTCCTCCACTCTCAGCCATCCAAGTATCTGTGATGTGTACAAGGTTGGTGCCTTCATCCACAATCATGTCACAGATAGTGGTGGTTCTATATGAGACTGACCTGGCATTCAGGAGAAGCACCAACAGATTAGAGAGTGAGCTGACATGGCAACCTGAATCTTGAAGGATGAGGGAAGGACCAAAACATGGGATTCATCTCGGGTATCTTGTCTTGTTGTCCTCTCCACCAGCATGTGCAACTCCCAGCTCCAAACCTCCATCTGCTAGAGATTACCTCAGAAGGGGCACCCCACTGCTCTTTCTCCCCTGTGATTCACCCAAACATATTCACAACATTAAAACACATACACGCACACAAACACGCATGCAAATATGATGAGGAGTAAATGCTGGTAAGATGCCAATGGTGCAGGTCAGAGCAAGTTTAGTAGGCCAGTTTCCCATTAATTTCTGAAGACCACCAGCAAAGTAGAAACCAAAAGGAGGTTATTTAATTGGTTAATAGGGCATTGCCCTTCCTGATAACATCCACCACAGCTACCCTTGTGCATACCTTTTACATGGGCATCTAAGGATTTTGTAGTCCCTGCCTGTCACCTGTGAAATGACCTCCCAAGAGCCACGCTTTAACTGTGAATGATACTGTTCCAAGACTTTGGCGCTCACCCAAGGTCTGTTTCTCTGCAGTCATTCATGGTGTGCCTGCCCCTGTGTTTTCTGCAAGTGTTGAGCCAAAGTGGTTGCCCCCCCCCCTTTGGTATCACTTGGGGTTGACCACACAGGGTCAGAGTAAATATGTTTACTTTTTTAGGGGAACCAGAAGGGAGAGAGCTTTACTTCCTGGCTGCTCAGTCATTTGGAAATTGACAGACAGCGTATGTATCCTATGTTCTTTGTCATTTATGCCCTATGGGATATTCACACCAATATGAAACAGGATTAGATGCAACAAAAAGATCACATGTACTTCATTCATTTTGTGACATGCACCCCCCCCAGCAAATGTGTTGCTGAAATTCAGTGACACACACAGAAACAAAATCTCACTCTTTTTAAGTTAGTTTTCTGAATTGGAAATAAGATGTGTACTCTTTTTGTGTCTTGTTTACATGTAGATACAGATTCCTGGTAGCCTTGCATTGTTAGTGGATATTTATTCATCTCATTCTGGATAGGACACCCATATCAAAAACTTAAGTATACCACATGGTAGTGGCTTACATAGCACTATAAGGATATTTTTGTTGCACTAATCTCTTGCCCCGTGGCTTCTTCAGAACAGTAAAATGTGTTAGAAAAGGCACGAAGGTGATTTCAACTAAATATATGTCTAAATATCATCAAGGTTAAACTCCTTAGCTGTCAGGGAGTTTTTACTGATTAAGTTTGTTTTAACTGGTTGATTTCATAGGAGCACCTGCATCTTTCTTTCATATTCTTGATGATATTACTAGTCATTCTGTTATAGCACTCCTTTTTAAAAAAACTGAAAGCTGAGAGAATCCAAATTCTTTCAGTATGCACTTCTAGTTCTTCATCGTCTATAGTATGTTGTTGTGTGCCTTTCTGAGAAATGGCAGCCCTGAGGTGAACCTACCATGGATTTTCTGGGGCTGAGAGTGTGTGATGCGCCTAAAATCACCCAGTGGGTTTGTGTGGCCGAGTGGGAAATCAGCCCTTGGTTTCCAGGGTTGTAATCCAACATTGAAACCACTGCACCATGCTGGCTTTGTGTGGTGCATTAAATACCTCCCAAAGAAGTATTGGAGTAGCAAGGCATTTAAGATTAGGTTATATAAATGTATATGAAATGTTTACAAGTCACAGTACTGTTACAGACATAATCAGAAGTCATAAAATGTTGGGTATTTGAATAATTGGTACTTCACCCTATATATAAATTAAAAGTTGAAAATCTTAGATGCTTAGATTTTAGATAGATATTATCTATGTCTGTAGTCAGGCGGATTAATACGTAGAGCAGGACAGGAACTACACGGTTTTGAAGCTGTTGTTGGACTGCATGTCTCAGCACTACAGTTGGCATAGTCGGTGGTGAGGAATGCTAGGAACTGCAGTCCAAGAAACTTCTGGAAGGCCACCTACTTCCCAGCCAAAATATAAAGCATCACTATTTGTTTATATCCAAAATGTAGGCACTTCATAAATTAGAAAAGTTCTTAGGGACAGCAGGTACTTTTTGATGGGAACATTACAGCAACATTCTAGGAGTAGTAGCTGGCTAGCATTTGTTGTATATGTTTATGAGCAGTAGGTTTATGTGAGAATTCCCATTAAAGGCTAACCTTTTACAGATAAGTTGTCCTCAGTGATTTGGCTTTCCCCAAATTTTCCACAGTACACCTATCTTACGGAACATTTTTTGAAGTTCTGTTTATCTATTTATTTGTTTGTTTGTCTGTTGGTTTATTTAATTTCCTGCCTTTCCCTTGATATGAGACCTCTTGAAATGTGACATGTAACAGTAAAGATGTAAATTTCTATATCTTTTAACAAGCCAAGAAACAAGTGGTTATTATGTTATGATCTTAAAGTCCATTTTAATTATCTGCTGATATAGTAGATATGGAAGTCTGTACTCCCCCTACCCCCCCCATTCATACAAAAAAACCTTCAGAAATCAGATTCTGATGCATAAGGCCCTGAATGAGCCTTCATAGCTGTCATCAAAAGCCAGTGTTATTTGAAATATAGCACTGTATTTTCTCTTCTGTAAATCCCAAATTGGTTGTTGCCACTTGTGTAGTTGTCTGCGAGTATCTACAAGTCATTATTCATAATGTATTCAATTATGTTTTTTGGGCTAACTTTTATGGGAGTTAAGTTTGTAAAGCTAGTTATGTAACCAAAATTAATAGATGGTAGATTCATTGATGTGGGAAGAGATAGTCAATATCTTAAGCTTCAGCAGACTAAATGAGAATTAAAACACAGTATTAGATAGAAATCTAAGCATGTATTGTTGCTAAGTAGTTATTTTTTCTTTAACAGTTGAAAAAAAATTATTTTTTATCCACTTTTTTGGAGCCCCACTAATGTTTGGAATATGTGTGTGTGTGCATGTTTTAATTAAAGGAAAGATTGAAGTATTAGTTAGATATTATTTGTGAATAGTTATGAAGCCAAGGATATGTCTTTTAATGCCTCTTTGGGACAAAAGAGAGTGCATTTACTTTGATAGTCATCTTTTTAAAGTGTTTGCACATGTCCTTTCACAGGCACACTCTGCACCTTTGGTTTGCTTGTGTAAGGATTTGGAACTGAGCTCCTGCAGAGAAAATCTTTTCTTGATTGCTCTTAATGTCAGGTATTTCGGAACAGAAATTCTGGGTGATGATAATAAACACAAGCAGTGCTTGTGTAAATATCTTTCTTCTTCTTGTCACATCTTCCCAAATGACACAAGTGAACGTGATGCTAGTTCCATTTCTGCAAGATCAAGCAATGGGTTTGTCCTTCAGATGTTTTTCAGTTAGCATTCTCAGCTATTAGGTAGCTTTCTTAGTATAGGTTTTCTTAGATAATAACTTGTCTACATCACTTAAAGTCAAGTTTGTGGCCCAGTTTTGGTACAGATGCTGCTTTGTTTTCATAGTGGAATGGAGGAGTATGACCTTTTTGGATTCTTTTGGGCCTCTTAACAACCTTCAATACCATTAACTTTAGTATTCTTCTGACCTGTTTGATAGGCTGGATAGATGGAATACTCTTAAGAAAGTTCTACTCATTCCTGGATTGCTGAGCCTAGAAGATGGAGCTGGCAGAGTATTGCATTCCCTGTTAGTATTTATCTACATTGTTTTGCCTTGGCGAGGGGCCCTCCCTCCATAGGCTGAACTCTCTCAAAATGCTTTGGTGGGGTTACCCCCCCGCCAAAAAAAAGTTGAAGTGACTGTCAGTTCACTTGTGCTTTTGAAAGTATGGCCGAAACAACCAATCTGCATAAAAGTGAGTCTCTGTCTCTTGTACTGGGGGATAGTTGCTTTGGTAGAGGCTTCTGGAAATATATCTTTGCTTGTTTGTTCTTTGAGAAATCGGTTTTCCTAGGATGAGAATGTCTGGGAGTGGCTCTGTGCCACAAAACCAGTCCTGTGTCCCACATGATTCCAACCCCTCCTCTAGAAAGCAGCTTTTACAGAAAACATGTACAAGTACTGATCAACTGTGCAAATTATGAAGAGTTCAAAGTGGCATACAACAACAATAATAAAAACTACATTAAATGCAGTGCAGTTAACATATATTTATGTTGTCTGTAGGGTAGAATAGCTTGAACTACACAGGGAAGGCGTACAAAACAGGTACACTTTCAGTGTGCGTCTAAAATTAAATTGTTGGAACATGTCAATTTTAGAGAACAATCTTCTTCAGTCAAATGTATCATATCATTGTAACTCCTAATCTTGCTTTCCTTTTCTCAGTTCTTTTTATGGGTATGTTATGCCTGCTTGACACTATGGAGAAATAGTGGAGACAAAATAATTTTCTTTGTTTTTGCTTATGCTGTTGAGTCCTTCTGTTTTTATTGGATTTTTTTGCGTGCTCCACATAAAGTGGCAAAACTTCATAGATTTCTTATAGTTCGGGTACTCTTTATAATTCAAGACCTTGTACCTCTGTAACAAAAGACAAAATTTTCAGAAGTAAATTCAGTTCCTTATTATTTTCTGATGGAACTGTACTTCTAGTATGTCAGAGGCAATAATCAATAATAACCAAGTTGTATTTAATGAATTTTATGTTCCTAAAGTAACAAAATGACTTCTAATCTGGAAAAGGTGTTAATATTGTGTTTTCCAATTTTTTTTTTTAAAAAAATCAAATTTCCCCCGAAAACTGGGAAAATTTCCAGAAATTGTGCATGTATAACTGTAAATTCTAGAAGTCTTCCTAATTAGTTGTGCTAGCTAGGGCAGTTGTGATTTCCTTGAGGAGATTACATGATCTCCACCCCCACTTTAAAGGTTTATACTAGAACTTGAGCCTAATCTAGTGGTTGAATGGGTTTGATATGCTCAGACTGCTTTTACTTATACATAATTACTGTTGACTATGATTTGTACCTCCTGCATTTTCAGAATGAAAGGCAGCCTCATACAGGGCCAATCACACCAGTCCTATCTTGAATCAAACAGTGCATGTTGAGTTACTGAGACCATAGCTGCCTTATCAGGTAGGACTTCTCTGTTAATAAACCATAAAAGGCTGATGCTTTGTTACATAGGGTGGTCTTGTCCACCAATGTCATCTGTTCATCTAGGGAGATGCTTATAGATCTAGCAGATTTTGCATCTGATCCAGTAATTGCAATCCCAGTTAGGACAGTTTGTGCATTTGCAGTCAAGCACAACTCCTGCAGAGCTTGACTCTCCACATTGTTTGGATAAAAGTCGTTTTCATAATACAGGCAAGCAGGATGGGGAAGGGATGCTGATTGTTTTGAATTTGTCGGGACATATAGAGCAGAACTACAGGTACATTTGCAGCCATCCCATTCTTGTCTCCAGCTAGCTCCCAATGCTGTGTAAACTATCACAGTGCTGTACATGGGCTCATGGAGATGTTCCTTAATTTTCTTCCATCCATAAGTAAGGATGGAGAGTGCTTAGCAGAGAAGGAAAGAGAAGACTTATTAGTTGATGACATGAAACACTTGTGGCCACAAGAGGGCATTCCAGTGTAGGAAATATGGGTGAGGATACTGGGAGTCAAATTGTTAAATACAAAAAAGTGGGAGAGAAAGTCAGAAACAGCTAACTGAGGTAAATTCCCTGTGTCCTTGGAACTTGGAAATTTGAAGACACTGCAGCCCATTTCTGATAATTAAGAGGTTTGGATGTATACTTCAAAGTAGTTAAACAATAATTTCACAGTTGCTTTCATACCAACCAGAATGCCTTCAATTGCATTCAGATTTTCTGCTGTCTCTTTAGAATATGAAAGGGGAAACGAGAAATGTGGTGATAGCCATCACAGTGATGAGACTTCAGAGCAAACTTCCATATAATCTCTCTGAATGGTTCTCATGTAGATGTTGAAATGAAAAGTGGGCAATGAAACCCTGCAGCTCTATATAGCACGCCTATGAGATCAGATAGTAGTTCCCTAATGCCACCTTCTGATACCAAGCCTCCATGAAGGATTAGAACTCCAACAATAAATGAATGCCTCCCAGTCTCACCTTGGCAGCTTAGCCTAGAAGGATATGTTGCTTGATAGTGCATTAAACTTCTGAATGTTTCAGAAAGATTAATAGAGTCATATCTCTCCCTGTTGAAAGTGTACTTTACAAAGATGGATTGGGCTTGTTGTGATAGTTAAATAATGATAGAAAGGATTTCCTACTCTTCAGTACAATGCTCATAATAGATATGAAATTCTGGGCGGTGTTAGTGATGACAGTTCTAGGTGGATAAGGAAAAGGTGCATGTGGGATAGAGTCAGGCGGATAGGATGCCAGGAAAATATTTGCTGTCAGATTAAATTAGTAGGACTTGAAAAAGTGAATTAGGGTGAGTGGATGAAAGTGATATGGAAGATGGAAATAGAGATGGAGAGAAAGACAGTTGCCAGAAAAAGTAAAGAGATAAATAGCAAACAATTGAGATCTGGAAAGGAGTTGTTAGGGAGCCAGTGTGGTGTAGTGGTTTGAGCATTGAACTATGACTCTGGAGGCCAGGGTTTGATTTCTACTCGGCCATGGTCACTGTGGGTGACCTTCGTCAAATTACACACTCTCAGTTCCAGGAAACCTTATGGTAAGTTCACTCTAGCTCCGCCATAAGTCAGAAGAGACTTGAAGGTGCACAACAGCAAGATATTACGGAAGAAGATGATAGCAACTTGGGTTACCAGGAGCCTGTGATCTCCAACTTAGTATTTCATGATGGACAATAGATTTGTCCAAACACAGTTCTGTAGTTAGAAAGCTTGGTTGTAAGTTGTTAACCAGTGGTTCTCAACCTGGGTCGCGACTCCTTTGGGGGTCGAACGACTCTTTCACAGGGGTCACCTGAGACCATTGGAAAATACGTATTTCCGATGATCTCAGGCTCCATTCCCTCCTCAGTGGTGGTGCGCAGGCATGAGCCATGCGCTCACGTCCTCCTGCCCCCTTTGGTGGGAGCGCATGCAGCCACAGGATCGCCACAGCAGGAGTGGTGGTGCGCAAGTGCGAGCCACGTGGTCGTGTCCTCCTGCCCCCTGTTCAGAAGGGACTGAAATCACTGCCCTTCTCCGCTACCGGGAGAACCTCCCATCTGACGGGCCAGCTTGGGGGGGCGGTGGCAGGCCCCCTCCTCGCCATGGCCCCTGCCCCACTTACCACGGAGGGGGGCGTAGCGGAAGAGCCGGGAGGTCACAAGACAGCGCTTTTCCGGGGGGTCGAGCTGCATCTGGCACAAAAGACAAAGGCACTGGGATTCCTCCCCCCCGCACGCCAGGGTCGACACTCTGGAAACTTTTTCCACACTGCCCCCCCAGCGGAAATGAGAGTGAAACAGAGGCAGAGCAGGGGGGTTCTCGGAGTTCTTTCCCAGGGGAGACGCGCGGCTCCTCTTTCCCTCCCTGCCCGCTCTCCCCATTACTGTCCAGCGAGGCGGCCTTTGCCAGGGGGGAGGCATTGTAAATAATAAATAAATAATTTTATGGTTGTGGGTCACCACAACATGAGGAACTGTATTAAAGGGTTGCGGCATTAGGAAGGTTGAACAACATTAACCAAACATAATTAAGGAGATGGGACACAGCCCAAAGATGACTGCTTGATGGCTGGTCATCGTCAGTGATAAGTGATGGACTTGAGATGATGTCACAAATAAGCTCAAGTTTATGTGGTCATTGAATTCCTTACATTACTTAATGATTGCTGTCATCCCTGGTTAATTGAGAATTATAAAAGAATTAGGAAATATGGACCTTTCAAAATTCATTCATGGTTATTTTAAGAAAAAATGTACGTGTTGATGAAATCATTGTTAGGTTAATTCACACTGCAAATTTTCCTTTTGAAAAATGATCTTGGTAAAACTTATTAGCAGCAAATTAGAACATCCAGGGCAAATAGCTCTTTAGCAGTAGTATCATTTTGCAACTGTGATGTAACTTCTATTTCTGATTACATATAATTCAGATCTGTCTCCCTTTCCTCTGCATAGTTATTTCTGCACTCAGCACTCCAAAAGTATTGTGTACTGTAACCTGTGATCCTCCTAGTGTTGGATTCAGACTGTCATCAGCTCATGGTCAGGAAAAACCGGACTTCTAGTCCAGTGACAATGGAATGCCATCCATTTCCCACCCCTGCATGAAACAGGAATATTTTAGATGCTTTAACTAGTCACACCATTTGCCTTGCTCAGATGATCATGTACACTGGAGAATAAACAAATGAATTTCGTTCTGGTGGTCAATAGAAAGGTTGAGGAGTGGTTCGAAATAATTTGTATTTGAGCATGCAGTAAATTATTTTTGTGTGTCTCTTGCCTCTGTGTGTAATGCTGATGATATCTTGGCCATATTACAGTGGCCCATAATATGGCTGTAAAACAGTATTTTGAGTTCTACCAAAAGTTGACTAGATCCAGGAATCTTTAGCACACTGGCCAAGAATCCACAATTTAACTAATATTGTGCTGGTTTTGATGATGATGGTGCCACTGCTAAAAGAACAAAATGAAATGCATATTATTTGATATGTAGAACAAGAGAAATTGGTTAAGTAGTCTGCTAGATGTTCAGCATTTTTTAGGTGATCCATGCAAGTGTTTGGAGAAGGCGATATAAGTAAATACCACACAGTCACTTCCAATTACAACATTCATGCCAGTTCTTTTGAAAAAACAAAACTAAGCAAAAAAGAAAAAAGAACTGGTACAGACGAAGTGAGTGGGGTTTAAACATAACATGACATATTTCTCATGACATATTTCAGCTTAAATTCACTGCAACGATTACTATGCTGTATTTCTGGTTAGGGCCTGGTAGGGTACCTTGGGGGACAAGGGAGTAGATTCTGTATGTGGGAAAAAGTTTGAAAGAATTCATCAAACTTCAGCAGCAGAGTTGAAGGAACTCTTTTATCCTTCATGATACCGTGTTACATTATGTAACTGTGCTATGCTTCTAACTGAAAGTTTTGGTTTTCCTATATTTTCCTGCTCGTTCATCACACTTAAGTCAGCTAACACAATGCTTCCTTAGCTGTTTACTGGGGGGGGGCTCATAGTTTTGTTTTGTTTTTCTTAGCGTGCTGAGACTGGTATTGTATTTGCGGTAATTTGCTAAAGCTATTTCTTTCTTTCCTGGAATTCAGTAAGGATGGGAAACTAGTAGCCTTGTGGAGCAGCACAAGGTCTGTGGACCAATACTTTGAGTAGCACATATCTTTACCAAAACAATATTATGCCTTCTTGAAGACCCTACAGATGTTTTATATAGCTAACTTAGATTCATGTTTCCACCTTCATCACAGATTTCTGTTACAGTTTATTTTTTGCTACATCTACTCAAAAAGAATTAGATGTACTTCAGAGGAGCTTGTCCCCACATTCTTAACTGCTTAATGGATACCATGACAGGGAAGAATGCCAGTGACCTGTATGCCTTGCTTTTATGATTCTCCAAAGGTGGATACAACAGCAGCAATTCACACTTTTTGCTGAGAGCAGTAGCAAGTCGCACCTTTTTCAGATGACCAGAAAAGGTTGTTGGATAGTCATTAGATCAAAGCACAACTTGAAGAAGTAAACGCAAGCTAGCTAGATGGAAATTTCTGACTACTGAATGTGTTACTCATCAAGAATAGCTTTTTCTGATGGTAAGTGGTATTTATCCACATGCTAACTGTAGGTCCTGTCTCCCATGGCGTATAGCAGCAATTTTTTGCTTGAGGTTAATAAGAATGGATGCAGTTAGTTGTTCCAGCTGATCCAAGAAGGGCTTTTAGACGGATCTGCCCTCAGATCAATGTGTTGATGGAATGAGCAAGTGGAAATTGCTTCATGAGCCATCAGCAGTTGAGTGGAGGAGGCAAACCATTTGGTAGTGAGGGCAACCACTCTTATTCACTCAAGTCAGAAGACATTTTGGGAAGCAAGGATAGAAGGGTTGGAGGGGGATAGCAGTGTTGTGTAGGCTTTCTGAGTGGAACAGTGCTGAAGGGATCAGGCATCTGGGCATGATTATGTGTAGAATAGGATTCAGTGTCAAGTAATAATAGTGAGGATGGTTGGGCCGTTATTGAGGTGGAGAGAGCTCTAGTGTGCTGATACTTTGCCAACGTTACCTTAAAGGTGGTTTCCAAACTAGTAAATACAAAGAGCCCCTCCAGAATTTGAAAGTCTGAGTTTTGCTATTGACCTGAAGCTTGAAATCTGAGAGGTAATTGCTATACAGTTGTGCTGAACTTTAGAGGAGCTGAGTGAACATGTGCGCTGTAATTCTAGGGGCAGTTACCTTAACTGGAGAGAAGAATTAAATGTCTTGGGTATACCTTCAAGGCACCTGGATGTTTTTGAAATACATTGTGGTTGTAGAAACAGTCCCCCATCCCCTCCAGATGTGAAGAATAATGTCTAATCTTGCATTAAGTTTGGAGGAACAGTGCAAGATCAGGAATAAGTTATCTTTGGTGAAGGAAATTGGCTAGCTGCAAAACACTAGCTTAGTCTGTGGATCAGATCTGCTTTCAAAATTGACTTCCTGTATGCCCCCCCCCCATGATTCCATTATAAAGTAATGCCATTCAATGCCAGTTTGGTAGTCCAAAGGGATTTTGTGGTAGATAGCAGTTAAAACCACAGACAGGTTAGATGACTGGCGGGGGTTGGGGGGAAAGGACCACTCCTCTTGTTGTGTTGCATAGTTAATTGACCAAAATGACGAGGCTGGAAAATCCAGTTGATGAGACATGCTGAAAAGGATCCAGCCAAACTTCTGTATGGCTATCAATATTTGGCCGGGAATGATAGTTAGCACTTGGTAATGTAGAATACAGTAATTTTTTTTAATAACCTGTCATATCATGCTCTGGCATTGCTTCTTTCATGGCTAGAGCAATAGATTCTTTTGAGAGGCACTGACTACTTCTTGGACCAATATCTTCTTACTCAATAAATCAGGATAAGCACAGATGCAGTTTTTTTCACGTTTTGAAAACAACGGTTTGTTAATCCCCATATGGAAAGATTCAAGATAGCATATTTTAAGTTGCTTTAGTGATTTTCCAGATTTGAGTTTTATGGATTCTCAAGTATTTGATGTTAGAATCAAGTTTATTTTTATATCTACTTCTTTCAGTTTAAAATTGTTTTCAGCTACATGTAGATAATTTCAGATTACAGAATGCTGCTGAGATCAAACTAAATTGTTCTTGTTCAGATTGGGTCTGGAATCTGTAGGTATTATCTTTCATATTTTTTAGCATACACGGGAAGTTTGGTTGTGTGAAACAGAAGCTAACATTAGTGCCCTTTTCTTATAAGAACTACTTTGAGAATGGTAGTAATGTAGTTAGAAACTGACTTTCAGTTTTGATAGAGGACTTGGGACAATATGTTTATACTTTGTTTTAATGTTCAGAAGTGCAGGAGGTTGTAAGCTTTTCTGATATCTGTGTTACCAGAACAGCTGTCCAGCAGTTTTGGGCAACCAACCGGCATGCTCGTAGCTTTAACAGCTTCCCTGTTGGCAGCAGAAATAAGGCTTAGCAAACCTGTCATGAGTTGCATTTCCCTTGACAGGATGGCAGATTACTAAAGGGAGTGTCTTGTATTAAATCAGGGCTAGAAAATTAGGTGTTGCTCAGATTCTGGGACTGCATCCCATATAATTCCTAACCACTAATTGTGATGACTGAGGCTTTGAGGTGTAACCGTTAAAAGCAAACAAAACCCAGAGGACAGCTGGTTGCTTATCCTATGTTATATCAACCAATTTAGAGTATGAATCAAATGCCTTTGCTTTTACCCATGCTTTCTGATATGACTGTCAACAGGTCATGATCTTAAAATCTCCATCATAATTTTGTTTTCCTGTGAGTTTCATAGGAACTCACAGATACTGTATTTGTTTCAGATACTGTATTTGACAGTGTTGCATTAACAGCTTGCATGAATTTGTGTATATGCTGAAGAAGGACCCACTGAATTCAGTGGATACTTATACAGACTAGATATAGGTTTTTCATTTGAAGCATGTGTTCAGTGTAATTGTTTACCAGAATTGATTAGCAATTTCCACTGAACTTGTGAGGGCTAGCCAGTGATATGAAGTGGAAATTTTCCCATTATATTCTGTGTGAAAATATTTCTACTTTTGAAAGTATGGTTGTTTTGATTTTTAAAAAAGTAACACAGTGAATGCATGCTACAGCTGTCAAACTAGGCAACAGTTATATTAACTTTTTTAGATTATTATACCTAGGAAAAATGTATGCCTGTATAAAAATATCTATGTACAGTGCCCCCCCCCACTTCTGCAAGGTTTCGGGACTGAGGTAAAAGGCAAGGCAACTGTGATTAACTCCCCCCATGACCCCCTCCCATTCCTTTGCTTTTTGCATGCTGAGGAGAGGGAATGGGAGGGGTGAGCTGTGGAGGAGGGAAGGAAGGCTTGCCCAAGCCTTCCTCCTGTTCCCTTCCCTTTTACCTCGGTGTGAGTTCTCAGCACTGGGCCAGAGGCAAGGGAATGGGAGGGAATGCTCTGGAGGGGAGAAGGAGGGTGCCTGCCCGCCCCCCATCCTTCTTTTTTGTCCAGATGTTTGCCTTTCTTCTCCACATCCGGCAGAAGGCAATGGAATGAGAGAACGAAAATGAGGGGGGTGACATCCATGTGCCTCTTGAATAATCAAATTTGCAAAGGTCAAACCCACAAATGTGGAGGGAAGACTGTACATCATTCTAGGCTTGTTAAGAGTGGAGTGTTTTTTTTTTAAGTCTTCAGCATAATTATTTAAATAAAAACCTTCAATAGAGGGTGCTGAGTTCAAATGTCCTAAAATATTTGTAAGATTCCAGTAAAAAGTTCAAAATAAAGCTTTTGCTTTTTGAATATATTTAAAAGTAATTAAGTGTTCTTAATTGATTTTTTTTCCTTGATTAATTCATTCCTTTGAAATTCTTTAGGCTGTTTAAATTGGAGTTCTAATTCCTTCAGTATATAGCATTAACACGCTGCACAGTTTTTTTTTAGTTTTGGTTCTACAAATGCCTGACAAAGGCTCTAAACTACATCCATGTTGATTTAAGGCACTACCATCTTCCAATTTTCCTTCTTTTTCTTTCATTTTCCTTCCTTTCCCATCTTTCTTGCTTCTTCTTTTTATTTTTCCCCCCAAGGCTGGGGGAGGAAAATGTCATGTGCCATGTCATAGGAGCAGAATCTTCTCTTAGCTGTAGCATTGGTGTTTGCCAGGTGTTTACCGCTTACTTCTAATTCCTGAACATACATATTAATTTATCAAACACTTTGTATTGTAGAAAGTACTATATAAAATTATACAAGATTTATCTGGTTTTACATTCTTCCAGCTGGTTAGTAAGTTTACATGGAGGAATTACCCCATTCATATATCACCATAAGCCAGGGTTAAAGTGAATCAGTAGTGTCCTGGTGTATACTGTCCAGTTGATCCTGCTTGCATCAGTAGTGGCTGAACCACAAATCTTTGAATTTGTGCTTTGTTTAATATGGTATGCAGACCCCCATGTGGCAGGGATGGAAGATATACTGCATCTGAAAAGGGTCCATTTCTTTCCTCTCCTGGATCTCCATAAACTGGATTATTTCAGTGGGTTCTTGGCCAAAACCTTGAGTTATCACACAGAGACCACTGGTGCTATCCATCCTTAAGACAAAGTGCATGTCAAATGCAGTAATACATTTATCATCAGAGGTTGTTCCAACATTAGATAAACATTAGATATGGTCATTCACAGTGCTTGTTTCTGTAAACTGAGACTTTGGGAAATCTGTTGTTCCAGGTTGCTGTGACACTCTAGGACCTCAGATGAAGGCTAGTGAGGCCTAACAGACAGTATTTTTCCTCCTTTTAAATACACTTTTTACAATATAGCTCCTGGATTGCAGACTGGGGGGAAAATATTACTCAGCAACTTTATAGATTCTCATACTTCTGTTGCCTTGTTGCTTTTATCTCTGTATTCAGTGTCATTGAATCAAATCCTTGGTGAGTCATGACTTGAAACAAAATATGTAGCTAAAAAAGAAAAAAAAATGCTGCTCTTGTGAGTCCATCTTCCTTTGCTTAGTAAATTTTCTGTTCGGGGACTCCAGTTGCTGGCAGAATAGATGTTTTGCTTTTTTAACAATCATCTCCCTGTGTATCCTTCAATAATACATATCTTAAATTCACATTAATACTATGAATATAAAATAAAAAATTCCAAGCACACTATTTGGAAAATCACCAGTTAACAAGTGCTTGGGAAAATGAAGTCCCTTCATTAATAATATTAAGTGATCCAGTCTTCCTATCTTCCTCTTAAAACTTCATTCAATATTTATAGTTATTTTCTATTAGTAATTTTCCTTTTCAATGGACTGATGTTACACTTGTTTTTTAAAAATGACAAAACCTCAAAGGTCGACCACATCCTGTTATCCCTTTCTTTCTAAAATTCATGACTAAGTTTTCTTTTTACCATATTTTCCTTTACAAGTTTCCCTCTTAATCCTTTCCAATCTGTTTGTATGTTCTTTTTGCTTAGTTTCGTAGTCATACACTTCTGTTAGCCAGATGTGAAGTCTGCTCCCACCTGATACTGCAACAATATTGGATGCATTTGAATGTGCTTCTAAGTAAAAATATATTGCAGTCCTCTCACTTCTCTAAACAGTGAAAAATTCATCAATGCCATTCTTCAGTACATACATAAGATAAAGATTACTTCAACCAGCTAAAATGCACTTGTTAGCTTTAATTAATTGTCTTACAAATGAGTGTTACCATTTAAACTGCTTACAACTTAAAATCACCTTGAGTAGGAACTGCATCCAAAAATGGGGGTGCTGCTTCTTGATTCTTTTCCTTCATAGCTCTTGTTCCTCATTTCTGTATTTCTGTTGCTTTATTGTTTGTATTTAGTCCTTCCTTTGCATTTCAGGCCAATATGTTGGAATGTTATTAACAAAAGCATTTTTCATGAGATTGGAATGGCTTGTAGGCCAAAAGAAGCTCAGGATACACCAGTAATTTCCTCCAGCCTTGTTTTTAATCTGAAATTTGCTTGCTTTGATAAGAATGTATAAAATCGCTCTGTACTGTGGGGTGGAGATCCTGCCCCCTCCTCACCGGTTTAGTGACCTGTAAATCTAATAGAGTCTGAATATTACACATTCTGGTTCGAACTTACAGGAGTTGGAGTTACACATATTATGGACTACTGATTTCCTACAGTTGGCCAAAACACTGAAAAGCTGAAACGCCCATATCCCTCACACCTCTTGAATTTGAGCTAATTAACTTCAGATGGTAATAAAATGTAATCATTTGCCCAAGCAAGGAGGACTTGTCACTCAAACAACCTTAGTGAGTGGATTTTTCTGATGACTGGTGTGATCACACAATAAATTAAAAGGGAGGCCGTGCATTCTGCTTCCGTAGATATAATTGTGTACAACTATTTGGTAGTAACCCCTGTTGAACATCTTGAAATTTACATCTTAGTAAACGTGGGATTGTGCTGTAATTTTAGAATGTATTAACATTTATTTAGGAAGTAGCGGAATGCAACTTTTTGATAACTCTGAATGATCCTTACTTATCCCTGTAGAAGGTTTGTGGAGTTATTTATTTAAACCCGTGGTAACAGAAGTTCCCCTAAATATCATATCACAGGTTGGGATATTTTCACTTGTCAAATCCAGCATAACTCAACAGGAGGATTAAAGGAATTTTGGAGCCATTTAAATTTGGCTAAGATGTTACACAAAAGGGACAATGCAGCAAAAAAAGGAGTATGAGGCTAAGATTTTCAGCCCAAACATACTGCTCCTCAGTTTTTCTCAGGGATGCAGTATACAGGTGGGAAGAGGGAGGTTCTGTGGCACATCCTATAACAGTGACAGTATTCCTTTTTTCATCCATAGATCATGCTTTACTGCTCCTTAGGACAAAATAAAAACCATTCATACTTTTGGTTACAGATAACTTCTAAAAGGGGTCTTTGAGCGTTAGCTTTGCTTCTTGGCATCTGCTGCTGAAGAAGGAAGTGCTGTAGGCTTAGATTTGAAAATTGTAGGGGAAACACCTGCTGTTTCTTTTCTCATCCAAACTGCCGTGCAAGTGAAAATCACCTTGTAGCTTCTGGGAGTCCTTACAAAGGGCAAACTCACCATTGGTGAACAGGTGAGAAAAAATTGTAGAAACCTGTATATTATGCTCTCTGCCAAACACCATTTAAGACTGAGTAGCTATCCCTGTTTCTTTTCACTATATCAGTATGATTCTTAATTATTTCTACCACTAAGGCTATTCAAGTGCTGGAAAATGATCACATTTATTTGTGATAATTGCTGATGTTGCTATAGTTTAATTCTATTCTGCACACTGTGTAGCTCTTTACTGTGTGTTGTTGTGTGCCTTTAAATTGTTTCTGACTTACGGTGATCCTAAGGCAAACCTATCACAGGGTTTTCTGGGGTTAAGAGTACATGATGCACCCAAGCTCACCGTCCAGTGGGCTTCCATAACTGAGTGGGGAATTGAACCCTGCCAGAGTCATAGTCCAATGCTCGAACTGCTATACTAAATTGGCTCCCCAGCTTTTTTAGTATTCTCTTCCATTTTGATTCTCAAACAAGCTGCCTCTTCTATGGTCTTTAATTAAACTGTTCGTTGTAGCTCCTTGTAACATATCTTGGCATTTTCTAATCCAGCCACCTTCAAAGTCTTTTTGAGGGGAAAATTATAATGAGAATGAAAAGTTAAAAAGACACACACACAACAGCACGGTGTGGGTAAATGCTATTTGTGCAAACTTGCATCCAGGCTTGTAAATAATGACAAACTTAAGTTGTAATGATAAACTCCTTCAGATTTTGTAATCTTAATTTTTTATCTTTTCCCTTGAAAGGTCTTAAATTTGAATTAGAAAAGTACTTCTTGGAAGATCATAAATGGCAACTATATGTGTATTTTCATTTTTGTAGAACTGTTAGAAATAAATTAGCGATTATAAATCCTAGACATCTTGAATGCTCAGATTTACACCTTATTTGTTAGACGGTTCTTCTGCAAGAGATAAGTTTTCTGCTTCTGTGTTTCTTTCATGAGTTGTTTAGCTCAAAAGGTCTGGAAGCAAAGGATACAACATATAGCAAATGAAAAGTGTACTCTTCCCTGTAATTCACAGATATGGGATCTCATGAAATTCTTAATGTGAAGTCTTAACTGTGTTTCTCATTTAATCAAACTCTCACCTATAAGTTGGCATAAAAAAATCAGATACTTTGATAGTTTCTTAACAAAGCTTCCCATTTTCATCTAAGAAATCCCTTCCACTTCTTAAGTAAAACCAGAACAATAATTTTTCTTTTATGCACTGGATATTGCTATTTTTCTTTTGTGACTTTCATCAAAGCCTATACCTAATTTTAAATCCTTCAACTGAGTGAAGATCTCCCTGATTCTGACAAAAGTGGCTGGATGAGTGTTCTTATACTTCCAGTCCCTTAAACTCCAGGTGATTTTTTTAAAAAATGATTTTGGTGTGATAAAAGAAACATGGTTTTGTCGGAAATTCTGACTTTTCAGTGCCCCTTCCCTGTGGTTCCATTTCCAGTGGTCTTTATAACATAATCCTTGCCATGACTTATTTTTCTTTCACGTTTTCAGGTTTACTTAGATTCCTGCTTTCCTTCCTTGAATCTCAGTGTATTTAAGGAGCAAAAGATAGAAGTCACTTGTCAGTTTTTCAGTTTCCATTGCAACTCCCCCCTTTATTTAGTTATCAAATCACTGTGCAATCTTTTTTTATCATCATAACTCACCTTCCTTTCTTGTTTTCTGTGAGTCAAAACTTTAAAAAGTTCTTCTTCTGTGCCTTCAAGTCAGTTCTGACTTGCAGTCACCCTAAGATGAACCTATCATGTCCCTCCTTTTTTTTTTTTGGCAAGATTTTTTCAGAGGAGTTGTCTTTATCTCTCTCTGAAACAGGAAAGAGTGTAACTGGCCTAAGGTCACCCAGTGGGTTTCCATGGTCAAGGAAACCGTGGTCTCCAGAGTCATACAACGCTCAAGTCACTATACCACATTGAGACCACCCCTGAACAAATTTTGCCAACAAAACAAAAAACCCTCTGTTTCAGGAAAAGCTCTGATCCTGCTTCTCTTGCTGTTCACATCTCTTATGAGGGTGGTCTTCCACTTTGACAAAACAGCCAAGAGTTATGTATGCAGTGTTGCTGTATATTAGGTAAACATACTGGTTTCTGGACTGGAACTGGTGACCTTGGGTGCATCGCTCAACAGCAACAGTATATAGACCAGTTTCATGGAATTATAAGACTTGGGTGTCTCCAGAGCTATCTAGTGTAGGATTGCATACAACTATAGCACTCCTAAAACCTCTATTTAAAAACCTCCAAAGAAGACCCTCTGGGGCAGTCTGTTTACTGTCAAACAGTTCTTACAGTCAAGAAGTTCTTCAAGTTTAGATGGAATCTCTTTTACTGTAACTTGAATCCACTGGTTCATGTCTTGAATAGATGTCATTTTTAAATGACATCTATTCAGATATTTAAAGATGGATATCAAGTCACCTCTTAGTTCTCTCTTCTTCAGAATGAACATACCAAGATCTCTAAGCAGTTCCTGATAGAGACCTTATTTCTAGAACTTTTGTTGTCTTGATCACCTTCCTGTGAACACGGTCATGCTTGTCAGTATCTTTCTTGACTGTGGTGTTGAGAGCTGACAGAATATTACAAAGTCTGATGAAAGCAGGATAAAGTGGGACTGTTACTTCTCTCACTCTGGACACCATACTCCTGTTAAGGAAGGCAAGAATGGAATTGGCTTTTGGGCTGCCAGGTTACACTCTTGACTCATGTTTAGCTTGTGGTGTACTAAAACCCCTATATCATTGTCACATGTGCTGTTATTAAGCCAGGTGTTGCTCCTCTTACACTTGTGCCTTATATTTTTCCTAAATATATAGTTGATCTCATTTATTTCTGTTGAAATTAATTTTGTTAGTTTTTTCCCCAGTTCCCTAATCTGTTAAGGTTGTTTTGAACTTGGACTATTTCGTCTTGGATATTACCTGTCCTTCTGATTCAGTGTCATCTGCAAGTTTGATGATTGTGTACGCTGTTCTGTCAATCCACTGAACAATAACCTGGATTTTACCAGTTTGTTTGCAAGAATATAACAGGGAACTTCCTCAAGAACCTTACAGAAACCAGGATATTATAAATCCACCACATTCCGCAGATCCACCAAGGGTAACTCTATCAAGAAAAGAGATAACTATTAGTCTGACATGAATTGCTTTGAGAAACCCTTTTTTCCCCCCTAGCAGAACAGAGCTAGACTTTCAGTGGCAAACTATGTTGTTAATCTGGGATGAGCAGATGGCACATGGCATTTTCTAGATAGGTTAGATTAGAATTTGTGTGGTCCTTTACCACTTGGTAGTTAACTGAAGCTGATGGGAAGTCCAATCCAAGAACATCTGCTGTAGTTTTACCTGTCTCTGCCCTAACCTGTCTAAGTGAAATTCCCACTCCAGACTATAATCTATAATTGTTCCCTGAGTATTGTCTCTCTGGATATATGTCTATATATAGAAATATGTATACATATATATAGAGAGAGAGAGGGAGACAAGGAGGGAGGGAGAGTTTGAACAAGCAACTTGTTTGATTTTCTTTATTTGTATTGTATTGTAAAAGTTTTAGCAAATCATTGATAACATTTCTGATTTGTTTAGGAAGTCATATTTGTGCAGTGATAAAATACATGTGGGGCATGGATAAATTAGCAGAACAAATTTCCCTGTAGGAACAGTATTTGTGTGCTGCAGCTCAACTAATTCTTATTCTTTCTTTTTTTTTTTCCCTCCCTCTTTCCCCCTTTTTTCAGGTGCCTTAGCTGGACCAATAGTTGATCCACATGTGAGAGCAGTATGGGGGAAGAATGTTACACTGAAGTGCATAATTGATATAAATGAAACATTAACACAAATTACGTGGGAGAAGATACAGGGAAAGAGTGCTCAGACTATTGCTGTTCACCATCCTGAATATGGATTTTCTGTTCAAGGAGAATATCAAGGAAGAGTATCACTTAAAAACACATCACTTACTGATGCATCAATCATCTTAAAGAATGTTACCTTCTCTGATTCTGGAGAATACGTATGCAAAGCAGTTACATTCCCTCTAGGAAACTCTCAGTCAACAACATCTGTAACCGTATTGGGTATGCCTTTTTGATATTTATTTTGTAAATGTTTCATCTAGAATATTTCAAGATCAAAATTAAAACTGGCAATTTATTAAATTGGATCCAGGTTTGCACATCTACAAACAGAAGCACCCCTTTTCCTAGTGGAAGGATATGGGAACTAGCAGAGGCTTCTTATTAGCAGAGGAAGATCAAGTCCATGACTTTTTACTGATTCTTTCCACTGTATCTTTAAGGCTTCAGCCTGTGTATTGTTTTCATGTATATTAGCTGTCGGTGACATTGTGGTATAAAATGCTTCTTTCTGTAGTGTTCTCTAGAAGTTAAAAGAAAAAGAAAAAAACTGATTACAGTCTACAGTTCATATATATATATGACCTCCAGATCTGTGATTTTGAGTGAACACAGAGCATTGCGTATGTAAAATGGCGGTGATGTGAACACACTGAAGTATCCACTTGCACATCACTGCCCTTTAATAATATGGGACACAATCATTTGCGGGGTTTTTGCTGTTCTCAAGGGATCCTGGAACTGAACACCCAAGTACAGAGGGTCCACTGTATGCTAGTTGCTATGTGTGCTCTAGTCAGTGAGAGAATACAGCATGGTCACTGGGATACTCAGTATCATATTCCCTAATCAATATTAATTAAAATAATTAATTAAATCGTAAGTTGCATCTAGTCATAAGTGTATTTTATTTGGGTTATTTTACTTTCCTAATACTTGGACATTTCATTGTACTAATTAAAACGGAGTGGATTTTGAAATGGTTTAATTTTTTAATACTAAAGAAATAAGTAATTTAATTACTCTAACAGTGTTAAATTAAATAAAAATAAGTGCAAATGGTGGGGCATTTTGTTGTAAACATTAAGACTTCAAAGAATTTTTGAAATGTAAGGGACCACAACACCCGTTTAGTCCAACCACTGCCATATAGCGGACATTTTGAAGAAGTTAATGCGCTTGCATTTATATTTGCACCAGTAGTGCATTCTGCAAAGAAAAGGGGTAAATATTTAAAGAAAACAAAATGTGAAACCTCAGAGCTAACCTGAAAAGTGGCCGTTGGTCCTGCATCATTTTCCTATCTTTGCTTTAAGTCATAAACCCAACCATTGTGAACATCGAATACTTTACTGAGATTAAACCCTAGTGGTTCTTGTCCATGGTCTCTGTGACTCCTACAGATGGATCATTCTGCACCTGCACAGTTGCTTGTTTCAGAAGCCTTCAGAGCTAGTCAATTTTTTTAAGCAAGAATCCTGCCCCTTCCATACCACACACTTCCTCAGTGCCATCCCGCGTATCTCCTCTGTTCGTTTTCATCTACTGTGTTAGCAGCATTTTAGGGAACTTACTCCTTAGAGCATAAGTTATTTTTTTTCTCAAATCTTTATCTTTTGTTTCGTTTAATCCCCCCCCCCAGTTTTTCAGTTTTGTTCTCCTTTTGGTTTGTGATTTTTCTTCTTTATTCATCAGAACTTATTTCACACTCCTGTTTGGAGGCTTATAGCTTCTATGAGCCTCTTCAGAAAGTTGTGACCAGAAGATTTCTCAGTTGGACAGCCATTTCTGTGGTTGGATACCGTGGATGATTGGATAGTACCTCACCTTTTAAGGAGCTGCTTTGGGCAACTGCCTGAAACAAGCCACTCTATATAGGTTCTGTGGGCATTTGTTCCTTTTTAGGAATCAATGGAATCATAAAAAGAGGCTTTGAGTGCACCTGAACTTAACTTCTATTTCGGCTTGGTATATCCCATTTTGTAATCCCAAGCAGGAATTGGTACCAAGAACACCTGGCAAGAACATCAAGATTGCTTAGGAAGGCTAAGAAGAAATGTAGAAACAAAGATTTAGAACTCTTAACTGTTGAAGAGGAAGAAGCTTTGGACCACACAGTAGAGATTCAAAATTTCCAGAAATTTTGAAGCCATGGGGAAAAAACAAACATTTTTTCTGTTTGTTTTTTTTCCAGAAAAAAATGGAAATTTTTGGAAGAGTTGAAAAAATGCAACATTAACCCTTTTTAGAGATTGAAAGTCACTATTTTACCTTAGGAACATAAAATACGACTATGTACAATTTGATTTGGCATAAATTATCACAATCGATATATTAAAAATACAGTGTATTCAAACAATTATTACAAACTGAATTTACTTTTTTAAAAAAAAATATTTGTAACAAATGGGTCAATAATATCCTGAACTGTATGGAACGTCTTTAGTTTTGCTGCTTTATGTGAAGCAAGCAGAAAATTTTTAACCCAGAAGAAACCATCAACATTAGTAAGAAAGAAAATTATTTGCATTTCCTCTCCACAGTATCAAATAGATATAAAGCACCCATTCCCATAAAAAGAATTGAGGGGGGAAAGTGTGTGGAAAGGAGGTGGGAGGGACTAAGATTCAATGAATAGGCATGAAATTTAATCAAAATCATTTTCCGAGCTGCAGTTATCAATATCAATTTCAGTCTTTGCTTCTTTATGTTTGTCGTCATTATCATCATCATCACAGTTATCATGGACTTCTAAAAACTGACCCACCCCAAAGCAAAAAAAAACTGAAACAATTTTCTTCTCTTGTGACAATAGGAGTGCCCCCTAAAGGAAAGAAGTGCATCTTTCTCTTGCATTGGAGAGTTCAGTTTGTAACCTAGGACTTGCTTGTGCTCAGTGCACAGAAATTAGAACAATCTGATGCTGTCCATAGTTTTTATAAATGATTTAGAGAATATATGAACACCTTGTCTTAAAGATTTTATTCATCATGCTAAAAAAAATTCCATAATTGATTTTCTTCCTTTTTTCAATTTTTCCAATTTTTCAGGAAAAAACAAAAAAAAATTTCTGGATTTTTACCAGGCCTTCACATCTCTACTATGCAGTCAGCAGTCCTGGCATCTCAGTCTTCTATTCCAGTGACTGAAATGGTGTATTTAACCATCTGAAATTCCTGTTGCACTAGATGTCTCTTTTCATATTCTAGCTTCCTCAGATTCTGAGGGTGCCAAGCTTCCTCCACAGTTAGATTCTTCCAATACTGAAAGGCATTAGAAGAGACCTCATATCAGCTGCCCAGGGTCTTGTGAAGGCATAGTTTCTTGGCTTAGTGTCTTAACCAGAATATGCCTTTTGAACTCAGTTAGATATATTGAAAGTACGTTGATTCTGATTTCCATCTGCCATAGTTCATCTCTCTCACCCTCATCTTCTACAAGCTCTGCAGCTTCTACGGACTGTATTCAGCAGGATTAGTACAATCTATTCCCCTCCCTATTATAACAGTACTGTTACCCCTATTGAGAGCATCCTCTGCTATCTTGATGGGACCAGCTTACTAATGTGGAATCAAGTTGTTATACATGCTGGCATGATACCTCTTGGTGTCATCAGCTTTTGTCGTATAGGAGAGAGGATCTTTGATTACCTAAAGTACTTCCTTGGCATCCTCTATCCACTACAGTGACCTGTCACCATCTCTCACTACTTAGGTCTTGGCTGCCTTCTCCTCTTCATACTAGATTCTGTAACTTAGTACATGTAGAATAAAGCTCTGTCCTTGCTTTCATGTTGTGTAAGAGATGTCCTTTCTACAGCAAGGAAACCTTCCACAGGGCAGTCTTACAGTCTGAAGTGATATAAATTTCCTCACTTTTTGGACAGTGGATCATTTCCACACAGATTCAATTGTAGCATGTACTCAAATTTTCTGCTCTCATTGGATAACTCAGGACTTTCTGCATCTTCATTCTGTCTTTACATGGCTGCCATTTCTGCTCACGTTTGTCTTCCTGTTCATATCTCCTGGTTCATGTACACTCTGGTCAAGAGCTTCTTCAGGATCATCTATGATCTTCACCCCACAGCCATCCCAGTAGTACTATCATGGTAGCTGTCCATAGTTTTTTATAGCTCATATGCTCCGCCTGTGAACCACTTATGACCAGTGATGTTTGCCTCTTTTCATGAAATGTGCCATTTTTCTTTCCTGTCATGTCAGGGAGGAGTGCTAGTGAGCTTTCACTCTCACATCTGATGCTCCGTTTATTCAGTTTCATTGGAATAGAGTTAACTTTATGACCTGACCTGGCCTTTCCTTTTTGCTTTATTGTTTCATATGTCACAAAGAGCTGAATTACCCACCTTTTTTTCCAGATCCAGCTTCAGACAAGGACAGGACATCCTTAGATGTGCAAATAGTCCTTGCTTTTTATGTAGAAAGATCTGCTTCCTTTTGATAGGCCCTTTGGCTATTTGTATGCTATGGAGGTTTCTGGAATGGACTTCCATGGTCACTTCAAAGGCTATTCAAGTGGATTGTATCCATGATGAAACTTGACTAGTCATTTGGCCGACCTTCTTGCTTCTCTCAGAAGTCATTCTGCTACAACAGTTACTGTTTCTTCTGTTTTTTCTATAAAGGATCCTGCTGCAAGAAGTATGCAGAGCTGAGACATGGTCTCAGTCTTCCACCTGTATTTCTCATACATTCTTGTGACCAAACATCCTTTGGTCAAGCAGTGTTACATTGGGCTTTGGCATGACGGCTTCCTACCATCCAGGTTAATAGCTGTGTGTGAGTTGTAGAGATCACAAAGAAAATGAACAGATTGCTTACCTATAACTGGTTCTTTGACTGGTCCTTTGTGAACTCACGTAACACACTCACCTCCTCTCCGCTATTTAGTCCTAACTTGCTTCTTTCTGGTTGTGACACATATGTAGTGGACTAAAATTGAGGAGATTAGGCAAGAAGGTGCTGGAGTTATGCATGATATAGAGAAACTGGAGTTCCTGCCAAAAGGACTAAGTAGCCCTAAAAGTTTCCAGTCCTTTGTGACTGTGCAGACACAGAATGTGTGGCTGTGAAGGTGCAGAATGACCTTTTTGTGTAAGCATACAGAGCCACAGTTACAGATAAGCAACTTGTCCTTACAAGTCAAAGTAGGCATTAAAGGAAGATTGTTGGTGCTTCAGTAACTCAAACTTCAACATATTGTATTGAATCCATACAAATTGCATTAGTTCTCACTGATTTCAAACTATTTTAGTGGGGTCTTAAGTGATGATCAGTGTGTCGTATCAGTTTAACTGGAACCTGTGTATTTAACTAATAAATTATCAGATTGCACTGGAAGTTTGAATGCATTTCACTGATTGTCAGATTCCTTGGCTGACAAATGCTTTTTTTTTTTTTTTTTTTTGGGGCCTGGAGAGAGAGAGATTACTCCTAGTTAAGCTGCCTTGGATCCTATCCCAGGAGAAAGACAGGGACAAATTCAATAAATAAATAAAAATGCAAACACTTGGTCATTGAGCAATTGAGGAGGCTTTGTCTTCCAATGTCCAGCATAACTTTCAAAAATCTGAGTCTTTGTCTGCCGGAGTCCTTACTGTGGGCCTTTTCATTTATTCACATTAAGAGTGTGAAGAGACTTCTTTGAGCCAATTCAGATAGGGCTGGCATAAAGAGGAGCAGTGGTGACAACCGAATGTGAAAGAGGAGAGCTTTTACTCAGCACAATTTATCTCTGACATGATGTGCTAGCACTGTTTCATTCCATTAGTTTGTAAAATGCAGAAGTTAGGTTGGGATGGTTGGGCCACATAATTTTCTGTATTTTTTGATTGACTCAAAAAATGAACTGAAGTTTTTTTGTGTTTTTTTTACTTTGAAATTTGAATAATTTGCAAGTTAGTCCTACAAGGCTGTTTCCAAACCATCCATCACCATTGCTTGCCAAGAAAACACCTGTTTGTGTGAACACTTTAGAGTAAAACCATGTAAAACTCTTGATAAGAACTGCTGACCAATCCAAGATTTGTCATTATTTGTTGACACTTGGGGAAAAAAACATGTTGGGTTACCAGGAAAAGTACAAATTTGTGGTTTCCTAAGTAAATAAGAACTGTGTATTCTGGAGCTGGTGAGAGTTTTCCAAGTGCTTGTTTCAAAAGCAGTTGTACATTCTTGGACTCAGCTTTCATGATGAAATAGAATGCTCAGTTTGATTCTATTTTGCATTGCTGAACAGTTGTGAAGCCACAACATAGCCTTCCTTTATAAAGCTTTCATTAAAGAAATCCTTATCTTTTATAGGGATGGGCAACTTCCTGAAGTCTAGGGGCTGCATGCACCCCTCCTCAGACTGCAGAGGACTGCACCCTGTCCCAGTTAGTTGTATAAAATATCATATTTGTTAAAATTCAGAATGTGCAACCTTCACCCTTTAGTAGATGGAAGGGACAGTTTGACCCCTCTTGTTCCATTTTTTTGGGAAAAAAGCCTCCTAGGTCTAAGAAAGGGGGTATGGCAGAATTGTACCCCACAACACCTGGAGGTCATATTTAGTGGGTTTCTGGAGAAAGATGGTGGTGTACTGTTTGCCCTTCTCACAGCTCTAGCAAGGAGGAGATGTGTTGAATGGCATTTCTCAGTCCCAAATGAAGGAGGCTGGTGAAAACTGGAACATGGATGGTCATCAGAATAGCTCCTCCTGGTGATTTAGATCACAGATCTTTATCAGAGGTTAAGTGAAATCAGAAATCAGGGGAATGAATTAATTTATATCCCAGATGGCATAGGATATGAAAGAAATAAATGCAAAGATTTGGACTGTGGAACACAATACAAAGAAGTTGAAATACAGAACAGAGAAATTTGACAAAGAACACAGCCTTGACCTGGATGTTTTTTGCTTTAATGGAACAGTGGGAAGGGGAAAATTACTTATGTTTTAGGGCCATCCTTGGACAAGCTCATTAAATACTCAAGAATGAATGGTAGGGGCTATAGCAAAACTGTTGGAGAAGCAGAATGAAGACGTGGATTCTGAATTGAATTGTTTGTATCACATTTCTTCACCTGTAGCAAAGCAGAGAAATTTACTAAGGTATGTGACTGTATATTTTGTTCAAAAACAGACGAGACACCAAGTCTTGCAACATCACTTTGAGAATAGTGAGAAATCAGTAGGGTTGAGGTGGTACTCAAGGAGATACCTGCCAAGATTTTGGATAAGAGAAAGGAATATACTTTTCTGATTGATAATCAGATTGATAATAAGATCCCATTTAGTTGGCAATGGCTGGAAGGCATGTCCTTTAATTTTATGCATGTGAGACTTTTAGTGAACATTGTATAAAAGGTTAAAGAATTCCTACAAATACATAAAAAAAATTGGAGCAACTGGGAGAGTGAGAGGAAGTTCAAGAATCTGTCAGATCAATATTTGGTAAAGGATAAGAATAAGACATTGAATGGAGAAGAAGATGAAACTAGAGGCACAGTGGGTGTGGACTTTTCTAAATTCTCTTCCTGATATGGATTTGAGATGCTGTCATGGGAATGTATGATACTTAAATATGCCTCAGAAAAAGAGTAAAATATTGTATTATCTGAAAAAGTTGAAACAAGATGCAATTTTTCTCCAAGAAACACATGTAAGAAGGGAAGATATCAAGCACTTACACTCCCCTGAACTAGGCAAGGAATTTATTGCAGTGTCACTTAAGAATAAAATGAAGTTATATGTGTGAACCCTAACCTGTCACATGAAGTTGTATTTGAAGATCAAGAGGATAGGGATGTCAGGATTCAAAATAATAACTGTAGACAAAAATATAAGTTGCAAAGGTTAACTCCCCCCATACAGATGCGCCTTATTCAACAAAGCATGGAATTGAAAAGGAAGAGGCAAGAGTAAATGCAGATACTTTTACATAAGATGAGAAGTAAAGAAGACTTGAAGAAGTTTCCCATGAATAAGGCAGTGCACAATGAAGTTAAGATACTTCAGAGACAGTTATCAACGATAACAGTAGGTGAGATTGAGAAGAAATCATGTAATGTAAAACAAGAATTCCAAGTTTGCCAACAAGCCTGGAAGTTGTTGGCATTCAGATTGAGAAAAGAGAGAGAGAAAAAGTTTATTCTGAAGATTAAAAAAAGGGAATGAGAAAGTCAGTGACAATGTTAATATGAGGAAGTCATTTTACCATTATTATACATATACATCATTATATAAAAAGTTGTACTGGTTTTGCTGTAGAACACAGATGAATATCAAGACAAGCAAGAACTTCGGCCGATGGTTCTACTCCGCATCTTCTCTGGTCGTTCGGGTCCTGAACACCATTACTTGCATCGCAGCATACCATAGGAATATCCTGGACTGGCTCGCCCCGCTCCTGGAGGACCTTCCCGACAACTCTTGAGCATCCGCTACTCAGCTGCACAACAAAGCAGTCGCGTTGGTGACTCAACAACTTGCCTCCTTGCGGCACGCTGTGGAAGCGACCTCGGGGGTGATAGTCGGGTCGGTTGCCCTTCGACGTCATGCATGGCTGAGATCGTCAGGGCTGCAAGAAGATAGCTGTAGGAGGATTGAAGATCTTCCTTTTGATGGCCAGGGACTTTTTCATTCTTCCACGGACGAGGCCATGAAACAAGTCATCAAGGCCCGACTAACGGCCAAGAAGATGGGCATCAACCAGCCGCAACCTCGCTGCAGCTTCGGTTTACGTCAGTCCTGGCGTAGGTCCTTCGCCTCTTCATACCAACAGTCGGTGCGTTCCACGGCCTCCCAGTCTTCTACTTCGTTGGCCACGCAAAGACCTCTTCAGAGACGCCCATCCTCTTCTTCCAAGAAGTCTTCGTCGGGCACGAAGTCAAGGTTTTGACCGCCTTCACAGGTCGCCACCAATACCATCCTTCCGCTTCTCAACATCCCCGGAAGATCGACCGAGCTTGGCCAGATACCTTGCTGACTGGACGGCAGTCACCACGGACTCTTGGGTACTTACCATCGTCCGTCTTGGCTACGCCATAGAGTTTCAAAGTATACCACCGCGAGGTGTCTATTACTCCACCCCGGCCAGCTTGGTCCTGCTGGAAGAGATCCAGTCCCTTCTGCAAAAAGGGGCGATCGAGGAGCTCCCGTCCTCAGCCAAAAGCACCAGCTTCTTCTCCCGGTACTTCACGGTACCGAAGGCGGACGGGACTCTACGACCCATTTTTGACCTCAGAGGAGTGAACAAATTCATCCACCCCAAGAGGTTCAAGATGCTCACGCTGCCCTCGATCATGCCCTTCCTCCATCGAGGAGACTGTTTCGCCTCCACCGATCTTCGGGATGCTTACTTCCACATCGCCATCCGTCTGCACCACTGTCGGTACCTCCGATTCGCGGTCGACGACACCTGCTACCAGTACAGGGTGTTGCCCTTTGGACTATACCGCGCTCGGGGTCTTCACCAAGTGCATGACCCCGGTGGTATCGTACATCCGCACGGAAGGCGTCTCCGTCTACCCCTACCTGGATGATTGGCTCTTGGTGGCGTCCTGCAAACAGAGACTATACGAGGACATTGACTCTCCCCAATCGCCTCAGACTTTGTATCAACCCAAAGAAGTCCCACCTCAAACCCTCCAGCGTTCTCGATTTCATGGGGTGACCCTGGACTCAGTATCGGCAAGGGCATATCTACCACTGGACCGGGCAAAAACCTTCCGTCTCGCGGCGTCGAGCGTTTCCCGGGCCTCAACGGTGACAGCAAGGAGGATCCAACAACTCCTTGGTTACATGTCCTCCACGACTGTGGTGACTTACCTCTCCAGGCTGCACACATGACCACTTCAACACTGGTTCGTAAGAGCATTCAACCCGCTCCTCGACGACCAGGGCTGCCTACTTCACCTTCCACAAGACTTGAGCCAGTCCCTACTTTGGTGGCAGTCTTATCGCACCCTCCTCATGGGCATGCCGTTCCGGGAGGAGAGTCCGGCAGTGATGGTAACAACGGATGCCTCCCTCTTCGGGTGGGGAGCACAATGCGACGACCTCAGAGTCCGCGGCCAATGGAACGATCACGAGACCGCTCTCCTCATAAACGCCCTCGAGCTCCTTGCTATTTGGAAAGCTCTGAAGGCTTTTCAACACCTCGTTACCAGCCACACGGTACTGATCCTCACAGACAATACGATGGCGGTCTGTTATGTCAACCGACAAGGGGGGCTCATTCATCGACTCTCCTCAACGTAGCCCTCGACCTTTGGAACTGATGCATTTCTCTCAGAATCCACCCTGTGGTGGTTCACCTGGCCGGGCAGGAGAACACTACGGCAGACGCATTCAGCAGGGAAACCTCATCCCACCACGAGTGGTCCCTCTCCAGCGAGGCTTTTCAGATGCTTCGGGATCGATGGGGCGAGCCAGAGATAGATCTTTTCGCGTCCAGCAAGAACGCGAAATGCCGTTGGTACTGTTCGAGGGCCAGCCGGAATCGTCATTCCATTGGTGATGCCTTCCAGTTCGGCTGGAATGAAGGTCTCCTCTACACGTTTCCTCCGTTCCCAATACTCGGACGAGTGATATCGAAGATCCTCGCGGACCGAGCCGATATCATCCTCGTCACCCCGTACTGGCCGAGGCAACATTGGTTCACCCCCCCTGCTCCAAGCTACTCGGGGGAAGATTCTCCGGTTCCCGACGACACTGGACCTCCTCTCACATTCCAACAGCCTTGTGCTCCACCCGGACCTACCACTCCTGGCCCTCCATGCTTGGAGGATATCGCGGTAGCGGACCCTGTCATCGGTGACGTCCTGACCACAGCCGGGAAGGAATCGACGCGCCGCAACTACCACTACAAGTGGCACCGCTTTATCACCTTCGCAGAGTCCCGGAGGGAGCCTGTGTCGCCAGTAAACCTGCCAACGGTGCTCCACTTCTTCCTGCATCTCTGCGAGCAAGGTTTAGCCTTCTCCTCCCTGAAGGTCTACCTCGCTGCCATCGTGGCCTACCAGCCCCCACGATCACCATCGGCGGGCTTCTTCCGTGACAGTACCGTGCTACGGTTCCTGAAGGGCCTCCAGCACCTCTATCCACCAGTAACGCCACCGTTACTGCCGTGGTCGCTATCTCTGATGCTGTCACAGCTGACGAGGCTGCCCTTTGAATCCATGGCAACCGCAGACGACAGACTGCTCTCCATGAAGACGGCATTCCTGGTAGCTGTCATTTCTGCCAGACGGTCCGGAGAGTTTACAGCACTTCGGAGTGACGAGCCTTACCTGGTGTTCCACAGGGACAAGGTAGTTCTTCGGCCTGACATCTCTTTTCTGCCGAAGGTGGTGTCCAGCTTCCATCTAGGACAGGACCTACTATTGCCGACCTTCTACCCTGGCCTGACAACGGCACTGGAAAGGTCTCTTCACTCCCTTGATGTTCGCAGGGCCTTGGCCTTCTACACAGACAGGACTTCCTCCTTCCGAAAGACTCCACACCTTTTTGTGTGTTATGGAAAGCGTCGGAGAGGCCACAAGGTATCCACCCAGCGTTTTTCCAAGTGGGTGGTACAGACTATACAGCTGGCATATGAGCTTGCCAAACAGCCTCCACCAGCCTTCCTTCGAGCTCACTCTGCGAGAGCCGTGGCAACAGCTGCAGCCCTCCTGCAAGGAGTTGACTTGCCTGAACTCTGCCGTGTGACGACCTGGTCCCAGCCATCGACCTTCGTGCGCCACTACAGGCTCGACTGCCAGTCCCGTCGAGATGCTCGTTTTGGACGTGCTGTGCTGGCTTCTGTACTCTAGGACCTGACCCACCGTCCTACTGGTAAGCTACACAGTCTCCTACTGTATGAGGCACAGAGACCACGAAGAAGAAGGGTTGCTTACCTGTAACTGTGGTTCTTCAAGTGCTCATCTGTGCCTCATACATGCCCGCCCTTCCTTCCCCTCTTTTTCAGGTCCCTGTACTTCTTACGGCGGACCACAGAACTGAGGAGTGACCGTTGCTCGGCGGGCTGAGTGTGCACAGTACTGGCATGGGGGAGGGGTTCCCGCCAAGCTACCAAGCTCTAGAATTTTTCCGTATGCTACCGCGCAGGCGCGAAAGCTCCTACTGTATGACGCACAGATGACCACTCAAAGAACTACAGTTACAGGTAAGCAACCTGTTCTTCTAGAGCCCTTGTGATGCAGTCATTTGAGCACTGGATTGCGACGATAGACACCAGGATTCAAATCCCTGCTTGGACATGGAAACCTGCTAGGTAACCTTGGACAAGTCACACTCTCTCAGATTCAGAGGAAAGCAAAGGCAACTCCTCCCACCCCAAACAAATCTTGCCAAGAAAATCTTGTTATAGATTTGCCTTAGGGTCACTATATATCTCAAATCATTTGAATGCACACGACAACAGAACATATTTTTAATTTTATAAGGGAGAGAATATTTTAGTGCTCCAGTTATATGACTACAGATAAATAGTGTCAAAACTACTTTTGTAGGCTAGTAGATACCACTGCAAATTAGTCATAAATTAGATACAAATCGTTCATAGGTAAAAAGAAAAAAACTGAGGATGGTAAATGGAATTCTCGAAAGAAAAAAAGAGATATGAAAGAAGATGCTCAGAAGATGGTTGTTCTATTAGGCTGATACATGTGAGACTTTCCTACTGAGTGAACTCACAAGGCCTTTTTCAGGGAGCTATTTAGGATTCATCTTCAGAAATTTTTGAACCAGCTATTCTGAAACTATTTATTTGACAAGTTAAAAGCCAGGGTTTGAGAATTCTTGGTTCAGAAATTTATGAAGGCTGATTTCAAATAGCCCTCTAAAGGAATCATTAAGAGTACATACATTTTTTGTACTAATAAACAAAAATCCTTTAAGTATCTTGATAAGTGTTTCTTTTTTCTGTGGATTCTATAGTTTTAAAGTAATTTTGAATCTGGATTTAAATGGGTTTTAGTATCTGGGTAGATGTTTGTGTTTTAGCAGACTATATGTGTATCTTGAGTTGGGCAGTACCTTTAATTGTTCTGCAAAAATAACTTGAATACTGGCAAGGTAGAATTCATACCTTGATAAGGAAAGTGAAGTCAAAGGCATTTATTTACTGATGCTGGAAGTTTTTAAAATTTTACTTAGAAAATGCTTTAGTACAATTATTGATGTTGATTATTATTATTTTTCTATAGTTGAACCAATTGTGAGCCTGAAAAAGGGACCAAATGCTTTAATAGATGGAGCCAATCAAACAGTTGCAGCCATTTGCACAGCAGCTACTGGAAAACCAGCCGCAGAGGTTGTCTGGGAAGGCGATCTTGGTGAAATGGAATCCACTTCAACTTCTTATCCAAATGAAACTATAACAGTGGAGAGTCAATACAAGCTTGTACCTACCAGGTTTGCTAGAGGAAGACATATAACTTGTGTTGTGAAACATCCAGCTTTGGAAAAAGAGATAAGAATTATTTACGTGTTGGATATTCAGTGTAAGTAATTGTTTGCCTCCTCTTTTTCTCATCTAGAAATAGCTCATATTACAAATGTTAGAATAATGCAAGACTATCAGTGTGGACCACAAAATGAAATTCCAAGTATGCATTGTGGGGATACCTTTATTAGACCAACCCAAAGGGGCAAAACACATTATACTAGCTTATGAAGCCCAATCACTTCTTCATTGGGCAAAGACAGTAAAAAACCATCCTGTGAAAAGAAAAATAATGATGTTAGTTTCAGATCTGTGTCTTACTTTGAAGTGTTTGCTTGAAATTTGGTTGGGAGAGGGCCTGTGCAGACAGACAGGTTAGGCCACATACCCCATTTCTCCCAGGCAGCGGAGGGGCAGGGTAAGAAAAATCAATAAAATTTATCTGCATTATTTTAAAACTCTAGTTGGAACTAACAGTTGGATTGAAACCATTTTGTCTGACTTGCTCAGTATGTCAGACACTGCAGTGATCGTTTTACGTAAAAAGAATAAGGCACTGCTAGGCCTAACATATTTGCTACTATATGTTATATCTTTCTCACCCTATTACTAGTTACTACCTTGAGTATCAGTATTTGTGAAGCCAAGCAAGCTTTCAGAGTAAAGGAGAAAAAAAGAAAAATGTGCCTATAATTTGGCTTCCTGGAATCTAGAGAGCAAGACAAGGCGGAACAGAAATAACTATAGGCTCTCTTGTCTTGACCATGGAAACCCAGTGGGTGACCTTAGGCGTGTCACACACACAGCCCCCAAAAAACTCCATGATAGGTTTGCCTTATGGTTCTTACAAGTCAGAAATGAAGACACCAAACAAAAATGAGGCAGAACAGAAATAGTACTGAGAAATTTAGCATTGGGATTTGAATAGCAGTGATCATGTAGATTAATTCCTTCCCCCGTCTTTTTAAATAGGGCAATAAATTTTGACAAGATCAACAACAGAAAATTAACCCCTTAAAAAGTTCAGTAAGAGAAATGATACTTGGAACAAGCATCCTAGTATGCCTTTTGTTTGTTTGTTTGTTTGTTTTTGTCCAGTAGTAATGTATTTGTAGGAGTTGCATAATTTTCTAAATAAAAATCCATTCATTTTTTTCAATAATTTCAATTTACTCTTTCAGAATAAGCACCTTTCTGAAATACAGTACATAAGATTTAATTTAATAAAGAAAAACTGGCATTCATTGTGAAAACTAATAGCCATAATCTGGAAAAAAAAGTCTTTAGTGGACAGTTTCATTGATTAAATGAAACTATTAAATGAAACTATCTGCAACTATTAGTTAAGGGATCAATAGTGTAGGAAGCAGAAGTCATAATTCTTGAGATTCAGTAGCCCATTAATGTAATTTTACTGTTGATTATTATATTATTTATTATAATTGCCCTTGAGATGTAGAGCAATTGGTTACTACTTGAAAACACTGCATATTTAGTTAGAATAAAAATTATACATTAATTGGCATAATTTTGTATCTGTCAGGTCAGTAGCTATATTGTTAATTATGTCATATAATATGTTTTGTTGAAATAGTTATCTTTTAAAAGTTCAGGATGTTTCTTGTACCTGTTTCTGATTGTACTATGAAATACATGGTGTCATTATATGAATTTTTAAGCTTAGTAGTGTGAAGTGCGTAGTAAAAACTTGATTGAGACTAAGGGTCTGTCCATACTACACTGTTACATTCCACTTCCAGCCTCCTATGGAATTCTGGGGTTTGTAGTTTATTGCAGCCTGGGAGCTTTCTGGCTGAGAATTCTAAATGCCCCTTCCTAAACTGAAAACCCTAGGACTCCATAGGAGGTTGAAAGTGGAATATTAACACTATAATAGTGTAGTGCAGAAAGACTCTAAGCTGAAAATTAACATTATTTTTCAATCTTCTGTGTCATTTCCATAGTTCAATGTGGAAATATATCAAAATGTGTCCTCCACTCACTTTTTCCCAGGCTGAAAAGTTTGATTGAGGAATCCCAGCTTGTCTACATAGTCTCAGTTTCTCCTATGATCTGATAACTTAGTTAAAGAGGGGAGATGGAAGGACTAAATTATCCCCTTCTTTTATCTTCTTGTTTCCAGTTTGGTGGTCATTGCTGTTGTATATAACATGCATATAAGCCTGAGCTCTTTCATTACTGTGCACATTCTGTGTAAGTTTCAAGGTAGAGTAAGCCTTGAGGCTCCATTTTAAAACTAAAAGCATTTCAGGATAGGGGGGAAGTGGGAATGTTGGCATACTTTTCCTTTCTCAAGTTTTCTTTCCTTTGAGAAGTAATACTGACTAGCATCTGTTCTTTCCCATATTCTGATTCAGGTGCTGTCTCAAGGGACCTTGCTTTTAGTCTCCCTTGAACCAGAATATCATCTGTTGTTCATCACTTTTGTAGTATAATATCACTCACAGAAATGTTTTATTCAGATTACTCTTGCTCAGCTGTGACAATATTAAGAAGTCAGAACACATGATGGTTTAATAATTCTTACTAACATCTGAATTGTCTGATTACTAACTCTATATAGTGCATGCAGTATTTAATAAATATACCAGCAGCATCTTAAGTCCATGATCTTGAAGCTTTGATCTGTTTAAAACCTCTGGATCAGAACCTAGAATCTAAAATAAGAGACATATGCTTTGGGCTATGGGACATGCTGTAACGAAAATTAGATCTGTTTACTTTAGCTTATGTCTGGTGACCATATTCTAATCCAGCTTAATCAGTAACCTTCAAGATAATTCCCACTGCTTCCTATTTGCTGAAATACTGTGTTCAAATACATTCTTTATTTTTATATATCATCTATTGAACATGTAAGTTAACCTGGAGACGTATAATTTAATGAGAAATTGAAGATTTTTTAATACTTAAGATCTGCTGATCTATCTTTCTGCTTGATGATTTTCTCCAGAACTTAGTTTCTTGATGGAGGCAAATTGATTGAATGAATTCAATTGTTAATCTCAACTAGATCTAGTGAATCTGTAGGAATCTGTCTCAGCACTTAAGTAAATTCCATTGATTTGGACTGTATAGTCTAGCTGGGACTAACAGTTAGTTATAGGCCAAGATGTCCAAATTCTCTAAACAGTGCAGATCAGCCTGGGTATCTAGCATGCAGAAGGTGAAATGTCTGCTATATTACTGTGTATTAATGATTTAAAGGTATGTAAACTTCAGAGACGTAGTCCTATAATTTTACTGCCAGGTTTATGGTTTTAAGCTCTTTCATATTCTCTTCTATGATAGCTTATGATTATGTGTATTTTTAGATTCCCCTGAGGTTACAGTAACTGGGTATGATGGAAACTGGTATATTGGACGAGAGAATGTTTTACTCAGGTGTAATGCTGATGCAAATCCACTGCCAATGGAGTTTACCTGGAGTCGGTAAGTTCTTAAGCTGAATAAGTCTGATACTTTTAATCAGTGTTGTTAAAAAAAATCCTGAGACATTTTTAAACTCACAGAATCTTAATTTCTTAAATACTGCTTTCATATTCCTTATATATCCATTTTTGAAAGTTAGTTGTAGAGAAAGTACAGCCCTCCAGAAGGTGCTGAGCTACAATGTCTTAACATTACTGACTTTGTTGTACGTGGCTCGTGGGAGTTGGAGCCCAACAGCAACTGAAGGCCTATAGATTCCTCACCACTTTTGTAAGCAGCATGGGTATGGAATTAAGTACTGGAACATGTGTTAATACCTATTAATTTAATATGGCTTTTTAAAAGGAAAAGGACAATGGCTATTAGTTTAGCAACTTAAAATGCAATCTTCATGTCAGATACTATGTACCTTTAGCTTATCAGCCAATGGAAACAAACAGCATGGCTGTTTGATTCTCCCAAATGTATCTAACTGGCAACTGAAAGAATTGCAATAAAGATGACTCCTTGGTCTGATCTAGCAAGACAAACATTGGAAGCAGCATTCTTATTATAAAAGATGAGGTTTAGAATGTAACATTGGTTTTCACAGAGAAGTTAAAATGATATCCTTTCCACATAGGCTAAGATGGTGAAAAGTAGAATCTGAATAATTTGTAAATAAATTAAAAGTTACGTTTTTGTTTTTTCATAAGCCGTACTGAACTGTAATGCTGATTTGGTTACTAATGTAAATACAACTAGCTTTAGCTGAAATCATAGAATTGTTAGGAGTGATCCAGTGATTTATGTACGGTATCTGTTCATTTGTAGAACACATTAAAAACAGCTGCTAACATTTGTACACAGTTTTTAAAATGAGGAAGAGGGAATTGAATACTGCAGTTGATAAAATTGGTTGTCAGCTTTAATGAAGAATATTTCTACTGTCTAATATTGTAACTATAATAGACTGTTCAATAGCTTGTTCTGTAAAAGTGTTCAGGAGGCATCTGAAAAGAGTGGGTTGTGTTCCATTTACAACCTGGGAGAGGCAAGTTCATGTATTAAGAAACATGACTGCTCTCTGGTTCTACCTCCAGTTCCTTCACTCATCTCATGAAGAGATCTCTTTTCCATGGTCTCTGTGACTCACAAATGGGTCACTCTGTACCTGTGCAGACATCTTCAGAATCTTCTCTTTAGCTTCTCAGACTTCTCAATAACCTTTTAAACTTCTCAAAACTCTGTAATTCTGCTATTTTTAAAAATGTGATTTGTAACACCATATTGTTCCTTTCTTCTTATATGCAACAAATGCCCTCATCCCAGACCTGTTTTTCCCAGTGAAAGTTAACAGATTTCTACAGATGGCTGTAACTGGTTCATCTGCTCCGTGCACCTTCCCAGATATTGTGGCAATTGTTAGATGTGCCCAGGGCTATCAAAATTTACATTAACAGAACAAAGATTTCAGATTATCAGATTCTCTTTATTTGTTTTCATTCTGTTTTGTTGAACATGAAAGTTTCCATCTACATATTAACACATTGGATTGAATCTGCATAAAAAAGGCTTCTGTGTCTGCATGTGACTCTAAACTGTAGTATATTTGTTTAATTTATACCCTGCCTTTTCCCCAGTATGGAACCTATGACAAATCACAATTTCAGTTAAAACAATGAATAATACAAAAACAGCAAATGACACATACTTAAATTTAAAATATTAATTTAAACAACTAATTTAACTCAGTTTTAATGGGCTATCAAAATGGAGTAATGATGTTAAAAACATAAAAGCAACAGACCCCCATTAAAAGATCTTCTGTGACAGACAGCTAGTGCTCAAGTAGCCCAGGGACTTGAAAACATAATTGATTTTCTCTCCATGCTCTCTAAAGGGTGCAGAAAGGTATTCTGAGTTTAAAAAAATATGATAAAATTGCAGAGGATGTATGAGTGGTGATGGTGAGGGTTATTTGTGGCTACCCTACATCTAATAGGTGCCTTTAAGGGGTGGGGCAAACAAATATTTACTGAACTTGACAGAGAATTGCTTGTCTATGCCTTAGTTAATTACATCAAGCTGATTTTGTATTTTTTTTAAAAAATATGTAGGCATTACTGTGCACGTACCAGCCACAATACTGGGGCCAATACAAAGGCACCAGATCCTGTCTGATCTTGGAAGCTAAGCAGGGTCATCCCTGATGAGTATTTGGATGGGAAACCACCAATGAATACCAGGTGTTATGAGCTATATTTTAGGTTAAGGAACTGGTAAAACCAACATGAAATTCATTGGGTCACCATAAGCTGACAAGTGATCTGAAGGCACGTACATACCTGTCATTCTTGGGCAACCTCTGGGACTTCTGTATCCTAGCAGCATCATGGGTACTGGGGGTTATGGGCTTTTAAATGGCTGAAAAAGTTTCAAGGCATTGTTTAATCAAAAGAATTGAGAGAAGTGTAAATGGAAATTCATAGACACTTAACCGTTGTTACCAAGTAAGCCCATAGCTACTGTCTTACTGAAGTAGATGAGATATCAGCAGAGGGTACTCTGCCCAAGGCTGCCTCTCGAGCTGAAAGTATCCTCATTGAGTGACGAAGATTTCTGGGTCCAAAGTGGATATGCAGATAATGAGATGTACAATGCACCCTCTGTATCTTTAGGGGGTTCCATTTCAGGAACCCCTTGAGTTAAAAAAAAATGCAAATGCTTTTGTCCCATAATACTAAATGGTAGCGATGTCTGAGTGGGCACTTCAGTGCATGTACATCACTGCCTGGGAAAAATTTGGAAAAACGTAGAAAACTAGCCTTTTTTTTTTCAAACATAAGTTTTTATTTTTTTTCAGTGGGAATACTGAAAACTTTAGGGAGCATGGTGGGAGGAGCCACTATTTAAATACTTTTTTGTTTTGGAACATTAACATTGAATTAGAGCTTATATCTAGATGTGATTTCTTGCTGGTCCTTAATATTGTGTTAATAAAATAATTCATTTTATTTTATCTGTTTTCATCACCCAACCCATATGACAAAATTTATGGCAAAATTTAAAATATGTGTGCTTAGATAGCATAGGATACAAGAGTTGACAGCTTTTTTTTAGTACACTCAATGTTGCTTCTACAAAATTAATACATGAAACATATTTCATGGTTTTAAAATTTCAAAAATATGTCAAATAGTACAATTTTATGTGCCAGCTAAGTTACGTACAAAGCATTTAATGTTGGAGTTTGCATATATTTCAAATACCCATCCCCCGCAAAAAAAAAAAAAAACAACCTTAGAAAATTCAGTTTCACCTTAAAATTTTATACCCAGAAAACCCTGTGATAGTTCCTCCTTTAAGAGTCACCATAAATCAGAAACTCTTTGAGGGCACACAACAACAAGTAGCATGTTCTCTGGAGACCCTGCCCAAAGTTAAGAGCCTGGTGAAATTTTTTCTGTTTCTGTTCCTCTAGTTTATAATACAGGCATAACCTCAATTATCAAAAGCCACTGATGGTGAGACTCTTTTTTACAAGTATTTTTAAACACCCTCCAAGCCCCTTATTTTTCTTCTCATCTTCTGGCTGGCTGGAAGACAAGAGTTGCATCAGCATGTCTGCAGTGAACAATACAGTAAGGTTTTAACTGATGCTGGCTTCAAAATCCCTTACTAAGCATGTGTAAATGGCAAAATAGAAGAAGAGAGAGCAGATATGCCTGATTTACTAGCTCTTCCCAACATGTTGCAATCTATAAGTTTAGTCACCAAAATGGAAATCAAGATAAGTGGAGGCTAGTGAAAGAAAAAAGAAATCCCTGGATGTATTTTGAAAGAAAGCTTCAAGTAGTCTCTAGAAGGTTAAAAATGTTTTTGTTTACTTATTTCATTTCACATGTGCATATTGTCAGTCTGGGTTTTAAAAAATGCTTGCTGAAACCTGTTGGAATTGCTCTTCTTTTTTTGTGATATAGAAAGCTATCCCTACTTTGCCATGGTATTTCTACCTATTGGTACCAAAGTTTCTGTTAAAGAAGTAATGCCCAGGAACACATCTGATTTGTTAACTGAGATACACTTGTATAATTAAATGAATTTTCAGTCACTTAAATAAAGTCAACTACTGTAACTTTCTGTTAACTAATGTCATATTTTTATAAGAAATTGATAATGAGAATTTATATTGTTTTGATGAGGCTCTGGGTTAAGGATATTGGCTTAATGTCCAATGCAGTTTGGAGGCATCTCAGCTATGCTCCTGATGAAGATGGATTTGGTTGTTTTGGGAACAAAATTGAATATCCTTCATGTTTTGGTAACGTTTTACAATAAATGACTAGCTTGCATAGATATGAAGATAAGGATGAGAGATCAAAATTGTGGGTTATTCTTCTTTAAGTATTCCCATGTCTCTAATAATTTCCTGTTCTGAAAAATGGAAAATGAGGGAGGAGAATGTTTTAGAACCTTGTCTATGGCTTATAAACAAATCTGCTACTGAATTTCTATAGAGTTGATATATTCAGTGAAATTCAGTGTTTTTTCTTCATTTTCTGCTACTGGGTAAATGAGCTTGTTTTCATTCTAGAGAGAGAAAGCCTGTTAGTATTTCATATAAAATCTTGTTCTCAGAACACTTAAACTGCCTGTAAACATTTTGCAATTCAGATTGGATGGAAGTTGGCCTGAAGGTTTGCAGCCCTTAAACAATACTCTGCATTTCAACAGTCCATTGACTTACAATTATACTGGAACTTATGTTTGTAAAGTGGCCAATTCACTAGGCCAAAGAAGTGATCAAAAGACTATCTACATATTAGGTAAGTCATTTGTTTTGTTTCTTCTTACATTATGAAAATATAAACTTTTAAATGGTTCTCTGATAGAAATATTATGATAGTAGAAGTTTAGTAATATTTGGTTTTTAACTATGTTAACTTTAGAAACCAAACTTCTTCATGGTCTCTGATTCATTCACAGGTTGACTGCACCAGTGCAGTCCCAGATCTTTTAGAGATAAGTAGCACTCTCTGGTAATGGCCCCAATGATTCCCAAGTACATATGTATGTCTATCACAGCTACAGTTAATTCTCTCGGTTGCTTCCTGCTGCAGCATTCATTTGATGAGTCTTCAGGGGTATCTGATCTGTTATTCTTTGGATTCTTAAGAACATGGTGTCGGGTTCACTATAAGAGGCAGAAAATGATGGTTCTGACCTACTCAGAAACTAGTATACTCTCTGGAAGCAAACTAGTTTTCAGTTTCCTTTCTAGTAGAAGAGTTATGGTTGAAATGAGCAGCCAGGACAGTATTTGTAGCACTGCATAAGAATGTTTCCTCATAAAATTACTTTCAAATGCATTTAGATATATTTAAAGTTATTTGTTCCTTCTGAGTGGACAAGTTAGTGTGGTACGTAGAGAAACTGGGAAGAATTGGAAGGATTTGAAAGTGGGACTCGTTCCTGACATGAACTCAACTTATAGTCTTAGGTAAGCCCTCTTCTTTCAATTTGGGCTTCACCCCCTCTACAGGATATTAGAACTGGCTTATTTTACAGAGCTGCTGTAAGGGTTACAAGTTAATGTGTACAATATGCTTTGAACAATATGAAATACTGTATAAGGATTAACTCTTTAATAGTAGTAATACATAGGTTTCAGGCTTGTGGAATGTGTGGAGCACAGTGGTTTTCCCTCCATCACGTTCAGCTTTTAGAGGTTCCCTTGACTTCCATAACAACAGGTAGTTGAAAGTAAAGCATGTTTTGAATTCTTGTCTTCAGTATGAGAAGAAAACAGTGAAATTCTCAATGCTGTTTCTCTTTCTGCCTGCTTCAAGAAGAGCTTTATTGTATCAGAAGAATGACCTGTTTTAGTGGTTCTTAACCTTTTCTTTACTGGGGACCCCTGTAAATATAATTTGCTGCTGAGAACCCCCAAGACTTAACTCAAGATTTAAATATTTACATTTAGATTTAAATATTCAAGTATTTTTATGTATTTATTGTTTATTAAAGGTTTCTGAAGACTAGGATTCAAACCCTCACTCAGACACTGAGTGACCTTGGGCAAGTCACCTTGTCTCAGTGTCAGAGGAAGGCAAAGGCAAACCCCTCTGAACAAATCTTGCCGGAAAAAACCCTATCTAAACCATGAATCTATCATGGGGGGTTTCTTGGCAAGATTTATTGCCTTCGCCCTTCTCTGAGGCTGAGAGAATGTGACTTGCCTGAGGTCATCCAATGGGTTTCCATTACCAAGTGAGAATTTAAACCCTCTCTCTAGAGTCATAATTTGGGTTCATGCACACATCTGCCTTTTGTGATGGACATGGTCGCTGAGGAGAGGGCAGGTGCTGAAACTGCTCCGTTTGCAAATGAGGGAAGAGTTTGGGCATGTGCACATACCTGCTGCCATGTCCCTCAGCACTTACACTCTCTGGTGCTATGTCCCTGATGAAAAGGACAGCATGGTGGGAGGAATGTGCACATGCTGAAACTGCTCCCTCATTTGCCACACACACTCCTGTTGCTGCCGCTGGTGTTGATACCCAACAGCACAGCTTCATGGACACCCTCTGAGAGTTCCACAGACAACCAGAGGTCTCTGGACCCCACTTTAAGAACTGCTGACTTAAATCCAGAATCATATTTCTTGTAGAGCCCATTTAGATGCCCTGTAAAGTCAACAAACAGGGCACGAGTACAGTAGTCCACTCTTGCTCTTTTTCTACAGCAACTGGTACTCAGATGCATTCTGCCCTACATTCCTGGATACCTCTTCCTGTCTTTTGTCAGGGTAAGGACAAAGGAATGGAGAGAAGCAGATTTCTAGGAGAGAAAGTGTGGGCAACCCTATCACTGGTATATCAACCTTTTACTAACAGCCTTTTATGGGCTATGAAACAATTCCCTTCTTTTGCCTGAAATCAGAAAATAGTTCAGTCTAATTTTGAACCCAGTGATCCTACCGTATACACCATAAAGCCATTGGGGGCATGATGGAATTTGAACTCAATCACTTACCTAGAAATGGCATGCACTGTTTCTCAGACAAGAGCATGGAAGTATAAAAGCAACAATCTTGTATCTTAAAAGCCAGCATTTTGTTTGGCATAAGGTTCTGTGGACTGCTGCCCATCCACAATCCAGAAAAACTTATGCCATATAAAATTTTTGCTGGTCATCAGAGTAACAGCATTGTTATATTGCTGCAACAAACTAATATGGATAAGCCCTTAGGAATTCTTGCTTGTTTAGCCTTCCTGGAGTGCCTGATGTTTGGTGCTGTTGCACAGTTGACCAGGGGTTTTTTAGACTAGAATTATAACAGCCCTTTTCATTTAGATTGAGAAAATTTGTCAACATTCTTTACATCCTTAGGACTGTATGCATGACAACCTGGAAGGGAAAAAATAGCTGTAAGTGGTAATGTGATAGGAGTAAATGTGGTATAGTGGTTTGAGCATTGGACTACAACCCTGGAAAGTAGGATTTGATTCCCCATTCAGCCATGGAAACCCAGTGGTTGGCCTTGGGCATGTCACACACTCTCAGACCCAGAAAATCCTGAGATAGGTTCACCTTAGGGTTGCCATAAGTTGGAAGCGACTTGAAGGCACTCAACAACAAATTCATTAAGCATGTGTTACATAAATATGAGACTCAACATTTGAATTTTAGGCTTGCAAGTGTTCCAACTACATGACACAAAGCTCAGTTCAGTGAACATTGTCAGCTATTCATAATGATTTGAGAAAGGCTTGGAAGCACTCTACCTTTTTTCATTTCACAGTTGGACAAAAATATTTTTTTTCCTTGTGTGTTACTTACCTATTTACCCTTCTGCTACTATTTTGGTGCCAGTTTCCTTAGCTTTACATTTTTATTATACTGCCTTGCATGGTTTTAGTGGTTCTACAGCATCTTGGGAATTGATTTGAAAAATGGTATAAACATTTAATAAACAATTAGATATTACAGTGATTTTGAGAATATATAGATATATAAAAACTATATGCTAATGTGTGAAAACTTGGTAAAATTTCTGTTAATCTTTTTATCTAGAACATTTGTATATACAGCATCTTCAGATCTGTCATGCAGGTTAAGTGTCACTTGAATATAAATTCCACTGCCTGCAGCACAGATCTGTCATTTGACAAAGCAGTAAACCTCCTTCCAGATAAATTTATTGTGGAGAGATTATATTATAGTTTTTATCTTCAGAGTTTCATTTCATTTCAGATGCATATTGAAAAGCCATTCTGGAAATTCTACTGAATTGATAGGTGGAAGATGAATCCAAATGCTACATGTTTTCCTAAAAAAAAAAAAAAAAAACTATTAAGATTTAATGCTATGTAAGAGAACAGTGGCTTCTATAGTGGCTGTGTGAGAGAATAGTGACATCTGTCCAACTAGGGCAAGTCTCAGATTGGAAACCTCAAAGGTCAGTCAGTGATTTTGACCAAGTCCCACACACTCTTCCTGATCTACTTCACAATTTTTTAAAAAATAAAAATCAAGTAATCCTTTCTGCATGTCTCTGTAATATCTTTAAAGAAAGATAGATAAAACATAACACTTTGTACTTATTTTTAATTAGATGAATACCCCACCTTTCATTTGGGGTGGGTTCCGAGGCTTCCAGTAATTTAAAACAAAATTAACAACTTCACAAAGGTTAAAAAAGAATTAAACACCAGTATTATTTTAAAAAATGGTTAAAAACAGTCAAAAACACATTTAAAGCATAATTGCTAATAAAAGAAAATACAGCACATCACACCACTTCACACACACTACTGGTACATTATTTAATTCTCAAAAGCCTTCTTGATTTTTTTTTAAATCATCTGCCAGCAGAAAGAGAGCAGGTAGGTCTAACTGCACCTCCCATGGTAGGGACTTTCACAGCCTGGGAGCAGCCACAGAGAAGGCTCTCTCCCATGCCTTCACTAAATGTGCCTATGAAAGCGGTGGGGCCAAGAGAAAGCCCTTCTTTTCCCTGCCTTTCTTAAAACTTGACCTGGCTTGTATGGGGAGGTAAGGTTTGTCAGATAGTCTGGACTCAAGCCATGTAGGGCTTTAAAGGTCAAACCACCACTGTGAATTATGCCCAGCAGCCAGTGGGTCAGCAGCCAGTGATTTCATCAAGGGCAGAGGTCATATGATTCTTGTAACCAGCCCTATTCAGCAGCCTGTCGACAGCAGTTTGGACCTACTGAAGTTTCTGAACATTTTCCAAAAGCATCCCCACATAGTGTGTTATAATGATACAAACAGAATGTTATGAAGGCATCTGCCACACTAGCCAGGTCTGACATCACAAAGAACAGACGCAGTTGGCACACTAGTTGGTATGACCAGCGTATTTTTAGAAAGTTAGGAGTGTTTTACATTTTTTCTTTTCCTTGGCCCTTCAGCCAATTCAAATGTTATATATAATTTCATTTGAATTTTATGCCCATATATCAATTCCCCCTTGAGAATATTTAGAGAAACAGTAAAGTTGTAGGCCTTGGTATTGAGCAGAAGTAAGTTGTATGTAAAAAAAAAATATATTTTATTTTATTGATTACTAGTGTTAGGCGAGATGCAAAGTTAGGTATGTGAAATGAAGGGAAAAAAATGAGATAGTAATGACATAAGAATGAAAGCAAACTAGACAGTGAAGAAGTTTAAACTGATACAGATGACTGAAATAAATTCTAGAGGGGGAACAGTCTGTAATGGCTTTCTCAAAAGGGGAATATTGTAAAATATTAAAGATTTTTATATTGGCACAGGTTATTGTGGTGTAAATCCCCTCAAATAGATGTAGAAAAGACTCCCCTTGGTTGGAAAATGTTTGTATCATGTACATCAGAATAATAGATAACAGTGGGACCAAATAGCCATGATGGAGTTACCTACCTTTTTGTGGAGTCATTTCACCAGCTTTAGGTACCATAATTTTCCTGCCCTCTGTCTTGCATGAAGTTCTCATTATGTCTTCTGTGGATAGTGTATAGTAAAGGAAGAGGAAGTCACCAAGCCTTTCTGCCGCAATATCCTGTCCGTGCACTATGCACATACCAGTCTGTGCATGAAAAAGACTTGATACCACTTTCACAAATGCACACCTCCTCTCAGGCGTATGGAGCAGACAGAAGGTCCACTAATTGCCCATGGTGTATTGCAGGCATGTCTTTGTGATTTTACTGGCAGTCAGTCAATTCATGTTGCCAGTAGGAGAAAAAGACCTCCAACCTGGACACACATCAAAAATTGCAACTTTCAAGACCGTGATAAAATGTGCCTCATATTTTTTCTAGTGTGGTGATATTTTTCTTTTGAAAACTGTAGAAACTAAATTTATTGTTTCAACTGTAAAGCAATTTGGGGATGAGTGGACTTTATTAACTTCTCCTTTGAAGACTAAACATCATTGTTCTAGACCTGTATGTTCATCTATGTAGTATTTGTTTATGCAAGCACTCTTTTCTCATTTGTTCAAATGCTTGAATATGTACATAAACAGTTTAACAAATTACATGTTGGAATTGAGTAAATAACCCAGTTAATGATAAATGATACAGACCTAACAACACTAGCCTTCTCTAATATCTGTTGAATGAAGTCTTTAATTTGGTGAGCAAGGCACTACAAAAAAAAAGTATGTGTAAATAATGAAATGAAAGTTACTGTATAAGTCAATTGGGGTTAATTGAATTAGTCAAAATATACTGAAATGTAATCATAATTATAATTAAAGTGACTTTAATTGTATAACAGCATATAGCTCACAAAATTTAAATACTGTCTTGCCTACTGTCTTTGAAAAAATAGCCTAAGTGTTAACTAACAGTTCACTAACAACTTCCTCTAGTTGATTATAGAGGTTTGTAGGTGCTATACAGTAATATTTAGCTTCCCTACATAGTTTTTTACTTTAAATACTGAGAACTACTGTCTTCTCACACTTTCATTTCTATATTATCTTAGGGACACATCACATTATATGTATTCATAATTTAATCATATATTGTCCAAATGATTATTATCCAGGAACAATTTTAGGTATGCCCAGTTGTTTTTTGTTATGCTGAATCAAATTTTGTATTCCGTCTTCCTCTGACAGAGCCATAAACCATAGCATGCTTATGAAACACAACACAGTTTCAAGGCAGTTGCCATGTAACATTTGGAGAAGGGACTGTTGTCCAGAACTGTTGTATGCATGAAACTAGTTTGTGTGTTCTTTTGATCTAGACCCTTGACAACACCACTCACCAAGTATTTCTGAAACCTAAATGTTTTTTAAACATTTTTAAAACTTTTTCCTTAGTTTGCATATTTGGTTCCCAACTGGACCAATGTGATACCCAGTAGAGATTGCATCCCTAGCGATAAAACACATGCCCTTAGAAGGAAGGCAGTGCACACTTTGCCAAGATGGGAAGAGTCCACAGCTTTATTTGTTAAGTGTTTCAGTGTGGCTTTGACTTCTGCATAGGGACTAGATTTCTAATCAATTGACAGTCCTGACTACTGATACCAAACCAAGCCCACCTGCTGAAAGACCATGAGAATAGCAGAGATAAATGGGACCTACTTCAGATGAACTTCTGAGTTGGATTGTTTGCATCATCAGAAAACATAACTGGCCTGTAGGATGTCCTAAGCTGGGCCACTGCCTCTAAGATCTCATCCTGAAACTTATTCAGAAGAAACCCTAACTTAGATAAATAACCTGCATCTCCTGAAATAGGATCTGGTCCCATGCCCAAACATGGTAACCCCTCTAATAAAGTTCTGAAGATGAACATAAATGTAATAAAAAGTTATGACATAAAGGCAGTAGTTTCCAATATGTCCTGGATAAAGTTCCTCCTTGGCCTTATCATCTGCTTGTGGCCTTGCCTAAAGTCCTGGCAAAGGCAAATGATTGGCTTGAGGAAACCCATTTATACAAAGAAATGTAGGTGGTGAAGTAAAAAATTGTGCAAGTGACCCTACTGGGCTTCCCTGTTTTTACCTAGGTAGTAGACTTGAATGAAGTTACTCACCACTGTGCTGAGTCACCACTCTGAATCAGCCACGCCATTTGATTTGCCAGGTCAAACCACTGTCTCCTGGCACCTGAGCTGCCACACAAACACCAGAAGAGAGTAGGCATAGTGCAGGCCTGCTCCCACTTTTGTCCCATGCACTGCAGGGCACAAAGGAGAAGTCTTGCATGTAATGCATGATCTTTAAGCACACATCCTCCTTTGTAGAATAAAATTGCAATATACCATCAAATACCCAGGTTTTAACTACATGCTTTTCATACTATGTTTCATACTTCTCGGCCTTTTGGCTAAGATCAACTGTAGTATTATGTCCAGAAATAAAACAAGCTTTAAAAGGAGAGTTTAATTCCTCTTTTATGTTTTTACTTATTCCATCTTTCCAAAAATAAGTAAATCTGTATTTCGAGTAATTGTCTCTCCAATAGTAGTAAAAATTCTCAGAAGTATTGAAATGTTTAACAAACTCTTAATACTTTAATTCTAAAATCTAAACTAATAAATTGGACCATGCTACCACTTATTTGGGGACAGAGGTTAAAATCACTTCTGGCTAACTTTAGCATGCATCCTCTAGTTTTTCATTCTTTAGCAGTGCACAGAAGTTCCATATTACCTATTTTTCCTTTCACTTTTTTTTTAAACTTTTGACTTGAAAAAGAAGTAAATGTTGCATTTCTTAGCTGATGGAATTAATACATGTTTGCTTTAAAACAGCATGGAAAAGTTGTATTTTTAGTCTAAACTATTTCTTCATACTTCAATACACTGTCCAGAAGCTGTACATTACTGTTGTGTTCTTTCCATCAAAAGTAATGAACAAACTTGAAATTAAATGAAGAATGAAAAACTATGTTGAAACACACTTACTTACTCATCAACTGTGCTTTCTTATCAGCTCTTAACTTATTTAGTTTGCATTGACATTCTCTGCCTTTTCTGTGTCTTGTGTATCTCTTTGCTCTTTTTCATTAGATCCTCCTACTACTACCACATCACCACCCACGATTCCATGGCTTCCTTCAACCGATGGCATCACAGGTTTAGCAACTCAGCCAAAAGTAAGGCTTTTCCCAACATCATCCTGGCCAGCAATGCAGGAAGACAATTGGGGCACCATCATCGGTAGTGCAGTGGGCGGGGCTCTTTTCCTGATACTTGTATGTGTTTTGGTTGGAATAATCTGGTATAAGAGAAGGAGGACGTTCCGTGGTGACTACTTCGCTAAGAACTACATTCCACCATCAGATATGCAAAAGGAATCCCAAATAGACACTCTCCAGGTAGAGGATGTGGATTCTTACCCTGACAGTGTGAAAAAGGAAATAAAACATCCAGTGAACAGTCACATAACTAAAGACTACTTGGGAGAACCTGAAAAAACAGACTGGAATAAAGTAGACACTATTAACAGGTACCAGGACAGGTATGAAAGACCAATGGATTACTATGAAGGTGGAACACTTGGAATGAAATACTTGGGAGATGAATGCTATGATGAAAATGAAGATGACTTAGTTTCACATGTAGATGGCTCTGTAATATCTCGAAAGGAGTGGTATGTGTAATGGCCACTTCTAAATCTTGACTATACATAAAGCTCCTTCATTAGCTGATCACTTTCAGATTGTTTATACTTTTTCTTGTGGAATAAGCTTTTTGAAATTGATTTTCAAGCTTTTTATATTCTAACTTGACAAAAGAAATGTAAAAACCTCATTTAAATGTACTGAAGCTGCTTTATGATTTTTCAATGCTGTACTACTGTCTTTCACAAGAAACAAATTTTAATACACTACTTTATTTGGATAATAGCACAAGATAAGAACTAAGTGCTATGTGGAAAAATACTGAAATTGTTATAAAAAAATTGAAATGAAGTAAATGTCTTTCTGTGTGACTACAAATTTATGATCAGGAGTGATCTTGATAGAATTTTTTGAATCTGTAATTCTATTCAAAGTTAACAAGAACCTGATTCAAAAACAGCTGATCTAAGGCACGTTTTGTTTACAAAGTAATTTTTATGATATAAAATATTCTGAAGGCACAGTTTTTTCGAAGCTTTATTTTTAGGTTTTCTGCACAGAATTTAATACCTCTACATTTTTGAGCCTTGCCATAATTAGATACTGTAGTGGGTGGTACCTTTTACAGATAAATTGTTGCACTGAACCTGCCACAATGGACTTTCAATGAACAAAGCTTGCAATGTAACAGAATTGCTATATTTTATTTCCACGCACTGGAATGGTCGATTCTAAACACTTTAGTTACATTTCCAGAAGAGTCCTTTCCAGAAGATTTTTCATAGGTATTGTTTCAGTACAAGTGATTTACCTTACTTAAAAGAAAAAAGTAATGTTCAGGAAGTAAGTTTTCCCTAAGCATTCTACAGAATTTTCATTAAGCACAAAGCTAGGGATGAATTGAGTTGAAACTCAGATGCAGCTTCTGTAATTGAGTGAAGATGCATTTTAAGAAATAAACATTTTGACTTTTCACAGTGTTTGGTGATATTACAAAATATATGTGTGCTGTAGTAAGAAATACGGACTAAAGAACAGGGAAGAATTTATCTTTATTATGCGAAGCTATGTTTTATAAGTGTATGTCATTCTGGAGAATGATGCTGTTTAGAAGGAAACGAGTGACAAGACATGTACAAATGTCTGCTTAAACAGAAAGGGTACCAGCTAATGGCATACTCTTAATGAGGCATTTAAAGAAATTTATGCTGCTTATAAAAATACATAGTGGTACAGGAAAAAATTACTGTTAAAAGAACAAATTGAACTGGTGGAAGAAACAAATACCTGCAAGAAAGGGATTTTGTTTTCTTTTATGTAAGAGATAGTCAGTTGTGCTGCTTTAAAAGTGTGTTATACAGACAGTTTTAGAACATGAATGTAGCTGGTTGTGCACAAGATATAAATGCAACCAGCAAGACCTCTGTAGTACTTTTAAGCATCATAGCTTAGAAATAAGTCCCACTGAAATCAGTGGAAACTTTCTATGGAAAACATTTTCAGAACAGAAAAGATAACTGTATGTGTTACAAGAAGCTGAAGATTTTTTTTAAAATGCATATAACAGATTAACATGGCAACATGAGTACATAGAAGAGTAATGCTGTGTGGCAACTACTTCCCAATATTATCTTTGGAGTAATATGAACACATAAAAAAAGGAACTACAGTGTTTTAAAGCTTTACAGTGAGCACAGTATCTGTATTAAGGTGCAGTTTTGACAGTACACTGTGATTTAGTTGCTATGTCTTCAAAATGTTACTGCAGTTTAGTATTATAAATACATGAAACTGATTTTCTGCACATCTCTATCACATTGATAAACCAACTGGTAATACTGTTTTACTTGACCAAAGTCTCTTTTCAGTACATTTGGAAGTAAAATATCAAACCATGCTTGCCTGTGAACTCAAGTGAGTTTTTCTAATTACTTCATGGATCTGATCCATTACTAGCTGAACTGCTGGCTTCAGATAGCTTTTGGTCCAGTTCTAAACTAACAGCAGGTCCAAAATTGTGTTGTTTTTCATTTATTTTTTAAAAGTAGCCTGTGGTCTTACAAACATCTCCATTGTAATCTGTAGTGGCATACTTTATGTAAGCCCTCCGAAAACCCTTTCTTGTAACATGCAAATCTAGAAGCGAGTACTTGTGTTCTTTAAAAGTTTGTTAAATTTATCAAGAATTTTACAGTTCAATATGAAGAGGTTCATAATAGGTTTAAGATGTCCAGTGTTGCAGTGTTTTTTAAATGTATGTTTGGTGTAAATAAGAGAAATGATTGTAAGTTTGAATAGCTGTTGTGTGAAATAAATCTTTTGTTAAATTAATTCCTTGAATGCAGGTGATATACGTAATTGATTGAAAGCATAGAAAATGAGAAAAGCTAAATTTATAGAGATCACATAGATGAAAGCTATTAAATGAGATAGCCAGATATTAGAAAAATGTTCAGATAAGTGCTTCTATATAGCAGCATGACATATTAGGGTATTTTCATGTGAAAATTATTTTCACAAATAGATTGCTGATCAATATGACTGACTGACCGTTAAGGAGAGATCATGAATTAAACTGTTCCACAAACCAGTTACACCATATCATATCTATAATTTCAAGTCTAGTTAAATTTCAGAGGAAGCAGTCAACTTATTTTTCCTTTTTGCCTATACAAAACTTTTTCTTTTGTTTTGCTCAAAATAGCCAAATGTGTCCCATCAAATGCCTTTGGGAAAGACACAAACAAGAAATGAAGAAAATATTATGCCTTTGTTCATCTATTCCCAGTACTGAGTTTAACCAGTACTGTATCTTGTGCAAATGAATTCTTAATTCATCTTGCTTTCAGATTACCGTGGTTACAAATAGTATATCAGTAGTTCTAACCATGGAACAAAACTGTATAGCACCAAGATAGCAATATTTCTGTATCTCTTTAGCAAAATCTATGCTACTGTAGCAGGCACCATGCCTTTACTGTTAACAAAGAAGGTACTTAAAATAAAAGAGAGCCTTATCATTAAAAATGTTAAAGCAATTCCACCTGTCTAAATTTGTGGCTTTGGTGCAAAAGTACTAGCAATTTGGGACAGAGGTTACAGCGATTGGACTATTCATGAAATTTAACTGTGTATTTCTATGAAATGGTAATTTTGAAGTATTTTTATTGAATAATACTAATAGCTCTTGGTCGTGACGCAAGTTCTGAAAGCAGCAGGCCTTCAGTTGACTTTTGTACCATTAGTTTCAGTAGTGGGCACCTAGGGCTGAACTACATATGGCAGTCAGACATAGTCTTATTCATACCCCTTTTTTTGTTCATGGACAAGGGATATTCCCTTGTAGAACTAGAAGCATTTTAGGCTTACTTTTAATGTGGAAGCTGCCAGGAGGTATTGGGTTAAACAGCTCCCCACTCTAGCCTTCTGCTTCAGATTGCATCCTTCAATAATTCTATTTTGTAAAGGGGAAAATCCAGAACGTGCGTGATTTACACATGATTTACATTGCATGGGTATTGCGTGGCCTCTATTTGTGATTTTTCAGATGGGATGAGTCTTTGTGTACAGTCCTCCAAAGACTCAAGCCTCTTGTCCTAACTATGGTCAAAATTCTTACATTTTAAAGGAGAATAATTCCAGAATGTTGTTCTTTATTACCCCTAAAAGTGTCTAAAACGTTTTATTTGGCACTGTTTACTTGGAGACTTTTCAGTGAAGCAGAAATAGTTATATGCATTAGAATCTTCTGTGCTATGGCAGAGAAGGGAAAAAAAGAATGACTACTAAAAATACCTGTTAGTCATTTCTGAAAGCAATTTCTCGGTAATCCTAATACATTTAGGCCATGATTTGCACATACAGGTAACAATTAGATTCACTTATTCATCTGTTTTCTCACAGAGAAGCACTGGGGATTATGACCTCCATGTGGTTTGGGCAATTTCTAAAATTATTCCTGGTTTTTGAAAAAATTACAATTATTTAAAAAAAACATTTAAATGTAGGCTAATATATTTTATGGAAATAAAACTATGCTACTCATTCATATGAAAAATATAACTTGCATGGGACAAACAGGGTTCCTTGAGCATAGTAGAATTTCAAGCATATGGAATAAACAAGTTTGATTTTTTAAGTGTAACAAGATAAATAATTGTTTGTATTGTTTATGTATTTAGAAAACTGTTTCTAAAATACTTTCCAGTATAGGTTGCATTCGTTTTTATATGTCCTGTCTATTCAGAATCTTAAAAGGAAGGGGAAAAACAGTTCCACTTACAGATCCAAATTCAAACATTTTGCTGAGGTAAAACCTCTTCTCCAGAAATTGGTAAAGGTGGTTTTCTCAGTTAATGCCTTGCGAGTTAAGAACTGAAAAATAAGTTCTTGTCAAGTTATTTTGCCTTTTATGTCCTTCTTTTAAAGATTGTATTGGTATATTCAGAATGTTCTTAAAAATTTATTTTTAGTATTGTGTAGTAGTTGATGAGTGACGTGCTGAAAATAAGGAATTAAGATAGATTCTGCAAAAAAGGCATTAAACGTCAGCCAGCTACATGTTTGCTTCCAAAACTTGAAAAGATTAGTAATAATGTTGTCTGAAATCATAATCCATGCTGAATTACATTTCAGATGTTCCATTTAAACAGTCGTCACCAGTAGCTGTAGCTGGGGCTGTAATAGGAGCAGTACTTGCTCTCTTTATCATTACCATCTTTGTGACAGTACTACTGACTCCTAGAAAGAAAAGGTCCCCTTACCTGGACAAAATGTAAGTTTTTTCTTCTTCTTTAAACTGATTGGACCTGAAGTACTGATCTGGTAGAAGAAATGTGTTTCTGTTTATGAAATAAGTTCTGAAATACATTATCTGCAGGAAAAGAGATTCCACCTGAACCTCAGGAAGAACTTCCTGACAGTCAGAGCTGTCCAGCAGTGGAATATGCTGCCTGGGAGTGTGAATGAGCCTCCTTCTTTGGAGGTTTTTAAGCAGCAGCTGGATGGCCATCTGTTGGGAATGCTTTGATGTGTGTTCCTGCATAGCAGGGTGTTGGACTAGATGGCCCCTGTCGTCTCTTCCAGTTCCATGATCTACTAATATAAAGTATCAATGTGGATTAGTCTAAAAACACATACCCAGTCTAAATAGCTGGCTTTCACCACAGATCAAGAAGCAGGTCTTTTATTTCCCTAAGCAATATTAGTCACAATACTGATGGTAAAAGCTGTTCTGTGTAAAGTTGAATGTCATATTTCTGCTAAAATTAATACTATGTGTGTTTATGTACATTGTGCATCTAGACGTACAGTTAAGATGCAGATGTAAGTTATCATAATGCTTAAATTCCACAGTAATTGCTTGTCAGTTCCCCAGTAGTCTTTTTTCCATTTTAATTTTCGTTCTGTTTTTTTGGCTCCTTTCTCGGCATAAGTGGAGACTGTACCCCTTATGTGGGCTAGGTAGGAGTTTATTAGGCATTGTGGCGTTGCTACACTTAAAGCCTAAGATTATTTGATTGTGTTCCTTCTAGGGATACAATCTCCTTCTTATACAGCTCCTGTTTACAAAAGAAACAATGAAAGAGCTTAACTTAGGGAACATTTCCAGGCAACTGTAGGCAATTAGCATTTGCAACAGCTTTTTCAACCACCTACAGAAAATTCTGTTGCTGTGTTCATTCAGCTCTTTCTCCCTTGAGTAGCATATCTTCATCACATGAAGGCTTGGAGGGACATCTTACCTAGTGACTATACCAGGTGTCATTCCTGCAACCTGTGGCAGAGGGTTCTTGCTTTTGTGGAGTTCTTCCCAGACTCCTGCATAGACAGCAGTAGTTATGGAATACAGCCCTGGTGATGCAGTGCTTAAATGCCAGTACTTCAGCCACAGTGTTGTGAGTTCGATCCTGCAGGGCTCCAGGTTGACTCAACCTTCCATCCTTCCATAGGTTGGTAAAATGAGTACCCACCTTCTTGGCCAGTTAGCTAGAACACATTGTAAACCACTTAGGGAGTGCTTTGCACTGATAAACGGTATAGAAATGTAGCTGTTATTGCTGTTGCTAATTTTATATTCTGATTCCCTTTAAAAAAAAAAAGGAAAAAAATAAGTCAGGGAGCTTCATTTCCATGCGAAAGAAGAAAGAAAATAAAAATTGTGCTTGTCCAGGTGTCGTGGCTTTTTACAGGTTCTCTTTTTACATATCTCACTTTTACAGGTTATATTGTTTTGACTGATATTTGTTACAAACTTACTGTGTATAACAGTTTTTATAATGCCATTTAGTGATCTTGTTAATGATGGATATTAAACTGTACCTTTTCCCAATACAGGATTGATCTTCCCCCAACACACAAGCCACCATCTTCATATGAGGAAAGAGCACTCTCCCTGCCACAGAATGAAGTAATTTTTCCAGTAAGTTGTTGATCCAAAGGAAAGGACTCATGCCTATACGATACCATGGGATAAGAATGAATACTTCGTACTTGGGCATAATTGGATCAAATCAAACTATTTCCCTACCGGTGAAAGAACCAATCTTTGTTTAAGACAGAGTGGAAAGTACATGACTCTCCAGGTGATTTTAGACTGCAACTCCCAGCAGTCCTTGCCAACATAGACAGTGGTGCAGGTGAAAGACATAGACAGTGGTGCAGGATGAGAGTTGAAAGTCCAGTAGCATCTGGAGTACAAATATTCTCCATTTGTGGATTTAGGCATTCAGCCTATGAATGTTCTCAGGCTGCAAACAGTTAACAAGCTTTCTCAAAACCAATTAAGGACAGTTATAATTTTCCATTATACGTTTGGGTACAGACACTAATATAAATTTCTTATGCCTGCTGTCCAGTGTAAATGCATGTCCCTTTTAATATAATTGTCAGTAGCTAGTGAGGAGGGGATAGTGGAAAATAATCTTTCTTCCTCAAGAATGTCTCTGGGAAAACAGCAAAGCAGTGCTAAAGTTTGTTTGTTAAAACAGAGGGAAACAAGTATGCTGCCTCATCCTTTATGGTAAGCCCACACACTCACACTTGAAGTTCTTCAACTTTTGTCCACAAAGATTAATCCAAACTTGAAAGAGGCATTTTCTCCCGCTCCACTGAAGCCTTTGGAAATAAAGACACACCCCCCCGTGTTAGTTATGAGGAAACTACCACAGTTATTGGGTTTTCAAGTTCTTCGCCAAAAAAAGTAACGTGGCTGTTCTATAGGAGATTTTTTTTCCAACTAGGATCAGTCATACTTACTACCTATAGAAGATAATTCAAACTTTTCCCATAGTGGAGGAAGATTTGCTTCTGGGGATGGTTGCCCCTCCCATTTGGTACAACAAGCTAGAAAGCAAACCAATGAAGAATGAAGTTAAAGCTGTTCTCTGTAGGGGGAGAGCAACTTCTGAAATGCCAGTTTGTTTTCCTGCCTGGATTCCAATCAGGTTATTTCCTCCATCCTCAGATGCTAGTTTCTTTGTTTATTAAACCACTTAGTTAACATTGCAGCTAAAAGTTTTTTAAATGGATATAGAAACCAGCAGTGTCAGAATAAAGTGATAACATGTGGAAGAGTAGTAGTAGTCTTAACTTGAATATGAGAGGTCATTTTAGTAGCCATCTCAAATCACAGCGTGAAGAATGAAATCAGTCACTGTTGGGCTCAAGTATTAAGGGTGACTACAGCTAATGTATTTTTCATTTTCAACCACCACACTGCTTTCAAAGAACTATTACACTCTGACTAGGGAAATTAATGAAAGTCTTGTAACAAGGCTATAGACATAGCCATTTCCAGGCAGAGCAAGTTACCTTTGTTTATTTATTTATTTATTTATTTATTTATTTATTGTGAGGTAGTTGGCCAGCTTATTATAAAAATTGGTTGAACAATTTAAAATACCTAAAATGTATATACCTAAGAAAATGGGAATTTCTGTTCTTTTTAGAGCAGTATTTTTAAGCCATTAAATACTAGCATAAAAATATTTTTTTTAAAAAAACCTCTGTCCCTGATCCTATGGCCTATGGAGTGATTGTTCCTGCGAAAAGGTGTTCAAGGCAGTCCATCAAACTAGTCCATGTTGCCTTAAACTGCTGTAATCCCATAGAAATAATAGGAATAAGTGTCATTTTAAATAACTAGTTTGTGGATTTGGCTGCTTGTTTAAAATTTGTAGACATGATCTAATAGTAGTCTAGGTAGGTCCCTGGCATACTCCATTCAGAAGTAATCATGCAGTACCATAGAAGTGATAATATTTATTTAGCACATTATGAATTCCAGTTTGGCTGATCTGATAGTTTTGTGAAGGGATACAGAATAAAGCCAGGATATGCCTAATGGTAAAAACAAACAAACAGGAGACTCCATTCTTGGGCTGACAGGAGGATCAATCCACGATGCCAGGGTTTTGATCCTCGTGCTAGCTTATGCAGGCAACGTCCTCGAGCTAGATGAAAATCCGTTTAACCGACTCCCATCCCTCTCCAGCCAGTTTTATTTTTCTCCTGCGTAGCAGCAAGACGTGTATTGGTCCCTCTCCAGGGCTTTAGGGGAAAATACTTTCTGTAGGCAGGAGTGAGAAGGAATATGGCTACAGAGAGGAATGGACGTGTTAACTCTGTAAATTCTGAGGATTTATTCCGTAGCACCACAGAATTGTTGGGCTCAGACAAAGAAATAAGTAATTCCGTCCAGAAAACCGCCGTTAGGCAGGTCACAGACGGTGACTGCGGAGCTACTGGTCAGAAACTAAAGCCGCAGCGAGCGGCGGAGGAAGATCGCTCTGCAGAGCTCCAAAAGATATTCCTGACCTCCAATGAGAGTGAGGCAGATGAACTAAAAACTGTGGCCAATAAAAGGGCTCCAGAAGATAAGAGGTTGAAGGACAAGAAAACTGACAAAAAGGTAAAGAAGTCAGAGAAGTCTGGGGGGGAAGCTCCCCAAACCAGCAAAGAGTGCAGAGAAACTTGCCGGCGAGAGTTCTGCCCGCCATCTTGGAAACAAGGATTCCAAGATGGCGTCGTGTGCTGCAGGCAGGCCCTTGGAGGCCTTGGAGGGTGACGCCCGGCAGTCAGCCAGTGCGCATGTGACCAGAAACGCAGGCCCAAATGGTGCGGGTGGCGTGGACTCTCAGAGGGCTGCCGCGACAGTTTGTTCAGAGCCGCGTGTGGCCAAACATGATTTCTTAATGCCGGAGCAGCTGGGCCTAGCTCCGGAATTGAGACAATTTCTGACAGGATGGCTGGCAGGTGTGTCAACACCAGAACCACAGAAAAGGTCTGGTAAGGCATGGTTGGGTGGCCTGGGGAGCCCAAGGCCACACCCCATGGATGCATTGTGGGCAGAAATGCAGCAATTAATTAAAGAGGCTGTGGCTGCACAATTTCAGACATATGCAATTTCAGACATATGCAACATAAGGAGCACTTACCAGTGAATTATGCCAACTGTGATTTGAGCAATGAACTTGCCATGTACAGAATAATGAATTTATTTAAACACTCTGATTTACAGCATCAATTTAATCCTGCTAATCAAATCAATTTGCAGCAATAAGTGAATTTAAATGTTTGCAATTGCATTGAGGTCCAGAATGAAATGCCTCAACCTAAAAGAAGGAGAGTAGAACAAGAAGAAAGGCCAAGTACTAGCAGCATGGGGGCTGCAGTTACTAAGGACAAGTCTTATACTTCAAAAGGGAAGAATATTGGAGAAATGCAGAAATCAGCAGAGCAAATGGATTTAAGAAAAGCTATACAGCAGGAAGTAGATGACAATGAGGAAGATGTAGCACAGGATGAAGCAATAGACATGGATGAGAAGGAATTCCAGTACTCGGAGGATGAGAAAACAGAAACAAATAGGATGTTTGAGGCAGAGGCCTTCAAGCGTACTTTAAGAAGGGTGCTACAAACATTAGGATTGGAGAATTGTAAGGATGATGGGGGGAAAAGTAATAAGGAAAGTAAGTTAGCATTGGTGATTAGGAAAAAAGAATCTAGAGGAATGGAAATTCCTTTACCAGATTTGTTTAAGGATGTCATTATGAGTGAGTGGGTTTCTCAGGGAAATCCCAGAAAAGGTTTAACATACAATCAGAAGTTATACTCTTTTGTTAAGGACGACGTTGAGTTCCTCAAAGTGCCTCCCATGGACACTCCGATTGCAGGCTTGATTTTGGAGGCCATTGTCCCCAGGGAGGGGGATACCCAATTGAAGGAGGTAGATGAGCGAAGGGTTGAGTCATCACTTAGAAAAGCACATAAAGCAGCATCTGCGGCAATAAAGGCATCTGTTGCCGCTTCCATGTTCACTAGAGTGGGAGTGCTGTGGTCTCAGGATATACTGGAGGCCCAAGGTCTCAGCATGAATGAGCTCCTGAAGGTGGTGGAGCGGATTCAGAGGGTGTTGAAGTATGTCGCAGATGCTGGTTTAGATGCTGCGGGGTTGGCAGCTAGGAACATAAATTTGCTGACAATCGCAAGACGATCCTTGTGGTTGAGACACTGGGAGGCAGATCAGAAATCACGTAATAATTTGGCTTTTGTCCCATTTCAGGGAGAATTGCTGTTCGGTGCGAAAGCCTTGGAAAAGGTCTTAGTGGAGACAAAGGAGAAAAAACAGGTCATGCCCACTCTGCAAAAGAGGAGGGTGGATAGAAGGAACTTTCGAAACTCCAGTTATTCCTTTCGTGGAGGAAGATCTTACAGCTTATCCAGCAGAAGCTCTGAATACAGAGCAGGTAGATATCAATGGAATGGGCAAAGACTACAGTTCACCAAACAATACCAGTATAACAAGCAGGGTCAAGGGAAGTTTGGAAGAAATTCCAAGCGAGGAAAGGCACAGTATTGACAACCAACAACAGAAAGTGAGGGGAAGACTTCTGGCCTTCGGAAACAGATAGTCTCGAATAATATCAGACTGTTGAGTTTTAAGTGTGGTGACTCAAGGTTACAAAATATATTTCCATACGAGACAGAAGGACAGATTTCTTCCATCTTCAGTTCCGAAGGAGCAAAGCAAACAACAGGTTGCTTATCAGGAAAGAATTCATTTACTAAAAATAGGGGCGATGGAGAAAGTCCCGGAACATCAAAAGTACACAGGGGTGTATTCGGTGTTTTTCATGGTTCCCAAGCCAAATGGCAAGCACAGGCCGGTGTTGAATCTGAGGTATCTCAAGAGGTTTGTGGAATATCGAAAATTCAAAATGGAAACATTGCAAACAATCAAAGAGAATTTGCTGTTGGGGGACTACATGGCATCTGTAGATCTCAAAGAGGCATACCTCCATGTTCCCATGTGTTCTGATGACAGGAGACACCTGAGATTCAACTACCGGGATTATCACTACCAATTCAAGGCCTTGCCTTTTGGCCTAGCATCAGCACCACGTGTCTTCACAAAGGTTCTGATTCCATTGGTAGCTTTCCTACAGCTGCAGGGGGTGCAGCTTTATCCATATTTGGACGACATCTTACTAAAGTCACATTTGGAGGCCAAGTTAAGGAAGGACTCTGACAGATTACGGGTTCCTACTCAATTACGAGAAGAGCATGTTGACCCCAACAAGGATACTGACACATTTAGGGGCAAGAATAGACACATCGAAAGGGAGGCTGTATCTTTCCAAAGAAAGGTTAGAGAAGGTGCAGCAGGAGGCTTGCAGGTTGACTCAGAGCAAGTCTGCAGACTTAATGCATTTGGTGAAAGTTTTGGGGCTCCTCATTTCCACAACACAGTTAGTTCAATTGGGAAGTTTCCATTCGAAACCACTACAGAGGTTACTGATGAAGCATCAGCTGGCAATTGTGATGAGAAAGCATTACAAAGTGGAAGTGCCACAGCATATTTGGACCGAGATGACTTGGTGGCTGAAAGGAAAAAATGTGGCTGCAGGAGTTCCTTTACAGAAGCAGGACATGGTCCATATGACAACAGATGCAAGCCTTTCAGGTTGGGGAGCCCACTGCAAAGGTTATTCAGTACAGGGGGTGTTGGAATTCCTCGGACAGGCGTTTCAACATCAATTACCTAGAGTTGAAGGCCGTTCGTCTGGTGCTCCAGAGATGTTTGCATCTTGTGAAAGACCATCATGTGAATGTTTTCACAGACAACATGACAGTCAAGGCATACATTTGCATGGCGGATTACCTTCTGTGCCACTGGTAATGGAGTCAGCACGTCTTCTCAAGTGGGCTGAGACTCATGTAAAATCAATCATAGCTGTGCACTTGAAAGGGGAGTTGAATATACAGGCGGAGTACCTGAGCAGAAATTGGCTGCATCCAGGAGAATGGTCTCTCAACATGGAGGTTTTCCAAGACATAGACAGTATTTTTGGTCCTTTACAAGTGGACTTGTTTGCTACTGGAAAAAATACCAAATTAAAAAGGTATTTTTCCATCAATGGAGACAAAGGTGCGGAAGCACACGATACACTGTTAGTAACGTGGCCTCCAGGGACACACTATGCATTTCCCCCAATTCGAATTGTGCCGAAAGTGTTTGCAAAGGTCCACATAGAAAAGACATCGGTGGTGTTGATAGCACCACACTGGCCAAGGAGACCATGGTTTCCATTGATGCTGCAGTTAGCCCAAGGACCTCCGTGGAAGTTACCCTTGAGGCCGGACTTACTAACTCAAGGCCCAGTGAGCCATCCAGACCCCAAATGGCTGAGTCTGGCAGCATGGAAATTGAAAGGCAGTTTTTAACTCAGCATGGATATGCAGAAAGTGTGGTCAAAACTATTCTGGGTTCACGAAGGGAGACCACAAAGAGAATATATGACAGGAAATGGAGAACATGTCAGAAATGGTGTGAGGGGAATGAGGTCCCTCTAGCAGATGTGGGAGTGCCACAGGTATTGCAGTTCCTGCAAGATGGATTGGAGAAAGGGCTACGACCTAGCACCTTGAAGAGACAGGTTGCAGATTATCAGCAGTTCTGTCTGAGGATGGAGACTCGTATACTAAGCATCCTCATATCAAACGGTTTCTCAGAGGGGCAACCTTGTCATCTTTTCCAACCGTGCATAGGTTCCCGTCTTGGGACTTGAACCTGTTGTTGAATGCTTTGATGGGGCCGCCTTTTGAACCACTGAGGGAGTCATCTTTGAGGCTGCTGTCATTTAAGGCCGCTTTCCTCCTAGCTATTACTTCGGTTAGACGTGTGTCAGAGTTGGCAGCTTTGTCGATTAATGAGCATTTGTGCAAGTTCGAACAAGACAAATTAACTTTGGGATTTGACCCTTCCTTCTTGCCAAAGTGTCTGTCTTCAACATCCCATCAGCAGGCGATCCATTTGCCAACTTTCTGCCCAAAACCAGTGCATCCGTTGGAGAAGAGGTGGCACACGTTGGATGTAAGGAGGGCGGTAAAAGACTACATAAAAAGAACAAAGGATTTCCGCCTTTCAGATGCATTACTGCTGTCTTTTCAACCAAAGACGCTTGGTCAGCGGTCTAGTAAATTGGTCATTGCGGCCTGGATTAAAACTTGCATTTTCATCTGCTATGATTATGCGAAGCAGCCGCGTCCAGTAAATGTGTGGCCGCATTCTACCAGGTCAGTGGCAACTTCAGTGGCCTGTGACTCATCCCGCTCACTGGAAGATGTTTGCAGTGCAGTGGGGTGGAAAGAGGCCACTACCTTCATTAAACATTACAAACTGGATAAATACAGATCTGCACGGGAAGCATTTGGCCGCCGGGTGTTACAAGCAGTGATATAGTTAGGATCCCACCCATAGGTCAACTTGGAAAGGTCCCAAGCATCGTGGATTGATCCTCCTGTCAGCCCGAGAATGAAGAGTTGGTACTTACGTGAACGATCATTCTGGGATGACAGGAGGAGCAATCCACACCCACCACTACATTGGAAACATGTCTGATAGGTAGTGAGGGGAAGATAGGAAACAGAATCAGCTACACTAGGGAAAGGAAACTGGCTGGAGAGGGATGGGAGTCGGTTAAATGGATTTTCATCTAGCTTGAGGACGGCTCCTGCATAAGCTGGCACGAGGATCAAAACCCAGGCGTTGTGGATTGCTCCTCCTGTCATCCCAGAGTGATCATTCACGTAAGTACCAACTCTTCATTCTGTGAAAGAGTCAAAACACTCTATAATGAGTCTCCAAAATATATGAAGACTGACAGTTTTCACATACACTTGTAATTAGAAGCTGAAATGCCTTTGTTAATAAATTTCATTAATAGTTAAAAATCTATACTACTCAAAATGTCAGTTAACATAACAACATTCTGTTACAAATTAGACTCTACACATGGAATCAAGGCTGTTTGTTTCCTGCATTCTCCCAAATCTTTCAAGGCATCAATTTTGATTTTAAATATTTTTGGGTATGTGGAAAACTGTACCTAAATACCCTAAAAGGCACCAGATCTTGTCTGTTCTTGGATGGTAGATCGCCAACAAATACCAGTATCCTAGGGTATATTTCAGATGAAGGAACAGGCAAAACCACCTTGAGTATTCCTTGCCTAAAAAAGCCCTATGAAATTCACGGGGTCACCATAAGTCAACAAACAGCTTAAAGGCACGCTTACACACACATGGAACTCTAGTTTTATCATTTCTCTTAATCTTTATGGTGGTATAACTCTCCTATCTGTCTCTTTTCAGTTGTCTCACACTAGTGCTTTCACGTACCATTTTATTTTAGATTCAGAGTACATATGTGCAAGGTGCAGTGATACAAATAGGATAAAGCCCTAAAAATGAATGGAATTCTATCCTACTAAAAATAATTGGCACATGGTAACCAGGTTACACTTGCTTTACCAGGGCTGGTCAGTTGGGACATAGAAACTGGGGGTGGTGAACAGTGTAGAATCAAGCACCAGGAAGCTTTCCAGCATCATGTTATCTATGATCAATGTTCCTAAAAAGTACCATGGTACATTCTAGTACTACTAGTATTATTCTGCTGTGTAAATGTAAAGGTCAAACTAAAGCTCCAATGAGGAATTTGGATAATCTGCACCCTTGTTCAACAGGTTGTTCTGCTGATAAACAGTAAGTATATTTTGGGTTATTTTGTGAAAGTATTTTTGAAGTGTGCCAGTGTACAAAGTAATTCTGGTTTTTGTTTTGTGTTTATTTCTTAAATACTTTTGTAAAGGTTAATTTGGAGCTTTAAAATTGATTTCTGAATGTTATCAGTAGAAATCCAAATATCCATAAGGTCATTCTTGTGTTCATATTACTGAGATCCTTATGAATTTCTCATTTCATAGGCAATAAAAAATAAGCTTTTGCTTATTGTACTTTCTTAGTTTCTCTGAATACAATATGGTAATTAAATAAATAGTTCTGTGTCTATGGTTGGTTGATTGGTTGGTTGGTTAATTGTTTTTTTGTTTATTCGATCTATAGCTCATGCCATCTCTCAGGGTTTATTGAATTTGAAATATTAAATGTAAAAGTTAAATTTGGATATATGTAAAATCATTTTTCAACTATTTTGTTTATGTTAGGGAAATACATTTTGGTGTTTACTGATGGGGATTCTGAGATCGGTAGTACAAATAAAACAAAACAATGGTTTTGAGAACTGTAGCCCAAAAGTAAAAAGGCAGTATGAACTAGTTCACTTTAGGTCTGCTAAAATTTCACAATATTGCATTTTTTAAAAAATCCAAAACAAGTTTTTCCCTCTCCAGAAACAGCACTTCTCTATGCAGAAATACAGAGAAAATCAGTGCCAAGACAAGGAAGTTAGCAACTTGCAGCACAAAGTAAGTAATAATTACTCTGAGGTAGGATACAATGCTGAATGGACTCTGAAAAATGTAGCTTTGAAAAATTATTGTATACATTGAAAGATGTTATGTTAATACATGAATTCCATATTTTCTGTATCCTCTTAGATTATCCTCTTTTCTTTGTTTTCTTGACAAAGAGCAGAGTCTCAAAACAAACTAAATACTACACATAAAGCTGTGTAATAGTCTTGTTGGTTCTTTCCCCCAAAAGGTTTTCAGGCAAAAGGAACGTAATGGGTAAAGTGAATAGAAAAGAGAGGATGCTCAAATTCCTCCAGTTTCTAATTCTGTTCCTAAAAATAACTTATTAGTACTATTTCACTCTTTAGATTATTTATATCCTGCCTTTCTCCCAGTGTGGGACCCAGAATGGCTAACAGTATAGATTGAACTGACATACAGGGAAAAACAAATAATACCTAAAAGTCCTAATTAAATAAACTGTCTTATTTAAAACATTGCTCATTTAAAACCGTTCAGAAACATATAAAATGCAACAATAAGAATAAAAGTACAACAGGGCTCATTAAAAAAAAACAGTTTTTGAAGCAACCAGTTAATAACCAAAAGTCTGTGTAAACAAAAATTCTTTGGCTGTCAGTGAAAAAAAAGCCAACCTAACCTCTTGTGGGAGGAGATTCTACCACTTGGGAATTGCCATCAGTGATTCCCTCTCTTGTGCCCTTTACCAAATGTGCCTGTGATGGTGGTGGAACCAAGAGAAAGCACTTCCTCAAGGGTCTTAAAACTTAGGCAGGCTCATATGGGGAGAAGCAGTTATAGTCTGTTGGGAAGTCTAGACCCAGGGTGTATAGGATTTACAGATCATAATCAGAACTTTGAATTGTGCCAAAAATTGTCCATTCCGTTTAGTATGGAAGATTGTGTGGAAGAATAAATACAGATAAGGTCTTAAATAAATAAAGATTTTTATCTCTACAGTGGTTGTGAGATATGTGATTAGGCTATCTTACTATACAGTTCTTATTTTTGCTGTATAGAAATATTTCAATAGTGTTATAAATGGTAAGTTGACAATATGTACATGGAACTGAGTGTATTATTAACTCATATTTGTGTAATAATAAGTTAAAATTGATTATAGGTATAAATTGTTTTATAAGTCACAAATTAATTATAAGTTAAATTTGTTTAGTAGTTTTAATATACCAATTTTTTAGAAATGAAAGCAATATATGAAGAAGCCAAATAGGTGATTATGATGTGATGCAAATATGTTTGTTTTTTTAGAAGATGATAAACTGCAGGCAGTTCAGCTATGAAGATGAAAATCACGTGCCTCAAGGCAGCCATCAAAAAATGTACCCGGTTTTCAAACAAACAAATTGCAAAGATTGGAGCAACAAGAACCATCCAAATCCAGGCAATGGAAGAGTATATATAAATCCTAGGGAACATTATGTTTGACTTGATTCACTTGTGAATTGAGGAAATCTTGCTTGTGGATTGAGGAAAATGATATGAATCTGTGAAAACACTGTTTTATACTATATGGATTTCCAGTTAATGCATGCCCTAGGTTAAGCGAGTACTCTGCTTACTTGAGAATGAAGAGGAAAAGAAAATAGTAGGAAAAATCAAATGCTTGGAGACTAGTCGTTCTTGACAGATGAATACTGTTATAATTTACTGTTGTTAAGTGAACCAGTCACAACATTTTGTATACTTTAAGATCAATCAGTTTATTTCTTTGTATTTAAATATTTATCTAATAATGAATTTAGATAAGTTCTGTAGCTGATTCTCTAAATTCTTTCTTCCTGAAACAAATATGCTTAATGAGTATGCATAACTACTGGTGCTCTTCTCCTTTTCTCCATTTAATTTACACTGCCCTGTTCCACCACCAAGTTAATTTTGCTGCTGCTTACAGGTTTATGGAAAATCACAATTTGATGATACTACATGGTGTTGCTTTTAATGGTAGATACTCTTGAGATAAGAACGTGAGGACACATGCTTCTGTTTTTTGTAGCAGCCAAGCATACTCCTAGTGACTAGCTTTACTCCCAGAAGAAAAACCTGCGAGTAACTGGCTTATTTGTTGTGTCTTGCAAAATGTTCTATTGTACTGTTAATATAAAAATAGTACATGCCTGTCCCTTTACTAAAACGGACCAGTAGCTACAGTATCTTGGCATACTAGTTATCAAAAATGAAATGGCATCATTATTAGCAGAACAGATCTTCAAGCATTCACCTCCTTATTAATGGTTTTTCACTTGGATCAATGTGTCTTAATATTTTGCTTAACTTGTTATGCCAAAAACACACAATTGAATTGTTAAAAAGGGAAGAAGTAGCATGTCCTGAAGAGATAGGAATAAATGTAATACAATAGTAGGGCAATGTGTAACTCTAATTTTAAAGTGTTTTTGTTTTATATCTAGTTTTATACATTAGATTGGGAACCTGTTTAATGTGCAGCTCAGGTGGATATAGAGTTTCTCCTGTATTTGCCATGCAGTCTCTCTTCTGCTAATCTGTTTAGTCCCATTGTGTAATTGTATAAAAGATTCCTACATTCAGCCTTGCAAAATACATTGACCAATTATTTTGCGTGTTTGCTTTTTGAATACAACTTCAGGGTAACTTCACCGAATTGTATCTTTTCTTTTTGCAGACACAAATGGTGAGCACTCTTATTATGCTGCCAGTAATAGAGACGTGAGAAAATTTAGATAGTTGTACAAGCCGACATTCCACTGATTTTACTTATTATGGCACTGTGCAGTGTTTCATGGGAATTCATAGAAATGCAAATATGTATTTTAACACAGTTTAGAGTTTAGTGCTCAAATTAAGTCCGAATTAAGTACTAAGAAAAGTTACTTTGAAATCCAGATTAATACATAGTTTTTGTGGAAATAGGGCCATGGAAACCCATCTTGGATGCGTCACACACCTTCAGCCCCAGAAAACCCCATGATAGTTTTACCTTAGGGTCACCACAAGTCAGAAGTGACTTGAAGGCACACAACAACAAAAGGCAAGCATGATTTTGCAGTTTAAGTGCAAAATGCACAAAAATGGGTGACAGATGTAGAGAGAAAAGAGAATATAAAATCTCCATAAAAATATACTTGATCCTTTGAAAACAGAAATTGAGGTCTGGCATTCTGTTGAAATACTGAAAACATGTTACTATCTTCATTGTTTGGAAGTGTAATACTGGTTATGATTTTAAAACAAGCCAATGGTACAGATTCTGATATTTTAACTATATGCCAATATCAGTTTCTTTAAAGAAACTGCATAATAGAAGTAGAAATTTTATTTCAGTTGTACTGCATGAGCATCTTGAGTATTTTACTCAAAACTAATGGGGCTTCAAAAGGAAAGAGCAGACTGGACACTGGTTTTCAGGTGCCTGCCTACTCCCAAACATCTCACTGACATACAGAAGTTGGCCTAGATATCTCTGGAGTCTGGGAGAATGGATTCATTACAAGCCGTCCTCACTACTGCCCGCTGCCGTTTTATCAAATATAACAGAACATGATAGGAATGGGATAGCAGCATCTAGGGTCCAAAAGAGGATGTGCTGTAGTAGTCACTGTAAGCTCTTTGTTGTCACTAGGGAGGTGCAAAAGTACAAAAAGAAAATTTTGTGGCACTTCTTGTAGAATACATGCTGTGCGCTGTAGTGCTGAAAGTCTGAAGTCTGCTGAGCATTAAGCAAAATGTGATTGGCATGGAGCTCTTCTGCTGCTTTTTGATCTAATTGTCAATACTGATTGAAGTAGGGGGTTTTATCCTTGAAAAACTATCACTTTGTGGCAACCAGTGTATTAACCATATGTTTAAAATATGTAAGATATATTAATAGTGTGGGGATCATTTTTATAATCTTGTTTTGTACGATGAATGTTTGACTAATATATTTCAACGTTAATTTGAATAGTGTAGTTTAAAAGTCTATGTTTTTGTTTAATGGAAAAGCACATTTTTATCATTAGTATAATCAGTGCACAACACGTTTGTATTAATCTCTGGCAGTTCAAATGTATGGGAGCTACTAATTCACTAATAATAATAAGTTTCCCTTCAGCTGTTTCTTGTACATCGCCCAGTATTTCTTGGGAAACAGCCTGCAGTACTTAATTTTTTTTCTCTGTTTGAGTGCACCTAGGCAATCTCAAATGCCTCCTTCTTTTAGAGGTAAGTTTCATTTAATTTCTTAATTTCTATCCCACCTTTCTCCCTTTCCCTCTCTTTGTTATGCTTTATATATTTCTATATAACCTTGCTCTCAGGTTAGGAACAAATAATCATTAAGTTATTAGAAGTAGGGATCTGTTTAGTACATAACCTGTGTCTGGTATGAACAAGGCAGAGAATGCCATTCTCTCTCTGGACTGACATGCTCACTGAGCAACTTAAGAGCAAACAAATGTCAAAATAGCACTGGAGGTGGAAGAACTTACAACTTTCAAAGCAGTAGCACCTGTTCCCTTTCCTTCCAGGAAGTAATGAAGACATCTTTTTTCTATATGTTTTTGATAACCCTTATATCAGTAATGAGAAACTGAAAAAGGCAAGACAACAACATGCTCAGGACTATCTACATTTTGAAGAAGTACCAAAAACTCCTACTCTGCATCAACAGGAGTATGGTGTCTAGATCGAGGGAGGTACTGGTACCACTCTACTCTGCTTTGGTTAGACCCCATCTTGAATACTGTGTCCAGTTCTGGGCACCCCAATTCAAGAAGGATATTGACAAGCTGGAGCAAGTCCAGAGGAGGGTGACCAAAATGGTGAGAGGCCTGGAAAACATGCCCTATGAGGATAGACTGAGAGAGCTGGGTATGTTTAGTCTGCAGAAAAGGAGGTTAAGAGGGGACATGATAGCCATGTTTAAATATTTGAAGGGATGCCACGTAGAGGAAGGAGGGGGCTTGTTTTCTGCTGCTCCAGAAACCAGGACAAGGAGCAATGGATTCAAGCTGCAGGAAAGGAGATTCCACCTGAACCTCAGGAAGAACTTCCTGACAGTCAGGGCTGTCCGGCAGTGGAATCTGCTGCCTCGGAGAGTAGTGGAGTCTCCTACCTTGGAGGTTTTTAAGCAGAGGCTTGATGGCCATCTGTCGGGAGTGCTTTGAGGGTGTTCCTGCATGACAGGGAGTTGGACTGGATGGCCCGTGTGGTCTCTTCCAACTCTACATTTCTATGATTCTATGATTCTTGAAACAGCTGATTGAGGACTCAGCCTAGTCATTGGACACAGAACCACAAAATATTCTGTCAGTTGGGGCAAGAGGGGAACTGTGGTGAGTTTGAGTTCTTAACAGCACGTAAGATCCCAGAAGGCAGTGTAGCTAACTGTCCTGAACAGGACTCACTCATGTTAAGGTATGTGCAGATAAGTTTGTGTGTGCGTGTCTTCAAGTCTTCAAGTTGACTGTCAACTTAAGAATTTCTTAGGGTTTTATTAAGCAATGAAATTTCATAGGGTTTTGTTGGGCAACAAAAACTCAAAGGTGGTCTGCCAGTTCTTTCCTCTGAAATATAACCTACAGCATCTTGTGTTTGTTGGTGGTCTCCCATCCAGAACTGACACTTCTTACTTTCAAGATCAGTTGGAATCTGGTGCCTTTAGGATATTTGGGGCTCATGTGAAGATAACAGACTAACAATATTTTGTTTATGGTCCCACTTCTGGGAATGAAGTTTTAAATGGAATACCAGCTGGCTTTTACTTGTCAGTAATTGCAATTTGCTTCATTTTTCTCTTTTAATCTATTTTGTATTTAGTCTCAACCAGTTACTGCTGCCTCGTTTTACAAAGATGCTTGATATATGTCTATTTCAGTCAGAAAAAGGTAGAAGGGGCATAATGTGCTGTTATCAGATGACAATTGCTTCTGTAATGTTATGCTGGTTCTCTAGTCCTCCTTTGAAAATTGGTAAATTCTTTGCCACATTTTCTTTTAGAAGACAGTAATTGAATTAGGTTTTTCCCATGTTAAGTAAGGCATTGGCTTGGAAACTATTGTAACTCTGCTTCCACACATCTGGAAGAATTTGCTATTTAAATCAATGGTGTCAACTCATGCAGGCTCAGGAGACACTTTTTTGGCTTACCAATTGAAAGAGTTTTGTTTTTTCTTGGTTTTTAATTTTTTTTACAAGATTAAAATATATTTTAAAACTATCTCTCTCTTGCTCTTCCCCACCCCCATGTGTGTAAGCGTGTATAAAAACAGATCTAAAAATTAAGTGAATCCTAGAACTGGAAGAGACTAGAAGGGCCATCAAGTCCAGTTCCTGCCATGCAGGAATACACTATCAAAGCATTCCCAACAGATGGTCATCCAGCCACTGTTAAAAAACCTCCAAAAAGAAAACTCCACCACACTCTCAGTACATTCCACTGTCACACTGCTCTTACTGTCAGGAAGTTCTTTCTAATGTTTCTTCATATGGAATCTCTTTTCCTGAAATTTGAAGTCATTCCTCCATGTCGCAGTCTCTGGAGCAACAGAAAACAGGCTGACTCCATCCTCCATATAACATCCTTTCAGATATTTAAACATAATTCTCGTGTCACCTCTCAGCCTTCTTTTTCTCCAGGCTAAACATTCCAGCTCCCTCATAACACATGGTTTCCAGGTGTTCTATAATTTTAGTAGCCCTCCTCTGGACATGTTCTAGCTTGTCAATATTCTTCCTGAGTTGTAATGCCCACAACTGGGCAGTTTTCTAGGTGGAGTATGACCAAAACAGACCAAAATAGTGGTAGTATCACTTCCATTGACTTGAGACACTACAGTGGCCCCTCCACTTTCACAAGGGTTAGGGGTGCAGAACCCTTGCATAAGTAGAAAAACCACAAATAACATTCCCCCTCCCATTCCCTTCCAGGGCGCCTCCCTCCTTTCTGCATGCTGAGGCCAGAGACAAGGGAATAGAGGGGAGCTCCAGAGGGAAGAAGGAAGGCTCACACAAGCCTTCCCCCTCCCAGTTCCTTTGCCTATTGCATCAGCATGAATTCTCAGCACTGGGGCCAGAGGCAAGGAAATGAGAGGGGGTGTTCTGGAGGGGAGAAGGAAGGCTCATGCCAGCCCCCCCCCATTCCTTTCCCTTTTGTCTAGGTGTTTTCATACATTCTCTGTTCCTGGCAAAACACAATGGAATTGGAGAAGGAGGATGGCAAAGGCATGCATAGGCCACGCGAATAATCAGATTGGCAAAGGTCAAACCTAGAATGTGGAGTGAGGAATGTATAGTCCTATTGATACAACCTAGAATCTCATTGCATCACACTGCTGACTCATGTTCAGCTTGGTTACTAAGACTCCTAGATCCCTTGCACACATACTGTGGTCAAGCCAGGTGTTGGCCTTGTATTTCTACATTTCTTTTCCTTTTTTTCTACCCAAGTGTAGTACCTTATACTTCTCCATGTTGAAATTCATTTTGTTAGTTTTGGCCCAGCTCTCTAATCTGTTCAGATAATTTTGAATTCTGATCCTGTCCTCTGGAGTGTCAGCTACCTCTAGTAATTTAGTGTCATCTGCATATTTGATAAGAATGTCCTCTATTCCCTTATCTAGATCATTGATAAAGATGTCAAATAGCACTGGGCCCAGGACAGTGCTGTGGCACCCCACTAGTCACTACTCTCCATGATGAAAAGGATCCATTGGTGAGCTCCCTTTGGGTTCAGTCAGTCAACCAGTAAATCCACCTAATAGTAGCATTGTCTAGCCCAGATTTTGCTAGCTTGTTTGCACGAATATCATGGGGGACCTTGTCAAAAGCCTTACTGGGCAAGATATACTATATACACAGTGTTCCCTTCATCTACCAAGCTAGTTACTCTATTAGAGAGAGAGAAGGCTGGCATGACCTGTTTTTGAGAAACCCATGTTGGTTTTTGGTGATCCCTTTCCAAATGATGTTTAATGATCTGCTCTAGAATCTCCGCTGGTATTGCTGTCAGGCTGAATGGGCAGCAATTATTTGAGTCTTCTTTTTCTTTCTTTTTCTTTTTGAATATGAGGACAATATTTGCCCTCCTCCAGTCTGGTGGGACTTCTCCTGATCTCCAGGGATTCTCAAGCATTATTACCAGCCGTTCTGAGTTTACTTTTGCCAGTGCATCTTTTAATATCCTTGGATGTGATTCGTCTGGCCCTGGACATTTGAATTCATTTAGAGTAGCCTGGTATTCCTGCATAACATCTTTACCTATACTGGGCTGCATTTCACCTACTGCATCCTCTACTCCATTTTCCCTAGATACAGCAATGTTTTCCTTTTGGGAGAAGTCCATGGCAAAGAAGGTATTGAGTGGTCCTGTCTTTTCTCTGTTACCTGTTAGCATTTTACCATCTGGACTTAAAATGGCTTTAATGTGGTATGGACTGTGTTACAGATTTTTGATACTGAACAATGAGGAATGAAATTGATTCTAATAAAGGCAGTCCCTTTGACTTTAATTTCTTTGAAAACACAAATTATGAGAAAGGGAAGAGGGAGTAAAGTTGAATGACTGGCAATCTACTCTGTAATTATTGAGTTCATTTTATCATGGGCTCTCCAAACATTGTGTTTTGAGATAGGGATTGTGAGTTGTCATTACTTTTGCTCAGTTTCTTGTCTGTTAGCATGTGATACCATAAGGGAAATTTTTTATTATTATTATTATTATTATTATTATTATTATTATTATTATTATTTCTATCCCGCCTCTCCACATGGATCGAGGCGGCGAACAACATGAAATGCATTAAATACATTAAAAGACACTCAAAACATATCCAATCCTCCCTACCCACCTAAACCAACCCCTTAAAACACACAACAATTAACAGTCCATCAATTAACTGTTAACAAAACAGCAAGACAATTGATGGGAGGCGATGGAAATGCTAGTCTTGGAAGGCCCGTTGGAACAGATCAGTCTTGACTGTTTTTTTAAAGCAGTCAAGACTGGTAATATGCTGGGTCTCCTCCGGCAGGTCATGCCATAACGGGAGCAATAGAAGAAAAGGTACTCTGGGTAACCGCAGCCAACCTAGTTCTGACTGGCTGCAGTAAATTCCTCCCAGAGGACCTTAATGTGCAGGGAGGATTATATGGGAATGCATTTCTCAGAAAAGAAAAAGTAAAACTGTTGTAATTCTCCTGCCGTAGTAGTAGAATTAGTTAAGCTTTTTCTTTCATTTGCACACATGAGCAGAAAAATTGTCCTGTTTTAGGTTTGATTTTTTAAAAAAATAAGAAAGGAATTTCTCCAGCATCCTCATTTTCAGATGATCTGCAACAAACCAGGCAAGCAAGCACTAGCAAGTTACTTGGAGCTATAGTTATGTTAATAATAATAATAATAATAATAATAATAATAATAATAATAATAATAATAACAACAGTAGTAGTAGTGGTAGTGGTAGTAGTAGTAGTAGTAGTAATAAATTATTTCTATTCCGCCTCTCCCCATGGATCGAGGCGGCAAACAACAATAATACATTAATTACATTAAAAAACATACCCAATCCTCCCCACCCACCAACCCGCTTAAAACCAACCCCCTAAAACACACAACAATTAACAATTAACAACAATCAACTGACTATTAAAAGAACAGCAAGACAGTTGGTGGGAGGTGGTGGAAGTACTAGTCTGGGAAGGCCTGTCAGAAGAGAGCAGTCTTGACTGCTTTTTTAAAGCAGTCAAGACTGGTAATATGCCGGGTCTCCTCCGGCAGGCCATTCCATAACTTGGGAGCGATAGAAGAGAAGGTCCTCTGGGTAACCGCAGCCAACCTAGTTCTGACTGGCTGCAGTAAATTCCTCCCAGAGGACCTTAGTGTGCGGGGCGGATTATATGGGAGAAGGCAATCCCACAGGTAGGCTGGCCCCAAGCCATAAAGCATTTAAAGGTAATAAACAACACCTTGTACTGTGCCCAGAAACTAATAGGCAGTCAATGTAAAGACTTCAGAATTGGTGTTATGTGGTCAGTTTTAGGTCTACCAGTGACCAACCTGGCTGCCATATTCTGAACTAATTGAAGCTTCCAGACTAAGCACAAGGGTAGCTCTATGTAGAGCGCATTGCAGAAGTCAAGCCATGAAGTTACCAGCGCATGCACCACTGCTTTTTAGGTTTTTTAGCTCCAGGAAGGGACTCAGCTGGCGTATCAGCTGAAGCTGATAACAGGCACTCCTGGCCGCCGCATCTATTTGAGCTGTCATCTGAAGTGGCGAGTCCAGGAGCACCCCCAAGCTGCGGACACAGTCTTTCATGGGAAGTGTGACCCCGTCTAGAACTAGTTGACAAACCTCCATACCTGGGCTAGGGCCCTTAACAGCAAGTACCTCCGTCTTATCTGGATTCAGCTTCAGTCTGTTTTTCCTCATCCAGTCCATTACTGCTTCAAAACATCCATTCAGAGGCGAGATGCCACCCTTAGTTGATGCTATTATCCGAGGCATGGAGAGAGATATCTGGGTGTCATCAGCATGCTGATAGCACCTTGCTCCATGCCTCCTGATGATCTCTCCCAGCGGTTTCATGTAGATGTTAAATAGCTTTGGGGACAGGACAGCGCCCTGAGGGACGCCAAATTTAAGTTCCTTTTTTGAGGAGCAGCTGTCCCCAAGCATCACCATCTGGTATCTACCTGAGAGATAGGACCGGAACCACTTAAGTGCAGTGCCCCCGATCCCCAGCGCTCTCAGGCATTACAGAAGGATACCATGGTCTATGGTATCGAAAGGCACTGAGAGGTCCAAGAGTACCAGCAGGGTCACACTTCCCCTGTCGATACCTAGGTGAAGATCATCCACTAAGGCAACCATGGCAGTCTCGACTCCATATCCTGCCCTGAAGCTAGTTTGAAATGGGTCTAGATAATCTGTTTCATCCAAGACAGCTTGGAGCTGAAGACCAACAGCCCTCTTGATCACTTTGCTTAAAAATGGGAGATGGGAGGCTGGTCCATAATTATTCATATCTAGGGGATCTAAGGAGGGCTTTTTTAGAAGCGGCCGTATAATCGCTTCTTTTAAACAAGCTGGAAAATTGCCCTCCCTGAGGGATGCATTAATAATGTATCTTAAATGGGTCTTAATTGCAACTCCTCCCTGGACAACCAGCCGTGAAGGGCAGGGATCAAGAGGGCAAGTTGTCTTTCTTATAGATGGTTGTTCAATTTCTTTTGTGCATGATTTCAAATCCTTTCTTGTTCTCAAATAATTTGCACTCCTTTTCTTTGACATTTTCCTTTAGTTTACAAATTTGTTTTCCTTTTGATGCTTTATTTTACTTCTGTTTGCTGTCACAGAACAGAATTAAATTTTGATCAAGCGGTAGTTCAAACAAAAAATATTGAATCCAGCTGTTCTTCAGCAAGTGGAGCCCTTGTGCAATCTACCTTTTATTCCATTCTTTTTTGTTCTTTTTTGTTCTTTTTTTACCCTGCCTACTGGCTTCCTGCATTTATCTGACAGGTTAGGGAGCAGAACACTGTCAGAAAATGGAATTGGTTGAAAAGCGGAACCCATGTACCGTACTGTAGGGAGTAGGGAGGACTTACAGAGGCTCACTAGGGATTGACCAACCACATGCTGATTGCAGAGTTTTTCATCTGGCTTAGTCTATTTCTTCCCTTCTCAACTTGCTTTGCAAGCAGCACACAAATGCTGCTGCTTCCAGATGAGCTTCCATAGACAAGAAGAACTGGTGAAAGAGCTTAACCCCCATTGAATTAATGGATCTTGTCCTTAATTTGGAAACGTCAAAAGAGAGAGTTGTTAAATAATGGGGATTCAAAAAATGAGGGCTTCCTGTATTTTGAAATGATCATTATTACCGTTAGTGGTGATGCTGTATTAGTCTTTCCCAGATTTTACCCTGAGATTCCTTCATTTATAATTCCAGTCATTATTTCCTATGAACATGAATTCCAACTTCATCCTTTCCGCAGTAGCAGCCCCCCCCCCATATTTGTCAATTTGTGTCCTTGCTTCGTTTTCTGTTTTTTGTTTTGTTTTTTGTTTGTAAAGTGAGTGGGCCAATCAGCCAACGTGTCTTTCCCTTTATGAAAACATTTTGAATCCCAATCCCTTTTTATCCATTCTCTTCCTGTTCCTCATTTCATTCACTATATTTTTCTGTTTAGTATTATTTGTGTTCTTACTATTTCTGGTGACTAACTTTTCTTCCTGAAATAATTCCAATTTTATTATTCCTCCTGAACAGTAATTTAAGCTTCATATCTCCTCTGTGCAGCACACGTACACCTTCACAGTATTTGTCAGTCTCCGTGTGTATCTTATGTTCTCTTGTGTAGAAAAATTTTAGCCTGAGGGAGCCAGTTTAATCCCACACACCATTCCCCTTGCACTGATTATGTGGAATCCTTCCAAAGATGTTTCTTGCTAGTTTCTCTTCAGTTCTTTCACATGTATATCACGTTGGTAGTGGTGCTGCTGGTTATTACAGGCATACCTCAGTTAACGAAGTAGATGTATTCCCAGGCTTTACGTTCTCAACAGAGGTAGAAATAAAATGGAAATAATAGGGATAGGTTCCTCTCACATAAGAAGAGCGCTTCAGTATGTGTCATCAAATTTATTATTGAAAACTAACATTATTCACATGTGAAATGAAACAACAAAGCCAGGTATGCCTTGCGTAAGTAAACAAAAACATTTTTAATCTTCTAGAAACTTCTTGAAAGCCTCTTCCAAAATGCATTTCAGGATTATTTTTTATTTCTTTGAACACCTTCTGCTTTTCTTAAGATTTCTATTTTGGATGACCAAACTTACAGATCTATGCTCTTTCCACAGGCCAGAGTAGCTGGTAAGGCAAGCTAATCTTTACCCTTCTTCTCTTTTGCTCTTCACATATGCTCAATAAGTGGGTCTTTAGGCCATTGTTCATCCTTACCTTGTACACAAGCACACACAGCTACAGTATGATCACCTAGAGTAGAATGTCATACTTCCATGGTCAAACTTTATTGCATTATTTACTGCAGACATCCTGCTGCAACCCAACACTGAGAGCCTGTCTTTCTCCAGTCTTCTCACCATCCTCCTGGTGCCAATTCTGAGGGGGGGGACCCTTCCAGCTAGACAGTGCACAAGAAAATGGGGCTTTGTCAAAGAATAAGTAAGTAAAGGAGCTTTGGTTTTGTTTTGTTTTTTAAAAACAACCTTTGTCAAAAAAAGGCCTTCTTTGTCAGAGACTTTGTTAACTGAAGCATACCTGTATCATCACTATAATACTCATCTATTATAATGTTCTACCTCATGTGTTGTGTGGCCTGCCACCTTTGGGCTTCCCTTCTCTCCACCAAGAGCCCTAACTTCATACATGCGCACACACAAACCTTTTTCTGCACAACCGCTCCCAACTGATTTATTCAGATAGTGCTCATTTGCTGCTCATTTAGTGTACTGTGTGCCACTGTTCTGGAGCTGATGGCCTGACCTAGCATCCATAGAATGGACCCTTGTGTTCATCCATGATGCTCATCTACAGTGAAAGGAGAGTACTGAGTACTGAGGGTGCCAGCATGGCATAGTGGTTTGAGTGTTGGATTACAGCTCTGGAGAACAGGGCTTGGCAACCCACTGGATGACCTCAGGCAGGTCACAGCCTCAGAGGGAAGGCAAAGACAAACCCCTTCTGAACAAATCCCTCCAATAAGGCTCCAAGATAGGTTTATCATAATTCAGAAACAACCTGAAGGCATACAGCAATATTTGATGCCATTTAGAAGGATCTTCAAAATCACACCTGTTGCGAGATGGCATCCCCATCTTCTGACACTGTGGTGATAGGTAGACTAAGATCAGTTTCACAGTGGAATATACTGCCTTGGAGTGTGGGGAGTCTGGAGGCCTTTAAACAGAGGCTGGATGGCCTCTGTCGAGAATGCTTTGATGGTGTATTCCTGCATGGCAGGAGGTTGGACTTGTTTATGCTTCTATAGGAACAATTAAAAGCAGTATTGAAAAAATAGCAGCTGATAGTTTGACTTTTTAAAAAGTTTTAAAGCTCAAATGAGCTGTTTTTATAGGTTGATTTACTATGTTGAATAAAAGTATCCTTTTCACTTGAGAATTCTTCTTTCCTACTATCGCCTGGAGATAGGAAACATTATGGCATTGATGATCCTGTGCCATCATGTGTTAATAATTACAAAGATAATAAATATAATTATCTGATTATGTGGGAGAAAGTTTGTGTTGCGTTTATTTCTACTGGTGAAGGGCATAAATGAAAATAAAGGCATTTTTCCTGTTCCTTGCAGACTTCATCTCAAACTGTTCTCATTGAATTGTTTTTACAGTTTATCAGATGAGTTCTTTGCGTACAGATTTGGATTGTTTGAAGCCTAGAAGTGTGTTCATTAGAAGGAAAGGCACTATATTTTGGTGGTAGAGTTTATGGCGAATTGGAGAAATATCACAACTTTTTTCACAGTGGAAGGTAAAGATAAGATGGTGACAATGACTAGATAACAGTTCAGGCATATTGTTCTGGCTGTGCCTTACGGAAAACATGATGATTCCAAAATAACACATTTTAGTGACATGACAAGACAGACATCTAGGGAGTATGAAAAGACACATTATCATAGTATGATCAGTGCTTACTGATAGGGATTACCAAATCTAGAGCTTTCCTGCTACGTTTAAAACTGTTTGTACATGGCTGTTCTGCAAACAATGAATCAGTTTAAGATTTTCAAAAAGGCATTAGCTTTTTTCAGTCATGCTAACAAGAGCAAACAACATTTGTCCTCTGTATTGATAATTATTAACAGAACTGTTACTACAACTAAACCAATTTTAGGCTCGGCAAACAAGCTGTGCCACTTATCTTCTGTTATAGCATTATCACTTCAGACGTATCTTATATGTTTCCCACATGGGCCACACACTTTATCCAGCCATGGATAATATGGCTGTTAAGGAAGTCAAGTTGTTGCACTAAATGTAGCCTACACTTGGCAAATAAAAAACCTTGTAATAAGAATTTGTCTTTTGGTCAATGCCTTTATGGAATGCTTGAAATTATGGTAAGGACAGAAGAGACCAGAATCACAGACACGCACACCTATCTACACACGCATAACTTGTTGCATTAAATTGGCTTAGCCAATAAACTGTTCACACACACACACACAGAGTCATGGTGTAATAACAAGGAATCTTGGGGTTTGTAGTTTGGTGAGAGACTAGAATTTTTCCAATACAACTTCCTGCTAGAACTCTCTGGCAAGATAAGTTTCTCATGAAACACAAATTTCTGTGATTCCCCATGTGATGGAACCATAGAAGTTAAAGTGGTATCAAAACACTATACTTTTGTAGTCTTCATGCACTCTTAGGTTTCTAGTAATTTGTATTAATGGCATAGATTCCTGCTGTCACAACTAAATTTTCTGGTTTAATTTGTAAACTGCTTTCTGGTCTTAACAAACAAACTTAGTTACTAACAGTCTTAAGCAAAGCTCAAAAATCTAAATTGTAGCATTCTTAAACCATGATTTTTGAAAGGATTGGAAAGTCTATTCACCACATTATTCAAAAATGTTATTGTGAAATACTGCTCATCATTTATGATCTGTTCATTCAGAGGAATTTTTGCTACATATATATCCAATGGATAAATCAATTGTCTTCTAGCATGTTAAATGTAAGAGACCAAAAGCTTTGGTTTGTTTTCAAGATCAGCACTTGAGAAGAATAATATAAATAGTTACTCTTTAAAAAAAACACAAGTCCACCTTTTTTATCCACCGTTTGAGGATGCCCCCCATTGCTCACATCAAAACAGAACATACAGTATTACAAAATACATTATTAAATCAGTGCCACATATAAAAGCCATTTGAAATACAAAGATTTTAAAAGACCATTTAAATAGGGATACTGGGTTAGTAATGTGGTGGTTTTAGCTAGGAGATCACAACTATTACTCTAGAGAAGGAATCTGGCAGGTTAATGGGCCACAACAGCAAATAGTCCTGTAAATCTGTGTCATTCTATAAGCAATCCCACAAACATGGGATCTTAAGACCTGGGCAAGGACATATGATGCAGCTGTTTATCAGTTAACATGATCTTTAACTATTAAGGATTCAGAGATGACCAGCAGCATTTCAACTTGGGATTGAAAATGAGCAACCGATGATCTTGACATAACTTTCTCAGCAAATTCCTTAAGCTCTATCGGTAATCCAGTGAGTTTCTGTGGCCAAGCAGGGGACTGAATCCTGTTCTCCAGGTTGTAGTCCAGCACTCAGACCAGTACAACATGCTGGCTTTCTTGTAACTACATACATAAAATCAATTAAAATGGTACAACTAGAACAAGAAATGCCAAAATTCAACTGAACAAAAGTGGTAGCAAGGAGTGAAACTATAGACCTCATGGGGAAATTTCTTTGTGAGGAAATGATTATGTGTGTGTTAATAGTAAGAATGTCACAATGTCACTTGATGAATTCTTGTTATATATCTGGGAAGGATTTTTTAAAAAATACAGTAAAAGGTGTGAAAAACAATCACTTTACATAGAATTCCAAAAGGTAAAAAACTATGGCTAAGTGTTAATGTAAAAAACATTTAGAATATCTGGATCTGTCTGGCTTAAAGACAAGGCTGGCTATATTGCAAAAGATTCAAGGGGGAGGGTTACCAAAATAGTTGGGAATAGATTTTTGTAAATCCTAATTATTTTAGGAAAATAACAACTTTGCACATTAATAATGCATGGATATAAGCTGCAGATTTATGGTCATCCTGTTTCTTTCTTTGAATACATTACTCAGCAAAATCCAGCTAGTCTGATTTTTTCTCATTACCAACAAAACTTGTAAAACTGCTTGGACCAAACATGGTTAAATAGCAACACTATTGGTTGGAAAATGTCATGAGCACATAATGTTAATCCTGATCAAGAAAGAAGCTGTCTGAGGATATTAAGGCATAACATATTATATACTTTATTTTTTTAAAAAATGAGGTTGTATCTGGAACCAATGGTAACTGTTCATACTGCCTGTTTCTTCCCACAGCCCTTTTGCTTGAACACCTTTCTGAGGTCACCATAGTCATTAAACCACACAGTGTAGTGTAATATAATGTACCACAATATAATGTACTATACTGCACCATGGAACAACAACTGTGAGCCAAACAGAATTCAGTGTTCTTTCTCTTCAAGCAATCCCATTCATACCACAAAATGAATTATTTTCAAACCTGGTGGATAAAGGGAAGACCAAAACCATCTTTATACCAAATGTGGTGGGCTGGTTTGATGGTTGAAGGTGACACCAGCAAAGGTCAAGCTATCTATCCACACAAATAGAGGAAGAGCAAAGGCAAGCCAAGTGACTGTCAAACACTTACCTGAACAAACACCAACTACTTCTGTCTCCTTCTTGGGAGATGCTTGAAGGGAGGGCTGAGCAAATTCCAATAGGAAGTGTGACACTCTGTGAGCAACAAAAAGAATACAGCAGATATGACCACACACTACCTTCTTCATCTCTGCTTTGGCTCCCCATCCTCTTCAGGAAATAGTATGTATGCACCCAAGTGAGATCAGCAGCTAGTCTGTCTGAAGGCTGGGTGGGCTGGAAGCATTTTTGGGATCACTTACAGCTCTGCAGATACCTGTAATGTATGGTGTTGTGTATTCCCCTCGCCCCGCAGATAAAAGGATCAGAAGAGAAAATGGGTGATAAACAGCTGCTACCTGGAAGCTCCAGCTAATATACAGTACAGCATCAAAATAAAAGTGTAACAGAAAAATCATAGGCTTCATTCATAAATCTTAATTATTTATAGCAGCAGTACAATTCCCTCAAACAATTACCTTGATAAAATCTGATAAACCCGTTTATAAGTATTGACCATAACATAGGAATACAATGTTTATAATGTTATTGTCTTATTAAGATCTTGGAGTATATTAGATGTTCATTAGCTAAATGAAGACTTGATGTTACTGATCTAGTCAACTGACTCCTCGACATGAATGTGTACAAGTTTGTTTATATCTTGGAATAAGGAAAAGCTGCAACATAGCTGAGAAAGTTAAAACGGTCAAAATATAAAAATTTCTTTATTTTGATCTGACAGCTTTTCTAATATTTTCACATGTGTGTGGTTTAGAAACATGCCATACATTTGGGTTATTCTTTGATCTTAGTTTATTTTGTTGGGACTATCTGCTAATAACAGGAAAATACTAACCTAGAGGTCACCTTGACTAAAATTGTGGGAAATATTTTGCGATTGTGTGATAAAGTCCAGGTCTTAACAGCTGGATGTAGAAAATCATGAGCAGCAGGAAAATGATGATATGAGTAGTTACGAACAAATTGTCTTGATGGTTCTTTGGCAAGAGGTTGTCCATTATCTTTTATAAGAAAAATATTATATTTGTCTTAGTGTAACACAACTTTTGTGTAAAGGTATGGAAGGACACTTTCCAGATGTAATTTTCGTAGTCTTTGTGGGTGCTACAAAGATGGTTTTGCACACTTAACCATCATCACTTGGACAGTGTAACATGAGGATTCACACATTTGAAAGGCTATCATAGTTCATAATAGAAGAACACAATGCTTTTCAGTGGATTTGTTTCATATAGTCAACTGCCAACTGACTGTATAGTAATGCAGCCTAGAAAAACTGAAGTGATGCACATTTATATGTGCCATCTTCACAGATTTAACTTTGCCTAACAGTTAAACAAAGCAAAGAATACCGGAGTGAAAAAGACTCACATTCAGTGTTTTTAAAATAATTTTTCTTCCTCTCTTAAAACCAAAATAGAAAATGATTCCCCCTTAGCACATCAATGGAAAGCATGTCCAAATATAGAACAAAAGAGTTTCTCAACATTTTTGCTGCCTTGACATTAACAATTGTACAGTGGGCAGACATCAGAATCAACACATGCTCTGCAGCTTTGAATCGGTTCAAGCAGGGGAGCCAGATGGTCACCCAATGTGATCCCAGATTGGATTTGTTGCTGCTCCCTGTGCTGGCAGAGCAGTGCCAGAGTCACTGCATACCATGGCTGTCACCAACATTTCAAGTTGTCTTTGGTTAGTCGGATTTCCCACTTGATTTCAAGATTTTAAAAGCTTGCCTGTATAAGAAATTCTTCCTTCTTCTTCAGACAAGAAGAAGACAGGATGTGTATTTTCATACACCCCTGCAACACACCCACACACTCTTTCCCCTTTATGCCTACTCAGGGAAAACTATATTTTAACCCACTACTTGAAATGGATTTGTCTGATTTGCAGACAGTTTAAGTTACTGAATGACCTGCTCTAATAAAGAGTCCAAGGGGACCTTCACACTAGACCATTACAGGACTGTGCTTCCATATTAACTGCCATGACTTCGGTTTGGTGAGACACAAGAGCTCTTTCGCTGAGAATTCTAAATACTCCTTTCTAAACTGCAAATCCCAGGATTCCATAGAACAAGACCATGACAATTACAGTGGAATCATAGTGCATAAGACCCATGGTTTCTGGGATATGTTTGTATGTATATATAGAGAGAGAGATGCTGAGATGCATAGTTACCTATCTACCTACATAATGGGATGGATGCACACTACTTGATTCTGAGAAATGCACTCTACCTTTCTAGTCTGTGTATTAAAAGGACATATATCTAAGAAAAGCTCATGTTCAGAATGATCATCTTTGATTTGCTCAGAAGTGAGTGGGGAGTTTGAGGTGGCTGTTGTCAAGTATTCCAGGTTCAATTTAAAAAGAAAGGGGGCCCCCTTCTCAAAATCCAGGCAATAGGTGGTAGCAACAGGTGGAAGGAAAATATCCCTTTGCTTCTACTATGTAAAAAAAAAGACTACTTCAATATGTTCTGGAATTACTTCAGTTTAGATTCTCCAACTGCCATCTTAGTGATACCAACTAATCTTCTTTATCTATCAGGCATCTTTTAAGATTTCATCTTTTCTCCTTACACTCACCTTCAACTTTAGTGGCTGATTTTGGAATCAAAAGAAATGTTTATTCCTTATTTATTTAGCTATTTATTTTTTAGTTAGTGAATGCCATTTAAGCTTTTGTACAACCATTTGGTTGTTATTTTCTTGTTTCCTTAAATAAGGGCACACTTTTTGTCATACCCAGTTCGTACACGTTGCCATGATGCAGCAAGAAGCACTAAAAATACAGCAAAGTAATTTGTGTATCTCTAAAACTTTCATTAGAAACTTTAGGCAACATTACATAACTGTTCTAATGTAAATCTAATATAAATTAATTAGCCTTCCTGAGTGTCAGTTCTGACGCTAAAGGCAAGATAGAAAAGTGAATCATATTATCATCATCTGAAATCAGAAGGGAGGGTTGCAGGAATTAATCCACATCTTAATCTTAGATGCACTGGTAACAATCCAGCAGGTTCTCTGTATGGATGGCAAATGAAGGAAGTTGTATCACTGGTTGGTTTAAAACCAGGATTAGGCAATAGGTATGGAAAGAATACTGAAAATCTTTTACCAATTGTCAAAAGGAATTTCCTACCACGGGGAAACTGCGGTGAGAATGTCAAAAATCTTTGCAGTCTATGTCAAAAGCCCCATGTTTTTGCACAGGAAACTTTGTTTTGTGCAGAACTCTAGATTTAAAGAAATTCTACACACACACACGTTTTCTGGACAGAAAATGAAAATTTTTGTGCAATTGTGTGTGTATGTGTGTGTGTCCCCTGAACTATAAAGAATCTTCAAAAAATGCAGCTTCAAGGACTTTCTCACAGCAGGAAGAAAATTGTTGAAGTTATTATTTGCTTCCTTCAAGAATGAAATTAGCAAGAAAGAAAGATTTACAGCCCTAGCAGGCAAGTACCAAAGATCCAGAAATCACACATGCTACTCTCTGGACCTCAGAGGACTCCACCTCTGTCTATCCCAACCTCATTTTTATTTTACTTTTTTAAAAAATCATAGCATCCTTCTGTGCCCCATAAGCAGAATCGGTAATTTTGCCATGTCCCTCCCCTTTCCAAACAAGAAGTGACCAGAAGCAAAGCATTTAAAGTAAAAAGAAAAAAAATACTGTTTTATAACACACACACACAGGTAGGAGGGGTGCTGAGATAGTCTGAAAATGCCCTTGAGACACTATACTGCCCTTATGTTCCCCCACTACAGTTTGCAAAGTGCTTCATATTGTGAGGAGATTTAGAGAGAAAGCATTGAGTTTCAAAGAATCTGAGGTCAGGAAAATAGCAACACTGGAAGATTTATCAGCTCCTAACTATGAATTTTTAGCTGAGTGAAGATGATTCTCCTCCACTGCCCAGTTCCAGGCTCAGTCATCCAACAGTGCGCTGTGTTTCCTTCACAACATGTGGTGGACTTGCCTGTCTTCCCACTGACTGGTCCTGTAATTAACCTGGCTCTAATTACACGCAATAGCTGTTTGCACAAGGAGACTGTATAATTAAAACACTGAGGCATTAAGATTAAATTAATTCCACCAGAATGGACCAAGGTATCCTGCAGGGAAGAGCCTTCTTTACACTTTCAGCCTTGACAACTCGAGCAGGTAGGTGTCCCACAGTCTGCTACCTTGGCATTGGGTAAATGAGCCAACTGTGATAAACATAAATAGAAAGCTTTTTCATTTTTACCACTTCTCCATTCTCTGGGGTAACTGTCTGATCTTACTTTTATGGTAAGTTTAATTATGTTGCTTCTGTCTCCTATGCAGTCCTTATCTAATTACTGTTCGCATGAATTGCTTCTGTTATGTCCTTCATTCTGGTCTGAGAGTGACCTATCCAAAATTTTAACCATAAAATTCCCCAATGGAAACTGTAAGGAGTGCACTTGTTCATTTTATTATTTTTTCCATACATATTGTCTCTGTACACTGTTATTGTTAATAGAGGTGAAATACAGACAGAGACAGAGAGAAATTAGGAATTGTTGCTGGTGGTTTCTAATCAGTACGCTGGCTTAGTTTAGGCAATCATACTATGAATAGGACTAAATTCAACATTAGTCTCTAATCCTTATCCACATAAATCAATGGAATTTGCAAATACAGCTGGCCCCTCACATTTGCAGGTTTGACTTTCAAGATTTGATTATTTGCAAGTTCCTTCAACCCTTGTCCCCCCCACCTAAAGCATTCCCTTTCTCAGGGAAGCTTCTTTCTCAGTGGTCAGGCCACAAAACCCTTTAAAAAAAAACCTCTAGTCTTTTTCCTTCTCCACTACCTGTTGTGTGGCCAGCTAGGGATTGCTCTTAGCCCAATTTCTCAGCACCACAAGCCCCCTCCTGATGTCCCCCCTACACCCAAAGAAAGAGATGGGTGAGAGAGGAAGTATAGGGCCTACACGCCAACCCATCCTCATTCCTTCTCCTTTCCCTGACCTGGTTTGGAACCTGGGTGCCCACTTTCCCCACCATGTCTTGAATGTGAATGTGGAGGGTCAATTGTAGTGACTAACAAAAAATAGTAGGTCTATCTTTGTTCGGACTAATAATGGATTTAATTAGGGATGGGATGAATCCAGAATTTTCCAGATCCGAACCTCTGGAAGGTTCTGGGAATCACAAATCTCAAATCTTTTAAATCCTTTTTTTTTTTAAAGCAACTTTTAAAAAAATTTAAACCTTTAAAAAAAATTTTAAGCAGAACTTCTTTTAAAAGAAAACCTATTCTTTGGTTGGTGGATTTGAAAGATTTGGTTCACCTATCTTTGCACAGGGATTAAAATTCGCAAATCTCAAATCCTTGCTGAGGATTTGGTTGCCCCATCCCTAGATTTAATCCTTCTTCATCGTGTATGTTACATTTATTCTTCCAAGGAAATAAAGGCAGTGTTCCTCTTCCCCCTTTATCCTAACCCTGACAAATAATTCAAACTACAGGAGAGTGATATGGGTCAGTGGGGACTAAATGCTGGATCTCCCCCTTCCAACACTTTTTAACTGCTATGTCACATCATTAGCTCATGAATGTGGAAATGAGTATTGGACACAAGCTCCATCCCAGAGTAGGCAAGGAGAACATGAATTCTATCTAGCTGTCACTGACTACTCACTAATTTACCCCATGTGACTCAGTAATTCTAAGGGGGATTAACTTTCACTTTCCCCTACCTCTGATTCTGCAGAGATTTTGTTCCCTCCCCATCCTGCCAGGGGGAGATGAGAATTCTATATGCCTATGCATGTACACCCCGAGCAAAGGCATGGAAAGAGAACATGGAACAGAGGAGATCTTTTAAGGAAAGCTTTTATTCTAAGTAAGCAATCTTACATTAGTAAAAAGGTATCTTGCACATGAATGCACTTTCCTTCAGGTGTTGCTGAGGAGCAGCTACAAAGTTACAAAAACCACCCAAGTCATATTCATGACTAACCAAACATTCCTTTTCAACTCACAAGACAGATGGTGTTCTGGGTTTCTGGATGTTCATGGGAAGATGAGAGTCTGGACCTCCTTGTCCAGGTTCAACCAAGCTTCCCTAAGGATGTTGAGGCTGGCAGCACCTTCCCTATCCCTCCATCAGTTCCAAAGCCTCTGACTCAGTCTTTCCTGTGCCCCATGGCCCCATGTTTTATAACCCCTCATTTGGAAGCACCTTCAAGACTCTACATCTTTCCCCAAATTGCTCATCCCCACTGGACAGTTATCTCTTGTGATCTCTGTTGCTCCTGATGATGCTAGTCCCCAATAAATGCAATTTAAATGCATCACATTATTTGTTTACCTGGAGAAGAGGTTATAAACCTCAGATATGTTGCCCAGATAATGAGAGAATCCAGTATCCCATGTTCCACATATCCCAGATGATCTGGAAACAACTCAGAGCTGGAACCACACTGGCTGTGATTTCATCCTGTAACCTAGGAAAGAACAGAGTTAAATCATGGAAACACATAGCAATACAGGCTAGCTGCTGAGCATCAGCATAAGAAGGCTGGTGGCAGCTGATCTCCAAAGGGTGAGACTCCTGCTTCCATATCCATGGGAAGGCATAAGAAAAGAAGCTCTACTTTTCTATAAGTGGCAAGGACATTTTAGTTAGAGGACATCAGGGATTTTTGTTGGGTTTCCCTAGCTGGTTGTCAATTACAAGGTGTCTTTGGAATGTGATCTATTTCTGCAATTTTACTACTTTCTAAACTAAGCCTGGAGAAGGACGTTCCAAGGTATGATACCCAGAAACCTGATTTAATCTTAACTATGTAGAATAAAATTTCCTTCAACTCTCTGTTAAGCTTCAGAGTGCTTTTGGCTACTTGGCATACACAGGTTCCTTTCTTCTATATGAGAGAGGGGAGAGAAAAGTGGTTTTACTTTGAGTCATCCACTGGGGAAAGTGGAGGAGAAAGTGCTGGGGAGCACATAGGTAGGAACAAGAAGCTCCTGTGTGTCTATCCCTCTATTCTATGCCCAAGGGCTTAGTACAGAGGAAAAGTTATGATACAAGCCATTCATCACTCCCCTCTCATACCCATTTGATTCTTTCTTTCTGGCTTGAATCAAACTCAAGATCTCATGTATGAGAGAAGTCTGGTTTAATATAAGCCAGAAATGAAGCAGCAAAATGGTGTTTCAATGCTCGTTTTGTGTGTGTGTGCGTGTGTGTGTGTTTGAGCGTACATGTGCCTTCAAGTCACATGCATACTCATGGTGACTCTATGAATTTCATAGGTTTTCTTAGGCAGGCAAAGAATACTCAGAGGTGGTTTTGTCAGTTCCTTCCTCTTGTGTGTGTATATGCCTTCAAGTTGCCTGTCTACTTATGGCAGTCCCATAAATTTCGTAGGAGTTTCTTATTCATTGACAATCTGCCATCCAAGTACTAAATGGGTGACCTTGCTTAGCTCCCAAAATCGGACTGGATCTTACCTGCCACTTGAATCACCATTGATGTAGGCTTGGAATGATTATTTGCACTGTGCCTATAGTGGATTTGAATAAACACTGGAAAAATGTGACCCATAACAAGGAAAATGTACTTACAAGCTAATGAAAAAAGCCAAAAAATTTACACAAACTGATACACCAAGAGCTGCCGTGGGAGGTGGCTGTATTTTGTTCTTGTTTGCATAACATCCAAACTGAAGTTTTGTAAAATTCTACTGCGTGCCAGTTATGCTGTGACAATTTCATTGGTTCAAACAAAGTTATTCCCATACTTCATGTTTTATATATTTTTTCCAGCTGGCTTGTGTGGAGGGTTTGAGATATGTATTGAAATGTTATCCTTTAAATATAGCTCCTTAGACTCTTTTCATCATCAATATTGCAGGGAACAGCTGATGTTTAGCCAGTGATCAACCTTCTGCTTTAGGTGGTCTAATATCTCCTGGGAGGTGCAAGCAATATATGGTCTTCTTCATATGAAAGCTTGCCTTAATTTTTAACAATGTATGTACCTCTGAATCTAAGTTCATTATAACCTCCAGTTTGTTTCCATGTGTGAGTAGTGGGATGAAGGTTAAAATATACTGAAAGACGACTACCAATTTGAAGACATGGGATTCATTTCTATTTCCATATACAATTGGAGAAGGGGTAATATGGTTCATGAACTGTGTGCCCTCTGAAATCCCCTGCCAAGGATTAAAAACACCTGGAGCCCTTCAGGATGACAGTTGACCTACTATTTCTTTCTAACCTTTCAGGTGCCAAACTAGGGAAGTGCGAATTTCCTTCAGAAATGTTAATAGTCCAGAGAAGGTTGGTATGGGACACCACAACTGCATCCTTTGGATTCTGCATCCTTTGGATTCTAGTATTTAACAATCTAAAAAAAGTAATGGCCCTAAAGAATAAACAAACATACAAATAAAAATTCCCACATACCTCCCCTCCCTGAAAATTCACATTTTCTTCACACTTTGCCCTAGGTGTCACTCTTTGTGCCACTCTTAATTGTGGCTGTATTGAAAGTCAAATTACAATCAGATTGTTTGTTGCCATTTTTCCTACAAGTTAATTTACTTTCCAGGGTGCAGTTTTTCTTTCAACTTGTATAAAATACGGTGGCTTTTCGAGAAGTATCATGCACTAGGAGATAGAAAGAAGTGGCAACCTATCATAGTGTTACTGCAGGTTAGGCCTCCCAGGAGATAGCATAAAGATATCATTTTGATATCAGTAATTTGGCTCTCTTCCACCACCCCTCTCCACATGTTTGTGAGGCCCCCAGACAAGCACAGAACTAGGCTCGGCCGCTAATTGCTGGACGTTCCACTCTCCACTCAGGCAGGCCAGAAATAGCCAGATCACCACTTTAGGAGACCTCTCTGCAAACACCCTCATTATGTATGCACGCTGTTTACAAAGGACTCCCTGGCAAGCTCAACTGCCAAGCTCAACTGCCAAGCACTGAGCATTTGCATACTGTCTACTTCTTTGTCAATTCAGACTTAACTCAATCATGCTAAATTTTGACCTTTCCAATGCTTTGTCTCGCACTCGAAACTCATTGTTTTCCCCAAGTATGGAATAGCCTGCAGTTACATTTCTCTCTATAAAAACCCTTGATTCCGAGACCTTCCTTGGATCACTCCCGAGTTCCAGACCGCCTTGCTGCCGCTTTGCTTGATGAGCTTCCCCTCAGCTTCACGTGCTGAGCCACATTGAACCCCAGCATCGCTCTCTATTCTTCCAGGCTTTAGGACAGGTTTTGTATCACCCAATTCAACAATCCCTCTGAAAAATCCCTCTATACCACTCCAACCTTTATTTTCCTTAGTTCCTTGTGTGATTGTGTGTGTTGCATACTCTGTGTGTCTGTAGTTAATAAAATCTTAATTATTCTTATAACTTGGTGTGCTCCTTGGCTTGGCCTGACCCTGTAGACATTGGGTAAAAGTTTCTGCTGCGTTGCCCTGCCTCTCGCATTGCTAATTTGTGCTCTAGCTAATTTCCCCAAACTTAGTTAATTGAGAGCGCATATAGGTGTCCCTCCAGGGACCCTCAGTAAACAGGGTAACAATAGCATATTCTAAAGAGAGATTTCAATGTAAAACCTTATGAATATTGTAAAAATATGGACAGCCTTGCTCTATAAAAGGTTCTTGCAAACCAGTTTGTGCTGTGCAGACTAAAAGTATGAGCTGGTGCATGACTAACAGATATTACAACCCTTCATTTATTGCCCACTATGCTGTAAATCTACCAGGGCTGTAAATTATTAATTCCTGCCTTTTTAAACTCAGACTTTCCATTGTGTCTCACCAAATTATCTATAAATTGTTTTAAAAATAGACATAAAATTAAAAATAAAATAGCAAGGTGTGTGGTTAGAAAAAGCATAGAAAATACTCATTTTGAAACTATAAAAAAGCTTGGGTAAATAAACTCAGATTAGTGTGCCCAGAACTCAAGAACAATCTTTCTGGCCTTAAGCATGGTGCTCTAAATTTGAGGAGCCACCACTAAAAGAATACTGTCTCCTATCATTGTCAAGAGGTCTCTGATAGTGAAGCACAAAGAGAACATCTAAAACTCTGTTGTTCCTGGGAAACTTGTAGCTGCATATGCTTGGAGGCAGAACTTTCCTAATATTCAGCCAAATGGGCACTTTTTGCCTTTTTTTTTTTTTTGCAAGCTTTTTTCAATACACATGTATTGAGAAACTCAAGTTAAACACATTTGCATGGAGTGTAGCTCTGTATATGGCTATAATCAGCCTTTTATGCAATGTAGGGCTGCCATAATTCCAAGTAGAAAATAAGTTTTTTTCTCTTACCCTGTAAGCAACTTGCCATGCTCTAGGGGAGAATGGCCTGAGGATAAACGGCCTGTTGCTTTTAAAACACACCATACTTCATAATTGTGTATGTTCCTTATAGGAATTGACATGTTACACGAAAATGATCTTAATACCCACTTCAATCCACTTCCTAGCCAGATGGTTTCTGTTTTCAGCATTGATTGCTACCTTGCTTAGTTAATGAAAGGTGACGCTGCTCCATCTCCCTAGACTGGGGATCGTATACCGCTGTAAAAATGGCTGGAACTCAGTGCACATAATTTGTAACCATCAACTATGCTGGCTAGGGCTAGATGGGAGTTGTAGTCCTACCATATCTGGAGGATCATGTTTTCCAGTCCTGCCCTAGAAATTCCTTTGCCAGTGTATTGGGCATGCCATGTTCTAAATGTCAACACTTTGTTTCTAGAGTTATGCTGAAACCCACATGTCCACTTTTGATTGAATAATCCATATATATATATATATATATATATATATATGTAAATTCTCTCTAAATTCTGCTAGGTTAAGATGGGGATTATTCTTATTTGTCTTCTACTGAACATCATGGAGGAGCTTTGCTCCTTCCAAATAAAGTGGAGACTTCTTTTTGTGATTGCTTGGTGTAGCTTATAAGAACAGGGGTAAGAAACCTGGTGCCCTCTGTGTGCTCTGAGACAACCATCATAAGTGCCAATCATTAGCTATTAAGGCTGGGGCTTATAGGAGTTGCAGCTCATATGACTGGCAGGTTTATTTATTTGTTTAAATATTTATATGCTGCCCTGCATCATATGAACTCTGGGAAGCTTACAACAAAACTAGGTGATATGATTTAAAAGAATTTAAAACTGAAAGCTGTAAAGGAATTCTGAAAGCATATCAAGGTAAAACCATCTACCTGTATGGAATTTGGATGAAATCATCAGCAATCCAGAAATTTAAGTTTTCCTTTTTTTTTTTTTTTTTTTTAATGCTGCCTGTTTTTCCCCTCATCCAATGTATCTCCATCCAAAATCGCAAAAAATCTTAATATGAGCCTTAAGTACAGCTGTATACTTTTGGCAACAGAAGATTCTTTTCCCCCTATCTGCCAGACTGCACTTTCATGCCTCCAAAGAAGCAACTTTCTACCAAGTCAGACTCAGCTCACTGGTCCATCGGTCTTGGCACTGTCGACACTAACTAGCTGCAGCTCTCTCGTTTTCAAACAAGGTGGTTGTTTTTTCCAACTCTTCTAGGAGATCCCAAGAATCGAACCTGGAACCTTCTATACTTTAACCAAAGTGGGGAGAGGGGTAAGAAGAAAAACAAGCTGAACTCACTTAATAGGAACTGGGGGATTAATTGGCAGTTCACTCTTATCTGGGTGAGAATAAGAGTGCAACTCTTGGGCTGTTCCCTCACTGTACTGTTATAGTGCTATTTTTCCACTTTCATTAATATGTGGTATTAAGTCCATCTGTGCTGTGGATTCTCAGCATGCTAATACCACAGCAGGGGCCCATCCACACTACACAGTTATGGCATTGTGATTCCACCTTAACTACCGTGGTTACATCCTATGGAATCCTGGAGTTTCTACTTTCATGAAGCACCAGAGCTCTGGCTGAGAATGCAAAATACTCCTAAAGTGGAACCACAGTGCTGTAATTGTGAAAGGGTCCCAGGTGAGATGCTGCACATGAAACACCAAAATGGAATATTCTCTGTTTACATGTCAGTCGTCTGTGAAAAATCATACTGAGAGGAGATAAACTAATCACTTCTCAATATAAAGAAATGGTGTGTTCTGTTGAAATGGGGGATGAACAAGTAATGGGAGTTATTCTTGAATTACTTAAGACTGTGAAATATAGCAACAATTCTCCCCAAAAGCACAAGACTTGAAAAGAATTACTGGGCATAGTTTAGCTCTCAGTTGGAATTACGGCACTAGCAAAATCTCCATAAAAAAAAATGGCAGAGATCACCTTTGAGGGATGGCTGAATGCAGCAGTTTTTAAAACATGTGAAATGAAGCTGAGTCCTCAGCCATGCAGTTTTCAGTTGCATAGCTAACACAAATACTGCATCTTCTGCATGGGACTGTTTGACAACAGATGCCTATAAAGCAAATGGTATTCTGAGTTCACAAAATTAAAGGCTATAGTAAATATACATTGAAATGGAAATAATAAAACGTCTATATGAAAAGTGATGGTCTTTTGATAATCATAAAGTTTGCCATTACTTCTGCGTTAGCTCAAATGACCAATATGGTTTTCACTAATCTTAGTAGCATGCTTGGCTGCAGAGAAAGCCTTTCTAGATTTTTTTTTTCATGAAACACTATGTAGCTATTACATTCATAGTATAAGGATGCCAGATGACTACTGAAGGCTGGAGGACTTAAGACCAAAATGAAGTAGAGCTATGGCAACTGAAAAATATTATGAATCAAGGAAAAATTTAGAAGCCACAGAGTTCTTAAGCTGTTGGGAATCTTAAGGAAAAGCAGATTAAGTATTTATTACCAGAGCATTCTGACCCAGTCATCAACTCACTGGTACTTTCTGCTGATAACAATAATGATCTAAAATGTAAGGAAAAACGTTCAACAATAATAGTTTTTATGTGGTGCTTGCTTGGTAGTTAAGGCTTAATGACTGTTGTTTCTTGTTTGGCTACTATATCTTCAGTATTCTCCTATGATTTGCTATATCTTGCCATATGTTGATTTTCTAAAACTGCTGTAAATGGTAAAGTGTATGTTTTCTCAGTGTCACATGCTCAGATACAGTTCTGACATCTGGACCAGAACTGTGTTGTTAAATATACTGCTGTCTTCAATTCACTATGCCTCCATTCTTGAACCCCAAACTAGGCAAGTTTCTTCTTCACTTTCCACAAAGTAATATTTTTTTTGTATAGAGGATGCTCCTCTTTCTACCAAGCTGAAATATTTTGTGATGTGGGGGACATGGAATCCATTTTAATCCCAGATAATTCATCAAATGTAATTGTGTATGTTGTATGAACTGTGAATCCATTGGAGCCCAAGATAAAGTATTGAAGCACACATGTTTTAATAGTACAATAACAGTATAATAAAACTGAAAGATACCGATATTAAATCAAATTTGCTACAACACACTATGAACAATCTGTTCCACACCATTATACCAGTTCAATCCTACTTTGACTGTCAGGACTTTTTCCCAACGAATCTTAGGAGCTGTAATTGGATGAGATACTAAGAATTCTCTGCAATGTATCTTTTGCAATTTGTTGTACTTGAGAAGAGTGAAACTACAATGTCTAGGATTCCACAGGGTGGAACCATGACACACAAAGTGGTATGAAATTGGTAGCTTTGTAATGTAGATACACTCCAAATTGCAAATATGTACAATAGAAACTCACACATCAACCAAAATACCAGTCAGCTAAAATATGAAAGTATGTATAAAATGAAACATTCTTCATATTTTGGGGCCAAAATCAATGACATAACGGAGAAGCTAACGAGACTGGTCAAGCCCACTGACCATAACCTCTTCCTTTTGGTTCACGTTGGAACCAACGACATGGCGAGGTGCAGCTTTCACCGCATCACGAAGGATTACGAGCTTATGGGTAGGAAGCTGAAGGACGCAGGTTGTCATTTCATCTCTTCTCCCTGTGGAAAGACATGGCCCATGAAGGGAAAGAAGAATAGTGGAGATCAACAACTGGCTCCAAAGGTGGTGCTGCTGGGAGCGATTTGGGTTTTTGGATCACAGCCTCCATTTCTATGAAGATGGTCTTCTGGCAAGGGATGGCCTGCACTTCACAACCATTGGCTGGAACGTTTTTGCTAACAGTTTTGCAAAACAGATCAGGAGGTCTTTAAACTTAGTTTCACTGGGGAGGAGAACAGTCTTATTCTGGGCAAGGATTCAGTGAGTGTGACAAAAAAACCAGCCCAAATGATATAGATAGGGCAGGCCAAGTAGAACTAGAGACCAACGGGGGAGGGGAGTAAGTTTAATACAGGACTTCCAGGAAGGGCACATGGTCTCAAGTGTCTCTACACTAATGCACAGAGCATGGGAAATAAGCAAGATGAACTCCAACTCTTAGTACAACAAAATAAATATGATTTAATAGGCATCACTGAAACCTGGTGGGATGAATCTCATGATTGGAATGTAGGAATAGGGGGGCATAACCTATTTTGCAGAAATAGGCCAAACAAGAAAGGAGGAGGAGTAGCCTTATATATCAAGGACGTTTTCACTTGTGAAGAGATCCATGACTTAAATCTGGGAAGCCAAGACCTTCTGGGTAAGAATTAAGGGAGCGAGAAACAATCGGGATGTGGGGGTTTGCTACAGGTCTCCAGGTCAGCCTGAGGACTTGGATGAGGCCTTTCTGGAGCAGATGACCACACATTCAAAAAGGAGAGATGCAGTATTAATGGGAGGTTTCAATTATCTTGATATTTGTTGGCAGTCAAACTCTGCCAAGACCACAAGGTCCAACAGGTTCCTCGCTTGCTTTGCAGACAATTTCATAGTCCAGAAAGTGGAAGAGGCAACAAGGGGATCAGCTATTTTAGATCTGATCCTGACCAACAGGGATGACCTAGTTGATGAGGTGGAGGTGGCGGGATCCTTAGACGGGAGCGACCATGCTCTTTTGGAGTTTGTCATCAGTGGGAAGGAGAAGCCAAGTGTAGCCAGACATGCATCCTAAACTTTAAGAAAGCTGATTTCTGTAAACTTAGGGAGTTACTTGCTGAAACCCCTTGTCAAGAATACTAAAAGAGAAAGGAGTTCATGACGGATGGGAGTTTCTTAAAAGTGAGATACTGAAGGCACAATTGAAAACTGTACCAATGAGGAGGAAAAATGGCAGGTGTCTAAAGAAACCAGAATGGTTGACTAAAGCACTCTAAGCTGAGCTAAGTGTTAAAAGACACATGTACAGGAAATGGAAGATTGGTGAAACCACCAAAGAGGAATTCAAGCAAATAGCCAGGATATATAGGGAGAAGGTCAGAAAAGCTAAAGCGCATAATGAACTCAAGCTTGTCAGAGACATTAAAAACAATAAAGAGGGCATTTTTAGATATGTCTGCAGCAAAAGGAAAAACAAGGAAATGATAGGTTCACTGAGTGGAGAAGATGGCCAATTAATAACCAAGGGAAGAGAGAAGGCAGAACTACTCAACACCTCCTTTGCCTCAGTTTTCTCCCAAAAGGATAGAAGTACTCAACCTGGGGGATGGGGAGCAGGTGAGGAAGGTGGGGAAATGCAGCACAGAATAAGTAAAGGAGTACAGGAATATTTGGCTAAACTAGATGAATTCAAGTCCCCAGGGCCAGATGAATTACATCCAAAGATATTAAAAGAACTGGCAGAAGTCATTTCTGAACCACCTGCAATAATCTTTGAGAACGCTTTGAGAACAGGAGAAATTCCAGCAGACTAGAGGAGGGCAAATGTCACCCCCATCTTCAAGAAGGGAAGAAAAGAGGACTGAAATAATTATCTCCTGGTCAGCCTGACATCAATATCAGGAAAGATCCTAGAGTAGATCATTAAACAGTCAGTTTGTAATTACTTAGAAAGCAATGCCGTAATCACTAAAAGTCAACATGGATTTCTCAGAAACAAGTCATGCCAGACTAATCTTATCTCTTTTTATGGTAGAGTTACAAGCTTGATAGATGAAGGGAATGCTGTAGACATATCATATCTTGATTTCAGTAAGGCCTTTGACAAAGTTCCCCATGACATTCTTGCAAAGAAGCTAGTAAAATGCGGGCTGGATAGGGCTGCTATTAGGTGGATTGGTAATTCGTTGACTGACCGAACCCAAAGGGTGCTCACCAATGATTACTTTTCATCCTGAAGAGAAGTGACTAGTGGAGTGCCACAGGGTCCTGTCCTGGGCCCAATGCTGTTCAACATCTTCATCAATGACTTGGATGAAGGAGTGGAGGGCATGCTGATCACATTTGCAGATGACACCAAATTGGGAGGGGTTGCTAATAGCTCAGGGGTACAGGACCAAATTTCAAAATGACCTGGATAGATTGGAGAGCTGGGCTAAAGCTAACAAAATGAATTTCAACAGAGAGAAATGTAAAGTCCTAGACTTAGGCAGAAAAAATGGAATGCACAAATATAGGATGGGGAATGCGTGGCTGGATAGCAGTACATGTGTAAGGGATCTAGGAGTCTTGGTAGATCACAAGCTGAACATGAGTCAGCAGTGTGATCTGGCAGCCAAGAAAGCCAGCATGATTCTTGGTTGCAGTAATAGGAGTATGGTGTCTAGATCAAGGGAGGTAATGATACTACTTTATTCTGCATTGGTTAGTAGGTCTCATTTGAAATACTGTGTCCAGTTCTGGGCATCTCAATTCAGGAAGGATATCGACAAGCTGGAATATGTCCAGAGGAGGGTGACCAAAATGGTGAAGAGTCTGGAAGTCATGCCCTATGAGGAACGGCTTAGGGAGCTGGGTATGTTCAGTTTGCAGAAGAGAAGTTTAAGAGGGGACATGATAGCCATGTTTAAATATCTGAGGGATGTCATGTCGAGGAGGGAGCGGGCTTGTTTTCTGCTGCTCCAGAGACTAGGACAAGGAGCAATGGATTCAAGGTGCAGGAAAGGAGATTCCACTTGAACCTCAGGAAGAACTTCCTGATGGTCAGAGATGTTCGGCAGTGGAATATGCTGCCTCGGAATGTGGTTGAGTCTCCTTTGGAGGTGTTTAAGCAGAGGCTGGATGACCATCTGTTGGGAGTGCTTTGATGTGTGTTCCTGCATAGCAGGGGGTTGGACTGGATGGCCCCTCTGGTCTCTTCCAACTCTATGATTCTATGCTTAAAATGTTCCATCACCACTAGCCCAAATTGGCAAAAATCAATCTATCTTTGAATTTACTCTGTTTTTTCATACCTGTGGTGATGCAGACAAACCAGTACCTGACACTTTTATGTCGAAACATTTTTTGTTTTATTCACATACTGATGTGTTAGGTGAATTTGTGTAATGCTTCTTTGCATATATTGGTTTTTGTTGTAACAGTAACAGTGTGTCATCAAAACTGATTGCTACTGTCCCTGGAGTGAAGGGAAAAGATGAGCTTGTGTTTTTGGAATCAAGGTTGATTGTTTTCCTGAGCTGTTTGGAGGACTGCTTGTGTGTTTTTTGTATGCTTTGGGCCATGTGGAGCCTCTCTCCAAGTTAGGCCTGCATGTCACACTCTTGGTTTCCTATCACTCACCTTGCCCTTTTACTCTTCAGATCTCTCCATGGATCTTATTCTGAGATCACAAAGTGACTTCTATACCTGACAAGTGGATGTGTTGATTAATATGTGTAGTGTGGTAAAGTATCCCTAGAAAGAAGAGGCATGTGGTGATAGGTGATCCCCTGCTGGGAAAACAGAAGTAGTGGCCAGTGAACCTAATAAAATGTCTCTAGAGGTGTGCTGTTAGATGTGAAAATCCATGATGTAACTGAGAGGACTTATCAAGCTTCCTAGGTGTTACCCCTTCCTTCTGATCCAGGTGGAAGATGATAGAACAACATATTGCAAATAACTATGAAGCTCCTGGTAGGAAGATGACGGAGTTTGGGGTACAAGTTTTTATATCATTGTGCCTTCCTGTTGAAGGACATGGCCTGGGAAGAGGGAAAAGAATACTAGAAGTGAACAATTGGCTCTGCAGATGGTGGGAAAATCTTGGCTTTTTGGACCATGGTCTGTGCTTTCATGAAGAAGAACTTCTTGCAAGAGATGGATTACACCTCTCAGCAGCTGGTGAAAATGTATGTTCTAAGAATATCACAAACTTGACCAGGAGGGATTTATTTATTCAGGCCTTTGTCCTCAAGTACTGGGGACAAAGGCCTGAATGATACAGAAGAAACTGGGCCAATAATACAAGAATCCAATGGTGGGCAGGAAAAAAAAGAAAAAAATCAGCTAGAGAGAATGACCAATGGTCTGAAATGTCTGTACATGGTATTAGCATGAAGCATAGGAAATAAACAAGATGAACTTGAACTCTTAACACAAAAAGACAAAAATGATTTAATCAGCATTACTGAGACCTAGTGCAATGAATTTCATGATTGGAATGCAGTAATAGATAGGAATAATCTAGGATGAGTGTCCTTATATGTCAAAGCTGTGTACACCTGTAAGGAGATCAATGACTCATAGCTCTTGGAAAACAGGCTGAGAATGTGTGGGTAAAAAATTAAGGCAAGAGGAATGACAGTGACATCATTGTGGGCATCTATTCCTGATATTCAGACCAATGTGAAAACTTGGATGGTGAGTTTATAGATGAAATAACCAAACAATAAGGGAGAGATATAGTAGTAATAGGAGACATCAAGCACCCTCACATTTATTGGAAGTCAAACTCTGTGAAGAATGGAATGTACAACAAATTCCTCACTTATATTGCAGACCATTTCATTGCCAGAAGGTGAAGGAGTCAACAAGAGATTGACCATTTTAAATTTGATCCAAACCAACAGAGAGGAACTGGTCAACATAGTGAGATCCTTGGATGGGAGTGACCATGTCTTCTTCGGATTTGTTGTATAGGGGGGAAAGTTAGCCAAACTCAATCAGACATACACTCTGGACTTCAAGAAAGCTGATTTCAGTAAGCTTAAGGAAATATTGAGTAAGATTCCACAGTCAGAAATGCACAAAAGGAATGGATTTCATGATCCATGAAAGTTTCTTAAAGCTGAGATACTGAGGACACAACTACAAACAATTCCTATGAGAAATAAAAGTAGAAAGGGTTTAAGAATTTCTTATTGCTAAACTAATTCTGGGCCTGCCCAACTTCCTTAAAGATGTGTACAAATAACACAGTGTGAACTAACAGAGTGTACGAGTTTGAACATTGGACTACAACTCGGGGAACAAGAATTTGAATCTCCATAGCTATAGAAACTCACTAGATGATGGTGGGAACATCAAACTCAGCCTAGGAGGAATGCAATAGCAAACATCCTGGGGATAACCCCATGGGAGGATCACCATAAGTCAACGTTGAGTTGAAGGCATAACAACAAGAAGAAGAAATACACACACACACACACACAGAGTCTCTCTTTCCCTCTCTCCCCTTCCCTCATTCTCTATAGATGGAATCATTCTTTGAGGGATGGAGCCCATCACTGCCAATCAATTCTACCCCAAACAAGCTATATTCTTCAAGGCATTCTACCAACTACATACTTGGGAGACATGTAAAATAGCAAGGAACCCTGTGGGTCTTGTTCATAATGATTGCATAATTCCTCATAAATGCTAACAAGCATCTCAGCATGTAAATTAACTAGAGTGCTCATTTTGGTCTCCATGAAAACCCTTGAAAATGCTGCTTATTAAACACCAGTTGCCTTCACTGTGTAGTACATCTGATGGCAGTAAAACAGTCCTTAAACTCTCCACTCTAACTGCTTTGCTGCTGGTTTAGAGTAGTATAAATCTTAGCCAAAGTACTCATCCTTGCAGTCTTTCCTGCTGAATTATTTACAAGCACTCATCTTTATTTTTGTATTTGAAATCTGCTGTTCTTCCTTATTCATCAAGGAAACAGCCTTTATCTTGACTCTCATTCTAAGATGTATGTAATTTCCATGTTTTATTGAAAGGAAAGTTAGACTTATCTATTCCACCCTCTTATTCTTGCATGCAGCCTGAATTTATTGCCAGCTATCAGACAGATAAAAGGTAGGAATACCTTCAAAGTTCTCCCAAGACAGTTTTGGAACCAAGCTTTGGTTGCTGTTAAAAACCTACCTTGAAAAAGACACATTCCTCTTTCTACACTGCCAGCCTTCCTTGATAACTCAAGCATCCCATTTTACTTCCTCACCTACAAGCAGTGGGATCAGCAGCATCGTTGTGTGTAGGAAAAGAAAGAAAGGAAATGGATGATGAGGGAATAGATGGAGTAAATCTGGTTTTGAGAAACTCCTTAACATTCAGGGATGTGCATGTTCTTTTGAATTATTTACCTGTTTCTTGGAAATTAATAAACACAGAAGTGGATTTTTCAACGATCTTTTGACTACTAATAATACTTCATTATTGGAAAGACCATTTTTTCCACCTGTAATCCAATGTGTAGAAGAGCTAATAATGCTTGCAACATTTGAAGGAATGATGTATAGACAAAATTTACAAATAGGCTTATATTTGTACATTTGGTTAGCTTTCATAGGAACTTATAACTAATATGGCTATTTTTCTTCCTTTTGTGTTTTCATTTTCCTGCTTTCATTATACTGGAAGATTATTGTACATAACTGAAATCCCTTTAACTTTTTTTAAAGGAGCTGATCTTTTGTAAAGCTGATGGGTCTTGCCACTCTAGCCTAAGACACTGCAAAATATTTTGAATTAAAACAGGGTTAGCTTACAACAATACATAGTTTCTGGGAAAATCCATTTCCCCCAGCTACTGTAGGGTTTTCAGTTAACCTCAGAGGAAGCAGAAATGTTCCAAGAACTGCACATTTAAAAATGCCAAGGCTTCAGCTCTATGAACCTTGGCTTTACTACATGACTGTCTATGAGATTTTATGTCCTTATCCAACCTGGAAATCTGTTTAGATTTTCATAAGCACCATCTCTACTGTAGGCATTTTTTTTAAAAAAATCTTTATTAATGCATGTTTGTACCTATTTCTCCCATATTTGTGTACTTTTTCTAAACATGCCCATTTTGTAGGAATATTTGGTATTTATATCGGAAAAGGGTACAGAGTAGCAAGTACAAAATAAGCTTGTGGTAGTAAACAGGAGAAAAATACTCAGAATTCTCTTGTAAGGTAGAAAAAGGGCTAAAAATTTCACATTTATTGTTTCAGGAATTCCATCTTAGAATAGGAAAGGAGATAGATAAAAGAAGATTAACTAAATTTCAGTAGAAGGGCCTCAAAAAGCTGACTCTCGTGTGTGAATGTGTGTCGTCCTGAAGCAGGAGCCTCACAGATGCTCCTTCCTAGACAAGGAGACAAGGGAGTTTTGGAGCAAAGAGGAATTAACCTTTGCAGGCAGGAAGTAAGCAAAAAAGGCTTGAGTGCATAGATCAAAGAAAGAAACAGAAAGGTGAAACAAAAGGGCAGGCATGCTCTCTAGAATTCCTTCTCGATATGACTCTATACAAGCATTAGTCAATATGTAAGTCCATTTATCATTTTTGTATCATATGTAGAGGCAGGGATCAGCTTTGCCTTGTAGTAAGCCTTCTTTGATTAACATCTTGTTTAGTTTTATTTCAGCTTATTTTAGTCCATAAATACTTTTCTAAAGTTTGCAACCAAGTGGCATCTTTCCTGTTTTTTCAAATCCAGGAGGTTGTTCCATGTAAATATCTCTCACAATTATCCTGTGTAAGAAAACTGTCTGGACACCTAATGGTTCAATGCATTTTTCTTTGTTTCCAACATCTTTTGAGTTGACGGTATTTTTGTTGACATTTAATTCTAAAAGGTAGAGAAAAGCAATAGTCTGTTTGCAGTTTCTTCCTGGTAATGGAGATCTGGAAGATTTGCACAAACTTTCGCTAATATCCCCATAGGCTGTGAACTGGATCATCTGTGGGAAAAATGATTACTGCAAACCCATCTATCTATCAATTCCTACAAGAAATTGCCTGCATTCCCATGTGCCAGTGACTGACCTTTCTCACAATGGCTTCTGCAACTGGTGTCACCTTTGGAATAAACTCCATCTTCAAAACAAAACAAAAAACAAAAACAAAAATCTTGTGTAGCCATAACTGACTCAGGAGTTATAATCCAAGAAACTACTTTGCCAGGGCTACATCTTTTAGGCTACAACTGCTATCATCACTGAGCAACCTGGAAGGGCTTTGGGGTTTCTTCTCCAAACCAGCTGCCAAGTATGGCCATGCAATTCTAGTTTTGAGCTGTTGGTAGTTGGAGTCCCCCAAAAAACAATTTTGGTAGCTATAGATCTTTTGTATTATAATTGCTATCGTATCTTAGCACTAGGCATTTGGGAAAGACTTTTGCACATTCTTGTCCAAAACACAGTCATGCTATCAATATTGGTTTGATAATCTTGGAAGATATAATCCTGCCCCCCCCCAAAAAAAGCCTTTGCCAAGCTTGATCTCTTTGAGCTCAAACTGCCAAAGCTACCAAGCTACATCTGCTCCCTCAGATGTACACAAAAATACCTAACATCTTCTTTTGGGAGTGGTTGCATATATTGTACTTGATGTTTCAGTGTTATCATATTCAATACTATGCTATTGCATGGAAAACTTAAAACTAAGAAATATCAAACTATCTAAAACTTTAAAGCCCTTTAGCCCTTTGTTCTGATGCCATGTTCCTGTTGCCATGATGTTCCTGATTCTATGTTCACGTTTCTGTTCTTGTTACAAGACTGGAAATCAACCTGATGAAAAGTGGAGACATTTGAAAAAGAGAGAGGGAAGAGTTGAGAAGCAGGGCATAAAACCCACTTCTGCCATCATGAAAACAATACTAGAGGTGGCATATCCATGACTAAAGTCACGTGTGCTTTAAAAACACACTGGGAAAAAGAGCTGTACAGCCTATGAAAACTTCAATTGCCTGTGTTATTTTCTAGAATGAAAATACCATTGGCTATGAAAGGAATGAAGGCTGGATTAGTCAAGACCAGGCGCCTCTTCTTTGTGTGAATTCTAAATAAGAAAGTGCAAAGCTCCATGTATGATTCACTCTTTGAAACATCACAGTTCTCAGTTCTGAATTCCTCCCAGCTCAAGAGTACTTGGATGTATACATTGTGTTGTGAGATTGTTGACTGGATCTGTGGGTGGGTGGGTGCATGACTTGAAGACTTATGATCTGTTCAGAATTATTGCTCTGTATGGCCAAAGCATCCAAATCCTACTCTGGAAGGTGATAAAGGGAAGCAAGCTGTTCTTAAATTCTGAGTCAGACTGTGTCAGTTCATGTAAATAATGTTAATGGAATAACTAACAAAGGGTTTCAGTCTCTAGACACACATTTAAAAGTGAATGACTCACTTCCAATGGCTGTCTATACTAATGCCAAAACACAAATTGGTGTGTTACTATTTGCAAATGGGGACTGGGGATCAGCTGGTGAAATGTCAGTTCTGTTCTGCTAAATCAGAGGAATTCAAATTTAACGAACAGCAAATCTTGTCCAGAAGCTGCATCTAATAAAGAACCTTCACCAGAGCTCACATTTGATGCTGATGTAGGCTCTGTTGAAGGTGCTTATTAGTCATTTCTGTTTGATTTCTGGCATATGATGGTGATTCATGGAACTGCTTATTGGCTTACAAATTAGATGTTAGAATAAGCAGCATGTAACTGAACCCAAACTCACATGTCTGACAGGAAACATCCCAAATAGTCCTGCTTAAAAAAAAGACATGTTGATGGCTATAGGAAGCTCCCTGTAATTTTCAGTACAACTGTACAAGCAGCACAGTGTCAGCAATTTTTGCCAGAGCTATCATTTCTGGAAGTTAATGAGCTAGTGGGTTGCATGGGTAATGTATTTGCATATAATCCGGTAAGAAGAAGCTGCATGGTGGTTGTCTTTGGGCAGATTATTTGATCTTATAGGTTTTGACTAGGGATGAAAAGAACATTCATAGGCCATTTCCACACGGGGTTTTTTGAACAGGGCAGAGCGTCCTCCAGGGAGGATGTCACCTGGGACCGGACTGGGTTGGACCTACTTAACGTAGATCCGCAGTCCAGCCCGCTCCCGAATGACCCCAAGTGGTCATCCAGCGTGCTTTTGAAAGACCGCTAAAAACAGGTCTTTCCAAAGCACAGAGCATGCCACTGCGAGCCTGCTCCCATATGCAGATTCACAGGCTCACATTGGTGCGAGCCTGCAATCTGCCGGGGGTGGGCTTTAGGCTAGTGAGCTTCAGCGATTGGTCAAGACCCTCGACCAACCGGAAGCCGCCATTTTCATCCCCGGAGCAGTGTGGAGCAGTGGCCATGGACTGCTACGGAGAAGCGTGGACCGGACTGGGGAGCCCAAAAGTCTGGTGAGTAGCATCACGGGGCGATTCCCTTGCCCCGTGCGAAAATGCCCATTATTTATTTCCCAGGTGAGAAGGTGGTGGAGAGGGTCCAATGCATTGGAAACCCTACCAAGGAGAACTGAGGCATCCACAGGGCTGTCACAAGATGTTTCATGTAAGTATTTGCCTGTGGTTCTTCTGTGCAGAAATACAAGTGGTTCTTCTGTGCAGAAAACATGTCCTAGCTTTCCTTTGGGGGTTGCATGGGCGGGCGGGCAGGGAGCTGTGTATTTTGCACAGAAAAAAATCTGCATAGAAAAACAGAAGTGTATTTCTCTACAGATAAATATTTCCTGAGGTGTGATCAGGAATAGTGATAAAGAACTATGCAGAAAATATATTGATTGATTGCATTTATGTCCTGCCTTTCTCTCAAGATGGTATTCAATACTTTGTGTTTAATTCTTTGTATTCTTATGCAGCATTATAGGAATTCTTCATTCTTGTCTCCAAGGCTGAAGAACACAAAGATTCACATCCCTACATTGACCAGAGCTTGGAAATGTTCCTTTTTTGGACTGTCATGGATGGTAGGGAGATTCTGGGAGCTGAAATTTTAAAAAAATATTGCAAGTTCCTATTGTTCACTGAACTGGATCAATCTGTGGCAAAATGCTAGACGAAGCAGTCAGGTAAGAGCAATGTTTCTTCTCCTCCTCCATTTTTACTTGCTCACCCATTCTGGGTGAAAAGAAGGCAGTTGACCAAGGAGGTGGAAATGGATTGAAGGAACATATATAGAATTCCTCTGTCAAAGGCTATGTGCTTGGGCTTGTTGATGCCCAGCTCTGTGATCCTTGAATTTTGGGGAAAGCTACCTGTGGACATTATGTATTTTGAGCAGAAGTCTTTCTCATTTTGGACTACTCTGATGAGCAACAGTGAGAGAAAGTGACCCTGATTATTTTTTCTTCTATACAGAGAAATGGCTGGGTTTCCTCTCTCTGTCCTTAAAATCTCAAAGAAGGCAGTTGATATATAGAACTCTATTCCTATATAGAGAAATCTATTCCTAAATGAATCAGGAGAAAATGACAGGGGACTGGGATCTGAAAAGAAATGCTGGACAAAAGACTAATTTGGGCCTACTTTCTCTGGGCTCTGAGGACTTTCCAATTTTAATAAAGAGAAATTGGTTACCTTGAGTGAAGTAATCTTTCTGTCAGCCAAGAAACAATATCATAAATCCAATATATGGAGATATCAAGAATCTTTGGTCTTTGGGGATGAGAAACAAGTAGTTTTTGAGACAGAGGCTAACAGTTTTTGCGTCTAAAATTATAGGGTGCTAGCTACAGTTATATGAAGCCTTCCAACCAACCCAGTGCTATGAATGTAGCAAGTATGTGGAAATCACTTGCTGGCCCTACTCTGAGCCAGAATAAGGTGGTCAATCCAGGTGGCAAATACTGGGAGGTGAGGGAGAAAAGTGATTGTGAAGTGTTTGAAAAGAAAGCTATCTGTGCTTGGGTCTTGCATTGTGTCACCTAAGAGAGCCTGCTGTTCTTGGATGCAATGAAGGAGGCTGTCTCATCACCAGTGTTGAAGTAAAATGCATTCACCAGTCCAGTCACCCTCCACAGATGAAATGGGGAGAGGAGAAGCATCTTGTCTGCTCAATCAGCAAAAGTTCTTGGGCTTGGTTGGGATTTTTCTCTCCCACAGCATTCCTTCTTGCAGACAAGAGACTGTGAGTCTGGAGAAAAAGAGCTGAGATTATTTTAGCAGGATATCCTCTCCTTTCCTGCCACCCCTGCTCTCTTGCCTGGCAGTGGAGGCCATCTGGCTGCCCTGGAAACAGACTCAAAGGACAATCACTACTGAGCAGCTTTTTCCTCTAGCTACTGCATGTAAGGCAGGGATGAGAACTGTGTAACTCTACAGATCTTGCTAAACAGACACTCACAGCACCCCATCCCATTTGCTCTTTTGGCTAAGGCTGCTGAAAACTGTAGTTCCACAATATCTAGAGAGCCATATAATACCATTAGATCTCAGTGAAAAAGAAAGGGATAAAATTCATGTACTCTTGAGTGGGAGAGATTGCCCTCAGCTGCTTCTTTTGCTGATCAGTCCATGAAATAATGAAGCCACACATGAAAGCTTGGGAATATCAGTCATTTTATTTAAATGATCCTCATTTAGGATTTTCCCCTGGGATGTGCAAAAAGGGGAGCAACCTTGTATGGGAGCAGCTGAGGCAGGTGGTCTCACCCAGAGTGAGACCTTTAGTGAACACCTGAGTTCCAAGGAGAAACCCAATTGTTGGATTGCTCCCCAGCCAGCTTGTAACTGGAAGGCAACCCAAAGGATCCAACTCCCAGATCACAGGAGTCTAAAGTGAGAGCTAAACCCCCTGGCCAACTTCAAGCCTCCTTCCCCACCCAAGTTTCATGACATGTGAGGGCAGCTCCAGAGACTAGTTTGTCATCAAATGTGTTCACCAGGACTTATACCTTCTCCTACCACAATCTGCCAAGTGACAGACTATTTAAGGCACCACCTTGGGCCAGCTCACAAAGTTCCCAGTCAGCAATTAAGGGTATTTCCACAGAAGAAGGGGAAAAAAACCACTGTGGAAAAGGGGGAAACAATTCTTACCTGAGCCCAAAGTGACCAGCAAGCTCACACTGTGCCAGAGAGGGAAGGGTGAGTAGAAAGAAGCCAAAGAGGGAGAGTAGAGGGTGGTCAGAACTTATATAGTGTCGGCCTCCACCCCCTGGCTCGCTGCATAGTGGTGCACAGTGCCACAGCATACAAAGTTGTGGCCTCCTTTCATTGGAAGCCAGCAAATGTGTCTCCCCACCACCATACTGTGTGGCATTGAGGGGAATCTGAATCTTAACAGCAGTGGGTAACCCAGTGTCCAAGAATACCACTGCTCATTTCTACCTGTGTCAAGTTGGTGTGGATGTGTACCACATGCCTGAGAATCCCCAGTGCAGTAAAACATAGTAGAGTCATGCTGGATTAAATCAAAGACTTATCTACTCCATTTTTGTCTACTATATAAAAGGCAGTTTGTCTGTTTGTGATTTTGTCTGTTTGTCTATGTCAAGCAGGCAAAAAACTTCATATGATTGGCTATGTGAGGCAAGAAGACCTCATATGATTGGCTGGCTGTGAAGATTCTATGGAATCCTGGGTTTGGCAGTTCAGGGAGGGGCCTTTAGAATTCTCAGCTGGAGACCTCTTGGGCCTCAGGCCAGTTGCTATGGAAATGAGGCCTAGCACCAAGGAGAAGGTCAATGTACTGTATTCCCTCAGGAAACAAACCTCTGCTATGTTAACAACTCTGAATACAAATTGGATTGGGGAATATGGGCAAAAGTTTCAGGTACTGGACAACACAGTTTGGGGAATTAGAGACACAGGACCTCAAATCCGTGTGTATATCAACCTCATCTAATTCCTAAGGTTAGGTAAGGTAATTCCTAAGGTATTTCTAACAAGAATTACCTATGAGAAAATAAAATCCTGGGCAACACTGGGTAGATATGCTAGTATTTATATAGATGACAAGTTTTTCTTTTGCAGTGGGAACAAACTAATTTTGTGGCCAGCGCCAGAAGGAGTTAACATGTAACACTTACCAGATGTACACAGTATCCTTTTCCACCTAGCCAGTATATACACTGGCCTGTATTTATTGGGCTTAGCTGGTATACAAAAAAGTCCTATTTCTCCATGGCCGTACTTTAGTTTTGCTGGTCTCCCAATTTTCCTGGCAAAAAAGGTGACTTATAAATGTGGTAGATTAGATGGATGGATGGATGGATGGATGGATGGAGGGATGGATGGATGGAGGGATGGGTGGATGGTACTACTGTAGATAGTAATTACAGGCAATATACTGGTCTCTGAGTAGGGATTTTTTTTAAAAAAGATGATGATTTTGGCAGGAATATTTTTGGTCGCTTCCTCTATGTGACCTACTGGGAACTGGATTATCAGCAGTAGCTGGCCCTTTCAATACATTAATATTGTTCACAGCCATGGCAGCTAAGGTAAGGCAGTACAGACTAAATTAAGATGTTTTTAAAGCAAAAGAAGAATCCTAGGACCTCCCATCTAACTTCTTGGAACTGAGGACAGGAAAAAGAATCCCTTTATAACCTGAATCAGTTACAGGCTTGAGAAACATTTAACCATCTGTGGGCTCAACACAGGACTAGTTTTGTTCTTATTAGCTAACCTTAGAAAGAGCTGCGTAGCTCTTTGTTGGAGATCTCTTGCTGTAAATTAATAGTGCTTACTCTACCTTAATTTACACCGTTCTATATGATGTCTCTTTGCACCCTTTCATACTACACAATGATATTATTTGATTCGACTTCAGCTGCCACGGCTGTGTCTTACTGAATCTTGTGATTTGTAGTTCTGTGAGGTCTCTTGCAGAGACTTCTAAATACTACATGAAACTACAGATTCTAGGATACCATGGGATAGAATCATGGCAGTTGAAGTGAAATCATAGTGATGCTATTGTGCAGTGTGAAAGGTTCCTTGGTGTGGTTACCAACATGCAACATAGACGATTTGAGAATGTAATACAGCCATACCTCTGCTTGAAGAGCCTTCAAGAAAGAAGCTTCTTTTTACAAAGTCTTTTTATGCTTGCCCAGCCCCTCATTCCTCCTTGTGCTTTCTCTAGCTAGAAGCTTTTTTAGCAGCATTAGCACCGGGAAGATGGTGAAGGAGGGCTGGAGAAAAATAGAATTTTGGCTGCAACATGTTTGCAGCAAATAATGCAATAAGCCTTGACCTGGGAAGGAATGGGGTGCTACACTACCTGATCCTACTGTAGCCATGTGTGTCACAAACAGTAACAGCAGCTGCCTCCAGAATCTTCTGTTGAGGATGTGTTTACAACAAAACAGAGGGGGGAAAAGGGAGAGCAGATAAGCCTGCCTCATCAGCTACTCCCAATACATTAAAAAAGGACAGATTTATAAGTCTGGCCACCAAAATGAAAATCATAAGAAAAATGGAGATTGGTAAAAGAAAAAAAATCATTCCTAGATGCATTTTGAAAGAAGAATTGGTCTCTAGAAGGTTCAAAGTGTTTTTGTTTACTCATGCAAGTTTTACTTTGTTTCATTTCCAATGTGCATAGTTTAGTTCAGCAGAAAGATTTTCAAGCTGCATTTCTTTTTTTGTAATAGAGATCTATCCCTTTTCTTTCTTTGTAATTTTGGGTACCAAAGTTTCTGTTAAAGAAGTATTGCCCAAGAACACATCTATGACAAACTGAGGTAGTATGTTATCGTACCATGTATAGTATAAATGGTATAACAGCACAGTTTCATTATTATTGCGTTATCTCCCTGGTCCTGGCAGGCTCTGGATCTGCGTAAAGACCCAGAGAGGCAAGTGTTTTATACATACCCTCCAATGTTTTACAGAAGAAAGCCAGGCTGCATGTGGCCAAGTAACATCAGAATGTGATTGAAACAGTGTGGCCAGGCAACAAGTAGGCAAAAGTTATGGATGAAAAAGAACACAAAAAATGTATTATTTTAAGCAGAGAAATGCTGGAATTCATGTGCTGAATTTAGGAAAGCATGAAAAATGGGGAAAACTCTATCTTGATAAATACAATACTTTGTGTATAGATGTCCTCTGCTTTTCAGCAGTCTACTTTTCAATGATCTCCTCTTTCAACCCTTTTTGATTACAACCAGAACTCATATGTTAGACATGTAGTCCACTCTTTCTGCTTTTTCTCTCAATTGATTCAGAGCCATCTTTGTCCCGTACATAATTTCTAGGAGATGCTTCACAAATCTCTTAGAGATTGTGCATGGTGTGTTTCTTGTACAGCATTTGCAACCATGCACTGGTTTTTCTCTCAATCAACTTACTACCAGACTGAACAAAAATATGGCACCAAGTTCATTCACTTTGATGAGTTCCACTTTTCAATGGTGCTTTGGTCCCTAACCCCTTGAACGAGTGAGAAATGCCTGTATATGTATTTGTGCACACAGCATGATTAACAATAAAAATATTCTTCTAAAATCATATATTCTTCTAAAATCAAAATGAGAAGGCTGAAGTTGGGATAGGTGAATGAGAGATGACCAAGTCACCCTATCATGCGCGGAGCCTGCGGACTCAGAGATGAAACTTCCTTGATTGATCTATCTGTAAAACAGTCTTCCTCTTTTCCTATTGCCTTCTGCTTTACCAAGCATCTTCTCCCAGAGTCCTAATCCAACACTCTAACACTACAACATGCTGGCTCCTGTGTACATTTAGCTAGGAGTAAATCCCACTGAAGGGAGCTCATATGATGTAGCAATTTGAGCATCGGACTAAGACTCTGGAGACCAAGTTTTGATTCCGCACTTGGCCAAAGGGACCAATTAGGTGACCTTCTTCATGTCAGACAATCCCAGCTCCAGAAGAACACACAGCCAAACCTCTTCTGAACAAATCTCACCAAGAAAACCCTGCGTTAGGTTTTCTTTAGGGCGATCATAAGTCAGATATGACTTGAAGGCCAACAACAACAGCAAAAGTCCCATGGAACTCATTGGGACTCACTTTTGAATAATTGCATTGTTGAATCAAATGTAATATTGTTCTGTAGGGAAAAAATAACTTCTCTTATACGAGTAGATCTTAAACAAGTGTTCTAGTTAAAGTTATAACCTCAAATCTTAACATAGGAAATGTATATCATTGAAACAACAACATACAGTATACAAACCAGTGATTGCAACAATAACAGTCCACATATTAAAACTGGAGATGCCAACTACAGTGTGGCCAAAGATATAGCAAGCAAGTACAGCTTTCTTTCTAATTTTAAGAGATAAAAAGGTAAAAATAGCCATTTGATGAGTAACATAATAAAGTACATCTGCCAAGAAATAGTTGATACATTTGTCTTCTGACACTGAGGATCATACAGTAATCTGGCTCAGGAATTTCCCTCTTATGTTACTATAAAAAAGACAGTATAAGACATAGTGTTCAATATCTTTCACCTGACCCAGTCCACAGGGGCAAAAATACTTTTCCACAGGGACCCTATAAAATCTGCCTTTGAGATATGCAGAGGGCATACTTTGGAAATGTAAACCTGCAAATGTTTTTTGTAAGTGGCTCTAGTATGGTCATTAAGGTAATGGAAAATACATTTGTTCTTAAGATACAGAAAATTTTGGGCACTGCACAGCATCATGAGACTTCACATTGGATGTGATATTGCTATCTTGTTATAATGGAGACAGTAGGTTAATCTGAATGTTAGAAGAAATGCACACCCACTCTTCTTAATTATTTTAGAGAATTTATGGTTCACTGTTTGTGATTCATCAGAATAATTTCCAGGCAAGATATATACTGGAGAAGTAAAGTGTAAAGGGAGTTTAAGGCCTTCATGGAGAATTTTGAAGATGAGAAAGTTAGTGTGGAGGACTATAAGCCAAACTTCTTGATTGTATTGCAAATTAATCACCCTGAACTCTGCACATACAACCAGGAAAAATTAATAATTTCATTTTCCAAAAAGGCTAATTTAAATACACATAGTTGTTCTAGGAAGCAATAAAAGATGTCAAAGCTATATAAGATAAAAGTTAATCATGTTTGCTGCTTGGCCTCATTGTAAGACAGCTGCTGGACTCTGTTATTCAGCTTCCATGGTGAGGGATTGATAGAACTTTTTGGCTTCAGTTGTTTCCAGCCATTCTGGAGCTGTTCCCTTGTGATCTAGATACTGTTTGTGCATTAATTCCCAACTTCCTTGCTTCTATGAAGTCTCTCCAAGAAAGTCTGCATAGTCTGGTGGAGTAAAGATTTGGGATAAGACTTGTTGAATGTCTCTTGAGCATTTACTAATTTGTCAGCCTCAGTTTCTTGTCTGAAAAATCAGATTAGAAGTGTTAAGACAAGGGGTGGGAAACTGTGGAGGGGACTGGGGCTGCGTTAGTGGATCCAACACAACTAGAAGTGATGTGACATTGCTATTTGGCTTGCTAAGTGCAACTGGATCAGTTTTCACAATGCTAAAAAATGTGCACTCTATAACCCTTTATAAATGACAGGGTTGCTAATAGATCTTGCCTGTACTCTACTGGATTGTCTATACCAGTGGGTTTTAACCTAGGATCCAGGGTCTCTTGGGTCCGCAGAGCCCTTACAGGCGGTCTGCTGAGCCCTGATTCCAGACACCACCAGCAGCAACACAGATGTGGCAGTGGGGAGAAACTGCTACCTCATTTGCAAACAAGGGAGCAGTTTGGATATGTGCACACACACACTCACTGCTGTGTTCCTCATTAAAGGAACACAGTGGCAGGCATGTGTGCACAACAAAAATATGACTCTGGAGACCAGGGTTTGAATCTCCACTTGGCCGTGGAAACCCACTGAGCTTAACATGTGCTCTCTGCCATGAGGTTTCACCAACAGTTTCATTGGCTATATTTATACAACAGAAAAATCCATGGTGTAGTGTTACCGCAGTTTCTAGCCTGGACTTGTGGGATATTAGATATCATTTTGATATCACTAATTTGGCCTACTATACCCCTTTGTTCTCCACATGCTTGCGGGGCCCCTGGACAAGCTCGCAGACAGGCATGACCGCTAATCGCTGTAATATTCCACACAAATACAGGCAGGCCAGAAATAGCCGATCCACTGCTTCAGGAGATCTCAAGGCAAGTACCACATTATGTATGCACACTACTTATAAAGAACTCCCTGCCCCAAGCAGGCAGCTTGATTGGACGAATACTCAACTGTCAAGCACTCTGTGTTTGCATACTGGCTTCTCTATTGACAATTCGGACTTAACCCAATCATGTAAAATTCTGACCTTTCGGAGGCTTTGTATCCAACCCGAAACTCATTGTTTTCCCCAAGTACGGACTAGCCTACGGCCACATTTTCCCCTATAAGAACCCCTGACTTTGAGAGCTTCCTTGGATCGCTCCTGGCTTCCATCCCACCTTGCTGCCGCTTTGCTTGGCGAGCCTTCCCCTCAGTCCCATGTACTAAGAAACTCCATATTCTTCTTTGTGGTCTCTGTGCCTCACACATTAGGAGCTTTCGCGCCTGCGCGATAGCGTTCGGAAACTTCTAGAGCTTGTTCGCTTGGCGGGGACCCCTCCCCCACACCGGTACTGCGCATGCTTCTCCCACCGAGCAACGGTCTCTCCTCAGTTCTTTTTCGTCTGACATCGCGTATGGAAGGTTCTTTAGCTTGTTCCTCGCTATTTTCTCCTGCTTGGTTGTTTTCTTCTTGGATTTCGGACTTTTCGAACTGTTTTCTTGACCTTCCTCTCAGATTTTCCCTCGGACTTGGTAAAATTTGGACTTCTCCATGTTTCTTCTACTTTGTCGGTCGTCTTATGTCCGCGCTGTTTAAGAACTGCGTTTCGTGTGGGCATAAGGTCACTCTTTCGGACGGCCATAAAGAGTGCCTCTTCTGCTTGGGTGAGACCCACAACACCCGGACTTGCCCAAGTTGCTGAGAGTTCACCGCACAGACTCTCTGGAATCGCTCCTCAAGACTAAAATCCTTCTGCTGGGAACAGTCTTTGAAGGCAATAGAGGAGACCACTCACTCCAAGATGGCCAACAAGGGAGCGACCACACCATCAACAGTATCGGTGGCTGCCGTACCGTCTACTTCGTCGGCATCGGGCTCGGTGCCGACGTCGAAAATGGCCATCTCCATGCTACCGAGGATCCCGAAACTGTCGGCAGCTGCCAAGTCAGTGAAAGGATCCTCGACGGCAAAGAAGGCTGAGGCTCCGGCCAAAGAGACGCCTCAGAAGAAACGCCCTGCTCCGGACGGAGACAAGGGAAAGGAGAAGGAGAAGGACAAGAAAAAGAAAAGGAAGGAAAAGAGACGCTCCCTGGCTGGGGAAGCTCACCTTCCTACTCCACCTCCGACTCTTGAGCCTTCGAAGGGGCGAGGTGAGCCCATTGATCTCTCGGAGGACGAGATCGAGGACGAGATCGAGGACGAGATCGAGGACTCGCCGGTTGAGGAAACTCCAACCCTGGTGGAGGGACAACACCACCGCCCTTCACGCCGTCACAGGTCAGCTGACCTGTCGCAGAAGGCACCCCGGCGTGTCTCTGCGTCCCCTGAACGGCGCTCCATCTCGGCTAGATCTCAGTCACGCTCCTCGGAGCTGCCACAAAGATCGCCGCCTCCACAAGAGACACGAGAAGAACAACCCCGCTCTTCTGCCTCTCGGTACACCTCGGCGTCCTATGTTGCAAGGTACGCCTGGGAATCGGAGTGGAGAGAGCGCCCAGCGTCCTACCGATCACATTCTCCATCGTACCGGGATCGGTACCACCATGATCCAAGGCACTGGGAGACCTTCCGGAGGTCCCGTTCACCTGACCGAGAACACCGTCGGTCTCGGTCCCGCTCACCGGAGAGAGGAACGTCGGTACCACAGATACCGAAGCCGCTCGCCTGCTGATCTCCGTTGTGCTGACCTTCAGCCGCTCCCCCTCTCCACGGTATCGTAGAGCGAGGGAACCTTCACCACGATACTGCGCGGTATCGCCTCCGCCCAGGGTTACGTCCACCATGCCGCCGTTTACGCATACGCGGCCCCTACCTTATCCGCGAGGAGAATCCAGCAACTGCTGGGCTACATGGCCTCGACAACCGCAGTCACTTATCTTGCCAGACTGAGAGCAAGACCTCTTCAGCATTGGTTCGTCCGCGTGTTCAATCCCCTGCAAGACGAACAGAGCCTTCGACTGCAGCTACCAGAGGAAGTCCGCTCATCCCTGCAATGGTGGCACTCGCGCGACAACCTGTTGTACGGGATGCCTTTCCGAGACCCAACACCAAAGGTGACGGTAACGACCGACGCCTCTCTCCACGGATGGGGAGCTCACTGCGGTGACCTCAAAGTCCGCGACAGATGGAGCGGCGACGAGACGGCTCTCCATATCAATGCCCTCGAGCTGCTAGCCATCTCGAAAGCTTTGCGAGCATTCCGCCACGTTGTCACCGGGCACACAGTCCTAATCCTGACGGACAACACGACTGCTGTCTGTTACGTCAACAGACAAGGAGGGACTCATTCCACAACTCTGCTGAACATCGCCCTCGACCTTTGGGACTGGTGCGTTCGACTGCAAATACATCCTGTAGCGGTTCACCTGGCCGGGCAGGAGAAAACTACAGCAGACGCCCTCAGCAGGGACACCTCAGCCCATCACAAATGGTCCCTCTCCAAAGAAGCCTTCAGCCTGATCCAACGCCGCTGGGGCGAACCAATGATCGACCTCTTCGTGACCAGGGAAAATGCGAAGTGCAGCCGATTCTGTTTGAGAGCCGGCCACGATCGAGCCTCCATCGGGGACGCCTTTCCGTTTCCATGGACCGGAGAACTCCTGTACGCGTTCCCGCCATTCCTGCTGCTCGGTCGGACGATATCGAAGATCCTAGCCGACCGAGCCGACGCAATCCTGGTGGCCCCGTACTGGCCGAGACAGCATTGGTTCACACCCCTGCTCCAAGCTGCGTGAGGCAACCTACTCCGGCTCCCACCGACACCGGGCTTGATCTCCCACTCCAATGGCCGCGTCCTCCATCCGGACCTGCCGCGCCTGGCCCTCCATGCCTGGAGGATATTTCACTAGACGATCCCGTGCTCGGTAATGTCCTCATCGCGGCCAGAAAAGAATCCACCCGTTGCAACTATCAATACACGTGGCGACACTTTCTGACCTTTGCTGAAGAGCGGAGTGAGCCGGTATCGCCCGCTAGGCTCTCTACCGTCCTCCACTTCCTCCTTCACCTCCGACAGCAAGGCCTGGCTTTTCCTTCCTTGAAGGTGTATCTCTCCGCAATCGTGGCATACCAACCGCCTAGATCCTCGGCATTGGCCTTCTTCAGGGACGATACCGTCAAACAGTTCCTGAGGGGATTGCAACACCTCTACCCACCGGTATCGCTGCCGCTACCGCCATGGTCCCTGTCATTGGTGCTATCGCAGCTTACGAAGCCGCCCTTTGAACCGATGGCGACCTCGGATGACAGGCTGCTCACCTTGAAAGCTGTCTTTCTCGTAGCAGTTACCTCGGCAAGACGAGCGGGTGAGATAACAGCTCTTCGAGTGGATGAACCCTTCCTTGTCTTCCATAGGGACAAGGTGGTCCTCAGACCTGACATCTTGTTCCTGCCGAAGGTGGTGTCCAGCTTCCATCTCAACCAGGACATCATCCTGCCTGCCTTCTTCCCGGACCCGACGACACCGCTGGAACGGTCCCTTCACTCTCTCAACGTGCGTCGGGCCCTTGCCTTCTACAAGGACAAGACTGGTCCCTTCCGACAGGCACCGCATCTCTTCGTATGCTACGGACGACATCGGAAGGGCCACAAGGTGTCCACCCAGCGCTTCTCCAAGTGGGTGGTACAGACTATACAGCTGGCGTACGAGCTCGCGATGAAGCCTCTGCCGGCCCTTCTTCGAGCCCACTCCACCAGAGCTGTGGCAACTTCTGCAGCCCTCCTCCGAGGAGTAGACCTGCATGAACTCTGCCGTGTGGCGACCTGGTCCCAGCCATCGACCTTCGTCCGCCACTACAGGCTCAATTGCCGGTCGCGCAGAGATGCTCGGTTTGGACGTGAGGTGCTGGCTTCCATACTCTAGGACCTGACCTGCCATCCAACCGGTAAACTACACAGTCTCCTAATGTGTGAGGCACAGAGACCACGAAGAAGAAGAACAGGTTGCTTACCTGTAACTGTGGTTCTTCGAGTGGTCATCTGTGCCCTCACACATACCCGCCCTTCCATCCCCTCTTTCTCAGGTCCCTGTAGGTTCTACGGCAGACGACAGAACTGAGGACAGACCGTTGCTCGGCGGGAGGAGCATGCGCAGTACCGGCGTGGGGGAGGGGTCCCTGCCAAGCGAACAAGCTCTAGAAGTTTCCAAACGCTATCGTGCAGGCACGAAAGCTCCTAATGTTTGAGGGCACAGATGACCACTCGAAGAACCACAGTTACAGGTAAGCAACCTGTTCTTCACAAACTTCTTCTTCAGACTACCTGGCTTCAGGACAGGTGTAGTATTACCCATACCAAAAACCTCCTCTAAAAATCCCTCTATCCCACTCCAACCTTTTATTTCTATAGTTCTCTGTGTGAGGGTGTTGCATACACTTGTTTGGCTTTATTTTAATAAAACCAACAATTATATTTTACATCTGTTTGCTCCTTGACTCTGCCTGACCCCATAGACATTGGGTAAAAGATCTTGCTCCGTTGCCCTGCCTCTCGTATTGCTAGCTTGTGCTCTTTGCTAATTACCCCAACTTGTATAATTTGGAGCGCACTTAGGTGTCCCTCACGGGACCCCCAGAAATCAGGGTAACAGTAGTGTGTTGAAATCTGAAATATTGTGATAACCAAACTTACTTCTGTCAACAAGATATAGTTTTTAAACAGCCACAACTCACAATCTGAACTGCTGTTTTCTTTTTGACTTAGGAACTCTGGCTTGTTTAAATCATGATTCGTTATGACATCTCAGCTTGTAACTGTGGCTTCTTCCTGGCTTGTTTCTCCAGTTGCCCACTGATAATGAGGAGATGAAATTGGAGCAAGAAAGAAAGAAACCAGAAATGAGAAAGCAAAGCCATGGTTTGTTTATTCTTCTTGTAGCTTAAGCAATAAATCATAGTTATTAGAGACCATAACTTATTGTGACACAAACAAAGTGTGGGACAGTATGTTCAGCTAACCACCATCCTTATCTGTTGTAGTCTCAAATGGTCATGCAAATGTGTTCTTTGCCTCATTGGTCACACAACAATTGGTTGCTTTAAATCTTGGTTGCAATTTGTGGAGGAGATTCCTGAAGAAGAAGTCAAATAAACAAAATTAAGTAACTTAATCTCCATAACACCATTAAGTTATTTTATGTTCTTCAATTAGTTCCATGAAAAGAAAAAGAAGGCTTGATTGACTGGCAAGTACAAGTTAATACAAAGGAATTCAGTACTGTAATTTTACTCCATAACATAAACATTCTTCTGTTTCTTCTGGGAAATAGAAAGTTTTGGAACCTACCTATTCAGCTGAATAAGTTATCTGCTCTCTTCTTTATTCTGTTTTTACCCAGCCTTGTGAAATTCACTTTATCACATAGCTTATAAACTGACACTCAAAATCCCAGAGTCAATTGCTGCTCTGTTTGCTTTTAATTTTAGACTATTACAATAGAATCCACTTAGCTGAATGCCCTGTATTTGCCCCCTTCCCCCCTTTGTTAGGAGAAAGGGACATGGAAAATAAGTTACCAGGATGGATCTCAGCTTTTTCAAGACTTCTTGCCAGCTGCCTTGGTTTAATTATTGTTTTTGAAGGTACAAAGCGCAAGGCAATTAAATCCTTGTGTCAGTGTCTCTGTATTATGTTATACAACTATCCACTCCATACTATCTTGCTGTTATCTGTCATTCAGCTTCTTCTCTCTTCCCCTTCCCTTCCTGTCCCCATAGCATCACTGCTTAATTTAGAAGGTTATGAAGAAAAGCACCTACACAGCACTTTCTGTGACCTCCAAAATCGAACCAAAGGACATCTTTTAGATCATCTTAGATAGAATACATCTTTGTGATGGCATGATAATTCTGAGTAACTTCCCAGGTATGAATTTGTGCCTGACAGCACCAATTTTTAACATTGTGGGCTTCCCACATTTCACAACCTCTGCATATGCTGTCTTTGGAAGGAAGTTTAATACTTTCACAATTTTCTGTGTCTCTGGAACCTAGTACATTGACAAAATAAATAGCTATCAAAAATGCCTTACAGGTTTGTTTTTGTTTTGTTTTGTTTTTGGCAAGATTACTAAAATCTGATGCCCATGTGCAAGCAACCAAGCAAACTTCATGAAACTCATGTGAGTGGTTCTCTATGGATCAGATGATTTGCCTCCCCCACCATTTTGTTGTTTATTACATAGCATTGTCTTCATGTGTGCTACTTTACAGAAAAGAAATAATCCCTGCCACTACAGCCCATGTGACCTGAACATTTTCAAGAAAATCTGTCTTCAATGAGTTTCTAATTCTCAGATAGCCTGAGAATGATTTGCTTGCTTCTGCAATGTTGTGGTTTGGTTTGATTTGGTTTAGTTAAGATCACAGACTGAATATCTGGAAGCATCGTTTCCAACCGGTCCTTATGAACGAGCTCACATACACCAGAAATGAGAATCATACAGTCCTAAAGATGTTGGGGAACACTGAACTGAAATTCCTACCATTTCTTACCATTGACTGTGCTAGCCTGAGATGCTGAGAACTGCAGTTAAACAACATGAGGAGGACTTGATTCCCACCTTTGACAATGGCTAGCATGGAACATACAAGTGGTTATCATGGCTGTACAAGCAGGTTGCTAGTTTGTGTGCTTGCCAACTTCCTGTTTGTTTGCTTCATCACACCCATTCTCTTCCTGTATCACACCAACCTGCAGCCTTTTTTCCTGTTTACTCTTTGTCCTTCATTAGACCATGTGTTTGATTATGCAACAAGTAATTTGTAAGTAATGCTATTACACATGTTTCATGAAAAAGACTAATCTCATTGCTAGACCCTGAGTGTGTGTAGACAGGCACTGGATTGGTTGTTGTTCAGCTTCCGCCTTGTCAATTGATTCCTCTACTAGTGTCTTTCACACCTCCCATCAATGAGGCCACAGGTAGGCAGTTGTAGTGGCTCTAAGAACCACACAACCACCCCCCAACAAAAAAGAAAAAGAAAAGAAAAAGAATAGAAGTAGCCAAAAATCCAATTCTGGTTTTGGAGAAAAAAAGTAGGTTTTTTTTTATTATAAACAAACTGGGGACTATAGTCTGTAACTATGAAGGTCTTTTCCTGTGGGCTTGTAGGAGAGCCAATTCTTCCTAACAATCAAGGGACACATGAAAGAAAAGCATGGAATCCAGGTATGCCAAGATCACAAGATAGCTGATAGGATTTGTATATGGAAGCATTGCTTTAGTAGTTCAAACTGCTGCAAACTGACACTTTTAAGCATTGCTTGCAAAGCCCTATCTAAGATCCAACTACAGTATATCAGAAATGTCTTGAAAGAACTTCATATGAGGTCTCTTTATCTTAAAGAGTCCCCTGCTGTAACAGTTTTGAACATTGCAGGTATTTCCTGTCTATGGAACCCTTGCAGAATAGCTCTCCACTACTTATGCTGCACAGTTCTTTGCATGATTAGAGAATGGACTGTCAACTATGCCTCCTGGGGACCCATGTTCCAGAAGTTCCTGTAGAAGACTGCTTGTTATAGGGTCTGAGTCTGTCAGGTGGCTCAGCTCCAGCCATGGTATTATAGAGGAAAACTCTATGCTTGTAGAAATAGATCATTGAGCAGCAGCAACAACATGATGAAAGCTAATGGCCCTTTGTAACAATGTATTGCATATCAATAGGCTTGCAACAATGTATTGAAACCCAATTGCTGTATGTATCTGTGTGTGGGATCAAAGGCTTCCAGGTGCCTAGAGAAGTGCCCAAGGGCATCCATCCATAGAGCGGGGAACATCAAGGGAATGGAATCCATGATCCCAGGGAGTGCTGTGAGAATATCCAGGAGGAGAGTTTAGGTTTCCAAGATCAAAGTATGTAAACATCCAAAAGTGCCTGGGAAACTTGGGGGTCTGGGGAACAAAGTGACATTTATGTTCTCACCAATCAATGCTGTTCCCACCCAAATCGTATGCTCAACTATATAACCTGCTTGCTAATAGATGTACCTTAGTCCTAACTACATTACCCATTGCTATATTGTTTGTGGTACCTCAATATAAACACTGCTGCTGCATTCTGAATGTTTTCTTGGGAAGCCAGTTATCCAGCAGATGACAGAATCCTCATCTGAATAAGATTCTTCCATCAGTGGCATTACACATGAGCTGACAGCCTACATGAAGCTGATATAGCATAGATTTCTGCCTTTATACTTACATTGAAGTCCAGGAAAGGAAAGACAAGCCAATGAAGAAGGAAGTGAAGAGCAGTACAAGAGAATTTTTCTGATGCACTCTCTTGGCTGTTTGGGTTGGTGAGGTGGAGTCATGCCTGGTGCATTCCACAGCCTGGATCAGTCATTGTTTAAGGAGATACTGGATATGCCAGTGTGAGAACACAGGGGGATTACAACCGTGGGGCCAATCTATGATCTCAGACTTATTGCCCATGCTTACTCTTAAGTAATCCTGATGTTCTTCCTTCATCTTCCTTCTAAATAGACGTGCATAATCTGGATTTTCTGACTCTTACTTCTGAGTTGACATAAGGAAGTGACCTGAAAGATGTGCTTTTTGATGGGCCTGCAAAAAAGTGGACAAATCTCTCAGAACTCCACTCTGTCTTCCCTAGGCAGCTCTCCCTTCCTCCTCTTCCTCTATCATTCTTTCGTTTATATCTCAACTTGCTCCAAGCACATGACCTAAGGCAGGTCACAACATATTCACACACAGCACAGCTAACAAAATTATCACAATAAAAGCTGAAAAAATAATGAATAACTCAGACAATTCTAGTAAAAAGGAAAAGTTAAAACAGAATATAATTTTTTAAAAAAAGATCAAAGCACAGCACATCCCATTAAGAGACCCTCCTGTGGCATGTATGAATACCAAAGGACTGCCTGAAGAAAAAGTTCTGCCTGCTGCCCAAAATAGAGTAGAGAGAGGTCCCACCAAACCTCTTGTGCAAGGGAGTTCTGCAACCAGAGAACAGCCACTGAGAAGTTTCCAAGACTTAGGAATCAGCACTTCAGACAGAAAACACAGAAATGTCCCTCCAGCTCCCCTTTTTTCCACTCCCAACCCCAATATCCCAGGAGGGCCTGCTCTTTTTAAAACAGCAAGCTATTACGGCTGTTCTTCAGCATAGGTACCTTTCCCTGCAAACACACAGATACACATACATGTATGTATGCTCCCTGCCATAGAAGGAGAATGTGGAAAAGATAGCAGTAGCAAAGTCCTTCTTCCTCTGTCAGAAAGGGCCTCTCTTCCTCTCTATAGCAGAGACATGACAGCCAGTAGGACAGGAGGTTTCCAACAACCATGTAGCAATTCAACAGCCTGGACCTCCCCAGTCCAATCTATTTCTGATCTTGTAGTCTGCCATGGCAATACTTGTCTGTTTCAAAAACTTTAGAGACTTTGCTTTTGTTAGAAAGTCTTAAACTCTAGCACAGCAAAATTGCAATGCAAGGTTTTGCTGCTATGGGAATTTCTTCAAAACTGACCTAAAATGAAAAGCATAGCTGTCTCTATATCCCCCATTCCCATTTTTTTTTAAAAAAAAATATGGTCAGTAAATTGGTATAATTTTCTGAAGATGTTTTTTCATTCATGGTAATTAATGCATAGTTAAGCTTTGAAGCCTGAAGCTTTGGTTCTGCATTTCCGCTCAAACTCCCTAGCTATAGGGGGAAAAGTCATCTTCAGAATTTAGCAAAGGCATTATTGCCTTGAAGGCCTTTTCTTTAGATCTCAGAATGGTACTAATTAGTGAGTGGATGACTGATCTAAGAGATTTGTTGCCCACTTTTTCACTCCAGCAATTTGATTATATTTTAAATGAGTGACTTTCTTGTTGCTTCAGTGTTACTTGATCTTTGGTTTGAAATCCTAGTGAGTGACCTGTTGAAAGAAAAAAAAAAGAGTAGGAAAGCTTATACCTTGGCCTACAAACCAGAATTTGGAAAACCAACTGTAAAAGTAACTTTTACAAACTTTGTTTTAAAAAGGTGAATTTTCTGTGAAGGCAAAAACACTGCTGCTACCATTGCTGGTAGTGAGGGTCATACTAAGTAGTATAAATGAGAATCACCACCAATATTTCTCTTTTCTTCCCTTCTGTTCCTTATCTTCCTACATTGGGAACAAGGTGTACAGGTGGATTTCACTCATATTAGCTTGCACATGAGTAGAACAGTATATTAATTAGAAAACCTGGACTTTCAATTGCTCAGTGAGTTCTGTTTGTGTTCAGGCAAACTTGAGTAGGAGCTCTTTCAAACATTGCTGCTTATTTATGTCAACACCAGGAACACAGAGGACATGGCCTACATAGCCAAACAAGCTGGGATAAAATTTGTGCACCTAGCTTCGTCCCTATCATCCCTTTAGCCCTTATGCTTGCACAAGGCTTAAATAGGATATAAAGTATACTCACCAAGAAAGATGCAAGCATTTTTGATCTTTCTAGAAATGCATAGGAGAAGTTAATGCTGCACATATTAGTCCTATTCAAACAGTTAAATAAGTATGGAAGGAAGACACATGTTAGGGCCTTCCTCCATTATCATTCCATTCTTGACAGTTCTAAAGAGGAAAGCCTCACATACCCATGTTGTTCACATGAGCTGGAACTCAGACTTTCCACAGTACTGTCCTACATGGAAAACATCCATGCACAGAAAGATATCTCCTTTCCATAACCATCATTTCTCATGTGATGAGAGAGATGACAGAAAAGGCATAACTAGCAAGTTCCCTTTCTCATAGGTTGATTTGGACAACAGTATTTATTTTTCTTCACAGTGTTCTTTACAATGGATGAATGATGGCATATTCCAATCACTATGTTGTTTAATGAACATGAATAATATTTTAATTATATAAATTAGACACCACAGTGAACTAACAATAAAAAAACACAGGTGTCTCACTTTCCAAATCACAGTTGATTACATGTTGATATGTCACTTCCACTCTTAGACATGAAGCTTCACAGGCTATCTTGGCCCAGTTGCTGTCCATTGCTTTAAATGACTCACTCATATGGCTGTTGGAAAGACAAAATGGGAGAGGACCATATATTCCTCCCTGAGCTCTTTGGAGAAAAGATGGGCTACATGTTTAGTAATATATGAACACAATGCCAGTTAATTCTCTGTCATCATCCATATATTCTGTTCCTACTATCCCCACTGACTCTTTCTACAGTCTTGGTGAACTCCTTCCTTCTCTTCTTTTTTCTGTTTGTTCTCCCATGGTTTGTTTCCTCAGCTGCTTTTCTCTGTCATCAGCTGTCATTCTTCTTAAATTCTTGGCCTCTCTGTCCTCATAAGAATAGGAATTACAGTGTATTCTACCTGCATTTCTTCATTCTTGAGTGCACTGGAAAGGATTATAGGCAGGGTTCTAGGAGGTCTAAGCATACATTAGAAAGTCTAAATTTAAGATCTAAACTTAAACATACAAGTTAGGGCATTTCTGCACTAGTCTTTTACAGTGCTATTATTCCACTTTCAACATCCTATGGAATCCTTTGAGGCACCTCCCTAAATTGCAAACCCCAGGATTCCATAGGATGTTGAAAGTGGAATAATAGCACTATAGTAGTCTAGTGCAGAAATGGCTTAGTCTCATCAAATAACTTATTTCCAAGTAAATGTGCATAAGATTATACTGAATACACTTAGGAATTAAACCAATTAGTGCAAGTGAAAATTATTTTTAAAAACAGATTTGAAAGAACTTGGGAGTTCAAATGGGTTTCCTGAATTTTATCTTCTCATCTTTCACTTTTGAATTTGTATGTAGACTGTGTATTTATCTGTTCTAGATTTTGCCAAGAGAGACTGCGCTACTGTCAGATAGACAGAGACCCCATTGTCTTAGAACTTAGTAAGTGTTTCCAGGTCACTTAACAAGACTATTGAAGCCATATTTTCCTACGTCTAAATGCAATCACTAATTCCAACAGAGTACACTGACTGATTCTTTGGGATTAATTTAAATGCTATATTATCATTCAGCAATTCATTCAATGCTTGTTGGGAATTAGCAGTTGGATTTATGTTAACTACAGTACTTTTTCAAAGTACTGAAAAGTACTGGTGGAGGAGTCTACAACTGGGATAAGAATCATGCAGCCCTCTGACTGTTGTTGGAGTGCAATTCCCAGCATTCTTTACCATAGGATATACTGGCTTGGGAATCTGAGAGTTGCTGTCTAAAAACATCTTAAGGGCCATGTGATTCTCATCTTCAGCACAGAGCAATAAATGTGGTCTATTTTGGTTTGGACCAAATGAGATGTGCAAATTGTTCCTGTTTATGACTTTAATCCAAAATCTCTTTCACATTACCCAGTAATAATACTTTGATACTATTTTAACTGTCATGGCTCTTTTCTATGTAATCCTAAGATCTGTAGATTCATGAATTATTTGGAATTCTCTGCCACTCTGCTTTATTAACTCCCCAGACTGCATATCACAGAATTCCTTAGTATGTAGCCATGCCAGTAAAAATGCTATCGAACTGCTATAATTGTGTATATGACAGAACGGTAAGACAATGTCCCTGTCGAGTGTAGGCTTGCATATGTTAGAGGAATGAATGAGGCCCCAGCTATTCGGAATCTGTTTAGCATTGACTGGTTTATTTTGCTAAGGAGATGCATTCTCAGAATACCGTGCAATAAGCTTTCTTCTTTGCTAATATCATCTAGGTCATGATGAGCAGCAGCTGCAATAGCCTTATTATCCACAGTGGCTGCTTTTGGAAACCAGAAGTAATAGAAGATGCTGGGAACAGGACATTTTTCCTGATCACTGCTAAAGATGCCCAAGTCCTTTCCCTAGGTTTAGGTTAGACCTGTTTGCTCACATCATTCATGATAGGGATGTAAACCCTTAGTTCTTTTGTCCTTGCATGAAAAGACAAACAATTATGGTAGTTTTCTCTCCACTGCAGAACAAAATCAGTATTTCTCCCCAGTATCCTCCCCATATCTTAATATTCTGTTGTATATACACTCCAACTGTCCTGATTTGACAGGATCGGTCCCAATTAATCCTTTATGTTTTTCAGCAGTTTTCACAATGTCCCAGTTTTTCTCTCCTCATCCCATTTTTCCCTTTCATCTTCAGCTTATCACAGTTGCTGCAAACTGAGTTCATAAGGCAAAAGTATAGAATCATAGAATTGGAAGTGGTCCTATAAGCCATCAGAGCCAACCCCCTCCTCAGTGCAGGATCTCTAGTTAGAGCATCCCCAGCTGGTAGCTGTCCAGCCTCTTTTTGAAGACATCCTAGGAAAGAAACCCCATAATCTCTCTAGGCAATTGGTTCCATTGCTGAATCACTCTTACTGCCAATAATGTTCAATTGCAATCTATCCTTCTGTAACATAAAACCATTAGATCTAGCTCTACCCTCTGAAGCAACATAGAATAAACCAGGATCCTTCTCTTTGTGGCAGTCCTTCATATATTTAAAGAGTGTAATCATGTCACCCCTCAGTGTTCTCTTCATCAAGTCAAACATGCCCAGCTCCTTCAATCTCTCCTCACGTGTTTTTGCAACCTCAAAACATGGGCGACTCAGGAGTCCACCTGCAATGCCAGTACTTCCACATGGCAGGTGGGAATTAATTAGCTCAAAATTAGGAGACCTGCAAGAGATAGGTAACTTAATAAGATCTTTCCACCAATGTTTATGGGATCATGTAGGTAAGAACCAGCCAGAGTTCAAAATGGAAACTAAAAATGTGTTTTATTGAGAGATTCACACATGCATGCAGAAGATCCAAGCACTCACACAAGGACCAACCAAAAGTAAAGAGAGGAAAGTTATGAATAGAGGACTTTTAGGATTCTGGAGATAATTACAGATCCAGAGAGAAGTGAAGAAAGCTGCAATGTGGCTTAGGCAAGCACCTAAGGATAGTTCTTGTTCAATAATCAAATGGACAGCATGGCATTCAGAAAGTCAAGAGACTGCTCTGAACCACTCAAAACTGAGGGTTCTTATACTCAAAAAATACCCTACAGATATGGGTGTGAATTGCTCTCCCAGTTGAGTGGACAATGGGAGTTACAACACAAACAGTAACATCCAGATGGAGTTAATGGTCTTAGTGTTTAAGTGACAATGGGGTACTGGCTGTCATAATAGCTCTGTATTGTGGGGAGGTTGGGAAGACAAAGCAAGGAAACATCCAGGTGTGAGGGATCAGGGTTAAAAGAATTAGCTTTGTGGGAAATTCTCCTTTTTGCTCCAAGAAGTCCAGCTCTTAGCATAAGCCTATTGTCTCTAGAGTTGCCTTATGATCCACTTGAAAATTATTTTGGTTCTTGCCGAGGAGGTGGTGTGGCTGAGCTGCCTTGCAATTTCACAATCACAACCAGTAATTTGCCTCTTTCCAGATTGACCTTCCAGTCACCTCAGGTTTCCAATTTTACATCAAATACCAATTAGTGTAGTGGCAATTAAATAATATTGCCAATGAAACCATATTGATCATATGGGTGGTAACATTTTGTGCTCCATACCTCTTGATTTCCTTATTGCCCTACTCTGAACTCACTCCAACTTGTCTATCCTTCTAAAGATAAGGTGCCCAGAACTGAAAACAATACTCCAGGTTAGGTCTGATTGGCACAGAATATATGGGAACTATTATTTGTTCAACTTGTAACTATGCTTCTATTAAAGCAGGCTAAGATATCATCTGCCTTCTTTGCTGCAGTGTCGCACTGCTGGCTCATGTTCATCCTATAGTCAACAATAATCCCAAGGTCCTTTTCACATGTTGTACTACTCAGCCCAATACTGCCCATTTTGTACCTGTGCATTTGGTTTTTGTGGCCTAAATGTAGAATTTTGCATTTGTCTTTGTTGAATTTCATTTTATTAAATTAAAACCAGTTTTCTAGTTTATCAAGGCCCTTTTGAATTCTTTTCCTATATTCCAATGCATTAGCAACAGATCCCAGTTTTGCATCATCTGCAAATCTGATACGAATTTCCTCTACCATACCATCTAAATCATTGATAAAAATATTGAAGTGTCAGTCCCAGGACAGAACCCTGTGGCACTCCACTTAAGACCTGCTTCCAATTAGAAGCACAGACACTGATGACAATTCTTTGTGCACAGTTTTCTAATAAATTATCGATCCATCTGATGGTGTTTCTACCTGCTCCCATCTAATCCATATTTAATTAGTTTGTTAATCAAAATATTGTGGGGAACATTTTCAAATCCTTTGCTGAAATTCAGATAAATGACATCCACAGTGTTCCCGCCATCTACTAACTAGTGATCTAATCAAAAAAGATGTAAGGTTAGTTTGGCAGGAGTTCTTGACAAACCCATGCTGGTTTCTACTAATCACTGCATTGTTATCAAGGTACTTGCAGGTGGACTTCTGCATAACCCATTCTAATATTTTTCCTGGTATTGAGATCAGGATGACTGGCCTGTAGCTTCTTCAATCTTTTTGTCTTTTTTGAAGTGAGAGACAATGTTTGCTCATCTCCAGTCCTCTGGCACCTCACCTGTTCTCCAAGATTTCGCAAAAATGATAGGAAGTGGTTCTGCAACTATGTCAGCAAGTTCCTTAAAAATTCTGGGATGAAGTTCATCTGGCCCTGCAGATATGAACTCATTCATCTTAGGTGATTTCTGAGTAACCCCCTTTTAATCTTGATTTGAAATCCAGATCCCTTGCCAAGTCCTTTGCTGCTGCATGGAACTACACAGTTCTCTTTTGGTGAGAAAACGGAAGCAAAATAGATAGTGAGTAGTTCTGCCTTTTCATTGTGATTTGTTAGGACTTTAGTATCCCTACTGAACAGCTACCTCACTGTCTCCTTCATCATTCTGTTGCTTCAAACATTGTTGAAAAAGTCCCTTTATTTTCCTTCTTCCTTGCCTAGCCAATCTCAGCTCATTCTGAGCTTTAGGTCTCCTTATACTATTCCTGCAAGTTTGTGCTACATATCTGAAACCTTTCTTGGTGATTCATTATCCCACTAGGTCTCTGCTATAGCTATAAAATCTTATTTACCTTCCTGCACTAGGACTCCAGGCTCATCTGACTTATTTCCCAAGCTCTATGCATTGGTGTATAGATATCTACAGCATTGTTACCCTGATTTCTGGGGTCCCGTGGGGAACACTTCAATGTGCTCCAAATAATGGGGAATGGGAATTAGCCAGAGCACAAGCTGTAGCGCTACGAGAGGCAGGGTAACCTAGTGAAATCTTTAACCCAATGTCTACGGGGTCAGGACAAGTCAAGGAGCAAACAGAAGTAAATAATAATTGTTTTCTTTATTGATGAAAAACACAGTCAAACACATGTATGCAAACACACTCACACAAACCTATTGAAAGAAAGGTAAGAGTTAGATAGGGTTTTAAGAGGGGTTTTTGCATGGGAAATACTACACCTGTCCTGAAGCCCGGGTAGTCTGAAGAAAAGTCTGTAGAAGTGGAGATTCTCAGAACGTGGAGCTGAGGGGAAGGCTCGTCGAATGGAGCGGCAGCAAGACGGGATGGAAGTTGGAGCAATCTGAAGAAGCGCTCAAAATCAGAGGGTTTTATAGGGGGAACATTTGCCTGTAGGCTAGTCCGTTCCAGGGGAATACAATGGGTTTCGGACTGGAGACAAAGCCTCCGAAAGGTCAGTATTTTGTATGATTGAGTTATGACAGCGTTGTCAATAGAGTAGACAGTATGCAAACATAGAGTGCTTGACAGTTGAGTATTCGGCTCGTCAAGCTGCCTGCTCGGGGCAGAGATTCTTTTGTAAACAGCATGCATACATAATGTGATCTTAAAGAGTACTTGCCTGGAGGTCTCCTAAAGTGGCAGTCTGGCTATTACTGGCCTGCCTGGATCGGTTTTGAATGGTTCAGCTATTTTCAGCCGTGCCCGTGTGCGTGCTTGTCTGGGGGCCTCGCAAGCAAGTGGAGAGGAATGGGCAAAGGCGGCCAAATTCTTGATATCAAATGATATCTAATATGCTACAAGACCAGACCAGAAACTACAGTAACAGCATTGTTTGTTCTCATTGTTTATTCTATTGTGAGTTTTGCTGTGGCTTTCATTCTCCTCCAGAATTTACATCCTTGTGTTAATTCCACTTGCTTTTGAACAGATATTTAAGCTATCATCTCCAACTTTCCAAGGATTTAGTTTAAAGTCTACTTGATCAGATTCACTATGCTTTTGACAAAGTCAGTCTTCCCAGTCATTGTGAGGTATAGCTCATCTGTAGCCAGGAATCCTTAGTTAAGAAGACAATGGTCCCAGAAGACAAACTCTCTCATTGACACCATCTGCCTAGTCAGTCATTCACTTGCAAGGTCTTCCTGTCCCTGTGCGGTCCCCTTTCTCTGTAGAATTGGTAAGATTACTGCCTGTGAATCTAAACCCTTCACTTTCCTGCCCAGAGCTTCATAATCCAAGGTGATCTGCTGTGTCATTAGTGCCCCCATGCATCAAAAGAAAGGAGTACTTCTCTGTGTTCTTGATGAGATCCAGCAACTTGTCAGTGACATCCTGGATACGCATGCTAGGAAGACAGCACACTTTCCAGCTCAACTTGTCCAGCTGGCAGACAGTTCCTTCTATGCCCCTGAGAGACGCATCCCCTACTACTAACACTTTTCTTTTCTTCTTACTGCAGCTAGTGGTTAGGTTGACTTCTTCCCTAGCATGCAGTGTCTCTTGCTGCTGGCCTCCTGTTTGCGTGTCTTCATGTAGGAAGTGATTGTTTAGTGGGGAACTGAATTCCTTGTGTATTGTCTGCTGCTAACAGTGATTATCCTGCAGGGTGTACCCTTAGTGTTTCAGCTGTCACTGGAAGTTTCTTTCTGTTGGTTCTGTAGGATCAATTCTCCCTCTGTTTTATCCAGGAGGTCCTTGCATTCTCTGATGCTCTGAAGAGTCTCAACATGTAGCTGCAATACATTGACCTTCTCTTACAAGAGAGCCAACAGTCTGCGCTTGCTACAAATGTAGTCACTGAGGTTTTTTTTCGGTAAGAAGACAAATACTGCACACAAAATACAGTGGGCAACCACAGATTCTTCTTCTATCTTTGCAGTTTTTTAAAAACTTCTTTCAGATTGTAATAACTTTTCTTCAGAGAATGAGCCCTTTTCAGTAGACATAGGCAAAAACAAACTGCTGCGGCCTCTTCTAGCTTCTATTTTCTTCATCATTAATAACTATTGCTATCTTGACCACACACTGATGTTTTGCCCACATACATTCTGGTTTTCATCTGAAGTGCTAAAGAGTATGGATGTGTTGTGGAAGAATTATTACATGAAGAAATACACATTGGTTATTTGTGGGGGTGGGGGGAAGAGATCCATATGTTTTTCTTTGAAAAATAATTCCTCCACAATGGTTCAGGATGTTTGAATACAGTAGAATATTGCACAAAATTCTCCTTGACTGTCAGAAAACCCATTCTTTCCACTCCAATGTAGAATCACTAAGTAAGAAGGAATCAAATGGTTCCATGTCTAATATGACCCTAGGGAGGTGATAGCTAATTCTTCAGGGTCACACCATTACTGCCTCAACAAAGGTGGACAGCTGGTAATTCCTATGGTCACATCTGTCCCATCCTCTTCATAAACCTCTTGTTGTGTCCAATGGAAAAGCAGTGGGTGATATTTTTGGTGGTCTCTGTTGACACTAGGGGCAACTACTGTAACTGCTCGTTTCTTCTCTTGCACAGATAACAGAAGTATCATTTCCAAAGCAATAAGCACAGTTTTGCTTACCTTTCTTATGTTCTGACAGCTTGATGCCAAGCAATTAGACATGCATCTGCATCTATAATGTAGCTAAAAAAATTGAATATGCTGACTCAGTTTTTCCTTGCACTTTTGTCCAAAGGAGTTTAAAATCTCATAATTAAATGGAAGTAGAAAGTACTCTTTTTCACACTGGTAGCTGGAATCAAAATAACTTTACAGGAATAATAAAATTGCTAAATATCTTGCTATCAGATTCAAATTGATTAGCCTGTTGAAATAGCATTGCATGTCTTACCCTTATTAGCGCTTCTACTCACTGTGTTGATTAAAAAGGCATATTGCATGTCATTTTACAAATGGTGTGTTCTAAAAAAAATTTATTGTGTAAAGGAAAGATGCTTCCTGGACTAGAAATAAGACAAAATTAAGGACTGTTACATTGCAGTAATTCCAAAGAGAAAGTTGTTTCCGATTCTGTCATATTTATGAGAATGATAATTAGTTGCTGGTTGAGTATTTGCAACACAGAATGATAGTTTCAGTTGCAAAGACTGTATATGTCTATTCAAATGCAAATAGACAAATCTAGGATTTATATTTCACTATTTTGCTACAGACAGACACTAAGGTACTTCTAGAAAGTAGAATTAGCTACCGTATAGGATATACTATCCCAATGATTCTTTACCTTTACTCTTCTAGGTGTTTTGGATTTCAGTTTCCAGAAGACCCAGGCAGATTGGCCTATAATCTGGGATTTTGAGTGCTGAAGTCTAAAACATATGAAGGAGCCATAGATTGAGAACCATTGTATTACACCATATTAACATTGTCTAACTAATGCTTCCATTAAAGGTATGGCCTTTGACAACTGGGTCTTTCTTGAAGACTTGAGTGAACAATGAAAGCCTTTAAAGCAGAGGTGGGCAAAGCACAGAACATGGGCCACATGTGAGCCCAGGGCTGATTTTGCGGCTTTCAGGGTCCCCCAGACCCCATTTGTTTTGCCCTCAAATGCCTCTGGTGAAGTGGGAGGCATTTGGTCACATTTTCATCCATCTGGCCATTTTAGTTTTGCTAAAGAAGGCCTCTCCTAGACCTGCAATGGCTTGGGAAATCCTTAAAATATGCTGAAATACCCCCTGTCCTCCTAAAGGGCAAATTTTGAGACATAAATACAAAATTTGTGGTGGTATAGTGAAGGTATGGTCCTCTAAAGTGTTCTGGATGGCTAATGAAGCCTCCTGGCTTCTTACCATGCCTACCCTTGCTTCAAGAGAACGATAACAAATGTTAAGAAAAAGATAGAAACTGTTAAATTTGTAAATGGGAAGGTAAAACCGATTAAAGATTTTTTTGTGTGGGGTGGCTGTTCTGGTCCTACATCATATGTAGTTTTCCATGTATGATCATCTTAATAAATGTAGATAGTTATAGAAGACTTGGGTTTCCTCTGAGTTACCTAACTGCACACCTAGGCAACCAGTATCACAGCCGCAATATCACACTTTTGTTCTGGTGTTCAAACGCAGTGCTGCAAAGAAGAGACACAGAAGAATCCAAAGGCCCCCTCCCCTTCCCCTGCCTTATATTTGCCCTTTCAATATTTGGGCTGCTTAAGCCTGTGTGCCTTACTGTGATTGTAGCTCTGTGCTTTGAAGCTGTGACCTTCAAGATCTAAACAAAAGTCATTGTAGCTTAAAAGCAAAAGCAATGAGCTAACAGAATGCTAAATCTGCACAGACAGGGACTAGGAGAGTTGTTCTGCAAAGATGTACTAGCTCTTTAATGTTCAGTAATTACCTCCTTTTGCTATTGAGTTGTTAACATGTTAAATGTGCCTCTCTCTCTTTGTTTAGAAATAACTATGCAAGGCATGGTGCATGTCTAATGCAAGTTCAAACTGTGTCTGGCCTCTTTGTTGTGAAGGAAATCTACTAGTGCAAGGACAGAATGGGCTTACTGATCTCACTCCTGCCAAGGAGAATGTGCAATCTTCAACCGGCAGGTTGTGCTATCTTCAACATGTCAGCACCCCACATCCCCTTTCCAAGACAAAGATCTCTGGAAAAATATAAAAAGCAGCAATAATATACAAGAAAGGCCAATCCCATCTCCCCACAGTGGCAGTCTCTGGGCAACATGGAAGGATTTATAATGCATATCCTCCAACACTTCACAGATGAAAATGGGTACATATACAGCCAAGCAACAGCAGAGTGTGGTCAGGATGGTCAAATTTATTAATAAGGAAGAAAACACAAGCTAGAATAGGTTGCAGCAGTTTGCTTTTGCCAAATTCTATAGGGAAAGTAAAGATTCTGCCCCCTCTTGTCTTCTACCCCCAATGAGTTAAATGAGTACAAACTACTTTTGCACTTTGAATTCAGTTTGCAGCAACTGAAGTAAGCTGACAACAAAGGCTGAAATGGGAAGAGAAGAGAGAAACCATAACATTTTAAAGGGAGTTGAAAAAGAAGACTAATCAGGACTGTCCCTGCTAAATCAGAACAGCTGGAAGGTATGGTAATGATACAGGTTATTGTTTGGATGGTAACCAAAGTCAGCTATATCATGATGTGCCTTCCTTCATGTGCCTTCCAGGACTTCACAATTGAAAAGCAGGACACACATTTCTTAACAACATCTGAGTGTGGCCAAAAGGATGTGGCTACACCAAAAGAAAGGGAAAAAATATTAATTAGGAAGCTCACACTTAATTGCTATTTTACACAGAGCATCCTGGAGTGGAGATGTTCTTACAGGGTTTTTCTTAGGATAAAAAAAATGGTGTTGGGGAAAAATATACAATCACCTTCTCCTCCAATTGTACTTCCACAATTTGAAACTAACCTGTAACTGCAACATATTTTGCCAAGAGAAGCAAGACTCCACCAACTCCCCTGTTCCGAAGCAAAGAGGCAAGCTGCTCCTTTCTGGGCTGAGTGCTTAATAATTAGCAGTGTTTGATTGTCAGAAGGGTGAAAAAGCCCCACATAGCTAAGAAGTTAAATCTTGGGCTTCTAAAAACAAACCTGGAGTGATGTAGTGTTAGTGGGGCAATTCCTGGCTGATTTGTGGCAACTGCAGGGTATGCATTCAACAATATGCAAGCCTGCCATGCATGCCCAGCTTCTTGCAGTCAAAGTTCATTGTGAATTAAAAACCTCTAAGTGATCATTCACTGGCTTTCTTCTTATGCCTTTTCATCTTTTTAAGAAAGCATCCATACAAATATATTCCTGATCAAAAATGAATATATATATGAGCAGAGTTTCTTTTCCAAATGTCAGACAAAATGAAACTTCTGTATCTCAGCACAAGCTTTGATATTCTCACTTTACAAAACACATTTTTACACTTTTCCCTTTGAAGTTTACACCAACCATTCAACTCAGCTTAATGGCTAATATATGTCAACTACACAATATTTAAAGCACAAAGAGAATCAAGAGTATTTTCTTCACGCAAATGAGGAATCTGAGACAAAAGTTAACTCGAAGATTTTATAGTGTAGGGGAAAGTCTCACTGCTGTTGTTATAGACTGAAAGGAGATGACCTTCCTTCTATACTTCTGTTTTCAAAAAGGCATAAAAAGCAATGGGTTCATAAAACACATTGATCTTTCTTTCTCAGTAATTCATGCATTTAACTGGCAGATCTCAGGCTAAGGTTAGTGATGCCCTAATTGCAACCATCAGTTTTGATGACACCCATCATGTCTAAGGGCTTTATCACACCAGGCAGGCAAATTGCAATTGCAGCAGGATAATAGTGTCTTTGGCTGGGACTGATCACATAATACTGTTTTTCTTCTGTTATTCTCCCAGTAGGAGACCATTTGAAACATGTTTCTTTTATTAACACAACACTCCCACCACTAACAAAACCCTAGGTCTAGATGGTATGAAACTGAAGTGGGCAACTGTCAGGGGTTGGAGGCTGCATTGCCCCTGCAGGGGACCATAAAAGGGATCTCCAACACACTCCCAGAAAACGTTTTTCCCTCCAAATGCCCCCAGGGAGAATTGGTGGAATTGTGGAAATTTCTCTCTGATTTGGCTATTTCCCTGCCATTTCACAGCTGTCATGCCCAAAATATAGCAGAGATTGCTCCCACAGCTTTGGAAGCATGCCCAGCAGCAGAGAATATCTTAGCAGCAATGCATTGCAGCCAGTAAAAACTCACCCACATCAATTGTTTTCTTCCATCAAGGAGGTAATTTATTCTTCAGTTACAATGTGTACATATTTACAAGAAATCTCCAGAAGGCATTCCAGCATCCCTCTGGTTGCTCTTTCTGACAGAGCCTCTGGCAAACACATCAGATAACATGTGCAACTTATTGGCTAACTCTCAGCTACTCACACTAGCTGATGCAATCCTGCCAGCCTTTGTGTTCTCCCCACACCTGAAGCAACCTTCTCCCCTGATTGCTCATCAGCATGATTCAGCTAAAGTCACATGGCTTTTCACAGGTGCACTTAACAACCCACATCACAAAGTATTTTCTACAGGTTTGGTCCAACCTTTTCTTGACAACAGCCAAGTTCTAAATCATTTTGTCTTGTGTAGGTGGGGAAGCTGGGTCTAAATGAACAAGATGTAAAAAATGGATAAACTGTCTCAACATTCTCCAGGAGGGGTTGAAGATCACTTAGAAGCAAAACAAATTTTGGAAAAAACATGGCTCTGGAGGTCACATGCAGCCCATAGGCCTCACTTGCCTCATCCCTGCTACAAAGCTTGTCACCCTTTCTTGGAATAGTCCAAATCCTACTGAATCCTCTGGACTGTTTTTTTTTATTGTCAGTGGGAAGGTTACTTGCTGGGAGAAGAACAGCAAGCTGCAGAAGCACAAGAAAGTAGTCATGCTGGATCAGAACAAAAGGTCTGTGTAGTTCAACATTCATAAAATTGCCAATGGGAAGCCCACAATCTGGACATTAGTGTAACTGCACCCTCCATCTCATATCTCATGCTCCATCTCCACCCTCTGTTGGAGCCAGAGGAGTCCTACCCCTCTTGGGGTAGGTCAGGGGTAGCATTGGGAGATATCTCCTAGTGCATGATCTCAGACTTAATCTATGCATTGCATGGACAAGAAAAGGTAGGAATCTTTTCCATGTTTGTGTGTAAGTTTTTCAAGAGGGTAATGCTAATTTGATTAGGTATCAGTAAAGAAGAAACTTTTTCTTGCTTGGATATAGCTTACTTAGAGGAAACTGTTTACCAGTGAAGAAGCAGGTGTCCTTTGTCTTTCCCTAATCCTTGGAAATAAACAGCAAAGTAATTGAAGCATGCAAGCAAGAACTTGCTTTCTGAGTGTCTCCCTCCCACTTTCTCTCATCTCCATGGGTTTGGCTGTAGGGAGGAGGAGGCACTCCAGAAACAGAGGTGAGGAAAAGATGCTTCCTCTCTTGAAGACACCAGACACAGAAGGAAGCCAGACTTGTGGCAGACTCGCTTTGCAATGAAGGGCATTCTGGAGTTGTTTCACACTACACAATTATAGTGCACAATTCCACTTTAAGTTTCAACGTTCTATCTTACAGAATCTTTGGATTTGCAGTTTACGGCAGAGTATTTAGAATTCTCAGCCAAAGAGCTCCATGATTTCATGGGATGTTGTCATGGTAGTCAGAAAGGAATCATAGCACTATAAATGCATAGTGTGAAGAGAGGGCCTCTGGATAAAAGTCAGGCCTATGGCCACTCTGCCTAGCCATAAAATAATCTACTCCAGAACCTTACATTCAGTTTTCAGCACCACAACTTGGCAGAGTATTTTTTGAGTTGAACTTGGTATTTCCTTAGCACCTATGCAATGGAGCAATCGAACAGGCAGCTCCAGGAAGAGAGGCCATACTCTCTATTCTGAAGGTGCTTAGTAGGAGGTTGAGCAAACAATGAAATGGATAAAATTAAACATGCACGTTTTCAGGGGCATCAAGTTTCACATAAATTTTGAGGATTATTTCTTCTTGATTTACTTACTTTAAAGCCTCTGTTAATTAAATAAGTTCTTAATTCCATTTGAATGGGAAACTGAATAAGCTTTCTTAAGCTGCTATTTCATCCCCCCCCCATTTATTTTGTATATAGGAAAGAAAAAGACATAGTTTTAAAAACTGAAGTTTTCATATAAAAAAATTGACAGCCACTTCTGTATCTGTAGATTGCCCACATACATGGGAAATGGAAGTTTCAACTCAGACTCTTGGCCGGTGAAAGGATGTTGGTAGTTACCATCAGAATTTCATAACATCTGTTCCATCTACCACTGAAAAAGAAGTATCAATGTAGAATGAGATGTGGCCTTATTTTTGCTATTAGTAGAGCTTTGCAATAATTCACACTTTACTCTTAAAAACTTTGCAGACTTGTCATGTGATGCCAATAACAAGAGAAAGCAGATGCTTCAGCTGTATGCAGAATGTGCTCTGTTACTGAATTATTATGGCCCTGGGCAGCTGCTGGCTTCCATCTCAGTAGCAATGTGAATCTACTCTGGATTTTAGCAGAATTTTAAAGGGAATTTCCAAGGTGCTGAACCCTACCTCAAAAATAGCTTCAGTACTTTGGAGAAGTCCTTTAAAGTGCAGACTAAATCCCAGAACAGATTTGCCACCCACAGAAATTGAAGCCACCAATGACTACTGATTATGATTTGAATTATCACTTGATAAAAACTGGGGGAACCACACTGGTGGGATGTAAAATTCCAAACCTCTCAAAACATAGCCACAGTGTCTTTCTACTCTGCTTATCATTAAGCAACATTTGTCAGCCGACTCCTTGCATTACTCTAGCTAGTCAGGGATCACATAACATAATGTGCAAGATGATATGGATATACAGCTATAGCTAGTCAGCTTGGTAGTGGGACTAGCTGGATGTTCTCTCTCTTCATGCTGCTATGCAACCAACGAAATTGTTGCATAACAGTAAGAGAGAGATTGTCCCCCTTCCTCACACAGTACTGGGATTTCTCCCCCTCTCCTTGTCAAGGTTAATACATTACCCCTGTCCACAGGTTACAGTCCTCCACAGTAATGCTGTAAAGAGGATTCCAAGGTCTGACTTGTGATGCATCTTCATAACAAGTTCAGTCTCTCCCCCACATTCACAGGTTTGGCTTTTGGGGTTTAATTATTCGCAGGGTCCACTTGCCTCCCCCTCCTACCCTGGGCTGCCAGCGCAATGGTACTAGTGGGGAGTGAGAAAGGGAAGGTGGAGAAGATGTTTCTCACACTGCACTTTCTGCATGGATGCCTGTGCGATCATGTGGGTGGGGGTTGAGAAAGCACAGGGAAGGGAAGATCTTTCCCATCTCCCTGCCAGTGTGATTGTGCAGGTGGGGGGGGGGTGTCGAGAAAGCATAGGGAAGGGAAGATCCCACTTGGCACTTTCCTGCACTGCTGCCAGTGTGATCATGCAGGTGGGAGGTGGGAAAGGGCAAGGAGGAGAAGAACTTTCCCACCCCACGCTTTCCTGCACTGCTGCCAGTGCAATCATGCAGGCAGGGAGTGGGAAGGTGAAGAGGGTAGATCTTTCCCACCCCCACTTTCCTGCTCTGCTGCCCATGCGATCGTCCAGGTGGGGGGAGTGCAGGGAAGGGAAGGTATTTTTCCCTGTGCTCTCCCAGGTGCAGGGGAAAAGATCTTCTTCCTCCTGCACTCTCCTGTCCACCACCTGCCTTGGCACACCAGCAGGAGGGGGGTGGGGAGTGCAGGGAAGGTTGTTTGTGGCTTTTTTTTTTTACTTTTGTGGGGGTTCTGTGTCTCTAACCCCTGCAAATGTCCCTAACCCTGCAAATGTGAAGGGTCTACTGTACTTAGAAACAAAGGCCACTTCCGCACTACACTGTTATACACTGAGGCCAACGAGCATTTTGGCTGAGAACTCTTTGGCATTACTGCACTACACTGATAAAGTGCTATTATTCCACTTTCAACATCCTGTGGAATTCTGGGGTTTGTAGTTTACTGAGGGCAATGAGCTCTCTGGCTGAGAATTCGAAAGGCCTCTCCCCAAACTGCAAACCCCAGGATTCCATAGGATGTTGAATGTGGAATAATAACACTGTAACAGTGTGGTGCAGAAAGGCCCTAAGTGTTGCCAGTATGAGGTATCCTTGTTGGTGCTTTATCTGCATGGTTAGTAGTGAAATCATCCAAGAGAAGTGATGCAATAGATATATGGGCCTTCCATTTGCAGCCGCTATTAGGTACTGGGTACTGTTGCCACAGTCCCTGGGATTTTCAATGTTTATGAGTTGTTAATGTTTTTTTACAGATTATATACTAATTTGCAGATGAGGCATAGCAGTGGATATTTATTGAGGACTGAATGAGGCTACCCAGGAAGATTGCTCTGGCAAACTCTGAGAAGATCTAAGTTTTCTGTATCTCCTGAATTTCTGGATTCTGTAGAACTTTATCTGGATAAAGTTACAGCAAATTGTTTTCCCTTGACTTATGAAGGAGAAAGTAGCTGCACTCTTATTTCTGCCTCACTCCATCATCTGCTTCTTTCTACCCAGGGAATGAGGAGGAGGAACTAGTCAGGTCTATTACTACCAGAACTGCTTCAGTGGACCAAAAACATTTCCAATATTGAATTTATCACAAATCTACTCCTTGCATTATAGTGGCATATTTTCTCTTTTTTCTGTATGACTCTCTGCCTTAGCAATAGGTTATGCTAATTTGGGGTTAGAAATTCAAATGTGCCGGTACATTAATTTGATGCATTAAAATCAAATCAAAAAGCCCCCACTTTTGTGTGTTGTTGGAAATGGGTTAATAAATACTCCTGAATTACAAATGTCATTCTGAAATGCTTGGGCAACAAAGAACACAGAAATATTGAGGATCTGGCAGTTTTCAAAGACATTCCTAAAGGAGTGAGAGAAGTCATCAGTCTATTTTGCCTTAACTGTGAGTGTACAAGCTCTTATAGACCTGGAATTTGTTATAATTATTCCCTGTATTCCTCATTAAAGGTTTCCCATGAAACCAAAATGATCCTATGCGCAATAGGTTTGTAGAGGCCCCAAAAATATGTATGTAGAGAACCACAAAGTGGTGGGGACCCCCAAACGAGCCCAGCAAGGACTTGCTGGTGATGGAATATTAATTAAACAGGAGGAAAAACCCTGAGAAGGGGATGAGAAGAAGGTAGAATACTGTAGTGGATATACCTCCCATCACCAGGCACATGCGTTCTAGAATCTTTATCAGTATCAAATATTAAAGCTGACAAATTGCATTGTAATGGCTATGCTGTGGTTAGTAGACCCTCCTAGATAGTTTAGGTTGGCAATTCAAGGTTGGGTAGAGACCAATAGCTCAGAATAGAGCTGATGAAATCAACTTTACTTTTAACAACTTGCTTATTCTGTTCTTTCTTGGGGACTGGAATGTATATTGAGCATTGCCAATCTGTGGGCCATTTTCCCCATATTTGTTGACAGATTTTAGTTAGAACTAAATAGATTCTGTTTCTGCATTTTGAAGCAGATGGTATGCCATCTCCAACTTTGCAGCAGCATCTTCTAACACTATCTCTTATTTTAGTTTGGAGTGTCTTATCTTACCGGTTGCAAAGCAAAAGGCTTCAAGAATGGTTAACCATGGTAGCACTGCTGTTGTCTCTGAGAGATCCTCTGCCAATGTCAACCCCCACACACACTGCTGCTGTTTCCCAGTAGCTATTTGGCATATTTAGTCTGGCTCCTCAGTAAAAGTCTGTCTGACATGGGATACCCTACCAGCAGCAGTGCTACCAGCAGCATAGCTTCTTGCCTCACAGGAACATGTAGTCCCACGATCACAAAAGAGTACTGCCATAGTGGGCTGCTATAAACTACCTGCTGCATGGCTGCATTTTTTACCACCATGGCTTATCTTACAGCACTGATGGGTATCTAGTTTTGATTTGAATGAAGTCTTGAGAAGGCCTGAAACTGGAACCAGATTCATTTCAAAAGAAATATAGTGGCTGGAAAGGGAGGAGGAGAGACTCATATAGAAAAAAATGATAGAATTGACCATCTAATTGCCCTGACAGCTAGTTTGCTGTTTCACACTGAAAAGTTAATTTAAAAACATCTCCAGAGTAGAAGTGAGAGTCTTCTATAAATGTTAATGGACAAATCAGGGCCAAGATCCTGCATGGAAAACATAGGTAGAATGAAGTAGGTACCACCTATCTTCTGATCTGAAACCTTTCTTAAAGGCCAGGCTGATACAAAAGGGTTCTATGGCAAGTGGAACACTGAAGGTTGATGTATTCAGCCCTTTCCTGCCAGCAAGCCATGGTGTGATGAACAGTGTTAGGGACTGCCCATAACTGCTAGTCACACCGTATGTCATTGGTGGGACAGGGTTGGATTCCTCATCCTTCAGTACTCCGCTTACCAGCATTGCAGTGCCCCCTGGATTGGGGTGGCTGCTTATCTTTTAAGGTGAATTTTAGGGGAAATTTGTGAGCATGGCCACCATTATAAATGTAAATATTAAAATTTACATCACCATAATTCTGTATTACAACATCATAAATCCTGAATAGGTTTCCAGCTCAGGTATTTTAATATAGCTGTGAGACTGGGCACAACTGTGTCCAGTCCATGCCTTCCACTCCTAAACAAAATTCCAAAGTGGAGCAGAAAAAAACCAGAACAGTCCAGATGAGAACTGAGTACATTTGGTAGATATGGAACTCTGATTGGCTCTTGGAGGGGAAAAACAAAACCCAAGAAAAGTGGAAAGAAGGAATGGACGGGAGTGATTACAGTTCTAAGAGGAAGCATGCCATACTGCTTTTTATTACAAAGCCCCACTTATTTGATACTAATTTAGGTCTCTGCCATTTTAAAGTATAATTTATTGACGTTGGTTTACATCCTGCCTTTCTGTTCACAGATCTCAAGTCAACTACAAATATAGAATCCCTAAAATAATTTTTAAAACAATCAAGTCCATTCAGCGTATAGAAACAAGCAAAAAAACAAAAACAAAAAAACCAGACTGAGTTCCAAATAAAAAGAGATTGGCCAATAAGAATAAAGGTAATTATAAAAATACTAAAAAAACAAAACAAAACAAAACAAAACCCTGCAAAGTACCATGCCAATCTCCTAGAACAAAGAAATCTCTAGTCCACGTACAATGCCAGCAAAGGGCTTCTGGCATTGTCTTCCTTAGTTTTGATTGTCACCATCAAAGTGCCAGCAGTTGTTGAGATTTACAGAAGATATAAAACCAGCACTTTCCTTCAATTTAATTTTCATTAGGTAACACTTATTATTGACAAAACAGATCTAAGCAGACATAATTTCCAAACAACAGATCAAGTTATCCTGGACACACTTTAATTTACCAATGTCTTTATTATATCATGGCACCCAAAACTGGACATGGGTTTCCATTTAAAAAGAAACTCTGTCGCAAATTTTTGGGAAAATTTTGGGTCAGAAGCGTTAATACAAATAGTCAAGCTACACTCTTGTTGGTTTCTTTATCTCATTTTACCTGTGTCCACTGCTGGGATAGATTCTTATGGAATCCTGGGGTTTGCAGTTTTGGGAGGGGTTGGCTGGCCCCTCTCTAAACTGCAAGCCCCAGGATTCCATAGGATGTTGAAAATGGAATAATAGTGCTATAACAGTCTAATGTGAAAGTGGTCTAAGTTTCAGAACAGACATCTCTTCCCCTCTTTACACTCTGTTAGATTCCCTGTTTAATATTACACCATCTAGTTTGTAACCCCCTCTGCAATTTAAAATTGTTTCCACTGACTGTCAAAGTCATCATCCTGGTTTGTCAGCTACCAATTATCACTTCCAAGGACAGCCATCGTTCTGTGGTAATTTGCCAGTGTATGTAGACACAGGCATGGAAAGAATTTTTTAAAAAGGCTTTTTAATTTTTTTTAAAAAAACTATTTTTATCAACAGTCTCCCAGAAGTAATTTGTAAAATAAAGATTCATATGACTTTCCTCTTTATTCAGAAGCAACAGTGTGACTAATGTGTAAATGTCTAAAGACATTTCAGGACTTTTATGTCTGGTTAAATTTCTGTAGGTGAAAGGACTTTGCCAAGAAGTTCTCAGAACTGATGCATGAATCACCTGTTCCAGTGAATGATCTAATAATGTAAGACTGTATGGTCCTATATCCAATTTACAGGGAAGGGGCTTACAGACATAGTGTGTGTGGGGGTCACCATTGGGGGGGGGTAAGGTGAACCCTGCTCTCTCCATAATACATCACCACTGTTTATTTTTTTATACTAAGAAAATTGTTTAGACCCCAGTTGCATGGAGAACTTTTTGCTAAACATTCCGCAGAAGTAGGAGCTATCTCTACATAGTATTTTCCCCTCTATCATTCCAACCAAATAAAGGATAAATTCATTATTTGCTCTGTATTCCAATCTCCTCAATATACTTCCATGTCAACATACACTTCCATGTTGCAAGATACACAATATCTGTGTTTTTTATTATGTATGTTAAACAAGTCCTGTACAATGTAATTTGTCTATCATTCACACCTTGGTTAGATATATTATTTCCCTCAGTCATCAAATTATAGACCCAAATTATACTCTAGCTGTGTTGCCGAAGCTAAATAAGACATGAGTTGAGGAGTTATCCTAGCCTTTTTCAACCTGATTTCTAACGTGCTTTGTCAGCTTTATTATATATTCTTGCTGCATTATAAATATTTGCAAGTTACTTTCAATTAAAAGAGATAACCTCTTTTTGGAATTATAATATACTGAAGATGTTTTTAAGAAAACATTATTATAGCACAACTTAAAACCAATGAAATCCAGCTAATAGGTTCTGTAGCTGAATATGTTCTTCTCGATTCCAGCTGGATAATTTTTTTTGCTTTTAAAAATGCTATCCGTATATTGTTGAATCATAGGAGCACAGGTATCCCATCTTGGAGGAAAATAAGTTGCAGGCTATGAAAAGGTCCTCCCATTAAGAATGAAAAAGTAGGATTTTTTTTTCAAGGGATGGGTACAGCTACACGTCAGTAAACTCAGTGTCCATATTCCAAAGTTATATATTTTGAAAAGGAATCATTTAGCACAACACTTTCTGCACAGATTGGTCCTCCCTGCCTCGGGTTCTGTATGAATTGTTTTGGTTTGACATCTCTGTCTGCCTCTTAAACATCATCATTTCTCATCACATCTTGTTTTTCTCAGAGTCCCTGAAATCTTCTGATGGTTTCCTCATAGCTTGCTAGTTTCAAATTATGTGAGTCTGTTTTATTCAAAGAACAATGATACCAAAATCCAATTGTTAGTTTCAGCTAGAGTTGACCCACTAATCAATGAAGATTTGGTGAGTCTACATTTAAGTGAGTTCCACAAATTCCATGGTCCTACTTTAGTTTGAGGGCTAAAAATTGGATATAGGCCATTGTGTTTCAGCTGATAGACCTCTGATCTTGGACTGATTTGTGAAACCCAGGCAAAGAACTCAACTCATTTTGTATCTCAATTACAGGGCAACTGCAACATATTTCTCTTACTGAAGTACGAATCTGGATGAGATCAAAACTCTCCTCCAGCAAGGGCTGAAAAGGTGAACTTAAGGAAATCATAGTCTTTCAGCCTTAATCTCCTTTTCCATCTTCAGCATAGAAATACTCCTACCTAACTTACATAGGAGCCACAAACATGAAGGGCTTCAAGCATCTGAAATGCTGCTAATATCTGTGAAAATGCTAACAATTTCTTTCTTCACAGAACAAATGTGTGAATTAGAACAGTGTGGCTCTATGGATTGAATGTTAGATTTTCTTTTAGTAGGGAAATCTGACATCTTGAAAGCCTCATTCAACCAACAGTTTCACTAAAGAAATTATTGCCTTTCAAACAATTGTCACCTGCTTACCCAATGCTTGGGTAAGACGCTTTGTGCCCTTTTTCAAAAACCATCTGTGCCTCCTAAGAGGTAAACACCTGGCAAACACCAAGAAGATACTTTGGGGGCATTTCCGCACTACATTGTTATAGCGCTATTATTCTACTTTCAACATCCTATGGAATCCTGAGGTTTGCAGTTTCAGAAGGGGCTGGCTGGCCTCTCCCAAAACTGCAAACCCCAGGATTCCATAGGATGTTTAAAGTGGAATAATAGTGCTATAACAGTGTGGTGCGGAAATGCCCTAGAGGATTTGGCTTAATGCTCAGAGTGCAAATATCCTAGAGGATTTGGCTTAATGCTTAGAGTGCAAATTTTGCTAGTAATTACTTCTCCTCTTCTGCCAAGGACAAAAGTGCTCACATCAGGAAAGGGACAGTAGCCACTAGAGGCTGTCAACAAAAGCTAAAGGATCTCAAAACTGGCTTATTCAATGGGAAGCAACATGCAAAATATTATGTGCTTTCATGCCAACAGCCAGCTTAGTGTAGTGGTTTGAGCACTGGAATACAACTCTGGAGACCAGGATTTGAATCCCCGCCCAGCTATGGAAACCCACTGGGTAGCCTTGCATAAGTCACACTCTCTGAGCCTCAGAGGAAGGCAAAGGCAAACTTTTTCTGAACAAATTTTGCCAAGAACACCCTGTGATAGGATTACTTCAGGGTCACCATAAGCCTTTCTGTCAGGAACCGAATTCACACACACAAATGTAACAGTGCAAATATACTGTTTATTAGGAGTGTGATACATAGTACAGGACTTCAGTGAGCGAACTGGAGGCAATTAGCAAAATCCAAAACATTAAAAGCAAAGAGTTTCTCACCCGCCCGCAAAAGACCTTGGAGTTCTGGTTTCAGCCTGGCAGCGCTTATCACTATATTCCTAGCTTTGTTTATTTAATGCTTTCTGGTTCTCATACGTTGTTACAAGCAAGCTGCTAATTAACTCCTACTACATGTCCCATAACTGAAATATGGAGGGCTACCCAACACTCACTGCTGCTGCTGAATACTCAGGTTTTTCCTCTGTTTCTGGCCTGAGCAAGACCACTTTATGCTGCCTTTTGAGTCATTGAAGGATACTGCTTGCCTTTTTTCTCTCCTTCCCAAATCATTTTTTGCTTATAGTGAAGGCGGACAGCAGTCCTGGGATCTGCTTACACCTCATACTGGATCTAGACAATATTCTTCCTTTTCTGCAGTGACTCAGATTGTCTACTTTCCATCTAACACCTCAGTAATAATAACAACATTTAGGCACCATTGGGACAGGGGGAAAAAAAGTTTTGCTACCCAAAACGCACACAGATTCATTAAATGAGTAAATTAAAAAGAAAAGCAAAGGAAAGATTAAGCAAGGTTATTCAATAAGATAAAGAAATTGAGAGATTCAGTAAGACCAAGACCATTTCTGCATGATGTCACTGTCCCACAATGGAAGCATGATCTATGCACTTCCTCCCCCAATGAAGCATGGAAAATGGCTGACTGCACTGCGGAGGGAAGGAGCATATCCCTTGTACTACCCTTCTGCAGGCAGCCACCCGGGTACAGAGGTGAGCATTCGGATTATGCCCCATCTTGGCAGAGCCACTGCTGGGATTGGGACAGCAATGGAAAATGGTTAAATGCAGAAAGATCCCAAGTCAGATGATAATAAGCAACTCCTCACTCTTCACCACAGCTCTTTTATCACTTGCTTATAACACAGAATGAAGAGATATCAGGAGATAATTATCTAACTTCATTCACTTCACATAATCTCACTCCATAAGCAATGTCATTAGAGAATGCTGGTAAGATTCTTATCCCCAGATTGCATGACAGAACTGTCAAGGAGCAAAGACCAACTGCCCTCCTCCCCTGTGCGTCACATCATCTTGATATTTCCCTTATAGGGCTGTGTTAGAAACATACTGTCTAGCTATTTCCTTATTAATTTTTTTTTGTGTCCAGCTCTCTGTATCAGTCTAGGGTTTTGGACTATTCCATGCAGCTCCACAATTGAACTGGACCAATCTGTGTCCATCTGAAACGCATATAGATAACTCTGAATTAGCTTGATTTGCTTCATTACTCAGGAGTTGGTCAAATTCAGTGTGTAACCCTATCTTCTATGTTCTCCCTTACATTAGTCTGTAGCCTATTTGTCTATTCAGAAATATAGGCCATTTCCACATTAGCATTTTAAAACGGTGCAGAGCGACCTCCAACGGAGGTCTTCTGCACCATCACATGGACTGGGGTGGACTGCTTTTTGTAGTTCCACACCTCAATCCACGCAGGAGTGACCAGAACTGGTCGCATGGTGTGTTTTTTAAAAACCTCTTTTTAGAGGTTTTTAAAAAGCACGGAGTGCCCAACCCCATGCTGCTTCCTCGCCTTGCTCTGAAGCAGATTTGCAGCCGCATGCAAGTGTGTGCCTGCAGATCTGCCAGGGGTGGGCTTCTAGCTGGAGATCTTCTCCGGTTGGTGGAGAGCCTCCACCAACTGGAAGCCGCCATTTGGGACACCGTAGGAACTCATACTGCTCCGCGTGGCGACCGACTTGCCCAGCTGCTGGTAAGCTCCGTTTTCGGGCGTTTTTTTCCTGTTTCCGCCCCCCCCCATGTGGAAAGGGCTTTAGTCACTATGGGTTTTTTTGTCATCTTGCCTTAATGCCACAGTTCAGAAAGACAGATGGATACAGCCTTATTTGGGCTGCATCACATAAGGCAAGTAAATTGCAAGTAGAGCAGGATAATATCATCATTGACTGGTACTTATCACATGAAGTGATTTCTCTTCTGTTGTTCTCCCAGTGGGAGATCATTTGGAAAGCATTTATTTTACAAAAGAGGTCATTAATGGATGCTTTGTGCTTGTAAAATAAATGCTTTTCAACAGCCTCCCACCAGGAAAACAAGAGGAAAGATGTCACGTGAGATGTTCCAACCAAAGATGCTATCGTCCTGCTGCAATTCTGTCCATTTCCGCACTGGACCGTTATAGTGCAATGATTCCACTTGCAACATCCTATGGAATCCTGCAAACCCCAGGATTCCTTAGGATGTTGCAAGTGGAATCATTGCGCTATAACGGTCCAGTGCAGAAATGGCTTCTGATTTACTTGCCTTGTGTGATAACCTCCTTGGGGGTAAAGTTGCATGAATTGGCAACAGTTTTCAAAAATAATGCTTTTCACTAAAACCCACAGAATTTTAAAGGTTAAATAAAAATAGGAACTTTGAACCTCCCTAATGTGAACACCTCTGAAATAAACTTGATCCTTTAGATTCAGCCATGTCTCTAAGTTTCATCAAGATTTCTGAAGGCACAGAAAAGTTTAACTGTTTAGAAGTGAATGAAGTGAACAACAGAAACGGTAATCCATATTTCTGAATCAGAATCTGTGTCTGGACTCTGGATCAGGTCTGCATAGATCTAGATCAGATTAGGGTACAATTTAAATCACTCAATGAGGCTCCTATTGAACTGGTGGTCATTGTTGTTATGTGTCTTCAAGTTTTTTCTGACCCTGAGGTGACCTTATCACAGGAGTTTCCTGGCAAGATTTGTTCAGAGGAGGTTTGCCACTATTGCTTTCCTCTGGGGCTGAGAGACTGTGCCTGACTGAAGCTCACTCAGGGGCTTTCCATGGCTGGGCACAGTCGCATAGGGATATGGAGGCAGGGGGAGCGATTCGCCCCAGGTGGCAGTGTTTCGGGGGCATCCCAGCCCAGAACCACACCCCTGCACACCCTGGCTACACCCCCGCACACAGTGCCCATAGCCCTTGCGCCATAGCCCCACCCCCTCCCACCCTTCTCCACACACTCCAAGCTCTACTACTGGCTGGGCATGAATTTGAACCCTGGTTTCTAGAGTTGTAGTCCAATGCTTAAACTATGGCTCTTTCTGCTCAACACACCCAACTCTACCATGGGAACAGGAGAAAGACTGGGCCAGGGTGATGCTTATGCACAATATCATTCTGGTCTCGTCCTTCTCCTATCTTCACATGGTGCAACTGCACTGCAAATCATTGATGGGTTTTCCCCATCAATGAATGGTGATTGCATCCTCCTCCTGCGGCTCACCCACACTTACCTTGCTTGCGAAGGTCCTAGAAATGCAATGGCTGCGCTTCCTGCCCCAGTGCAGCTTGGGACAGTATCTGGCTGCACTGTGGCAGGAAGAGGTATAGCCATCATCCTTCTTAGATCCCAGAGGCAGCTGGTACAGAGGTGAGAACTCCATCATGCTCTCCTCCTGGGAGAGCCATCATCACTGGATGCCGTTGGGACAAAGGTAGACTATGGAAACGGCCCATGGCACTACACTGGCTCTCACTTGGAGTCAAACACAGCCCTAATTAATTCTTCTGGTTCCCCAAGAAATGTCTTGAGAAACCCTTAGTCTTACAACATTTCCAGCAGAGAACTGTCAGCTTTCTTTCTTCTGCCTCAGTTCCAGCACAGACTTTCCAATGGCTACAGATTTAACTTGTCTCTATTGTTCTCACTCCAGACATGATTAGCATAGTCCTTAGAGAAATGGAAGAGCAAGGTAGAGATGAAACATTCTTGCTCAAGGCCTAAGCCTTTTTGGACTATCCCAGATGCCATTAAAAAACCTCAATGGATTGTTACTGGCTATCAGTTGTCTGCTGTCAGGTCTTTGAGAAGTGTTGCCTCAGGCACTTATACTGATAGCTTTACTTACAGGAATCTTAGAATCAAGAACTGTGTAGCTAGAAGGGATCTTGAATCTCTTTAAAATCAGGACCCATAAGCAGTTCCTGAAAGGTGATCTATACTGATTCCAAACATATAACATTATCATTTTCTGCCATGGCATTCTGGGGCTTTTAGACCAAGCCATGCTTATCCAGTGGTGAAACATGTTCTGTGTGTCATTTGCTGCCAGCCAGGGTGTCCCACAGGGCCTAACAGTTTGAGATATGAGCCTTCTTTTGACTCATTTCACTTCTCCACAGCAAGAGGCTTTGTGTTTGTTCCTAGAAGAAATGGATAGGATTGCAGCACTGCTGGGTGGGAGATGTGATAAAATCAAAAGGGAAAACCTTCTACAAGTAAGTGAGTTATACCCCTCCTCAGTTCTGCTTTTGATAATTCAAGCAGAGAAGCTTGGATATTAAAACACTCCTTCTTTAAATTCTCACATCATTTCTTATTTGTACAGTTGACCCTCCACATTTGCTAGGGTTACTGGCACAAGACTCCCGCAAAAATGGAAAAGTTGTAAATATCAAAATGTGTGTGCAAAGGGGACTGAGGATGGTGGGAAGAATGGGCACTCGAAGTCCAAACCATTTCCACACTATATTGTTACAGTGCTATATTCCACTTTCAACCTCCTATGGAATCTGGGGTTTGCAGTTTACGGAGGGGCATCTTTGGCCTCAGCAAACTCCAAACCCCAGAATTCTACAGGAGGTTGAGAGTGGAATAATAGCACTTTAACAATATAGTGCAGAAATGGCTAGGTCACGGAAAGGGGAAGGGAAAGAGAGTGGTGGCCCTATATCTTTTCTCTCTTTCCCATCTCCTTTCCTGGGTGTGTGTGGAGGCATCAGGAGAGGATTTGAGGTACTGAGAAATCAGGCTGCAAGTCATCTTTAGCTGGCCAGGCTAGTGCCTGCTGGAAGAGCAGGACCAGAGGCAGGTTTTTAAAGGGCTGCACAACCAGATCGTACCCACCAAGAGGGAAGGTTCCCCTGGAAAATAGTGTCTGAGGTTGAGGGGCAGAGACTGGAGAAATTCCTAAATAACCAAATTAATGAAAGTTAAACACACAAATCTGGAGGGCTGACTGTAATGTGAATCTTTTGACCTACATTCAATTGTTAGAATAGAGCCGCTAAATCAATGGGGACTTGATAAGTCAATACTTACACTGGTTTCATTCATTTGATGAGTCTGTTCTAGTTAGAGACTAACTACTGGCATACACTCCAACATTCCACAGATGAAAACCAGGACATTTGTGGGTAAGCAGCATCAAAGTATGGTCATGATGGCATAAAAAATATTAATGAAGAAGGGAAGGAAGACAAGCTGGGAAGGGGTCTGTGGCAGTGTGTTTTGGCTGAACACCCTATAGGGAAGAGCAAGATTCCATTCTTTCTCTTCTCTATTCCCTCCAGAGTTGAGTATAAACTACTTTTGCACTTTGAACTCTGTAGCGATTAAAGTAAACTGAGGACAAAGGGGAAAGCAGGAGAAGAACAGAGAAACTGGGACCATTTCCACAGTAGCCTATTATAGCGCTATGATTCCACTTTTGACATCCTACGGAATCCTGGGGTTTGCAGTTTCGGGAGCGGCCAGCTGGAGGGTATGAATTGGATTTAGTTTGCTGTCTGTTTGCTCTGAGCTTCTCAGAAGATAAGCAGGGTATTAAAGGAACAAAAAAAATAAAATAAAAAATAAATGAGGATACTAAAATGAATGGTATGCTAAAAGTCTATAAGAATAGTAATGACAGCGATCACACTTTCATTCTGTAAAAACTCAGGCATATGCAGCCAACCCCATTAAAAGCATTGTGACATCATCTGATTTTTGGATGCTTTCATCTGAAACAATTTGGCTCTTTCACACTTTTGTTTATGTGTACATTATTAGCTTTCAATAGATCCTCAGAAATAACATCAAAAATATGACTATTACCAGTGACTCAGAAGAATGATTTAGGCCAAAAATATAATGACCTGAACTCTGTTGGTTAGTCCCAACCTTAAGTGGACACATTGAATCAACTTTTAAATGTTAAGTTAACATAGAGATAAATCCCGTTGATTCAACCTGTCTACTATAGCTAAAATTAAAAATAAGATGCAGAACAATGCCTCCTGGCACAGGGATTCCATCAGAAACTGGCAATCAGAGTACAGCCTAGCATCTCTCTTCAGCATCAGCTTACTCTCAATATTCCTTGGTATTTAAGAAATTAAATTATTTATCATTTATCTATTATATTTGTATCCACCTTTCTCCCCTCAAATGGAACTCAATATATTGTTGCCACCTTGGAAACCCTGTCCCGGGGTCTACAACTTTGATATAAAATTAACCTAACCCACCAGGGAGGTCACTTGAATGTGCACGTAGGCAATAACAGTTATATGATCAAAGGAACCAGATCAGGCCAGTTAAATCCCCAGTCACATAGCCACAGGTGACCTCATGTTGTGATAAACCATGGTGGACAAAAGGTCCTTAACTTTAAGGAGTCCACTTGAAGGGAGTAAAAGTGTTCCTGGAAAATTGGGCACTAGAAGCAATAAAACCTTATCAACTCCATCTCCAGAAACTCACACTACAGCCTCAAAGTGGAGGAAGATCCTGTTATTTAGATGACACTTTGTTATCTTCTGAGAAATGCCAGGTGTGGAGTTGTTTTTCTTATTCTGTCCCTGTTTGTTTTCCCTGGGAAAGGATTTGCCTTCAAAGTAAATTTTTCCTACAAATAGTCCCTGTTTTTGGGTTAGTTAGGCAGGAAAGAAAGGCGAGGTAAGGAGAAGGATTATGATGCCTCCCGGTCACACCAACTGACTGGTCCCCCTCCCTCCTCAGCATCTCTTCACTGAGCTGCTGTTCGATCACTGTTTCCTGGACCAGGACTTCAGGAGGAGGTGCAGTATTACCCAAGCTGCAAATCCCTCAGCAATCCCTCTATCTTATTTCCACTCTTTATTTCTATTAGCCCTTGGATGCATGTGTGCGTGTTTGCATTAATGTGAACTATTACTATTCAATAAAGTCGTTCATTGGACCTTTTTTTTTGTGATTTCTGACTGAGCCTGACCCCGTAAACATTGGGTAAAAGATCCTTAATTACCCTGCCCTCTTTGCATTGCTAAAGCAGTGCTCATAGCTAATTTTCCCCACAAGTGATAATTTTGACAGGCATTGGGAACCCCCTAAGGGACCTCCAGCAAGCAGGGTAACAATATCCAAGGATACAATCCAATAAAACAAGTTTAATTAAAACATAAAACAAATTGATTTTTAATAACTCAAAGCTAAAAAAGCATCTGAACTCCTATGCAGACATTGGCCTGTTAATCAAATACATCTAAAGGGAGGCAAAATTGCACATGTACATTCCATCCCTGGCATTTTCACTTTCCAAGCAGTGTCCTAGATCTTCATCCAAGCCCCCAAAGAGGTTCTGTAAGAACATTTAGCTGAATATGCTTATAGGCCTTTGTGATCTGAATTCTGATGAGACAGTGGGCACCGTTCGCAGTGCTTTTATAATGCTATGGTTCCACTTCAGCAATCATGGCAATGTCCTATGGAATCCTGGGATTTGTGCTTTAGGGAGGTATATTTAGAATCCTCAGCCAGAAAACTCTACTGCCTTACTAAACTACAAATCCCAGGATTCCATAGGATGTTGCTGTGACAAGGTAAGAAGAATTAAGTAGATAAGGTTGGGGAGGGTTTACAGTTGTGTCCATGGTGCCCCCTTCACCTTTAGGCAAGCACATATTGCTGGCAAATGCCTATGTACAACTAATATATAACACTATTCTAAGTTTTTGATATATTTGTATTACTGTTTTATGCTGTTCAATAGTCCTTTACTTTCTTTAAGGACTCTACAGGAATCTTACTCTGTGAAAGTATTTCAGAATTTCACTATCCACTTCATTAAATTACTGTTCCTCTGCTCTGGGGGAAAGCCATGGGATATAAAATTGCACAAAGCCAATTGTGTTTGCATAATCCTTCATGAAGATATGAATGTCTTAAAGATTTGTTTCAGGATGTAGAAGTAACATGTTAAAAATAGTGTTATGGTGTGTGATTTGCTACTTTTATGAGTAAATGAATGGTAACTAGGATATGGAGGGGAGAACTGAATAATGTCATCAGTGTTGTCCCATTTGCTATTAGCAAGGAACAGTTAGTTCTCAGTACTTTTACGCTCACCTTTGTGTTGTTTGTGGTGGTGGAGAGTTTTCCAAGATTTTGTTTTTGTTTTAACCTCTTGAACATAGTGTCCTGCAGTTTCTGTGGTACTTAGGCCCTTTCTGCACTACACTGTCATAGTGCTATTATTTCATTTTCAACATCCTGTGGAATTCTGGGGTTTGTAATTTAGGGAGGGGCATTTAGAGTTCTCAGTCAGAGAGCTCTTTGGCCTCAGTCAGCTACAAACCCCAGGATTCCACAGGATGTTGAAAGGGGAATAATAACCACTATAACAGTGTAGCCTGGAAGGCCTTAGATCAGTAAAGGACGCTGTGTGTTGCTGTTCCTTCCATTTGTATTCTGAATGCACATCATTTTGGAAGTGATACAACTAAATGAATTCTACTTTGGAAGTCTAGGAACTACAGGAGATTTGGTTGCAAGCCACCAATGCTTCCAGTATGGGCTGAAGCACTTCCTCATCATGAATAAAGCAACTCTGGATTTCAGCACTGAAACCTGGAAGCGAGAGCGGAAAGAGTCCCATGCCACTCTGAGTGGCTCAGGAGACCCTTTTTCCATTGTTTAAAAACAGCCGTAACCCTCATTCTACCTTTTACACAAAATTAAGTAATAGTAACATAATGGATATTGCAATGAGCAACCAGCTATTTTGTTCCAAGCATAACAATGATTATCCCCTAGTTAAGCTCATAGAAGGAGTTACTTTTGAAAAGTAATGTTCCAAGCTCTGTTTGATTTATTCATCCTGGCTGTGAAGGATACATTGGCAATGATGTCACTTTTCTTTTGACATCATTGTTGTTTCACATAGGAGTTTCACACAGGAAAATGCAATGGCTCCTGGACAGGTGCCAGGCTGGCCGAGGCCTGCTCTCTATTACAGAAGTGATATTGGCCTAATTTCTTCTTGACCAAAATATCTTTTGGTGTATTTTAGCCACACAATGGTGATCCAGCAAACACGGCATGTTGAAGACAGGCACATGACCTCTCTGTGCTTGGCAACTGCTGTAGTGTAGGACCTGCCAGCTGCTGCGATGTGTGAAATGCATCTTAGTTCATTAAGATCAAAGGAACCAGGCATTTGTTCTCAGTGCGGATATCTCCAGCCAAAAGTATTTACGCTGATTAACGGCTTTTGCTTGAATTGTTAACCTTCAAATAAGCCATCCCTTGGGAAATGGCTGATGCTACAGCCACTTGTCTCAAAATTCAGCTGTCTGCTCTTTATTGAACTTGATGTGCAAATATTAAAAGATAATTGAAACACTAATTAAATACTGTGTCTAGGCACTCGATTCAGGCATTCATAGAGAGGGTAAATCATCTAATGACAATTTCAGGAGCTAGAAACTCAGACGGAGGGAAGGACAGTTTTTCATCCTTCCACCCACCACAAGTCCCACTCACCCCCCCTACTCCACCATCCATTTTTATCTTCCTGTTCTCAGAATATCACATTGAGTAGGCATCCTATAAATAAATAAAGCAGAAGCACCATTAAAAGCTAAAAATATAACCAAAGCCAAAGGGCTTCCCCTGACAAAAGGCACAGTTCCTTATACAGTTCCAGGAAGTGGTAGAACTGGCAGACTTGTCCCTATCGTAAGGCACTCAGGCACTCACCTCTGGCATGTGTGTTGGACACCAGCACAGGGTGGCAAAATGACACTTACTAATGTATCCTTTTTCAACTGCATTTAAAAACTGATCTTCATGTGGCAGAACAGGATACGTCTATTAATGAGAAATGAGAAAATAACTCACGCTGTGGAACTGGGCTCAGAAGAGTCAAATCTAGAGATTCAAATGACAGTTTCCTCTCAGAACCTGTGCAGCTGAGGACCAATACAGCTGACAATGACTTTGAGCAAGGTGGTCCCCCTCCTCAACTGGAACTGGGCACCAAAGAGACATCCCATCATTTGCAGAATGATAAGAAAAAGTACAGCATGGGATATTCAATATCTCTTGCAGAGATTTAATTGAGGAACACTGAGTAATTAACTACCTACTGTCTCAAGGCCAAGGTGCTATCTGAAGTAAGTTCTTGTTGGAGGCCACCATGCATCTACCTCAGTGCTATTGGATTTATATGGACTCCTGTCCCCTGGGCCGGTTTAGGTTGTGCCCCTGTTGTTGTTTCCTTTTAACTTTATATGTCACCATATCTGGCTTCTTTTGACTGATTTTGTAATGGCTAAGACATTGCTACTGTGTCCCTCTTCATCTTCAGAGAATTCCCTAGACCACACATGTATGACCTAGAGTGACTTGACTCACTTGTAACTCCTTTCCACTACTAAAGCCTGCCTTTCCTAGCAATGCCACCCCAGAGTGTAGGACAGGGACCTCAGCATGCTGCATACAGAAACACTTGTAAATAAATCGTTCTAATAATCCCTGTGACAGATTGAATTGGGTATCATAGGATCTTTTGAAAAAAATATCTTTATTTTCTTTTTCTTTTTTTAATGTTTATTACTTCTAACAGAAGATATCACCATACCCCCCCCCAAATAATACATAGTCACAGGGAAAGAAAGGAAAAAGAAAGAAAAAGTGAAAATAAGCAAATCACACACAAACAACATTACACTTCTGTAACTAAGAGCCTTTCCGCACTACACTGTTATAGTGTTATTATTCCCCTTTCAACATCCTGTGGAATTCTGGCATTTGTAGTTTACTGAGGCCAAAGAGTTCTCTGGCTTTGAATTCTAAATGCCCCTCCCTAAAATGCAAACTGCAGGATTCTATTGGATGTTCAAAATAGAATAATAATAGTATAACAGTGTAGTATGGAAAAGCCCTGAGACAAAAACTAACCTAAACGCAGGCCCATTCCACACCGGGCTATTAAAATGGCGCAGTGCGACCTCTGACGGAGGTCTTCTGCACTGTGGAGTGGACTGGGTCAGACTACTTTTCATAGTTCCGCACCTCAGTCCGCTCAGGAGCGACCGGAACTGGTCTTGCAGCGTGCTTTTTAAAAAGCTCTTTTAAGAGGTTTTTCAAAAGCACGGAGCACGCGACCCCGTGTTGCTCCGTCACCGCCCTCTGGTGCAGATTTGAAGGTGTGCACTAGTGCGTGCCTGCAGATCTGCTGGGGGGTGGGCTTTAGGCTGGCAAGCTTCTCCAGTTGGTGGAGAGCCTCCACCAACTGGAAGCCGCCATTTTGGATGCCAGAGCAGTGCAGAGCAACGAGCTCGCACTGCTCCTCGTCCCGACGGACTCGATCGGACGGAGAAGAAATCCGGTTAGTCCCGCTTCTACCTGATTCACACCCCACGTGTGGAAAGGGACTAAATCAAACTAGACTAAAACAAAACTATATGTAACTAACATACCAGTGTTGCCCTGGATTTTATTTTCCCATAGGTAATACTTGTTAGAAATATCTTAGGAATTACCTTACCTTAGGAATTGGATGCAGTTGAAATACATGGATTTGAGATCCTGTGTTTCTAACTCCCCAAACTGTGTTGTCCAGTACATGTAACTTTTGCCCATATTCCCCAGTCCAATCTGTATTCAGAGTTACTAGCATACAGAGGTTGGTTTCCTGAGGGAATACACTGTGTTCCTCCTTCTTGCTGCTAGGCCTCATTTCCATAGCAACTGGCCTGAGGCCCAAGAGTCTCTGGCTGAGAATTCTAAAGGCCCTTCCATAAACTGCCAACCCCAGGATTCCATAGAATCTTCACAGGCAGGCAATCATATGAGGTCTTCTCGCCTCACACAGCCAACCATATGAGGTCTTTGCCTACCTGGCACAGACAAACTCACAAACTTTGACTTTTCTATATTAGATGACGGAACCCATTACTAAAAATCCCGTTCTCTTATCATTAACACATCCTAACTACACTGGTCTACACTGACTAATATACAAAAGAACTCTGACACATACCTGCATACCAGCCGTAATGAAAAGTAGAAACAAATGAATATCCCATGTCCTATCCTACCATTACAGATCTAAATATGTCCAACTTACTAAAATCACAGTGGACATTCCATTTTCACAAGGGTTTAAGGCTCAGGACCCTTGCAAAAGTTTTTACAAAAGTGAGTATCTTTCCCTCTCCCACTCCTATGGAGCAAGTGAGGGAATTCATGCGCCCCTCTGATTCTCTCTCCAGCCTTACTCTTCCCATCCCTGGACACGCATGCACGCACGCACACACACACACCAGGGCCAGAATCCTGTATGGCACAATGTAGCATACTAGTTACACATGTGGAACTACACCACAGTTGGGCATTCAACATGCCCCAAATTTACTATTGAACCATTGCAGTCTTTCCATGGCTATTCTGTGGCAGGGGATGGGAACTGGAGAAGTGTCTGGTTGTGTCCATGTAGCCAGATGTGAGATGATAACATCATCTGCTGAGATTCACCATGGTTCTCCTAGAATCTCAGCAGATGATGTCAATGTCTGGCTACAGGGACACTTTGGCCCTTTTCGCATTAAGGCTTCTAGGGCGAGCGGGGGAGGGCGGCTCACGCAAGAAGCCTTCTCCGGGAGGCTGCTGCTTCCCCCTCCTTCCTTCTGCAGGCAAAGGAACGAGCGGGGAAGCGGCAGCCTCCCGGAGGCGGCGGCAGCTCGCGTGTCCGTCCGTCCCCCCGCATGCGCGAGAAAGGAGCCTGTCCCATCCATCCCCCTCCGTGCGCGCGAGAAAGGAGCTTGTCGCATCCGCTCCCCTGCGCGCACGCGAAGCAGGAGGTGTCGCGTCCGTCGCGCTAGCACCCCGCCCCTTCCTTCGGCAGGGGCGGAGGGAAGGAAACACGACCCGGCCGCCTCCCCAACGCTCCGCACAAGAGGTAAGTGCGCGCGGGCGCCGGGAGCGTTGCGCGAGTGCGGGTGATTTTCGTTTCGAAGCGAAAATCAAAAAACCCGCGCTCGCGCCGCTTCAGCCCCATGAGCCCGGCGGAAGTGGGAGTGCGTCATGCGGAGCGACACTCCCACTCCCGTGAGGCTCACGGGGCTGTCGTGCGACAGGTGGCCCGTGCGAAAGGGTCTTTGATTCCCACTCTCCACCAGCCATGGAATGGCTGTGGGGGTGCAAGTGCAGTGGTGATGCTATTATCACTGAGAGAAATTGAGAGTCATTGGTGGACTATTTAGCACTGTGACATCAGCCAATTTACTATAGTTCTATTCAGGCATCATATAATGGGCTGACATGATTGGGCATTGAGTCTGCACTTATGTATATATCACACTGTCCCCACCCAGGCATTTACACAGTCAGCACACGGTCAAGTCCTTCTTACGTAGAACTTCAGAACTTAGAAGTGGCCATGCTCACTGAGAAATTCATGAGCAGTCGTTGAAAAAAGAATTTTGTTAAAAAAAACCCCAAAAACCTCTTAGCTATATATGTAGAGGCCAGAAACCTGTGCTATTAATAGTTAACTAGTCTTCAGTGATCTCTGTTTTGCTAGGATTACTGACTGATCTGAGAAGGAAAAAGAAGAAATAGCTAGTGAAGAAAAAAAGTGATGCCAAAGAAATAGTAATTAGAGGATCATTGGAATCAAATAAGTTTGGGAAAAGACAAATGTTTGTACAAAGTTATTTAGGAAAATATAGGTGAAAATATAGGAAAACTGGTGTTTTCAGTCTAGAAAATATGCTGGTCAGATAAGTGTTGATCTTAGGGTCCCTAAGATTTGGGAAATCTCTTCCACTGAATTCTGAGTTCTATCTGAATTGTTTGCCTTCAATAACCCCTAAAATACCTTTTGTCTGAACAGCCATATGCAATACACAACTGATAAAAGAATCTTCCAATTGACAAACAATTCTCTACCAGCTATTGCAAACCCTTCTGTTTTGCAAGCAGCTTTTGTGGAAACCAAAACTTTGAAAGATTAAAATGGCTGTGCAGAATTGTTCCTTTTAAAGTACATATGCATAGTTCTGAGTGTATCACTATAAAACCTTTTCAACCTTTAAATGTTCTTTTGCAATTCAGTCACACGAAAAACAGATAACTGCAAATGATTGGTAGTTTCTTTTCACTTAAAAGACATGGTTTTCCTGAAGGATAGGAAGGATTCTAGCCTTCCTATATACAATTGTCAAGGAGTCCTACTTAGGATATATAAGCACCAGTGACCTGATGTTTTGAAAACTCGAGGACCCAAAGTAATAAATCCCCTGCAAAACAACAACAACAAAAAACAACAACCCTAAACTCTAGAATTATGGAACTGAGGGCCTATCTTGCATCATTTCCATTTTTTATATACATGACGTAATCAGAATTAAATCAGAATCCAGTGTACAACTTTCAGAAAGATTATAGGATAAACCACAATTTCCAAGTCACAGAATCAGTACTGCTCTGGATTCTATTGGTGATAATGCACTGGCATAGCTCTTGATAAAGCCAGCATGTGTACCTCAATGGCTATTGTGCAGAGTTATCCAGCAGCTGTTTAGGCAACATCCAGCAAAATGCAACTTGACAATGCTAGGGTGCACTCTCACAATCAATTAATGGCTAGAGGGGCAGGGGGATGCAGTGGTACAGCTGGCAAAAGGAAACAAGTCCTGGAGATCTGAGGAAGTGACAGCTTTCTCTCTTTCTCTCTCTTCTTTCTTTCTTTCTTTCTGGTTGCCCAACTGCAGCCCGTGGTACCTGGGTGCCTTTCCACCTGCTTTCTTAAGCTGCATGATGTAGGCAGAGAATCTAGAAGCCACAAGTAGAAATTCTGTTGGAACTTCATATTCTGTCAAAGTTACTTTTTAATATCAGCCAAATACTTGAATCCTACTGGTAGTCCCAACTACAATAGAACAACTGAATCAATGAGACTTACATAAGTGTTGTTTCATTGCTGAACAATGACAATGGGTCTATTCTAATTGGGATTATGGTAGGGTTCAGCCAACTGAAGCCCTTTCCACATGAGGCAGTTAAAACGGGCCAAGGCGTCCTGGCACGGAGGTCATCCATGGATCAGACTAGGTGTGGACTATTTAACTTAGTTCCACATCTCAGTCCGATCCAACCTGCCCCCAAGTGGTCCTCCCCCATGCGAAGTAAAGACCGGAAAAATCAGGTCTTTACATTTTCTGGAACGCTCCATTGCGTTCCTACTTTCCTGTGCAGATGTGCAGGCTCACACCAATGCAAGCCTGCGATCAGTGGAGGGCGGGCTGTGGGCGTGGCCAGCATCAGTGGTTGGTCCACTCCCATGAAGACACGAGAAGTCGCCATTTTGAGCCGGAGCAGTGCGGATCTACAGACCTCACACTGCTCCGGTTCGCCCTGCACTAATGGAAGAGCCTTGCGGAAGGGCTCAAGGGAAAGTCTGCATTACTTCAGACCCAAGAAAAGCCAGTAAGTAATGGCACGGAGTGATTCACTCACTTCGTGCGGAAAGGGCCTGAGTTACAATTGCCTCACTTCAGAAAAAAATAAGTGGAGTCATAATAACCTGGACTTTGATCTTGACTTATTCATTTTCTGCTGATGGAATCCAGGAATAATGAGGCAAGAAAAGACTATGGTTTGAACTAAAGACCATGTTTGTTACGTCTTACATCTTCTGGAAAAGATTTACAGGAAAAAAATGTGCAGGAAAGCCTCTACCTAAGAAGAGTAACCTGATCTGATTAAGGTGAGACCGCTCTACTTCCTACTTTCCTACTCTGCTTACAGGCTGTACTCATTGGTTGAGAAAGGGGGCCTACCACTACCATCACCTACCCCAAATGGGAGCAGTGGAAAGGTGAATTTAGTCAAAATTTAAGATTTCTTTTATTAGTAGGACTTGATAAAAAATGTAATATTATTTTGTGAATTGAGCTTTTAAGAGAGGAATGGTGATGAGATTGCTTGGAAAGTTAACAGGAGCTGAGTACAGTTTATGTGTCTGTGTCAGCTATACTGACAGGGTTCTTTTTGTTCTTGTTCTTGTTGTTAATGGCTCTCAATTTGGGTTTAACTTATGGCAATCCTCTGAATGAAATGATACAAAATACAAAATGAGACAGTAGAATTGCCATTGAAAAATTCAAATTTTATGTGAAAAAGTGTGTGTGAGGGCATATTCCCTCCTCCAGGGAGAAAAAAAAAAGGATGAATTCCTTGGGGACCAAACAGTTTTCAAGAAAAACAAGTAGGGTTGCCAGCAAAATGTAGTTGTGCTGAGTTTTCCATTTCCTTCAATACTTCACCTTCAGTTTAGGTGGCTTTGGATAGTTTTCTTCTTCCCATTATGGGTCTCCTCTCCCACAAAGATTTTGTACTTTAGCAAATCTTGCATTTCCTCCAAGTTTGCTGGTAGTTTCCTCTTGTGGATGGTGCCGTTTTGGCTACATAAGGGCGTATTATTTCAGGATCAAGGGCTGGGGTAGATGGCCTGTGCTACCCAATTTCTGACGATCTGTTTCTATAAAAGGCAAAGGTTTATATGCAAACTTTATGACAGGGTGCATTATAACTGGCGTACTGGGATACAACGAGACTATGCTTTCCCATTTCTGCAACCATGCACACATTTTATCCAATAAAAGGCTGCTGCCCAGCATTGTGCTGTGTTGGCTTTTTCTCCAGCAATGCTCCTGGGATACTTGCCAGTTGTAGAAGCAACAATTGCTTGGCTAAGGATGGATTGTCTGCCTGTCTGCTGTATTAAGCAGAATTTATTGATTCCATTTACAAATAGATCCCAGCAGCCAAAGGCACACATAAAATACTTGAGCACGCAGCTGTAATCATGGAGTAGTTTACCGCTAGGGTCAGTTATTGCCATGAAAATGTGGTATTTTTTAAAGAAGCATTAAAATATCATTTGTCCCAATTCTAAGGCAACTCATACTGATTATTTTTAGAGAGTGCTAAACTGGTAGCCATGGGACTATAATGGATAGATTGTTTATTTATAGGAACAGTTAATTGAAGTCTTATAACTCAGTATACTGACACGTTTATTGTTCTGAACAAGAGGCCAGTCTCAGAAGTAAATATAAGAGTTGTTCATTTACTGGAACACTTGACTTTCCTTTATTTCATTTTGGAATAAGTTGACTATGCAAAGTCCCTTTATTAAAACTGTTATGTCGCATATCTATTTAAGACCTTTTCCACACCAGCCTATTAAAATGGTGCAGAGCAACCTCCAATGGAGATCTTCTGCACCGTGGAGTGGACTGGGCGGACTACTTTTCGTAGTTCCGCACCTCAATCCTCTCTGGAGCGACCGGAACTGGTTGTGCAGCATGCTTTTTAAAAACCCCTTTTAAGAGGTTTTTAAAAAGTACGGAGCACGCGACCCTGTGTCACTCTGTCGCCGCGCTCCGGTGCAGATTTGCAGGTGTGCACTAGTGTGTGCCTGCAGATCTGCCTGGGGCAGGCTTTAGGCTGGCGAGTTTCTCTGGTTGGTTGAAGCTGCCATTTTGGACACTGGAGCAGTGCGGAGCGACGAGCTTGCACTGCTCCTCATCAGAACGGACCCAAACGGACCCACCAAAAAGCCGGTGAGTAGTGGCAGGGAGTGTTTCCCTCACCGCGTGCGGAAAGGGCCTAAATCTCAAAAGATGCTTTTTATTTAATCCCACTTATAGGCATGAAACTGAGGTTGTACATTGGGGGACTTCTTCAGAGAGTTCACATGTCAAGAATATAACACTGTCAATGTACCAAGGCACATCTACTCTAACCCTCTGCCAATACAGGATTCATAGTTGAAGCATCCCTGACAGCTGGCCACTCGACTTCTGTTTTAAACAACTGCCACCACCTGAACTAGTTCATTTCATTGTTGACAGTCCTTACTATCAGCATGTTCTTCCAAATGTTTAGTCAAAAATTCCTTTCTTGTAATTTAATCCCAATGGTTCAGCTTCTGTTCTCTGGAACAGGAGATGACAAACTCACTTCCACATGACAGCCCTTCAGATATCTGAAGATCTCTTGTCTAAACTAAACATATCCAATTCCCTCAACTCTTCCTCATAGTCCTTCGTTTTCACACTTTTTCTCATCTTGATCACCCTCTTTTGGACATGTTCTATCTTCTTGATATTCTTCTTCAACTGTTGTACCCAGAACTGGACACAAGTGACACTTGTCTTCAAAGAAGAATAGAATTATACTGTTGCTTCCTTTGACCCTGTCTTCCATTGTCCTGTTCTTCCATTAATGCAACCTAGAACTGCATTGACTTTTTTTTTAAGGTAACAGTCTACTAAGACCCCAGATCTTTTTTTACACATACTACTGTCAAGCTAGGTGTCACATAGTCTATAACTGTGCCTGTAATATTTATCCCTGTTGAAATTAATTTTATGTAAAGTTGAAGGTTTTCACGGCTGGAATCCATAGATTGTTGTGGGTTTTCTAGGCTTTGAGGCCATGTTCTATTAGTATTTGTTCCTGATGTTTCACCTGTATCTGTGGCTGGCATCTCACTTCCATGCCACCAGATCCTCTGAAGGTGCCAGCCACGGATGCAGGTGAAATGTCAGGAGTAAATACTAATAGAACATGGCCTCAAAGCCCAGAAAACCCACAACAACCTATAGAAATTAATTTTATTAGTTTTGGTCCAGTTTTCCAATCTGTTAAGGTCATTTTGAATTCTGCTTCATAGGTTACTGTCTGTAAATCTGTTGAGTAGCCCTGCCAATTATCAGTTGCAAATAAGTACAAAATATCTCCCCGTTTATGTACTACTTATCAATATCACTAGAGATGTTGTCATCAATACCTTGGATATTCAGATATGGATGGAATTTGGAATCTACTATTAAATGTCAGCATTGGGTAAAACATTAGTAAACACCTGAGAGTTTTTGAAACATACTGCACCATTTCTCCAGTCTTGCACCTATTATTTTCTTTCTTTCTCCTGGTTGTGAACCCCAGTTCTGTGTGACAGCAGAGATATGGTGACACAAAAGGCGCATGCAAAGCAGATCTCTTTAAAGGTCATGCATCCACATGCATGGAGACCTTACTACCTATTGATCCTTTAAGGTTTGGGGTGGTGGTGGTGGTGGTGTATACAGGCATGTAAGTGTGTAGATGCAGTCTATATACAGATTAGATGGTACATCTCACAGCAGACTATTATTATTATTTTTGTGATGCAAGGCCGGGATTGTACAAATTCCACTACAGACTCACAGTTATAGCAGAGACAAGGGTGAGTTTCTGCTCCATTTTAATGGAGCTTCAGAGTTTACATGGAAATGGTATGAGGATTTGTTTGTTTGTTTTGGTGTCAGGCATGTGAGGTAGCTCTTGGAATTTTTCCAAATGTGGGGACAGTTTGATTGTGGGCTACTGAATTCACAATGTATCAGTCCATTCTTGATTAGAATGTGATCTCAGTCAGTGTCATTAATTTGCTGATCTCTAGATCCCCTCATGCCATGTGCCTGGTCCAAGCAATCACAATTAGAGGTCCCCAGTATAATGTCTTGTTCACTGTGAGACATACAACTGTGCTAAGCAATTGTTCATAATCAGATAGAGTAGTTTCATCAGTTGGCTCTGACAGTCAGTATTAGAGCAGATTTCAGTATGACTATGACCATTTGATAGAATGAGACCATGAGGGAAGTTGCTGGTGTGAATCTTTCCTGCCAACAGTTACAGTGCTTCAGACAGCTTGCCATGGATGCAGACTCTGATTCATAGACCCGCGAAGCCCTGGAGGATGAGATTGTCCAAGCCAATGGTTCTCAACCTTCCTAATGCTGCAACCCCTTAATACAGTTCCTCATGTTGTGGTGACCCCCAACCATAAAATCATTTTTGTTTTTTATTTATTAATTATTTATTTATTTGTTTATTTAATTATTTACTTAGTTAGTTATTTCCAACATCAAATAGATTGGAAACACTGCCCTAAATCACTGCTCTGGATAGACTTCTAATGTCTAAAAACTGGTAACCCTTCCCCCTTTTTTTAAGCACAGAAAGTGTCCATCAATGCCAGAATTAAGGCAGTCGTTCTAGTTCTGAATGTTGGGTTTCCACAGTTCAAAAAGCCAGTCACTCCCAAAGGCAATGCCGAAACAGCCCACATTTCAGGGAGAGAGGAAAGATGGCGGCGGCATAAGTAGATGTGTTTTGTTTCACTCCCTCCCTTCCTCCCTTAAAGGGAGTGCGGATGCTGAACATACAAAAAGCGAGGAATGCAAGACAGTCAGGGCGAAGAACACAACACATGCGTGTGGCAAGCACCAAGGGTCCACGCACAACAAAAGCGAGAGGAGAAAGTCATCCTGGCTATTTCTGCACTAGACTGTCATAGCGCTATTATTCTACTTCCACCATCCTATGGAATCCTGGAGTTTGCAGTTTGAAAGTGGAATTATAGTGCTATAACACTGGAATGTGGAAATGGCCAAAGTCCACAGGACGGATCAGAGCAGCGCTTTCGGGTCAAAAAACAAAAAAAAACAAAACAAAAAAACCAACCAAGGAGCCTCAGGGGCTCTTGCTACACAAACCGAAGCCCTCGGCTGACGCGCCGTGCTCCTTTCCGGACCGAGTTCTCAGTCTCGGAGGGACCGATCTCTCCCATCGGGTGGCAGATCTGCCTCAGGAAAGTTTCCCCCTTTGCCTGCCGGACCAAAGGCGACAGCCACACTGACAACTCCCATGGAGCGGCGTGCCCAGAATGAATGGGCGACCGGGCAATCGCCGCTGCTGCAGCCCTGCCACTTTGGGAAGCAAGTGGAGCCCAGCTGCTCACTCACCCCGGCAAGCAACTCTGTTCACCAGCATGAATGAGTGTGAAGCGAAGAGGGTGAGGGGACGGGGTCTTACCTCCCAGACGTCCCACTGCAGCGCCATAAACTCTGAATGGGAAGCCCTCTGTGTGTGTGTCTGTGTGTGTGGTGCGGGCATGAGCGTCCAAGCAGCGCCCGGCTGCTCACTCACCCCGGCAAGCAACTCTGACTCTGCAAGCCGGCATGAAGGGGAAAGGGAACACTGAAGGGGAAGCCCTCCGTGTGTGGGAGGGGGGGTGCAGGCGCGAGCGTCCAAGCAAAGCATGGCTGCACCCAGCTGCACACTTCCTCTCCCCTCCCGCCAGCGCAGGGTTTCCTCTCCTCACCCCCACCTTAACGCTCCAGCTCCAGCTCTCTCCTCTCAGTCTCCTCACCTCCGCCTTAACATTCAGGCTCCAGCTCTCTCCTCCCGCTCTCCGCACCTCCGGCTCCACCTCAGGCTCCTCCAGTGCTTTCCCACCAGGCAGGGAAAGACGGGGAAATGCCCAGCATGTCTCCTCTCCTCTCCTCCCAGCGCAGGGGTCTCAGAAGCACTGCTCCCATTGGCTGTGCGGCCACCTTCTTTTAAAAGGGCGGGGGCAGGACTGAGGAGTGGCAACCCCTGTGAAATGGTCATTCGACCCCCAAAGGGGTCCCGACCCCCAGGTTGAGAACCACTGGTCCAAGCCATTAGTTTCTTCTTAGCCTCAAGTACTAGGAGTAGCTATCAGCAGACTGGGAGGGAGTTTGAGTTATGTAGGTTTTTAACAGGCCGCAGGTATCTTGACCTATTTCTAGTGACCACACATTGCAGTACTGTGTTTGTTTCTGGGGCAGGGAGTTGACAATTGCTTAAGTGTTTAATGAGGATCTTGGAAAGAAAAGGACACACAAGTACTGACAAAACCCAACAATAACTGAAGAAACAGTGTAAACAGTAGAAAAGAAAACACAGGTAAACCTTCCTTTCTATGGAAATTGCTTTATACTCAGATAGTCTATTGATCAGTCAAATCCAATATTTCCTGGTCTGAATTGCCATGACTTTTCAAGCCCTGGTGGAATTCTTTCTCAACCCTTCTTATTCTACAAGAGACTTAGGCCCTTTTCCACCATACCTGGATCCCGCAACGTCCCAGTGTCATCCCGGCAGTGCCATTGCGAGGATGAGAATGTGTCCCAAATGCTCCCCTCTGCACCCGGCCAGTTGCCAGCAGAGGGTAGCATTCAGGACACACTCCATCCACAGGGGAGCCAGCCTCTTCTAGTGCTGCACTGAGGAAGGAAGCACTTTGATAGCACTTCCATCCTTCCTGCACAGCTCCAGCTGATGCAACCAGCACATGAAAGGGGCCTATTACCAGATTTTTTCCCAGAAATAGCATAATGCATGATTGCAACAGCTGAGGACACAACAGGAGCGGGACTGTGATGACATCATGTGAGAGCATGCATCATGGACTGGCTTCATGGACTGTCCCCGTGCAGGGATGGGGCTGTAGTTCATAAATGGCCTAACATGGCTAGTTTTTGGGAAACTTTCCAGTCCTATTATCAAAGACAGTGAATCTATTGGAGATGCTAGGGAGTAAGGCTGCCAAAGCATGTGCTCAAGTAATGAGTTAAGAGTATTCCCTCAAACCACAATTGAAATCTATTGGTAAAATATATTCAACCTGAATATATTTACATGAAGTTAACAATTAAATAAAGGTATAAACAAATAAGGGCTATATACTGAATAACATAAATAACAGCACTTTGAGCAGAAATAGTAACTAGGGTGGAAAGACCATCCGAGGTGTACAACTAAACCTGTTAGTATGTGCATATACTTCTATATTTATATAAACATGAATGTACAGGTACTGGAATAAGTATGTATGTATATATGTATATGTATGTGTGTGTGTATGTGTGTGTGTGTGTGTATGTATAAGCGTGAATAATCAACACTGATATTTATACGTATGTAAACTGATATATGCTGAAAACATATATAGGAGGAACAATACTATTGATACAGAGATAACGCAGAAAGAAGCAAGGGGAGGATGGAAATCAGATGATGAAATTCAGAAAGAATGGCAAACTGTAGGTGATTGCTGGGTGACCATTGATAGAAGTCTATAATTCATGGTAATATGTGGAAAAATTTCATTGTGATGATTACGGTAGATATCATGAAGCAGGAATATGGAAAATGGAAATGCTATGTACCAACGTGTAAAATAGCTGAAAAATGCAGTACAAAGATATAACAACGTTAAGAGATGTTGGAAATTAAATCTAGATCAGTTTGGAAGATTCAAGAAACAATACATGTGAAATAGCAATAATAAATGTTTGTTTTAATTGTGAAAAAAAAAAGAAGCAAGGGGAAGAAGTATAATTAACATGTAAATGAGCTCTCATTATATGCCATCAAGTGACTGAGTTCTAACTAATGGAAATAATCCTAAATATTTTTATTTTATTTTATTTTATTGATATTTTTTATTTATTTATTTATTTTACTTTTTAACAACAATGTAATTAATGGTAACATCAGGAAGATATATTTCCTTTACATTTCATTTTTTCTTTTATATTGTAATGAAAATTAGTCAGAAGACATTAGTGGATCAAAAGAAATTTTGTTGAAGTTTGAAGAACTAACGAGTTCTGTTTAGTACTGTTGTTGACTATGTAAATACCAATATATGATAATCTTGTTTTAATAAAAAAAAATGAAATCTATTGGTAAAATGAAAACTTGGTCAATGGTCCATTGCCATGTACATTGTGATAATTTTATTACTGAAATTGGGTGAAAATTCTTCAGTTATTCAGAGCAGTGGTGTAAAGTAGTAACTATTTTCCCCCCAGATGCTATTTTTTAATTTCTTCTCTTCAAACTTTTTATTAATTCAGTTGCTGTCATATGCATGGATGTCTAATTACTGTAGCTTTAGCGACTGTTCATTCATTCCCAGCATGTGAAATCATGAGCCAGATTACAACTCCAAACTTTGTCTGAGGATTTGTCTGCTTCTGATGTTTTGGTTTCAACTTTTTTTCATTTCTCTGATGATACGCTGATTATTTTCCTCTAAAAGTTTCCACCACCCTTGGAGATGGTCATTAAATGTTTCAGGGCAAAGGCTTGAAACAGTTTGACTTCTTCCAGTTCTCCCTTGAACTTTCCATGAGAAATTTTTTAATAAGGATCAAGTTGTGGTCTGTTTGCTGTGTTGCACTACCAACTTTCCCATGTGATCCCACTGCTTTAGTAATTGCTGCTCTAGATAAACCAAGGGCCAACCCTCACATTAATCCTGAACTTCCTCCGTGCTTTTGACACTGAGGTGATCTTTGCTGGAATATCATCTGTGATGTTCAATAATGTACACTGTACGTCTTACACTAATTTTAGATGGAAGAAATTAAAAATGATATGCAAATCTGAAGTTTGGTTTTGATGTATTTGGTTTAACCATGTAAGGGTCCTGTGTGAAATGCATTTCTTGCTAAGAGGCAGGAATGGGACACCTTTGTCCCACCAGTGCTTTGTTCTACAACTTGCATAATTCTTTGCCATTGGCTGTGCCAGATGGGAAGGATAAGAGCAGTGGGCCAAAATATTTAAAGAGCCATCTTGCTGTAAGGACATCCATTCACTTCTCTCAGGGATAACTACAGGGGAGAGGGAAAATGACAGCATTACCCGCTGAATACTAATTTTGCCTCTCATGAAATTTTCCCACAATTGCCACATCTCTAGCCTTGCAGAGAGTGAGACACTGAACTTGTTCACATCTAGAACTCTTATAATTGCTAAACTTACATTTCCTTGATAACTGTCTCCTCCTTTTCTTTGGCTGCCTAAACTGTATTTCTAAATGCTTGATTGAGTCGCTGCAATGCTGAACATTTGAAGACTGAAGGAAAATTTCATTGGAGAGGAGAATTCTTACTCAGAAGGCAATACTCTCTTTCTTCCTGATAGCTACACCCCTGTACTTGGCTTATCCATTGGCTCCTATTCAGCTATGGTAGCACACTGTTATTTGGATAATTATGGTTATAAAAAAATGCCTGGAATCCTGTTAGTAAGTTATGATATCATAAGTCTGCCTTATGAGATCACTGCTCACTTTTTCTGGTCATTGCATAGGTTGGAATTCTGTTGTGACCATGCAATGACCAAAAATCCCCCAGACACACTTTTTAAAGCATGTAGGTTCCTCAACACAACCATTTCCAGGTTATTGGGGAGCTGGATGTGCCACCAGAATCTCATATTCAGGGATGCCCCAGAGACCCCACAGGTACCTGCCAGTGCCTGTCATAGCACATCTAGCTAAAGGGAAAATAGCTGGAACACTGCTGCTTATCTTTCTGCTCTTGACAATCCTGAAATGGTTACATTGGGAGCAGGGTCAATGAAGCTTTACCAAGTGGTTAGCATCAGGAAACATAGCTATGGAGACTTAGCTGCAAGAGACACACAGCCAATGTCTAGAGCAGAGTTTGAGAAATTTCCTTTTTGGGCTACATTCCCCAGAATGCTCTAGCTAGCATGGAGATCCTACTTCAATATGCAACAGAGCACACAATCCTGCTGCATTTACATTCCAGTGAATACTTACTGAGGTAATACCTACCTACCTAATGATATAATGATGCCTGGTACTTCTTTGTACCAGTTCATCCACAGGAGCTTGAGTTCTTTTTAACTGAAGATTCTTCTATACACAGAGAAGAATCTATATACCTGTAATATAATATATGTATATGTATAATATATACATATACCTATAATATGTGTATATTTTCAGGATTTGCAGAGAGTTATTGTATTATTATGTTTTCTTTCTCTCTCTCTCTCTCTTCTCTCTCTCTCTCTCTCTTCCTTCCTTCCTTCCTCCTTCCTTCCTCCCTTCCTTTCTTTCTCCCCTCCTTCCTCCCTTCCTTCCTTCCTCTAGGTTGCCTATCCTTCTCAGGACTCCTACTTAAACCACAAAAAAAAAAGCATTCTGTTACAATCCTAGGTGATTAAAATTCCAGTCTAAAAACTATTGACAGTTTAACCCTAAGCACTGAAATTCAGTACAGACAGATCTCTCTTTGCTTCTAAAATACATTCAGGCTTGGATTTTGGGAAGCCTCTAAAGCAGGGTAGGCCTCCCCAGATGGTGTTGGGCTACAACTCTCATAGCATAGCCAATGGTAGGAATTGAACTACAGTGACATCTGGAGGGCCACATGTCTATTATCCTTTTTTTTTTTTCTGAAGGGGGGGAGTTTGAAAACTGCAGAACTGTTTCAGAGAATTAGCAGCTAAAATGAAAAAGAAATATCAGATCTATGCCATCTTACTCTTTACAAGATCCACTGATAATCTGGCATTTGGTCCTACAGAAATATTAAAGCTGCAGCTGTATACCCATTTACTTTCCAGTTAATGGATCTTGTCAAGAATAAGACGACATAGATCTGATATTTCCTTTGCTCAAAGGAATACCTAGAGATTACTGGTCTCAAAGGGACTTGTTTTTGAGCAGACATGGATAGGATTGTGTTCTAAGACATTAATGCTCTCACATATGATTGGGTTCTGGGCTCATAGATGCAAAATTAGCATGTGACACTCCTCAAATTCAGTGAGCTCAGTAGCAGCTAAAGAGTACTTCTTATATCTCAGGGGCCCACTATACAGCAATTAAATAGTTTAGCAGCAATTTTCTTTAAATGGAATCATATAACAATGCTTTTTCAAAATGTTTTCTGCCTTCCATCTTTTTTTATTTTGTATATTGATCTTTGATTCCCATCTCATCTAATTTGCTTATCAGCTATGTTCTCAGCAGTGTACACATTCTGTAGCAGATGCATTTACAAGTTAAGAGTTACTGTCTGTAATTTAGTAGTTTGTTGCACTGTAATTAAAGCACAGTTGCTTACTTTGCTCATCCAAATGCAATGGGATTGAATGAGTACACAGATTTTATATCTTGTGACTGATTTATCAGTATGGCATGAGAACTTGGTTAGAATTGATTTTTGTTTCAGATTTTCCTGCACACTAATGATTGATTCTTTGGTAGTTTAAAGCTTTGTCTTCATATCATGAGATTGATTGCAAATGTTATTGCTGCCTGCTGTTTAATCATTCTACTGCACAGTTCTTGTTGCTGAGATTGTTTTGAAGTAGCTCTTTATTAGCAATATTTATTGTAAACTGGCTCAGTCATTTAATAATCTGTCAGGATATGGTAATTTGGTCACTACATAATGATGTTGAAGTAGAATAATCAGGCTCCTTGCCAAAGTAGGTGTTTCAAGTCTGTCTATCTTAGTTTGGCAGGTGGTTCTTCACTGGAAACAAATACACATGCTGTATGGACTATGAATATGGGGGTTAACTAAGAAGAAGATAGCTTTTCTTGAACTAAAAACCTACATGAGCAGACCCTTGTGTAGCTGGGGGAAATGCTGGCCCTCTGGATGTTCTGCTCTTCTCATCTCAGTCCCCCCAAAATGATAGAAGATTCTGGATCTTGGTCCGTAACCTCTGGAATTGCAAAAGTTTCCCATCACTGCAGAAAGGGATGGTTCTTGAAATGACATTCATGGACTCCAGGTTCAAAGAAAACTATGTTCCTGAGTTTGAGGAAGGCTACATGCATCTACAAAGGGACAACAAGCTTGAGTTGTGAGGAGGTCCTTCAGCAAAGTGCCCTTTGTTGAGACCCATCCAGTAATCCAGTAATGGATGTGATGCTCCCATCACCAGTGGCCATGTGAAAAGGGAGGAAGGGCAATCTAGGTGCTTCCTTCCCCAGTGCAGCAAGGGAAGTGGCCAGCTGCACTGCAGAAGGAAGGCATGTGTTGCTCATGCTACCTTGAGCAGGCAGCTGGCCAGGTACAGGGGGGAGTGTTCGCGTTGCACTCCCATCCTAGCAGTGTGACTGCCGGTATCATGATGAGACAATGACAAAGACAGGTAAAGTGAGGAAATGGCCTAAATTAAATGGTGCTTGAGAAATCTGCTTTTTTGTAAGGTCAGCAACCTTTGCATACCTATACTCACTAACTGCTCATTTCCATGTTGTTTTGTAGGAGTTGAACCATATTTTTGGTGATAGCTTGTTTGGTATTTTTCCCCACACTCCTTTTCTTACTACAGCACTCGAACCTGCAGCCATTTTCTTTCTTTTCCTTTTCTCCTCCATTAGGCCATGTGTTTGTGCACAAGTTTTACTATGTCAAACCAAGCTTGTTTCTTTCTCTGCTATACCCTGTGAGTGGATATGCAGGCACAAGACCAGTTGTTGTTTAGTTTCTCCCTTGCCAATTGATTACTCTGCTTGAGACCTCACACATTTCCCAATACTAAATTGCATAAACTACATAAAAATAAATATAAATTGCATAAAGAATATCATATTCAATTTGATCCTTAGAAAAATACTTGGGAATAAAATACAGAAGCCTTTGGGCAGGAAAAAACCCTCAAACACGGCATCTATTCAAGCTCCTCCATTCCGACCATCTCTTTTATAGCTTTATTTTTTAACCATAGAAGCAATCATCTCTGCAAGCCCAAAAATCAGTCGCACAAATTCTCTAAAATCATTATCTCTAGCCCTTTTGAGACAAACCAGGATAAATGAACAAAAGGATATGAGATAGTGGTATGGGATGCAAGATCGCATTGTGAGTATTAGAAGTTGAAAATGATTCAAAAATACTTTGCACTGATGAACAAATGTTTATAGTAATGATGTTGTCAGAGAGTTAGAATTAACCAGGAATTTCTCATTTTCTTTGTCTGTTTTGTTTCAATTCTTTGTTACTAAGTGATACTTTTAGCAATGATTTTACCTCATTGCCCAGCCTCTCCAACTATTTCCCTAGCATTTAGCAAGCTTAGTATAGAGTCCTAAGTAAATGTCCTACAGATGTCACTTTTAATAATAAAACCTCTTGGTTTTGTTTCTTCTGAGTTGGTCTTTGCTCCTTAATCACATCTCACATACTGCAACCATGCCCTTCCTTTAGTCTGCTTCTAACCCTAGCCCTGGATGTAAACAAACTATATAGACTTCTGAGTGATTATATGTCCACCTTTACAGTGGATAGTCTTTACTGGGAAGGACTACTAGGAGACAAATTTTAGTTATCCAGCTCAAGTTGTTTTAAACATAAAGATCCATCAGAAAACATCTACCCAGGAACCCTCCAAGATCCAAGCTGTGATCTCTGCTAGGTCTTTTCCACTGGTCCAAAGTGACTTCAGTTACAAAGCCAGTTACAAAGCAATGCCGGGATTGTAACCCTACAATGTGCTAATGGTGTCTAGTGCGGAAATGGCCAGAGAATCACATATAAAATTTTACAAGATGCAAAACAAAGATGCCAATTGAGGTTACCAGATTTGAAACTGTATTTTTTTCCTACGGCCAGTCTTGAGGCTGGCCTTGACTTTTTAGAAGTCAACCAAAACCCTGGCTTGCAGTCTCTGTTACTCTGTCTCCACTAAGGTTTAAAATGGATGGAATTTCCCAGTGTACCTGAGGAGTAAATTATTCTCCAAGGGTGCATGATTGTTTACTTTTGTAAGTCAAAGTCATATTCCTTCACTAAATCAATTTGATACAGCTGTTATTTGTTATATTCAGTTTATCTAGACTTCTCTTTTCATGAAGTGGCTTAAAACATATTCAGCTGTTAATCTTTTAACCTTTCAGACTTCAGTAGTTAGAAAAAGCACATCTATGATGTAGACGTGATCTGTTGTGTTTTCCACTAAAAATGCACAAAAACCCTTGTAAAAGGATCATCTAAGGAAAGCATTTTTGTTCCTTTTGTTTACAAACACTGTGTCCTTGACCCATCCTACACCATCTGCAACAAGTTTGAAGTTACAGTTTTTAAAACAACTGTATGGCCCATACACAGATATCCATAGCTCCATATACACACTGAGTCTGGACTGCTTTTCAAAGGAAGAAATTATGTAAGTGCAGTTTTTTGGCATATTGTGCATATGCAAAGGACAGGAACTAAATGCCTCTTCCTTCCTCTTCTTCCACCTTGGTACAAGCACAGCAGCACCTAGAAGTAGGAGGCACACCAAAAAATATGGCCAGAAGGACCACTGCCTCATTGGCATGTATGGTCACATTTAGTTCCCAAGCCAATCAGGGGATTGAAGGGACAGATGCAGAAACAGGCATCTTTGGAGCATGGCCATGGCCAGTCTCTTTCTGTCTGTGGCTTTCTTGAGTGCACAGAAGAAGCAAATGAACAACAGCAGCATTGTGGAGTGTTCAAATGTTTGAATTGGCAAGAAACTTCTAATGGTACTGTTGAAGGGAATCTGTTTTGCTCTCTTGTCCTGATGTTAAAAGTTAATTTTTGTGGCTCAGTAGCTTGGCAGTGGAGCAGAGACATGTGAGCGCAAGTACTTTCTTATTGCTACGTGGATCTCCTCTTCTGCTTTGCACTTGTACATCCAGAACCTATTGACTGCTGGTCATCCATGTAGAACTTATGATGTGAGGTTTGAGCTGCTCCAATCAGTGGGTGGGATGAAGGGGCTGGAGCTCTGTATGGCAGTTCCCCAGTTGCATATCTGGAAAGACGAGTAACCTTTGCCTGACTGGACCCATTTCTGATTCAGGAGGGCAAAGGCTGCTTCTTTCTTTCTAGATGCACAACAGCAACTGGCAGGCACAGGTAAAACGTTGGCCGTCCACAGTCATACCCCATAGGTCATGGAGGTATATCTGATCATCTGCCACCTATTGTTGTACAGCCAAGGAAAGAATATTATGTAAGGAGGTAATGGAACATTATATAAGGAGAGAAGTGCTATCAAAAGTATTTGTAGTCTTGTAATCTGGAGTTGTACCCATAACTTGCATAAATACCCAAAAGGATTCTAGCCACAATCTTAAAAGTTATCTGTCTCAGTTTCCCACTTCTGAGTGAGATTGTTGCTAGAACAGGGAAATATAGATCCAAAGAAGTTTGGATCTCTCTCCCCACTTTGTTTTGAATTCACGATCTTGTGGTTAGCTTGTTATAGTTTGCCTTTTTTATGTGTGTACAATGAGTTTCTGCAATCAGTTCTAGATTCCTGTTGCATGTATCCCCCCTTTCCATTTTGAAGGCACAAGCTCAATGTTAATTTGCCTCACTCCCCTTTTCTGTGCAATGGGTTCTGATCTCTTGCAACTTCCTAGCTATGCCTACCTGTCAGCAAGAACAGATGCCATCTACCACTGATATGACCCTATTTAATTTTTTGGAAGCCTGTTTATAAAAACAAGGAAGTCTGAAAAAATGCCCAGGATCTCTCTCTGAAAAATGCATGTCATAGCCCTACACATCAGCTGCTGCTTATCAAGTTTGATCTTGTGATTTATGCTTTGTTCTTTGGGCTTGTATCTTGCATGCCAGGTAAATGAAACAAATGCGATTAAGTGATTAAAGTGCAGAGCATACAGCAGCTGGAAATAGTTTCTTCAATTCTCACATCTGTCATCAACAGCTTCTGAATATGTCAGCTTTCATGTCTGTAAAGTAGATTCCTTAATCTGTGCTGCTTCCACTCTTATAATTGATGTTGTATAGGTATTTTGTAAATTGCCCTGAAAGTCTTTTAAGTTTTCCAGAATAATGAAAAAGGACAAAATGAAAATAATTGCATCAAAAAATAGGTTTAAACCAATGGCATTAAAAAAAAATCCTTTCTCATTCTGAGTTTTTTTTTTCAAGATAGAACTTTTAGACAGAAAATGTCATGTGTAATAGTCATGTCAGTAAGACCGTAAATTCCAATTTGATTATTATTATTTACACAGACCAAAATCCAATAACGTGGTGGCACTATAACTGTCTCCTCTGCTTTCCTGCTACAGCCCCTTGAGTCCCCTGAAAACTGATGGTGCTCAATTTTCCAGTCCTCTGAAGGAGGGTTTTTGGGATGCTTGGAAGACAATAATGTGGAAATTCCAGATGTTTCATGTTGGTATTCAACTGACCCATCACTGCCACCTTGGTCCTAAACATATTTATTGGTAAGGAATCATCTCAGAATTTTCTTCCTATGGGTTTGCAAGACCTGAGCAGGATAGTTGGTTGCTGAGGCTCTTAAAAGTCTCTCATTCATAGGGTTCCCATAGGTTGAAGTTAAAAGTCAAATTTCAGGATGTAATAGCTACATAATGAACTCCATTGGGGCTAAGTAGAATCATAATGGACTTGCATATATCACAAATCCAATACATCATATGAATTCATAATGCCATTGGCTCTGCCCACTGGAGACTTTGATTCTCAAAATGCCACCTATGTTACAGACGCAGAGGCATACTAATAAACTAGAATAAAAATAATAACTATAGTTAGCAAGTAGCTGACACCTTATAATTCTTTATAAAAACGCTCCCAAGGTCCTGGAACTGGTATAGGAAGAGGGTTTTTTTGATGGCTGGTACCAAATTTTGGAATTATCTCCTTAGGAAAGCTAGAATGACTCCATCTCTGCTGCTGGAAAGTTTCTATTCTGACAGGGTCTTAGGAATTGGCTGCAAGGGGCTTTTAAAAGTATACTTTTTTGTTGATTTGTATCTTCTGTTTTTAATCCATTTTTGAATAGTTTTAATTTGAAATTTAAGTATATTTTAAAATAACATTTATATACTTTTAGTAATGTTTTTGCATATATTTTATTCTGTTTTAATATTCTATTATATTAGAATTTAAAAGTCCAAATTTTGGAGAAAAGAGATGAAGGTAAGAACAGTCTGAAAAAGTTGTTGAAAATGGTGACATAAAAATCTTACGGGACCTTAATATTCAAACTGGCAATTAATTAAAACATAATGTGCCAGACATACATGTAGTTGAAAAATAGCTGGAATGTTGAATGTGGCAATCTCAAGGGACAGCAGAATCAAAGACAGAGAGGGGAAGATTATGAAAAAATCAAGACTTACAAATTAAGATTCAGTACCTCTGGGAAAAGAAAACAACAGTGGTTTCAGCTTTAAACAATTGCTCCATTTGGGAGCAATTCCAAACGGACTGACAAAAGTTCTGAATGACATTGCCATAGATAGTATCATAATATCACAATTACCAAAAACAATGCATGGGCTGTGCCACATTATCCAGTGATACTTCACTGATTCCTAGATTCTTGGATTGAATCTGCATCAGTGATCCAAAAATCCAATGAATAATAGCTGATAGACTGTGAAACTGATAAAAATAGTCATAACAAGGGAAGCAGAGCATAGCAGCCCCTTGTTGAGTACACAGTCAACCAAAGCCCTCATGACAGGCCATTTTCAATGAACAACTGGATAGAAAATGTACTTCCTTACATGTCAACTAATGGGGAAAAAAGGGAGGGAGTGAGAAGAATTCTGAAAATTTTCTGAGGAGCTGGGAAATATCCTGGGGGAACCTGCACACCACAAACCTTAGTTTTGCTATGATTCTATGCCAATTATATTAACCAAAACATTTATGTTCTAGTGAGATCAAAATCAAGAAAGCCTTATCTCCTCTCAGTTTTAATCAAAGAAAGTAGTACTTGCCACTGAGAGTACCACAGTCTCCTGAAGCTGCAGCCCAATTGGTTTTCTAGGGTTAGTTAGAATTCCTGATATGGTGATATATCAGAGCAGCGAACAAGCATGCTCAGGTTAAGAAAAAGGTGGTGGGGGTGAGGACGCTGCTCAGGAGCAGTGAAAGGCCAGTGTGCTTTATCAAGGGGTAACCAATGAGGCTTATCTAATCTAATTATTACAGCACTTCTGGGGGAATTTAAAGCCATTATGCATATTTGAACTTAATATGACCCTCTTCAGTTAATTTTCTTTAAACAAAAGGTGATTCTGATAAGGATAGTGGTTTTTGTACCTATGTACATTTTTATCAGTGGATTTGAAAGCTTGTTTTAGGAACAGACAGATTCTCTCTGGTGAAAATAAGGTCCAGATTAACCTAAGATAGCTTTAAAATGCACATCAAATCAACATGTCACTTGTGTTTATTTTTAAAGAAACTGTAGGCCAAAGCACTGACAAAGTGAAGAGAGTTTCTATCAGAAAACATGCACATGCTTTTTTTATTCCTTAAGAGGACTGGGAACCTCATTATTTCTATAACTCTCCAATCTTAGGACTTTTTTTAAAAAAAACTTAAGTCTTACAAAACGATTTTGAGAGACACATTGGGTTATGTCTAATGTTGGCTATGCATTGCTTGGAGAGTGTTTCCTTTCTCAAAGAGTGAAATACATTTTCACCAAAACCCATACCAACCACAGCTCTGCATGCTATATTGCATATCATACTGGAGGGTCCCCAGTCCTCAGAAAATTTGGTAGGGGAAGCATAGCAGCTGAAACGATTAAGGAAACAACAACAACAGCAGCAGCAGCAACATAGTCATTTAAGTTGACTCCAGCTTATAGTGGCCCTATCACAATGTTCTTGACATCTTTCTCCTATGGTAAGACTTATTTAGAGGAGGTTTGCCATTGTCTTCTGACTTGCCCAAGATTATCAGTTGCTGAGTGTGGCTTTAAAGTCTGATCTCCTGGAGTCTTAGTCCAACATTTGGCATGCTGGCTCTTGAACTGATTGTCATACTCCTCATAAAACATCAGTGTTTATTAGTAACATGAAGCCACCACTGGATACCATCTCTTTTCCAATGTTTAAAAATGTCATTAGCATAAGGAATTACAGATTCACAAGAATTCTGATCACAGGAAGCAACTGCTTAACTAGCTGGATATAGCTGATGTAGAAACACAAGAAGTTTCTGATGCTCACTCCAAATTCCAGTTCTCTTTAGATCAGACAAGAAACAGAATGTGAACCCAATCTAGATAACTGTAGAGAAAAATCAATTTAGCTGTGGCCATTTCTGCCCTACATTGTTACACTGCTATTATTCCACTTTTAACATGCTATGGAGTCCTGAGGTTTGCAGTTCAAGGAGGGGCATTTAGAATTCTCAGCCAGATTGCTCTTTGGCCTCAGTAAACTACAAACCCTAGGATGTTGGAAGTGGAATAGTAACAACTATTGCCATTTCTGTATGGGGCGAGGGAATCGCCCCGTGCCGCTACTTACTGGACTTCTTGGCTCCCCGGTCCAGTCCATGCTGCTCCAGAGCAGTACGTGCTCATCACTCCACACTGCTCTGGGGATGAAAATGGCGGCTTCCAGTTGGTCGAGGGTCTCTGCTCTGGAGCAGCGCACTGCTCCGGAGCAGCACGGACTGGACTGGTGAGCCAAGAAGTCCGGTAAGTAGTGGCATGGGGCGATTCCCTCGCTCCATACGGAAATGGCAATAGTGTTACTATTCCACTTTCAACATCCTAGGGTTTGTAGTTTACTGAGGCCAAAGTGCTCTCTGGCTAAGAATTCTAAATGCCCCTCCTTGAACTGCAAACCTCAGGACTCCATAGCACGTTAAAAGTGTGTCTTTGTTACTCCAGCTATGGCACTGTGGTGAGGACCCCAGATAGCATTTTGATATCAAGCAATTCGGCCTTAGCTTGACTTTTTCCAGCCACCCCACTCCACGTGTTTGCGAGGTTCTCCGGACAAGCATGGACAGAGTGCAGCCGCTAATGGTTTTACATTCCAGACCCTATTGAGGCCAGCAACTCAAGCCTCTCTTGTAGCTTCAGGGAACTTCCAACTGCAAACCTCACAATAGCTGCACGGCTCTGAGTCAAGCCATTCCTTTATGTTGGGCCATTAACATACCGGCCATGCTATTGTCATCAAGAGCAAATCCAATCATGCAAACTTGACCTTTCCAAATCCTTTGTCCAGTGCTAAAACTTCCTTTGTTCTCACCTGGCTTGCCATAGCCGGTAGGCACAAACTCCCCTATAAAAACCCCTCATTTCCAAACGGCCTTCGGACTACTTTGGATTTCCATCCCACCTTGCTGACGGTTGTCTAAGGAGACTCCCCTCAGCTAACCACACTGGGCTTTCTTCCCCCGGATCCCCACTTCTCTCCAGGACTACGAGACCAGGTGTCGTATTGCCTTTCCTGAAAAAGCTCTCCGTTTCTGTTTCTCAGCTAGTTAGTTTATGTCTTGTCTTTCGTGTTTCTTGTCTTTAATAAAATATTGTTTGTTACTTTGAAAACCTTGTCTAGCCGCTCTCTGACCCGCCGCTGTATACATAGGGTTAAAGATCCTTGCTAACATTACCCTGCCTCTCGTTTAACCAAGAGAGTGCTCCAGCTGAATTCCCCCAATTTGTGTTTTATTTGGCAATTTGGGCGCCCCTCCTGGGATCCCCCAACACACAGGGTAACATCTTGACCAACCACTGAAAGAGGGTCTCAACCAAACACTGAAGCTCGCCAGCCTAAAGCCCACCCCTGGCAGATCACAGGCTCACACTGGTGTGAGTCTGCAAATTTGCATCGGAGAGCGGGGATGGAATGGCGCGCTCCGTGCTTTTGAAAAACCTGTTTTAAGCGGTCTTTCAAAACACACTTGACTACCACTTGGGGTTGTTCCAGAGTGGGCTGATGTGCGGATCTACGTTAAGTAGGTCTGACCAAGTCTACTCCCAGGTGCAGACGTCCTCCCTGGAGGATGCTCTGCAGCATTTCTATTAGCCCATGCGGAAATGGCCTATAACAGTGTAGTGTGGAAATGGCTAGAGTCTTTGTTTACTGAGGTATGCTTGTAGCTCTTTTTCATGCTATATTTCTATACACTGTATTCATGCTGTACAGAATATGCACCAAAAAGCTGCTGTAGATTTAGCCAGTTCTTTTGTGAGGGGAAAATATTTTAATTAAACTGTTAAATAAACATAAAATGAGAGATATTCACATCAATATACACACATTTCAAATAGATACACACTTTGGATAGTCTGTAAGGATTTCATTTCATATTCTTCCAAGAAATCTTTGTACCACTAATCAGCAGTCTTCAACTGACATCATTTATGTGGAAGTGATATGAGGTATTCCCCTGCTCTTCTCTGACAAAGTGAATATAATTTTACTCATCCAGAACAGAGACAGACTGATATTTTATCATGTACATCTTCCTAGTCTTTTCCCATACTTTTACTATCCTTGGACAGTGGAGTTATTCAGTGCATTAGCATTTACATTATACAGAGGGTGGAAATTGAAACATTTATCCTGCAATTTCCATATAAATGTCTTAAAGAACTCTCCCACCTTGGCTACATGTTCAACTATAAATGATTCATCATTTGCTGAAGAGGCTAATACCTAATGCAGTAATTCTTTTACCCCAAGATAGGTCTTCCTTGTAATAATCACCTTTTCAAACTTAATTTAGGTTCACTTACCTTTTTGCTTTAGAGGGTTCTTCATTTAAATCGAAGCAACACAAACCCATCTGAGATAGAGTTATGTACAAACTTTACTTTTGTAATTACATTATAATAAAGCTGGCACTCATGGGGATAAAGGCCAACGAAATAGGTCATAAGCTGAGAAAGGTGCAGCTTATTCTTAAAGATATTATTCTTCAAAAAAGAAAAAGGGGGGAGGGGAAGATCTTGAACTGAGAATCTTAGTAAATAATGCACTGTTCAATAAAGAAATCTCCAAACACATGAACGTAACTGGATGACAAACACAAAGACATTTATCTTTCTAGTGAAACAGTAAAAGACGTCCAAAGGGCAGCATGCTATTACAATAGCAACCTAGATTTATTTCTACAACACTTAACATGACTTAACTAGCCTTTAATAAGAATGATTGTCCATGTGGCTTTTGTTCTGCTTGTAACACCATGCATGGAACCAACCGTGAGCAGTCAGGGTGGATCCAGATGCTTGTGATTTATGGATCTTCCCAAAGAGTATGTATGATTAGTGTACTGAATAAATAAATAAATGATTCTTTTTTCATATTTAATAGGTCTGTGTAATAAGGATGTAAATTGTCATGAAATTTCTTCATGAAGGAAGCAGTGAGGAATTTTTGCGTTTTTCTTCCTACTGTGAAAAACTCTTTGAAAAGTGTGCAATTTTCCAAGCCTATTCACAACTCAGGGCTTATTCTGAAAAAAAAATGTGCATGGGGTTGTTATTTCTGCACACACACACAATTGTTTCATGCACAGAAAATGCTGGGGTTTTTTTGCACAAAACAACATGTGCAAATTTTGCATAGAATAAGTCCTTAACTGATAAGATTCTTGTCAGTATAGGACTCTTCCCATCACCATTTCTCACCACACAAGAAACATTATAAACCATTTTTGAATATTTTTGAATATTCTTCTTCCCACTATGTAAAAGATTTAGCTGAATCCCAAATCCTGAACCCAAATAAGTTGATTTTGAAGAGAAGAAGAACCCAAGAATCTGGTCTTTGCTAACTGATTGATCTATTTTGCAACCTGGGGGCAAGAATTTCACTGAAATTCTTCAGTTACAGTCTTTGGAGAAAGGGATGGTAAGGAGCAGATAAAGTTACCTTCTTGTCTCTTGTGCTCTTTTGCTAGCTCTCTGTTGCTGTTGCTAAAATACTTATACCCCCCCACATACCTAGGATCTCAGGGTGATATATAAGCAGCAAGAATGTTTTTGAAAGCCTTGTTGGAGCTGGGTGGCAATTTCATGTCTGCTGTTTCCCAGTCTTTAACCTACCACTACCAAACCTTCAAAATTCCTTTCTGAATCCTTTCCCAATCTATTCATATGGTTCCTTAATATTCGTTGTTTATTTGAATGAGTCTGTATGCTGGTCTGAGTGTTGTTCTAATAGGTAGTGGCACATCTCCTCTCACATTTGACCTAATTTTTTATATTATATTTTGATTTCAGTATGTGTTGTTTTATGTGTTTGTGTGCCTCTTTCTACTGTGCAACACAGTAGATTTTGGCATATAAAACAGGATACATACATCATAGTCCCTACTGTAGTGCAGAAAAGCAACACACATATGAGCAAACTGTTAATGCAGAATTTAAAAGTGTCCAGAAAACTATTAAAGCAGGAATTAAAGATAACTAGAAAAAAAATTCTCAGGATCTACGTACTTGACCTGAATTGGCAAGATTCTTCCTATCTGAAGAGGCTATGGTATCTCCAAATGTAACACGCTTAGTAACAAAACAATAAATTCATGATGGGTTTTGATTTCCCAGCTTCCTAAGGCAAATTTCTGGATTCCAGTCAGGAATTGGGTGCAAACTGGGGCAGATCAAGTCTGCATAGGGCTGCTTTGAATTGGGACCAAATCAGAATAACTGAATCAGGTCCCAAAGCAGAATCAGTGGGATCCTGCATAGCAGTAATCTTTAATAAGTACTAAGACCCTAGTTTTTGAAATGGAGACACAATTTATCATTACATAAGAAGATCTAATGTTATATGGACTTAAGAACCTTTCTTCCTCCACACTTAGGCCATGTGTTCCCTACACTATTATAGTGCTATTATTCCACTTTCAACATCCTGTGGAATTCTGGGGTTTGTAGTTTACTGAGACCGAAAAGCTCTCTGGCTGGGAATTCTAAATGCCCTTCCCTAAACTGCAAACCCCAGAATTCCACAGAATGTTGAAAGCAGAAGAATAGCACTATAACAATGTAATGTGGAAATGGCCTTACATTTCTAAGCAAACTTATTTAAAATTAAGACTTATTGCGTTCCATCTAAGTTTGGGGTTGCTGTGCCCCCAGTTTGAAAGGGTTTTACTCAGATTCTAGGCATGCTTGGAACATCATTTGGCCTGGATTCCAAGTTTACATTTAAAATGTAAGGAGCCTAAATACCTTAAAGGAAGGGGATCCTATCTGATCTTGGAAGCTAAGCAGGGCAAGCTCTGATTAGTACCTGGCTGGGAGACCACCAATGAATATCAGGTGCTGTAGGCTACATTTCAGAGGAGAGGACTGGCAAAGCCACTTCTGAGTATTCTTTGCCTAGGAAAATCCTACGAAATTCCTGGGGTCTCCATAAGTTGACAGGCAACTTGGAGCCACATACACATGGAAGAACTGAGATGTGGAGAGAAATGTAGAGGTACTCTTCTGTCATTTTTTTTCCTGCAAGAAACAAGTGCATCCACTAATTTCAGTCACAAAGGAAGGGAAAGTAAAGGAAAGGTGCAAGAAAGAAGTGAAAGGCATTGCAAGAGTATGAAGTAAGGCAAGGAGGAAAGGCAAGGGAACTGTTCAAGTAGCGAAAGTGATAGCTTGTAAGAAGCAAGGGAGGGGTGTACTGTGAGGGCATCTGGTGAAGTGAAGGAGGGGTTAGGAAGGAAAGGGAGAAAGAAGTACAAGTAGTAAAGAAGGGCATTGTGTGAGGTTGTGGGATAAGGTGAGGGACGGAGTAGAAGGGAAAGGAGAGTGAGCAGTATAAGAGGTGGAGTGTGAGAACTGAGGGAAGGAAGCATCATGGTAAGGCAAGAGAGTGAATAGGAGTGGAGGGAGAAGGGAGGGGAACACAAATGAGAGTACAAGGACATATTGCATGGGTGTAAAGTAAGGCGAGGAGGGAGAAGGCAGGAAGGGAAAGTAATCAGGGCAAGCAGTGGAGTATAAGAAGTGAGGGAGGGACCTGTGAAATAGGTTAGCTAAGAAGCAGTGGTGGCCAAAAGTCATCATCTGTTAAATTCCATGACCAAGCAGAGATTTGAACTTATTCTGGTTCTCTCAGATCAGTTGTAACCAAGAAGTAGAATGGAGATTGAAATACAGTGACAAAAATGCAATTATTATTATTATTATTATTATTATTATTATTATTATTATTATTATTATTATGCAGATTTTGCATAATATGCAAAATACATGCCTAGACTTGAGGAAGTATAATATGGCCATCCTGTCTGAGGACTGCTGAAAAAATCTTCCATTTGCACAATGGACCTTTTGTTTGAGCAATGCCCACTCTACTGACAGACAGACACCACTAGACACATCCCATTGACTTTAAACCCAGCATTACTTTCAACATGATGTATGAATTCTAATTAATTCAACCACGTGGAGCCATGATTAGGTTATTTTATAAGTAGCTGAAGTATTTTTCATTGTCATGTTCAAATCAGGAAGTGACATATTTTAATTTTTTCATACCTTAGAAAACAACTGTTCCAAGCAAAATAAAAGGCCATATAAGGGTTCTGAGTTGTTTACAATTTGTACTATAACTCTAAAAACAGAATAGTAGCCAGTATCATGGAATCAGTTATTAGGATGATGATTTCAGTAAAAGTGAATGGACAAATTACATGGCCAGGTTTCGTATAATAAGTTACCAAACAGTTTGAATGAAAGTTATTACCTTGAAACACTCTAACAGTGTCTGCCTGCACCTTTCTCTATTCACAACACTGGAATTAAGGCACGTGCATGTATGCAACATGATCAACTATTCCAACTACAATAAGCATCAATTACTTTACAGTTACACTAAAGCTTAAAATATACTGAAAGAGTTAAAAGAATGGATGGTGCTGCAAAATTAAAGATTGGAAGATCGTGACATGAGGTTTGGGTAATAAGCATATTTATGGTGCAGTAAAGATAAAGTGAATGCAGATTTTAATAATCACTTTGTGATGGGTAAGTGTTCAAAGCCATAATTTATATGAAGTCCTCTCCATCAGTTTCCTAATGTTGAAAGGTTTTAAAACAGAGAGCTTCTATCTGACATCTGTAGAAGGGTTAATTACATGGCATCTGCCGTTAGTTTATTTAAGGATAGCCAAGAAAGATTGCGAAGTGAGACTGGACCTTGGTGAGAAACAATTTACCCAGTCCTTGGCAATCTTTCTTCCTGGTCATTTAAATATAACAAGGAAGATATTCTTGAGGCTGCTGGTGTCTTCACTGACCACTAAGATTTCCAGGTGAAGTACCAAACAAATTTCTGCCCCTACACAACATCAAAGAAGCCTGGTACATCATGCCTAGGTGCAGAAGCAGATGAAAGGTGCTCTCCCCATACCAACTGCCATTGCCCTCACCTCAGAGGGAGAGAAGAGGCAATTGTCAAAACTTGGAGACCTGGGCTAAGCCAGAGTTATGACAAAACAGGTCTGCTTTGAATTCTCCCTTCTATAATTTTTCCACCCATTGGCTCTCTTTCCATATTTATGTCTCTCTGCTGCTTCCCCTAAAGCCACACCCTGGTAGATATAGGGCCAAGAGTAAGTTTGAGAATATCCGAATGATTCTGTCACTGATGGTAGCATGTATAACCAATCCAGATCAAAAAGCAGTGGTGGAGCTTGGAATGTGTGGGGGGGACAGGAGGGGGGCAGGGCTATGGTGCAAGGGGTGGGGCCACTGTGTGTGGGTGTAGCCAGGGCACGTGGAGGCATGGCTATGGGCTGGGATGCCCCAAAAACTTTGCTGCCTGGGGTGAACCCCCACCCCCATGTCCCTACGTAACTGTCGAAGAGGTACTTTATGGAGACTGCTCTTTACAAAAATATAACAAAATCTTTATTGAACAAAATGACAAAGGAAAAGGTAGTTGGTAAATTAAAAATTAGCAAACAGCAAAACACTTGTATCTCTAACCTAGTAAACACTTCCCCAACTTTCTTACTCTCTTTCACACACACCCTTCTCTCTCATCAAACTCCCAGACAGATCTCTTTCTCTGTCTCTAAAACTCTGGTCCTTTCTGCATGAGGCAAGGGAATCGCTCCGTGCTGTTACCTACTGTTTCTTCTGGGGTCCAAAGCAACGTGAACTGTCCCTGAAGCCCTTCTGCAGAGCTCCTCCTTGGTCCAGGGCGAATCGGAGCAGTGCAAGGTCTGTAGATCCGCACTGCTCTGGCTTCCAAAATGGTGGCTTCCAGCTTCCAAAATGGCGACTTCCAGTTGGTCGTCAGTCCCGACCAACTGCTGAAGCTTGCCATGCCTAAAGCCCACCCTCCGCAGATCACAGGCTCGCATTGGTGCGAGCCTGCGAATCTGCACAAGGGAGCAGAAATGCAATGGCGTGTTCCAGGAAAATAAAGACCTGTTTTTTCCGGTCATTCAAAAACATGCTGGAGGACCACTTGGGGTAGTCTTGGAGTGGACTGAGATGCAGATCTCTGGTAAGTAGTCCACTCCTAGTCCACTCCAGGGTGCAGACGACCTCCCTGCAAGGATGCACTGCCCCGTTCTAATTGCCTGGTGCAGAAAGGGCCTCTGTTTCAGATATTTTTCTGTTAGGGTCACTCCCCCCACCTAGCCCCTCCTTCTGGCCAACTTGGGTTCCATAGTCAACAACCAAATATTTTAAATCCTCTCGGTTGCTAAGGCGGCTCTGTTGCTATACCCCCCCCAAGTTCATCACAATATCTGCTAGACTTTCCTCTCCCACACTGCCATCTCCTTTACCTTTTGTGTCAGTCTTACTTAGATTGTAAGCCTGAGGGCAGGGAAATATTTGTTGTTCTTTTACTTGCATAGCACCATACACAGTCTTGATGCTAGATAAATAAATGACAATGATAATGATGACCGTGATGATATTGTATTTCACCTGGTTACCCTACAGCTGTAAACAGAACCACAAAGAGTAGAAGTGGTAAGCTGATTGTGAAAGAAGGGTTTTTCTCCTTCTAGCCCTCCATGCAGCCATTTTATGAAGTCAGAAGACTTCCAGGAAAGGCCTGAGTGTGACAAATTGTAGTAAAATGTGATGCACTGCAGTCAGAGCAGAGAACAATCACAGATTGAGAAAAGGCACATGGGCAAGCAGCTTCTCAGGCCATTTCCACACAACATCACTAAACCACAATAGCAGCGGGTTGTTTCTACTCCAGCACTTATGCTATCGTATGACTTTGTCACTATCCAGCTGCTATCCTGTCGTCAAGCATCATCGAACCACCTTAATTCTATTACCGGGGGGGGGGGGAATCCATGAAGAGGCTCCTTTAGCACTTCAATCCCATCAGCCAGCTCAGTACAGTACCATAATAGCACTTGATAGCTCTTCCTGTCCTCCCAGATCCAGGAGTGGGTGGGGTGTGGGCATGCCTAGCTTGTCCCTCCCTCAGTGACTCCCATGACATGGGAACTTTGAAATCTATTGCCTCTCTTTGTTTATTTTAAATTTCTCCTCCGAGTTAAAGCTTTTTTTTTTTTTTAAAATACATTTTTAAGCACTATAGCACAAAAGTGCAATAGCGTAGTGGCACGTCATGCTGTTAGAACATTGTTGCGATAGTACAGCTTCCAAAAAGAAAACCCAATCAGGGACAGTGGGGCAGGGTGAAGGCGGGGAAAGGGAGTTGCCATGGATGCTGTAATATGGAAGGAACATGGATGGCAATACCACTACTCATCTCTTTAAGGCAGAAGGGTGCAGAAGATAGTGTTCCTAATCCGACAGGCAAATCCTGGCCTTGTCATTTGTCCATTAACTTTTATAGAAATCTTCATCCTAATAAGTGATTTCCTGGTTTGATCTTGCAGTTCATTTGTTCAATAATTAGGATTTTGCCTCTTTTTGGAGGGGAGGAATATTAACATCATTAGAAACACAGTGAGTGGTGATTAACTGATGACCTATGACTATGTATTCTGAAGCTAAAAGCATGTCTGCGAGAAAGGAATAAGGACCCTTTCTCCTTATATTTTTTTTTTTAAGAAAGAGGACTTTTATAGTGACAATATGATAGAAAGTCCAGTTATAAGATAAGGAGTTTGCTTAAGGCTTCATTAGTGTTTTACTTCATTTACCAGACAAATCTTTTTAGAGGTTAAGAGAAGTTAGTCATGGGTTACATACAGTGTTTCAAACATAGTGTGGACTGAAACAATAAGTGTATGTGCTTTAGGTGGAAACAATATTCTGTTTATTCATATCTCCACAGAAAAAACATTTCCTGATACTTGGGAAAACCTGTTTCAGAAGAATAACTCAACAGCCAGATTTCTGCAGTGTTCCCCCTATATTTGCAAAGAGTTTCAAAGTGTTTCAGGGAATAGTGGCAATGGGGAATTGCTGCAAAGGGCTGCAAAACTTGTATTTGTTTCAGGAAAATTGTTTTGTGCAGATATATTTATGGTTTTCTACAGAAAAAAATAGATTTTGTGCAAAAAGCTCATTTTCTTTGAAGAAAACAGAGGTTTAGGACAAAATAGATGATTTTTCACAGAAAAACTATGTGCATTTCAGTAAAGAAAAATTCCCCAGAACACTGTGCAAGGTATGAAATGCTAAGAAAATACTATCCAGAATCTTTGTTCTTTCCCACAGCAGGGAGAAAACTACAAGAATTGTTTTTACTTGCACACAAGGGAAATGCATGTATGCATACAATTAGCTGCATGTTCACACATGCATGAACATAGTTTGCTTTTAGATTTTTGTTTGTAATTCATTTTAAATGTGTGTGATATTTGTAAATATTTTACCAGAAATGCCACTCTTCTGAAGACACTGAAAAGTATGATTTCAAATAAATACTAAAATATCTCGCTGGCTCAAGAAGAAAAGGATTGCTATAGGTACCAGTGGTAAGTGTTTTATACCTTTATCTTCCAACCCCTATTTTCAGCATGTGGTTGAGTCAATTCGGGGTGGTGGTGACATGAATGAAGGATGGAGAGCTATGTGTTGAAAGCAAGTAGATCTTGTTCTCCTGTTCTAGATAAAAGCCACTGACCCACAATGCATGAATCCTAGTCGTTCTGCACACACAGTAGAAAGGAGGAGTTGTAGTCTCTATCAGACTGTTGGTGCTCACTGAGGCATGCTTAACCCAACACATATACCATTGATCAGAAAAAGAGGTCTTATGGATTACAGCTCCCATAAAGCCCACTTTGGCAGGGGTAATGAGAGATGTAGTCCAAAAATAACTGGAGCTTACCCTGACATTTTTGTGAGTTTGTGTGTGTGTGTGTGTGTGTGTGAAAGAGAGAGACAAAGATTAAGAGAGAGAGAAAGGAGATACATATTATAATTGGTACACTCATTATTGATCTATCATTTGTGATGATGATGGGGAGCAATCTGTTGGGGTACTTTATTTCAAGTTCAGAAACTATTATTTGGCAAGTATAATAAGGAGCTTCTTGTATTTTTTTTCTGATGAAATGGAGAAAGACTGAGATAGCATCTCCAAGCTGTACCAATATAGCAATGACAACATGTTAAGTGTGGCTATGTCACAACTGATAAATACCTGGACTGCCACTGGTGTAATTGTTGACTCAACTAACAGTTATATTTGCAGTATTGCAGTCAAAATTTTAAAAAAACTAATTTTTGGACTACAACTCCCAGAACCCCTTAGGAATTGCCAATAAGAAGAGAAATACTGGAGAACTAGATTTATATTTCAGTAATTTAGAAACAGAGATTAAAAAGAAAAAAGCTTACACATTTTTTTCTCCATCAAGTGCCAAACCTGTAACCAAGTACATTATTTTCATGAAGTCAGTGATGTATCTTTTCCAAACATTATCTTACACAACTTTACGTAAACAAAGCCTCTTGGCAGATACATTTTGAAGATACTGACAAAAGATTTCAGATGACTTTATATGTGACAGGTGAATAGATGAGCATTACTGGAGTCTTGCCTAGAGGAAATAAAAACACAGTTGGGTTTCTTGGAATGGCCTAATAATAATGCTGGCAAAACACAATGAACTGAATGAGAACATGAATTCTTCTGCCTAGTGTGTCTGACTAATGTGTTACTCATCAGATCATAATGGGGGACCAGACGGTGATCATCGTTACTTTGCTTTCAGATGCTATTTATACGATCTCAGAAAGAAAAAGAAGTAGAAAACTTGTGATGGGTGAGATCTAATAAAGGGAAGTAGGTCTAACTGTCCTAGATCCATATTTAATCTTGCTTTTCAAAGAGCTTGCTTTGTACACTCATTGTGCCCAACGCACAATTGCTTACCCATATCATACTGTGATTAAAATATGCTTTCCTCAGACTAATAAGTGGCATGTACAATTGGATAGCAAAGTCAAACTTTAGGGACACAGCTTTGAGAAATGTGTTGGTTGCAACATACTAGAAATACTAAATGAATGGGAGGGAACCTTAAATATTCCTGTGATTTTAAACTTGCTTGAGGCACTCATTACTGCTTGCTGGTGGTCTATATTGTTGTTGTGTACCTTCAAGTCATTTCTGACTTATGGAGATCCTAAGAGGAAACTTAGGGTTTTCTGGGAGGCTGAGGGTGTGTGATATGCCCATCTATGGCCCCTTCTGCACCTTACCTTTTTCCAGTGCTGGGGTGCGGGGATCATGCGACCAGCCTCCAGCGAGAGGCTCTCATGTCCCTGCTACTTCAGCTCCGCATGAACTGCCTGCTCATGCAAGAGTCCTGCCTCTTCCTTCTGCAGTGCAGCCTGAGAGTTTCCCAGGCTGTGCTGGGGCAGGAAGCGTGACTGGCGGAGCTCCGGAGGCTCCACAAACCAGGTAAGTGTGCGCAGGACCCAGGAGAAATGTGTAATTGCACACCATTTTTTGGCTTCCAGCCGAAAATGAAAAGGTGTGCAATCGGTGCCTGCAGGCCCCTGAGGCATCACACAATTGTGAGTGTGTTGTGCAGATCGCTCCTCACAATAGTGCGATGCTTCAGGTGCCCTTTTGAATGGCAAATACCATGCAGAAAGGGCATTCATTACTACATAGAAAAGGTTTAATAAAACACTTGCCAGGTTAGGGCTATCTCAGGACCTGAAATTTCAGGGCCAGACCAGAAATCCAGAGGCAACACTTTGTGATATCACAGGAGGCAGCCCCTACTGATGTTATGTCAGTTATATTATAAGAAGCAGTCCCTTGTCAAGCATGATGCATTAATAATCACAGTTACACAGAATATACAATTCAAATATAAAACACAAAGTCTAACAAATGATGAAAAAATATATAGACATACTTTTCAAGGTAGTGCTTATTGCCCTGAGGAACAAAGAACAGAGACCAAGCCTTGAAATCCAAGAATTTAGCTAATAATATGCCTCTTTTTCTTTTAAAGTTGTTTTGCCCAACCTTTGTGCTTCAAATATTTAAAGACAGCTTCTTCCATCTCTGATAATTGATCATTCAGACTGAGGTTGGTGGAAGCTGGAGGGCAACAGTTGGAGAGGACTTCATGTGCATTGAATTGTCTTGTCAGAAGACAAAATAATAGTTGCATCAGATTTTCACTTCTCTGTTCTTACAGTTTTCCTTCCCAGCTCTCCTCCTTTCCTTTCCTAAGATAGATCACCCATGAAGACAGAGATAATAGGAAAAGAAAAAACAAGAATCACTCCAACTGTTTGACATAAAAATGTGGAATATTTCAGCTATGCAGTAGGGCTGCTGAAGAGGCAATGGAAGGATTATCACACAGCCCCATCTAACCGGTGTAACCTGTGTTTACACTGACCAGATTCACAACTGCTGCTTGAGAACTGAGTTACAAAGTTGCAAAGATCCTGAACATTTCGGATGAGGACATCAAATCTCTGTGTCCCATTTCAGGTAAAGCACCGGAATGCGCAGTGTCAAAATTGAAACCTTGCCTAGCAAGATATAAACTTCTACCTCCCCTTTGATGCAGAGGGAGGCAATGGGAAGTTACCACATACCACATTCTTCTATCACATTCCAGATCAGTTACAACGGTAGATTATAGTCACAGAAACTACTGTATCTAGCAACTATATGGGCTCAAGACCAAGCCCATTGAATCAATTGCTGACTGAAGAATTAAAATGTAGATAAATCCAACTGATCCATTAGATCTACTTAAACTGAGATGAGTAACAGAATTCGGGCCATTCTGTTATTTTTATGGCCTGCAATTCTTAAAAAAAGAAAAAAGAGGGAGGGAAAACATTTCCAACAATTTACCAGAGACAATTGAGAAAAAATAACTAAATCAGGCACACCAGACAGAACAAAGATATACATTTTCATTAAAAAATCGTTGAATTATCTTCTGTTCATTTTCTTGAGTTGTGTTAGAACTGCCAAGGGTATCAGAACAACAATTGGCCTACCTCTGGTTTCATCACAGTGTTTTGTGTCATCTGAAGGTGATGCTGAAAGATAGTGCCAGAGTTCTATGACCTTTGATCTGTGATCTTCTTCTATGCTACAGAGATTTGTCAATGCATTTTGTCACAGTGGTATTTTATTTTCAAACAGATGCACCAGAAGCTCATTAGAGACAACTGGACAAATTCTAGTTTAGAGCAGTTGGCAGTCATATACCTGTCACTTGCCAGAGGCAAATCACTTATTATGGAAAAGTTATAAACTATAAAAACAACAACAACAACAACAAAAAACAACCCTCTAAAAGTTGGAAGAGCTTTCAGTCATCAAAGATGTAGCCCTAAGAAGACATAGTATTTATTGTTTATATTTATTTGTATTATTAAAATATTTATATCCCACCTTCTATCTGAGAATCTCAGGGAGCAGTACAGTAAAATCAGCCTAGAACACTTTGAAACAATAAGAATAGCTACAAAAACTAAAAGATCACTTATCATTTAAAAATATATTTAAAACATAAATTGAAACACTGAAATATAATAAATAAATAGAAACACTTACATAAAAAGCAATTTAAGTCATAAAACAAGACAATTTTGAAAGCGTTAAAACTGTTGGAAATAATTTAAACTACAAACTGATATGTAAATCTAATATATAAAAGTCAAAGTTTATGAGTTTGTCTGTGTCAGACAAAGACCTTACCCCATATGATTGGCTGTGTCAAGTGAAGACCTCATATGATTGGCTGGCTGAGAAGATTCTATGGAATCCTGGGGTTTGTGGTTTAGGGAGGGACCTTTAGAATTCTCAGCCAGACAGCTATTGGGCCTGGCTGATTGCAATGGAGATGAGGTTTAGCAGCAAGGAGGAGGGCAATGTATTCCCTCAGGAACCCAACCTCTGTATGCTAATAACTATGTATTCAGACTGGATTGGGGAATACGGGGAAAAGTTACAGGTACTAGACAGGACAGTTTGGGGAACTGGAGACACAGGATCTCAAATCTTTATAATAAGTATTACCTATGAGAAAATAACATCCCAGACAACACCAGGTATGTACACTAGTTTTTGATAAAATCATTTAGGCACTTAAGAGTGTTTTGTTCCTTGAATAATATATCATTTTTAACTCTTCAATAGATGAAAGGCCTCCAAAGATATTGGGTATCTGAGCTTTAAGAATGCAACTCTGGGTTACCCAGGCACCCCTCATCAGCTTGGTAAGAGAGTCCTACTGATAGGATAAAATGGTAAGATTATAGGATAGTGGTGTTGGAAAGAACCCCAAGGGCTGTCCAGTCCAACCCTATGGCAGTAGAGTAAATCCACAGCTAAAGGATACCTGGCCATCTGGCCTCTGTTTAAAACTTCCAGTGAGGGAGGGCTCTCCACTCCACTCTTTCTCATTCAGTCTTATCTCCTTGTCTCATGCCATCTCTCAAGACCTCATGGATTCAGATATAGTTTCTTATTGTTGGCCTAGTTTTGTACTGATACAGGAGGATAGGGTGCTGGCTTTCTTATTAATTTTATATGCATTGTGGTTTAGAGACCTTAAAAAAAAACCTGACAACTTTGGTGCTTAGCACAGACAATTTTCTTTTTACTTTAATATACATTAAAATCAGTTCTTCAGATGGAGAGGGGGAAACTATGCCTACTTGATTCTCCTGAGAGTATGTACTGTGTACTGTGAGTAATATTTAATCTGCTACGGGAAGATGTCATCTGAAGAATACAGATGAAACTGAACTAATATGAATAACAAATTAGACTGTATTTAAGGTTTATAATTCTTCTCCAAACCCCTGCTGTGTTTCATTTCTGGCTCCCAGCACTTAACTGATTGCTTGGAGTGACCCACTTCAGAGATCCCTGGAAGGGATAAGTGCTTTGATCCTGGAATGTCTTGACACAGGGTATCTGCGAGTGTTCTTTGCAAATGGACTAATAATTAATTCCTAGACGGGTTTCATAAGAGATTTAGTCAGCAGACAGGTTATGTAGTTATTTAACAAGGCCAGTTTAAGAGTTTTTCTCATTGCCCATTATATGGGGAGGCATAACCGTTTAAGCTGAGAGTCACTCAGGCGTATCCTCCATCTGCATAGTGGCATTAGCCATACTGGGAACCTTCATAGAGCTGCATGTTGCTTCCATTGTAGTAATCACACATATACTATTTGCCTGCTTACTCATAGGAACATATGAAGCTCAGCTATCATTGCCATCACCTCTCTTCAGAGGTAGCTAGAGGTAGCTTTCTGAGGTCTCAAGCACAGGTATTTTCCAGCATCAGCTACTGAGATTCTTTAACTGGAGATGCCAAGGATTGAACCCAGGATCTTCTGCTTGTAAAGCATGCACTTTACAACTGACTTACACACCTTCCTGAAGGGGAGTTGGTCCATTTCTTATTTTATTTTATGTTTTGGATGAAGCTAGTGGTATCCCTCTGTAAAAATCAGGGTAGTGGGTTAGATATGCTATCGGCGTTGCCCAGTATACCTCTTATACTCTGTAGCTTGAGGTTTGTAAGAAGAGATCATGCTGGAGATTATAGACTGGAGCCTGGCAGAGACCCTCACTGTTGAACGGTGTCTTTGGGAGTAGCAATTCTAGCTTCCTGCTGCTTTGCCTCTGTAACTAGGAGCAGCAGGTATGATCACTGGCACTTTGAGGGGTGAAGTAGATATCCACCAAAAACACCAACCCATTCTCACTGCTGAAGCTGGAAACCATTGGCAAAAGGCCTAGGCCCTTTTCACACTTTATCTTGTCCTGGAGACATCCAGTGTGGGTCCCAGCATCAGTCCTGCTGGGAGGCGAGCATGACAGGAGCCCTCCCCTCTGCACCAACTGTCTCGGGGATCCAGGAAGATTGATGGCCATGCCTCTTCCTGCTGCAAAGCAGCTAGGTACTGTCCCAGGCTATGCTGGGACAGGAAGTGTAGCCATTGTGCTTCCAGGGCTTCAGTAGGGAAGGTAAGTGCAAGCACATGGTGGGATGGTGGTGCAATCTCTGGTCAATGATAGGGAAAACCTGTCAATGATTTGTGGTGCAATCACTCCACCTGGGGACCAGAAAAGAACAAGACCATGACAAAGTCATGCATAAGTGTCATTGTGGTCCCATCCTTCTCCCAACCCTATGATGGGTTGGGGAGGTGCAGCAGAAAGGTCCCAAGAGAAGGTTATGGCCACCATTCAGAGTAACGAAAGCTGGGAAAGAAATGGTGGTGGGCATTTGAGATAAAATTCTAAAGAAAGATCTGGGCTTTTGAAGTGTGTTGATTTGTCCATTTTAATGTCATGCTAGAGTCTCCCGGGTTGCTGTTCCAATCTTATATTGGGTTTCAACTCCTTTCTGGATGAAAGTGGTTTTCAGTCAGGTTGGTTTTATTGCACTCATGAGTAATTTCCACTGGGAGATGGACATGGTAAGAGGAATGAATAGTAAAGGGAATGCAATCCTACCGATTTTCCTACCCCTCACAGTGGGATTTAATGCCATTATCCATGCTGTCCTTCTAAGCTCTGAGCTGTCCTTCTCTCTCAAGCTGTTAAAAATCTGTGTGAAACTTTTGGGTGAAATCTGTTGGACTACAGGGTCATCAACATATAGATTATATCCACCCCAGCCTCTTATTTTCATCTGATCCTAAAGAGGTGGTAAAATGCTTGTTAGCAGAGAAGGAATGGATATAAGCTGACCAGACAGAAGAACTATTGGTGAAATGATCATCTGACTCGGGGTTTGTTTGGGTGTTCTAGTCTGCCTTGAATTGGATTTCATTCTCCCTCAGATACCAAATTCATTGTTTTGGAGTGCTTTTTGATCTGTGGGGGCAGTGGGCTTATATGTGTGCCCAGAAGTCATTTCCATGTTAAATTCATACACAGAAGACATTATGAAGCCAATAAATGCACAGAGATGAGGGTTCAACCAGTGGGTTTCATCTCTTTCCTCTGTAGGCTACATGTACTCCTGCATGCACCACACAGACCCAAACTAGTAGAGTACTGGAATATTCTGGAAGAAAAAAATAGATGAACCAATATAAGATGGATGTCATCTGGCTGAATAGCAGTATATACTTGATAAAAAGGTAAAAATGGACCAGTAGTTCACTTGAGACAGTTAAAAAGACTGATGAAATTCTAGATTGCATCAATAGGGATGCAGTGTGAAGTAATCATTAGATTTAGTCAGATCTCATCTATACTTCTGGACAGTGATGTAGACTCAAGTTGACTGACTCGGACTCAAGTCAGACTTAAGTCTCCTCAGTGACTCGACTCAGACTCGACTTGGCAGCAAAGATGCACTGACTCAACTCAACTTGAGACTTGTATATTTTTTAGTGATTGACTTGCTGCCCTTGGTTCAGTAACATAACACATTCATCCAGAAACCTGATTACTTTGAAAAATGCTTCCATCTCTTTTTGTCTACTGATCACATGACAATCTGCCTCAAGCCCATAGTGTGGGCACATTTCTCAGAGGGGAACAACAAATAGGTTAGGCAGTGGGCTTGAGGTCTGCTCAGCAGCCTGTCCCCACTGCATATTGAAGGAGCCTTCTAAAACTTTTCCTAAGAGCAGAAGGCAAGACTTGTTCCCAAAGCATAGGACACGTTTCTCAGAGAACAGCAAGTGTGTTAGGCAGTGGGCTTGAGGAGGAAAGATCCTTCCTTCTACAGCTTTTGAAGGTTCAGTAATGGGGAATGAGAAGGATCCTATTCCCTACTTCTGAAAAATCCTCCAGCTTCAGAAATGGGAAGTAAGAAGGATCCTATCCCCATTTCCAAAGCTGCAGACTCTTTCATGCCCATTGGCACAAAAGCCTCCAGCTTCAGGAAGGGGGGGGGTTAAAAAGGATTCTATTCCTCACCTCTGAAGCTGCAGATGGCAAGATCACAAATGTGGAGGGCCAATTCTGCTTAAATTGTTAAAACTGACTTTATTTGACTCTGTCCAGAAATTCTAGAATATAGGTTGGAGTATAAAGTTGGCTCTTAGACTTGAGACTTGACTTGAGACTTGAAGGTAGACACTTGTTACTGTAGTTTCTAGCCTGGACTTGGGGGGATATTAGATATCACTTTGATATCAATAATTTGGGCTTCTTTACCTATTCCTCTCCATGTGCTGCGAGGTCCCCTGGACAAGCTCGCAGACAGGCACGGCCACTTATCACTGTAATATTCCAAACAATACAGGCAGGCCAGAAATAGCCGTCCCCCGTTTCAGGAGATCTCAAAGGCAAGTACTCTATTATGTATGCACGCTACTTACAAAGAACTACCTGCTTCAAGCAGGCAGCTTGATTAGAAGAATTCTCATCTGTCAAGCACTCTTTGTTTGCATACTGTCTACTCTATTGTGAATCCAGACTTAACTCAATCATTCTAAATTCTGACCTTTCGGAGGCTTTGTCTCCAGCCTGAAACTCATTGTTTTCCCCAAGTACGGACTAGCCTACAACCACATTTTCCCTTATAAAAACCCCTGACTTTGAGAGCTTCTTTGGATCGCTCCCAACTTCCATCCCACCTTGCTGCCGCTTTGCTTGACGAGCCTTCCCCTCAGTCCCACGTACTGAGAACTTCATACCTCCGAACTTCTGCTACAGACCACCCAGGCTTCAGGACAGGTATAATATCACCCAAACCAACAACTCCTCTAAAAATCCCTCTATTCCACTCCAATCTTTATTTTTTTAGTTCTCTGTGTGAGTGTGTTGCATACACTGTTTGACTGTATTTTAATAAAACAACATTTAAATTCTGTTTGCTCCTTGACTTGGCCTGACCCCGTAGACATTGGGTAAAAGATTCCACTCCGTTGCCCTGCCTCTTGCATTGCTAGCTTGTGCTCTGTGCTAATTTCCCCAACTTATATAATTGAGAGAGCATTTAGGTGTCCCTCCTGCGACCCCCAGAAAACAGGGTAACACACTTGAGACTTGACTTGAGACTTGGAGTAAAAGACTTAAATACATCACTGCTTCTGAATACTGCAGTTTAAGAGGGTTATTGACAAACTGGAATGTACCAGAAGAGTGATGAGAAGGATAGTGATTGACTCTCCTGCATCCTTTTTTTTCCTATGAGAAAAAGTTAAAGGAAATGATGACTATGTTTAGTTTGCAGGCGAAGAAATATGATTGCCATTTTCAAATATATGAAGGAACAACACATAGACTATGGAACAAATTTGTTGCTCCAGAGGCTAGAACTTGAACCAGCAGGTTCAAATTGAAAGAACAGTTTTTTGGGGTGAACATGATACAAGATGTTTTGACAATAGAGAAGGCCACTTGGAAGGTGAGTGGATATTTTTAAGTGATTTTTGGAAGCAGAGCTGTAGCAGTGGATTCCCTGCACTGGCAATAGATTGTACCGATGTCCCTTCTGTATCTGTTATTCTACATTGAATCATAATGTGCTCCATGTTGTGATAAACTAAGCAAAAATGAAAAAAAAAGTAATGGCATTGTCTTCTGTGGCCTCTCTTTACAGATTGTCTCGCTTGAAGCATCTGTAGCCACAATGCACTGTGCTGTATCTTGCAAGAGTTTATGTCCATACTCTTGATTTAGGAATAGACACATTCAATTTCATATATCATCTTGCTATGATACACCTCTGTATTAATGAGAAATATATATTTCAAATCCCAGCGGTATTTTGTTAATAGGATAATGTTCAGGAAACATCCTAAGCAAAGCTGTAATCAACAACAGTGACTCAAAATAAGAAGCAGTTGTGAGAAACGAGCTTATGGGGATGAAGCTTAAGGACCTAGGTGGACAGGTGGGCATTTCGTCTCTCCTCCTTGTTCAAGGATATGGCACACGTAGGGAGAGGGCAATAGCAGAGGTCAACAATTGGCTCTGCACATGGTGCCACCAGCAACGGTTTGGGTTTTTGGAACATGGCCTGAATTTCCATGAACGTGGACTTCTGGCGAGGGATGGGCTGCACCTCACAAAACTTGGCAGGAATGTTTTTGTAAACAGTCTCGCAAGGAGGATTAAGGGGTCTTTAAACTAAGTTCTGATGAGGAGACAGACAATATTATTCAGGGCAAGGACTCGGTGAGCGCAGGGGGAAAAGGCCCAAATGATACTGGACAAGTAGTACAAGCGGCCAATGGCAGGAGGAGTAGAAACAATAGCACAGGACTTGCAGGAAGGGACCGGGGACTTAAGTGTCTCTACACTAATGCATGGAGTATGGGAAACAAGCAGGATGAACTTGAACTCCTAGTACAACAAAATAAATACGATTTGATAGGTATCACTGAGACCTGGTGGGATGAGTCTCATGATTGGAATATAGGAATAGAGGGGTATAGCCTATTTTGTAAAAATAGACCAAACAAGAAAGGAGGAGGAGTAGCCTTGTACGTCAAGGATATTTTCACCTGTGAAGAGATCCAGGACTTAAATCCAGAAAGCCAGGTCGAGAGCATTTGGGTAAGAATTAAGGCAGTGAGAAACAATAGGGATATTCTGGTGGGGGTTTACTACAGACCTCCAACCCAGGCTGAGGACTTTGATGACGTCTTACTCAACCAAATGACTGCACATTCAAAAAGGAGAGATACAGTAATAATAGGAGATTTCAATTACCCGGATATATGCTGGCAGTCAAACTCTGCCAAGACAGCAAGGTCCAGCAAGTTTCTTGCTTGTCTTGCAGACAACTTCATGGTCCAGAAGGTGGAAGAGGCCACAAGGGGATCAACTATTCTAGATCTGATCCTGACCAACAGGGATGAGCTTGTTAACGAGGTAGAAGTGGTTGGATCTTTAGGGGGGAGTGACCATGCCCTATTGGAATTTGGTATTCAGTGGGAAGGAGAAGATAAGTGTAGCCAGACACTCATCTTACATTTTAAAAAAGCGGACTTATGTAAAGTTAGGGAGCTGCTGGCTGGAATTCCGTGGTCAAGAATAGTGAAAGGGATAGGAGTTCAGGAGGCATGAGAGTTCCTTAAAAAGGAGATACTGAAGGCACAGTCTAAGGAGGAAAAATGGAAGGCATCTGAAGAAACCAGAATAGTTGACTAAAGAACTCTCAGCTGAGCTAAGTGTTAAGAGAAACATGTACAGGAAATAGAAGAAGGGGGAAACCACCAAAGAAGAATTTAAGCAAGTAGCCAGGAGATGTAGGGAGGAGGTCAGAAAGGCTAAAGCACAGAATGAACTTAGGTTGGCCAGAGACATTAAAAACAATACAAAGGGCTTTTTTAAATATGTCCGCAGCAAAAGGAAAAAGAAGGAGACAATAAGGTCGCTGCGCAGAGAAGATGGCAAATTACTCACAGGGGGAAGAGAAAAGGCAGAACTACTTAACACCTTCTTTGCCTCAGTTTTTTCCTAGATGGATACAAGCACTCAACCTGGCAGTTGGGGAGCAGGCAAGGAAGCAGGGGAAATGAGGCACATAATAGGTAGAGAGGTGGTACAGGAATACCTGGCCACACTGGATGAATTCAAGTCTCCAGGGCCAGATGAATTGCATCCTAGGATATTAAAAGAGCTGGCAGAGGTCATTTCAGAACTGCTTGCTATAATCTTTGAGAAATCTTGGAGGACAGAGAAGTTCCAGCAGACTGGAAGACAGCAAATGTTGTCCCCATCTTCAAGAAGGGAAAAAAAGAGGACCCAAATAATTATCACCCAGTCAGCCTGACATCAGTGCCTGGAAAAATCCTGGAGCACATCATTAAGCAGTCAGTTTCTAATCACTTAGAAAGCAATGTGGTAATCACGAGAAGTCAACATGAATTTCTCAAAAATAAGTCATGCCAGACTAATCTTATCTCTTTTTATGATAGAGTTACTATCTTGATAGATGAAGGGAATGCTGTGTATGTAGCATATCTCGATTTCAGTAAGGCCTTTGACAAAGTTCCCCATGACATTCTTGCAATGAAGCTAGTAAAATGTGGGCTGGACAGGGCTACAGTTAGTTGGAATTGTAATTAGTTGACTGACCAAACCCAAAGGGTGATCACAAATGGTTGCTTTTCATCCTGGAGAGAAGTGACTAGTGGGGTGCCACAGGGTTCTGTCCTGGGCCCAGTGCTGTTCAATATTTTTATCAATGACTTGGATGAAAGAATAGAGGGCATGCTCATCAAATCTGCAGATGAAACCAAATTGGGAGGCGTTGCTAATACGCCAGAGGACAGGATCAAAATTCAAAATGACCTGGATAGATTGGAGAGCTGGGCCAAGGCTAACAAAATGAAATTCAACAGAGAGAAGTGTAAGGTCCTACACTTAGGTAGAAAAGATGGAATACAGAAATATAGGATGGTGGACACGTGGCTGGATAGCAGTACGTGTGAACGGTATCTAGGAGTCTTCATAGACCACAAGTTGAACATGAGTCAGCAGTGTGATGCGGCAGCCAAGAAAGCCAATGCAATTCTCAGCTGCATCAATAGGAGTATGGTGTCTAGATCGAGGGAGGTACTGGTACCACTCTATTCTGCTTAGACCTCATCTTGAATACTGTGTCCAGTTCTGGGCACCCCAATTCAAGAAGGACATGGTCAAGCTGGAGCAAGTCCAGAGGAGGGCGACCAAAATGGTGAGAGGCCTGGAAGCCGTGCCCTATGAGGATAGACTGAGAGAGCTGGGTATGTTTAGTCTGCAGAAGAGAAGGTTAAGAGGGGACATGATAGCCATGTTTAAATATTTGAAGAGATGCCATGTAGAGGAAGGAGAGGGCTTGTTTTCTGCTGCTCCAGAGACCAGGACAAGGAGCAATGGATTCAAGCTGCAGGAAAGGAGATTCCAGATGAACCTCAGGAAGAACTTCCTGACAGTCAGGGCTGTGTGGCAGTGGAATGTGCTGCCTTGGAGTGTAGTGGAGGCTCCTTCCCTGGAGATTTTTAAGCAGAGGCTAGATGGCCATCTGTCGGGAGTGCTTTGAGGGTGTTCCTGCATGGCAGGGGGTTGGACTGGATGGCCTGTGTGGTCTCTTCCAGCTCTACATTTCCATGATTCTATGATTCTATGGAACAACACACAAGGAATATAACCTTATCACATAGCAGTAATACTGATTTGTGTGACATTTAGCCTTCTTTGGGCTGAAAATTAATTGTGGAAGCTAATAATTAATTCATGTTTCTCAAGCTTTGCCCTATGTTTGTTATATGGAAAACCATCTCATGCAAACTTTTCTGTTTTCTGTTTTCTGTTTCTGTTTACCCACATGAACTACATATTATGCATAAGCTGCTGCTGAAATCCTGACATCACTTTGTTACCCTGAAAATTGGGGGTCCCGCGTCCCAGTCCGGATTCACGGGTGGAGGAACTAGAGCTTCCTCGGGGAGGGGCTCAGGTTCCTCGGACAAATCCTGGTCAAATAAGGGGAGCAGCTCCGGACAAACGGCCAAAATAATGGCCTTGCGTGTCTGGAGCTGGCTCTCCAGTGTGGTAATTTGCGTAAGGCAAGCCTGCATGACTGACAGCCTCATGCTGTTCCTTCACCTGCCCAACCATGTATCTCGCTGCAGCTCGGGCCTGATACAGCTCAGCCTCTAAGGCATGAGATTTCTCTTCCCAAGTTTCCGCAACTAGGGTCAACTCACTAACTTTCTGGGCTGAAGCTTGCGCAACAACAGCAAAGGTGACTTTGTCCACTTGCAAAGATTCAACCTCGGCTTGAAGCCGGGTGTTCTCTTGCTCTACCTTGGCTAGCTTAGCTCGGGTCTCTACCAGGGCTGAACTAGCATCTCTGGTGGCAAGCCAAAGTCCCCAAGCGGCCAGCGAATCCTTTGCCGGACCGAACAGGTTCTTAGACTTTCGTGCCAGAGTATAAGCTTCATGAAGGGATGCAAAGGGGTCTTCTGTCTGAAAGACGGAGTCCTTCCAGTGGCACTTTCCCTTACCAACCACCCACTTCTCTAACTTCCCATGGACCTCCTCCTCACACATGAGGTCCTTTACAACAGAGCTAGGGCCCTCTTTAGCCATCGCTAAGGCAAGCCAAACTGGGCTACACTAAGGGAACAGTTGGTGGATGAGGGGGTCTCACTAGACCTAAAAGGGGCTCCTGCAGGAGTTATCTTTACTACCTGCAGAAGGGGGTGAGTGAGCTCAACTCCTAAGAGGAACTCGTATCGCTGCCTGGCCAAGCAACGAGGAAAGAGGGTTTGGGAGCCACGAGCCAAACCGTCCCTATCTAGTTTTCTGGGTGAAGGGCACCTTCCTACACCTCGGGTTGAACCGCTAAACCCACAAATACAGATAAAGCCAGGATTCCTACCCAGATCTTAGCCGGTCGGCTGAAATTTCGGGATTCCTACCCGCCAATTTAACCAATGGGATTCCTACCCACAAACAAAAGGAGTCAGGGATGCTCTCAGGTCTCCTCTAACCCAACCTGAATTCACAAGGAAAGGGGCACCAGGTGAGCCACGCCTTTCCTAACAGACTACAGTATGTACCTTGCTGCATAAAGTGTTGTGTGAGTGTTGACTGTTCCTAGCCTATCCACTAGTACCAGAATTCCAGCCCGCGACAGACCCAAGATGGGGAGGTGATTCCCAGGACAAGGAGAAAAGAAGGGTACAGATTACCATCCGATAGATCTGACACAAGCACACCAGAGTTGCACACAAAACACAATCCTGCCTACGTGCGATCTAAAAACTGCTCACTGACTGTCCACTAGGTCGGTACCGCCTGTTCTGGGAAGGTTCCGGATTCCTTCTCAGAATTGGGGTACCGGGGTTTGCCCGCATTCTCCACCACTCTGTTACCCTGAAAATTGGGGGTCCCGCGAGGGGCACCCGGCTGTGCCAATTAAAATACCAAAGATGGGGAAATTAAACTCAGAGCACCATTTTAGCTTGAAAAGGCAGGGTAACGTAGTGAGATCTTTCACCCTATGTCTACGGCTTCAGGTCAGAGAGATAGTCAATAGGATTTTAAATAACCAGATAACAACTTTATTAAACATACACAGCAAAATGAACAACACACACACACTAACTAACTTAAAGAAAAGGAAAGGGAGTTTGAGGAAAAAGTCGGTGATACGACACCTAGTCACGTTATCCTGAAGAAACGGGAACAGAGGAAGATGGGCTCAACTGGATGCTGAGGGGAACTCCTGAACAAACCAGAAGCAGAACGAGATGGATGTTCAAGGGGAACCAAAGAAGTTCCTAAATTGGGGACCTTATATAGGGTGGAACATGCCTGTTGGCCATGGCAAACCAAATAGGAATAAAAGGAGTTTTGATGCTAGACAAAAGCATCTGGTGAGGTCAGTGTTAACCTGATGGGATTTGCATTGAAAGACAAAAGAGTAGCCGCTGAGTTGATGGCCTTCTGAAAAGTATGGTTTGGCGGGAAACCAGGCCGCTCTTGTGGAGTGTGGGTATGGGAGTCCCCTAAAGCTACGTGAGGTTTAAGAGTTGCTGGCTTGAATGGGGAATGGAATGTGAACTACTAATCAGCCGCAGCCAGTACGTGCCTGTTTCGGAAAACAACCCAAACACGTGCAGCAGGGCCGCCGAGCGGAGTCTAGCCAGGGCAGAATTAAGTGATATCAAAGCGATATCTAGGAGCCCCCATTTGGGATATCATAGCCAGCATAACAACTTGGCTTCTCCAGGTATAAAGATTAAGGCATTGTTACAAAATGTATTTAATGTATAGTAGTCTCCTCCTCCAATGGAATAATTTTATTTCTCCAACTACTCTGCTTTTATATTAAAGGAACACTACATTTGTTTAGCTTGATAGAGTGGGTGAAAAGGATTTCCTTCTAAGCTGACAGAAAAGCTCTTTAACAAAGATCGTACTAAAGTCTGGATTGCAAAATGTTTTATTGACCCATTTTTATTATACTCTATAAGAACATTCCCATAAAAATGAAATAAATGTCTAATACTAAAAAATGTTTAGAACTGAAAATGTATAAATTATCTACAAAATAGCCAAACTACATTATCTGTATATTAAATTGTCTTCCGCCTATTGTTTGTGGCAGGATATTTTGGCTGGAGACTTAGCAGGAGACTTAACTTTTTTTCTTCCTATCAAACACTACAAACTTCAAATATAATTAGAGGAAAGCAGTGTTTCTCATAGTTTACGAAATTGTGTCTCTGTTCCAAATTTACTAGTTGTTCCATTCCACACACCCAGCCACACTTTCCTAGACATTTCATTGGCTGTACCCACCAAACACCTACAGCCCAATATCTTTGAACCTCACTTATCCAGCTCCTGTTTTTCCCTGTCTATTTCTTTAACCTAGGCCCTTCCAGGTGTTCAGTAGGATCCAATTAACACTTGGTAAGGCTTGATATTATGCTGATGTTTCACTTTCAAGCCTATATATATTCCTTAGTGCGTTCATTAGACAGCTCTCATATGTAAGTGTGGGGTCTGAATGGAAATACTGACAAGTAAGGAGAAAAGGCTTACCAGTACTTTCTCCTCAGACAGAGAAGAGGGGAGTTCTAATTACGTCCTGCACCCATCTTGAGAAAGGTGCACATGAGCACTCAGCAGCCAATACACAGCAGAATGTGCAGTCACATGGCTGAGAGAAGCCACACCTTCAGCAGTGGGAGGGAATTTTGCTCACACAAAAGGAAAAAACATCCATTTTAAACACAGGCTTGGCAAGCCCAGGGTGAGCAATACAAGGGATGGGAGAAGGAAAAAAAAATTGGGGGGGGGGAAGCAAGCATTGCCTTGTTAATAATCAAATTTGTGAAGGTCAAACCGGAGAATGTGTAGGGGCTACTGTGTTCTTTTTCTCCCTCTGAACCACCTTCTCCTTTTTACCTCTATTTATCATCTTGTTTTTCTCTACTGGAGCTGAAGAACTGCCATTTTGAACTACAGCTCCTAGGATCCCCCAGAAATCATAACTAGAAAAATATCTGTTTTCTATAGCCTCCAGCTTCTTTTCTCCCATGGAAGAAAGAGCTCTCCAGTTTCTGTAAGCCCAGTCATTCCTTCTCACATTTACTGCAGCTGTAGCATCTCCTAGTGTTTGGCTGGCCAGTCAATGAATGAGGTGCCTCAGTGATGTTATTTTGGGCCACAACCATTTGAACCCAGCCTCTGTGGCAAAGGAGCAGATTAGTGCAGCAAGTCTCATCAGTATCTCATACTGAAAAAGGCAAAGAAGCACAGAGTTTAAAAAGCAGATCTGTTTTTCCAGAGTTATTTTGTGTCCAGTGAGGGAGACAATACAAAGCTTCTGTGTGATGGGAGGCACTAGTAGTTCTCCTTCTCGGTTTTCATTGTCTCCACCTCAGATATAATTACCAGTAAGAAGTCTTTATAGGCCAATTCTACTAGCCCTGAGCTAAAAGAAGTCTAGAACTAGTGGAAGGCAAGAATATACAAAATGAGATGGGAATTCAAATAGGATGAGAGGTGAGGTGGGCCTTCTTGAAGACCTCAAGATGTCAGGTACCATGGTTCCACCACACCAATATTATTATTTTCTTGGATGAAGTGATGCATGGAGCTTGTCCATATGGCCCTTCAGTGAACAACAAAGGTCTTGGTCTACCACCCAATTGCTTACATGGTAAAGCTGTATTTATGCATGGGGAAAAAATGCTAAAATCCACAGCTAGATAATATTTTTATTAAGACCATCCAAAATACAATTTAAACATAGATTTTCCAAAACTCTTCATCAGGCTGCATGTTAGGGAGAGTAGATAAAGAAGAAAAAAAATGTGTGATGATGTAGTCATGAAGTCTGATGAAGTGTCTTTAAGAAAGTGGACATTCACGTTCACAGAATGTACACAAGCACACAGGGTGTGACTGCTCTGTTCATGAAGCATGATTTGAGATTTCACTCTAAAATTTTCAGGACTTTTCTGTCAAAAAAATATTTCTATTTTAAAAAAAGCTTTTGAGAAATCATGAGACTCTTCAGGGAAGAAGTCAGGGCAACACATGCTATGAATGGATATATGTTACTTCTGTGTACACCTTGGGTGTAATCTATTCTCACATTAGCCATGCTTCTTTGGCTTGTAATTATTATCAGGGGATCATCTGAATCTATGTTATGCTAGTAATGAGTGTTTCCAGTTGCCCTCAGCATGGAAACAGAGATTTAACAGACAGAGTACAGCTATCCAAAGTGGTATTCCCATACCTGGCACAAAAAGTAGTGTTGTGCTCTGATTTCCCTGAGTTCTTCATAAATGCCCTCCCCATCCACTTCAGCCTTCCCCAAGGTAACGTACTACAAATTGCTCGACTACAGCTTCTATCATCTTGAAATTGCTCCAGCAACTTGGATAGCTTTTTTAACATCTGAACTAAAAACAAGAGTGGCTTCACCAATCCAATGACATGAGAACCACTAGCTGCCCTTGCCTTTCTGCATTTGGGTGGTGGGAGTCATTATCCAATAGGTGTGATGGCTGGAGAAGGCTGATCAAACTAAACTTGCCAAGTGTCATGACTGACACCAAGACATGACATCATCAGGCTGTGAGCATGAATGTTAATATGTATTTATTGACTGGTTAAACAACTGTACTGCTTTAGTATTTACTTAAGCTGTCTGCTTCAACTGTTTTCCCTTCACAGTCTAAGTTAGGTTGTACAAATGGATTACGCTTGTCATAGTATCAAGCTGATTCTTGGCTAGATGACAGCAAAGAGCTTTCACAATTACTCATAGCACAGTTTGGAATGTGCCAAGCTTGGGGATTTACTAATATCTTGACAAATACCTAGGGATTGTCTGAGTCACTGAGTCTAACCAAACAAACATGATTGACTACTAATGGGGCTGCTAATTATATTTTATCAGCTATATAAGTCAATTTCACATAGCCTTTCAACTTCACAAAAGGGAAATGGGAGCATGTTTTTTTCCCCCTTATGTGCATAGAATGCCACAATGTGTAGAGAGCATGAAGTTGTGTGATCCCTCCCCACACTGCACACTCATTATGCATAGAAGGTCATGTGGTAGAGATGATCATCACAAAAATTGAATTGCATGCTTATTATGTGATTAAGATCAGAGTGTAGAAAAATTATTTTGGGGGATCAAAATTCCTGCATCTTCCATGTATACACAATGAGAGTGTTCATCATAGTATCATGGAGTCGTAGAGATGGAAGGGGCCTCATGGGCCACCAAATGCAATCCCCTACTCAGTGCAGGATATCCAGCTGAAGCATCCTCAGCAGGTAGCTGTCCAGCTTCTTTTTGAAGATGAACAAAGAAGGAGACTACACTACATATCTGGTCAATTGGTTCATTGCTGCACTGTACATCAGTGGTCATGCTGATTTGGAGATTCCAGGAGTGAGTTCTCATCCATAAATCAAATTTTCTAAACTCTGAGGATGGATAATTTCCACACTTTTCTCCCTGTTGCAGAGAAAATGCTTCTTTCTGTGAAGTATTTGCCCAGTATTTGCACATCTTGAAGTGTTTGAGGAAATTGCTCTTCACAGAAATATACAAGAAATGACTTCTTTGCATGTGGGAATCACATGGAGCCTTAGAGCTCCACTTTACCCACTCCTACATTAGGTGGAAACACTAGCTACATAGGAGATGAAAGCTCACTTGGAGAGTCGTCAGACATTCTTTGAAAAATACACTCTGTGGATATGCCATAATTGGACCTACTCATTTGTGTGAGATTGCTGTTTCATCATTCAGGATTTTTTTGATCTTGTCATGATAATTAAATAATTTGAAGTAGCTATGCACTAGTTTGTGGTGTTGTATCTTACTAACTTTAGTTTAACTATATATATATATAAAAGCTTTACCCCCCCACAGTTTTTCTAGCTCTTTTTTGTGACTGGAGTGAATCATTTGATTGTTAAGCAATGGAAAAATTCATGGTAAAGTTTTTAACATGAAAACAAGAAGAAATGAAAGTTGGCATGTCCTTCAACATATCTTTACATGCAAGTTAAAAAAAAATACAGGGAAGCACAAAGGGAATTTTGCTCATCACAGATTTTTTTTTCTTTAAAAAAAATTTCAAGACTGAAAATATAGGGGTCACCTTCCAGACTGCTGGCCAGTGACATCAATCTCGTAACAGAAATTATTCAGAGTTTATTTCCCCTGACTTGATGATCCTGTGTGATTTCAGTTGGAACCAGGCATGCTGCGCTATCTCTGTCTGCATTGTGATTCATGTTATTAGCCAATCTAATTAGGACAAATATTCCATATTATCAGTGACTGCTTTAGATTTATCTTGATTTACTGCCTAGAACACTGAAAAAGGGCACGTGTCTATGCAGCTTTCTAAGTATCCTAAATGGAGAGTCTGTATATGTTAGCCTGCAGTGGTTTTGCTCAACTTCCAGATGTGTTAGACTACAACTTCTATCATTTCATGTTACACAGACATGAGATTGGGGGACACAGGCACAGGGGAATGAAAGGACTTAGGTCTAGGCTGTCAGAAGGACTGTATTTCCCTAAATAAGCTTGCCACAGGTTTCAAGATTCTCAGGGATTCTACCACCTTCATGGGCATATTTGGTAAGGACATGAGAAAGCATCTGCTCTGTGGTGGCTTCCAGACTGTAGAACTTTTTCCAAAGGAGGCTAGGGTAATATGTCCTTTGTTGTCCTGTTGAAAGCCAAAGACTTTTATGTTCAAGCAAACTTTCTGCAGTTGTCTGGCTGCTAAGAAAAGAAATCTTTTTATGAGGTTTCCCTCATAAAGAGCTTTCCCTCTTGATATGTTTTTAAATTGACTTCAGTGTGGTTGCTGTTCTGATAGGACAATCTGTTTGTTTGTTTGTTTGTTTGTTGCTTGCTTGCTTGCTTGCTTGCTTGCTTGCTTGCAATGAGTTGTGTCTTTATTTGCACCTATGTTGTAACCTGTCTTTGGTATTAGAAGAAAATTTGATATAGATAGATAGATAGATAGATAGATAGATAGATAGATAGATAGATAGATAGATAGATAGATAGATGAGGACCATTAGTCATATCAGTATGTTCAGTGGGTTTTTTGCACATTGTCCCCCATGAGAAATTCACATTTGCTTAAAAAAGCCTCCGTTCAAAGAAAAATAGCCATGTTCACACCTCATAGAAAAGAGTGAGACTTTAGTTGTACTTGACCCATTGCATCCAGAGAGATTTAAATCAGCTTACACTAAATTAGATCAGTCTTTCCTCCTGACATATCAGTTAAAATTTACAGTGGAATGTAGTGGTATTTCCTTGATGTTGCTCTACTGGTAACAAATCTCAAATATATGGCACTGGTGCCAGATAATGGATGGCATTTGGATATTGGAGAAAGGGAAAAGAAGAACAGTCCTAGGGCAGCTTCTTTATGCCACACTGATGAATTTCTGGCAGAAATTGGATTCTGGACCAAATGGGCATGTCTGTACACTAAAAATTCAAGGTAAAATTAGATTGTGGCTTGGAAATATGGCATCTGCCTTCTTGGAGAGTGCCTTTGCTACACTGAGAAAGTTTCTCTCTAGGGCTGCAACTAACATTATTTATAGCCTCATGTTGCTTGGTGTGCAAATGGGGGCCTTCATTTTACAGTGAAGATACATGATCTGTTAAAGAGAGAGAAAAAGAGAAATAGATCTTGAATTACTGTATTTGTACATTTGGTCAGTGCTTTCCATGGTTGTATTGTCAGGTCTCAGAGCACAAGCTGAAGTCAGTGAATTGCTGTGCTTCTCTGGATAAGGCATGGAAACAGATGTCAAGGTGAGTAACACTTGAAAAGAAGGAAGTTTGAGTTTTGTACTCTGTGAGAGGTAGCTTTCAAACTTGACACCCATCTCCACCCAGTTCCAACTGGTACTAGGCCTCTCTGGTGCAATATTAAGGTATCCATATGTATGTTGCTCTCATGAAACTTTGATGCTCCAGAAAGTCAGGTTTTAGAGGAGGGAAATGGAGAGAAAGAAACAGTGGGTACATTCACTTCAGCCCATTGTGCCATTTGGCCAAAGGAAGGGAATGGAATGCTAGTGTTATGACTCATGAGCCTGCTTGATGTACACACTCTTATAGTAATGGCACAAGACCTGGGATGTGGAGGAATCTCCCTAGGTCAGGCTGTGAGCCTTCCCCAAGCCCTAGCACTGGTTTTCTCCACACATATTGTGTATACTGTATATACGCATGTATTGTGTATACTATATACAAAATAGGGGTATAACACTGAAGTTCAGCATTTTGAAATACAACTTAGGTGTCTAAACAAAAGGTGTAGTGGTCTGAATATTGGCTTATGACCTAGTAGACCAGAGGTTGACTCCCTGCTCGGCCATGGAAAGGCACTGGGTGACCTTGGGCACATCACATACTCTCAGCCCCAGAAAACACTTTGATAGGTTCACTTTGGAGTCATCTTAAGTCAGAAGTGACTTGAAGGCATAAAAGAACAACAAAGTTGGCAAGGGAAAGTAAATACAGCAAATTAAGAGTTCTTGGTGTGATTTATTTTCAGTATATCAGTCTCTGGAATGCTAGAAACTGTGCTGCTAGAAATTTCATGAGAGGGTAGAATTCTTCTGGAGAGGCAATGCCCTCATTTCCCCATGTCGCCCCCCACTACATCCCTGAAAAAGACCATATGGAATGCAAGGTGATACAGAAATGGCAGCAGCTGCTGCAGTTGAGTTGTTGTGTGCCTTCAAGTTGTTTCCAATTTACAGTGACCCTAAAGCAAACCTGTCATAAGGTTTTCTGGGGGCTGAGTGTGTATGATGTGTCCAAGGTCACCCAATGAGTTTCCATGGCCAAGTGGGGAAACAAACCCATTATAAGCCCTGGTGGCGCAGTGGTTAAATGCCAGTACTGCAAGCCACAAGGTTGTGAGTTCGATCCTGCCCAGCTCCAAGGTTGACTCAGTCTTCCATCCTTCTGCAGGTCGGTAAAATGAGTACCCAGCTTGTTGGGGGCAATTAGCTAAAAAAACACATTGTAAACTGCTTAGATAACACTCAGTTGATAAGCGGTATAGAAATAAATGCTATTTGTATATTGCTATAAGCATGGCTGTGAAAATCTTTAAGACTGAGAGAGTCATCTTCAATAATAAAAACCATAGCAGATTAATCATTTTAAAAATTATTTACATTTATATCATGCCTTTCTTCCAATGAGTACAAGGTGGTCTACATAGATTTCCTCTTCCTCATTTTGTTCTACTGTGTAAGATACTTATTATTTAAGTACCTCACACAAACGGTTCTTTGTTCATTTATATCCCACTTTCTCCCAATGATGGGACTCAAGGTGACTTACAACTCATTAAAAACAATATAGATTAAAAACTGTACAAAAAATAATAAAAAAGATAAATATAAAAGTTATAAAAAATTCATAAATTGGAAAAGTTAAAACCATTAAAATTCATAGAAGTCTGAATGCAAACCAACAAAGCAGCAGATCACATTGTTAAAAGCCCATTACAGTCAATTTCTAAAAGTCTGCTGAAATGAATATGTTTTTACTTGATGGTGGAAGGAGGACAACGAGAGAGCCTCCCTACATCAAGCTGAGAGACAGTGACTTTAGCCACCTGGTGAGGTTTATAGCTCCATGGGGTCTTGAATCTGCTTCTTCTAAGGCCCTTTTCTCACGGGCCTTTGCTCGCGTGACAGCCCCGTGAGCCTCGCGGGAGTGGGAGCGTCGCTCCGCATGACGCACTCCCACTTCCACCCGGCTCACGGGGCTGAAGCGGCGCGAAACGCGGATTTTTTGATTTTCGCGTCCAAGCGAAAATCACCCCGCGCTCGCGCAACGCTCCCGGCACCCACCCGCACTTACCTTTCGTGCGGAGCCTCTGGGAGCCGGCCGGGTCGCGCTTCCTTCCCTCCGCCCCTGCGGAAGGAAGAAGCGGGGTGGGGAGGTAGCGCGACGGACGCGCCGCCCGCTTCACGCGCGCGCGCGGGGGGACACGGCGCCGCCCGCTTCGCGCACGGGGGGAAATCCGGCGCGACACTGCCCGCTTCGCACGCGCGGGGGGGAATCCGGCGCGACGTCGCCCGCTCGCGCGCGCGGGGGGAATCCGGCGCAACGTCTCCCGCTTCACACGAGGGGGGAGGGCGGCTTGCGCGGCAAGCCTCCTTCGGTGCCGCTTCCCCGCTGGTTCCTTCGCCTGCGGAAGGAAGAAGGGGGGAAGCGGCAGCCTCCCGGAGGAGCCTTCTTGCGCTTGTCGGCCTCCCCGCTTGCGCTAGAAGCCTCAGTGCGAAAAGGGCCTAAGTCTCAATACTACACCCTACCCACAGCTTTAAAAAATTAAAAAAAAATCTGCACAGCTAGGATGGTACACAAGTTCAGTTCATTTGCAAAAAAAACCCCATAAGACTCTGTAAAGTGAAATAGCTGAGCCACAACATGGCCCCTTACATTTTTCTGAGTGATTTTTGTTGCTATTGTTTAAGTAGGACTGCACTTGCCTGGAGCCTTCCTGACCTCACGTGTGGCATGAGAGCAGGGCTTGATTTTCAGAAACATTGGATGTGGATCTAAGAACCATAGTGGTCATTGTAGTACCACTTTCAGCAGAATATGTCCATATGCTACATTTCAGTTTAAACAGAGACTTCCAGGCATTGTTGGTCTGAGAAGGGACACTGTAGTGATCCCACTGCTGATCATCATATTTCCTTTGTCTCACAGATTTGATGTACAGACACTCCTTTCAGAATACTGTTGTCAGGATGTTTACAAGATTTAATGCCAGCTATTGACATTATATAATGTCTGTTATTCTTATGCTGTTAGTCTCTACCTTGCTATATGTTGTGGCATTAGTGATCAACAGGAAGCCTACATAGTTATAATTAAGAGCAAATACAGGTTGATATCCTCTCACTGATGTCTTTCTCATCCCATAATTCCTGTATATCCTCCTCTGTCCCTACCTGACTCTCTCTTCTTCACTTCATCACACCATTCCAATTGGAATCTGCCCATTTCTTTCTCCCAGTCTTCATCCTCCTGCAAATAAGTATACTCCACCAGATATTCCACCCCTGTCTTCATATACACCCCTGACATTGTTTAGCCTGTGTGCTCAAGTACTACATTATGGTACATTTATTACAAAGGCCCTTTCTGCACCTTACCTTCTTCTGGCACAGGGGTGCGGGGATCACACGAGCAGCCTCCGGTGAAAGGCTCTCTCGTCTGGGGTCCTTTGGCTCCACACGAGCTGCCTGCTTGTGTGAGAGCCCCACCTCTTCCTTCTGCAGTGCAGCCTGAGATCTGAAGTGTGACCGGCGTGGCTCTGGAGGCTCTGCACACCAGGTAAGTGTGTGCGGGGCCCGGGGCAGTGCACGATCATGCACCATTTTTGGCTTCTAGCTGAAAATGAAAGGGTGCACAATCGGCACGTGCCAGCCCCGGAGCGTCATGCGATTGTGAGTGCATCATGCAGGTCGCTCCTCACAATTGTGCAATGCTCCAGGCGCCCTTTCGCATGGCAAATGCCATGCGGAAGAGCCACAGACTCCTCTTCCTAGAGTGGAGAGATAAGGCACTTCTCTGCACCCTCTTCTCCTGACTCAGACTGTGGACCCCAGATACTTTCAGATAATTTTTGAGATTCAGGAGAAAATAAAGGTTTTGTTCAGGTAAAACTGAGATTCATGATTACATTCCTAGTTTGTAATCTAGAGAACTGATATGAGAAAGCTGATGATTTTTCTACATACTAGGGCTTAAAAAAAATGTTTGTTTGAGTCTTACTGTTTGTGAAGCCCTAGTGACTGCTAACCTTATTAGACTTGATGAGGGTGCTGAAGAAATAATTTGGTGTAAATGGCCTCTAATGGTTGTATTATCCAGGGAATAATTATTACAATGTGTTTCAGCTCTGACAATTTAGTCTCTTTTGCTTGTATTTATCTTCTCTGCTGTTGATTGTTCCTGAATTATTTATTATGCATAGTGAAAGCTACTGGGATATGAACATAGTATACAACTAGATGCTGCATACATTAAATTCCATTAATACTGTTATTCATAATTCTGCCCACTGGGATCTTATTAACAAGATACAATGCAAAACAAATAAAGTGGTTTCGATTGTACATCAGGAGGTTAAAGCTAAAATTTGTGGATTTGAACCAGACAAACTACAGGCAAACTGTTTGAATGTTAAAGGATTTTTTCACAAGCACAAAGTAATGACAGGGAGAAAAATACTTCAGAATATTTTTATGCTTCAACTCTGATAGGTTAGCAGTAGTTGGAGTACATTACCCTGTTTCCATTCCAATTTGATGTGTATAGTACTAATAGATAAATAGAATTTATCCACTTTTTAAAAATGTGACTGTATCATGTAAGTTCCCACACAATAGAAACCAAACAGATATCTCACTCATGAAGAGTCTGTGAATCTGGTTAATCAAACTGAATGTGGAGACAACACTGACAACTGCCAATTGTCCTTTTGGTCAGTTTTAAAAATAAATTGTAGCAGTGTTGGTGTAGTTGGGCAGCCAGGAGATTTTTGTACCCTAAGTTTCTGGGATATAACTCTGTAGCACCAGTTTAACAAAAGGGTGATTCCCCCCAACACACACATTATATCCAACTGTGTCTTTCTATCAGTGATTCAAACATCACTGCCAGATCACACCACCATTAGCAGCCTTTTTGAGCATGAACCAAATTCAGAGCCCTGGTTAGTTATTTTCAGACTCCAATCTCAGAATCCTCCCCATAGGCATACAGGTTTATGCCTAGCTCTGGAACATAGATCTCACTCTCAGGTGACAGGGAATCACACAGTGGTGGTGTACCTCTTGCATCTAGGTCAGGGGGCTGGGTTGGATTGTATGACAGTTGAGCCATTCAATTACTAGATCTGTGCCTTCTGCCATGCCAACTCTATACAGCTGTAACGATAATAAAATTGTGGCCTTTTTACCTTCAACCAAAATATTATATGTGTGCGTTTAATGTTACTTCCTCTGCCAGATACTAGCTTCTCTCTGCTAGGCCCTAAAGTGCCACAATTATCTAGTGTTAGCACACCCTCTCTCAATTTGGTAGCAACAGTCACAATTAAACCTCTATCATCTCACTTTTTCAGCTGCTTGTTAAATAGATAGATAGGTTCTTTAATTAAACATGTTGCACATGCAACATTAAAAGAATCACAATTATATATTTTTTAAAATCAGTATGGAAACAAAGAAGTTATTTGCCCCAAATGGAACTCACAAGATTAATGGGGAACACTCATGGAACAACAAGTGCTCTGACTCAGGTCATTTCCGCACCAGGCTGTTATAGTGTTATAGGGCCAGGCCCCTCCCTAAATGGCAAACCCCAGGATTCCATAGGATGCTGAAAGTGGAATAATAGCACTATAATAGCCTAGTGTAGAAATGGCCCTAGTCAAACTTATAAAACCAATTCCCAATTGACCGTTCTCAATTAACACAGTTTTGAGAGCTATGGTTCCCACACAATATGAACTCTCTTCAGTACTGACTGAAGCTTCTGAGCACATTTTAACAGCTGAAGGGAATTTGTGCTCCTGTTCACAGAACAGATACGGACAGCATGTCTTGGAGTAGTGGCAGTCTCTTTAGTTCCTTTTAATTCATTGGGGTTTGATGCAACATCAGCTACTTTCCTCTTCAATTTCTGAGCCCTTTGCTTCATCCTAGAAACATGATTTTGGTGGGAGTTTTTTCAGTTTTGAAATTTTATGTCCTTTAGTTTCTATCTGCTTTACAAGACACTTCAATTCATGTTCTAAGTCTTCCCAAATTTCTTTATCTTGCATCTCCTGCTTCTGGCTTTAACAATTCTTGATGTTCAACCCTTATTTGTCTTAGCTCATCTTGCATGAACAAGAGAAGATCAGAAAGACTCTGACCTTTTCTGCATGGGGCTTTTAAAACGATGCAGAGTGACCTCCAGGGAGGACAACTGCACCTGGGAGTGGACTGGGTCCGGACTACTTTGTGTAGTTCCAGATCTCAGCCCGCTTCGGAACGACCCAAAGTGGTTGTTCAGCATGCTTTTGAAAGACCACTTAAAACAAGTCTTTCAAAAGCACGGAGCGTGCCACTCCATGGCTGCATTCCGGCGCGGAATGCAGGAGGCAGGCTTTAGGCTGGCGAGCTTCACTGGTCCACCAACCAGAAGTCACAATTTTTGTCCCCGGAGCAGTGCCGAGCGGCAGCCGCTGACTGCTCTGGACCAGCCTGGACCCACAGGTGGAGCACACAGGTCCGGTGAGTACCAGCAAGGGGCGATTCCCTTGCCCCATGCGGAAAAGGCCTCTGTCAGTGAAGACGATGTGGTGCAAGATAGTGGTCTGCACAGAGTAGCCCTTCTTGAAGTCTCCTTTTCAGCTCCTTTTAGATAATGTCGTTACACATGGACTATGATATTTCATCATATCATATGCGGGACACTTAGAATATTTGCAGCAACAGAATGACTTGAACTGGCAGACTTCCCAGAAAGAAAAGGTAGCATTCCAGTCTGTTGAGATGGCTGTGAACCATGGATGTTCCTCAAATTTGGATTTTTCTTTACTTCTTCCTGCTTTCCTTCTTTGTATCTTTTTGTGGTGAAAATGTAGACAACAGAATTCTTTTAATCTCAAGTCCTATCTGGAGCTGTGTCGCTTTATCTTGTATTAGTTCATGCTGATGTTGTTCTTTCTGGTGCTTCTGCTCTGGGCATTTGATCTTTTCTTCTGCAGTTTTCTGAGTGCTAGTAAGTCTCCAATATTCTTCTTCTAGAGGCCTGTCAAGCTTTGTCCATGACTCCACCTTGTGCTCGTTCTTTTCCTTCTTAATGTGGATTTGCTGCTCCAGCACCTATGTCTTTTCCAACTCTGACACTGACCACCATTCTCCTTGTGTAATCTAGTTATTTTTCCAGCAAGGAGCAACACGTTTGTGCTACCCCTAACTGCATGCTCACATGTTTCCTGTCTAACATAATCTCTTCATGAGTTATATCCTCATCTGTTTGATGCTGCAAAGCCCTTTTGTACTGGGCAGTTTCTCTGGACAGAGCATTCACACCATCTTCAGTCTGTGATCATTCTAGTTGAAGGCGATGGATCTTTTCTTGAAGAGTTCTGAGGGCTGCCACTACAGCTTGGTTGTTTGGTGCAGGAGTGTCTGCTGAGATAGCTGCTTTCTTCTTTGACCCAAGGTCAGAGCATATTTTAACTTGGAGGCTGAGAAAAGCTGCCTATGTAGCTGTGCCTTGTCTCGCTATCCAAAGACTCCACTATAGACCATTCAGTATTCCACTCTTCTGACAAGACAAAAGAAGCAGTCTGCTGCTAGTTCTTGATTTGGAAGGTAAAATGCCATTCTTACAGTCAGTTCTTAAACACACTGCCTCTTCTTTTTTCCCCAGCTGTTTATAAAATGTCCTACTTTCCCCCTTTGTCCTCAGCTTACTTACTTGCTTAATTGCTGCAAATTGAGTTCAAAGTACAAAAGTAAGCTGCACTCAGTTAACTCAGTGAGGGAGGGAGAAGAGCGGGTGGGGGAATCTTAGCATTCCCAGCAGGCTCAGGCAAAAGCAAACAGCTGTAGCCTCTATTAACTTGTCTCTTCTTTGTCATTAATAACATTAGCCCTCTTGACCACACTCTGATGTTGCTTGACCACATGTGTCCTGGTTTTTATCTGTGAAATATTTGAGAATATATAGTAGCAGTAGATAAGTATGGACCTAGAACCTCCAACCCTCCACTTTGTGTGTGTATGTGTGTGTCTGTATGTGGTGGTGGAGGGAATCCAATCCGTGATTATGGCTTTGACAAGAAGATAGATGGTAATATGTTCTTCTGTTACCCTGATTTCTGGGTGCGCTCCAAATTAAAAAGCTGGGAATTAGTCAAAAGAGCACAAGCTAGCAATATGAGAGGCAGGGCAACAGAGTGAGATCTTTTACCCAATGTCTATGGGGTCAGGCTGAGTCAAGGAGCAAACAGAAGTAAAATAGTAATTGTTGTTTTTATTAAAATACAGCCAAACAAGTGTATGCAACACACTCACACAGAGAACTATAGAAATAAAGGTTGGAGTTGGATAGAGGGATTCGAGAGGAGGTTTTGGTATGGGAAATACTACACCTGTCCTGAAGCCAGGGTAGTCTGAAGAAGAAGTTCGTGGAAATGGAGTTTCTCAGCACGTGGAGCTGAGGGGAAGGCTCGCCGAATGAAGCGACAGCAAGGCGGGACGGAAGCCAAGAGTAATCCGAGGAAGCTCTCAAAGTCAGGGGTTCTTATAGGGGAAAATGTGGCTGTAGGCTAGTCCATTCTTGGGGATGAGTTTTGGGCTGGAGGCAAAGCCTCCGAAAGGTCAGAATTTTACATGATTGAGTTAAGACCGAATTGTCAATAGAGTGGCCAGTATGCAGATGCGGAGTGCTTGACAGATGAGTATTCAGCTCGTCAAGCTGCCTGCTCGGGGTGGGGAGTTCTTTGTAAATAGGGTGCATACATAATGTGGTACTTGCCTTGAGGTCTCCTGAAGCGGCGGGATGGCTATTTCTGGCCTGTCTGTATTTGTTTGGAATATTACAGTGATTAGTAGCCGTGCCTGTAAGTGAGCTTGTCCAGGAGCCTCGCAAGCATGTGGAGGAAAAAGGGGTATAGTAGGCCAAATTATTGATATCAAAATGATATCTAATATCCCATAAGTTCAGGCTAGAAACTACAGTAACACTTCTTTGAAGTGGACTGTTCTCTATCAGAACATGTTTGAATTTTAGTCAAAATCCAGTTAAAAAGAAATAAACCATAAGAAGGAAAAGCACAGACTTAAAGTTGCCTGTCAGTAGTTTAACTAGCAGCTGAGCAAACATACAGCTCACTTAGCCTTCTGAACTACAATGAAACTGAGCAATCCAAAATCATTTTCTGGGAATGCTTAGGCAAATAAGACTAGAAATCACTAAAACATGATGCCTCCATGTCCTGCACAAGCTGTCCAAGAAATACACAATTATTGTTCTGAATGTTGCTCAGAGCTCCAGCAAAACCAACATGGATATATGTTCCCTTTATCTAGCTCATGGTGTAGGTAAGTCATCAAGATGACCAGGACTGCTTATATTCCCCAAACAGGCTAAAATGAAAAGAATCAGTTAATCCAATTTGTTTCTGTCCACTTTCACCCCCTTCCCCTTGGCATTATCTGATTGGCCATCCAACAAGAAGCTCTGGCAATTCAAAATAATGGAGACAGTAGCAGCATTTGCTCATGGCAATAGATGTGATCTTTTCTCCAGACTTCAGAGACTGCCCTTTTTCTGACCAAAAATAGATAGTGAATCATCTCTCCAGAAACATTTAGGAGCACCGATCTATCTTTTAAATAGGTTGCTGCTCTTGTGCATTTTTCAAAATAGAAATTCTCATTTTTCATATAAGAAATGGAATCATAGAATCATAGAGTTGGAAAAGATCACAGGTTTGTTTTGGCCTCAAATCCACTTCAGCTGTCCATTGTTATCTCACTGGAAAACCCTGTCCCAGGGTCTACAATTTTGATATTAAAATATGATTCAATGTGCCTGAGAGCTCACCTGGATGGGCACATAGGTAGCAATGGTCAATGGTCAAAGATCAAAAACCAGGTCAGGCCAGTAAAATCCCCAGTCACATAGCCCCAGGAGACCTCAAGATGTATAAACACACAATAAACAAAGGGTCTTCAGCCCCTGAGAAGCCGACTTGAGGGGATTAGCGTGTTTGCCCCAAGTTGAGCAAATATCCCATCAGGCAGGGACCAGAAGTCACACCGTAAAACACAGCCAAAGATCCTGAGACTTTGGCAACACCTTGCAATCCCATCATACAAAGGAAATTACCATGGTGGAGCTTCGTTATTGCTCCAACACGCATTGTTCTCCCCAGGAAAGGATTAGTCCTCCAGGTACCTTTTCCCCTACAAATAGTCCCAGTTTTTGAGTGGTTCTTTGGATCACTCCTGGTCATCCCAGCAGACTGTTGCTCCATCAGTTGAGTGATCCCCTCAGCCCTCTCCATGCTGAGCCCCACTTCTCCGCTGTTTTTCCCAAACCAAGGACTTCAGGACAAAGGTGCAGTGTCACCCCAGCTACACCCCTTCAATATTCCCCTATCCAGTTTCCTCTCTTTTGCTTCTTAATAGATCTTGAGTGAGTGTGTGAGTGACTGTGTTGCTGCGTGAGACTTTCCTTTCATAAAATCATTTATTGGACATTTTTGTTTGGTTTTTGGCTTGGCCTGACCCAGTAAACACTGGGTAAAGAGACCCCGCTAGGTTACCCTGCCTCTTGCATTACTATTGCTTGTGCTCAGGCAAGTTTCCATGCCCCATCACGTGGAGCACATTGAGGTGTCCCCCAAGGGACCCCAGAAATCAGGGTAACACCATTGCAACCCAGTCTGCCAGGAGTCATGTAGTTGGCTATGTCTAAGAAAAAAAAAACCCAGGAACAATTATTTTGTAAATCCATTTCCACATATTTTGGATTACAACAGTGGTATCACATAGCAAGAGAGCCAGTGTGATGAAGTGGTTTGAGTGTTGGACTACAACTCTGGGGGCCAGGGTTCAATTACCTGCTCAGCAATGGAAACCCACTGGGTGACCTTGAGCTTGTCATACATTCTTAGCCCCAGAAAATCCCATGATATTTGCCTTAGGGTTGCCATTAGTCAGAAACAACTTGAAGGTACTGTCACCCTAAGAGGTGGGGGATCCTGAGGTGCATCTGCAGTATTAGCATCTTCTTGGAATCTGGGAGAAATATAGCTCAAAGGAGGTCTTCAAGAGGAGGGTAATGGCAGGATATTTTCATTTATGTATACCAGTACTAACTGTAGAGAGGACTCCTGTTTAAAGTTAAACAAAATATTTTATTTGGATTGACAAACACTTAAGAAATCAGGCACTCTTGAGAACCATACAAGGCTATTGGAAAGGGAGGCAAGAAAAGGTGGTCAGAAAGATTAGGGGTGAAAAGGGTGCTAGTTATCAATTCTGAAGAAGGTGATTGAAGCAGAGAAGCTCTGACAGTGTCTGAGGGTAGCATGGGGAACTGGAATTCTGGAATACCACATGCTTTGTAACATATCCAACATACTACAGTTTACTGGAGCCGAAACTATGGTTTATATACCCTATTTTCTACCCTGAAGGGAGTGCATAGACAAAACTGTAATGGCTTTCCTATGGGTTTGACAAAGGAGTCCAGAATGTGCTGATTGGCTTAACTCTAAGTGAAAAAAACATTGATGGGAGTCATAACAATCTCTTAATGTCTTGGACAGGCAGGGGGTATAGGGAAGATTTCCATAGGATGAGATTAAGGTATGGTCCCTGATTGCTTCAACTGGACAGTTTTACCTTACATTGTATTTGGGTGTAAATAGAGCCTGTGGTGTTGAAAGAATTGATTTACAGAAACCCATTAGTGTCTGAGTTTCATGCCGAATCCTCTCCAAATTTTTTACCTGACCATGTCCAAGGTCACACTTTTCTGGCCAGCAGGGTTTCCATCATGTTTTCCAGCCATAAATATGTTCAATTATGAAAACAGCACATCTCTCAGAATGGAGGTGTAGGATATGGTAACAGCACACAGCAACAGCATTGCATAACAATAACCATTGTTGGGGAAATCCATTTCTCCTCCAGTCAATGTGACAACTGTAACTAATCTTAAAGGGAACAGGAGGGTCCAGGCTTGATTGAAAGATGATGTTATAGTCCCTGTTAATCAAAAAATCCTGGACCTTCAAGCTTGTAAGCCCAGAGCCCATGACATAACTCTCTATATGTACATGTATGTACATATGCATGTGCATGTTTATATATATGTGTTCAGTCTGTACACAATTCTCTTGAAAAAGGGAAAGCTGATTATATAGTTAACAACTTTCTATCTTACATGTTGCCTCATGCACATGATCCAAAGTCTGGATCCCAAGATGATAAGCAGATGTGAAATAAACACTTAACTCTATAACGTTTGCTGCTGATATGGCAGCTCCTGGGAAAGGAGCATCAGTAGGAGCATCAGTACCTCTGCATTACTATTTCAAATATAATAATTGTTTATTCATAAATAGAACAGACATTTCTAAGCTGCCTTTGTGAAGTTAATTGTAGGAACTGGATGACTTTCAATTATACAGACCAATGATATTATGGCAGCCATTAGATAAATCAAGAGTAAGGATAAAACTGAGGGCTTTAGCTGCTTCACTGGTTTTTATTGCATTATTAAATGGCAATATGAAATGTTATAGAGCAAGGCAAATTAAGACCTTATTGGAAAAATGCAATTGGAATACTTCTTTCCCCTTGAAGGTACATTCGCAGACATAATGCCTTCCTATTCCTTACAGCTGTAAAACAGAAGTGATGATATGGCTGCATACAAACATGCTGAAATGTGATTTCTTCCTATCTACACAAAGAAATGTAGTCAGTGAATATAGTTAAGAATTATGTAATATGATGGGAGGCATTCTACTGAAGATGAAAAGGATGAGGAGATTTTGATTTCTATTCATTGAGAACCATTTCCAAATGATTTTCCATGACAACCAAAAAGAAACCTCACTTTGGGAGATAAAATATCTTCATTCCATTGTACAAAATTATGCCAAGTATTGCTTCACATAAACTATTCTTAGGTGCTTACATTTTTCTTGCGGTGTGCATATATGCTCTTTTGGATCTTCAAAATTCACATGTGTTGCAGCTACCTCTAGCCTTCTGAATACCTATTCAACATCATAGCTAAGATGTCCACGTGCCTTATATCACAGACAACTATTGTCTGTAACTATAAGAACATAAGAAGAGGCATGCTAAAGCTATGTGGTCCACCCAAAGAGTTGCCTATGGGAAGCCCCTATGGACAGGAATGCAGTAACAGTCTCCTGATCATATTATCCTACAAGTGACCTACAGAAGGGTGCTGCCTCTGATACTGGAGTTGTGAGAAGCAAAAGCAGCAGGCTTGAAGTTTCCTATTAATAATACTTAGAAAACAGACTGAGCAGGTACATGGGTCACCTGGTAACAACTTTCCTACTAAGAAGATCTCTGAGCTTGGAAAAGGACCATGCTGATGGAGGAATCCTGGAATCTGTAGGTCTTACAGTCATTTTTTTTTTTTCAAGTTACTGAACATTGTAATAATCATACTCTAGCTGCAGTCCTGCATGGCTCAGTGCAGTGGTATTGTGCCATGCTGAGTCACTTTCTATACACGTTCGGACCTACCATAAAACCACTGAAGCTCCACCCATGGCTATCCCAAGCTTGGAGAAGGAGGATTTGTAGTGATCAATAATATCACCTATTAGAGTCCATCAGGGTCTACCAGTGCTCTTAGCAGCTGGTACAGTTGTTTTGCACCTGACTATGGGGGCATAGCTAGATGGATTCTGCAATCCTCTGAATGCTCACAAGGAGGAGCAATTTCAGCATCTCTATGGTAAATTGCAGAGGGGTGTTACCCTGTATGTTGGGGGTCCTGGGAGGGGTGCCCAAATGACTGAATTAAAAACACAAGTTGAGGGAATTTAGCTTGAGCACTCTTTTGGCTAAACGAGAGGCAGGGTAACTTTAGCAAGGATCTTTTAACCCAATGTATACAGCGTCAGGTCAGAGAGCGGCTAGACAAGGTTTTAAAGTAACAAACAATATTTTATTAAAGACAAGAAACACACAGAAGACAAGACATAAACTAACTAGCTGAGAAATAGAAATGGAGAGCTTTTCAGGAAAGGCAATACGACACCTGGTCTTGTAGTCCTGGAGAGAAGCAGAGTTCCGGGGAAGAAAGCTCAGCGGGGCTCACTGAGGGGAGTTCCTTCAGACTACCAGCAGCAGGGCGGAATGAAAGTCCAGAGTAGTCTGAAGACGTCCCAAAAGTGGGGACCTTTTATAGGGTGGAGTTTACCTACAGGCTATGTCATGTTTGGTGAGAACAAAGGAAATTTGGAGTTGGACAAAGGAGTTGGAAAAGGTCAAGTTTTTCACTTCCGGGTGGCATGGCAGTCCGAGAGGTTGTGTAGAGGCTAGTCTTGCCGAAACACAACCGCCCATCATGGATAAAAGCTGGGAACAAAGAAGATTAGAGCCGGCCAAGACCCCCCTGGTAAAGGGGGTCCTGAGGGTCTCAAAGGGGGCTCAAAAAATCCTGCCGAAGGAAAGGCATGGCGAGACAGCAGAGATCGCCGGGTGGAAGGTACAGAGGCAAGGAAGAGCTGCAGGAGATACCACAACCACGCTGGGCAGTCTCTCATTGAGAGACACAGGAACGCCAAAAACCTTTTTAAAGACTCGATGAATAACAGGACTAAAGGGAAAATCATGTTGGCTTTCTTTGATCAGGGGAGAGAAAATCTCCTGCATTTGTGAACTGTTCCTGGCAAGGAGAGAAGGAATAGAGAACAGAAACTTCGGGAGAGATGCTAAAAGGTATGAGAAGCGGGAGCGGGCTTGGTGGCCAAAGATCTTTTTCTGTGTGCTAAGAAAGACGGACTGAATTTCCTTTTCCTTTAAGAATACTGGAAATAATTTATATTTAAAAGTGGCTGATATAATGAGCAGGAGTGACGAGGGATTAGGGTTTGAAGATTGGGAGAAGAGAGTGACTGAAGGATGTGCGACGGGAGGAGAAGAGGTGGAAAGACGACTGACCAGCGGTTGAGAGCGGCGAAGGGAGAGGCCTGGGGGAAGAGGGCTGCTGGAGGAAGACGTTCGGAAGGTGGAGGCACAAATGTTGATAGACTGACAGAGGAGGTGAGATGACAGACTGAGCTGGGACTGAGCTGGAGGAAGAAAAAGGCAGCCGAAAGACGAGGGTGGGGGTGCGGAGAGACGACGACGAAAGATTGGCAGAGGAGAGAGACGTGAGACGAGGGTTTGAGATGGAGAAGTGAGAAGCTGAAGTATGACTTATGAGAAGAGAGCTGACGAACGATGGAAGACAGGCAATAGTGAGAGATGAGGAACGAGAGACAAGGAGTAAAAAGTAGCTGAAGGATGAAGGTTGAAAGGTGGAGAGACGAACGTTGAAAGAGCGGTAAAGGAGAGAGACGCGAGATGAATAGACTGGCAGAAGTGAGTGGCTGTAAAACGAGGAAAGCTGAGTGGAGATAAGTCGACGGAGAGAAGTGGAGAGATCAGTACTTCAAATTTTAAGCTGCATTATATTTAGATAGCTGATAAAATTAAATGTAATTCATAGCACATAATAATTAGTCTATAATATAGTTGGCTGTAAGAATTACAATTGGAGAATTATTGTGGGACGGCACTGGGAAATACCGGGGTAGATAATTATATTTCTTAAGTGCGAACAGCTGGAGCAGAGGGGGAGGAGAGGTTGAAAAGAGAGTGATCTAAGGTATAACAAGAATGTAAACTGACCTTGGCTGTCTGTAAAATATAAATAATATCAAGAACATTTAAAGGAGGGGAAAGAGCTCCATCAGGTGGGTAAAGAAAGAAATCGCAACTAGAATTAATACTGGGAAAGTACATTAGAAGACTGTAAGACATCAAGAGACAATAATAAGTACATAGGATTTATATATAAGAGATAAGAATAAGAGTGTTTGAATGTGACAGAGGTGGAGGGAATCATTAGAGCGATAGAGAAGTAATAGAAGATAAAATAGATCTATAAGATAATTTTTTTTAAATAATATTTTTATTAAAACAACTGTTATTCACATTTTATATAAATTTTTAAGACTAAGGGGGAAAAAAGAAGGGTATTCATTTTAAAGTTTGGGAGACTGTGAACTATCCTCTCTCTTTGTTGTGAATTACTCTCTGTGATTGTCTGTGATCAGTCTGTGACTGATCAATTGGTTAGTTAAAGCAATAATAATTTTGATTTGATTTTTGTTATTATGATTTTGAATTACAATGACTTCAAGAAAAAAAATGCTAGTCTCAAACAGCTACACAAACTCAAATTATTCTGGAGAGAAGACCATCGTTAGAACAACCTCAACAAATACCGGACATTGGGGCTAAGATACTAGAGGAACTTAGAAATTTTAAACAAGAAATAAGGCAAGAATTAAAGGAGACAAGAAAAGAGATTAAAACAGATATCAAAAAAGAAATGGAGGCTCTTAATAAAAGAATGGAGAAAATGAGTAAAGAGATTAAAAGAGTTCAAACCGAGATGAAGGAGTTGGAGAGAAGAGAAACGCAGTTAGAGAAAGAACAGAAAGACTTGAAAGACACTCAGAAAAGGCAAGAGGCGGAGCTGGATATCCATGAAATGAGATATCGAGATAGGTGCATAAAAATTCGTGGAGTTGAGGAACAGGCGGGGGAAGACATATACGCAAGATTGATACCGACCCTAGTGGCATATTTAGATCTATCAGAAGAAGATCTAAACAAAGACATTGATAGAATGCTTCGTATAAATTCAAGATTGGCGAAAGAAAAGAACTGGCCAAGGGATATTATTATCAATTTCACAAAGATAAGAACAAGAGAAAAAATGCTATTAAGAAGTTACGAAGAGAGATTGATGATCGATGAGAAGGATGCAAAAATCTTCAAAGACGTTCTGTTTCAGATGCTGAAGACAAGAGTACAGACGCTTGACGAGCCTTCTGCAGAGGTATAATATCAGATACAAGTGGGAGAGACCAGAGGGAATCTCCTTTACTGTGAATTTAAGAAAATACAGATGTCTGTCGCCCTCACAAGCAGAAGAAACTATCGAGAGATTAAGAGATATATTCGAGAAGAAAAAGAGAGAGATGAGGAAATGAAGAGGGGAATTAGAAAGAGAAACAGAACGAGACATGGAAGATAAAGAGAGCTACAAGAAGAGGGGAAGGAGAATTAGAAGGCGATGAGGAGTCGGATGGTGGATCAGTGGAAGATCAATGTCGAGGACCTATCGAGAAAGATATAGATGAGGAGAACGTGGGAGAAGAAGTGGAGATAGAAGATTAATACAGAAGATGGAGTTAAAGTATATTTCATGGAATATCAAAGGATTGAACTCGAATTATAAATCTTGACAAGTTTTTCATTATTTAGAGAAACTGAAAGTGGATATTATTTGTCTTCAAGAGACGAAAATTAGGGATAAAGATGTGAAATATTTGAAAAACCCAAAGCTGGGGAAATGTTATGTGTCAGCCTTCGAAAAGAAAAAGAGAGGGGTGGCGCTATATGTTAACATTAAATACCCCTCTGAAGAGATGTTCAAAGACAAAAATGGACATTACGTCAGAGTACAAGTACAGTTATTAAATACAACATTACTGGTACTGGGGATGTATGCACCCTTAGAAAACAAGGCCAAGTTTTTTGAAAAAGTTGAAGAAGAGCTACAAAGACATACAAAAAACTTGACCAAGACCAGTTTCTGGTGCTGGGAGATATGAATGGGGTGTTATCCCCAGAAAGTGATAGATTAACCACTAGGAAACAGAAAGCGAAACAGGGGAAACTACCAAGAACCTTTTTTAAAATGATGGACAATATGTCTCTGATTGACGTATGGGGTCATAAGAAAGGAGAAGAAAAAGGATTTATATTTTACTCGGACCTCCATCAAACGATGTCTAGAATAGATTTATGCCTGATTTCAAAAGAGTTACACAAAATAATCAAAGATATTGAAATTTTTCCTAGGATTTTCTCCGACCACAATCCAATACAAGTTAGAATATCTATGAAGAGACAAAATAAATTTTGGACATAGAGATTGAATGAGATACTATTAAGAAAGGAGGAATATGTCAATAAGATAAAACAAGAGTTAAGGAATTATTTTCAAGAAAATGACAGAGATGGGATGCCCGCTAAAACGGTTTGGGATGAGGGAAAAGCTGTTATGAGGGGGATGTTAATAAAGTGGTCTACAGAGTGGAAGAAGAAAAGAGAAGAAAAGATGACAAAACTGGAAAGAGAGATCAAGCAGAGAGAAGAGGAACTCAGAAGGGACCCAATGAATAAAAAAGTAAAAAGAGAAATAAAAAGATTACAGGAAGAGATATGAGATGAAAACATTGTTGATATGGAAAAGAAGTTAAGAATACTTCAACTAAAACACTTTGAAAGTGCTGACAAACTGGGAAGATGGCTGACGATTAGATTGAGAAAAAGGAAGGAGAGAAGTTTGATATGTAGAGTGCGAAGGGATGATAAAATATGCACCAATCAGAAGGAAATAATGGAAGTGTTTCGCCACTATTACAAGACATTATATAATAAAGGAACTAACAAAGAGATTAAGGGAAGAATTGATAAATACCTAGACCAGAGTACTATGACATTAACGGAAGATCAAGAAAAGAGGTTGAATACAAACATAACAATGATGGAAGTGGTTGAAGCTGTAAAAAGGTTGAAGACAGTCAAATCACCAGGACCTGATGGGTTCTCAGCGCTATATTACAAAGAGCGCCAGGAGGAACTTACCCTACCGATGCTGAAAATGTTCAATGAGATCAGAACTAAAGGTAAACCAGATTCATGGAAGGAGGCGAATATAACATTGATATTGAAAGAAAGATAAAGATCCAGAAGAACCGAAAAACTTCAGACCCATATCGCTATTAAATATAGATTATAAGACTTTTACAAGTATAATGGCGGAGAGACTGAAGAAAATTGCACAAGAAATCATCCACCCAGATCAGAGCGGCTTTCTTCCTAAGAGATATATTAGAGATAATGTACGTACAGTACTAAATGTACTGGAATATTACGAGAAGCATAATGAACGGAAAGGATTATTGATTTTCGTAGATGCTGAGAAAGCTTTTGATAATTTAAATCACGATTTTATGATTGAATTATTAGAACGTATGAGATGTGGGGATAAATTTGTAGCCTGGATCAGAGAGATTTACAAGAATAATAAAGCAAATTTAATGGTGAATGGGGAGAAATCAGAACCTATAGAAATTTAAAAAGGCACGAGGCAAGGCTGTCCACTTTCCCCTCTTCTCTTTATAATAACACTGGAGGTGCTGCTGAGGAAGATAAGAACAGAAGAGACTATAAGAGAAGTTAAAATAAAATGACAAGAATACAAGATGAAAGGTTACGCTGATGATTTGGTTCTCTTTTTGGAAGAGCCGAAGACTAGCATTGAGAAGCTAATGGAAATATGTAAAGAATATGGAGATTTGGCAGTTTTCAAAATAAACAGAGAAAAAACGAAGTTCCTGACCAAGAATATGAGTAAGGAAGAAATAGACGAGGTGGCCCGAAAGACAGGATTTAAAGAGGAGAAGAAAATCAAATATTTGGGAATAAACATAACAAAACAGAATAATGGATTATTTGAAAACAATTACAGAGTAAAATGGAAAGAAATTAAAAGAGATCTTCAGAATTGGTCGAAACAAAATTTGTCATTATCAGGGCGAATGGCAGCGATTAAAATGATGATTTTGCCGAAAATGAACTACCTATTTCAAAATTTACCAATAATCATCAATAAGAAATGTTTTCAGGATTGGAAGAAAGATCTTACAGAATTTATTTGGAACAAGAAGAAACCGAGAATAAAGTGGAGAACATTAACAGATAGAAGAGAAAGAGGTGGATGTGGCCTCCCAGACTTGATTTTGTACTATTATGCAAATAGAATGCTCTGGTTAAAAGATTGGATCACCCTAAAAGACGAAAGGGTGTTGATCCTTGAAGGCCCGGATCTCCAGTTCGGATGGCACGCCCACATATGGTACAATAAAGCAAAAGTTGACAGAGACTTTTCTAACCATTATATAAGAAAAGCGCTTTTAGAAATTTGGAAAATCTGGAAGAAGAAAATATACTGTAGAATTCCACTTTGGCTGTCCCCCACGAGGCGTTATATAGTAATCAGAGAGGACCTCTGGAGAGATGGATGAAATATAGAGACATAATAACTAATGCGGGAAAAGAAACATGAAGAATTAAGACCAGAGAGGAACTAAATGATGAAGGCTGGAACTGCCAGTGGTTTCGGTACTTCCAACTTAAGGACAGATACAAAATAGACCAAAAATTGGAGGAATTTGAAACCACAACTTCAACAGATGAATTTGAAAAGATAATATTTGAGGCAAAAGATTGTATAACATCGCTTATGTATAATTTTATGTTAGCCAGAGAATTGGAATGCGAAACTATAAAAGATTCAATGATTTCACGGTCACGTAATATCGGTCATGAAATCAAATTAGAATATTGGGCAAAAAGTTGGGAGGACACACGGAAATTTACACTGGCGCAAAACCTGAAGGAGAATTATATGAAAATGTTATACCGCTGGTATTTAGATCCAGATAAACTGAGTAAGATATATAAATTGAAAGAGAAAAAATGCTGGAAATGCGAAGGGGAAAATGGATCTTTTTACCATATGTGGTGGCTATGTAATGAAGCGAAGATCTATTGGAAAAGGATACATAAGGCGATTACAGAAATACTGAAAACAGAAATTCCGTTGACACCAGAGATATTTCTGTTGAACATGACACATCAGTTGACGAAGGAACAAAATAAATATAAGAATAGTATATTGTACATGATAACAGCAGCTAGGGTAACATACGCTAAATATTGGAAAATGAATAGAGTTCCGGAAACAGAAGAGTGACTTACTTAAGTTCAAGAGTATGTAACTTTAGATAACTTACTGAGAGTGTTGAAAGGAGAAAAAAGTGGTGTTAAAAAGACTGAAATGATGCAGATTAAGAAATATATTGGAGAAAATTGGGAAAAGATCTGTAATGGGTAATGTTACTAAATTAAGGTACAAGCTGAAAGGGACAAATAAGCAAAAGATACATTTAAAGGACAGTTAACGATGAAAATAAATGATGAGGAGAAGATGATAGAGTAATTAGAAGATCTGAGCTTAAAAAAGCAGGAAGGGAAAGAGAGAATGGGACAAGAAAAGATTGCTTTTTTTTTGTTTGCTTTTTTTGTGTTTAGTGTGAAGATTTTAATGATGTAAATATTGTAATTTTGTTGAAATGCTTGTTGATATTATTTTTCTTTTTGCTTGTGTTAATAAAAAAAGAAAGAAAAGGTCACGTTTTGCATGATTAGTTTAGCTTTTAAGACAATAGCGTGGCCAGTTCATTAATAGCCCGATACAAAGGAATGGCTTGGCTCTTGGCTGCATGGCTTTGTGTAGATCCAAACCGAGCAGAGCCGATTTGCAGGGAGGTTTTTCCCTAAAGCAATGGAGAGGCTTAAGTTGCTTGCCTGAATGGGGTTTTGGAATGTACAACCATTAATGGCCGCGCCCGTACGTGTTCATCCAGGAGGCCTCTGCAAACATGTGGAGTGGGGTGGCAGAGAAAGGTCAAGCAAAGGCCATATTATTTGATATCAAAAGGATATCTAGTGCTCTCACCCGACATATCATAACTGTGATAACAGGGGGGTGGTTTGCTACAGAAAGGAATATCCATAGTGTCCAAAAAGAGACATATACAGACTTGTCTAGCAGGATGCCACCTTGTCTGATCATTGCGTCTAAAATATGTGGAAACGTTCTCTCTTCCTCAACTCAGAAAAAAACCCTGAATACTGGCCATGCTGAGAATTTGTTAGAAGCTTTTTATTCAAGACTGAAGATTACTAGTTAAAACAAATAGAAAATGATTGAGCCTATAACTAGTGGGTTTACAGAGATCTATACATGTGTGTCATGCTGCAAAGGCCATTACATTTGCAATTGGCTCTGACTGCACATCAGATATAATATGTCTGAACTTCACTCAGAATAAGGGCTTTTCCACACTACACAACTATTGCACTATAATTCTGCTTTAACTGCCATGGCTGCCACCTATGGGATCCTGCTGTTTGTAGTCTTGGAAGGTACTGGAGCTCTCTGGCTGAGAATTCTAAGTATCCCTCCCTAAACTGTAAATCCCATTATTCCATAGAACAGAATGGTGGTAGTTAAAGCAGAATCATCATGAAGTAGTTGTGAAGTGCAGAAAAGCCCTAAGAATATATAGTAAGCTAGTAGTAACTTACAGCTACTGTTGTGAGCATATGCCTATCATTACCAGAAGAAAACATGCCTCTGGAGGCCCAGTTCCAGATGCAATCAGTTGGTAGATCCATTGACACAGGGTGATGTTTCCAATTTAGTTTTATGACCAGTTGTCCCATAACTGCTTTAAATTTAATGTGGCCTTCCTCAGCTAGGCCCAATCTAACAGAGATTTAGTACCAGAAGAAGTCTCCGTGCAACTGTAGTGGGATCAACAATAAGAACAAAAGTGGAGTGAGCCACTGGGTGCCTCCACATGTATTTTCTTTCTACACACTAGTACAAATAACTCTCATCAGGAATCCAGTTTTTGTGCTCAGCTAGATCTTGCATGTATCTTAGTCCTAGTTGGACTTCAAGGAGGGCTTGGCCTGTGCCAGGATGCAATTAGGACAGAAAACACCTGATTAACTGATTCCACTTGTAATGACTGCTGGGGACATTGTAGTCTGTGACTGCCTCTAGCTACATGGTGCCAGAAAGAGCAAAGTGATTTAGCTCAGTTGCAGATCACATGCTCTGTACAAAGAAAGTCCCAGAATCAATCCCCAACATTTCCAGGTAGGGTTGGAAAGGACTCGTGTCTGAAATCCTGGAGAACTGTGGCCATTTCTACATTATACTGTTATAGTGCTATTATTCCACTTTCAACATCCTGTGGAATCCTGGGGTTTGCAGTTTAGGGAGGGGCATTTAGAATTCTCAGCCAGAATGTTCTTTGGCCTCAGTAAACTACAAACCTCAGAATTCCACAGGATGTCGAAAGTGGAATAATAGCACTATAACACTGTAGTAGCAGAAATGGCCTGTCACTGGTCGGTGTATAGATCAGAGATAGAAAACCTGGTGCCCTCCAGATGTTTTGGACTGCAACTGTAATAATTCCTTATCATTGGCCATGTTTGATGAGAATTGTCAAAATACTTGAAGCTATAGTAAGGTGCAGACAAACTGCAGGTGTACACAACAAAAAACTACAAGGGTCATTGATCTGACTGAATATCTCTGTTTCCAAAGAAGGCCCTTGAAGACAGTTTGGAAATACTTCATAAGCTGAAGCAGAAACCAGACATTTCAGAAGCACAAGGTAAGAGGTAATTCTACACGCCTTTATAAGCAGGAAAACCATGGCCCTCAATTAGATAGCTGGATAGCAGTACGTGTGAAAGGGATCTAGGAGTCTTAATAGACCACAAGCTGAACATGAGTCAGCAGTGTGATGTGGCAGCCAAGAAAGCCAACGCAATTCTCAGCTGCATCAAAAGGACTATGGTGTCTAGATCAAGGGAGGTACTGGTACCGCTCTACTCTGCTTTGGTTAGACCTCATCTTGAATACTGTGTCCAGTTCTGGGCACCTCAATTCAAGAAGGACATGGTCAAGCTGGAGCAAGTCCAGAGGAGGGCGACCAAAATGGTGAGGGGCCTGGAAGCCAGGCCCTACGAAGATAGACTTAGAAAGCTGGGTATGTTTAGTCTGCAGAAGAGAAGGTTAAGAGGGGACATGATAGCCATGTTTAAATATCTGAAGGGATGCCATGTAGAGGAGGGAGAGGGCTTGTTTTCTGCTGCTCCAGAGACCCGGACAAGGAGCAATGGATTCAAGCTGCGGGAAAGGAGATTCCACCTGAACCTCAGGAAGAACTTCCTGACAGTCAGGGCTGTCCGGCAATGGAATATGCTGCCTCGGAGTATAGTGGAGTCTCCTTCTTTGGAGGTTTTTGAAGCAGAGGCTAGATGACCATCTGTCGGGAGTGCTTTGAGGGTGTTCCTACATGGCAGGGAGTTGGACTGGATGACCCGTGTGGTCTCTTCCAACTCTACATTTCTATGATTCTATGATTTGCCGGAGCTAAGCAGGGTTATTGATGACTGGGGCTTTTGTAAGCCTCTCATGCAGTGGGTCACCATAAGTCAAAGCCAACTTGATGGGAAATAAACAACAAACAACAAACTGTTTTTCATCTCCATCTTTTAAAACAATTCTCAGTAACTTCAGATGCATGTCTGCTTTTGACTCTTTGGAAATCCAGTGCTTAAAACCATGCCACTGCTTCTGTGTCTTGACCTATTCTCTGTTAATAATACTATCTGCAATGGTATTAAGCCAATAGTTGCAAGATGAAGAGCTGACAACTCAAGATTAACTTCCTCTTCCCATTTTGGGGAAGAGAACACCCTTCTGATACAGAAACAAGTGACTTGCTTTTGGAGAAAAAAAAAAAGTTAGAATCTACATAACATTATAAAGCCTGGAGATTAACAAGAGAGAAATAATGTTTAGTGTTTCACTTTCCTAGGTGGAGAGAAGAAGTCCAAGACCATTGCTATAACATTTCCCTTTGTCTGGATGAGAGTGCACCACTGAAGAACAGATTTATGGCCTGTATCTCTTAATATATGTAACCGGAAATAAAATATTGCAGTACATCCTCAATCTCTAAAGAAGTGCTACTGTTCACAGTTCCAACCAGTTATGCATCCCTCTTAGAATAGTGTGCACTGAAATGCCTGGGCATATCTGCACTGGACAGTTAGAGCAAACTAATACTACTTTAACTGACATGACTGAATCCTATGGTATCCTTGGATTTGGCAGCTGGTGAAAAATTTAGCATTCTTTGCTATAGTTCATGGAGTGCACTAGAAGAAATTCTCTCACAGTGAATTAAGTCTGTAATCCAACGACAAATCACAGAACTCCATGGCCTTTAAAGCAATATCAGACTGCTATAGGCATGCAGTGTGAATACACTGCCTGTACTGCATGCACACACCATTTGCTATTTTTCTTCTTTCAGCTAGAACACAGCCATCTATGGTTCCTCAACATGATCATTCTTTGTTGGGTTGTTTGTGAGATTATTCCTCTTCTTCCTCCTCAATATTAGTTGAGAGGTTCTTTCCCATTACACAATTAAAGTACTATGGTTCCACTTCCATGGTGATATCCTATGATTTCTGGGATCTGCAGTTTCAGGAGGGGAGAACTCTAGCAGCTTACTGAACGACAGGTTTCCATAGAATGTTGCCATGACCGTTGAAGTGGAATCAGTGCTATAATTATGTGATACAAAAAGGCACCAGTTTAGAGGTGGTATACAAAGTGCTCCATAGAAGTTTAATGCATTTACCAGCCTAGTGATGAATTTCTGAAAATGGCGAGAAAGCTCCCGATAAGACAAGCCATCTTAGGCCATTTCTACACTAGACTGTTAACAGCACTATTATTCCACTTTCAACATCCTATGGAATCCTGGAGTTTGCAGTTTAGGAAGAGGCTTCACTACAACAGTCTAGTGTGGAAATGGCATTAGAGAGATTTCATACTGCAATACTTGTTGACACTGCTTTGTTTTAGATCAAGGTACTACCTTTCAACATTAACACCAAAGAAGTACATTGAAAATAAGAGTAGGGAACAGAGTCTTAGAGTCTGAACAGCATGCAAAACCTAAGTTCCACTTAGTAAGTGAATTATTAAATCACCTCCTGAATTACTTCATCAAACTAGCATCTTCTGCCCATTGTTTCCACATTCCCACCCCAAGCACAGCTGGTGAGCAACAACACTTCCACCTGTTACAATGATATACTCCCTTGGATACATCTGTGGCTGACTATGCTGAGGAAATGAGGAGCCATTAAGAAGGATAATAGAATAAAGCATGCAGTGAAAAGTCCAGGGAAGCCATCAATAAAAGGAAAGAAAGCAATTGCTAAAGACAAGCCACTCTAAATGTAGCTTTTATAGCCAGAGGGCAGAAAATTGAGAGAGAATTTTTACAAACAATTGAATTTATAGTAATAGAATGTAAACATATTGCAAGCCTCAGTGCAAAGTGCAGAACAGATACAAGAGAAGATCAGTACACCCATGCCTTTTGTAAATGTATTTTTTCCTTGTTAAGTCTTGGTACTGGGAACATATATGGTTAGATAGTACAGTCTAATGTATTATCTCTTAGTGCCAGGGGGCTTACCTGTACTGGCAGAAGGTTAAGGAGGAGATGAAGGTTGTTTCAGAGGAACTAAAGGTTAAGTATGCACTTAAGTGAACTTTTTATGATCCTTCAGTTTAAAGTTCTGTTAAGTCTGCAGAAGCTCTTTCTGTATTTCATGTGTACCAACTGGTTTATTGTACTGTGAGTTTTCATTCACAATAGTCTATTTCAGTAAGCACAATAATCAAATGGAGAAGATTGACTAGGTATATGTCAGAGATAAGGACACTGAAAAATAACACTTGCTAAGCTGTATCTTTTACTTTTTCCAGTGTTCTGGGAGTAGAAGTCCTCCCTTAAAAGTTTGAACATGCAAGCAAGCTACATAGTGCAAGTTATGTAGAATTCATAACCTTTGCATGCCTATTTTCATTAATGGTTGCTTGGCATGTTCTCCTGTAGGTGTTCAGGCACAGTACATATGTATGGTGACTTCCTGTTTGGCAGGGTTTCTTCCATAATCTCTCTCTTCCTGCATCATATAACATGCAGCTATTTTCTCTACCCTTTCTCAGCTGTGTTAGACCATATATTTGATTAGTGACAAGTCTTGTGCAGCCATGCCTTGATTGATTGTTGCCAGTTATAAATTCTGAGAGAGCGACGCTGGGTCTCTTTTTGCAACCTGTACTGTGCAAACCTACATCTAGGTAAGTGTTCTTCTGCATCTGAAGAGGCAGGACTTTCTGTTGGAGCTGGCACCACCCTTTGTTCTGTTTCTGACCCTGTAAACTCTCTCTGTACAGCAGGCCCCAGCATGCCCCCTGTTTCAGTCTCTGTTGTGCCCTCTGCAACAGACTCTGAGTCAGAGTTCCTGCTCTGGAAGCAGGCCATTACATATATTTTTAGTGACTGACTTGCTGTCCTTGGTTCAGTAATATAACACATTCAAATGGAAGCCTTACAACTTTGAACAACACTTCCATCTCTTTTTGCCTACTGGTCATGTGACAATCCGTCTCAAACCCTAAACTTGGGCCATTTCTTGGAGGGGAACAGCAAACACTTGAGGTGGATTGAGGTCTGCTTGGCAACCTGTCCCCAGTGCATATTGGAGGAGCCTTCTGAAACTTTTCCTAACAGCAGAAGGCAAGACTCAAACCCAGAGTGCCAGGAAAGATTCTTCCTTCTAAAACTTTGAACCTTCAGTAATGGAATTCAGTATTTCCCACTTCAGAAACTTGCTCCCAGACTTGAGATGTGACTTGAGACTTGACTTGAAAGTATCTTGCAAGGACTTGAGACTTGAAGGCAGAGACTTGAGACTTGACTTTAGACTTGGAAGAAAAGACTTAAATACATCACTGTTTCTGGTTTTTTTATTATTATTATACCTCAGGCACAAAAGTGTCTTGAGCCAGCTCTGCCTCAGAGCGTAAATGAGATGAACCCAATGAAAACACAAGTGCAGCTGACACAGAGGAAATGCAAAGAAATAGAGATCTTAAAGATAATAAAGAAATAGATGAGAAAATAGGAGTTTTAAACCATGAGCAACATTGAGGGCAGCCAGACAGGAAATCTGCTGCACAAATAAATATATAAATAGAATTAGACAGACAGCATCTACCCCATGTGATCAGGCAACGTCTTCACAGTTTCTTCAGCTTTTAAGTTCAGATTCTGGCCAAAGATATTTAGCAGATAAGATTTCTCAGTACAATTCCTGTTTTTTTTGTTTTTTTTTCCCTGATTGGATTTCAGTTCTGGCATACTCCCAAGACTCTTCTTTCTTCCCTAAAGCAGCCAGCATTTTCTGGTCCAATATATTGCTTCATTGTATAATAGTAGGTGATATCAAGGAAATACACCAATGAACTGACAATATGGCAGATATTTGAGTTCTTAAGGTTCATTTGAAATGGAAAATCTGTATTGTTACCGAATTTATTTTGTCCATGGTGATGTTACTAATTTCAACAGTCCTGGCTGCTTTCACAGACAGAGATAGCCTTGCTTAGTGCTCCCTGCTATTTGAGAGTGGAATACCAATGGCATTCAGCAGGGCTTCAGAGGCATCTGACTGAAATAAAAAGACCATTTCTCTCCCATTCTTTGAGAATTCTTTTAGATGTAAATTGTGCCTTCATCATGCGCTATCTAGCAAGAGTATTCCCTTTCAGGGCATCTGCAGTGCTACATGTAAATGAAGCTCCTGGGATTCATGAGGAGCAACCCTTCTTTAGGGATGCAGAGCCATCAGTATGCAGGTGACAATGAACTACATTTCACTTTTCATCACTTCACCCATGATGTACTTCCTTTGCTTTCCTAATGCCTGCTCCTCAGCAAGGAAGAGAACGAATTACTACAGGAAAATCCTGTTGTTGTTATTGCTGCTGCTGCTGTTGTTGTTTGCCATTGAGTCAGTTTCAGCTTATGACAACCCTAAGCAAGGGCAATCTTACACACACTTATCCAGGAGCTGAGCTCAGTAGGGATTATTTCTGAGTCATGCATGCAAAGCTAACACTAAAGAGAACAAAAATGGTGGGAATCATGCATCATCAATCATCATGATTTTTTTTTTTGTATAACATTTCCCCACATAACTATGCCTAAATCAGTTTGCTGTTGTTAACTGCCATCAAGCTGACTTTGACTTATAGTGACCCTATGAATGAGACACTTTGTATTGGTCTTTTTTTGGAGTCCATGGCATCCATAGAAGTCTCCTCCAGCATCCTGTTTCAAATGAGTTGATTCTTTCTCTGTCAGCTTCCTTCACTGTCAAGCCTTCACAAAATATCAAATGAACAATCTTCAGTATAACAGTCAAAAGAGCCGTAACAACAATTACCAATAATGAATTTATCAATAGCAGTTAACATCATCCTATACAATAATAAATAAAATGCAGGTAAATTGATACAATCCAGACAGGCATTATTTATATTATATTATCAATATTTAACTAAAGTAGACATCAAGATTGCAGTTGACTTAAAACTGAAGTTGTTACTTCTAGTAGCTTTCTCACAGTTATACCATAAATGGAAGGAATGAATAGGGTAATGTACATAATATTAAGGTATGGTTTGGTGTTATGTCTGTTCCAGGTCAATGCCACCAATGTACACTGCATTTAAAAAAAAAAAATCAGAAAGACAACAGCAGTTTAATGTGACTGCTTCATTATTAAATTATTTACTGTCAGGTGAGACACCACTATAGCAGCTATTCAAATACTAAAAGTTTTAAAAAATTCATTATTAAGGTTTCTTTTAATTGGAAAGCTGATCAGCCTATATTAGTGTGGTGTGCTGATGGAGGTTGTAGGGTGTTCACCTCAGGCTGGCCCCTATCTCCTGACTTATATCTCAACCCTGTAAATGATGAGAAGGTCAATAGTATGACCGCAGCTGGAGCCTGCACAGTGAAAGGGAGCAGCTGAGGAAATGAAGGAAGGAGGAGGAATCAACAGGAACAATGGGAAATTCAAAAAGAGGTAGACGAAAAATGAAGGGAGGAAGAAGAGACTCTAGAGAAAGGAAAGCAAGAAGGTGAACTCAGAAGACAGCGAGAAGATGAGAGGGAGAGAAAACAGATGCATCAGGAAGAAAACCTTGGAAACTACCTAGATCAGAAGTGAGAAAGAGGAAGATAGCTGGGGACCTGGATATTGAAGGACAATGCTGGAGATAGCAGGAATAGGAGGCTAGCATGAGTGAAAGAAGTGACAGAGAAGGCTGGCAGGATTGGTGGCCAGGAGCACATCAGAGCTAGGAATAACAGGGAACACAACACCTTGCTTAGAGGAAGGGAAGCTTCTGTGTTTTGGGGACTTGGGGAGTGGGAGCCCTAGACAAGGGGAAAGTGGAAAGACACAGGCAGTTGTGTGGAAGAGGCCTACAAATTATTGAGAAGTTTGAGGAGGAGGGAATGGAAAAGGAATCACTTTCTTAACTGAGACTAGGAAAAGAAAGGCTGCCTGAAGGTGTAAGGTTGCCTTATCATTTGCTTTAACTTATATCTCTAATTTTTTAAAACAATTTCTTGTATTTGAGTGTCAGCTGGCAGTGCACACAAAGTCCTCTACATATGTAAGACTTTTAATCTTCTGGCAATAAAATCCACTAGCCATCTGGTCTATTGGTAGCTACAGTTTAATTAAGAAGAATGGATCCTCAGACCAGAGCCCATTGAGCTCCTTTGCCAGGTGGGGCCAGAGTTACAATGGTGCAAATGTGGGATCAATCCACATTTTCCTACCAGTGTAGAAAGGGCCTTCATGTCATTTTCAATCTGGGGAGATCTGAGGCAAAACTATGACAATTGTCCTGGCCAGATTTCTTCAGAGGGAGGTTTGCCTTTGCCTAGGTTTTTGCTAAGGCTAAGAGAATGTGTCTTGCCCAAGATTATCCCTCTTTCCCTTGCTTTTTAAACCCTTTTTTAAAAAAAGAATTTGAAAGCTTTGAGATTCGTGAGATTTGTGGATTCCCAGAATATTCCAGGGATCCGGGTCTGGATTCAGATTTGGAAAATTCTGGATTTGTCCCATCCCTAGTATTTAGACCTTTCAGGGAGGTTGGTATCAGTTGTCTCAGCGGGATTAAGAGGAGGGATCACCTCTGGTTTGAGCCCACCAGCCCCAATGAGGATCAACCACCACTGGCTCAGGACAATCAAGTACAAAGTTCCTTTCAATCCTGACTTCTTTCTCTTTTCTCAAAAACCTGCAGTATAATTGTTTGCATTTTACACATGGGAATATGAGTCTAACTTGAGAGAAATTTGAGTTCAAAATCCTATTGGCCTGGGCTCTCAATCCATGTTTTGTTGATATATGTTGTTACTGGGCCATCTTTCTTCTTGTTCAATTTTTTAACCTGAAAAATAATAATAACTGAAACTGGGTGATGAGAGAATTCATCTCTCTTGACCTAACTAGTGTTTCATTTACTCATTTTTAAATAGGTAAGTTAGATTATCAATAGCACTCAATAACTTCTGAGAGGGACAGAGGTAGAAATGAATTTGGAACCATAAGCTGTTATCATTAAGAGCAGCTCATATTTCAACTTCCCGGCATTCCTATGACATGCTATTTTACTTGACAAAGGCTTTATAATTACCATTTTTCTGATGGTCTTTTCTTTTCCTATTGCCTTCTATGTTTGCTTTATCAATTCATCAGGCTATGTCATTTATTTATTTCCTTACAATGCAAGATAGGAATCCCAGACTTCTGTTACTCCACATCAAGAGGCCAATTTAAAATGCTTTGTTTAAAGGAGCCCAGTGGCATTGTCCAGTATTTTATGTGTGATGTGATTAAGTATCAGTAATATATGACCCATTTTAATGGATAAGCTATGGTTTTACCTTCCAGGTGGAATCTGAACACAGGATAGATTTAATCACCCTTACTTAACATATATTAATAGGGAAAAAAAAGAGTGTAACAGCATTTATACTGATTTCCAACTCCAAAGTTCCACAGGGCCATTTAATTTGCACACAACATTATTGTTTGTTCTTTCTTCGAGGCTTCCTGCACCTTCATTTGTCAAGCAGAGAAGCTCCTCCATAAGTCACTTGAAGACACATGGACCTTGAAGGCAGAATACATACTGAATATGAAAATGGCCCTTGTGTTTTAGGATTCTGATGAGAACATACAACTTGCTTTTCCATTTCCAGCATTAAGGCAGATTGTATCTACTGCCTTGGTGAGTTAGGCATTCACAGCACATAGTGGAAATTCTAAGTGTACAAAAGGTGAACACTGGAATTTTTAGCCAGAAAGTAAAAGACTATTTTTTTTCAAGCATTCTGTTCCATTTGAATCCCATCCAGGTTGCACACACATTAACTTGCCCCAGAGTGGGCAAATATGTCAATTTCGGTTTCTCTCCATATAGTTACCAAACATTCATTTTGTTCTGTCCATTGGTACATCTGTTAGTGAACTTATAAAAAAATTCCACATGGGAAGTCAGGTTTTCCTTGTCCATATTTCTTTTTTGAATGTATCTCTTCTTATGCATACTTTTTGCGCACAGGTTTGCCTAACATACACAATTCTGTAAGTATGTTTGTGTAATGTAAGCATTTTTACAAGCAGATTTCCTTTTTGTAATTTTTTAAATTTGATTTTCACCAATATACTTGCTTTTTGCGTGAAGTTTATGCTTTTTTGTGTGAACTTTTTCTTAATATATGAATTTTGTGCCATTTTCTCATAATGTATCACCCAATCAATTTTGACTGGGACAGTGTCATTGACACCCTCCATCCCCATAAACACACACAAATTTAAACAGTAAAGGGTAACTGGATCTTGGTTTACACCATGATTTAGAAAGCAGAAATCTGGTAAATTCAGAATGCAGGCTGAACAAAAATCTTATCCTTTTGTTATGTTCCTTCAAGTTGTCTCTTCCATATGGCAGCTCTAAGGCAAACCTATCATGTAGTTTTCATAGCAAGGTTGTTCAGAAGGTGTTTGCCTTTGCCTCCCTTTGACGATGAGAGGTTGAGGATTGCCCACAGTCATCCAATGGGTTTCCATAACCAAGCAGAGGTTCAAACCTGGTCTCCAGAATCATAGGCTCTTTTTGCATGGCATTTGCCGTGTGAAAGAGGGCCTGGAGCATCATGCAATTGCGAGGAGCGATCTGTGCAACGCACTTACAATTGCACAATGCTCTAGGGGGCGGCAGGGGCCGATCGTGCACCTTTTCATTTTCGGCTAGAAGCCAAAAAAGGTGCATGATTGCGCATTGCTCCCAGGCCCCGCGCACATTTACCTGGCGTGCAGAGCCTCTGGAGCCAGGCCGGTCACACTTCCTGCCCCAATGCAGCCTGTGGAAGGAAGAGGCAGGGCTCTTGCGTGAGCAGGCAGCTCATGCAGAGCTGAAGCAGCAGGGAATGGAGAGCCTCTTGGCAGAGGCTGCTCGCACGATCCCCACACCTCAGAGCTGGAATAAGGTAAGGTGCAGAAAGGGCCATAGTCCAGCAATGAGAGCACAAATCCAGGGAGCAGGATTGGCCAAGGCAAAATTTAAAAAGATTTTGGCCCTTTCCGCATGTGGAGGGGGAAACGGGGGAAACGTGCTAAAATGGAGCTTACCGGCAGCCAGGTAAGTCTGTGACCATGGGGAGCAGCATGAACTCACTGCTTCGCACTCCTCTGGCATCCAAAATGGTGGCTCCGGTGTCCAAAATGGCGGCTTCCAGCTGGCGGAGGCTCTTCAACAACTGGAGAAGCTCACCAGCCAAAAGCCTGCCCCCAGCAGATCTGCAGACACACACTAGTGCGCGCCTGCAAATCTGCACCGGAGCAAAGAGGTTTTTAAAAAGCATGCGGCGCCACCAGTTCCGGTCGCTTCGGTGCGGACTGAGGTGCGGAACTACATTAAAGTAGTCCGCCCCAATACACTCCACGGTGCAGACGACCTCCGTTGGAGGTCGCTTTGCACCATTTTAATACCCCAGTGCGGAAAGGGCCTTTGTTAAAACTTCTGTCAAAAGTGTTGAAGAACAGCTACTGATCTGCACAGAGTTCAAATCACCAGATTAGACAGATGTTCTAAATAGGTTGATGAGGTTCTTTCATCGGACACTGAGATCTTTCAGTCTTGCTACTTATTCAACATCTAACTTTAGTTGAGAATTAAATATGGACAATATTGAGGTAGCATGAAGATAAAAAACAAACCCTAGGACATGGCACAGAAGTAGGAAACTGAAGGAAATTTATTCAATGCAAACTTTAATGCAAATTTATCTGATTTTCATGTTCAAATGAATGATTCATGTTCAATTTTTTTTATGTTCAAATGAACACATGAACTGCTAAAATTCTGCCTATGTGAAAGAAACATGGACAAATACAAACACATGCACAATGTAACAAAACATTAAATAGACTTTATACAGTATTAGTCATAGTGCTTGTATAAATACTATGCTAGGCAAAGTTACACATGACAGTGCCTGCACTATAAAAAAATCATGCCCTAAAATCTGTATGAATTTTCAAGCAGAAACTGAAATTGACCCAGGCCATTTCCACACTAGACTGTTATAGTGATATTATTCCACTTTCAACATCCTATGGAGTTTGCAGTTTAGGGAGGGGCCTTTGAGGTCCTATTCAACTATCCAAAGTAACAAGAGAGCAAATATATTTTAACTGAACAGAGAGGTTTCCAAATCTCTTTAAAGTTTTTTCTTAAATAGTAAAACAATTTGGTTGTAATATTTTGATAATAATAGTAATAAGCATTGTCATACAAAATATGCACATTGACCATCTGTGTTAATAATTGACTTAATGAGGTTCTAACAGGCTCTAGCTGATTCTGAAGAAGTTAATTGAGAGGTTTGTGTTCGTAAGCTGTCTTGAGAATCCTAATCTTCTGTGCCAGAACCACGTAGCAAGAATTGATGGATTGATTTTGGTCTTTGTAAATGAAAAAAAAAAAAAAATCCCCCGAGCCTGATTTTGGCTGCTTCTCAAAGTACATCACACTTGGGGGTCTGGCTGCTGAAGCCAGACAAACACCTTCCTTGTGTCTGACTATGGGATGCCAACTTCACTTCCCAGCAGAAAATCAAGCAAATAATTTGCCAGCTCTGAGGCCTGGTGTACAATGTTGTTGACACTGCTACAAATTACTGAACTCGAAATAATTAGCTTGGTTACAAAAAATTATTCCTTCATACAGTGTTTGACACGGCTGTCCTAGGAATTTTTGGTGCCTGATGCAAAGAACAAAAGGATATCCCTCCCATTCCGTGTGGAAATTCTAACTGGACTGGCAACCAAAAGTTTCGTAAACAGTGGCAATGGGGCAATGTTCTCTACTCCATCTGAAGATAGAAACCTGGCTTACTGCTCAATACATCTCCAACATGAAACAAGTGCCTTTCTTTACCTAATGATGGGACTAAGATTTGATAAGGATACACATTAAAATGGCCAGATAGAATTTTATAGACACATAAATACAGAGAGAAACATTTTGGACAATAACAGTTTCACCAAATCCATAGCAAAACCTTTCCATCTGGCAATCAAAGTAAGCCTAGATCTTGGAAGATATACACAACATATATGTGAAGGTGATTCTTGGTTACACTACCCATGACAGGTATTCTGAACTGAGTTCTGATAGTATATCTATTATTATGAGTCAGCAAAAATTAACAGGGAATCCCACAGTATTTAAAGTCCATTGTTGAAAAAGTCAAGTGTCAAAAGCACAAGATGTCTTAAAAGATAGGGTTGCTATATTCTAACTTTCCATATCTGGGCAACCTAATTTTCATAATTCAAATAGGCCTACTGCTTTGCTGCTGCAAACCACTCCTTTCAGAACTGCTTTATAGGAAAAGGGGGAAACCTTTTGAATCCCTGAAGGATAAATACAAGTAAAGATAGTTGTATGATTCAAGAGTTCTTAACATACCCAATTGCTAGAGTAGATTCATTAAATCACTGGGATTTGTACAACAAGTGAGTCACCATTCATCAGTTGATTCAATGGGCCTCCTCTAACTGAGACTAGCAAATAAATTTAGTCCTATACCTACTAATTATATGCACACTTTTCTGGGAGTAAGTCTCAGGAAGCTCAGTGGATCTTAGTTTTCAATAAATATGCACATATATCTATCAAGGAGGAAAAACAATGAATGTACAGTGTCTCTTGACCGATAGCAATAGAAGTCCTTTCTTTGAAAGCAAGCCAGATTAAATTTTATATTAAGGTGTTATAGTGCAATGATGCCATGATGAAATCATGCTTTTAAAAAAATCATTAAAGTATCTCTGGTCAGGCTGCTTTGGTAATTATTACAAAGGAGAACATGGTTTAAATTAACAGGGCAGTGTTTGGGTATTATAGCATTATATGTCTCTTTCTTTCTTTAAAGAATTCTAGCCAGAGAATATTTTAGCACTAGTTAAAACATCAGTTAAAAACAAGTACATGGAGGAATACCACTAAAGAAATCTATCCTATAAAACTTATGGGTGGATCTACATTGCACAGTTCTAGCAGGTCCATATCACTTTAACTGCCAACTGTTTATGGAATGTATAGTTTTAAAAGGTACTTAGAATTCTCTAGTCCAGTGATTCTTCATCTTTGGTCCTCTTGATATTTTGGTCCAAGACATTATTGACAATAGTCAGGAATTCTGGGATCCAAAGTCTCAAACACCTAGGATCAGTTTGAGAACCACTGTTGTCTGTTCCTTGAAACTACAGAATTCAGTATGCCACAAAACTACAAACCTCAAGATTCCATAGAATGGAGCTGTGGTAGTTAAGATGCTATCAAAGTGCTATAATTGTGTAGGGGAAATACACTCCAAGTTTCCCTCTGGTTTAAGTATTCTATTCTATTCTATTCTATTCTATTCTATTCTATTCTATCCAGAGAAAAGACTGAAGAAAGATACAGAAAAAAATGATGATGGTTATGATGATTCAGTGATGGCTTTGTGTGGAAGCCACATAGACACTTTTTTCTGCTAAACTGACCCATCGATGTCACTTGCTTTAGGATACAAAGTAGGAGTGAAACAAACCAGCTGGCTACAAGTAAGCATTCTGTGTTTTTTGCCCCAGTAATTCACAGTTACGGGACTATGTGAAGCAAAGATCAACTACTGATTTACAAACTTTGTATGTGAGGTCTACAATTTATCCTACTGCATCCCTGACTATCCGAGTGTGGGGAAACATCCCAAAAGTTAGGAGATGTCACAAGTAATTAACTGATCAGCAAAGAATTTACTCAGTATATGAGTGCTTTGCTGCATCAAAATGAAATGAAAAGAACTTTTGCTACAGAATTTTACTGCACATTTTTAAGTGCTATATCACAGTCCTGAGCCTCAAGTAACCATTTCACTCTGTGTGTGTGTGTTTGTTTTAAGCGACTTGTAGGTGGAGCAGGGTTGATCTTAATAGATGCAAAGAGGAATGAGGCAGTAATGTTTGGAGCTAGGATTGCCAGACTGAAAACTCAAGAGGGCACCTGTACCTTTAATGATTGTGCAGAATAGGGAATTTTAGCAGGTATTGCTTTTCACACAATCAGGTAACAAGCAACCTGTTGAAATTCTTTTGTCTATACAGCCCTCCCCAGTTTTCACTCTGGGAGAACACTATGAGCTGTTTTGGAGAGAAAGTCCCCTATTCCTCCCCCCCAATGGATAAGAAATCAATTGAACTCTTCTGTACTGCCGGTACAATCAACTTCACTGCACCCCAAATTCCTTTGGGACTCATAACTGCTCAGTTGCAAGTAGCTTCAGTAGGTTCTTATATTCATTCTTCCTTTTTCCCCCTTTTTTTCTTTTCTTTTTTTTAAATAACTTTCTGGGCTCTGCTTTAAACAGCTTTCACTCCAAATTTCTTTGTTTTATTTTTAAATCTTTGATACTAAATAAATACTTGACAGAAGCAGCAGTTTACAGTGCAATTGTGTTCACTTGTCACCATCTTTGTTGAATCTGTTCCTGCTTGTTACATAGATTGAAGATGCTATTCTTACACAGTTCCAATCTGCTCCTCATGAATTGTGTATTGGACGAGCCAAGAGTAAAATCTTTTGAGTTTCAGGGCCCGAAGAAGCACCATTATCTCAGATTGTTCACTCTCCAGGAAGGCATTAGATGAAAAAGCAGCACAGGAAGCTGTTCAGGATGTTCAAACATAGGAATGGAATGTGAAAATATTCCTTCAATTTAATGAGAATTCTTTTTTTAAAAAAACATTTCTAGCTTTATCATAAGCTTCATTGGGAGTGTAAAAAGATGACACTTCTAATTCTATTATCTGTGTGCTGAATGACTCATTGGCTGAATTTGTCTTTAACAGAACTATTTTTTCTAGTACCTTAAAAAATCCGCAAAATTGAGCATCTAGGCCAATTTACGCATAGTATTTTCACTGAAATCGATAAAGTTAGAAGTGTATGAATCTGGTTAAGTGTCCCTTTGCTGAAATCTATTGTGCTATTATGGTCTATGTTGCCATTGTAAATCCTTTTTTCTCTTCTTAATAAGCTCGTTGTAATGGTCTTATCTCTATTATAGAAATCACATATACAGGCTGATCTAGTCTTTTAGGGGAAAGAATCTAATATAATGTGAAAACAAGGAACATAGTGGCACTTTGAAGACTAAGAAGGTTTACTTGATATAAATAATGCCCACCCCCCATTTTTATAGCCTGACGGTTACTGCTCTTGTTTCTTCTCATGTTGTTGTTTTCAAAAGGCCATTTCTTCTGATTTGCATAGTAAGGACAAACATTCCTCTTACTGGTTAACAGCAACTTTAGCTTGGAAAATAAGAGAACAATCTTGTGCCCTGTCAAGTGGTAGTTTCCATGGTCATTTCTATGCTACACTATTATAGTGCTATTAATCCATTTTCAACATCCTGTGGAATCCTGGGGTTTGTAGTTTACTGAGGCCAAAGAGCTCTCTGGCTGAGAATTCTAAGTGCCCCTCCATTAACTGCAAACTCCAGGATTCCATAGGATGTTGAAAGTGGAATAATAGCACTATAACAGTGTAATGTGGAAACGGCCCATGTCAGCAAATACAGTTTCAGTTTTAGTCTAAAGGATCCAAAGTGTTGAATCGTACCCCCAAAATAGTTATAGTACCCTGGTCAGCTCCTCTAAATTTTTTATTATATCCTCGTGTGGGTTCATTACACGATTTAAATGGGACCCCCCAGCCATTATGGATATATGGGAGAAAGGAGGGTGAAGTGGAAAATCATTTAACATGTCTGTAGACCCTGGCATTTTTCCAGTAATTTTATCAGTAGTTCTTGGGTCTTTTCTTTCCCTTTAGAATTGTCTCCACTGGCTCAATTTGTGCATAGAAGATTAATTGCACAGCCTAGTCTGAATGAGAACCAGCATAGTGTAATAGTTTCAGTGTTGGACTAGAACATTGGGAGACCAAGGGATCAGCCATGGAAACATCCCAAATAATATCAATAAAATTTCAGGCAAAACCCAACTGTATAACTGTAATCCAAGTTTGTGCTCCAGCTGCAGAGGCAGAAGAGGAAGAAAAAGTCTAGTCTGCAGAAGAGAAGGTTAAGAGGGGACATGATAGCCATCTTCAAATATTTGAAGGGATGCCATGTAGAGGAAGGAGAGGGCTTGTTTTCTGCTGCTCCAGAGACCAGGACAAGGATCAATAGATTCAAGCTGCAGGAAAGGAGATTCCACCTGAACCTCAGGAAGAACTTCCTGACAGTCAGGGCTGTCCGGCAGTGGAATATGCTGCCTCGGAGTGTAGTGGAGTCTCCTTCTTTGGAGGTTTTTAAGCAGAGGCTAGATGGCCATCTGTCGGGAGTGCTTTGAGGGTGTTCCTGTATGGCAGGGGGTTGGACTGGATGGCCCGTGTAGTCTCTTCCAACTCTACATTTCTATGATTCTATGATTCTATGATTCTGTGCTGGAATCCAAGAAGAAAGTGACCACACACCCAAATGGGACATGTTGGTAATCATAATCAAAATCAGAACACATAAATAGGAAACTGAGTAGTAAGAGAATTTGGCCTATGATAAAGATTTGAAGCAGGAGAGTGCCTGATTGGATATTTTCAAGCCAACAGTTTCTTCATTGCAAACATATTTTTCAGGCAACCAAAGAGGCAAGTGTATACATGGACATCACCTTATGGCCAATATAGAAATCAGATAGACTGCATAACTGGAAGCAGAAGATGGAGAAGTTTCATTCTCTCTCTACAAAAACAAAACCAGAAGCACATTGTGGCACAGACCAAGAACTGCTAATAAACGTTAGAGTAAAGCTAAGGAGGAACACTGAATCTATCATTGTGTCGAAACACAACCTGAAGAATGCCTGAAGAACATCACTAGAAAACACAATAACGCTTGGTGACATAGAAGATTGTGGGAAAACAGGTTTAATAGACTCAATTGAGGTAGGCACACCTTGAGTTTGCAAGACTTAAATAGGGATGTTGATAACAGGGTGACCTGGAGGTTTGCCATTCATAGGGGTGCCATAAATGAAAGTCAATTTCACAGTAGTTAATGATAACGACAAAATTTCCTGGCTCAAAAATGGATTTCCCAATTACTTCCCTGTTCAGAAGAATAATACTGTGGTAAATATTTCCTGCAGGCTTTGCCCATTATTTGCACATCCTGAAGTGTTTCAGGAAAATATTGTACACATGGGGTTTTTGCATTAGAATTGCAGGTTTTTGCACAAAACACTGTTTTCTGACAGCCAGGTGTGTTTTAGTGCAATATTGCTGTTTTCTATAAAACAAAAAAGCAATCTTGCACCACAAGAATCTTACACACACACACAAATGTTGCATAAAAAAGCACACACACAAGCTAGCCACATGGTTAGGTTGTACAATATCACTGCTTTCTGTCGTAGATTCTTTTCTTTTTTTTGTACAATTTTCTTTTTGTTGAATCAGATTTTTGTTTTGAATACAATGGACCCACTTCTGCCTGAGCCCCACTCTGTTCCCAATAATATTTTGCTTGGGGGACCACAGCCAAAAGAAGCCCCATCAGTGGTAGATGTATAGCCACAAAGTTTTGTGCAAGTACATCAGGGCCTGAATAGTTAGTATGTCCCTCCATTGATAGTGCTCCTCTCTAAGGGTGGGTGATACCTTTGAATCAGCTAATTTTAAAAGAATTGACCAAAGTTCATAAATTTCAAGAACGAAATGTAAGAGAAACCAAAACTGGCTGATTTGTTCATCCAGGCTCAGGGCTTTGAGGACTTAATGCATGAGAACCAGTGGTTGATCCTGATATATTCAACCATGTTTATTGGGCTTCTCTTTTTTTCTGAGAAACTCTTCATTTTAGCACCTGTACAGCAGCTTATTACAACATGGCCCTCTCCTATCTGGAAATAGTTCTACCCCCTGAATTTAACTGGAGCAAATGGGAAAGAATTTTGATTCACTTTCTTCTTTGAACAATTTACCATTATTCCCACTTTTTTAAAATATATATTATAGATTGAAAGACCTTGAGGTTTATGAAAACTGAATTCACAAGAAAGCAAAGGAGATGGATTTTATATAAAGGAAAAAAAATTGGGCTTGTTTATGTACTCAGTAAATTGATTTCTTTTTAAAAAGACAACTGTTCACATTCCTTTTTCTCTTGGGTCTACTTCCAGCCCATCTGGAGGGCTTGCACTAAGAAGATATGTAACTCTGGAGTTCTTTATATACTCTTTCTTCATTTTCATTAAATAGGAAAACATTTAAAAGAGCACTCTTAATTTTTCTTATGTGTTTAACATTGCATTTCTCAAGCTTTACAAAAATCTTGCAAGTTTCAAAATCCAATTACAGAAGCAGACTGAAATTAATTTACTGTCATTGATTTTTTGAAGGGCAGGAGGTGACTCCAATTATTCAGAACAATTAAATAATTATAATCTTCCATGTTGCCTAAACAACAATAATATAGAAAGTGATGGACAAATGAAAATCTGAAAATCAATTACTAATCGACTGACTGACACCGGGCAAGCCTCTACTGGCTTCAGATGATTATTTATTTTCTAATAGGAATGAAACTCATATATGTTCATGTGAAATAATTATAAAGGCTAAAAATGGACAGGCAACCATACCAAAATTTTGCTGCCCAGGAAATATAACTTGCCTTTTGAATATGTGTTGTCATAGTCTCAATACTGCTATGCTAGCAGTATTCTTAAATGATGCACCAGTGTTTATAACTGCACTGAAAAGATTCTTGCATCACCTACATTTTGTCAGCAACATTTTTGCTAATACAGACCTCACAGTTAATGCTCCAGAGCACTGGGTGGAATCCTGTCAGGGAGGTCTGAAAGTGTAAGTGCTTTCCTCCCACCAATCCCCACTTATTAGGGCACCAACTGCTGCAATCAATGGGGATCTGTCCCATGTCAATCAGGAAACAGCTATCTGATAGTCCTACCTCCTTCCATGAATGATTTCCAGCATGAGAGACAGAAGCAAGGCCCCTTTCACAAGTGCCCTTGTGCCAGAGATTGTCCAAATGGTGGTTGGTGGGTGGGACCATCAGCCAGTTGCTACCTGATCAACAGGGGAACAAACCCCTCATTGATCACAGTGGCTGCTGCTTAATAAGTAAGAACTGGGGGACTTTAACAGTCCTTATGCAGTCTCTAAACTTTAATCATGACGGTATAACCAAAGCTCTCCAAATGGCAGATACCATAACATCCAGGCTATAGCATTTCATCTAACATAAATTAACTTTGAAATAGAAGGTTTTTCTACAGCCAACTGTGTCCTCCAAAGGCCTCTTTGTGGAGTGGAGTGGGGGGGGGCAGGAATGGTGATGCTCCAGAAGTTCTTAGATTTTGATTCCCAGAGCCCCTCAACATTGGCTATGCTGGGTAGGCTCAATCTAAACCATAGGCCAACAATATCCAGAGGAATAGATATCTGGAACCCACTTGATTGCAGGAAACAGGTGAAGTCACCTTGAACAACAGCCAGGATCTAACGATAAAAGTGGGGATAAAACTATCAAATATTTCCCCTTCTAGCTGCGGTGTTTTTCCCCTCTCATGCTGGGAAGACTGTCCTGGGAGGATGGAAGAGAAGCCTACAGGCAGAGGTGGAAATCTTAAAACATTCATTTTTCTCTCCATCAGTAGTACAATGTTCCTCTGCTAGTTCTTGTTCCTCTTTTTAAGTGTAAGAATCACTTCTGCTTATAGGGATATTGCTAGGGTCCAAGTCATGTTGGAATGGATGACGTGAGGAAGGACTACGTGGGAAACTTTTCTTTTGTGTATTTCCCTTAAGTTATCTCATGATCCAAACCTATATAATTATTATAATACAATACAAAGTGAAATAATATCATCAAAGAACTCAATGTATAACAGGGGATCAGATTTGACAGCCATTTCTAGACCAAGTTTTGGTCTCCATATTACTTGGAGTATCAGAGGAGAAAAAGTAATTCTATGGCCCCCATGAAAAGGAAAAAAATAATAGATCTGATATCTTCTGGTATATTCAGACAGAACCATAAATGCAACACCACCAAAATAACATTATTACCTGCATGGCTTGTTTTAATTGAGATGGTGGTTGCATCCACTAAAAAGAATGCCAGCTTTTGGAAGAAATGTGAGAGAAAGTAATGCACGTATTTCACAAGCAGAATGTGAGTAACACAGTCTCACATCACCAGCACTCACACATTATATATCAAAGGAAGCAAGAAGCAGAATCACTCTTCTCTCTCTGTGTGTGTGTGTGTGTTACTTACTACTGTAAAAAGTTATATTTTGTGGTTAAAAGCTCTGCAAATGTTCATTCTTCAAACATCATCATCATCATTACTTTTGATTGATTGACTGATATCCTGCTTTTCTCCAAATAATGGGACTCAAAGTGACTAACAACCTGTCATGCCCTGCTTCCAGAGCATGGACACTGACTCAGCAACTGAAGCACAGGGCACACCAGAGGCTGAAACAGAAGGCATGCCAAGGCCTGCTGTACAGAGAGAGGTCACAGTGCTGGAAACTGAACAGGGGATGGTGCCAGCTCCAACAGAGAATCCTGCCTCTTCAGATGCAGAAGAACACTTACCTAGACCCAGCTTCACACAGCACAAGCAGCAAAGAAAGACCCAGTGTCACTCTCTCAGAATTTATAACCAGCAACAATCAATCAAGGCATGGCTATGCTAGGCTTTGGGTCTATTTAGCTGGTGTTGTAATCTCAGGTATGGCTCCCCGGGTGGGGGCTCCCAGATATCACTTTGATATCATCTAATTCGGCCTTAGTTGGACCTGCTCTCAGTCACCTCACTCCACGTGTTTGTAAGTTCTCCGGACAAGCATGGACATGAGTGCAGCCACTAATTGCTCTCACATTCCAGTCTCTTTTTAGGCCAGCAACTTATGCTTTGCTCTCAGCTTCAGGGAACTTCCTACGTGCACATTTCACAATAGCTGCACGGCTCTCAGCAGAGCCAGTCCAGTAAACAAGTCATTTACATATTGGCTACACTATTGTCATCAAGTGTTAAGCTCATCATGTTAAATTTGACCTTTCTAAATCCTTTGTCCAGCGCCAAAACTCCTTTTGTTCTTACCTGGCTTGCCATAGCCGAGAGCTACAAACTCTCCTATAAAAACCCCTTACTTTCAAACGGTCTTCGGACTACCTTGGATTGCTATCCTGCCCTGCTGCTGGCCTTCTAAGGAAACTCCCCTTAGCCAGGCACGCTGAGCTTTCTTCTTCTGAACCCCATTTCTCCAGGACAACGAGACCAGGTGTCGTATTACCTACCCTTACACTCTCCCCTTCTCTTTCCTAGTTAGTTAGTGCGTGTGTGTTATTTATTTTCTGTTGTTTTTCAATAAAACTGCTATTTTTGGTTACTTTGAAACTTGTGTGCCTATTCCCTGACCTGAAGCTGTAGACATTGGGTTTCAAGATCCTTGCAAAGTTACCCTGCCTCTTGCTAGCCAAAACAGTGTTCAAGCTAATTTCCCCCAATTTGGTATCTTATTTGGCAATCTGGGCACCCCTCCCGGGACCCCCCCAAAACTCAGGGTAACAGTGTCCTTCCCCTCCAGGAGGTGCCAGAGCTTACCTGACCTGCTACCTTGCTGGATGCCTTGACAAATGCTTGGATTGACCTTGGACATTCCCTCATGGTGAAACCCTGCCATTGGACTTTAGTTATGACTCTTTGCTTACTGCCTGGAAGTAAGTAACAAGCTAGGAGATATTCAGTTTGTTTTGTTTGATTTATCAACTGTGCCAGGACTGACATAGGACACAACCTTTCTTAAAACAATACAACTTAAAAAACAATACAAAAACTAAGAACTGATTTAGACTAATAGCAAACCAACTGATGCAGGAAGAGAGAGAAGAATAACAGGAAATGGTACAAACACATTCAACAACTAAATTCTTAGGGCTTCGTCGCATGAAGCCAATAAATCCCATTTTTGTTGTTGTTGTTGTTGTTGTTGTTGTTGTTGTGTGCCTTCAAACCATTTTCAAGTTATGATAACCCTAAGATGAACCAATCACAGGATTTTCTGAGGCTGAGAGTGTATGATGCACCCAAGATCCTGCACCCAATTGATTCCTGGTCCCCAGGGTCAAAGTCCAATGCTCAGACCACTATACCATGCTGGCTTTCACAGCGAGATAATAGCATCTTTAGCTAGGACTTATCACATGACATCATTCATCTGCTGTTCTCTCAGTGGGAGACCAACTGGAAACTGTTTATTTTACAAAGGAGGTCATTAATGGATTAATGATTACCTAAAGCACTGCTTGACTTAAAACATAGGTTTTTGGGGGGATTATATTTGATTGTTAATAACTGTAAATATGAATCTCAAAAGTTGCAAGATTGCAAATGTGGTTTATCTGTGTGTCTTCAAGTCATCTGCCAACTTATGGTGACCCCATGAATTTCATAGGGTTTTCTTAGGCAAGGAGTACTCAGAGGTAGTTTTGTCAGTTCCTTCCTCTGAAATATAATCTAAAGCATCTGTGATTCCTTAGCAGTCTGAAATCCAAATATTAACCAGGGCTGACCCTGCTTAGCTATATTGTAAATACTGATCAGAATGCCAGCACAGTACAGTAGTAGGGAGGTAGTAGTACAGGAATAGTAAAGAAGTAAACTAAAGGTATTACAGGAGTAGAAAACTGAATGGAAAGGGGGAAGGCAGATGTCCTGCTTTGCTTAGTATTGAGGAGCAGTTGTCTAGGCTTAACAAGTTATGATGGTTAACAAAGTGGGGAGTGTTAAGGGATCAGTCATAAAAAGTACAGAGGGACTGAAATGCAAAATATCAGGAGAGAAATGGAATTAAGTGATTCATTTCAGCCTAGGGAAAAGAAGTTTGGTAATCTGTTGGCAGTTTGTTCAAAGCTGCATTAAAAGCATGATGGCAACCATTGGTTTTATTTGATCATTGAGGGAGCCAAATAAAGGGATTATTGTGAGAAATAATCACCACAGTTCAGGCTTCACAAGAGACTCCCACTGGCAACTATAAGAGACTGGGCTTTGCAAACGGTCAGACAGAAATCCTTGATTATCCAGCATCCACTGTCAGGAAACCTGCTTATAGATCTTGATCAGTGGCTTCATGTTTTCTGTTATATCCTATGTTAATGAGCAGCCTTTAAGCTTTTTGCTTTCAGCACAATCAAAAAGGGAAGTCATTATCTGAATTACATTACCCACATTGTGGTCTAAACTGTTACTCATGCTATACATATGGCTCTGCACACATTGTACATCTTTAGAAATGTGCAGGAGTTTGGGATCATTAAGTGGTTCAAAACATTTGTCTCTGTGAGTCATATTACTTGGGGGTGCTAATCCTGGTGAATGGAATTGGGGGCTGTTTCCTTCCCCTAGGAAAGACAGATGCTACCAATTGTTTTCTGCTTTGTGGCAGTTTGGACAAAAAAAGACACACTGATGAGCATTGATTGGAGAGGAAGATGGTTGCTTTATACGTTTATTTTTTCCTTTGCTTTGATTTAAAGTCTCTGTCTTTGTGATGTCTACAGGAGGAAGGGAAGCTGGGTAGACATTTCAGTATTTGCTCTACTAAAACTGAATATATATGGAAATGTCATGAAAACAACAAAATGAGTCAATCTGGTAAGTCTCTCTCTCTCTCTCTCTCTCTCTCTCTCTCTCTCTCTCTCTCTCTCTGTCTAGCATATACTTTACATCAAAAGTCAAGGTCCATTTTATTTCTGAGAAGCTCCTTCATTAAATGGTTATTGATTGTTACTAATTTTAATAAAAATAGTTTCCCCCTCCTTTAGACAATTAAGATATTCGGAAAAGGAGACAGGAAGAGAGAGAGAGAGATGTAGTGGTTTGAGTGTTGGTCTAGGATTAAACCCGTTCAGCCATGGAAACCCACTTGCATTCTTTCATCCAGTCATATTCTCTCATCCAAAGAAAGGACAGTGGCAAACCTCGTCTGAGCAAGAAAACCCTATGTTAGGATCACCATAAGATGGAGTTGATTGAAGGCACAAAATGTCTAGCCAGCTGTTTAAGCCTCATGTGGAAAAACCTTCTTCATCTTCACAGACTTTACACTGTGAGAAGAACTCCTACTATTCACACAACACAAACGGGCAATCAAGGTAAGAAACAGTGGCAGTGACCTGATCATTCTCATAGCTGGATAAAAAAATTGAAATGGGACTTCACATCTCTAAGGCCAATGCTAGAACCACGAACACAACTAACTCTAGCCTCAGTATTGTTCTTTTTAAAGCCTGCATGGCATACAAACCTAAGACTTATTTATGCCCAGGAGCAGGAAAAATCAGAAGGAAGGAAGGAAGGAAGGAAGGAAGGAAGGAAGGAAGGAAGGAAGGAAGGAAGGAAATGGTGAGCAGAATAAATGAAATAAGTGACAACTTTTATTAGGTGTAACTTCACAGAAGCAAGGTATTACACTCTGGTGAGATTCTGGTCTCTAGAAACTGTGTGCTGCCAGAATTATTTGATTTAGGATACCAGCAGAGAGGTGAAGAATCTTTACAAATATTTTACTTACTTGCTTACTTACTTTGTTGTTGTATGTCTTCATGTTGTTTCCAACTCATGGCGACTGAGGCGGAGAGTGAATGATGCTCCCAGTGGGTGTCCGTGGCTGAGTGGAGAATCAGACCCTGGGTCATAGTGCAATGTTCTAATTGCTACACCACACTGGCTCTCACTTACGTAAGTTTTAAAACAGTTTTATCCCAACCTATATCAAAATATCTCAGAGCAGTGAAAAAGTAAAATCAATACAAACAATATTGAAATATTCTCATTTTAAACAACAACAGTAACAAACCGTAGGCTGGCAGCCAGCCAGATTTATTACGACATAAATATTGCAATTCACATTTATGACAGTAAATGCCCCTCAACCCATCTTAGAAGCTATACAGTCACATCAACCAAAGGGATTCTGAGGCAAAAAGCAGTTGTGACAGGACCCTGTGGGGTGCCTGAGTATGATTTTTGCACCATACGTCACTAGCATGAGAAGGCTGGACACATCCTTATCCAAGGCCCTGCATTTCAGGGCCTTAGACCTTTGGTGAAGCTGGTTGGCTCTTAAGGGGAGGTTTCCCTAAGTGGATGAAAGGTCAAGTTATTTTCCAAATGTACAAAAGTTATTTTTGGACTACAGCCCCTTGACATGGAGGATCTTGGATGTTATATTCCAAAATGTAATGTTTCCAGACTCCACAATGAATTCAAGACCTGTTTCATCTGGCAGCTCTGAAGATTAGCTATAGTAACTGAAGCCATTTTTGCACTGGAGCATTACAACATTGGATGGCTTTTCATGGTGCCCCACCTATTACCACACCACTTGTCCTTTGGCTTTTACTCTCAGGTGGGGTTGCCAGATTGAAAACTGAAAACTGTACATTTAATGATTGTGTGAATGAATATTTCAGCAGATGTTGGTTGTCTTGCAACCAGGTAACAAGAGACACCTGTTGAAATTTCCTCTTCTACAGCCCTGTTAAGTGTTCTGGAGCCCTCTCTAGTTTTCATTCTATCAACCCTACCCCCCCCATCCCTTTTCCTCACTCCCTCCATGCACACCTGTTTGTACACATGATATATGCAACCATGTACACTATAATGAAAGCTTATATGGTGTAGTGGTTTGAGTGTGTACCAGGATTCCTGGAGACCAGGGTTCAAATTCCTCCTCAGCCATGGAAAGGCACTGAATGACTTTGAGCATGTCACACTGTCTCAGCCTTAGCAGGAGGAACACCAAATAAATCTTGCCAAGAAAGTCTTGTGTTAGGGTTGTCATAAGTCAGTGTTGACTTGAAAGCACACACACATATGTCGTATATAAACATGGAAGGATATGGTTAAGAAAGAAGAAATGTATCTGAACAAAGGTACACTTAGATTGTGGGAGTGTAGCTATGGATGTGTGTGTGGTGGTGGTGGGGAAGAGTGCTTTGTCCCCTAGTGGTAATTTTAGCTTTCCCCATGAAATTTTCCTTCAGTCTCCACATTTGGAGTGATTTCAGCTGAACATGCAGTTGTGGCATCCAAAGAACAGGGGAATGCAAAGATATCAAGAGAATGGAACACAACAAATAGAGGCATTCTAAATGTGAATGATTTTCAGCCTTTCTGTGTGTGCGTTTCTCTCTCTCTCCCCTCTCTCCCCGTTCAAGGCTTAGAAATTTAGGGAGTTAAGGAAAATGTCTTTTGTAGACAGTATTCTTATTGCAAAGCAGTGGCCTCATCCCATCCACCCCCAGTTACGCCTCTGGTTATGAAATAAATAGAATTTAGCTATCAAGCATTAATACTGCAAAAAGCCAAAATAGGACAAAGTAAGACTGTCTGGTGTATTAACATCAAGGACCTCTTCAGAGGAGGAGTGGGGAGTTGGTTTATTACTTAATGACTCTCCTGCTTCAAAGCACGCCTGCATGCCTGCCTTCCTCCCTCCGTTGGGGAGCTGTGCCTTCCCTTATAGCCATGTTTAGAGGACACCTATCTGCAAGGGAATCATTTCTTGCCTCTAGCAGGAAAAGCTCTCTCGCCAAGTTCTCAGAAAAGGTTCTCTTTGTGAATAATTGAAAGTGTCCCTAGAGTTCAAGATTTTCTTTTTCACTGTTGGACCGCCTGCACTCCTGTGTTCTTCTTCGATGCGGCTTAACTGTAATTGTGAAAGAGTAACTGGATTGCAGGGGATGCGGGGGGCTACCCCCTGAGCAGCAGGGATAATGGAGCGCTGGACTGGTGTGTCTTCTTTTGGAAAAAAAATTATATTTTTTTTTTATCATTCAGACAGGCTTCTCTGGAAGTAAAAGCATCAATAGAAGATAATTGGAAGAGCCCCGTTGCCATCCTCCAAATGTGGGCAAAGTTAATATGTACCAGGAGATTTGTTTTCCTTGCTGGTACATTTGAGACTTCCAGATGAGATTTTACCACCACCTACTGGCAATTCTATGAAACTGCTCCCTGGAGATTTGGCTAAAGCTGTTGTGAATTCCAGTACTTAAGCCAGAGCTTTCCAAACTTTTCATGATGGTGACACACTTTTTAGACATGGATCATTTCACAACACACTAATTCAGTTTTAGTAGCAGACCAGAGGTTAAACTAACCCCTTATAGGAGATATGGGCACATACATAAGTTGTAATAATGAAATATATGAGGACACAACATATCTCACGAAAATCTTTCATTTATATTTTTTAAAAATATATGATTTATAAATAATAACATACATTTCCAAGGCTCAGGTGGGAGGGGGTCATTCTTGGGTCAGGGAGGTGACACACCTACACACTTCAGGTGACACACTAACATGTCATGACACACCACTTGAAAAGCCCTGACTTAAGCTATAGGTATGATTAAAAAAACAAAACAAAAACAAAAAACAAACCTGTATTGCTACTGCATGTTCCCCCAGTAAAAAAATTTGAGCTATGCTTTTTTTTTTTAACTGTGCCTAAAGTGATGTGATTACTAAAAAAAAAAAAAAAAATCACCTATTAAAGTGGACTCCAATATTCACAGTCAGGTGATAACCTTTGGTAGGACTAATGTGAAAATAAACATTATCCCACAGCTTAATAAAGTTTTTACAGGAATTTTGGAAATGATTTTACCTGCTTATTACAAACATAGGTTTTGGATAATGCCAAGAAGAAAAATGTGGCATTTGGGATTTGATTATTCATTTCTGTCCTCCAAAGCATGGAGCCTTCTAAATCAATGGCAGTGCATAGGTTGAATTAGGTACAACTCTTTATCTACAGTCATCCTTCCACATTCGCCAGGGTTAGGGGCACAGGACCCCTGTGAAAGTGGAAAAACTGTAAATAACTCTAGGCCTTCCCAAACCATTTTTAACACACACACAAAAGTATGATCACCATATTCAGCCTACCATGGATTCCTTTGAGGCATCAAGGTTCCTTCACAGAAATGGGTAGCTGGTGGGGATTACTGCCAGTTCCACTGCTGCCCCACACCATTTTAAATAGGCACTTGCAAGTCTTGTTCACTGTTTCTCAGTCTTATGAGGCTTGCATTCCCTGTTAAAAATGGCACGGGGAGGCAGTATTGGTGACAGCAAGTAATCTGTGAATAATCAAATCCGCAAAAGTGAAACTCGCAAATGTGGAGGGCTGACTGTATGTACAGCTCATTTATTTATTCAATTTTTTTATGACATTACATTTTCTATTTTGTGAAGTTATTAGTGTGACTACCCAGAACTGGATTGTTATCTTCTGGATTTATAGTGATCGTTGTTGTGTACCTTCAAGTCATTTTTTATTTATGGCAACCCTACAAGGACACTATCACCGAGTTTTCTTGGCAGACTTTGTTCAGAGGGGGTTTCTCCTTGCCTTCCTCTGAGGATGAGAAAGTGTGATTTGCCCAGGATCACCAGTGGGTTTCCATGGTGGAGCGGAGATTTGAACCCTGCTCTACCAGTGTCATAGTCCAAGACTCAAAGCAATCCACTCCAGATCTATAGTAGTCTGTACTTTCTAGGGTGGTCTACACTTACTAGCACTGTTGTATAACTCACAGGCCAGTATCCCATAGATATTCGAAAAAGGATGCTGTACTCTACTCAGTCACATTAAATTACCTTAAGTACAACTCAGACTATTTCCACCCTAGATTGTTATAGCACTATGATTCCATTTTCAACATCCTATGGAATCCTGGGGTTTGCATTTTAGGGAGGGGCATTTAGAATTCTCAGCCAAAGAGCTTTTTGGTCTCACTAAACTACAAACCCCAGAATTCCACAGAATGTTGAAAGTTGAGTAATAGCACTTTAACAGTGTAGGGGAGAAAAAGCCTGAGTGTCTACATTCTTCCTTCTTTTTTATTGGATTAGGGCACCAGTCAGCTCCTATTCCTATCATTCCTGATCACTGTTCATGTTGGCAGAAAGTGATTGGGAATGGGAGGCCCACAACATTTGGAGGGCCGCATGGTGCCCACTCCTGGATTAGGTGAATCAGGCCTGTGTTTAGAGCATCACCACTGAACACATAATGCACCAAATACATGATGCGCATAGCACACATACACACCAGTGCTTCTCTAAAAGCTTTCTTTTCATCTTACATAGGAGCTACTCCTACACTTTTGTGAATATTGCAAAGAACAATTTGGGATATAGGGGCATCGCTGGAGAACAAAGGAAATTTTGCATTAGATGAGAAAATATATTCCCTGCCACCCCCCGCTATTTTATTTTAGCTCAGATGTGGGCAGCTACTAAACTTCCGTGTCTTAGCTTGAGCAGGATAAATTAAGTTACACAGCCAAGGAGAAATCTCTTGTATCATCTTTCCTGACTTGTGTGTTTCTGTTGGTATGACAAGTGTCAGCAAACATGGACCACTGAAACCTGAGGCAGAGGAATAATTGTTGTTAGCATACTTCTGTGAGGATAGGACCTCCTGACCTGGGAACTACAGAAGTGACCCTCTGGTGTGCATGGCATATATCATGCTGTGCTTGTGCTGTCGAGTCCAATTGTGATGAATAGTTATAGGATCAATAAAAGTGTTGCTGTGCAATTTTTCTAGTGTCACACAGACAGCAGTATGTGCTGACCTCTTGTTCCTTTTTTCCTTCTTCTAGTTAAATGGAGGAGAAAGAAGAGAAGAAGGGATAGTATCAAGTAGAAAACAAAACAGTGTGCTTATAAAATCACATCCAAAAGGGCAGGTGTAAAAGGCATTGCTGAAATTATACCCAACCCAATCTTTCTTTCTGGGCATCTCTGCTTTATCTCTTTCAGTTTATTCAGGGTTTGAAAAGGGAATTTTTTTGGATGACAGCTTCCAGAATCCCTCTCCCCAGCCAGAATACCCACTCTCCATGTTGGCTGGAAGTTATTGTTTCCCAAAAATAATTTGTCCAAGCTCTGAGTTTATTTCATGCTCACAGGTGCCAGTTGACAGGATGAAGCAAGAAGCAGCAACATCCTGACAGTCTTGGATAGATACATTTTCAAATGACAGAGAAGCAGTGTGTGAAGAAAGTATTTATCAGAACTTACTTTCTTTTCAAACTTCATAATGGTAACAATAACTACAGCAATGCTGGTCATCTCTGTACATGATCATCCTTTTCTCAGTAAAGGATGTTTGGCTTTGGCACGTGTATCCAGTAAACAGTACCACAAATTTTCATTCAAGCTATGGTTTGATCTGGTAGGTTCAAAAACACAGGAGTGGGATGGGGACTTCCTAAAACAAGGGTGGGTATGATGCAGGCCACAGGCCACATGTGGCCCTTGGGATCCCAAAATGTGGCCCCTGAACTCCCTCCCCCAAGTTCCTGGACCTTTAAAAATGTACCAGTTTTCAGGTGGTTTTTCACCTGAATGCCAGCCAAATCAACTCTAAACTGGAGACAAATGTGGTGGTATATTTCTGCCACCTTCCCAAATTTCATAAAAGTAAGAAAAAATGGGAAGGGGGACTGAAGATCAGCCAGAAATGATGTAACATCACTTCCAGCACTCTGAAATGTGACTGTGTGGCCCACTTGAAGACGCACGGAGGAATGGCTCCCACTTTCTTTGCTGTTGCCCACCTCATCCTAAAAGTGCTGTTACTGGCACTATTTGTACCTAGCAGACCCAGTGTAGCAGGGAGGCTCAGTGTCCTTTGCCTGATACGTGAGTAGTAGAGAAGAAAGGAGATGAGATGGGGAGAGCAAATTCATGAGGAGGTGAACAAAAACCATATGGAGATTATTTTTTTAAAAAATTGAAAGTTCACTTTGAAAATCTGGTGAGTAGGGCCTGAATATAACATGTGGCTGCAGTAATCATCATGAGATATTGTTTGCTTGTGACATTACTGCCTTTTAAATATAATTCATTAAAAAGATCTGTTTACTTACCTGTGTTACTGAAACCTCATAAAATCAGGGGCTTCTGTGTTGGAAGAGCTGTGAATCTATGCCCAGTTTTATACCAGACTTTATTCCAGAGTTTAAAAGAGCTATCCACAGTGTTGAACTGTATCCCCAAACAAGTTTAGTGCCTGTGTCATTAAATAAACTGCTGTGTTTAATTCACTGTTCCTGCATTCCTGAATCCAAACTTGGCAAGTTTTCCCTTTATAGGAAATTATGGTTTCAGCCATTATGGTTAACGGCCAGTGATGCACATAAATACCTCTTAAATCAAAGGTATGGAAAATGTGGCCCCCAATTTCCCAAATCCTCATGCCTGTCCAAAGTTCTTATGTCCCTCAACTGCCTTTATACCTTTAGGACCAATGGTGGCAGTAGGGGAGATAATTTTATCACATTTTGGGTTTCCTGACCTCTTTTTTTGTTTTTGTTTTTGTTTTAGTTATGGAAGAGGCTTTCCCCCAATCTAGAAATGATTTGGGTAAAGGCCCAGGAAAGCATGGAAGGGCTTCTTCAGGGGGGAAAAAAAAGTTTTTGAGGAAATGGGATCAGAGGAGAAAGTGCAGCACTCCCAGGTCCAGTGGGTGGTGTGTATAACTTCCAAACCTAGCCCCCTTATTGCACGATGGCCATTTCTGCACTAGACTGTTATAGTGCTATTATTCCACTTTGAACATTCCATGGAATCCTGGGATCTGCAGTTTAGTTAGAGGCAAACCCCAGGATTCCACACAATGTTCAAAGTGGAACAATAGCACTATAACACTGCAGTGCAGAAAGGCCTTCGGATTCCACTGTAACTGCCATGGCTGCATCCTGTAGAATCCTGGAGTTTGTAGTTTAAGTAAGACCATTTTGAATCCTCAACCAGAGCTCTTAAAATTAAAAAGCCCAGAACCCCATGGGAAGTTGCCATCACAGTGAAATTGGAATCTGGCACTATAATATGATGTTGCGTGAGAAGATATCTAATGATTTAAAGCTATCTGACATTGTTGCCATCACTACATTTTGTGCTAGTGGTTTCTCTAGTTAAACTACGCACTGTCAGTAATACCTAATACTTTTGTACTGAATGTGAGGTGTTGGGGTAGAACTGATGATGTGCCCATAAAATCACCAAGTGGACTTGTTGCTCAAAAAGCAAGATTTCAGTTTTGCTATCAGCTGTGTAGACTCTAAGCACTATATTGAATCACTGGCATAACATGCAGATGTCCGATTCTGAAGTTATATTACAGCAAGAGGAAGGGGCAAGTATTTCCTGTAACACTGTCTTCAGGCATGCATATTTTTCTAATTAATGTATGTTTTCTCAGAGAACAGATGATTTACCATGACTTGTCATGTAATAATGTAAAAAGTTTTATTTGGAAATAGAAGTGGAGGTAAAATGTGTCTGCAATATTTTAACAGTAGAAGAGAGTTTTCTTGTTGCGTGCAGTACTTTCTTCATATTACTGCACTTAGGCAAACTGCCTATGGTTTGTTTTATTTTAATCATCTACAGATGGTGGTTTCCTGTAAGCATGCGTTTCCTCTTTGTGATGTGAAAAAGAAAGTATAAAAAGCTTCGATCACTATGCAAAGAAAAGGATCCTTTTGTCACATATCTGATGACAGATGACAGAACATTTGGAATCGTCTAAGGAAAAAGAAACACTCTGAATGTGTGGTTGTTATGGGCATTATTTAAATCCTTTCTTAGCAGCCCAACCAGAAGATGGAGATGAGATGGCTATTTCAGGCACATTATTTTATCCTAACCCACTTCATGTTAACACATGTCATCAGTGGTAAGTTCATTTTCTTCAAATAAAGATATAGCTTTTGTGGTGGTAAATCTGTTGCATGGCTGAGCTAAGTGTTAAACTCAAATAAGTGTGGTTGTGATTGATTTCTTGAGATTCTAAACAACAGGAGGGAACCAGTATGGTATATTGGTTTGAGTGTTGTAACCCTGGAGACCAGGCCAGAAAACCCCATAATAGGTTCACCTTAGGGTTGCCATAAATTGGAAACACCTTGAAGGCATACAACAGCAGCAACAACAACATATTTGGAGGCTTTGCTGGCTGGCTATTTCTGGCAGAATGACCTCAAACCATTTATTACCAGCTGTGAGGGACAAAAGGAGATCCACACACACATCCAGATTCTACAACTGGAAGCCACTGGGACTGGCAGCTGAATTTTACCTCAATACCTCCGATGGAATACCATACTTTTCCTCATCTGGGCAAGGAAAGATAGCTTATTTAGGGCAGAGAAGACAGCTTGGAACACATGGCTTTGCCTTCCAGGAAAGAAGTTCCCACTGCTGTCCTTTTCCTGCCACAAAATGGCTAAATCTTTGCTTATTTCATTCAACGCAAGAATGACAATTTCAAAAGTTTTCTCCTCGCTGAATGAGATCACAAGTGGTTTTGTGCATTTTTGAGGGTGTTTGTTTGCTTGTTTGTTTTGCACTTTGGGACTTTTTTTAAAAACAAAAGCTTCATTTGTGCAAAAAAATCTTTTTATAAGAAATACAGTGTTCTGTGCAAAAACATTTGTGTTTTTTTACATGTTTGTGAAAAATATATTTCTTTGTGCAAACCACTTTTTTTGCAACAAAAAAGAGAATGTCAAAACTTGTGGTGGTCACGCATTTTCTTAACAGATTGTCCCAATGTGTGTTGAGACAATCTTTCTAGCTGAGGATGTAAAAATGTGAATTTCTAATATACCTACCACCAACCATTTACTACCTGAGTTGACTGCCTCAGTCTATCTAATAGTAATACTTGGATACAAAGTATTGACCTAAGTGGGCTTTTGGTCTGATGTAGAAAGCAGTTCTTACATTTCTCAGTGATGAAATAAACAGGCTTGTTTCCAAAGGGGGTCTTCTAAGAGCTATGAAATTAAAATTCTTAACATATATGTTTACAAACAAAATAATACAACTAGATATACAAGTATACCTCAGTTAACAAAGTAGATGTGTTCTGGGACATCATTAACAAAAAAATTGGTTCCAGAGGCAGAAATAACAAGGGAATAATAGAGATACATTCCAGTATGCCACCCTAATTCAATATCTTTCAGCGGACATTTTTTTTCAAAGCTAACAATATGAACAATTGAAATGAAACAACCTGATCATGTAAGGCTTACAAAAGTAAACAAAAACATTTTGAGCTTTCTAAAGATTAGTTGAAGGCTTCTTCCAAAATGCATTCCAGAATGATTTTTAATTTCTTTCACAAGAACCCACTTTTCTTACAATTTCCATTTGGTGGACAAACTTACACAGCTCTGCGTTTCTAACATGCTAGAGATAGGCAGGGACGCAGGCTTATTTGTTCTCTCCTCTTTCTGTTTTGCTGTTCACACATTCTCAGTAAGGGATTCTGGAGGCATCTGCTGCTGACCTTGTCTGCTGTAGGCAGGCATACTCAACTACAATAACATCACATAGGGCTTTATCACACAAGGAGAGTACATTGCAACTACAGCAGGATAATAGCATCCTTGGCTGAGACTTATCACATTATGTCATTTCCCCTCTGTTGTTCTCTTAGTGGGAGAGTGTTTGAAAAGTGTTTCTTTTATTAACACACACACACACACACACATCCATTTAGTGACCTCCTTTGTAAAAGAAATGCTTCCCAAATGGTCTCCCACCAGGAGAACAACAGATAATGTGATAAGTCTCATCCAAAGACACTATTACCCTGCTGCAGTTGTGATTTTCCTGCCTTGTGTGATGAAGCCCATTGCATAGAACCCCATTCTTTCTCAGTTAAGGCTTTATTGAATTGTAGAGTCAACGGCTTTCATGGCCAGAATCCATTGGTTCTTGTGGGTTTTTCGGGTTTTGAGACCGTGTTCTGGTTGGATTTTCTCCTAACATTTCACCTGCATCTGTGGCTGGCATCCACAAGAACCACTTTATTGAATTATTTATAGCTGCTGCAACACAGCACCAAAAGACTTGTGTTTCTTCACCATCTTCTCAATGCTGATGCTGCTTAAAAAACCTCCAGTGAGACATAGGAGGAAAAAGGAGGGGCAAGGTGGGTATAAAAAGACTTTGTAAAAAGAAGTACTTTTGTCAGTTAACTGCAGTGTGCCCGTGCATTTTTTAATGGATAGACTTGCTGCTTTGTACACTTTGCCCTCTTGGGTACATAATATAGCTACTGACAAATAAGCACATTACTTGTCAGGTTTGGATAATGAATTGCAGTGATCTTCTGCAGCCCCACTGCATTTCAATGAGGCTGGGTGGGAGAACATCCCGGTGGGAAGTGCCCAAAGTCAGAGCAAGCAAAATAGTTGTAATGCTAGAGTAGTTCTAGCTGTCAATCCCCCTTCCACAACCGCATATGTGCTGATGTAATAAATCTCAGGAGAGGACTTGACCCTACCAGATAAGCCAGCAGCTGGGCCTCGATACAGGATAAGCAACCTAAATACAGATGAAACAGACAAACTTTAGTCAGACGTGCCTAATAACTTGGCCTGATGACAGACCTCTCACAACAACTTGAAAGATACGGACACTCAAGTTGGAACACATTTTGAGATAAAAAGGACCATTAACAATAGTTAAGTATTAAAATATTTATTCCCAGTTCCCTGTTGATGTTGCACTTTGATCTTCATGCACACTTTTAAGAGTATTTCTCAGGAAGAATTTCCTGTGCTGTGCTCTGTCAGAAGTGGAGCAGCTTCCTGAATGCAAGCTGCTCAACCAAGTGTCTCTCTCACACTTCAGATCCTTGGGCTGTTTAGACTATTCTTTATTCCTCATTAGAGAAATATATACTTTTGCTCCTAATTTTAAACTTCCTCTGAAGTTTCACTTACTTTTTTTTTTTTTTTTTGGAGATATAGATAATTTAGGCCTATATCAGGGATGAGTAATCGCTAGTCTCAGCCACTCCTTATCCACAAAAATTGAATTTCTTGGCCCAACAAATGCCTTTACTGGACAGAGGGAGTCTCTGGGCCAGTTTAGACCCAGAAGAAATTTTTTTTTAACACAAAAAGAGAGGAAATTACTTTTACACTTTGAACTCAGTTTGCATCAACTGAAATAAGCTGAAGACAAAGGGGGTAAGTAGAGTGAAGAGAAAGAAAGTGGGACATTTTACAAGCAGCTGAAAATGTGGAAGGACAGAGAATTAATCAGGACTGAGCCTGCCAAATCAGGGCAGTTGGGTGGGATATACTATATCTCAAATTCCTATTTCTGTTTTGCAATATAAATAATGTATGAAAATAGAGCAACCACTAGAGTATGCATGAGTGACAACATATGCTTTTCTGTTGGCTTGTAGCTCAGCCTGAAATCGTTATTAAGAATGAAGAAACCATCTATGCCTTTCCTGGTGATGATGTGACTCTAACGTGTAGCATCCTGAAAAGAAAAGGAATCCATGTCACACAAACTCAGTGGTCAAAAGTTGATGATGTCTACCGAAGAAGTATCGGTGTATATAATCCTCGCTATGGTACAACTTATGCTGAAAAAAGTTACAATTATTCCATGAACTTCAGAAAGGCATTCCAATATTGTCAGCTGGACTTCAGCCACAGCAGCTCTCCAGCAAATTATACAGAATGTGACCAGTGGGTTCTGCAGATAAGGAATGTGAGTCTTGAACAGTTTGGCTTCTACGAGTGCAGCTTTGCTACATTTCCAGCTGGAACAAGCAGCTCAGAAATCAATCTTGTTATTACGAAGACTGGTAAGTAAGAATGGACTCATTACTAGCAGTGGATGCAATATGCTTGCTTATTCAATATTATTGCAGATATATACTTACATATTTATAGTGTGCTACTGGCTGTTGTCCTCCTTTTGTTTGTTTGCTTAGTGTAAGTGATATACAAATTGTATGAATTGGAAAAATGTTTCCCATTCTATGCGGAAATACTTGGGATAGTGATTAAAGCTGAGCTGAGTAACTGTGTAGGATCAGGGCAAGTTTCAATACACTCAGCCCCACATGGACTGCATCAGCACATATGGATGCATTGAAAGTAATGCACTATTTGGGGCTGAATTACAGCCCAAAAAAATATTTTGGGGAGATGAGTGGTTGGTTGTTCTGAGAGTGAGAAAAGCATACCATCACATTTGCATGCAGCTTTAGATACTATAGGACAGGTTGGGAACAAAAATTACCAAAAACAAACAAACAAACAAAAACCCCACACCACTTTTTCCAATTTTCCTGGGGTTGAAGGACTTCCAGGAGCAGAAAGGTGGGATTTGGAGGCTGCAGGCAGCTTGTGGGTCATGCTTTCTCCACCCTGGGAATAGGATGCATTCTTTGTAGTTGCTCCCAGACTCTGGAATTCCTTGCCAAGGAGGCTGGCCCCCTTCCTGCTATCTGCCCAATGCTTTTCTTTTCTTTTTTTAACAGACTAGTTGTCCTTTTAATGAGGAGTGCTATACTTATTTTTATCTGATCTTCTTTCTAAATTGTTTTTCATCCAACTGTGGTTTGAAATTATAAATTGTTTAATGGTGCTTGAATATTAAACTTCTTGTTCTTGTTTATAAATCTTGTTCCGAGACACAAATGGGCCCCAGTTTTGGATAAAAGGTGGGATAATAAAATAAATAATTAAAACTGAAATGGATAATGTCACCATTATAGAGCAGGTCTTGAGGAAGTTGTGAGATTTCCACTGAGCAGACTGAGAAGAATTCTGCTCAGTGGAACTGAGCACTGCAGAACTTTCCCAGGAGGTCCTCTTCCTGGGAGTGCGGGCTGAGAACAGTTGACTCCTACAGCCCCTCTGTCTCCTTTGCTGCATGTGAAAGTAGCAGGGGAGCAAAGATGGGTGCCAGCTGGAAAACGTTCAGCTACCATTTTGAACTGAGCACTGAGTGAGGCCATAGGCCGTGACTTTATCCCAACACCATCCACTCCAAAGAGGGCTTGTGCTGAGAGCATCCAGATCAGCAAGTCATTCCACTTTTCTCATTATACCTTTTATAAATGCAGTGATGGCTTTTACTCCAAGTCTCAAGTTGAGTCTCAAGTCTCTACCTTCAAGTCTCAAGTTGAGTCTCATGTCCATGGAAAGTACTTTCAAGTCAAGTCTCAAGTGTGGGAGCCAACTTAAACAGCATTGGGTATGACAGGGGTCAATGGGCTTACAAGGGTCTGCAGCTTTGAAAGTGGGGGATAGCATCCTTCTTACTCCCCGTTCCCCAAGCTGGAGGCTTTTGCATCAATGGTTGTAAAAGAATCTGCAGCTTTCTAAGTGGAGATTAGGTCCCTACTTACTCCTCATTACTGAAGTTTCAAAAGCTTTAGAAGGAGAGATCCTTCCTTCTCAAACCTGTTGCCTAAAACATTTGCTGTTCCCCTCTGAGAAATGCACCCTGCACTCTGGAGGCAAGTCTTGTTTTCCATTGCAATCCCTGACTGAGAACACAAAACAAAAACGTAGGGGAAAAATACACATTGCACATTCATATTTTCATCGAATTGGGAGAGAACATGCTCAGAAAGTGAATTCAAGGATATGGAATATTAGACATTAAAAAAAATAACTGCACATGAAAGTTAAATAAGACCATCTGGAAGGAACTAATCCACTCCAATTCACTGGGGATTGTTAACTGGCAGGCATGGAAGACCAAAGTAGAGGGAACAAACAATACTGTAGAAATGAATCAAAGGAAAGATGGCAAAATAACATGGCTGATGCAACATGGTGAGAATGCAAAGACCATCCCAAAGTTGTAAAGTATTCAACTGCTTAACCAACTTCCTCCTGACCTTAATTTGAAACATCTGGTCTACATTCTTTTGCATTCATCTGCTTGGGATGTTTAATTGTTTCCTAGATAATCTCTGATTCTCTAGCAAGCACTGTCTTTGTTTTGGAGGTCATGCTAAGCCACAGTTATCAATGTGCTCAGCTCAGCCTTGGTCTTCCAGATGTTTTCTTTCTCAATTTCCATTGCAAGATTGTGATCATTGTAGTCACTGGATGGCCAAATTTTCCCTGTCCCTGCATTATATGAACCAGGCTGGGTGAGCCTTGGACAAGACAACATTGGTTTAAACATGAAGCAAATCTGCTAGCTGTTTGCTGTAATAAATGAAATGAATGAATGAAAAACATGAAGCAAATGCTTCTAATCTTCTTGCAGCCATATCCACCTTTAAAATCTAACCTTAAAGGTACTGCAAATCATGATTTTACTCTTAATTTTATTTCTTTCTATATATACTGTTGCACAATACAAGATGACAGGAACTTTGTGGCAGAAACACTGCTAAACCAGACACTGGAAATTCCATGCTTGAAAGATGTGCCTTATGAAAACCTGACTAATGCTTCCTTGAAATGGTTTCTGGTAAGTAACATTCTTTCAGACACTTGTAGGAGAAAGAAATGCTATATCTTTTGACAGATAGAAATGTTAAATTTAAGCTGTGCGATTTAAGAGTCAAAATACAAGCATACAAAAGAAGTTCTGTTTTCTGATGCAAATTGCTGTCCGATTTTGGCACAAAGAAACTATAATGGCAATTTACACTACCACATATGCCAGATTAATGCAAAAAGGGTCCTAAGCACAAGCAAGATAAAAATGTGTAATTCATCCGGGGAAAGGGATTTCCCCACCACCTTATTGGAATTGTTGTTGCTTTATGAGCCCTTAAGTCAACTCCGATTTATTATAACCCTGTCCTAGGGCTTCCTCAGTAAGATATATTCAATGGAGGTTTCCCGTCCTCCTCTGAATATAGCCTACAGCATCGAATATTCCCTGAGCACAGGTACCAAAATAACCCTCCCAGCATGGTCATTCTGGAAACTGCAGTGCATTTTTTTTTTGCTAAGCTCAGGGTTCAGCATATATAATCATGTTTGTGCTTCAGCATGGACTTGGGCTTACTGACGTAATTTGCAATAAATGTACAAAAAGAAGAAATAAAGAAACAGTGATAAAATGTCTTGAAACACTGGTAACTTCTCATAACATGGGACTTTATGGACAACCACACACACACACACACACACACACACACACATTAAGATCACAGTGAGTTTTGTTTACTTATTATTCTTAACCTTATAGGCAAGTTAAACAGCAAGTAAATTCTAGGAACCATTAAATCAAGACAGACAGGTGCCTCATAATCATGTTTTTTAGCATATAAAATATCTTTTCTTTTTCCTTCCTTCCTTCCTTCCTTCCTTCCTTTCTTTCTTTCTGCATGGTCCATTCACATAATTCTCATCTTTTTCTACCACAGAACAATCCCATGGCAGTCATTTTAATAAAACCATTGCTCTTTCTCTTGTTCAACAATCAATTGTCACAGATTTCAGCATTCGTTCCCATAATTTATGGCTAGCCAACATGTTTCAACAGCCATCACAAGACATCCTTCCTTTGGTTCGGAGATACATTTAGAATCTTCTATCACCATCTGCATGCAATTTTCATATACTTAGCTGCATAGCAGAGACTCTAAGAAACCCTATTAGTGAATTAAAAAGATGAAAACACCAGCAAGAGTGGCCAAGTGCATTGGGACTGATGTGATGAGCACTGGGGCCAACGGGACTATTGTGCAGCACTCATTTTGCCAGCTCTGCTACCTAATAATTTAACAGCAACCCTCTGCTGGATATAGATGTTATGAAACTGCCCAATTTTAAATCCCTGCATACTTAAGTTCACTTAGGAAGATGTAAGTCTCCAATAGGATTCCAACCCATATTGTTACCTTTTTTTATTATTATTACAGTAGGATAATTAATCTCATCACTGAATTAGCTTCAGTTTCATATTTATATTTTCTATTTTTTTGTTTTTATATTAATCTCACATTATTCACATTATAATTTCATCTATTTAATAGATAAATAAAATAAATATTAAATAATAAATTCTCCAGTTGCCTGTTCTCAAAGCTTGGAAACATTGCTGCTGGTACTACTATTCCCACAAATTCCTCCAGCTAGCTGAGCCTTGCAATCCAAAAAAGTAACATTTAAAATCTAGTTCTTAATTTATTAGTATTAATAAATACTTGTGGTCTCTTCCAGCTCTATGATTCTAGGATTCTATAACTTTGGAAAGTTTAAAAGACATTAATATCTTCAAAGCATTCTACAACCTGACTTTTTTAAAAAAAAATTGTTCTGCTTTTTTTTATGAATTTTCTCAAGAACTCTTCCAACAAATGTGTAATTATGTGTGGGGTATGGATGAAGTGTGAGAAAAATATAAATATTAGAGAAGATAGCAGTTATATAGCAAATACACAGCCATTCATTTATAATTTATGAATGCCTTATGCTTTATTATAAATATTCAGATTCACACTTCAACAGCTCCCCTTGAGAACCTTCAAGTGAAAATAAATGTTTCTAAGTATAATGGGAGGAGAGCTCAGAAAGCTACTTTTTAAAGTAATCAGTTAAAGTAACAGTTCCAGGACCTAAAAGTAATCAGTTACCATTGCAATTACTTTTACATATCCTCATTTTTCAAAGTGAACCACTTTTTATTACTGTTAAAAGTTCTGTAAGGCCATTTCCACACTAGACTGCCTTTGAGGCCCCTCGCTAAACAGCAAACTGCAGGGTTCCACAGGATGTTGAAAGTGGAGTAATAGTACTATAGCAGTCTAATGTGGAAATGGCTTAAGTCTAAGTCTCTGTGCTATGGTAGCAAACACTCCTGCCTCCCTTCTACCTCAATGCAGTATCAAAAACCATAACCAAATATGAGGGAGTAATATGAGACATACCACAAGCCAACACTTGATCCAGATGATATTCTTTCTCCCAGATATAGTGAGATGACAACTCAATAACTATAAAAGTAACCGAGTAATTCCAGTTATTCCAAAGAGGGAATGAAGTTTTTCTTCTTTAAATTGCAACTAGTTACATCCACATTCTGGCTTGACCACATCCTTAGGTAAAGATTTCCAGATTAAACATGAGTGGAAGCAATCTAGACTGTGTCTGGCAGAGGATCTGGCTCTTGTTCTGTCCTCTGTTTTCCTGCTCCTGTGATCACAATGAGTATGCATCCACACTAGCCTCTTATAGTGCTATTATTCCACTTTCAACATCCTATGCAATTCTGGGGTTTTCAGTTTAGGGAGGAGCCTTTGAGGTCCTTCCCTAAACTGCAAACCCCAGGATTGCATTGGATGTTGAAAGTGGAATAATAGCACTAGTAACAGGCTAGTGCAGAAATGGCTTTAGTCAATCCTGATTGCATTCTCCACATATATTTGTTTTGTTTTTAAGATAAACTAATGTTGAAAATCAATGGGTTTCAAGTGACTCATAATATACATATTATAAGTTACACTGTGGGGAAACGAGGGTGTAATGAAGTAACATTTCAAAAGTACTGAGTGGGAACACAGTTACATTGTTCGTGTAACAAGTACATTTTCTATTCATTTTTTAAAGTTTCTTTGAAAGGGTCCTCATAGGCATTCTTAAAATCAGGAAGTTTTATGCCATTACTGTTTCAATCAGAAGTTGTTTTGCTCTTTCTTTGGCCATTTTCGCACGGGCCTTTTCTCGCGCGACAGCCCCGTGAGCCTCGCGGGAGTGGGAGCGTTGCTCCGCACGACACACTCCCACTTCCGCCGGGCTCACGGGGCTGAAGCGGCGCGAGGGCGGGTTTTTTGATTTTCGCTTCGAAGCGAAAATCACCCGCGCTCGCGCAACGCTCCCGGCGCCCGCGCGCACTTACCTCTCATGTGGAGCGTCGGGAAGCTGGCCAGGCCGTGCTTCCTTCCCTCTGCCCCTGCAGAAGGAAGGGACAGGGTGGGGCGCTAGCGCGACGGACGCAACACATCCTGCTTCGGGCGCGCAGGGGGGCAGATGCGACAAGCGCCTTTCTCGCGCTCGCGGGGGGGATGGACGGAAGCGCGAGCCGCCGCCGCAGCCTCCAGGAAGCTGCCGCTTCCCCGCTCGTTCCTTCGCCTGCGGAAGGAAGGAGGGGGAAGCGGCAGCCTCCCGGAGAAGGCTTCTTGCGCGAGCCGCCCTCCTCCGTCGTGCGAGCGCCGGCGCTGCGAAAAGGGCCTTTCTTTTTTTTAAGAAAAAAGATGAGAAGTAACAAGAGAGCAATGAGGAACGTGAGACAACACAGTTGCTAAAAAACAATCACATTGCAACAAGTAACAGCACTGAATTACTTGTTAAATTCTATAATGGGTATGAAGAATGAATTACTTTTAAAAAGTAAAATGCCAAGCTCTGGTGACTGCTACGCATTTAACATCACCTCCTATTTGGTTCTAAGCCTGCTTTGCTTGCATCAAAGATCCCATAGCATGATACTGGTGTCATAAGAGAGGAAGTGAAGTGAAAGCAATAGTTTGGTTGACTCCAAGGAAATGAGCAAGTCCCAGCCAGTTGTCACATCTTTTTTCACTGTTGTAGAATAGCCAGCTGTCATCTCATGCTAAAATAGGAGGAGGCTTAACAAGTTCAATAGACATGGTTCATCTGTATAAGTTTTGCAATTGCTGCTATACCAGCAATACTTAATAGCTGTTGTGCTCAACCTGGTGCCCTCCAAATGTTTCAGACTACAACTCCCATCAGTCCCAAACTGCGTGACCCATGGTCAGAGAGTTTGTCATCCAGAACTTCTGGAGTGTTTGGGGAATGGTAATTACTAGTATTATTTTCTACAGCATTGATTCAGAAAGAAACAGAGAAAATCATAAGACCGTTATACGGGAACTAGTCACTGACTTTGCTTTTTATTTCAAGCAGAAAGAAAACAAGAATGAAGAGTTACTTATAAGTAAACAGTCCTATTATGCTCACGGATTTATAACCAGCCCTACAGAATTCAAGAACAGAATCAAGTTAAATTTGGAAAACACATTAATGATTTCACCTGTATCAGTCCTTGATGATGGCAAGAAATTTGTCTGTTCCCTCTACCAGCCTGGAAGAATCATTAAGAGCACTACAGTTGTCAGAGTGTTTGGTAAGCATGAGAATTAACTCTTCTACTAATAAGGAGTGTTTTCCATTGTTTTCAAAGAGCTTAAATCTTTTAAGGAGACATAACCAGAACTTGAGAAAATTTATGGTTCAAAAAAGTAACTTTTCTCAGCTTCAGACATAAGTACATAAATGGTAGATTGTATTATCAAAGCACACAACAATATAGTGAAAAATCACCTATGTATATAAAGAAGAAGATATTATATTGGCTTTGTAGTCCCCTACCCCAACTCTCCAAAAATGTATAGGCCAAGGTTCACTGACCTTGTTAAGAACAAAGCACTTCGAATGCACTTTAAGATTTCATTTTAACTGTATGCATATCTTGCAGTATATAGCCAAACCTAATTATCTACTACGGGCTAGAATCTTCCAATAATTATGTGCTCCTCCACTGTTTCCACTCCTGTTGGCAAACTTATCACCCCAAAACTTGTTTCCTAAAAGGAGAGGATGCTGGAATGATAGGGTGTCTTCTGTCACACTGTGGATGATTTCTTTGGTTAGCAGTGCAGAGGTTTCAAACTTCACTGCTGGTGGTGAGTGGTATGCTCTTAGTGACATATGCACATGTAAGTGTGGCTTATATTTGTCTCTTTTGCCAGTTGGGGATCAGAGAGCTATTTCTAGCCATTTGTGCTCTGCCTGAAGCATCCCTTCCTGGCAGCTGTCTAGCCCAAGGAAGAGCTGGATCCTCTGTTGCTCCTGCTTACTGATGGGGAGGAGAAGGAGGGAGAAGATGATTCAGATGATGAAGATATGGGAAGAAAAGGGAACACTCTGTCTGAGAGCACATCTTCATTTCATATCCATCTGGGAGCATACCCACCAAGCTAAAGGCAGTGATTTTTCATCATCTGAATAGGCTTCGCTCTCCCTTCCCTCTCTACCAATAAGCATCAGGTAGCAGAGGCCTATCCCAAGTTCAAGGTGTGAGGAGGGCATAGAATTTCAGCCTAGAGCATTATACTGCATCCCACTGCTGCTCAGGGAATTCTCCAATATTCCTCCAAAAGGAGGCAACATTTCTCAACAGAAAAAATCAGAGGCAGCATAACACCAATACTGAGTGTAGACTTATGATACAGATACATGTGCATCTGTCAGCCTTGGGAACCTTCACAGCCCTTAAACAAGGACTTTGGCAATTTGATTCCCAGAATGCAGGACTCTAGGAGCTGCATAAACATTACTTTTCCAACTTTTGCTTGCTACTTTATTGTAGCTTTACTCTTCTTTAGCACTTGAGTGTTCAAATTAAATAACCTGTGATGGATGTATTTAAAAAATGAAACTTCTACCTTTTTCATGAGGCTGGATAACATCTTTCTGTTTCATTTCTGAAAAGTGTAAGATGTGATTCACTGTTCCCTTGGACAGTGTTATTGAAACCAAAGGATTGATGCCAGTTGAAGTGACATACATGATCAAGCAGGAATAATCAACCAAACCAGTGCTAGTTAAGTGTGAACAGGCTCACTTTGGTGAGGAGCCCCCAAGAAGAGCTACCTCCAAGTCAAAAGCACCTTGATTAGAAAACTAGCATACTTGATATATGTGCACTCTCTTCTGCCTCATCTATGGAAATAACAAATAACTAATATTAAATTAATGTTTTGTTTATACCCAACACCTGCTCTAGCAACTTCAGGTTTCCATCTGGTTCCCAGGGAATAACCCATCCAGGACACTAACAGAGCTTCACTTGTAACTGGAATTCCCTTAACATGTCATCTAAGATGGCAAAACTTTGTTGAGAGGGTTTGGTTGATACGATCACATTACTCTAGCAATTTTTCCCATGTCCAATAGGCATAAGCCGATCTTGAGGTGCAATTCAATCCTTTAAAGCTCTAACTCAGGGTCCTCTAGAAGCACATTCCTCCATGTCTACCTAGCATGTCCCCAAGCACTGTCCAAGGTCCTTCTCCTGATAACCTCACCAAAAATGATGAGACAGGTGCTACAAGGGGGAGAAGTGGGCACTCCATCAAGTGAACATCTTGCCCAGAGAGGTTCTCGTCATGCCCATCCTAAGTTTATTTTTTAAGTGACAGATGAGAAAGAAATCTCCATCTGACATTGAAAAGTAATGATAGATGGAAAAGAAGTCTTCGACTGACATTGAAAATGTGTAACATGAGCATAAAGATAGCTATTGTCCCTGCATTTGTAGACCTTTCCGGTGTTTAGTTTTGTATACGCCATTATTTTTACCCCATTCATTCATCTTAAATCTATCCATTGTTTTTATGTTTTTATTTTACTTGTATACCCTCCAGTGTGTACAAGTGGGATAGCCACTTGTGGGCTCCCAGTGGGAGAGCCAGTGTGGTGTAATGATTTGAGCATGGGACTACAGCTCTGAAAATCTGGGCTTAAATCCCCATTCTGCCATGGAAACCCACTAGGTGGTCTTGAGCTAGTCATACTCTCTTAGCCTCAAAGGAAGAGAAAGGCAAACTCTTTCTGAATAACTCTTGCCAAGAAAACCCTATGATAAGTTCACCTTAAGGTCGCCATAACTTGAAATAACTTGAAGGCACATAGCAACAACACATCTCCCAGAGAAATCAGGATATTCCGCAATCGAAAGTATAATAAATAAATTAATGTCAGGATGTATCTGAGAGTAATGGAGCAAGAATGTTGTCTCTGTGTCCAAAGTCCCAGAGAAACCTGAACTGTCTCACTCCCAACTTCCATGGATTAGATAAGGACATCCATATTGAGGAAACTTGCTCATGATCTAGAAACCTGTATAACCAGGATTGTTGATTGTGTGGAAGGATGTATAGTAGAATTCTCCTCTCAAGATGTCCATGCTCAATGTGTGGATGCTGGGGCATGCCAAGGGAGCCACATTGGGTCCTCCCACTGTCTGTTCTATGCTTGAAGGTGCCTCCACATTGATGATGCATGAAGTGCACTTTCCAAGTATTGTGTATTTTCAAAATATTCCAGGTTTTGTGAATAATCTTATGTCAGAGAACGAGATTAGATAACTCTTGTGGTCAGTTCTAACTCTCTGGTTCCATGGTTCTATGAAAAGAAAGAAGCAATTCTTAACCATCAAAGACAAATGGAGAAAAATATGCATGCTGTAGTGCAAAAATTAGTAAAATATTTTTATTGTACACAATCATACAAAACATGTGTTTGAATCAAAGAGTGCTGAAGTATTTATAAAGCTGCAAACAATCAAGACTGAGCAGCTATTTTTTAAAAAAACAATCTTTCCATTAAAGAGCAGAAGTTTTAAACCATGTTCTCTAACATGTGGCTAACCAAGAGTCTCACACATCAAACTGAAATGCAAGGTTATGAGTAATAATTCAAGTTGCCTGACATATTATGATCTTTGTCTTTGTAGTGGCTAAATACAGAGAAAAAATGACCAGGCTTTTCCAAAGTGCAGGCCTGCACACAATTGTGTTCAGGCCGACATTCATGCTCCAAAGGAAAGCATATCCATTTTCTTTTCTTTTCTTTTTTTTTAAGAATACTGTTGTTTTTAAATGTAATTTTACGCAATGTGGAATATATAAATATTTCATGTCTATATAATGTACAAATACTTAAACTGAATTTTTAAAATAATAGGTATATACACACACATATATACATAAAGAAAGCATATCCATTTTCAAGTTACTGCATAAAAATTTGCTCTCTCAAGACACACCCAAACTTGTTGCCAATTTCAGCATCCTTTGATGGAGGGATAAGACCTGTTTATTCTCACATGCTTTCTAAACATTAGGGTAACATTTTATTATTAGTCTCTCTTGATTATGGGTTTAACTTTGGTGAGCTCTTTATGTGATTTGTTGACATTTACAAATGTTGACATTTATTTTATCTTTTTTCACTGGACTTGTGTATTAGGGCTTTGTATTGTTGTTTTAATTTAGGGTTTTTTTCCTACTTTGGTTAGAGAATTTCATTTACAACATATAAATATAACAAACGAATGAGTATAATGCTTTAGGTAATCCTACTCCAGCGATGCTGGCTAAACAGATCCGTAACACAAAAATAATTTTGTAAAATAAAACGTTGATCTTCTACATATTATAAAACACAAGCAGATCTTCTACTCATTGCACTCCTAATTTGGTTATAAAAGCAAAAAAGAACTTTTAATGGGGTTGCAGTTTTATCCTTTTCACTATGTGTTAATCATGTATTATATTGTTTAAACTTTGTGTTTTTTAACTCAACTGTTATTTGTTTGTTTTTTTAACTGTATACCATTTTTTCAATACTTGTATACCACCTTGGATCCTGTATAAAGAGGAAGGTGGGATAAAAATTAAATAAATAGATAAATGCTAATGTGATGGTGTATAATTAAGTACAAGTCTACAAATGCAAACAATCATAGTTTTAAGTAAATATATAATAAAATATAGTTTATTTTAATTGAAACAGAAAGGCAAAACAGAAAGTTATAGATCAACATACATGCCACTCTCATATCTTCCCATATGAATTCTGAAGGAACTAAATTCCAAGGATAAATTACTCATCTTGGCCATCAACCATTTTGCACAAAACAGTCTGACCTTTGAGTTAAGACACTAAACGTCTAACAGGCCACATATGATCAAAAGTTGATTTTTTGAATGAGGCTTAATAGATGCTACCCTTGACAAACTCCTCCTGCGTCAGTTCCATCAAAACTTATATATCAAAGTTTGATTCCCTTAATGCAGTAAGTAGAAATAACGTTTAAGGGCTGTGGTCATAAATGGAACAACTTACTTTCTCTAGCAAGTACATATAATGTTAACAGATTCATTATACTTAAAAATGTCTCTAGATACTACACTTAAAAACTCACACATACACACACAGAGTGGCAAGAAATCCATAGTAAAAGATGTGGAGTGGGGAGGAATTTGGCCAAAAATTGAAACCAAGGTACATCATGCAAAGGTTAAAGACAGAAGATTCCCAATGAAACCTAGATATATCAACCTTTCTAGTGGTGCGTATATGACACACCTATCATGCCATAAATCCAGCAATCAGCATAAATCAGCTTTTTGTTTATGTATGTATGTGTGTACCTCCAGTTCACCTCTCCATTTATCGTGATTTCATGAATTTCACAGGTAAGGAATATTCAGAGGTGTTTTTGCCAGTCCCTTCCTCTGAAATATAGCCTAGAACACTTGGTATTCATTGTCAGTCTCCCATCCAATCACTAACCAGAGCTGACCTTGCTTAGCAACCAAGATCAGACAGGACCTGGTTTCTTTAGAGTATTTAAGCTAAAATCATGCTTTTTCAGTATAACCTATGCTAAACATGCCCTCAGAACAAGAGGTCTTCACACAGCTTCTCCATTTTTAAGAAATGTAGTTAGGGGAGCCTTTTCTTGGGTCTAAGATGTTTTTGGCACTAGTGGTATCAGGTGACTTTCATGTCAGTGAAGCAGTATATGTTTTCTGGCTTTTATTCTGAACTTCAAAGGAGCTATCAAAGGTGCTGAACCTGTTATGGGGGTAACAGCGAAATATGGGGGTAAGTGAAACACCCATGGTGCAAAAACTCATGGCAGATTCACCACACAACTTAATGCAGAGGCCCCTTTTTGCTGCTAGTTGTCAGTGTGATTACTACAATAAACTTGAGAATCAAACTTTTGGGATGTAGTTTATCGGGGCAGAAGGGAATGGATGGCTTAGTTACCAGATAGAATTGTAATGTTGTTAAATCGATGAATGCCAGGCAGATAATTCCCATGACAGAATATCCTCCATACAGAATCCAGTGACTTATTTGCAAACTTGCTTGTAGAACCCAGAATGCAGTGAAGATGTCTGAGAAACATATTCAGGAGAGGGAATGATTTGTTTTACTCACTGTCCAAAAAAAAAATGCAAACGAAGGTGCCATGGTATTTCCTTCTTTGCCTTTCTCTAACCAGAAATAGATTTTTGAAGGTATATAGAAAAGATACCAATTACCATTGTTCTTGACAGACTGTCAGAGAGACAGCAGTGAAATCTGTCGTTTCCTAATTGTTTAAATAGACTTTCTACCTGGGGAAGTAGTTTCATGAATAAAATCAGACGAATGATGAAACATGGTCTGCTTCATATCCTTAGGAAAAAAATCCTTAGAAAAAATTCTCTCACTCTTGGCTTTACCTTAAAATACTGTAATCCTGGATACATTTGATGCATTCCATGATCCTGTGGAAGGTCTGGTGACCTCTGCGTGTATCAGAGCTTCTTCCCATTCTTTCGTATGACAGAAACATTGGCTGATGATATCCAGGTTCTTTTAATAGCCTCACTATCCTCTATGGTTGCTCTGGAATTTTCTGTGCTAAATTGGCATCTGGGCATGAGACAGGGTATTCTGAGGATGTTTTCATCACTGCATGCTCAGTCTGGATTTGAACACACAAAACGTCACCACGGATACAAAATAAACTTTCTAAGTGCTCTGTAAGTTTTCCCTCAGTTTTTTTTTAAAAATATTACTTTACACACTGCACACAGATAGAGACTAACCTCATAATCTTTTTCGGTATGGTAACTAGATGCCACAATGGAAAATTTATTTTGGATCATGACTACCAAAATCCTTCAGACAGCATACTGTAAAAATAATTTTGTCAAGCTCTGAATGAACCACAAGCATCACAGAGCTCTGCAACATATATTTGGTAATTACCAGTAAAGTAGCTAGCAAACAGAGGATACTGGGCTTTGGGGTAAAAAAAAAAAACCTTAATAGCACTGTTTTTAAATGATGAACTGCATCTTTCTGCTATCCCTGCATGGTTAATATATAATTAATTTACAGCTACTGTATAAAACAGATTAATGATTGTTGGTGCGGGAACTTACTGTACTGAAACAGTTGCTGTCTAATTAATTAAAACCTGTCTTTTCTTTCTTTGCTCAAGTGAAACCAGAAATCTCTATTACCCTCAATGCAAGCTTCAGAGGAAAGGTAAGTGAATTTACACCTATGTTACACCTATGACTGCATGGATCTGCATGTGGCAGCATGGGCAGAAGGTAGATTGGGATCTGGTGGCAGATCTCTTGGTGATTTGTGTTAGATCAGCAAAGAGTTTTGGTGGGTACTATCTAACAATACCAGTGAATATTCAGTGAAAAAGTCCTCTCAGACTGCTGAAAATAATGATGCTTGGGTGAAAATCAGGAATGTTATGGGTGAAAGAATTGTCACCTCACATCTTATATTAAAAGCAAATTCCCTTGGCCAAGTATGTACCCAGAGGCATACCCTCCTATTCTGTAATTCTGTGCCTGGCCAGCCAAACCAACTATTTTTCATTTGAGTCTAGCTGGTGTTTCTAGCAACAAAACAAAAATTGATCCTATGAGACTAATGTCCGCCCAGCTATGGTGAGCAGTTACCTCCTGCCAATTATCCAATGAAATAGGAGGAAAAATCAGTCATGAGAAAAATAAACACTGAATACTTATGAATAAGTTGAAGGCTTGCACAGCCGGAATCCATAGGTTGTTTTGGGTTTTCTGGGTTTTGAGACCATGTTCTATTAATATTTTCTCCTGATGTTTCACCTGCATCTGTGGCTGGCATCTTCAGAGGATCTGGTGGCATGGAAGTTGTTGTTGTGTGCCTTCAAATCATTTCTGACTTATGGAGAGCCTCAGGTGAACCAGGGTTTTCTTGGCAGAATTTGTTCAGAGTGGATTTGCCCTTGCCTTCTTCTGAGACTGAGGCCTTTTCCACACTACAATGTCATAATGCTATTATTCCACTTTCAACATCCTATGGAATCCAGAGGTTTGCAGTTTAGGGACATCTAGAATTCTCAGCCAGAGAGCACTTTGACGTCAGTAAACTACAAACTCCAGAATTGCACAGGATGTTGAAAATGGAATAATAGCACTGTAACAGTGTAGTGTGGAAATGGCCCGAGTGTGACTTGCCCCAGGTCAGCAAGTGGGTTTCTATGGCTGAGCGGGGATTTGAATCATAGGCCCTTTTCGCACGGGCCTCCTGTCGCGCGACAGCCCCGTGAGCCTCGTGGGAGTGGGAGCGTCGCTCCGCACGACGCACTCCCACTTCCGCCGGGCTCACGGGGCTGAAGCGGTGCGAGCACGGGGTTTTGATTTTCACTTCGAAGCGAAAATCACCCGCGCTCGCGCAACGCTCCCGGTGCCCGCACGCACTTACCTCTTGTGCGGAGCGTCGGGGAGGCGGCCGGGTCACGCTTCCTTCCCTCCGCCCCTGCGGAAGGAAGGAAGGAGCGCGGTGGGGCACTAGCGCTACGGACGCGACACCTCCTACTTCGCGCGCACGCACGCGGGGAGGTGGACGCGACAAGCTCCTTTCTCACGCGCGCGGGGGGGATGGACAGGACAGGCTTCTTTCTCGCGCACGCAGGGGGTGATGGACGGGACAGGCTCCTTTCTCGCGCGTGCGGGGGGACGGACGGACGCGCGAGCCGCCTCCGGGAGGCTGCCACTTCCCCGCTCGTTCCTTCGCCTGCGGAAGGAAGGAGGAGGGAAGCGGCAGCCCCCCGGATAAGACTTCTTGCGCGAGCCACCCTCCCCCGCTCGTGCTAGAAGCCTTAATACGAAAAGGGCCATAGTCCCCTGTGTCCAGAGCCAGCATGGTACAGTGGTTTGAATGTTGGACTATTGCCCTGGAAAGCAGGGTTCAATTCCCTGCTTGCCCATGAAAACTACTGTCCGACCTTGGGTGCATCACACACTATCAGCCCCAGAAAACCCCATGATAGGTTCATCTAAGGGTCACCATAAGTTGAAAATGACTTGAAGGCACAGAAACAACAACAGCAACTCCAGTGTCCTAGTCTGACACTGCAGCCATTTCCGCACTAACCTGTTATAGTGCTATGATTCCACTTTCAACATCCTATGGAATCCTGGGGTTTGCAGTTTAGGGAGGGGCCGGCTGGCCCCTCCCTAAACTGCAAACCCCAGGATTCCATAGGATGTTGAAAGTGGAATCATAGCGCTATAACAGGCTAGTGTGGAAATGGCTTCAGAATATTACACTATACTTAAAACAAACAAACTTCAAACAGACACACAAACAAACTTGAGATTGCCCTGCTAAACCTTTCCTCAGATAAATAAACCAGCACTTGTAAAAGTTACTTGTTTGGACTACAACTGCCAAGATAATTACTGTGACCCTCAGCTGTTATTTTGATTCTTCAAAGGAGTGAATTCAGAATGGTTAAATAGTATACAAGTATTTATAAATAATCTTATAAGTAATGTAAGTATTTTAAATAGTCTGTTGTTGATATATGCAGTAGTAGAAAAGAACAACCGAGCATAATGGGATTTTTACAATATATCCTTGCCCATGGATCCCTGGTACAATTTTTCAGGGTCTACCACATAACCAGTTATCCCCTTGGTACAAATACTCTGTGTGTGTGTGTGTGTTTATGTGCCTTCCAGTTGTCCATCAATTTATGGAGACTCCGTGAATTTCACAGGCTTTTCCTAGGCAAGGAATACTCAGAGGTGGTTTTGTCAGTTCCCTTCTCCAAAATACAGCCTAGAGGTCTCCCCCCAAGTATTAAGCAGGGCAGACCCGCTTAGCTTTCAATGTCAGATGCAATCTGATGCCTTTAGAGTATTTTGGTTGATCGTTCATGTGCTACTTTATTGTGAATGGTAGTGACTCAGAAATCAGCCATATATTTACTTGAAGGTGAACAGCTTGCTTATACAGGAGCATTTTATCCTCAGTTTGTGAGATACTGAGGTAATATGTAGCAAAGAAAGCAGTGGATGATACTAAAATCACAAAGAACAAAAACAAAACAAAACAAAAACCCTCAAAATAAACCAAGAAAGAAGAACCTTATGATTGATTTTTATGTCCTATCCCACAAGAGACTTGGGCCATACCCATCTGCTGTCCATTTTAATCAAGCTTTTATTAATTTATTTAACCAAATTTTGATCAGGGCATATGATTGAAGAATTCTCCTTTTATCTGTGTTCAAAAACAGTCACCTATATTTTAAATGCCTACTTTGACAGCTTGAGGTTGAGTTATTTGCATCACATATATTGTTATTTCCCTCTTCCCCAATTCTTCTGTTCACTTTCCCACCCACAGAGAAAAGTGAAATAAATTATTTATATGATCAACGGGGAGCCTTAAAAATCATACCTATGAACTACACAAAATGGCTGGAAATGATAAGTTCCTATCTATATTTGGTATTTCAGACCACATTAAGTTTAAAACTGTCTGTTGAGAAATATTCCACAGGCATAAACATGTCTATTAAGGTGACAAGTTTCTTAATAGCCCATCTTTGTTGAGTCACTTAAGCATTTGCTCTACCTGCAGGGAGAATAAGGCTCCTGTGACAAGTGTGTTCTCATCTTAAGCACTGCCTACAGGAGACTAAACCACATCTCTCACCCTCCCAGTGCTTTTAGACTAACCACTCGTCTGGCAGAGGCCCAGTGGTGATCCTCACTTCCTTCATTCTGTGAACTATTTCAGTGCTAATATCTTTGTGGCTTCATTATACATGCAGCACTGACAAAAACGCTCTTGGTGATTAGAGCGTAGGGGAATGTTTTTACAAGTTTTACTTTTTTTGTCTGAAAGAATTCGCACATCCTTTTCTGAATTATATATGTATATGTAGTTTTATTTAGCTAGGGATGTCAGCATTGTTGACCTTCAATAGTACAAGAGGACTGGTTATCCTGAAGGTCTTACCATTCAAAATTTGACACAGAGGAAACAACAGTACATGGGGGAAGTAGAGGCAGGAGTAAAGAGGGTAAGAATATACTATTATTTCAGCAGCTGGAAAAAAAAACATTTAAAATGTAGTTAGCTGCTGTTTCTCTCTTCCTTTTTTACAGGTGGTGGCATGTCTAGTTTTTATGGCACTTTCTGCATGGGCACAGAGGCCTAATCTCAATTATTAATCCTAGTAAGAAGGGACAAACTGAATCCATGAAACTTTATCTAAGGGCTTTTCCGCACTTTGGGGGGGAAATGGGCAGCCCGTTACTCACCAGACTGGCATTTTCCCCCCCCCACAACAATCCACGACAGTCCGGAGCCGCGTGCACCTGCGCTACACACTCTCCGGCGACGAAAATGGAGGCTTCCGATTGGCGGAGGCTCTCCATCAACTGGAGAAGCTCATCAGCTGGAAGCCCGCCCCCAGAAGATCTGCAGACTCGCACTGGTGCGAGCCTGTAGATCTATACTTTACAGAGCGATGGACTGGCACGCCGTGCTATTGAAAGTCCTCTTTTAATCGGTCTTTCAATAGCACGAGCGACCACCAGTTCTGGGCGTTCCGGAGTGGGCCGAAGTCCAGACAAACGGTAAGTAGTCCAAACTCAGCTCGCCCCCAAATGCGAATGTCCTCGCGGGAGGACGCACCGCCCCATTTTAAAAACCAAGTGCGGAAAAGTCCTAAGTGTTGACTTTCAAGTTCCCATTGATTCAGTGATCCTGCTACTTTAGTTGAGAAAAAACAACTGTATACCTTTCAACTGCTTTGATTAATCCGCTGTCATCCCACCTTTTCAGCTGCTTTTAAAATGTTTAATTTTGTTTCTCCTCTTCCAATTTCCCTCATTTCTTTTCAGGTTACTTTAATTGTTGCAAACTGAGCTCAAAGTGCAAATATAGGCCCTTTTCGCATGCAGTTATTAAGGCAGGCCAATGCATCTTGCCATGGAGGTCTTCTGCACCTTGAAGTGGACTTGGTTTGGTTTATTTACCTTCGTTCCACACCTAATTCCGACTAGGTGTGCCCCCATGTGGTGGTAAAGCATGCTATTTGAAAACCGGAAGAAATCAGTTTTTCAGTTTTCCAGATTGATCCAATTCAGACTTTCACAGTGTTGCAGATACATACATTTGCGCCAATGAGAATTGGTGGTCAGGGGAGGGCTCATTGGAGGGTCCAGGGGCTAGTATAGACTTGCGCACGTACGCACGTATGCAATTATGTACTAAATCATGCCACAAAAAAAAAGCGCCAATCACAGCCAATGGGATGGGGTGAGGGGAGTAGCGGAAGTGGGCACAGTTAGCACTCAATTAACCCCAGGGCAGGGGAGAATAAAAGAGAGTACAATCTTGTCCTTTCCAGTTGGTTCACACGAAAGCAAACTGCTGCAGCCTCTCCTAGCTTCTCTTCTTTTTTTATCAATAATAACTTTTGCCATCTTGAACACTCTAATGTTGTTTGCCCTCATACATCCCAGTTTTCATCTGAGAAATGTTGAAGGTTATGCCATTGAATTTAGATGGGAAAGTTCAACATTTTCCTCTTAAGATTCAATTTTGTGGATAATTCCCTTTCCTTCTGTGTGGCTACTGGAACAAATGGAGCCTTTTCCTCCCATGCCCCATAGTTATGTTGTGTTATCTGCAAAATAATCATAACTAAGGAGGGAATAGGAGTCCTTCGATAGGAGATCACTATAAAAATTACAGAGAGAAAAAGAAGCAGGAGAGAGTTGTAGCTGCCAGTGTACCAGTGTGTTACATATGCTAGGCTTTGCTCATGCTCCCATGTAGGAGGCAGTGACATTCCAAAAATAGTTCTGGAAGTTCTGAAGAGATTTTAGGTTTTTCCTGGGGCAGAAGGTGTGGTAAATCTGCCATTCCTAGTGCTGTGCTGTCTGAGGTGATCAATCTTCACCCCCATGATTGAGCTGACTCTGAGCACAGCTGTAATAAAGGCACTTAAGAAAAGCGGGGGGGGGGGGTTGAAGAAGAATTTTAAGGAAATAAAAGATGGTGGGATGCAAGCACCACAAAATCAGTTTGGGAGAGAGTTCCTCAGAAAAGGTTTAGTACAGTCTTGATTCACTTTGAGAAACACGTGTATAAATCATACAATGGTGTCAGTTGTATACTGGAAACAGATACTGAGGGACTACAACAGGATGAATTTAACATTCAGGTGTAACAAGGGTGAAATTTGTAAACCATTTCAATTCAGAGCAGCTTCATGGAAAAGCCATTGATTACTTGAGGGGATTGCCAGCAATGTAATGAATAATTCCACTGTTAAAATTAGGGAACTTCAGCAATCAAAAGCCTGCCAATGTAGGAGTGGTGTTTAGATTATCTTGCATTGATTCAAGCTCACAGTTCCAGGAAATGGGAAGCTCGGACTAATGCATTAATGGACATGCCCCTTGATCATTAGTAATGGTGTACCACAAATTGATGTAATGATGTCACAGATTCTGTTTCCTTACAAGTGAGTGGATGACTCAAACATGCAGATGCAAAAAAGGAATGAGTAAAAGTATTTATAACAGTAAAACAGAGACTGTATCTATTTCTGCCATAGTCCTGAACGGTGAACTCTAGACCCATGAAATTTGGTATGCCTACTGAGAGACTGTGAGGCAGTGCATCTCAGGACTGTATAGTTTTAAAAAACATTTGATTCATCAGTGTTTGTACCCCCACAGTATCACATTCATTCTCTAGGTGTCTAAGGAGCACTGGGCCCCTCAGAGGGTAGGGGGGCACACACCAGACTCCTCAAGAGTAAGAGAGTTCTTTGGAAGTAAGATGTCTGCTTAAGATAAAAGATTCTGCTGAAAAGCAGGAGACTTGAGATTTGTTTTAAATCATTGCAGTTGGCTTTGGGTGTGATATCAAGGTACTAAGCTTTCTAAATATCTAGACTTTTTCACTGCTAGAACAGCACAGGTAGTAATAATGGTTTGAAAGGGTTGGGGCTGAGTAACATGAATGTAAGAAAACAGTGGCAGGTGCAGTTGCTTAGTTGACTGAATTTTATTTGAATTGTATTAATAGGAGATCATCAAAGAATACCAGGTGCTGTTGAGTACATTTTAGAGGAAGGAACTAACAAAACCACCTCAGAGTATTATTCCTTGCCTGAGAAAACCCTATGAAATTCGTAGGGTTATCATAAGTTGACATGTGATTTGAAGGTGTATGCACACACACACACAGTGTGCTTATTTATGTAATTAGCTGGTCTAGATTCCTGACTTGTTTTAGGATAATAAAAGAGATTTTTTTAAGGATAATAAAGGTACATCTACTTAATACAGAAATGCCAGTTGAGTACCACTTTAGTTATCATGGCTCCATACTAAGGAGCCTCAGACTTTGGAGTATGATGAAATGCTTAGGTACCCTAAAAAGAGAATATCAAGGTAACCTAAAAAGAGAAAATCTGGGGATTATTATTGCCATGAAAACATCACTTATGGTATTTTGTAAACTGTGGTTCAGGGGAGTGGAAAAGACCTCTCTAGCAATGATTTGTGGAAGTTGAGATGAGGCAAGGCCAAGAGGCAGTGATCTGTCCAATTCTGTTGCAGACAACAACCTTGAAATGAGCCTGCTATTGGCTTCCATTCTGTTTAGTCAATAAATGAACTCACAGCTGTGATTCACATCATTTGTTGGAGGTTTTAAAATGTAAAGTTGTGGAGTTTTCCATTAATCTCTGCACTACAGTGGCCGTGTTGGCTGATGAATTCTGGAAGTCGTAGACTGAACCACAGGACTTCTGTTCTTAAGATCATACAAAGCACTTTTCATGCTATCAGTTAGGTCAGTATAAGTATTCCTATTTTGCAGATGAGATGCAGGCATGAGGGTAAGCGTGGATTCAGATAATTTTAGATCCTTCCTACAGGATTCCAAACTTTACAGAATCTTCATTCTTGGGGAAGCTGTACTAGTCAGATACTTGCATCTCCCATAGCTGTTAAAGATAGAAATGAAAAGGTGTTATGAGAGAGGCCCAAAAATAACTTTGGGCTTCAGCTAGTGTACAAGAAGCACTGAGAAAGAAGCTAAGAAAACCTAACTGTCTGTTTCCAATTTGTAAAGTTGCTGGGTAGAAAATAAATGGTGTGTGTGTGTGTGTGTGTGTGTGTGCTGGTCAGCCCTTTCATGACTAATCACAGGATTTGTATAATGAACAATATTGGGCAAATGTATCGGAGTGTATTTGGAGAACTAATCCTAAGAGGAGAACAGCAATCCTAAGAGCGGAAAATGTAGAAAAGGGACACAAGAAAGGGGGAGGTTAAATTAGGAAGGAGGAAGAGAGAAACCGTTTGGGTGAGGAAGAAGAGGGAGTGCAGGGCAAGAGAAAAGGCAGGAACAAACAGATTCTAACCAAGTGAAATTAGTATTGGCTGAAAGAGAACTGGGTTGGGGAATAAGTACTAGAAAGTAGATGGGATTTTAGGTTTGAACCTAAGTAGTGGTGAGATTTTTGCTAATAATTAATAAACTAAGTATTCCATGGAGGATGGCCAGAGAGAGAGAAAATGTGGATCACCAAAATGAAGACAAGTCAGGGCAGAGATTTGCATAAACTTGCATAAACCTTCAAACTGTTTTTGATTTATGGTGATCCTAAGATGAACCTGTCAAGGTTTTCTTGACAACATTTGTTCAGAGTGGGGTTTTCCCTTGCCCCCTATCTGAAGCTAAAGTAATGTGGCTTGCCCAAGCTCCCCAAGTGGGTTTCCACAGCTAAGCAAGGATTCAGATCCTAGGCCATTTCCACACAATGGGGCTGTGTCACTTTAGAGACAAGATGGCAGTGGTCAGCTGGTTGTAATACCACACAATGTCGTTGCTGGCCTGCTGCCATTCCATTCCCCAAACATCACACTCAAGCGATATTCACAAAATGGAAAAATCCATTTTGTGCCTATGATCATGCAGTGCTCCCATACGTCATGCGGAAGGGCAGGGAAGTACGATGGCAATGCTTGCTTCCATAGTGCAGCACAGGAAAGTGCCCAGCTGCATTGTGGAAGGAAGAGGCAGGGCCATCGCACTTCCTTCAGCAGAGAAGTGGGATGCAGAGGGGAACATTCCTGTCATGCTTCCTTCTCTGCTGGGACTGCCACAGGATGATGTGCAAGGACGTTGTCATGCGGAAATGGCCCTAATCTTCTTGAGTCCTAGTCCAACATTCAAACCTAGTCCAACACCATACTGGTTCTTCATAAAATTAGCACATGATAATTTTTATGGCCATATGAAAATTCGGATATAGTTACTTTAAGTGAAACAGAAAAATAACATAGCTCACCAAATGGGAAAGACTTGGGGACTAGTGTGTCTGCTCAACCTGCTGTTGAGATATTGGCTGTTGATGGGCAAATTCAAGACTCCTGCACCTCTTCTTAAGGTAACTTGTTTAACCTGACTTAGATTGAACAGTACTTCAAGCAGAGGACCTACAACCCTTTGAATGGAATAAGGTACCTGGGCATTCCAATATAGTCCAGCCCTAACATTTTCATCCAAAATAGGTCTTATTCAGTTCAATGTAAATATGCTTAGGACTGCAGCCTCAGACTCATCTCACCAACTTAGTCATCCTTGCATAATTGAAATAATTTTATTTTTAATAGGCTAATTTTACCTGTGTGGTAAGGAAGGCATTCCCCAAACCAAAACTCCTATGGTATATGGATGGAGAAATCCTGAAGGACAAATCTGAAGGTAATGGAAATCCCAGCCAAAATGGCATTTCAAATGTACACCTTTTCAATGCCTGGCTTTAACGTTAGAGTGTACTATGTAGCTGTGAGTGGAGGAATACAAAAATTTGTGGACAATAAGCACTTTTTAAAGTAAAAAACCATAATGACAAAATGGATAATAATAAGTAAAGTTATATTTCATAGGCTAAGTCTGATTTTAGTCCCAACTAGAAATCAATGGGACTTACAAAAGAAATTATTAACATGTTCCATTCATTTTATGGATCTACTCTGCTTGGGATTGATTTAGATTTAGCCCTATGTTTTAGAGGGTCTCTGATTTTTGGGAACCCCAACTCCAGTCGGAGGGGGTGATCAGAGATTATGGGCGTTGCAGTCTGACATTTGAAGAAGCACAGGTTTCCCCGCTTGTCTTGTAGAATATTGCCAAGTTCAAACCAGTCTCCAATTCTTTATATTTGGCATCCAATGCCATCCCCCATTGTCTTATCTCATTCACATGACAAGCCTTCAGGCAGGTTTTCTGTCCTTTTAATGGCAATTACTGTGCATCATCTATCTCTTAAAGCACTTCATAAATAATGCATTTTATTATCTTATTAAACTCTCAATGCATGATGTTTTACATGGCTTTAATTTCAGTTGCTTTTTTACAGTTGTTACAATGTGTTCTTTCTGCTTTTTTTTTTTTTCAACAAAAGGAATAATAATTGAAAACCAAGAAACAAAAGTTGTGGGAGGTTTTTATGAGATAAGATCATTGCTGACAATATGGAGTACAACCCAGTTACCTGTCAACCAGGCTTTCAGATGCATGTCTGTCTATCCTTTCCCTGGAAATCAAACACAAAATGTCTCATCTGAAGAAGTTGTTTTTTCTTATGGTGAGTTGAGTTATCTTACCTTCTCTCTGAATTCCAAAGGATGTGTCATGCACATAAGCTTTGCTTAACAGAACAGTTTCATCATCAAAATGAAGTCTGCACAAACAGTCTTCAGTGAGCTCTGATACAACCCATTGTCTCAAGATGTCATATAAGTAATTGAATGGAGTCAGACATGTTTCTGGAGTGTTTTGTTTTGTTTTGTTTTTTTAAATTGAAAATAGAGTTGATGAGTTGTTTGGCTATGTATTTCAAGTATGAAGATGCTTGTGATGACATTTAAGGCCCTTAATGGCCTGGGATGTCAATACTCGACAGAGTTCCTCTCCATATATATGCCAGCCCAAGGACTGAGGTCTCCTAAGAGTGAGGAGGTCTTCTATGTCCAAAGTTATGGTTTGTGACAATGTGCCAGTTCCCACATCAGACAAATAAAACTAGACAAGAATCAGATGAGCAGCTTGTTTACAAGTATGAAGTTCTTAAGCTATTACTGTTCAGTGTGCCTATTTCATTTCAGGCAATTGTTGTTTTTAGCAGGGTTACAGGAGACAACTTCAGAATCTTTAAAACCCAGTAGGCAAGTTCCTCCAATTTTAGATTCCACTACAGGAAGTAAGTGCTGTTTATTCTTATGAAATATCTTCTGTGCTTTTCTCAAAAGTGTATTAACAGTAAAGCTTCAAAATGATAGCTGTGCTCTCATTCTTGCTATTACAGCATTCACTCTGCTTTAATATTGCTAGAAATGTTGTGAATGGAATGGTGCAATATATGCCATTTTGCAGAAGTAAATACCACAACCACCCCTTTGACTTTTGCATGTTTTGTTGTGTTGCAGGCTAGAACTGGAACAGATTTAACTGGTGTTGTAACCCCTTGATATGTACAAAACATTCAACACTGTGAAGGTGTAAAATATTTTTATTGTGGCACAACATTAAGCGTACAAAAATAAATATGCACTTTATAAAAACACCTTTTGCAGCAATTAAAACTGTGAAGTCTATCAGTTTTGTGCCTCTGGATCCTGCCGTTTTTGCCCATCCTTCTTGGCAAAATTGCTCCAGCTTTGGCAAGGTGTACGAGGGTCATTGGTGAGCAGCAACTTTCAAGCCTTGCTACCAAGTCTCCGTTGGATTGGAATCTAGGTTTTGACTGGGACATTTTAAGACATTCAAATTTTTGTTCTCAAACATTTACAGTGTCACTCTATGTATTGCTCTGCTGGAAAGTGAAGCTCTACACCTGGTCCCAGCTTCATTGCAGTCTGAAACAGATTTTCCTCTTGAATTGTTCTGCACTTTTCTCCAGCCATCCTTCCCCCAGTCCTGACAAGCTTCCCAGTCCTATACCCATGACATGATGCTGCCATTGCCATGCTTCACTGTGGGGATAGTGATCTCACAGAGTAATAATTCTGCTGACTTTCTACCAAACAAGGCCCAAAAGTTCAGCTTTCATCTCGTCAGACCAAAGAAACTTTGTCAGCATGTTTGCTGTGTCTTTCACATTCCTTTTGTAAACTTCCAACAGGCATTGATAAGCATTTGTTGCTGTGGCCACCAGCTGCCCATTGCCAGGCAATGGAGTGCTGAGCTGGCAGAAGGCTGGTTGGCAGACAAACTGAGACAGCCTAACAGTTCAACAGAGCTTGCCTGTTTAGGGCTGAGCAGAAGCATAGTCAAAAAGTTGGTCCAGGAGTCAGGAATCCAGCAAACAGCAAGATCGAACAGTCCAAGGTTCAGAGAATCCCAGCAGACAGCAAAGCAGGGAATCCTTAGCACACAAAGGCAAGGATTGGCGAACACACAGATTGTCTCTGCTATCTGACTACTACCCATCTGCCTTCCTTAAAAAGGCTGGAGCCATCTGGCTCTCATTCCAGCCTGCTGCCCTCCCAGGCTGACTAGCTTGCAGAGCACTTGTGTTTGTTGTCTTCTTTAGTGGCTGCTTTTCACCTAGAGAATTTGACTCCTGGCCCATGACAAACCGGTCGCTAAGTTTTGGTGAACAGTTCTCTAGGCAGAAATATAGTTGAGTCATATTCTTTCTACTTCATAATAATGGATCTAACAATGCTGTGATGTTTTAATCCTTTCTACAGAACCCTGGTCTTCCACAAAGGACTTGCAAGATAAGACTGTGGCCAGCTCCTCCAGTTTCTCCACAGTGCTACAAAGTAAGAAATACAATGCTATGCATATAGTCCAATATTCTCTTCACATTGGCCAGCCCATACAATATGAAAAGCCCATCTGTAAGACATTAGTATAGTTGCACTCTCTTTTGTCCTGTAAGAGACCCATATTAGCAGAGCCATTACAAGTCTGTTTAGGCAGCACTGAGCTAAATGGAGCATTACTCTGATGCAGTCCATAGGTAACATACCCACTGTCCTATATTAGTGTTTCGTCGTTCTTGGAATATCTTCTTCCTTCCCAGGCAATGAAGAATGAGGCATCACATCATTTTATTTTTTTTTTAGCTCTGCACAAAAGATCTCTCTCATTCACTATCATATCATCCAAGGCTGTATCTAAGAAAAGGAGACTGTTGTAATCAAGAGGTGATACTGCCATCAACCCATGGTCCTGCCACCACATGATCTTGCTTCCTTATATTACATCTGCCATTCACTATGCTGCCTCTGGCAGGAGGCAAACAAGGGAGGGGAACAAAGAACAGTTTAGAGCACATAAACTGTGCATAGGGTTTTCCAGGCCTCCCCCACCTCTTTGCACATATGTTTTTCTCTTCATTTCTCCTTCATGACAGGTCATAGATTCAGGGAAAGGTTGACCTTTTTCTGTTTGCATTAAATTTTTCCAGATCTCTAATGTGCACAATATCTCATTCTTCAAGACAAAATAAACAGGGGGGAAAAGACATGGATACATTTTCAGTGATGTGAGTTCTTGACAGCTAAAGGCTACAGCCAAAAGGGAGTGCAATTTGAGATGATACTTAAAATATTCCTTAAATCTGTCTCTCCTGGGAGTCATTGTACACATGTGAAATTACATTAGGGGCTATAGTGGGCCTGGTGGAGTTCAGAGTCAGCTGTTTGTTGACCATTTGTCTTGAGATGGGTCAGATTTCTTTGTAGGTCAGACACAGTGTATCAGAGTGATGGGATTTAATATATATGACAAAGAAGATGAAGCCTGCTTCATTCATTCATTCATTCATTCATTATTCATTCATTCATTTCCTTCTCTAGTTAGGAATCTGTTATTCCTGACTTATTTCCTTATGCTGTGTTTAGCTTTATGAGCTGTTACCATATATTGTTACAGCAACATTTCTGAAGGTCTTTCATTAATGTTTATCAGGAAGTGATCTTGGCATCAGGAAGCTCTCAAAATGATGTATGCATGTTATTTTAAGCAAACAATATTTCACGAATCAGAACACAAACCCAATCCATATCAAGTAAGATCTCTAATATGCCTGTTTCAAGTACCCTCAGTCCTAATCTAGCCTATGTTTGTGTATGTACAGAAGTGATATATGCGTACAGGAAAAAAAAACACATATAGTTCTTCCTAAATAAGCTCAGTGAGGCTCATTATGAATATGTGTGCTCTGTTCAAGGAATATCTCCATTACTGAACTGAACAGGTCAGGAAAAAGAAATTGAGGCCCTCTAGATGTTGTTGGACTGAAGCTCCCATGATCCTTTGCTATGGACTATGCCAAAAAGGACTGATGGGAGTTGTTGTCCCATGACATCTAAAGGGCCACATGTATCCCACCCCCAGAATACAGACAGGCAAAGAGGTTTTAGAATATGTACAGGTTTTGGGCAACTGACTAGCTGCTGAAAGTATTTTTATTCAGGAATGCTGTAATTGCCCTTCCCTCCCCTTAGCCAATATCTTAAATTGTTTTCAATTTAATGCTACTTAATTCTGTCTTATTATTTATAGTGCCTCTAGCTGTAATTGGCTTTTAATCAGGTTGTGAGCCAATACCAGGTCCCAGTTGTGACAGAAAAGAAGGTTATAAAATAAATAAAATAAATGAGGAATTCAAGTCACTCAGCTTGTTCACACTACTGCACCCGTGAAGCTCTGGATCATAGTCATGGTCCATAAATGTCATATTGATTGCACGGTGATTTTGTTACCCTTTTCTGTCTGACAAATCCTCCGCCTAAATTAATAAAGCATTCACTTCCGTTTGCCCTTGTCTTCTCCCTGTAAGAGTTTTCCATTCAACTTTACCCTGTGATAATTCAAGAGACAGCTGTTAAGTGATTAACTTCCATAGGAACATCCTTTGTGTGCATAGCACTGACAGACACTTGACGCTGAGTGTTAATCACTGTATGTCTTGTCTTCCGAAACTAGTGTCAAAGACCTACTTTTTGTTTCCAGCCAAAATCCTAATAGAGATCATGGATGGTTTCCTTGGCTCCATAGAAATATTTGAAATAAGGCTTTTGAATAAATAAATAGACCACTTTAAAAAAAAAAAAATTGTTCAGGCTGGACCATCTGACTGAATCTTGAAATAGCTGACATTTTGCTTCCATTCATTCTGAGTTGTTGTGTTAATTAAGAATTGGAAGATAGTTTATAAGGGAAATGTTCCACTTTGCTCCTTCAGAACTTGAGTTTAGTAAAATTGGACTAAATGATATTAAAAGCCAATCAAAAAGAATCCCGATTCACAGAAAAGCTTGGAAAAGTCATTTTTTGAACTACAAAAAGTTGCTGTGCTGACTGGAGGATAATAGGAGATGTAGTCTAAAAAGTAATAGTTTTTGGCTGTGGCTCAGAGGCAACTGGAACAGAGAAGGAAACAGAGAGAAAGGGGGCAAATGACATAGTGAAGACATGATGATATGGAAAGAAGGAGGTGAAGATTGATAAAATTGGAGCAAAAGAAGGGCAAAGTCATTTAGAAGCAATGAGGGCAGTTACTTGGCTGTCATCTTAGATACAACTCCTGTTGTGGGTAGTGGTTTGGGAAAAGAACAAACTCAGTGAAATGTTTTTCACAAGTACTTTATTCTTTCGATTTAAACTGGCTAACATCTCAGTACTTTTCTTCACTTCTGTTACAAAGTTGTAGTTCTTGCCAAATCCATAATGAAGTCTACATGTTACTTTGTAACCATTGTGCAGACACTTTTAAGAAAGACCTTAAAAATACTTTTATCCTATCTACAGAACACCGTTATTCCACAAAAGACTTGCAAGATAAGACCCGGGCCAGCTTCTCCAGTTTCCCTCCAGTGCTACAAAGTAAGATAAACGTGCTTTTAAATTGCTTTGATCTGGGTTCATGATAGGATCTCATTAGTTCCCAAAGCCCATGAAAGAGAGTGGCTGAGAAGTACTAGAAAGTAGAAAAAAAATTCCTTTGCTTATGCTGTCAGAGATGGATGGTGGAGAGGTTATCAATTGAATTAAGCAACTGATAGTTATCTGTCTATAGTTTCAGGAAGGTTATCAGGTATTGAAGTTCCAGATGTGAGAGCAGAGGAGTCGGGTGGTGGTAAATGTGTCTCTTGCAAGAGAGAGATGCTTTCAGAGTTCTGACCTATGGTTGAGTTAGCTGAGGGAAAATGAAAATGATCCCATTGAGGGTTGTATTGTTTGCAGTGTGACTGTCACTTCCACTGGTACCCTGACCGCCATGTGAACAAGTAAACAGAAACCAAGTCTCTGTCTCTGTCTCTCTGTCTCTCTGTCTCTCTCTCTCTCTCTTGTGTGGTCAGTTGGGCAACCCTCTAAGAAAGGAGAAATTATAGTCCTATCCTTGATTAGGATGTGCCTCCCTCCTCCACAGTTTTTGTGACCCTTGACTGCACCAAACTCCCTGGACTGGCCCTTTTCTGGCCAAATAATGGATAAATTGCCTCCAAGAACAGCAATAAATCTTTTAAGCAGGGTTCAGTTCCCTACCCCACAAATAATAAAATCTTTTTTAAAATCCTCTTTTTTCAAAACCGGGAACTGACTTCTGGCCACATTGAGTTTTTCAGGAGGCACGAGGGCATTTTTGGCAGCCCTATGGCCTCTGGAGGCTCCTTGGGACCCACCACAGTTACCACCTCATTCTAAGAGCTTCTATTTAATTCTTATATTAATTATGGGCCTTTGGAAACTGAACACTGAACTCCCTGACATACCACTGTAGCAAGAGAAGTCACCTGCTCTTTTAAACTTTAGAGACAACACAAGAGGAACACAATCAAGGTTGCCTGCTTTACCAAAGCAGTTGTTCCACATTTCTTTTTCCTGAATTTCTTCAATTCCATCTGGAATTAAACTGGATCATAAGCTGTTCTAGGTACTATTTAAGTGGAAAGCACACTATTCTCCATCCATGGAAACTGAATAGAGCTACCAGCTTTGGATCTTTGCTTTCCTCGCCTTAGTGCTCAGACTGAGATAATTCTGTTTGTATTGGTACTTGGAAAGGTCCTCTCTTGGAAGAATCTAAACAGTGACCTAAGGGTTAATGGCTGCTATTCGCAATTACTATTCTTTTAACACAATCATTCCCCATGTCTAACATGTTTAACTGGTTGCTGCTCTTTCAGGCACCGGATGCTTGCTTGACTTACAAGCTGTGAAAAGCTATTCCCTTGACAAGTCATTCTGTCTGTAATGGCTCACACACATAACGCACACAATTAGGATCAAACCAATGCATATTGATTGCTTATTCCCAAACTGTTTCTGACACATGTTTCTGTCCATTTGAAGTGTCAGATGAAGCACTAAGTGGTGGTTCTGTTTTCCGACAAAAATACTGTCTTTTCCTTCCTTCTGCCAAATAGCAGAAAAGAAATTACATTTACACGTATTTTCCCCCCTTGAGATTCAGATTCAAAGAGTTCTAGCCCTTTCACTGCATGAGGAAGAAATGTATACCATGGAGTATACATTTCTCTATGGATGTTAGAACAGAAATCTGGAAGAAAGGTGTACAAATACCATGGACTTGTTTAACCTAACATAGACATTCACCTTCTAACACAGAAGGCTAAAGTAATGACTGGGTTGTAATGTAAAGGATTCTCATTAATATATGCACCCTTGACCAAAAAAGGGGGGACTTTCTTGACACTTAGGCAAAGCAGCAGGTAAATAGTATGCTGCGAGGTTAAATCAACCCACCTCCTGTTGCATCTGTCGTCATTGTTATCAGTATTAATCTTGATTTATACCTTACCTTTTCTCCAAAACTGTTGACTTGAAGCAATCTACACATTAAAATGAGTACCCTCTAACAAATATACACAAAAGGTCAACATTAAACTAAAATTACACTATTAACAATGTTAAAACAATTTAGAACATGCAATAAGAAAAAAGCTGTTAAAAACAGTACAGCAAACCTCTTAAAAACCCTTTCATGAAAAAGCTTCAGTTCTAAAAACCTGTCAGGGAAAAAAAAATCTCAACCACCAACGGGAGGAAAGTGATGCTTCTGGGGTTGAAGCTTCAGAGCCTAGGGGTAGCCACTGAGAAGGTTATCACCACTAGGCATGCCTGCAAAGATGGTAGGATGGAAAGGAGGACTTCTCCTGAGGATCTCAGGTCCCAGGTAGGCTCATCCAGGGAGAGATGGTCTGACAGATTGCTTGGATCTAATCCTTATAGGACTTTACAGGCTGAAACCAGCACTGAATTGTGTCCAGAAACAGACTAGTAACCAGTTCAGCTCTTGTAGCAAGGGATTTGTACAGTTCTCGTAATGAGCCCCACTTAATATTCTGGCTGCAGTTCTTTAGACCAAATGAAGTTTCAAAACATTCTTCAAAAGCAGCCCCACAGACAGCACATTATAGTAATCTTAACAGGATGTAACTAAGGCACGTGTCACTGTGGCTAATTCCGGCATCTCCAGGAACAGGTGCAATTTGTGCACTAGCTTTAACTGTGCAAAAGCGCTCCTGGCCATTTCAGAAGCCTCAGCATCCAGGTTCAAGGTTGAGTCCAGGGGTTCACATGGTAAGTTAGTCTACATAAATGTATGCATAAAGACAGTGAGTCTTGCTTGTGTGGACAGCAAAATATCTCATGTGAAGTAATTCTGAAGATCATCACATGATCACAAAGATACTTTGCATTTGAGTGCTGAACAGTTGATAGGTAGGAGCTAAATTGTTGATCTGCTTCTATTAAGAACTGTTACATTTGATGTGGTGTGTATACTCAAGTGGTCTTCATGACATTATGTTTTTGGATGGTCCATTTATACATGCATGTTGTAATTTCATAAAATTGCATTCATTAACTGAAATCTTCACTGAAAACCAAAGTCTTCACTGAGAACCAAAAATGTTTTTTTTTCCATTAAGCATATCAAAATATTCCCAAATTTTGCTGATGAGATGATTGAATGGAGTTAATCTTAATACTTCATTTGTAAAATTACAGTAAGTCCTAAGCCTATGTTTTAGCAGTGTTTGGTTCAAAAAAATTGAGCCAAGATAAATTTCTATAACAGTGTTGTGATATCAACTGACTGTCTTAATGCAGAACTGAAGCATTGTTACAACAGCTCTCAGTTCCTCCGTCCATCTCATTTCCTCCATGAGAATATAGACAATTATAATATTTTGGAAATGAAATAAGAAATTTTAAAAATAGTAGATGTATCCAGAAACTCACAATCATAACATTATGGCCCTTTCCACATGTGGGAAAGGAACCGCGCAAAAACGGGACTCACCGGATTTCTTCAGCATCCAGGCGAGTCTATTGGGACGAGGAGCAGTGCAAGCTCGTCGCTCTGCACTGCTCCAGCGTCCAAAATGGCGGCTTCCAGTTGGTGGAGGCTCTCCACCAACCGGAGAAGCTCACAGCCTAAAGCTCACCCCCGGCAGATCTGCAGGCACGCACTAGTGCGTGCCTGCAAATCTGCACCAGAACACGGCGATGGACCGACATGGGGTCGTGCGCTCCGTGCTTTTGAAAAACCTCTTAAAAGAGGTTTTTTAAAAGCATGCTGTGAACCAGTGTGAGGTGCGGAACTACACTAAAAGAGGTTTTTAAAAAGCACACTGTGAGGTGCGGAACTACAAAAAGTAGTCCGCCCCAGTCCGCTCCATGGTGCAGAAGACCTCCATCAGAGGTCGCTCTGCGCCATTTTAATAGCCCAGTGCGGAAAGGGCCTATGATTGTTTTCTTAATCTGATTTTTTTCACCTATATGGCAATAATGTAGAATTTCCATCTATGAATTTTAAGTCTTGCAGTGTGTTCTGCTTTTTCACTAAACATTAATTTCCCATCATATTAAATGAAAAGTGCTATCCTTTTGCTATGTCAGCAATAGGAATTTCATGATTCATTAGCCCAAGGTTGCATCTTCAGTTCCCACTGAAAATGGCAAGTGAATGTATTCATACTGCAGTTTGATACCATTTGAGTGGCCATGGCTTCTTCCTATAGAATCCTGGGATTTGTAGTTTGGTAAAGTATTTGAACTTCTCTGTTAGACAGCTTTAGTCCTCCTCCTGCAACTACAGCACTAGAGCAGAGGCAAAGAATTCTAATTCACTAAACATATCACAGACCTCAAGATTCCATAGATTGGAGCCATGGCAGTTAAAGTGGTATCAGACTGCTACAGTGGTTCAGTGTGGTTACATTTCCAGAGTAAAATACATCCATTCAGAATATCCAACAACAAGACAATCATATTGTTCCACTCCTTGATTAAAATTTGGGCTCCAGATTTTACTTACATAGTGGTTGTACAGTTAAAGCACCTAATTTTTTTAAGGTTTGAGAATGAAAGATCAAGGAATTATGAACACATGGAAGTTAATGTTTAAATCAGTGTAATATCTGAGTGTATTAAATGTACTAGTACTTACATTCATGGAAGGCAAGAAGGGAGCCTTAAGTTACAGTTTTCTTCTTTTTAGTTCATCAGTAAATTTAAGCAACACAAATTCTAGATGCCAGACATGGAACATAAGCTGCTCAAATCATTTAGTAGTCATGGGCCCTTTTCGTATGTTACCTGTTTGCGCGACGGGGGAGGGCGTCTCGCGCGAGAAGCCTCGTCCGAAACACTGCCGCTTCCCCCCTCCTTCCTACCACTGGTCACAGTGCTCTCACGCACTTACCGGCCGTGCGGTACGTTGGCGAGCCGGGTGGGTCGCGCTTTCTCCCCCAGCGCGGCCTACATCTCCCATACTGCGCTGTGGAGGGAGGGGGCGCTAGCGCCCCCTCCCTCCACAGCGCAGTATGGGAGATGTAGGCCGCGCTGGGGAGAAGCGCGACCCACCCGGCTCACCGACGCACCGCACGGCCGGTAAGTGTGCGAGAGCACTGCGAGCATTGCGCGAGCGTGGGATATTATTGGCTTAAAGCCGAAAACCAAAAAATGCACCCACGCCCCGCTTCAGCCTCGTGAGCGCCGCAAAAGTGGGAGTGCGTCGTACGGAGCAACGCTCCCATTTGCGTGGCACTCAAGGGGCGCTCGCGCTAGAAAAAAATATGCAAAAACGGCCATGGAAAGGTAAAGGAAGCAACTGGGGCAATTGTTCCTTGTCTCCCTGCAGTTTCCAAGAGTGACAGTGCTAGAGCAGTGATTATGTTCTTCCTCTTTCTCTCTTACACATATAAACTGCAGGAGCACAAGAGGCCTCCCCTGCTGCCCAGTTGCCTCTCCTCTTTTTACCATAGGAGAAGCCCCATGGGACTGGGCTGCTGCTTGTGAAGGTGGTTTTGGACAAGGTGCCAGAAGCTAGAACACAGACAGGCAACTGTGGGAAGCTGGGGTGGGGGCATATTACCTTTCTGTTAGGAGACTTTGGAGTGCTACACCTCCTCTATCACATGCTTCTACAATTAGAAAAAAAATTAAAACATTTGTCTCACAACATCCCCCCCATCCCCACCCCCACTAGGGACTGCAGGGGGCATTTTTACCATATTTTAGCCTCCCCAGGGCTAAGAAGAGTTGAGAGGTGATTGGAAGGCCCATACCCACATACACAGACAAACACAAAATGCTAAAATGCCCCATGGGCAATTAGCCCCAGGAGAGGCCTTTTTCAACATAAGTGACCAGATGTAACTTTCTGCTTATGTTTCTGTGTCTGTGTGTCTGTGTGTGTGGGCATGTGCCTTCAAAACACCTCTCAACTTATGGCAATGCCCTGAATTTCATAGGGTTTTTTTAGGCAAGGACTACTAAAATGAATGGGACTTTTGTCTTGACTCACTTCGACCCTTTCAATTCGATGGGCCTAAAGCCTAAAGCCACTGAGCCTCAGAATCCTCTTTTTGGCCTTTCCATGCCTCTGTTGACAAAAGAGTGTTTTGTTTTGTTTTTAAAAAAGTATCCTTCACTCTTTTTATTTTGTGTTACTGTATCCCTGGGTGTGTATATGTCTTCAAGTCATCTGTCAATTGGCAATGCCCTGAATGTATGGCAACACCTTGAATTTCATAGGGTTTTCTTAGGAAGGAACTGGCAAAACCACTCACAGGTGGGTTTGCCAGTCCCTTTCTCTGAAATGTAGCCTACAGAACCTGCTATTCACTGGCAGTCTCCCATGCCAGTACTAGCCAGGGCTGACCATGCTTAGCTTTCAGGATCAGGCAGAATCTGGTTCTTTAGGCCATTTAGACCAAAACTTTCTGCTTATTTCCTCTTTTTGAGACTAAAATGGTATGTGAGGGGGGTGGGTTGGGGGCATTTTGGTGCATCTTTTTAAAAAATTTGATCAGTGGGGGTCTGAGAAAACAAAACCAGCCCTGGAGTTGCACCCTCTTTGAAAAATGCACATATATAACACACACATGTCATTAGCATTAACAGTTCACAAACTGAAATGTTTTCTGAACCTACAATATGGTCCAGTGTAATTTTGCTTTTTTTAAAAATGTTATATGCCTTGGGCACTTCTCATGGTGGATATGTTCATAGAAGAGGTAACTCGTTGGGTTAAAAATGAAGCCAACAACATTAAATTTTCAGAATACTAAAATTAAGTCACTGTAACATATTGATTCTTCCAGGAAATCTATCAACTACAAGAATGGATGAACAAAGTACCCGGACTGTCCATGATAATTCATTCACTGTAAAGTTTAATAGTACGAGTAAGTCATTGCAAATGCAACTTCTTTAAAACAAAGGGTTTTAAAAATAATTAAAAAAAAACAGAATATAATTCAGCATAGTGCAATTGTTTTCAATGTTGTTTTGTTTCGGCAGTTACTCCTTAGTGTGCTTTTCCTAATGGATATGCGCAAGGAAAATGCAACTAATTACATAAATAATCCCTGGAATCAACACTGTTAACATTTCAGAATATTAAAATGAAGTCACTGTAATATATAGCATGCTTTCTTTTCTTTCAGGAAATCTATCCACTAAAAAAGTGGCTGTACCAGCCACAATGAGTAGCCCTGATAATTCACCCACTCTAAAGGGGTGGTATAATAACACTGGTAAGTACTGTAATTGTGAATTTCATTGCCTTAAATGGAAAGTTGTTTTTTTAAAAAAAGACTAAAATGCAATTCAATGAGCTATGATACCTTTTGTTTTATAATTTTCAAAGTGCATGTGTATTGAGAAGATGTGAACAATTAGAAGAATAAGTAATGGAGCCAATACAATATTTCAGGATACTAATATTTCAGAATACTAATATCAAGCCAGTATAACGCATCCTGTGCTAACCTTATGAGTAAAGCTACCTACCAAAGGAGTAACTGGACCACACTGGCTAATCCTGCTAATTCAGCAGCTTTAAAGGGTGATTTAATACTAGGAAGTCATTGTTTCTTTGTCAGGAACTGTCTTTATGTAACCATTTCATTTTGGTGCTGAGCTGGAAATCTTACTTCACAAGGTGGCTAGTCCTACTGCCAGTGACTTCTTTAATGAAGGCACTGTGGTAGAGAAATGCATATAATCCATTTTCTCCAATTACCCTCAGTGTTTGCAATCTGAAAGTTGGGTATGTTAAAATGACCTTCTGCCCACATACATCCAAATCATGGAGAGTGGAGCAGACAATGCCTGGTGACCAGAATATGACATGTTCAATAACCCTATCTCCAATCTCCAATATCTGCATGTTCAGGTCGGGGTTTTGAAATAGGAGGGTGCAGTATAAAGCCATATGTAGAAAGGCACTTGACTCATTGACTCGCAGACCTAGGGACAGAAAGAACATTTGAAAATATTAGAAATAAACTGTTGAAAAAGCTGCATCAAGAAACCATGATGAGAAGAACCTTGAACTGATGAGAAACTTTGCACTTCAGAACATATTTTCTATAAACCTTGCACATGGTTTCTTTGCACAGAAAAGCAGCCTTTTTCTGTGTAGAAATACTAGTTTCTTTGCAGAAAATGCTGCTTCTTGTGCAAAAAAGGCTGTCATTGGGGGCTTACTCTGAGCAAAATGTGCATGTGGTTGTTTGTGCATGAAAAAATGAATGGTACAGAATCATGATTGTTGTGGGCCTCCTTGAATTCTGTGCCAAAGTATCCTTTCTAGATTGGTGACACATTTTTACCAATCCAGTGTGCGTGTGTGTGTGTGTGTGTGCGCACGTGTGCGCGTGCCTGTGTGTGTATGAGGGAGAGAGAGAGTTTATGGCATTAATGTGATGGCTGGGAACATGACAGTAGTGGGGCCACAACAATGTCACACGATGGCATGCATTATGGACCTGCAGCAACAAGTCCCCATGCCAGAATGGTGTCATGGTGAGGTGAGGACCTGAGGTTTAACCTGAGGTTAAGAAGTTTGTGATCTCTATGCTTTGGTATATATCCTGAGAAAAAATATGTCAATCTTAGCTTCTTCTTCTTCTTTTTTAATCAACCAGTTAGTTTGCATATGCCGTTTTGTCCCACCTTTTATAACAACTGGACAGTCCTGTGAAGATTATTAAACTTTTGAAATTGTTACAATATTCATTTTTCCTTTGCACTCTATGCACTGGTAGGCAGAAATCCTGCCCTTCTGTGGACATAAGCAATACAAGCCAACCAAAGAATGCAGCTATAAAAATACAGGAAATAATCAGAGAGAAAGAGACAAGGTAAAGAGGAGGCTGCAGTAGAACAACTGGGAAAGGGAAGCTTGGACAGCCAGTCCCTTTTGTTTCTACTGACCTAGATATGTGCTCTGCATGTAACCTGCATAAAGACCGATGATATGCAGGATGTGGTTGCCCACATCCTGAACAGGTTACTTATAGTTGCTTTCCATTTATTGTGGGGCACAATGCAAGATGGTGGTTTGGCCTTTAAAGCTGAACATACTTTGAGAAAGTTTGCATGCTTAGAGACAGATTTCTCTCACAAGCTGCAGTTCTACAAAAGGACCTGTGCTTCCAGTTATCTTTTCCAAACGTGAATGGATTTTGTATGGACTTTAACACTACTAATAAGTACTTTGTTCAAGAATTTCAGACCTTGGAAAAGTTGTTTTCTTAAGCCACAACTCCCACTATTCCTTAGGAAGCATGGCCACTGGTCAGGCTGGCCAGGCGGTTGAGAAAGTATTATCTTTTTAAAATACTTTTTGAAGCCCTCGGTAATTGTGCAAATATCCTTCTGGCTTGTTGTTTTGGAGAAATTAATATTAGGCAATAATATTATTGGCACCAATTTCCATAATCACAGTTAACTTTCCCTTTGCTAGTTGCTCTAAATGGAATGTGTTTCCTTCTACCCCATCCCAGTATATTTAAAGAAGGGGGCTCAAAATTGTCCAACAGGTTGTTATTAATTTTGCCTCCTTGCAAGTGCAAACAATGAAAACACAGATTGCATTGCATTAGAATAACAATAGTCAACTCAAGCAGGAAAATCTGACAACTTGAAAGCAATGGCAATATAATAAATGAAATATTGCAAAATAGTTGAAAATACATATTTCCCTTCAATTAATATATTAATTGTAGGCACCTAAGTGAATGCGAAAATGCCTGTAAGGTCTCTGGTCTCATTTCTCTGTCTATCTACTACACTGGATTAAAAGCAAAAGCTGTAAAGAATATAGTGTATGTCAGAATAGACTGCATACTCTCATAAGAAAATCTGAAAACATGTATAGCTACCAGGAATCAGGAGGAGAGAAAATTTATTTTCCCACACATTAACATTAAATCATCCTAATATATGCTCTTGCAAATATAGTGTGTATTTAGAAATCTCCTCCATGTATTCATTGGTCCAGTTTGCTCAGTCATTTCAGAAGGGCTCAGCCTCCAATCTAGCCTTGGGGGACTGTTGAGCTCACCTGTCCCCCCATTCTAGGGTTCAACTACTCCACACAATTTGTGTTTGTCACAGTTCACATGTAGAAAAGAAGTACTGCCTAAATTTACCAGTCCAGAAAGTTGGGGTGGGGTGATAGCTTGAAGTTTGTTAATTGCTTTGGAACTATGATAGCTGGGATTCACTGTGTTTTTTCCCTCAGGTACTGCAACCAGTCCAGAACACAGACATTTCTCCTGGCCAGCAGTTGTAGCAGCTCTGCTTTTCTTTTGCACATTCTTAATCATTTTGGGGATTAGAAAATGGTGTCAGTATCAGAAGGAAATGTAAGTATATACACTCAGAGCATGTTATACTCCAGTACAAAGTGTTCAAGTGTGAAATCATGGAACAGTGTTGGATCTGTTTTAGGTCATCTAATTAGGGTGGAGCATAACATCACTCTGTATTAGGGTGGAGTGTAACTGCATTCTTGAAATTGCTGGAGCTCAGCCCTATTTTTCTGCAGTGAGACACAAGGCATTTAAAATAAAAATAATATAAACCTGTAAAACAAAAGGATCCATGAGTAATTAAGAAATCCACAGTAAGGCAATACCTTGATTAGACCCAATCAACATGCCATAAAACTGCAAGCTTTTAGATTTTCCAGAATACTTAATACTTCAACAGCCTAGCTCAGCGGTTCTCAACCTGTGGGTCGCGACCCCTTTGGGAGTTGAATGACTCTTTCACAGGGGTCACCTAAGACCATCGGAAAATATGTATTTCCAATGGTCTTAGGCTCCATTCCCTCCTCGGTGGTGGTGCGCAAGCATGAGCCATGCGCTCATGTCCTCCTGCTCCCTTTGGCAGGAGCGCGTGCAGCCACACGCACTCCCGCCAAAGGGAGCAGGAGGACACGAGCACGTGGCTCGCGCTTGCGCACACCACTCCTGGGCCTTGTCCGCACGTTACCTTATCGCGGAGGTGGAGGGTGCCGTTCGCACAAGCAGGTTCTTGCACGAGGCGCTCTCTTCACTTCCACAGTGCAGCCTGGGAGCTGTAGGCTGCACTGGGGGAGGAAGGGGGGCGGTCGCATGACCAGGAAGCCAGCTGCAGGACGAAGGAGCAGCGAAGAGAGCGCCTCGTGCAAGAACCTGCTTGCGCGAACGGCACCCTCCACCTCCGCAATAAGGTAACGTGCGGAAAAGGCCCAGGAGTGGCCACACACTCGCGTCCTCCTGCCCCCTGTTCAGAAGGGACTGAAATCACTCCCCTTCTCTGCTACTGGGAGAACCTCCCGTCTGACGGGCCAGCCTGGGGGGTGGCGGCAGCACAGGGAGAAGGCCCCCTCCTCACCATGGCCCCTACCCCACTTGCCGCAGAGGGGGCGCTGTGGAAGGGCTGGGGGGCTGCAAGGCGGCACTTTTCCAGGGGGGCTAGCTGCGCCCGGTGCAAAAGACAAACGCACTAGGATTTCTCCCCCAGCCAGGGCCGACACTCTGGAAACTTTTCCCACACTGCCCCCCCAGCAGAAATGAGAGCGGGGGGGTTCTCGGAGTTTTTCCCCCCGGGGGGGACGCATGGCTCCTCTTTCCCTCCCTGCCCCCCCCCGTTCCTGGCCAGTGTGGTGGCCTTTGCGGGGGGCATTGTAAATAATAAATAAATAATTTTATGGTTGGGGGTCACCACAACATGAGGAACTGTATTAAAGGGTCGCGGCATTAGGAAGGTTGAGAACCACTGGCCTAGCTGGTATCAAAAGGTGGGGGGAGTGGGTGAAAGAAACAGGAAAGTCTAAATATTAGCCTAGTAATTGTATCAAAGAAGTCTGTAGTTAAATTCAATTTCATCAACACAGATTGAATTAATCACTTTTAGGAGTGCAGGTATTAGGATAAACCTCATAATGTATATAGTAACAAAGATGCAATTACTTGTTTCCATTTCTGAAACTTGCCGCAACTCAGATTTTTCACCATAGGCTCCAGCTAAAAGACACATCTTTCTGAGTGGGTATATGATTAGGCATATCTGTACCAGTTTTTGTAGCACAAAGGATTATATTCCCCTGCAAAATGGAAGATAAAATCTGTCATGCTGGATTAATCTCAGACTAATTTTCTCAGACATAATCAGCATCTCAGATACTTATTAAACATGGCAATAAGAGCAAAGCGACCTTCCCTGCTGACATTCTAACCGACTTCTACAGTATTTTATATACGCACACATACATTGAAGTGTGGTACATCTTATTCAAGCAGTGCCAACTTTTGTCAGCTGTAATGAAGCTTGACAGTTCACATAAAATAGACGGCCTGGATGTTTGATAATATGGGTAGAAACCAGAAAATGTACAGTCACTCCAGTCTAGTATGGAGGATGCATCTAGCTCTCATTGAACTGCCTCGATGTGTCTATGACAGTGCATGCATAGACCTGAGACCATTTTTATATATTTTTTAAGTTATTTGGTTGATATCAGTACAAAACAGTATATTGTGCTGTTTTGCATATTCATTTGCTCAAATCGTATAACCACTTGCACTTAGTAGCATAATTCTTTGTACAAGATATTGCAGAGCTGCTTATTCAAAATGTGTAACAGAAATACTGGCTATCACCCTGGCACAACTCTGAAAATGTGCAATTTCTAGATGAATGAGCTGTCCACTAGTTCCATGGCATAATAACTGGACATAGCTCATTAATCTTAGCTTTCCATGGGGAAATTTTTAGTACTGTAAATGGTTTCCCAGTCTATTAAATAGGCCCACTGTGTCACTAGCTTGTATATGAGGTATTTACCTTTTCAGAATGACTTCCTTTTTAATTTTCTCTACCTTTGTGACTGTTTTACATTATGAGTGTTTTATATTGCATATTTTAAGAATACTGTTTCCATTTTAGCATGAACAGACCGCCATCTTTCAAGCCGCCACCACCTCCAATAAAGTATACCTCTATGCCAGTATGTGCTGGAAGTTACATATCTTGCAATGAACTGGAAAATTTATAATGGACCTGAAGTGTTCTCATCTAATAATGAATTCTTCTACTGTATGACTTTTACAATAGATTGCAAGAGTTCACTGGCGGTGACCCATATTCCAATTTAAACTGCTTAATCTTGCATTGATGTCAGGAACATGGTGTTCCTAAGTACACTTACTCAGAGCAATTTATCTCTTGCAGTCAACTGACGTAGTAAAGCCAAACATATCTCATATTACAAATACTCAACCTGAGTTGTGTGATGAATGAAGATTTGACATAAAATCGTATCACCTTTGGCTATCTATAAAAGACATGATTTAAGTTTATGAAGTTCATAGTTATTCTCAAGAATATATTTTTCTCCATATTTATCCTGCTTGTTTAAATAAACCAGATGTGACCAGCTTCTGTATTTTCAAGAATTAATCCTATTCTTCCCATGCACGGACATGATCAATAACAAAATTGGCACTTGTTTAATGTCTTCACATTAATGAAACATGCCTATTAGACAGCCAACATGGTGCAGTGGTTGGATTAGGACTTTGGAAGACCAGCACCCAAATTCCCACATGGCCATGGAATGCCACTGGGAAACCCTTGACAAGTTGCACTCTCTCAGCTCCCAAAGAAGGCAAAAGCAAACCTCCTCTGAACAAATCTTATCAAGAAAATTGCATGATAGGTTCACTTTTGGGTCTCCATAACTCCAAAACAATTTGAAGGCTATGCAATTCCACTAGATCAATGGGAGATGATGGTGGTGAAGGGTCTGCAATTTACATTATGCTATGATTTGAAATAAAATTTTTATAAGATGATATATCAGTGGTACCATACAGCTGAAAAATTTTCTAAAATATATAAAAATCTCCAGTTAAATCTTGGGAATACATCCAGGTTGGAGGGATATTTCATCACATTTGGTGGACATGTGAGAAGGCCAAGAAATTTTGGGCAATGATTTATAGAGCAATGGAGAAGATCTAGAAAATTAAATTCCAGGTGAAAAGTAAACTGTTGTCATTGGGACTAGCAGGCGAACAGATAAATAAGAACTGTGTAAGAGTAAATGTTGGTAATGGCAAGAATGATGTATGCCCAGAAGTAGAAGGACTCTGAGATTCCATCTCAAGAAGACTGGACAATCAAACTGTTACATATGGTGGAAATGGACAAGCTAACCACTCTAATGAGAGATCATTTTCTTGCTGAATACAAACAACAATGGGAAAGAGTCGTTGCATATTTACAATGAATTGAAGGAAAACAAACTGTAAGAAGTTTTGATTACTAAGATAGATCATAAATCTCTTCAGTAGAATAGAATCAGCAATAGATATTAAATATTAGTTAATAGAAATGTAATTGTTTTAAGTTTCTGTTTAATTCATCAATTGGAGTAATAACACCAACCATTTTAGTGTAGAATTGGAAGTCAGTTTTGTATTTTTTGTAGTTGTTGGTTGTAGTTGTCCAGCTTAGTTAGTTAGTTAGTAGTTTGTGTAGTAGCACAGTTTAGTTTTGTAGTTCAGTATGTCCTATATGTTGTTCTACAATGTTTATATGTCATTTTATATTAGTCCAGTATTGTGTTAATTTTTTTTAAAAAAACTTTCATCACATTTGGTTTAACAGATTAATTTGTCTGTTAGTGCTCTCCCATATTCATAGGGGAAATGTGTTCTGCCTACAAATTTAGGCTACAATGGATCTTTATATAGAATTGGATCCAGACTTAGGCCCTTTCCACACTTTACTGTTTTCCATCATTGTCCCATCGTGACCCCAGCAGTACCACTGACAGGGTGGGAGCACTACTTGAACACTCCCCTCCGCATCCAGCCAGTTGCCTACAGAAGAGTAGCATGAATGAGACATGCCTTCCTTTCACAGTGCAGCAGGCCACATGCTGCACTGGGGAAGGAAGAACCCAGATCACACTTCCTCCCTTTCCACATGGCTGCCAGTGACAGAAGCATTGTGCGATCAAGGGCCATTACCAGATTTTTTTCCGGTAATGGAATATCCCACAATTATGATGGCTGGTGATACATGGGCAGCAGGACCTTGATATTGTTGTGTGAAAGCATGACTTGTGGAGCAGCAGCAATGTGTCCCTATCCTGGGACAGAGACATTGTGCAGAAATAGCCTTAATCATTTTGAGAGTAAACCAATTGAAGTCAATCAGAAATAATTCAAACTGAGGACAGTAGAAGCCTAGGGCCGCATTTGGACTCCAAAGTTGTTCTTGTTGTGATTGGCTACAAAATGCATATTTTAAATAGGCTGCAGAGGTTTCCTGTAGTGATTAATATTAGAAAGACCTGTTCTTCAAAACCAATAGCAGGTGGACAATTTCATCCCCATCCACTTCTTTGACATCTCTCTTTTCCCCTAATCCTTACATACAGATATTGTTTAAGTATGCATTAAGGATGAGAAGAATATTTTAAAATACTTTAAAAAATGTTTCTCAAATGTTCAGAAACCCTAACAATAGGAATCCTAGACTGAAAAAAATGTTTTCAGTTCTAGACTTGCTGTATAGAAATTTTGCACATGATTGTTTTGTGCAGAAAACCCTGCTTTCTGTACAGGAAAACTGTTTCCTGTGCTGAATAATGATTCTTCATAGAAAGATTATTTTTCTGCACATAAAATGCTGATTGCTCTGCAGAAAATGCTGTTTTCTGTGCAAAAATACCATGTGCAAATTTTGTACAGAATATGCCCTGCACTGTGAATAGTCTTCAAAAATTGCACAGTTTTCAAAGACTTTCTCACAGCAAAAAGAAAATTGCTGAAATTTCTCATTGCTTTCTTTGAGACGAAAATTATCAAGAATTACATTTCTAGTATCTGTGCCGTTAGTGTTGTTGAAGTGCAGGGCAAGATTAAGCTGGTCCACAACCCAGAGATTATGCTCCCTTCTTCTATTAAAAGCAGGGACCAGTAGTGTATCTAGCATAAACAGTGCCTAGTGCAAGCATGGAGGTTGCATCTCTACCTTCTTACGCTCACCCCTACGTGCACAGCTTTTTTGCAGTCCTGTGGCATTTGCACCTGGGCCACATGCTGTACTTGCCCCACCCCAGATACACCATTGGCAGGGAGGCACTGACCATGATGAAGATCTGTGGAATAATGGAGGCTTAAATGTCATCCTGTCAGTCCAGTTCAAGATCATTATTTTCCTGTTCCAGTGAACATTCCTTTAAATGTCCCTGATGTTAAAATTTTCTTCCACCCAGTCGTGTAGGGACAGGGTGGATGGGGGCACTGCGCCCTGGATGGCAATGTTTTTGGGGCATCCTGGTTCGTAGCCACACCCCCACATGCCAAGGCTGTGCCTCCATGCCTTAGCCTCCCCTCCGCCCAAGCTCCGCCACTGTCTCTACCTCAGCAAACCTGCTCCAGATTGCTTGGCATGTGGTGATGTTAAAGCTCCCATTTGTGGCCATTCTGGGTTTATTTTTTCTTCAAGGCAGAATTTGCACTATGATTTATACAGTTATTACCTGCCAGACTTTTATATTTTTAAGTGCTTTTCATATAATTTTATTTTATTATTTTATACTGTTTGAACTGGAACTGTTTTATACTTTTTAAAAAGAAATCTAAAACTACTTTGTATGTATTTTGAATGTCTAGAAATATTGTAAATGAACAAAGAAATGTAACAGTGTAGTAGCCACTGAACACCAGAAGATGGCTCTGTCGTTTTAAATTTTCTCTTATTTAGAAAATGTTTCCTATATAATATGGGCTGAATGCAGAGTATAAATAGCTGCTACTTTTGCAAATATGCCACATATGTGTTTTTTTTAAGGATTTGTGTAGGTAAACTCAAATATATTGATTGAATAGATAAACTGATTTAAAAAAAGAGAGAGATGGCAGTTAGACAAAAGATGAATAGTACCTGCCTGTGTATTCACGTTCATTCCACTAGCCAGCCTTCTCAACACTTCATATTTTACTTGGAAGTCAAGGAATTTTATGATATCATACCTAAAAAGCTCACACATTAGAATGCATGTAGTACTGTTGCTGGCTATTAGAAGTTTGACCAGGTTGAAGATAACGTGTTCCTAAAAACCTCTTGTTTGCCATCCATATACATGCTATAAATTCATTAGAGAAAGAACATGGAATTAAAACACCAGCCTGCTGTTGAACTTTGGAATATATTTTCTCTGATGAATAAGAAGTGATTGTTCTTGCTGTGGAAAGCTCCTAAGAGGTTTACAAGCAGGTGATTAAAGAAGTTTGCTGTGCTGGTCAATGCTCTTGGCTGAATCGTATAGAAATGCATTGACAGTAATTTAACTCCACTTTTCTGGAAGTCTAATTGGCAATATATATATGTATACACACACACACACACATACATACATACACACACACACACACACATACATACACATACATACATACTGGTAGATATGTTTAATTGGCATAAAATAGAAACCATATGCAATGACTGGATAAGGCTAGGTGGAGGAGGAACTGACTGGAAAAACAGATGATCCCAGAACATGGCTGAGTTCAACTTAGTGGCTCTTGCAACGAGAACAAAAGGCATTGCCCGAGAAGCAAAAATCCCTGTGGTTTGTACGTCCTATGGAGGACAAAGTCATAAAACTGGCTATCAACTTAAGCTGACACTCTTTTCTGGTAAATTCAAACAAAGAGCTTTTGCTTGTTTGACAACTCTGGTTCAGGAAAACAGGAAGATTTCAAACAAATCCATAATTGCATCATCCTCACACCTATGGCCCTTTTCCTGATCCCTGATCACACTGCCATCAAAATCTTTTGCCATTCACATATTAATCATTACCATACATTAAGAACCATTAAGCCATCCTGTCTCTTTTGTTTACCCTGGAAATCCTTTGTTAAAGTCACACCTCCAGGGCACATTTTGGGTCCTTGACACAACACTTCAGTTTCAGGGCACCTCTTTGCCAGCTTGCTTGGGCATCAGCCCAAGCTACATCACTATTTCTCCTCTTCTCCTTGGATGGTAAATATCCTCGAAAATTCCTTCTTTACTCCCTCTATCAATTTTCCTCCCTTTCCTTCAATTTAGCCTTGTGTAATTGCTTATGTGTGTGACTATTTGAGTGTGTGCATATGTATAATTTCCCCTAATAAAATGCATTTAAATTGTACTGTAAGTTTTCTGACTGGTCTCTTTAGCAGTTCCTCGTAAACATAGATGGAGAGATCCTAAAAGTTACCACCTCCTCTTGCAGAGTTCTTAATTTGAGTTAATTAATTCCCCATTTTTACATTTTAATTGCGGGTTCTGATATAGGACACCATGAGGCCCCATGGTTTTAGGGTAACAGTAAAGCCATAACTCAGTCTCAAACAAGCATTAGTTCCTTAATGGCTGATCATAACAGTTATATTGTGTTTTGAACCAACTACTATTTCTACATCTGGTTACCTTCCTGTTTCTATCATTTGGTTTAAGTCAGAAGCTGTTACCCTGATTTCTGTGGTCCCCTTGGGGGACGCCTTAATGTGCTCCATGTGATGGGGAATGGAAACTAGCCAAAGCACGAGCAATAGCAATGCGAGATGCAGGGTAACCTAGCGGGGTCTTTTTACCCAGTTTTTACGGGGTCAGGCCAAGCCAAAAACCAAACGAAGATGTCCAAAAAATGATTTTATTGAATAAAAGTCTCACGCACCAACACAATCACTCATGCACTCACTTAAGACCTATTAAGAAGCAAAAGAATGGAAACTGGATAGGGGGAATATTGAAGGGATTGTAGCTGGGGTAATACTGCACTTGTAGCTCAGCACGGAGAGGGTTGAGGGGATTACTCAATGGAAGGGGAAACGGTCTGCTGGGATGACCAGGAGTAGTCCAAAGAACCACTCAAAAACTGGGACTATTTGTAGGGGAAAAAGTATCTGGAGGGCTAATCCTTTCCCGGGGAGAACAATGAGTGTCACATCGAGAAAGAAGCTCCACAATGGTAACTTCCTTTGCATGATGAGATTACAAGGTGTTGCCAAAGTCTCAGGATCTTCGGTTGCATTGGGTTGTGGTGTGACTTTATGTAAATAGTCCTTGCCTGATAGGATTTTATTGCTATCAGTGCTTAACCTGGGGCAAACACACTAATCCCCTCAAGTCGGCTTCTTAGGGGCTGAGGACCCTTTGTCTACTGTGGGTTTGCACAGCTTGAGGTCTCCTGGGGCTACGTGATGGGGGATTTTACTGGCCTGACCTGGTTTTTGATCATTTGACCGTTGCTGCCTACGTACTCGTCCAGGTGACCTCTCAGGCACATTGAATCATATTTTAATATCAAAATTGTAGACCCCGGGACAGAGTTTTCCAGTGGGGTAACAAAGTCTATACTTACTTCTCTATTCATTTTCATTTGTGACTTGTAGGTGATTTCTTTCTGTTGTCTCAATTATAGGCCCAAGGAGGATATAATAGTGATAGAAGGAACTGCCCTAGTTGTACAGGTTTCACTGTCATTGAAAGGATAAAGCTGTCCCTTGAGGCTGTACATCTCTTCTGTCTTGGGTAGAGAAAAATCACCAATTTTAATTCCATTAAAACTGGAAAGACAACTTTTATTTTATTTATTTTGTTTTGTTTACTGAATTTATACCCCACCTTTCTCCCAAGTGCAAAGCAGCTTATAATAATTTAAAAAGATGATGTTCAAACATTAATCCATAAAAGTTAAAAAGAAATCAAATATCATTATTATTAAAATATATTTGAAGACAGTAAAAATAATTCAAACATATTTAAAACTGAAAGATAAATGGTTTCTCCTCCAGAACAGAGTGATGTTGATTAGATAGGATTAACCAAAGTGTCTCCCACCAGTCATATGTGGGCTTCAAGTCATTTTTTGTGACTCTGTCTTCCAGTTTTTTTCAGCCTTAAATTGACCTAATAAATTGGCCAAAAACCTGCAGAAGGATGGATTCGCCATTTTTGGGCTAAATGTTTGAAAATCACTTCTGGTTTTGAAAAAGCTGTGCCTAAAACAGGTTCAGGTTTCCTCACAAAAATATGGCCAGTCATGTCTCCTGTAAGATTTTAGGGGCACAACTGGCCAATTTTTCAGTAAAAATAAGTGGGGGTTGCAATTAGGTCAGGAGGTAATGGTAGATGCATCCCTCTATGGCTCCAGAGGAGGAGGAAATAAAGCCAGCTTGCAGATGATTGTTCTTCCTTGGCTTAGTACAACCCACAGTACTTACAAGTATAGAGACAACTGGCATTCCTAAAATTACTCTGAAACATCAGACCATAGTTTGTTTTATGATCACTTGCAAACCAGTCTGTTTGTTACACCTATCATGACATTCTTGCTCAATTGACTGAGTAAACTTTATTAAGCCTGGGCGACTGAATGTGTTGAACAGGCATAATATGTTAGTCCCTGTACCACACTGGGCTGAAATAGAAACAAATTGTTGTTATTATTATTGTTGATTGTTTTTTTAAAAAATCAATAATTGGAATGGGCTTAGTGTAGTAAAGAACATCTTGGGATATTTGAAGTGGAATGTCATAATTTAGTGGTAGAGCACATATTAAAAATCCCAGAATCAAGCTATGACATCTTTGACCATCACAATGAACAATACTGAGTTAAATAACCCAATACTAAACCAACTGGTCTGACTCAGTATAAGACAGGATCTTATACTGCACAGTTTTCATTTTTACATAGGGAAACATTAGATGAATAGGGTAGAAGTTGAAAAGCTATCTGAAAGCACATCCATTATATTATAAAAAGTACCTTCCAGCAAAATAAGGCATTGCTTCAAAAGTGAAAAACAACACAGAGAATTTTGGCTTAGTTTGATCATGGGTGACCTATCTTACCAAGCTTTGTTGTGTCCTGGTTGATGTATTTTTAACAACAGACAAACACAACATCATGCTTTTGGTCCTACAAAGCTGGTGATTTAGAAATACTGATTTTTCCCCCTACAACTGCACGCTTATAGATTTGCTGTGGGTTAATGGATCCTGCACCTGCTCCCGCTCCTAGGCATTTCAGCTGTCCTCCAGTTGACCTGAGTGGTGCTAAAAGCAAAGTGGAACAGGGTAGCAACATAACCTATCAGTGCAGTTGACATGCATTATACTGGTTGCATAGATTCTTTCAACAGAAGTGGAGAATGAGCATTTGTTGTATTTTTATGATATAGTTTCCTTAATCTCTTAACACAAATAGTAATGTTCAGCACTGCTACCTGCAGGCACATTGTAGTAGTATTGCATTATCCACTGTATGTTTGCAATGCACTAAAGAATTTCAGAAGAAAATCAGGTTACCTAGACTACAGCAAAGCCTTGTGTAGATCATGAAAAACTATGGATTTTTCTTAAAGAAATGGGTGTACCACAACATTTGATTATCCTAATGTGTAAGATCAGATGCCAATGTTAGACCAGTATATGAAGACACAGAGTGGTTTCCAGTTGGCAAGGGAGTCAGGCAAGGGTGGATCTTGCATGCTGAACAAATCATACACAAAACCAGATTAGACTCTGAAGAAGAAGGCCTGAAAACTGGAGGAAGAAAGCTCAACAATTTAAGATATGTAGATGATACCATACTACTAGCAGAAAATAGCAAAGACTTGGATTAACTTCTGAAGAAAATCAAGGAAGAAGGTATAAAGGGCAGGTTTACAGATTAACATTAAATAGTGTCCACAGATGATTGACATAACTTTAAAGCAGACAATGAAGCCATCGAGATTTTCAAAGATTTCCTGTTTCTTAGCTCAGTTATCAATCAAACTAGAAACTGCAGTTAAAAAACCAGAAGAAGAGTGGCACTTGAAGGGCAAGAACTAGAAAGGATTTTCAAGTGTAAAGATGTATAATTGAATATCAAAGACAAGATTATCCATGCCATTGTATTTCCAGTTTCTATGTATGGTTGTGAAAGCTGGACTGTAAAGAAAACTGATAGTAAGCAAATCAACTCATTCAAGATGTGGTGTTGGAGAAGAGTTCTGCAAATACCCTGGACTGCCAAAAAGATAAATAAATGGGTCCAACAGCAAATCAAGCCTGAACTCTCCCTAGGAGCCAAGGTGACTAGACTGAGCCTGTCACACTTTGGACATATCATGAGAAGACATCACTCCCTGGAAAATACAATGATACTTGGCAAGATAGAAGGCAGTAAGAAAGAAGATGATAGATTCTATCAAGGAAGCTTCGGACTGAGTTTGCAAGACCTGTTGATGATAGGGTGACTTGAAACTCACCACTGGGTCACTATGGATCAAGGTCAACTCGAGGGAAATTAGAAACAACAACAAAAAGTTCTGGAAGCCTTCAGCTAAATTGTTCTCCTTTTCCCCTGTTAAGAGTAATACAATAGGTAGTCTATTGTATGTATGGGTGAGTCACTGTGGTATAGATTCAGAGTAGGATATCATCACAGTCATCTTAGTGGATGATCTTTGCCTGAGCACTGACAGGTTGTGTGTGTCCCTGCTGGAGCTTTTGGACCTCAATGACATTCAGTAACACCAACCATTATATCCTTCTGGAATGCCTGAGGGGTCTGGGAATCTCAAACACTTTGCTTCAGTGTTTGAGATCCTATCTCTCAGGTAGATTCCAGATGGTGTTGCTTGGGGATAGCTGCTCCTCAAAAAAGGAGCTGCCATATGCCATATCACAAGGTGCCATTCTATTCCCAATGCTATTGAACATCTACATGAAACCGCTGGGAGAAGTCATCCAGAAGGATGGAGCAGGGTGCTATCAGTATACTGATGACACTCAAATATATTTCTCCATGCCTTCACAAACAGCTCAAGCTAAAGACAGTGTGTCTCATGTGAATGAATGCCTGGAGGAGACAATGGACTGGAGACTGAAAACAAACTGAAGCTGAATCTGGACTAGATGGAGGTACTTACTGTCAAGGGTCCTAACCTGAGTTAGGAGGTGTGTGAATCAGTCCTGGATGGGGTTACCCTCTCCATGACTGGAAAGGCTTCTGGATGCATTGCTCCAAATGACAGCCCAGATACATTTGATGACCAGAAGCGCTTACTATCAGCTGTGGCTATTACACCAGCTGTGCCCCTTCTGAGAACTGGAGGACCTAAGGATAGTAGTGCATGCTCTGGTCACCTCAAAGCTGGATTTTTGCAATGCACTGTAAACTGGGCTACCTCTGTACCAAGTTCAGAAATTGCAATTGGTTCAAAACATGGCAACTAGGTTGGTTACTGGTACATCTAGGAGTGAGCATATTACACCAATATTAAAGTCACCCCACTGGCTCCCAATTAATTTCCCAGTAAAGTAAAAAATATTGGTTATTACTTTTAAAGCCCTACATGGTTTTGGTTGAGGTTACCTAAGGCATCTGCCACACACACTCCAGTCCTCTGAGGGACATTTACTTCAATTGGCCAGGACTAGACTGGCAACAGTCACCTAGAGAAGCTTTTCTTCAGTTGCCCCTACACTGTGGAATGACCTGACTGAAGAGATTCAACATCTGAATACACTGTGATACACTGTCTGAATTTAAAACAGCATCAAAGACCAGTCTCTTCTGGCAGGCCTATTCAGATGATTTTAAATTGTGAATTTTAACTAAGGCCGTTTCCGCACCACACTATTACAGTGCTATTATTCCACTTTCAGCATCCTGTGGAATTCTGGGGTTTGTTGTTTACTAGGGATGGGCCCACTGAATCTTCAAATATTTGGCAAGGATTCGAAATTTGGGAATCCGAATCCCTGTACCAAAATAGGCAAACCATATCTTTCAAATCCACCAACCAAATAGTTTGTTGGAGACCAGGACACCTGAAAACCTGGGATACCAGATACACAAAGGGAGATGGTAAGTAGGTGAGCTTTTCCCCTTGGAGTAATAATGGCCTTTGCTAACAATTTTAGAAATTACATCTGGGGTTGTATTCTAAGATATTTAAATTGAACATTTAATATTTTAGTTCAGTACTATTTTCTGTGCTGAAAATCAATGGCATGTAGAAATGCTGGGGTCAGTGGGTCCGATGCCTATCAGAAGCAGTGGGGCAGAGGGCAAAGTCACACAATCTTATCCAGTGATTGCCATATGTAGGCCAGTGTACCTCTTTCCACAAGACCAGTGCCTGGTTGTAAACCTATAACTAGAATAGGATGAGAAGTGAAATGTCTGTCATGGTTTCTCATAAGCCACATGACAAACCACATGTAGAAGAAAGAAGGAAAAATTGGTACCTCCGGGGCCCGCCAAAAGCCTGATTGGCTGGAAGGTACAGTCTTCTTGAGATTTCAAGGACAGTCAAAAGATTTCTTTGCATAGCTCCCTTGCAAAGCTCTTTCATACACAATACTGGGGTTTGTAGTTTTACAAGGTGTCACTGCCTTCTCTGCCAAAGTGTGCTGGTGCATCATCAAACTACAAACCCCAGGATGCCAGAAGGAGCTATGCAAAGAAAAGCCAGTTTTGACCTGGATTATCTCTGTACCATAGTATGTGGCCTTGTTTACACAGGCAGGAAAATGTGGGATTAATCCACATTTTCCTGCCTGTGTAGAAAGGGCCTTCATGTCATTTTCAATCTGGGGAGATCCTGAGGCAAAACTATGACAATTGTCCTGGCCAGATTTCTTCAGAGGGAAGTTTGTCTTTGCCTAGGCTTTTGCTAAGGCTGAGAGAGTGTGTATTGCCCATGATTATCCTTCTTTCCCTTGCTTTTTAAACTTTTTTTTTTAAAAAAAGGATTCGAAAGATTCGAGATTCATGGATTCTGAGAACCTTCCAGGGATTCAGATTTGGATTCAGAAAATTCTGGATTTGTTCCATCCCTATAGTTTACTGAGGCCAAAGAGCAATCTAGCTGAGAATTCTAAATGCCCCTCCCTAAACTGCAAAGTCCAGAGTTCCATAGTATGTTAAAACTGGAATAATAGCACTATAACAGCATACTGCGGACATGGCCTAATAATTTTAAAAATGTGTTGACTGTTTTACTAAGTATTTGTATTATTTGTTCTTTTAAATTCATATTGTGCAATATAACTTTTGTTTTTAATTGATGTTCTGTTTTTAACTGATGTTATATAATACATGTCAATCTGCTGTTGTTCCTGGCTTTGATCCATGGGGAGAGGCAGGTTGTTGTTGCTGATGTTGGTTGTTGTTGTTGTTGTTTTGTTGTTTTTTTTGGTGATGATGATGATGATGATGATGATGATGATGATGATGATTAGTGCACCAGCTATCACTGTACTTCTGCTCTGAATTCACAGTACTTGTGATGACATTTAAAGATCTAAACAAAACAGTCTGGGATCTCAATACTTGAGAGAGTGTCTCCCCCATATGTTCCTGCCTAAGAATTGAGGGGCTCTCCTCTGTATCACACCCATGAGGTCAATACACTGTGCTGGGACATGAAGAGGGCCTTCTCATCTGTGGCACCCCAATTGTGGACTGAAGTCTGGCTGTTCATTAATTCGGCATCACAATGAATTAATTAGTTCATCATTCATTAATTCCATTAATTCCATTTATGCAAATACTGTTGAACATAGTTTTTAAAAACATTTAAATCTTTTAAATTTGTGTTGAATTCATTGTGCTGTCTAATGTGCCTTTTGATTTTAAATGGCTTAACTTTTTTTAATGCTATTTGTAAGCCACCTTATGACTATAAGGTATTAATATTTTAAGAATAATATTTTGATATTAATGACAACATTAATGATGGTTTGAGTGTTGGACTAGGATTGGGAGACCAGAGTTCAAATTCCTCAGTCATGGAAACCCACTGGGTGACCTTGGGCAAGTCATATTTTCTCAGCTTTAGAAGATGAATGAATGAATCTTGTCAGAAAAAACAAACACACACATAAGTCAGAAATATCCTTATGGAACGCAACAACTACGGCAAATTGCATACATGACATTTGCTATCTTGCTTTCTCCCTACCTCTTAACTCTTTTATGTTGCATTGTATGAAGATACAATAGATAGAAATCAATATAGAAATCAACATGCGGGTGTACACAGTAAGACTACAAGTCACAGGGCATTCTTTTATTCCCTGGATTTACTGGCAGCTGTACAGGAGGAGGAAGTTGTGTGAAACTGGAGGAAACATAAACAGGCTGAACATAAATAGCATGCCAATAGGAACAGGGGATTCTTTTTGAAGCCTGATGGGTGAGATTTCATCTGAACAACAGCTGACATTTTACTGCGTTCTTGACATTTTCTGAACTTGCACACTCATACTGCATGCATGCATGTGCGCACAGACAATGATTTTATTCCATTATTTCTGTGCTCCCTGAGACCTATTCTTCTTGATAAGATGCTATCTCTAAAGAGGCTTGAATGACGGCATTATTATATGAACCAACTTTATTCCACCTTAATATGGCAGGGGAAACAATGGCAATTTCCGCACTGGGTTTTTTAAGCAGGGCAGAGCGTCCTCCAGGGAGGACGTCTGCACCTGGGACCAGACTGGGTCAGACCTACTTTACGTAGATTCGCAGTCCAGCCCGCTCCCAGATGACCCCAAGTGGTTGTCCAGAGTGATTTTGAAAGACCGCTAAAAACAGGTCTTTCAAAAGCACAGAGCACGCCACTGCGAGCCTGCTCCCATATGCAGATTCCCGGGCTTGCATTGCTGTGAGCCTGTGATCTGCGGGGGGGTGGGCTTTAGGCTGGCGAGCTTCAGTGGTTGGTCAAGACCCTCAACCAACCAGAAGCCACCATTTTCGTCCCCGGAGCAGTGCGGAGCGGCAGCCACGGACTGCTCCGGAGAAGCGTGGACCAGACCGGGGAGCCCAAAAGTCCGGTGAGTAGTGTCTATACTGACCTATATTGACCATGGAGGAGGGGAAATCTAAAATCCATCTTGTGGCAATACCTTTATTAGGCCAACTTAAACACCTAATTCCACATTGAAACTTTTGTTCTTACTGATTTTTCAGCCCCAAGCACTAATATACAAGAGAGTACAGAATGGATATACGCAATATTTTCAGCCTTGAGAGTTCCATCTGAAAGGTAGACTAGTAATGTGTCATAAAATATTTGCTTACTTGATCCAAAGCAACTCAGTCTGGTAGAAACATTTTCAGCAGTCCTTGCAAATATATTCACATTCAGTTTTACCACTTGTCCACTTTAAGGTAATCACATGACTCAGTTTCATTGACTATGTAGAATGGTGCTATACTATGGATCATAGAATCATAGAATCATAGAATTGGAAGAGACCCCAGGGACCATCAAGTCCAACCCCCTGCTGTGCAGGAACATCCATACAGAATCATAGATGGTCAGGACCACCCATGTATCTCACATAGGGAGGAGGGGAAAAAACCTAGGGGTGAGTGAAAAGCCACAAGAGGCTACATCTATATCCTCACATGACTTTTTTTTTTTTTTACCTTGTTGCCTCCTTGTCATGGTGAACCTGGGAAATAAAAAAAATGGAATCCAGTGGTCCATGGGAAGATGCTCCAAAGCCCAGAGGTTTTGCAGATCTCCCAGTGAAGGCAAAAATAATCTTTTGCTCTTGCTATTAAGAGAAATACTGGAGAAATGGTAGTGTTTCTCTCCTTCTACAATGGCAGAAAAATTATCCCAGCCCTGGAACTGGAGTTCTTTTCAGGTGCCTTTTGCAAACATCTTCTGCCTCATCAACATGGACCAGGAAGGAATACGGATTGAAGGCTCCTGCACAATGGAATCTTTTATGTATTTATTTTACACATTTATAGCCTGCTGGTTCCCTAGGATTGCAACTCAAGGTGGCTTATAGAATATTAAAACCAGAACAGATTAAAAACATACAAAAACTTCAGGAAAAATGCATTAAAAATTATTTTCAGAGGCATCAAACAATAGACAGAATTAAAACCACTTAAAAATTCATTATTGCGGTCAGGTCCCCAAAACCTGTTGGGGGTGGAGGGAGAGCAAAGAAGGAGCCATTCTAACTTCCCTAGGGAAGGAGTTCCAAAGTCTGGGAGCAGCCACTAAAGAATGCTTGTTCTCTTATATCCACCAAATATGCCTGGGAAGATTGTGGGACAGAGATACTTTTAGCATAGTCTCTGAGCAGAAGCAGTTGGGGAAAACAGTGGTACTGAGCAAGGCTAGAAATGGTGATCATTTGCAAAACCTGAAATGTTTGGAAGAGGAAATTTCAACCACACCTAAACCACTACTTTGCAGCAGAATGCAGACCGGCTCTTAAATAACAGGAATAGACATTCTTACACTGTATCGATCACATATTTTCTAAAAATATATTAGGGAGATAGAAACAACTACAAATGTATTCTCCTGATCATGTATATCTGGCACTGTAAAATGCAAAACATCTTTAAGACGCTCATTCATCTTCCCATGTAAAGTTTTTATAATCATGAAGTAGATCTACAGAAGACAATACTTTATGCAAACATGGTGTCCATTGAAACTCGCTGCATGTTAGACTCCTCATATACCTCTATTTCAAATGGATCACATTAGAGAGAGGAGAAAAGTGATCACGTGAATTCATTCTTAACTAGGAGCATAGCACAAAACACTGCAAAAGATTCCAGGTATGAAAACCCTTCATAACTTTTCTGCAGTGGATATAACTATCATTCACACCTCCATGAAAATAACCCCGGAGATGTTTCGACAAGTCCTCATACTTGTCAGTATGAGGAGACTGGGCTGTCTTCCAAAGCATAGTGTCTACTACTTATTTTAAAATGATCCCCTGTGGTCAGGTTACTGAATTAGGAATGTAAGAGATTTTCTGGAAATGACTGTGAAACCATGTAATACATCTAATGATGACAAAAGTAATATCTCAAAGATTTGGAGCATTGTGGAATGCACTGGAGAATTTTCCAGAATGTAATGGAGGTCACATATAAAAGCTCTGGATTTTCTGAACTCTTTCACAAAGAGAATTGATGACTTCACCACAATAGCTGGGTGAATATCACAGGAGGCATTTAACTGGGGGGCCTCCATTTTCATGTCGATAGTTCCAACCTTGATATTAACTCCGCTCATCCAACATTCTGAAATTAGAGTATATTAGTTTGTTTGGGGTATTTTGGTCAGAACTACAGGACTTAGATTTACAGAAGTAACACTGATGACTGTGATTTAAGACTAAGAGGAAGCAAGTTAAAAACAATGAACAGTCACCTATAATCTGCAAACTTGAGTGCGTGTCATTGACAGAACTGACAGGAAAATAACACGGGTTTTTCTTTCACTTAGAGTTGTGCTACAGTCCTCCCTCTACATTCATGGGTTTGACCTTCATGAATTTGATTATTTGCAAGGTATCCACTTCCCCCCCGCTCCATTTTCCTCTTCCCATCCCCTTGCATTCCTTACCCCAGGCTTATCAGGCTTGTGTTTAAAATTGACTTTTTTTCTTTTTAGGTGAGCAAAGCCTCCCTCCCACTGCTGGAGGTTGGTCTCTCTCTCTCTCTTTCCTCTCTCTCTCTCTCTCTCTCTCTCTCATGTGGCTGCACTTTCTGCTGTGTAATGGATGCTGATTGGTCAGTTTTTCTCTGTGTTCCTACCTCTCCCTTTTCAAGACAGCCATCAGAAGTAACTAGAAGGGCGGAACTGGGTTCTTTTCCCTTTGAAGGGAAAGTATCTTTTTTCTCCCCACCCACCCGTCAACACTGGGGCCAAAAGCAAAGGAATGAGAGGAGGGAGCTCTGGAGGGGAATTGGGGGGTGGAATTACTTGCGATTTTTCCACGAACCCTCATGTGGAGGGGCTACTGTATATTCCACTGAATCTAACAGACCAAATAGAACATACCTTTTCACAAGTCTCCTAGCACAAGGAAAATTGCACTACAACATGATGGTCTCATGTCCAAGCCAAAGCACTGGTTTCTAGGGAGTCAGCATTGGTTAGGGAGCCAACTTCATTCCTCTGCTACCTTCCCTGCACAGAATAGATATAAGAGATATAAAGCAAACTTAGCTGATGCTTCTGGGAGACTGGTGAGTCCTGTGGGGACTCAGTCAGCTGATATGTGGTTGGCTTGGTTTCTCCTTCACTTTCTCCATATAAGAAGGGAAATCTTCACTGTTATCTCACATCAGTAACCACAGATAGCAGAGTAGATTCCTATGCTTGATAGATATGGAGGGTAGGGCATGGGGAAAGTGACATAGCATCAGGAGAGAACCTCTACAGGAACAAAGGAGAAGATCTGTGGGCTTTTCCCCTCCTTCTTTTATCAAATCTTAGTCTGCAAATAATCCTAAATAGAGTTACCTGGGAGTAACTTTCACCATACACAATAGCAGAGTTGCTTCTGTGTACAGACAGATAGAACTGCACTTTAGTTTGACTGGGTCCATGACAGTTTAGCTCATAGATAGCAAAAATGTGTATCTTTGAAACTGAGATGGTGGGAAAGAAATTACAAAAGTGAGCTTAATGCCAGTAACTCTTGACAGCCAAACTATGTGTTATGATTAGACATTCATGATCTGTTTTCTTATCTGTACACAGAGAGGAAAAGAATAGGTTTAGGGCTGGATGTTAATTTCTTCGGGAAAACACAAGAGGCTAGAGGCTTTTCCCTTGCAACATTTTTCTGATTGAAATTGTTACAGTAGTCCACCCTCATCTGCAATCTTGCTTTCAATGGTTTCAGCAACCCATGGTCTTAAAATATTAAACAGAAAATTCTAGCACCTGGATGACCCATGTGGCCTACTCTAGGGCTGTTTCCACACTGGACTGTTATAGTGCTATTATTCCACTTTCAACATCCTATTGAATCCACCTGGCCCCTCCTGAAACTGCAAACACCAGGATTCCATAGGATGTTGAAAATGGAATAATAGCGCTATAACAGTCCAGTGCGGAAGCAGCCTAGGTTCTGCTACCCTCACCTTGCCTGCCTGCTCCTCACTTGAGCTACCCTTCTGTCAACACAGCAAAAGAAATGGCTCTGGTATAACTAGAAGTAGCCCCCTAGCTTTGCAGGATACCACATACTATAGGATTCAGTGCTATCCATAGTTTCAGATATCCACAGGGGATCTTGGAATGTACTCCACATGGATAAGGGGGGAGTACTGTATTTGGAAGAGAGAAATATATTGCCATGATATGGAAGTTTCCATTAAAAACACACACAACAGTTTGTGACCAAGGATGACGGAGGAAGGTAGTACAAACTACTTGAGCCCAGCAGCCTGGAAAGATGTATGAAACCACGTTACATTCTGTATGTTTTTGTCTTTCTCTGTAGTATCATTATTTGTCTATTTTTTTTTACAGTCATTGTAAAATCAGTGAATTTTAAAGAAAACAATAACTTAAAAATTTTTCTATCTCTTTTAAAGATTTTTACCTGATCTCCCAGGAGCTCAAAACTACTGCTGAGCAGTCCTGGAAGAAAAACTGGACTCCTTGAGAGTTATTTCTTGTAAGATAGCAAGGAAATTCTGGAAGGAAATACATGATGACATTCAAAGAATTTATAATTTAAATTCTGAAATGAAGCCAGAATTTTATCTGTTAAATATGCTTGGGCAGCAAAAAGAAATAAGATGTCGTCAGAAGACAATGTTATATCTGATAACTGCTGCAAGGTTGATATATGCGCAACATTGGAAAGAAAGGAAATATGTTAATATAGAAGAATGGAAATTAAAAGTCCTGGATATGGTAGAGATAGAAAAGCTAACATTTTCTCTGAGAAATAAACCTATCCAGAACTTTGAAAGGGAATGGAGAGAAATTTTGGACTGGATAAAGCCATAGTATAAGAAGAAGAAAAAAGAAAGATTGTAAGCAATGTAATGTAACAATGTAGCAAAGTAAAGTAATAAAGGAACAATGTAATAGGGTAGCAAGGGCATGTAACAAAGCAACTGTGTAACGATGTAAGATGTAACAAATCCTCTGAATAAGCAGTGAATACATGCAGATTCAACTGGGAAACAAGCCTGGAAGTGGAGCGGGGTTTTTTTTATTTTTAATTGAAATCCTTAATAAAAATATTTATATACAAAAAAAGAGAGAGTTATTTCTACAGGCAACAAGTGAAGCGGCCAAATTGTAGAACCAAAGACCTTCCACATCCAGCCAAGCCAGGTTCCAGGGTGCTCCAGGCACCAGAGACTCTATCCTTTTCCCACCCATCCACTGCAACAAACAGCAAACTTGATTTACCTTTCCGCCACACCCAACCCCAGTTGATCACTCACTTTCCTTGCCACAAAGAACATTGTGAGAGTGCCTACCAGGAAGTCTCCCAGGTAGCAGGTCTCTGGAGTTTCTTCCCAGCCCACAGACGTCATACATATCTACTGCTGAACAGCTAGAAGGCCCACTCAAAATGTGATTTTCATCTGGTCAGCAGTCCTATTTGTGAATATTATTTCATAAAATCAAAAGGAAAAGGATTAAATGCATTAACAGGTGCATACATGCGTCCATGTATTCTATTACTAGTTGATTTCCACCAGTTTCATTTTGTGAAGTAAAATAAAATAGAGAAATCAATTATTGCTGTCCTGGTGTAATGAATAGTTGGCCCATAATCACATCTCTGTATACTCTGCGTTGAACAAAAATAATCAAATTGCTGTGTCTGATAATCCAAATCCTACAATGAGAAAAACTGGATTGTACAACCTGTATAAATTGTGGAGATTTGCGTGGTTTCTCATATTTTGCATTGCAACCCTACTACTGTTTCCTATTTGGAGATGAAGGGAGATAAAATTAAATACAGCTTTTCAGGACTTTGTTCTGCTTTATTGCATGTATGAGCATAAGAAAGATGCACTGGAACGCCATAGTTCTGTATTGGTTTCGAAACAGACTTTCAACCACAGCCACTAAGAGCATTTCAAAGAACTTACATTTGGAACGTTGCTTTATTTATCCTGCTCCAATCTGAGCTACTTTGTAGAAAAGAAATAGAAGCATGTTATCAAAGCTTTAAAAAACAACTAGGGCAGCTAAAATGAGATTATTGAAGGATTATAAAAGAAGAAGAAATGACTCCATCAGAGTGTGAGCTCCATCTTGTTTTTATAGTTAAATAATAACTATATAAGCATAACAGAACATTTCAAAAATTATTTTCCAATTATTTTTTATTCCTTTAGAGATTAAACATGAATAAAATGCACATGCAAAGGCAACACTTGGAGAAAATTAAGGAAACAGCATTGGCATTTGTGTCATCAACAATTCTTATGGTGGAGCCAATAAATATAAACAATATAGGAACTGTGGTGCAGCATAGTAACTGTGAATAATACTTTGGACATTCCTATCCCTTCTCTGGAAACCTGTCTCTGTTGCTAAGGCAAGTACGCAGAAAATACTGGTTAGAATTCACAGTCACAGTTGCAAATGTATAACCTAGAGTTACATATCCATTGTTGTTGCTGTTATGTACCTACAAGACATTTCCAATTTATGGTGACCATAAGGTGAGCCTATCACTTTTCTTTTTCTTTTCTTTTTCTTTTTCTTTTGCAAGATTTGTTCAGAGGGTATCTGCTTTTGCCTCCCTCTGAGGCTCAGAAAGTGTGACCTGTTTAACATTACCCAGTAAGTTTCCACATCTGAGCAGAGATTTGAATTCTGGTCTCCTGAAGTCCTAGTCCAAGAACCAACCACTATGCCACACTGGCTCTCTACATCCATAACTGATTCATATTGACAATCCCTATATATTCAATAGGATAGGGAACAGTGTAAGAGAATATGCAGGGATCACAAAAGTCTTCTAGGCTTGACTTATCAGGCATCAGCCAATGCGAGCTATAAGGGTCTATTCTGTCCATTGGGGCACAGCAAACATCTCCACCCCACTGCCATGAGTGATCTCTGTGCAAGAAGTGATTGGAACAAGGACCTTTCTTCTAACTGTCACATTGGGGATGCGTGTGTGCGGAAACACTGGTCTGCTGTGTCTTGATCAGTACAGGAACAGATCTATTTTTTTCGCAGTGGCTGCTGCCCAATGAGTCAGAACTGGGAAGCAGGATTGAACCAAATGATGACTTAGCTACACAATTTATGTAGTAATGGAACTAAGCAGCAAATACTGAGTTCCAGCCACCATTTTTTAAAATACTGATAGAGCATGAGATTGCATACAATTAGTATTTGTCTGTAGGTAAAGGCACGAATAGGCACGTACAGAAAGGTTCCTGTAGCCCCTGTAAATAAATGTGTGTTGTGGCATAAGCTTTTGTCACCCAGTAAGTCTGATGTAGTGGTCTGGGTGTGGGTTAAGAGCTCTGGAACACCCAAGGGTTCAAAATTCCAGCTTAAGCATGGAAGTCCACTAAGTGACCTTGGACAAATCACACTCTCTCAACCTCAGAAGAACACACTGTCAAATTTCCTCTTAATATATCTTTCCAAGAAATGGACAGATACAGTTACCATAAGTTGGACTGGAAACTACATAACAACAGATGAACTTTTTCAGATATTTGCCCTTACGCATCGCTGGACTCAGGCTATTTCTGCACTTAGACTGTTATAGCGCTATTATTCCACTTTCAACATCTTATGGAATCCTGGGACTTGCAGTTTGGGGAGGGCGTGGGTGGCCCCTCCCGAAACTGCAAACCCTAGGATTCCATAGGATGTTGAAAGTGGAATAATAGCGCTATAGAACAGTCTAGTGTGGAAATGGCTTCAGCTTTACATTTTCGTTTCGTTTCTTCCCGTCTCTAAAGCAAGGCAAGGACAAACCTTTGAACTGGAACAGGGTGAGGGCTGTACTCTTTGTTTTGAAGCATCATGTTCCCGGGAAACTCTTTAGACGCACCTTGAAGTTAGAAAGCCAACAATTAGCAGACGACACTATTCTACAATTCTGTCGTGTAAGTCCGGGAGCGCGTTTTCTCCGCGTAATTTAATTTGCATCGAAGAGGCAAAGCTTCGCTATCCTTTCCGTCCCTTTTCAGTTCCAACTGCCTCCTTTAAAGGAGAGAGAAAGAGAAAGAGATTTCCGCACTAGCCTGTTATAGCGCGATGATTCCACTTTCAACCTCCTCTGGAATCCTGGGGTTTGCAGTTTCGGGAGGGGCCGGCCGGCCCCTCCCGAAACTGCAAACCCCAGGATTCCAGAGGAGGTTGAAAGTGGAATCATCGCGCTATAACAGGCTAGTGTGGAAATCGAGAGAGAGACTGAGAGAGAGCGCTTTTCCAAGATCCTTAAAACGATTTGGGAGATTCGGGAAAGAAACCCAGCCGGCTCTGAGCCGCTGAGCCCTGCGGGACGCGTGCCAGCCTCCTTCGCCCTCCAGCCAGCCGCCGGGGCACGAGAGGGATGAGGAGGCGCCCTGCTCGCCAGCCTTGCCTGCCTCGCTGCCAGCCAATCAGCGGGCCGAGGCTTGGCGTGAGTGAGCCTGGATGCCCGCGCGCTGGTCCCCGTGCAAACTCGGCGTGTGTGTGCGCGCGCGCAGAGCGAGGGAGGGAGGGAGGGAGGGAAGGAAGCGCGCTCTCCCTCGCTCGTCCTTTGCCAGCCAGGTGCGCACGAGCCGGGCCCCGGTCCTCGCGTTACATAAGCGGCGAAGGCGCGCCAGCCGCAAGAGCTTCCCGAGGCGGCCGGGTGAACGAGGTCGGCCGTCCTCCCGCCTCGGGGCCAGAGGATTCCGGAGGGGTTTAACCCAGAAAGAGCCGAGCGGGGCGGGGACGGATTAACGCCTCGGGCAGGGCAGGGCAGGGCAGGGAGAGGGGCGGGGGGGGGTAGGCGGCCACGCTCGCGCGTCTTTTGCGAGCATGGCACAAAGGGAACCGGCAGAGGCGATCGGCACCCAGCGCCGCAGGTGGGGGGCCGGTCCCCGGAGGAGACGGTAGCGCTGACTCCCAGGCAAACAGTGAGGGGACATCGCGGAGGAAGAGGGACAGAGAGAGAGAGGAGGATGGCGGCGGAAGGCAGCAATGCAGACTGGATGGGCTCCCTGCCGCCCGCCCTCAGCGCCCTGCCGCTTTCCCATCTGGCTATCCCAGGTAACTCAGGCGCGATCCCACCGGGCTCCCCGGGCTCCTGCTCTGCTGGTTGTTCTTCCCCAGTTTCTTCCCTTTGGATTCCGCAGAGACCCTAGAAAGACCCTGTTCCTGTAACCGCCTAAGCCTCCCATTCACCCTTTTGGCTGGAATTTCTGGTTCCGCTCACCTACCTGGGAGGAGGCGACTCTGTTGAATTCAGTGGCTCTGAGTCTCCTGGGCTACTTTTGAAAGGAAAGGCCAGCCTTCCTAGGGCCTTTCCGCACAACATACTTAAAGTGCTATTATTCCACTTTCAACATCGGATGGAATCCTGGGGTTTGTAATTTCCTGAGGCCAAAGAGCTCTCTGGCCATTTCCGCAGGACACTCTTATAGCGCGATGATTGCACTTTCAACCTCCTATGGAATCCTGGGGTTTGCAGTTCCGGGAGGGGCCGTCCCCACGACATTTCCGCACCACACTCTTATAGCGCAATGATTCCACTTTCAACCTCCTCTGGAATCCTGGGGTTTGCAGTTCCAGAAGGGGCAGTCCCCACAACATTTCCGCACCACACTCTTATAGCGCGATGATTCCACTTTCAACCTCCTATGGAATCCTGGGGTTTGCAGTTCCGGGAGGGGCCGTCCCCACAACATTTCCGCACCACACTCTTATAGCGCGATGATTCCACTTTCAACCTCCTCTGGAATCCTGGGGTTTGCCCCTCCCGGAACTGCAAACCCCAGGATTCCATAGGAGGTTGAAAGTGGAATCATCGCGCTATAAGAGTGTCGTGTGGAGATGTTCTCTGACTGGGAAGTTCTAAATGCTCCTCCCTAAACCCCAGGATTCCATAGGATGTTGAAAGTGGGATAATAGCACTAGAACAATATAGTTTTCTTCTCAATTTCTCTGGGCGAAATCCAGTCCTAATCCCAACTGGAACAGCCCAATTGAATCATTGGGATTTATTAATTCCTATGGATTCAGTGACCACTTCATGGGTTTTCTTGGCAAGATTTGTTCAGAGTGGGTTTGCTTTTGCTGTCCACTGAGTCTGAGAGAGTGTGACTTGGCCAAGGTCACCCAGCAGGTCTCCATGCCCAAGTGGGGGGTTCAAACCCTGGTCTCCAGAGTTGTAGCCCCACACTCAAATCATGCTGGTTTTCATTTCTGTTTTAAGTGGTATTAATAATTGGATGTTGCCTACAGTATTTAATGCTACATTCATATCAGGTTAAAACATTTATAAAGGAAAGATGTAGAAAAAATGATTTCACTAGTGTACTTCATATGTAAAATCAGTACTTTTTACTATACTGGGAAATAAAAACTGGAAGAATATACCCATTTGACTCATGCTCAAGTCCTTACACTGCATCTATATGTGTTATATGTTTTCTAGTGAAGTGTAATCTGGATAAGATTATATGCTTGATTTCTAAGTCGTGTTTCATGCTTATAGTACATTGTACTAGTCCAGACTACGACACTTTAAAAAAAAATCACTCTGAAGCCTTAAACAAGTAACTTTTTTCCAGCCTCACCCCGCTTCCCAATTTTTGCCCTGAGGGGGGAATAATAATACCAATTTAATTTGGAGGGTTGCAATGATGTTATCTGTTGTAGGGTTCTTAATAATTACTATATTTGTTTGGTTTTAGACTAATGTGTTATTTGTTTACTAATTAGTTACATTTCTATCCTGCCTTTCCTTCCATGGCTTTCTGAAATCTGTGAGGTATGCCTGGATGAGAAAATAGCAGGATGGAGGTCACTCAGTAAGTTTAATAATTCAAATCAGGACTAAAGCCTGGTCACCCAAGTCCCAGTCAAATTAATTAATTAATTAATCAATCAATCAATATATTTATTTATTTATATTTGTATGCCGCCTTTCTCCCAGTATGCGAGCCAAACATTTGGTATTCAAGCATTTCATCATTATACCACACATGCTATTTTGCAGTATTCATGGGGAAATCAAAACCCTCAGATTCTTTTATTAAAAGTAGGGCAAATCATGGCTGCACATGACACACAAACACACAGAAAATTCCTGTTATCAATTCTATTTAAAATTATTAAGATTTTTTTTCAGTTTAATTTACAAAAAATATACTGTTTCATTTTATGCTGTGACCTTCCTCAGGAAGATACTATTGAAAGACAGCTTATGTATTTTTTAAATAAATGAAACACAGTGAACACTTTCTTTTTATAATATATTTTATCCTGTTTTCTGCCAAATAAAAAAATCAGAAAAAGCCATTGGTTCAGAATACCAATATGAAGCATAATCTCTCTCCCCCCCACTCCCCTGAAAACAAATAAAAGATGTTTAGAAAACTCCAATGGAAGAAAGAAATAAGATAAATCAGAAAGTGAACAAAGCCTGCATGCCATCTCCTTCATGCTTAATTGAAGAATTACAACTTGGAGAATTTACTTCTTGAATTTAGAGTTTCCAGAATCCCCAGTCAGTAAGCATTCTGAGTGCTGTGGTCCCAGAAGTAGGTTCCTAAGTTCTTGCAGGGAAGCAGGAACATAGGAGTATACTATCAGTCCAATAAGTTTAGTAGTGTCCTCCAAATGTTCTGTGACTTCCACTTTCATCAGACCTAACCAGCATAAAGGAGTGATGAGAATTGTAGCCCAATAGCATCTGGGGAGCTACATATGCTGCACCAGCTCCTCAAGGCACCAGAGATTAGACTTTCTAATTCTTACCTAGAAATGGCTGGGACTGAATCTTTTTCATGTGTTCTCCTATTAAGTAGGGGCTTTCCCAATCTGTCTCTAGGAAATTTTGTCACTTGATGCTTTATTGGAAAGACAGGCATAGATGAATTAAAGCATACATGCTAGCAGACAAATTGGTTCAGATAATGCTTTTCTTCAGTTGCTCCTTTTGGTATTGTGGGGAAATAAGATGTAACCCTCCTTTGCTGCTTGTTTAGCTAAATTAGTAAATGGGTACCTGGAGCCATTAAATATAATTGAAGACACATAATACAGGCCTGAGAGTGCACAAAATTTCCCAAACAAAATGCTGTATAATTGACCATGACAGCATAACCTACTCATGCTGGATTTGCGTGCAATCTTAAATCTGTGCATAGACTATGAACCTACCAATTTTGTAGCTGTGGTTCATTTATATGGAACATAAAAGTCTGCTGCTTTTGTAAACAGCACATGCAAGCTCTGGTGAAAAAAGATATGATAAACTTCATATGTTTTTAATCCATCTTCTTTTGTGTTTTCCCATATTCCATATTTTTTAGACCAAAGAGCTCTACTCATTGCGTATTTGTTAATTGACAGTAGCGTCTTTGAGAAATTATACCTTTGTGTTCAGAGAATGCTGGGAGATGGAGCAGGACCAAGTATATAATCTTGCCCCCACTTCCAACATCCCCATCCCCATCCAATTTACACTGAACTTTGCAGGTTCTTAGTCATGGGCTGAATCCAAAGTGTGTGCTATTTCTAAAAGATGTGAAAGTTCATTGTTTGATTTCAGGAAAAAAATAGCATCTAGTGTAGTGCTGCTTAACCTGTGGTTCATGGACCTCTGGAGGTCTGCAGTGTCTTCACAGAGAGTCTGAAAGGATTGAAGAAATATTATGAGCTTTTACTGTTAAAACAGAAGGAAAAAATGAATGAGTGAATGAAGGGAATGAAGACAGGCAGACAGATGGCCATACCTTAATTTCAAAGAGCAGGAGTCTTTTGCTGGTGATAGACATAATTTATACAAAATTTCATTACAATATCTCAAACCATTCAAAAGTTATGAAAATAAATGTTTGATCACACACACACACACAAAATGTGCTCAGCACTTGCCACTTCTGCACACAGTGAGAACATGCAAGAGAATGACCCTAAGTGGCTGAGGGAAAACACCTTACAATTCTTACTACCAGATTTTAAATCTTGAGTTGAATCTTGGTGGTCCATAGCAACAAAAGATAATTAAAGGGGGTCCATGATAAAGGAAAGGTTAAGAACCACTGTTATAGGATAAACAACAATGTCCGCCTGAGTTTGTGCTCTTTAACTAATTCACATGCTAATTTCCCAGTCAACACTGGAGATACTAAAAATGCATTAGATACTAAAAATGCATTGCAGATCCTGCAAAGGATCTGATGACAAGGTATGCTCTAAGACTGGATTATACTCAGAGTGAGGGCAATTCTAGCACCGCCATCAAAATCTTATTGAAAAGGTGGCAGGTTAAAGCTTTTCCCTAAAGCAATTTCCTATGCCTTTGTTACCAAACTGAGATACCTTACTGAAACAGAGTATATCCCATTTGGGTACATTTGGATGCTATCCTATTAATTTTACTGTCCAATGCCTTTAGAAGTGTGTTAGAATTTTACTTTATCACTTCTTAAAATAAGCAGGAAGGTTGTTGAGAATACTGTAAATGATCCTGGTTTATTAAGATAAAATGTTCAGGACTGTCTATAACATTAGCGTGTAAGTTGATCACGAGCTGAGGTCAGTCAACATTCCCCACTGCAACTGCCACTGAAAATTCATTATTGCAAATATAGGTTCTCTACTGAGGAGAGGTGACCTTTTCTTATAAACATCCATAGTTGGTTTCCACCAGAGACAGGATACCAGACAAGATGAGTCATTGTTCTGTAGCAATGCTAATGCCTGGTCATCATCCAGAACTGGCAGATCCTCAGTCAGACACAAGCTGGCATTTGGCTTGTCATGCTTTTCATTTGCAGTTCACATAACAAGCAGGGAATGTGGCTGTTCTGCATAACCGCTGCTCAGGTCTTGGTCCTCAACATATTTATAAATCCATGCAATGCCCCATTGGGTTACAACTGCTTCAGGAATTGTTCTCTTATAATCTCTCTCATTCCAAACACAATGTCTGTTGATAACAGATGGTAGAGTACCGTATTTCTATTAAAAGTAATCTGCCATCAGTATTTCTGAAGAACAGGGAAAAGTGGATGTTTGCTCTGGATTTAAAGATCAAATTTTTGCTCCAGATTATAATATAACATAACATAATATAAATATTGGTGCATTTTCCAAGGTAGCTTTGCATCAGAATTTGGGCTAAATGGAATGGCAGTGATGTCTGGAGTAAATCCACTGAAATCAATGGAGCTTAAGTTAGTTGTGGATAACTACTCCTGTTTATCACAGAGGGTCTCATCTAGTAGGACTAATGTTGAATTTGATCCATCAATGGTAAAACTAGTATTTATAGTGGTCCAAAAGTTAATATATTTATTAAACTTAAAGGGTCTTCATTTCCTTGTTATTCTAGTTGTTAAGAGAAAATCACACACATTTCTGTTTGGACAGAGAACGGGTGAAATGTGCCCAGCAGGCTGTATGTGGTTCCACATTATCAAAGGGAGATCTTTTTTTATTCCAGAAGTTAGGAATTTTAAAATAACCTAGGTGTTCAAAAGTGGTGACCTTGTTCTCGACGTAGGGGAGGGTAGTCTTAGCTGGTTCAAAGCAAGGAAGTGAGAAAGACAGAGAAGAAAAATCCAGGGTAGGGGTATGGTGTGCGTTCTAGCCCTCTAAGCTTTCATCGGGTCCACTCTACCTTCCAGCCTCACAGTTTCTTGCCCCTCTGTTTGGGGAGTCTGTGTATGCTATTGGGGGAAATGGAAAGAGAAAAAATAAAGACAGCTGAATGTAAAATAAACCAATTATAAACCTTTTAACATTTTTCCCATGTAGTCACTTATATTTAAGGCTTAATATACCCCTAACAAGCTTAGTACTTTATTTAGCTACTTGATTTTGTGGATTTCATCAATTTCCTGAGAAAACTTCATGACCAGAACTGAAAACATTTTTAAAAATCCAGAAGAAATATTATTGATTAATCTGACAGTTGCAGGGATTTCAGTGATGAAGCTATATTCCCTTTATTTCCTTTTTTCAGAGTTGTCTCTTGGATTGTTCAGTGTAGCCGAAAGTAGGTGTGGCTTTTAATAGAATTATTAACGCATGCATTGTGCTTAGCCACGTGCAGTAATCTTGCTAATGAGTAGTGTTCTGATGATTTCCACTGCTTATGCCAGTCATTACAGTGGTGTGCCTTAATTCAAGTTAGCGTGGGATCTAAATTGTCTGTAACTGCATCACGTGGATGAAACTGACAGGAAACTGACACGCATCTAATGGAATTACTGGCACAAATCCCAGGAGTTGGTTTTAAAGACTGCATTAAAAGAGTACTTAAATCAGGGATGGAGAATCTTAGGCCCCAGGGTTATCCATGATGATCATGCTTTACTAGCTTTTGTATGTTTGTATGGGGGCAGCTGCCAAAAATATGATGGGTGATGGAGAGAAGGGCATCCCCTGAAGATCTCAAAACTTGAGCAGGCTCATATGAGAAAATGCTGTCTATCAAGTAACCTGAACCCAGGTTATAGGCTATAATCAACACTTTGCAAACAGTCAGGTAACAAGTAACCAGTGGAGCTGTTGGAGTAAAGCAGTAATTAAAAAACGTTAGCATGGTTGAGTTACTAACAAAATACATTTCATGAAATATGCTTTTGAGATCGGTCTAACCACAACCCTTTATTTTCAATCTTACCTCTGTTAGATGCTTCATTAAACTGTCTTTTCACCCTTTTTTTAGAAGAATGTGATGATGAGTATTATAAGAAAGATTGACAGCAGTGTGCTGAACAGCCAGGTGTTTCTTAACCCGTATAGTTACATGGACATTCATTCTCATGGTTTTCCAAGCTGATTGTATGATAAATGTGTATCCAGCTAGCTGAAGTTTATACATTTCAGCAGGGCACCTAGGATTGTCTCACAGTGAAGCATGCTTTCCTGTATTTTAGAAGCAAGTCTAGGAAGATGGTGGTAAATGCTGGTGAACGTTTGATTTTTTTAAGTTTTTTTTTAAAAAAACCTTTAATATATTTAACCCCTTTAAAATGTGTTATTAACTAGTACAGAGCTGGAAAAAAATTAGTCCAGGGAGCCACCATGCAAGTTCTAGGCATGAGAACCTTAACATTGAAGCAGCCTCGAGTCCTGGTTTTGGGGAAAAGGTAGAGTATAAATAAAGTTGATAACAACAACACCAGAAACAAGAGCACTCAAATCTGTAAGGACCAGCAGATCTGCATTTTCTATGCCAAATTAGTTGGCACTTAGAAGACAGTTATCTGTGTAAAAATTGTGTTAATTTTTTTTTAAAAAAAATGTCCAGGCAACATTTAAGGGCAAAAGCCTTTCCAAGGCAATTTACCTGTTAATAACTGATAGAAATAAAACCTATCCAATAACGAAACAACAAACCTAAATCAAGCTAACAAGCATCAGGAATAAAAACTTTCTGCCCAGACTGGAGTGAAATCTAAAACACAAGGCAACACTATAACATACATAGGAAAATGTCAGAGGAAATAGTTAAGTCTTCAAAGCTTTCCTAAAAGCTTGCGTTGATGGACTTTAGTTAACTTAATGATTCTGTTTTATACAACTTAAACAGCTTAGGGAAGTAATTCTTCACCAAGTTTCTTCTTGAAGAAAGCAGCAAGTAATTATACAATTTTCTTCTCAGTGTGACAAAAACACAGCTTTTGAAGCCTATTTGCACTGATGAACTTATCCGGTGCCAAATTTGCACATGGCTTGTTTTTGTAGAAAGCAGTATTTTCTGCACAGGAAACAGCATTTTGTGCACAGAAAATATTTCTGTGCAGAAGATTCTGTTTTCTGCAGAGGTAATGCTGTTGACTGCACAAAACAACTGTTTGTGAATCTTGCACAGAATAAGTTCTGATTTTCATCCATGCAGGATTCTTTTACTCAGGATCTGTCAAAACTGGAAAAGCATGTTTTTTGACAGTTTTTGAATAGTATTTCCACCTCTACTCCTAGTATATCCACTGAATTTGTCCATTTCGTGGCAGAGACAATGAGGAAAATGACTTTTTCTGTTCTTTGTCTTTTAAACAAGGTACAGTGAGAATGTCCACTTAGTTTTTCAGCAGAGTTGTCTTTTAGATGCATTAGTTATTTTAGGATGGCATGGACTGCAGTACAGTGGAATGGAAAGAAAGAGAAGGAAGCTGGTGAAATTAGGTCAGTTGCTTTCAGAGTTGACAAGCAATGAATGGCTGAGATAAGGTTGCAGTTGTAACAGCTTATTGGAGGCTCTGCATGCCACTGAGCCAGCCTTGTAGCTGCTTGTGCTTTCCACCCACAAGTTCATTTCTCTCTGTACCCTGAATAATTTACTGCATTAAAAAGCTGGGTTTTTTTCTGCTGCTACTGTACTGCCAAATTTCAGTAACACCGTCCCAGTACAGCCCTGACTGGTTCTGGAGGGGATGGTTCCAAGACCCATAAATGCTGCTCATTCTTGCTATACTTACTTCAGAGTAAATGCCTTTCAACTCAGTGGGCTTAATTCTGAAAATATATGGTATTAATTGTTAGTGTGACATTTTGACTGGCTTAAAGCAATAAAGCTTACACTGGCCAAATGAATTTTATACACTAGATATCTTGCATTGATTTAAGGAAGGTTTGCCATTCAGATAGAAAGATTTGCTTTCTGTGGTCTCTGCCAGCTGCATCTCACTTACATGTGCATACAATTTAGAAGAAGTGAGAGTAAAAAAGGATAAATTAATTTGAGGCAAATGGTAAAACCAGTGTGTCATGTAAACTACCGTTTTTTCTGTTTGGATAAATAACAATTTTTTTAAAAAAATGCCAATATGTAATCGCTTAATTATTTCATTTATTATATAGCCAGAAAACTGTAGCTGGAACACAGTTTGCTTGGCTTTTGCTCCATGTCTTGCTAATTCTGTTTTTCTGAACAGTTTTTCCAGTATGAGAACTAACTCTAGAAAAATGATGAGCTGTTTGCTGCTTCCTTTAATCTCCGTGGCATCTGTTGAACACTCTCTTCCACTCTTTTCCCCCTCCCCTCCATAATAGTTTCACTAGACTTTGACACACTTCTTTCTAAGGGAATAGGCTCAGCTTTTTCTCTTAACAGCTATACCCCTACGGCTCTACTCCCTCCCTAAGCACTTAGTAAAATCATGATTAAGCCTCTCCTTGAATCTTAGCTCCCAAAGAAGGAAACTAGCAGATGGTCACTTGGAGATTTGTGCAGACATATTGCCTGATTGCTATGAACTTCCATAGGGTTAACCCGTGTCAGGCTGCCCCAGCATCGTATTGTATGACAGTTCTTTTTTCCAGGTTTTGCTTAATACATACTGTAATGCTCAAAATGCAGTACATTTTCTTAAAGAAGTTAATCACCAAGAATTTTCTGAATACTACACAAGGAGCTCTAGTCTTTTTCAGGGTGATCCTACATTGTCGTTGTTCTAACATGCTATACCATATCTCTTTTAAGCATGGATATACCTTCTCTATTCAGATTATGGAAAGGTAGAAGACTCAAAATTAGGTGACATGGTGCTTCAGTAATTATCTTCTGTAAAGCTACTCCTATGCTGTTTTACTAAAATTACGTTTCTCTATGTATGTACCTACTTTTGACAAATTATGTCTAATGCAAGGACCAAAAGAAATACAGAAATGTAGAAGGAAGCTACTACATTAGATCAGTTATATCAGATTTCATTGAGCTTTGAATAGCTAAGATGTAACTTCATATGGGCCAGCTTCTTACTGCCTTTTACCATTGAGATAGTGTTGTACCTGTGAGAAAAGCATGTAATGGCTGCATGTCTTTTCTTTCTAGAACTGTATTTCTTTCCCTGCCCATAACAACTTATTATGTTCTTTTAAATAAAATCCTCATAACTGTCCCTGAATATTTTCTGGGGGATGATACTTCCAACACTTTTTGCTAGAAGCAATATAATACACACGTCTGCTTTTAATATGAGCAGTTATCTCCCAACAGTGCCTACATGAAATGCACTCAGTGGTACCTACGTTTGTGCAGGCATGTATAATAATGGGCAAAACAGTGCCAACTTTAAGGGAGCAGGCAAGAGCCACCATTGGATCATAGTTTTTAAAACTCCATTTTCTCCCTGAGGGCTGAATGTTCAGGTATGGGCATTGACCTCACTTTTGTACATGCATGTGTGCACACCTGCACATATACAGACAGAAACATATGGTGGGCAGGGATGCCTTGCTCCCACAAACTTATAGGAAGGGAGGCACATTTTCTGAAGGTCTCTTCATTTGTACAAGATATGTAGATCCCAAACATACCTCATCTTTTGAACTCGCTGAATGCAAACACAGAGGTGAAGATTTCTTCTCACCATGTGCCTCTTGCATCCTATTCAGTAATGAAGGAACACCCAAAATCAACAGATTTTCCCTTAGGTGGATTTCCTACAGTCAGAATGTTTTGTCATCTTCCAGTAAACATATGGAATACAGTCAGAATGTTTTGTCATCTTCCAGTAAACATATGGAATTTGCAAGTACCAGCCACTATAATTTTCACTGTCTTCTAGAATTAATCTTAATTTGATACTGAATGACGCAGATTGTTCAAAAGTTTCATAGGTGAAGTCTTTTAAAAACAATCTCCATTTAAAAAGAGAAGGGAAATATTATTACACAGTTCTCTTGATAAGATTTGAGATAGTACTGTAATTCAGTGGTAGAGGCATACAAACAGTGCCTGTACACTCTGTTTTCAGAAAGATCGGGAAAGTGTCCTATCCGGGGTTGCCGCCTGAAATTCTGAAGGCTATCTGCCAGTCAGTGTAAACAATACTGAACTGGACTGGCTAATAGTCTGACTCAGTATAAAACAGCTTTCTATGTTCCTTGATGGTGTAATTAGGATAGCAATTTTAACATATTGTAATGAATGTGTCATTAAAAACGCCTGGGAATTGTATTTCTAGATAGTCAACACAGAATGTGAGATTAAATTTTGTGCTTCAGATAGTGGGATTTATCTCAGCCTGTTCTGTAATCTAACATCTTAATCAGTGTTCCTTATGCATGCATGTGTTCTCAAGGTGCCTATCAACTTCAGGTGATCCCATGAATTTCATAGTGTTTTCTTAGGCAAGGAATATTCAAAGGTGATTTCCCAGTTCCAACTTCTGAAATATAGTCTACAGTCCCAAGTATTCATTGGTGGTCTCCAAGTACTAACCAGGGCTGACCCTGTTTAGCTTCCAAGATCGGATAGGATCTGATACGTTTAGGGTATTTGGCCTTTGGGTTTCCTTTAAATAACTCTAAAAGTCAGTAGTGAACCAATGCCTGTCTGTGCCTTTAGCTGTGGACTGAGTCAGCATGAGAGAGTTAGATTGGATGAGACAGAGGAAAGTGGCAAAATCAGCAAATTATTAAATCTTGTCAAGTATGTGTTTCTTTGTTTTCCTTCTCCCAAGTTCTCACCATTTGCTCCTGGAAGGGTTTGCATACAGTGGCAATGACACAAGTAAGAAGTGTTATTGCTAGATTTTTTTTTCATATATCTTTCACACATACGTGGTTCTAAGAGTTCCCTATTGGTCAGTGGTGCTTGGGGTGGCCCATTCTCCTTTAAGAATTTTGGCTTAATTTGGAGAAAAGTAGAGTCTGGGACGTGGTAAGTTTAAGCCTGATGAAGAGGAACACCAAAGGGAAAATGTTCATTGATCAGACAACCATGAAGTATTTGAAGCAGGTGTTCATTGCTAATTTTCCACTATTCTTATTTAAGGTGTGGCTGAAATTACTTGTTGGGCCTTGATTACTGTCAATGAAGATAGAGGACTGTTTTGCTGTTAGTGTGGTCCCACAAGACTGTAGCAACAGCAGGGGCAAAATGAGGGCATTGCTCCCCCTCCTTCCAGTACCCCAAGTGAAATTTTTCCTTCAGTCCCCAAATTTCTATCAAACATTAACTTAAAAGTTCAGTTCGGTTGAACTTTTAGAAGTACAGTTTGGTCATCAAAATGAAGGGGGCAGTCAGAGTTAGCAAGGGAATTCAAACACAGCAGGGTGTTCTAGGTATGAAAGGTTTTCTGTGTTTTAGTCTCTGCAGTGCTAGAAATTAGGAACTGAAGGAAAATTTCATGGGGGGAAAGAAGAATTCTTATTGAAGAGAGCAACATTCTCATCCCCCTAAAAGGCAGAATGTGTGAAATCTCAACCATAACGATACCAATTTATACATCTGACACAACACTCTAATCTTAGTTTTTGATAAACGTCTTCAGACCTTATTTAATGTGAATTAGTGGTGGTATGGTGAAAAAGAACAACTCAGCAAATGTTTTTTACTTGCTCAGCATGTAGTGGGTGTGCCCAGCAATCAGGATGATTGCCTCCTAAGCATGTACAATCTCTCCTACAGCCACTGTGCATTGAAGTGATAAAGAGAACAAGGCCTAAAATAGCTTGATGCTTTAGTATTCAAATGCTTTGAGGTATGTTGGCAGGAGTGGAACAGAAATCTCCCTCAGGTGGTACAGCAACTTGGAACTTCCAAGTTGACAAATAATATGAAGAGAAAGAGTTGAGTAGCCTCTGGCTTACCATTATGCTGCTGGATGTATTCGGACAGTAGTATATGCTTTGAATACTCTCAAATGCTCCTATTAGAGATTTTTCCTTTGTACTGTATGATCTCATATTAAGTTGACCTTACTGTTCACAGTTGTGCTCTGTGTTGTTTCTTTCCTTCACATAACAAATTGCTATGGTTTGTTCTTGCCCTCTCTCGCTGATGTAATCTTGTTCGTAGAGGGATTGGTTGAAGGCAAAATGGAGTGACTGGGGTGGTCTTATTTTGCCACATCCCACTTTCTTTTTTCTCCATGGCTGTTTTATCCTGTCATGATGTCATAATGCTTTGCAAACATGGAGCACCACCAGCTGGAGCACTACATTGCTGGCCCATTGCCCTACAGGTATTAGGCAGAATATGAGTTATGGTCTATGACCAGGTACTAGAATGTAGATTTCAGGGAGCACAGTGACTGCAAACCATCACCACCACCACTCCTGCAAACTGTCTTCAAGATCTGTCACGTATCTATGATGACAGGATTTGGCTTTCATTTATTAGAACTGTATAGGGTCATTAAGGAATCACATCATTGTTTTTCTCATAGAAAAATAAAGGATTTCATTTATGTTTGCTTTGTGAAGTGATCTGTATGTAGCACTTTGTTTCACCCACTGGTCTGGCAATTACAGAGGCTGGATTTAGAACCTTAGGGGTTATAGAGGGGTATGTATTACAGCGGTGGGTATGGTCCCTTTCAGCAAGACAACAGAAGTCACTTCACTAATGCCATAAGCTGATGGGATGCCAAGGGGAGGGAAGAGTTTTGCAAATGGGTTGATACCCATGCTGCCATGATGGGTTGGGAAGCAATGTATGTTTGCAGCACAAGGAGACATGTAAAAAAGAAAGCAACTGCAGCTGAGTTAAATTTTCACCTTACCATGAAAAAAACAAAATGCTGGCAGCACCAGGAATAGCACTGCTTTGTTCATATGATTGCATGCATCATGCAAATTAAACATAAGGAAGGAACAACTATGCGTGTTAGCTGTTATAAGCTTACTATTCACCCTATCACAATTTTCTCAATCTTAATTATAGCTACCAAGGCTGCTTTTAAATGAGGAACCGTGTCCAGCTGTATCGTTTGTCCCTAAAAACCCCTCTCCAATTGCCTTCCTGGTCAGTCTATATTTTATAGAACACTCTGACATTAGCAGCTTGTCAAGATAGTTTAATTCTGTCATTCATTTAGCTTAATTTGTGGGCATAATGTTTATTGCCTTCAACTGCTCTAGTGAGCAGTTAAGTTAGGCTCTATTTAAAAGCTGTTCTGAAGATGCTAATCTGCCCTGTTAATAATATGAATCCTCAGGCCTGGTGACGTTTTGTTAGATAGATTTCCAACTAGGTCAGCTTTACCTCAGTGCACCATGCACAACTATCAGCCAGGAAATAACACAAAACTGCAGTCTTTTTATGTGATGTGAGGTGCATTTCATCAAGTTTTTCAGTAAAATGGTCTCCTTAAGAACAACTGAGTGTACTCAGCAGGCAGCCTTTCTTTATTTTTAGGACATGTTATTCTGAAAATCAACTGTGGTCTTGAGAAATCACTGTTTATTAAGTGGGACAGTAGCCTTAGGTCTCAGGGACATAAATAACCTTTATTGTAAGGATGCTTAGCTTGCAAAAGTTACATTTTTGGACAACAGAGCTCAGAATCCTTCTGTTTAGATGACCATTTGGCCTGGGAAGCTAGAGGATTGTCAGAGTTGCATTCAAAAAAAATTAAATAACAAAAAAACAAAAAACAAACAAAACTCTAACTGTTCTAACTATAGATATTAACACATACGAGCTTCCACATACGAGCTTCTTTGCCATGTAACCTGGAAACCCTCCAATATCCTGTCCTAGGCAGGTCTTATTTACAAAATATTAACTGCACTCTAATATCACATGCACAAGTACATCATGAGTTCAGGTGAAGCTCCTACACAACTTTGGAGAAGCAAGATGAATAATTTCCAAAAATGCTATACATACTTGTGTTTGCCTTTTGAATGAGCTAAGGGACACAAGAAATACTGGGAACCAAGGCTATATGCTGGGTATGTAGAAAGCTGGAAATCACGGAATCATAGAGTTGGAAGAGATCCCAGGGGCCATCGAGTCCAAGCCCCTGCTATGCAGGAACACCCATCAAAGCATTCCCAACAGATGGCCATCCAGACTCTGCTTAAAAACCTCCAAAGAACCACACTCTGAGGCAGCATATTCCACTGCTGGACAGCTCTGACCATCAGGAAGTTCTTCCTGAGGGTTCCTGCAGCTTGAATCCATTGCTCCTTGTCTTAGGCCATTTCTGCACTACACTCTTATAGTGCAATTATTCTACTTTCAACATCCTACGGAATCCTGGGGTTTGCAGTTTAGGGAGAGGCTGGCTGGAATAGTGGAATAATCGCCTTATAAGAATGTAGTGCGGAAATGATGTTAGTCCCTGGAGCAAGAGGAATACGTTTGAACAAGTGGCTATCTGCCCTCGGAGAGCAACAGACATATAGACATGTTGTTCCCTGGTGTGTTCTTTCTTTGTCTTGTCTGCTTTGCTATGATAATTGACATCAGATTTCAGATACCATACCCTCCAATTGTTCCTATTTGGAAGGGACTGTCAAAATTAATCCTCTATCCCTCTTTTTCAGCTATATTTAAAATGTCCAAATTCCTGTCTCTTGCTCCCACTATTCCCCTGTGTCTTTAGCTTACTTTAGTTGCTCAAATTGAGTTCAAAATACCAAAGTAGTTAACTCAGTACTACAAAGGAGAGAGGAGAAAGAAGAGTGGGCAGAATCTTGGCTTCCAAATAGGTGTTGAGGAAAGGCAAATTGCAGCAACCTTTCCTATTTTGTGTGCTTTTCCTCATTCATACTTTTTGACATCTTGACCACACTCTGATGCTGCACATCACTCCACTGCTCCTCCTCTGTCTAACCTAGGAGTGGACAACTCTTGGAAGCTGTGTTTCTCCGTCAGCCCTTTCTCTACCCATTTTTTAAGAAAGAAATGTTTGCCCGCAAAATGATCCAATGGCCCATAAGGAAATGACCTGTACATCGTCTTCTGGGTCACTTCCTACTTTTTAAAAAAGTTTCTCCTGGGTCTAAAATGAAATGACCCGGGGAAGTCAACAATATGACAAAATTGGCCCCATGTCCCCTTGGGATATGTGGGGGCATATTATTTTCAGGGTGTTGGGATGCTCAATGAACCTCAAATAAGGCCTTGTGAAGCCATGATACTTCTACTAACCCCACTGCTGCTGCCGCCACTCCTCCTCCTTCCTTCACCTTTTTGCCTTCTTCTCTATTTATACTCTACCTTTTCTCTAAGGGAACTTTCTCCACCTTGATCGAACCCAACTATCTAATAGTCTCGTTCATCTTAATATTGTTCAGAAATTGTGTAGGTTTTAAAAGCCATCATCAAATCAGGCTATTGCTGAACATTTGGGATTCTATTCAGTTAATTGATATTCTGCTAAAATCTCAGTCCAAACACTCCCCTCTCTCCACATACTTGTCCACTCTCTGTCCTTCTTGAGGTTGGTTTTTTTTTTTCACCCCCATGATTCTTGTCTTGCATTACAGACTCCCTCATTCTCAGAATAGATAGATACAATAAGTTCCTTTTCTCAGCCTCATGCTACATGCCCAAAGGCCCTCAGATCTTGTGACCTTAAGGCAACTGTTATTTATGATAAAACATAAATTGGCCCATTACTGGACAATCCAAAAATGCACAAAATACATTATGCAAGCTTTCAAAGCTTCACTGGCTTCTTCCTTAGGCAAAAGTGGTAAAAATGTATGTGAGAAGAAAAAAATGATGATGTTAGAGTGACAGGCCTACATTTTGTCACGATGTTGTTTTAGTTGTTGTCAGTTAAGATGGTCTGGAGGGTATCAGTTCAGGTAGAGGCCGCATCCTTTGTTGGCCATATGGGCGCTGGCAGCCAAAGAATCATAAAATCCAGGAAATAAAATTTCAACTCCATTAGCAAGAGAAAAGGTACATTCCCTTGAGAGCAAGACTGTTTCCGTCCTTTGTGAGCCTGCTCTCGCATTTCTTAGGCAGAGAACATTAAATTTATGACCATTCAAGAGATGATGAGGTAAGGTGACTTCAAGGCTATTATGGTTATTAGGTGAGCTTGTTATGAGCCTCAATAATCCTGTTCTCCACAGGTCACAGAGCAAAAAAGATTTCTTGAGTGCAGAAAACCATGTCTTGAAGCTGAACTTCCTGTTGCTGCTCTCTGAAAATAAAATGCAAAATTTGATTTGGATCACTATCACTTTGATTTTGAATGACTTGATCAAATGTTTGGTTTGATTTGAGACTGGGTTGTTTGTTTCTCTGTTTGCTTTGTAGGTTCAGTGCTATGAGGATACAGGTTTTTGTATACTGAAACTGTATTGCATGTGAATAAGAAATGTTGTATTTAGTGTATGATGTTCCTTCCAATCTGGAGAGAATATACAGCTCAGTAGTGGTATACAGTATGTGCTTTGCATGGGTAGGCCTCAAGTTCATTTCCTGACTTTTCAAGTATGAAAACTGAAAAGTTCAGAAAACCTCTGCTTGAAGTCTCAGAGAATCATATATAGTCAGGGACAGAATTGATTTAAGCAAACTAGTAAGTGTAAAACAGTACCTTATGCATTCAGCCTGAATGGCTTTGCAGGTATACCTCTTTATCTAAACTGATTTTAGATTGGAATGGTAAATTTTAGAAAAGAATATAGAATATATAGAATTTAGAAAAGAATATAATTTCTGATATGCAATTATTCATATGAAAAGATTTCCATCATGAATGTGTAGCTTGATACATTTCATTGTAATGATGACTGGGTTTTTTTGGAAAAGGTGAAATATTAGCACACTACATATTTTTCTCCACTTTTCAGTTATTGTATAGTATTGTTTGCTGACAGTGTACATGATTCAGGAATCAGCTGGCTCTAGAAGTCTTATTCAAAATTATTTAGCTTTTTCAGTGCAATAAATTAGGTAGATTACAGATAGATAAAGCAATGTACACATGAGGGATTAGCCTCACTTCACACTGCAGGTACTTAGAGTCATGGCATAAACCTAGAAATCTTAGTACTTAACCCTGAGCTTTGACTGATACTAATACTGTTTCAATCTATTACCAGTGTGAAGTCCTTGTGAAGAATAAATGGGAACACTGATTTGTCTATGGATAACATTGACATTAGATATGTGCTAGACTGAATTCAGTGGTATGTTGATAAATTCTGAAAATCAGGAGCTCCTTATGCTGCCCATCATGGTTGTGCTTCCAGGGACTATCCATAGCTATCCCAATAGACATTCTGCCTGCCTGTCTATTTTTCCATCCAGCTCTATATCTCCCCACTGGTAGTACATGGGCCATAGAAGAAGGGTGCCTCCTACCCTCTGGGATGAGACACCATCCTTTCCTTGGAACTTGAGTTTCCCCACATCTATTTATCTATTATCTGTATTCTCTGAATTTCTGTTGTGTATACTGTATATAAATAAGCCAATGCTCTGCTTAAAAACTCCAATCATAAAGTAGCTTCAAAACAAACTGCTAAAAAACCTAATAACTACATTTACATGGCATGAATTTGATCCAAATGCCTTATTACCTGGGAGAAAATCAATAAGCCAAGAGCTAGCCTGATATACTGGTGTGAGTGTTGGACTAGGACTCCACGAAATCAAGGTTTGAATCCCAAATTGGCCATGGAAATCCAATGGGTGACCTTGGGCATGTCACACTTTCTCAGACCCAGAGGAAGGCAAAGGCAAACCCCCCTGAATAAATATTGCCAAGACAACACAGTAATAGGTTCACCTTAGGGTCTCCATATGTCAGAAATGCACCCAGATCAGCAAGCACTGTTGAATTTAGAAGTGATTACTTCTGACTGCATGGGCTAAACTTGTAAAACACAAGAGCTTTAAGAAAATAAATTAGTCAGCACTGATGTATGTAATTAGAGCTACAAGTAATCTTGAAAAGAAGTAATGCCATTTACAAAGCTATGTGGATTCGACCACAGTCAAAAAAAAGAAAAATGAAAGAAAACTATCAAGCCTCTTCTTCACATCTTCCATATTCTTTGATTTCTTCTGTACCAGTGATCTTCAGTCTTTCACTCCCTAGAAGCCCAACACAGCATGAACATTTGTAAGGGATTTTGAGACTCTAAGTCCAGAACATCTGTAGATCAAAATTTTGAGAACTGTTGGTCTAGAAAACCATCACTGCTAATGTACATTAGGAGTATAACGAGTAACTTACCCATTGCTTAACATACAATTATCATATTATAGGATAAAACTGAACAAGAAGGCTTATGCAGTGGTTATCCACTTTTTGTCCTTCAGATGTTTTGAACTTCAGCTCCCAGAAGGCCCATTCAGCATTGTCAATGGTAAGAATTCTGGGAGCTGAAGTCCTAAACTGGAGGACCAAAAAATTAAGAACTATTGTGCTGTATTCTTGTGTGCTTTCTTGAGGCTGGTGTAGCTTGATGTAGATGATCAGAGTATGAATAACCCATTATTTGGCCTCTTTCCTTTCATAGGGTCTCACTGCCATTTACATTCAGTCCTGCAGAGGAAAAAAAAAGACTGTTTACCTCTTCTAGGTTAATGCTAAGAAATCTCATATCTTTCCAATATTCATTTTACTTCTAGTTGTTTAGTTTCTGAGGGTCTCAAGTATGTGAAATACCTTGAAATGGGATGAAAGCAAAGATTCTGTTTGTAAAGATAAACAACAAAATTTTACTAATTCATCTAATTAAAAAAATAATATGGTACTCAACAAAAGTTATAAATGTGTAATCCCTTATGATGCTGATTATTGCTGGCATCCTCAGAATACGGCACATTGATATTTTATTTGTACAGAGTACGGAGAGCCAGGTAAATTCAATATCCCTAACAAGGTAATCCATTTAAGAACTTAATCTCATTTGCAACTCAAACTGTGTGTGGCAGGAAACATTTTTTTTTAAGAATATGCACGTGAGTACACATGAGATGGCTACCAAGCACGCACAGAAATGGATATATATTCATTGGCCCTTTCTGCGCCACCCTCCCAACCTACCATGGGGATGGGAGATGGATGGGACTGTGACGATGCTTCTGCATAATGTTGTTGAGGTCACATCCTTCTCCCATCCACAGGCAGCCCAATCACAGATTAAATCATTGAAAGTTTTTCCCCATCAATGACCCATGATTGTGCTGCCATCGCGGACTTACCTGTCCTGTGGAAGCCCAGGAAGTGCAATGGCTGTGTTTCCTGCCCCAGTATACCCTGGAAAGGTATCCAGCTGCACTGTGGAAGGAAGAGGTGTTGCCATTGCACTTTCTTCACTATGGAGCCAGCCAGGGCAGAGGGGAGAGCTCCCGTCCTAGCAGAGTTGATGCTGGGATCCCCACTGGAGGATTCCGCAAAAAGATAGGGTGCAGAAAGGGCCATTGTGTCATAGGTCATAAACACATCCTAAGTATCATATAGATATGGAACCTTATATCTGTTACCAACATATTTTGGTGGTGGTGAAATGCACAGGAGATTAGATTAGAGTTTTTTTTACTAACATGTATTCTCTAACACTTTTGTCTAATACTGATTCACCAAGATATCAAGGAAAGAACAAAAAAAGACAATGCACAAAACAGACAAGAGCTCTTGTTAAACTGACTGCTTTGTAATCCACATTTCTGCGTTATTTGCAAATGACTGTCCTGCATGAAATGAGTCTAAAGTTAGCATTCAGAGGTAGCAGTCAGAATTTTTGATCTGCAAGACACCTTGGAAACATTTGTCTAGTCTAACAAAATCCCTGGGGGAAACATACAGTGTAACATTTTCAGAGGTCAGATGAAGTAACAGAGAGTATATATCCATAGGAATGCTTTATCTCAAGCACAGGGCATAGACAAAGGCCATTTCCACACATGACGAGGGAATCGCTCCCTGCTGCTACTCACCGGATCTTCTGGTGGTCTGGTCTGGTCTGGTCTGGGGGGAGGCAGAGCAGTGCATGGTTGTAGATCCGCACTGCTCCAGCATCAAAAATGGTGGCTTTTGGTTGGTCGTGGGTCTCAACCAACCGCTGAAGCTCGCCAGCCTAAAGCCCACCCTCCACAGATTGCAGGCTCACATTGGTGCGAGCCTGCGAATCTGCACCGGACAGCAGGCACGCAATGGCGTGCGCCGGCATTCTGAAAGACTGGAAAAATCAGGTCTTTCAAAAACATGCTGGAGGACCACTTGGGGTCATTCCGGAGCGGAGTGAGGTGCGGATCTACGGTAAGTAGTCCGAACCCAGTCTGCTTCAAGGTGCAGACGTCCTCCATGGAGGACGTACTGCACCGTTCTACTTACCCCGTGCGGAAATGGCCAAAGTTTATGTATTTTTGGAGCATGAGGATGTTCAAGGGTTTGGCTTGGTTCCATACAGACATCAGTCATTGAAAGATATTTTTTTTTTGTAATTTGTATATTTTAAAAAATATTTACAGATATATGAGAGCAGAGAGTGAGGCAACTTTAACATTCCAAAGTCTAAGATAACACCACAAGAGGCAACCAGCATCCCAAAATATTAGCTCGTTAGACTCTAAAACACATCTCTCTGATTCAGTCTGCTCTCTCTTCATTTTATAAGCAACAAATTGCACTACTTCATAGCTGGATAGAAAGGAAGAAAACTTGCAGACTGTTGAGAGTACTCTGCCAGCAATTTAGTTCCCAGGGCAATGGATCACTTCCTGTACATATGGACTAGCTAGTTTGGAGCAGGACTATTTAGTTACTCTCCTATCCTATCCAATGGAGTTGATCATTTTAGTGGATGCCTTTCTATATTACAATCCAACATTACAATTGAAGAATTGGAAGGAATGATGTTCATTGTTCAGTCTAACTCACCAGTATCTTAACATTCTACATTTGCAACATTTGCATTTCAGGTTACTTATTAAAAAAAAAAAAAAAGACTGATTATTGCTGGCATTGGTGTACTGACATTGGTGTACTGACATGGTGTACTGACATTCTCCCTAAGATAAATCTTCAGATAATGATGGTTAGTATATTACTACCATACATGACATGTAGCATTTTTTTTAATTCTTGAACATCTCAAAGCAGAAATTGGAATGCAGGAGGGACAAGATAAGAAGGAGGGGGGAAAAAACCACTGACAATATATTTCAGGTTTGGAAATTCTGATTCTTCAAAACCTGGGTCCTAGAAATATAACTAAAAAAGCCCTATAACAAATGATATCCAACTAAAGGTTAGTGAGCACTGTAAAAATGTTCTGCAGGATCATTTATGGGGATATATGTAGCTGGCAATAATTTTGAATTATTTGAGTCATCGGGTGTTCTTTTTATACTGCTTGTTAGTGATTTTTTTGGTCTGTTATGGTTTGTTTTAATTGTTTATAGCTACTTTGAACATTTCATATACAAAGGTGGTAGATAAATGTTTACAATGCAATAAATAATATAGACACAAATGTATGTGAACCATGACATTTCAATAATTATTGTTGGATGATTGAGGGTTTTTTTTTTTCCCCCTTTCCTTTCTAGCAGCCATGATCAAAAATGAACTTGGCTGCTGGTTCCTCTCCTGCTGGGCCATATTCAGACTGGCTTTGTTTCACCTGGTGTTGTAGCTACATATGCAACTCCATGGAATAACGCAGTATTACAATTAAAGATGAGTGGAAAAAGAAAGACATTCTGGCAAGTCATTTTTCTGACTATTGTGGCGGTTGGAATCTTCTTTCTCTTTTGTCCAATGACCAACACTTCCAAACCTACCAGTTCCCTTCTGCTCTTGCCTCTTCCCCCACATGAACATGGCTGTTTACTAGCCAGTGAAGAATGGGTGGGAGCATGGCCCCAAGAGATGATATGGTCACTATGTGCCCAGCTGCAAATATATAGCTTGATGCTTCTCTTCTGTCATCACCTTTTCACAGGCCAGGAAATGATTGGGTTGGGTTGTGTGCAGAAACAAAGGGTAGATTTTTCAGGGATGACAGGGGAGACAGGATGTAACTCTGCCATAGCAGAAGTTTATGTTCCATCTCCTAATGCAAGATCTGGGCCCAGATATCCACAATCTGTTGCTACAAAAAAGAATACCAAATAAGTGCAATTTCATTTCAGAGTAAAATTGTATCTCTCACCTTTCTCTTCTGTAGGGTCACATGACTCCTTCAGTTACTGGGTAGATGAGAAATCTCCTGTGGGACCAGATCAAGCTACAGCAATCAAACGGCTTGCCAAAATTTCTTTGGTGAAGAAGCTAATGAAAAAGTGGTCAGTGACACAAAACCTGACGTTCAAGGAGCAGCTTGAGAGTGGAATCCGCTATTTTGACCTCCGTGTGTCTTCCAAACCAGGTGAAGCAGGACAGGAGATCTACTTCATACATGGCTTGTTTGGAATCAAAGTATGGGATGGGCTGATGGAGATCAACACCTTTCTAACACATCACACTAAGGAAGTAATTTTCCTGGATTTCAACCATTTCTATGCTATGGATAAGAACCATCATGTGTACCTGATCAGCAGAATCCAAGAAGTGTTTGGATCAAGACTTTGCACAAAGGAATGTGTAGAAAATGTGACACTGCAAAGCCTTTGGGAAAAGCAACAGCAGGTAAGGAACTTTTTCTCTTTTATTCCAATTTTGATTCATTCTTTTTCTCTTTTATTCCAACTGGAGACCAAACTTATACCCTTTGGATAACTGTCAGGAAAGCATAAGTAGGTTCCCAACACATATGATCTGTTTGCCATAGATAATTTTATGCTTGTAAAATGAGCTTAGAGAAAAGAATTCACGAGACAGAAGTCTTAAACAGTGGTCTTCTAGTTCTTCTTGCATTCCATCACAAATGATGTCCTTTCAATACTACTGGAATTAATTTTTAATGCTGTTTACCTTTAATTCTAATTGTAATATAATTATAAATTTAATTGTGTCAATGTGTAATTGTGATTTAATCTTAATTAAATGATGCTATTAGTTAATGCACTTATTAATTTCAATAAATTATGGTAAGTTAATTAATTTAATTTAATATTTGACCACCTTGAAACTTTCAATGACACAAAACTTAAAGACATTTGTTGGGGTTCATACTTGGTATAGCAAATGGAATTTTTTTTCCTTATCCAGTTACCCTACACTTTTTTTTCCTGATACTTTATTATTAAAATCCATGTGATTAGTTTCTCTGAGACACCTGGCATTTGCTTGCCTTCCCATCTTAATCATGTCCTGGGTACCCTGTGGAGCCCTGGAGACTCAGTCACCTGCACCAGCCAGCTCCTTTCTGGAAAATCCAGGTGGCTATTTATCAGCAACAGCTTCAAACATGTGGATTTCCTCTCTTGATTTGTTGTGTTTTTTTCCTCTTTTTCTCAGTAATAGGTCAGGCAGATACTACCCCCTGGTGGCCATGTTTAAATACAGCTGCTCAGGGAATTAAATACATCACCAGGACTGCAATCTAAAAATGCACAACTGATAATTTAAGACAAGCCTGGGAAAAGTTACTTTTTTTTACTCCAGATCCTACTGATCTCTCAGCCAAGATTCTGGAAATTGTAGTCCATTTTCCTTCTAAACCCTGTTTCCTTCTAAACACTTGCCAAACTTCCATGAAACATGCATTCTACCAGAAAAAGAAAGTACCTTGCATCTGATAAAGTCCGCAAACTTTAACCCAAATAAAGCATGTTAAATGTTAAGGTGCCACTAAACTTCCTGTTGTTTTGTTGTTGTTTTTACTCAAAGGGTGCATTAAGGTAAATGTTTCATTATTCAGTCATCTTGCTTTGTTCACAGATTTTTACAGGGATCCGGATGATGTTGTCTTCCCTTTGTAATTCTCCTGTGTTTTCTTACTGTTTTCTTTTTGTTTTCCAGTTTATGGGGGTGGGGGACAGACAATTAGAGAGGCAAAATCAGAATAGTAGAAAAATGTCTTTTAATGAGTGCAACTAGAAATTGTATATCTGGCTTCTGAACTAATGGTTTGGGGGATGCAAAGTACAAAAAATGTGGTAGTACTAATGATAAAAGGCTTATTTGTGCATAAATTAGTCCAATTATGCACAATCCAACTGTGTGAAGAAACATTCTTGTTTTGTGGGCTAGAGATAATTTTATGGTCAAAGGCAGGAAAAGGTGAAAGCACAAGGGTGATTCACAAGATGGTGAGAGATGAAAGACAGGAGTATTGCACTCTTCACCAAGCATTCTTCAGGAAGAAAGCTAGTGGAGTGTAGATAGGCAAGAGACATGAGCTACAAGTTATGAAATCTCTAGTTCAAATCTCACATATTCTATGATCTCACCAGGTGGCCTTGCATTTTTTTTCAGCCTGTATTTTTCACATTTGTAATATGAAACTACTAATATTTGCCTGCCTTATAAATCTGGTGTATAAAGGACATGATTAAGATGAAAAAGGCAAGCAAAAGCTAAGTGTCTCACAGGAACTAATCACATGGATTGGGTACATTAAGTACCATGCAAACATGTTAAGTATCATTCTTTCTGTACAAGTATCATCATAGCCCTTCTAGTACCAATGCAAGTCTTATTTTGCTCAGTGTATATAAAGCAAATTTATTGAAGATAATTCAAATGTTCAAATGTAGTTCAAATGTAAGTAAATCAATATTTGGGTTAAGAAGAGGTATCTGATATATTCTCATTCATTCTCATTCTCTCTCTCTTTATCTCTCTCTCTCTCTCTATATATATATATATCTATATATCTCACACAATGTTCAGGTTCTTATTTTCTACCATCATCCTCTCTGTGAAGAGTACCCGTTTCTGTGGGCAGGAAATAAAATGCCAGCACCCTGGGCAAACACCACCAATGTACATAAACTGCTACAGTTCTTAGAAACCACTCTTGGGGAGCGAGAAAAATATGGAACGTTTCATGTTTCTCAGGCTATCCTTACACCAAGGGTCAAAACTATTGCACGGCATCTCGTTCGTGGCCTGAAAAATACACTTGTTCACAGGTAAGCTAAAATGTCATTGCTTTGCTGGCCTTAAGTGAAAATGGGTATAAAGTTTACTATTAGTGAAGATTCTACAGCGGCAAGTTGCTGCCATCTACAGACCAAAACAAGATTAGCTGACTTTTTCTCTGAAGGCATGTATGTTCAAGGGTAACCCCATTCTGTGATGACCATATTCAACTCCTTGGTTAACAGTTCAAAATTTAACCAATTATTTTTAAAAATAATACCATTGATTATGCAACTAAATGCTGCAGAGCCATTTGTGTTACTGTAGCACTTGACAATAGATATTGCATCTTCAAACAATACTTCATTTTAACAGAAAAATCATGCCTACGTTTAGAGTAAAGTTAGAATCATAGAATTATAGAACTGGAAGAGGCCAGAGGGGCCATCCAGTCCAATCAAGCTATGCAGGAACCTATATCAAAGCACTCCTAACAGATGGCCATCCAGCCACTGTTTAAAAACCTCCAAAGAAGGAGACTCCACCATACTCCAAAGCAGCATATTTCACTGCCGGACAGCTCTGACCATCAGGAAGTTCTTCCTGAGGTTCAGGTGGAATCTCTTTTCCTGCAGCTTGAATCCATTGCTCCTTGTCCTAGTCACTGGAGCAGGAAAAACATGCCCGCTCCCTCCTCAACAGTTGGCAGACGGCAAATCAGCAAGGATTTCTGACTCCAAATAATTTAACAGTAACAATGCCAAAAAGATTTCCCCATCTTCCTAAATCATATAACTGAACTGAAGAAAACTTGTGGAGAAACTAGGAGTAGACTTTTGTGTGGAATGAGTCTGAGTTCCTTTCAGTCTTGGCAGTCAAATAGTTGAACTCAGAATTCTTTAATTCTGACAGTATGAATTTTACAGCAAGCTCCAGCTGTTGATTCAGAGCATTATCATTTTTTGAAAAGTGGACTCTGTTGGAATGAATGGTGCCCATAGCTGCTTTAGCATGAACAAAAATAGGCATGTGTGCAGCTATTAAACATAACACATCTTTTATATGTTCCCAAAACAGCTTTGCTACTTAAGGCAGTAGATGGTGCTAAATGCCTTTTCTCTTTCTTAAGAGCAAATATCTTACAGGCAATCATTCTGAAGTCTTAAAAGAGCTCATAGTGAACTGCTTGATATTGGGTTAGATTACTTTGGAAGGTGTTTGACTCTCCATCAAGTGGAGGTGTTTTAAACCAGGGTTATATGGTCACCTTTTGGAGTATTTTAATAGTGGATTCTTATATTGCCAGGGCATTGGACTAATGTCTCTTGGCCTACCAAGTCCCACTGTTTTATTTAATAACAAAAATGTTACAATTGGGGATTACTGCTACCACTCCAAATCATAAATGATATAAAACATGTTTTTACAAAACCTCCTGAAGGAGCATAATAATTGTTCCAACACAGTATGTTTTCTTCTGTTCAGGTTTTTGGTCCATAATTCTTTATTCTCATCTTCCTATTGTTTGGCTGGAAATTGCCAGTTGAAAATGTGACCATAAAGACAAGCCAAATGTGTATGAAGAATCCAAGTAATGTTTTGTTTGCATACATGGAAGCACATAAAGAGAACTGGAAATGAAACTGCATGCTGGCCTATGTAAGCCATAGCTGCAAAGCTGTAATACAGAATTAGCTTCAGTGCAATGCAAAACCTTTGTAGTTGTTATTTATCTGAAACAGTTTATCAGAATCAATATGTAGTATTTTTATGAACAAATTAAGCAATTGACCAAGAAACAGATATGAGGGTTTTGGTCAATAGCTGATCAAGAGTGGGATCATAAGGTTATATTTGCAGAGCAGGAAAGAGAGCAAGAAAGGACCACCAAACTGATAAATGTACTGAAGCAAATCTCCTATGCTGTAGCTTACACAACTGGAAACATAATAACAGGTACATTCAAATGGGAATGTTTTTGAATTATGGCTCCTATCAGCCATAGTGAGGGATGACACAAGTAGCAATCCAACCATCTGGAGGACCATACATTTCTCATCCCTGATTTGGACTAAAATGGCACGTCAAAAAACAGACAAACTTGTATAAAAATGTCTCATTCAGATTTCACATTAACATTAGACCAGAACAAGCATATACTTGGAAGTTCTTCATGTTCTTTGTGACTTACACATTTGGGTCATTCTATAGCTTCATAGAGATCTTTGGAGCTGCATTTTGGCAGTAAACCTGCCATCTCACTTGCATGTATATACATTTTTGTGTTCCTGCCAAAACCCCATTCCTTCTCATCCACCATCACAGGAGGATCATTAGGAAGTCTCAGTGTTTTGACATTTTCATCAGTTTGTCAGTCTCTCTCCAGGAGCTTGTGGCCCTGAAGATTTTCTTCAAGAAGTGGTTGACTCACACTCATATTGCCAGAACTTTATGTGGCAAGTGAGGTTTAACAGTTGTCTTGAAGCTCATCAGTGGGAAGAGGTCCTCATATTGCAGCCCTTGTATCCTGAAATGAACCGCGTCATTCAGTTTCCCTCTCTGTTTGCTCATGCCCGAATTTATCCATAAAGAACAGTCCAGAATGTTTGGTAAGCCAAATTCCTTTAGACCCTGTTCAAGCCTCTTTGAAGAACAAATCAATGCCATTGACCTCAACACCCAAAGAGACTCCTAAGCCCCCTTCCAAAACCTACAAAGAAGGAGGAGGGCTGATCACCAAACCTTGTCCCCCAAGACTCAGCTACATCCAGACTTTCTACTCAAGAGCCTTGTCTGTCCTTATCTTGTATCCTCACCCCTCCAGTGTCTCCACATTGTCCCCAACCCAGTTCTGGAAAACATGCTAAGGAGATGATGTGCAATCCAACAAGATTCAAGTGGTTGATTCCTTCTGAGAAGGAGAGGTTCTAGACAAATCTCCCCACTCCCATAGTCTGGCTCTTAGCCACCACCAGACAGTCTCATGTTCAAGAGTGTCGGTTCCTGAAAGGTTAGAATGTGTTGAATCTGACTGGGGACCTCAACTATCTGCCCAATCTTGGTACCAGAGTAGGTCTCAGTCTTCAGAAGACTCGTGATCCTGATTCTGATATTTTCCTTCTTTATCTTACTATAGAGATTTGGGGTATCTTCACTATTTGGAAGACTGTTTACATTCTCCCCATTATTATTGGGAGAAATACCCAATACATTTGCATGACACCCACCATTAAGGATGGGTTGCATTCCAGGATTATTATGTGACCTGTGAAGACCACTATAGAGAGGAACACTCCCACCTCAGTTGGTTGGTTACTCTCATACCTCTGCATCTAAATGTCCTACAGCTACAATCTCTAGACTTCAGTCTCTTCCATTTCTCAAACTACTGCTACTTCCTCCATGTACAGTCTCCTCAGCCAGCCAGGGATCTTGCTATGTGACCTCTGATCCAGCTGATCCAGATCATTTCAAATCTAGCACATCTTTTCTAATCTCAACACCAACATAAAGTCACTTCTGTTCAGCACCCTATTACATCTCCACCAGTCTTCCTAGAGGAGTGACAGGATATGTTTGTTGAGCATCATTTCAGGAGGAATCAGGTCTCTCATCACTAGAAGATATGTCTGCTTCTTCCCTTTGGTTTCTCTTCCTCTGGTGAAAGACCAAAATCTGTTTCCCCATCAGATGACCTGGGTACCTTTGCAGAGCCAGTGTGTGGAATGACTAAGGCCCTAGATCTTTTGAATCAAGAAATCTGAGCTGTCTCTTGAGGAACCAAGAATCAAGCAAACACTTCTCTGACAGCTATCCCTGTACTTCTAGCACTTTGTAATGTGGTGCACTCTTCCAGGCAGACTTTGGCCTCAGTTCCCTCCACTTTAAGGAGAATCAAAAATCTACACTTAAGTGCAAGAAGAAGAATTTGGCTGAGAGTGCTGTGCTTTTTAAACACCCTGAGCAAAATTCAATTATGACCTAAGCAGCTTAACCAGGATCTTACATGTTAGATGGATGGTCCTGTTCTGGGTCTCTCAGATAAAGGAATTTTGGAAGTCTCTTCATCTGATTGTCACCTGTGGCATGCATAAGAAATGAATGGCTATCTCATCTCATCTCATCTCAACATCTCTCCTACTAGATGATGAACACTACCCACCTTGCCTACTCCCTTACTAAAAAACCCATTCCAAAAGGACTCAAAGCTCACTTGATTCAGGCAGTGCCCATCTAGTTGGCATATCTCAGAGGGATTCCTCTCATGGAATGCTGCCTCACAGCTACATGGTCACATGGTTCTTATGTCATTACAGGCTGCATGCTCAGCCCTGAGCTGATACAGCTTTTGGTAGAGAGGTTCTGTTGTTGGTCCTGGCATGACCTGCTGTCATCACTGAGTTTAGCGTGCTGTTCTCCCATATGTGTGTCACAGAAACTACAAAGAAAAAGAACATGTTGCCTACCTGTAACTATGGTTCTTCAAGTGGTCATCTGTGAACTCACACAATCCACCCTTCTCCCCTCATCATGCTGTTCCTTTCTCCAGACCTTCCAATGGCGGACTTGGAAGTGAGTTTTCAGCAGGAATGCACAGTTTATATGGATGTAGGTGGTGGGGTGGGTTACCACCAAAGTACAGCTCTAGAAGTATCCAAAGATCTCCATGCAGGCACAGAATAACCCATATGTGTGAGTTCATAGATGAACACTCAAAGAACCACAGTTACAAGAAGGCAACCTGTTCTTCTCGGCAAGTCATGTGACCATATGCCTGCTTGTTCCAACCCATTCGCTTTCATCATAAGAATGCTAAATGCAATTTGCAGTGGCAATAGAATGGAGCTCTGCCCTTATTAAAGTGCTGGTTATTTTAGGCAAAAAATGGAAAAATGATGCACAAAAATAAAGAAAAGGGATTAATTCAGAAATATATATAGGTATACATATTCCTAAAGCACATATTCCTAAAAACCTTATCATGAAAAACATATAAAGCAAGTTGCAAAACATTTTCTTGACTCCTTCCCTCATTCTCATATCTTCAGTATTGTATTTGGATGTGACTGGCCTCGCTGATTTCTTACCTATGAATAGAACCTTTTTCAGTATGGTTCATTTGTTAATTGACTACTTCTCTAATTTCTCTAGAAGTCAGCTCTTTATCAACACAGTTGGTTGCTCCCAAAGGAACTCTTCTGTTTACAAAACACCTCTTTCCATAAATGGAAAGGGCTTAGATCCAGAGGAAATATGATAAATATAATTGGAAGGGAATGATTTTTGCTGTTTTCCCCTTTCCTCTGAATTTGTCTGTGTCACCACTCATGCTGAGACAAACTTGGGAAGAAGGCATAGGGAGGTGCGGGAAGAAGGAGGAATACAAGTCTTAAGAACACTTGGTTTTGTGAGGATAACTCCACAGGGATGACTCTGGTTTCATGCTAACATGAGCTAAATTTATTAGAATCTTGTATGTAGGCTACGCAGAATGCAATGTCAATGTGCTGATTATGTATGAGATGCACTGTGCTTAATGTACTTGGCAAAGGACTGCATTATATTCTCTTTTCTTCTCCCTTTAGGAATCTTCCTTTCATTCTGAACTGGGTGAAGTCACAGAAACCAGGCATCATGGGCGTTAACATAATTACATCAGATTTTGTGGAGCTAGTGGATTTTGCAGCTACCGTCATTTCATTGAATAATCTCCTTTTAGAAGATGATAAATCCTGACTTTTCAAAGGCTTTCTTTCTCCATCTAAATTTCACCTTGCCTCTGTTTGATGTGGAAATGGGTGTCCAGTCATATCAACAACTTTATTTAAAGCTTTCATGCCCGATTTTTTTCTGTCTTATGTGGGATAAAGGCACAAAAAAATCCACAATGTTTATTTGGCTTGCACAGGCCCAAACTGTGCTGTGCAGCATGACTTTCTTTTGCACTAGGTTGCACATATGACTGTTCTGCCTACATCTATTCAGACACACAGGATATGATGTCGGCCAGACAACTTGGAAGCCAGACACCTCAGCACATGTAAATAATTAGCAGAGGCCCCTCAGTGGACTTGCTGAGCATGTACATTCTGCATGTTATGAAACCCAGGACTGCAGCTCCCAAGAGAGTTATGGACATTTAAGCACAGATTTACCAGACTGCTCAAAAGAGTTCTCTTGTTGGCTATATCTGTCAAGACATGTATGCTGTTCTTTTCCCTTGTACTGTATTGTACATTAAGCTACCTCGGTCAGTTTTTAAAGAAACGGAAACTGTATTGTCCATTGTAACTTGTTGTAATTATAATACTGTGTCTGAATTTTAAGAGTTCACCATGAGGTATGAATTATGCTTTCAAGCCTCCTTTTGTTTTTACTTGAACTCGCATTTTAATTTATTATCAAAATTGGTAAGTTAAATCTAACAGAGCAGAAAGATGGGTGTTTTTAAATGCACTAAAATGTATTTTGTATAAAGGTTGTTAAATTTTGGAGAACCACTTCTGAGAAGTGGGAGGCCATTTTAGTATAACATTGGACCAATTCTGATATATTTATTGCATACTGTAATATCTACAAAAAATATGATTAGAAAATGTGGACTTTGTAGGAAAAATTGATGGAATAATTCCCAAATTACATGTGAGGGCACACTTGTGCATGGTGACAGCTCATCATTGCCTGTGAAAAAGTAATCATGGTTTCATTCCTATAAATTAAAAAAGTAAGAATAATTTTTAAAGACTCAAAATATATTAAATAATCTATCAAGTTAAAACAAAACACATTTAGAAACATCTAAAACAATTCCTGACAATTTAAAGCCATGCATATATGCAGGTTTGGATTAAATCAGCTGGTCTCAAAGGCTCTAGTAAAAAAGCCATGTTTTAGTTGGCACTGGAGTGACTCTAGGATTGAAACCAGTCTGACCTCTCATGGTGGGGAGGTATTCCATAGCCTGGAAGCCACAGCAGAAATGGGTCTTTCCTGTGTTGTCCCATGGTGTATTACCCCCCACCCTGCACTAGTATAACACAGAGGAAGGTATCTCCAATAGGTTTCAATTTCAGGCATATACAAGGAGATGTGCTCCTTCAAGTGCCAAGCCATTTTTGGCTTCAAATGTTATTACCAGAACCTTGAATTCAGACTGGTGATGTACTGGTGGTTGGTGCAAAAGCTATGGCCTTTTTCTGAGTGTGGATAATTGTTACTTACATACCTTCTGAAAGTAAACCTTCTTGGGTGTCAGACTGACTTGTAGTTTAATTTAGAGAAGTCTCGCTTGACTATCAAAGGTTTGAAAACCAGTGAACAAGTAGGAAACAGCAGTAATTTCATCTCGTGATCATGTGACTTTTCCTACAGAGTCCATACAGATATTTCATTTCAACACAATGTGTACATTCTTCTGTTGCTATTTCTTCTATGGTCCTTTGTTTTACAAAAGTTTGCTTGTTTTATTGTGTTGCTTAAGATGGTGTAGAGCAGGGCATGGCAGCTCGTTCAGTGGGCTAAGCACTTTCTGTGGGTGAGGAGGTGGGTCAACATCAAGCCTCCAATATTTCATCTATATTTTTTGCCAGTGCTGCTAACTCTGCTGCTTTGGTTTACCCAGTATTTAATATATATATATATTCTTTATTTTCAATTTACGTACACATTTGTGCAATATATGATCATGTCCCTGCTTTAATTTTGTACTTGTAGAGGGGAGCATTTATTGTAGCTCTGGTAACTTCCTGGTTGGAAGGTTTTCACTTGGCATTCATTAACATTGCATGGTTTAAATGGAATGTCAGGGAAAGAACAATTGCTGAAACCAATTTCAACTTCATGTGAAATTTGCAAAGGGGTAAAGGAGAACTCCCCTCCCCCAAAAATCCAGGTTTCAAACTCAATACTTTGAGTTTGGTATGATGCCGATTCTTCATGTTAGGAATGATTTCAGCCAAAATGAAATAGATTTCTACAGAAAATGAAGGTAGAATTTGTTTGTCTCTCTAAAGGGCTGGATTTCACAGGTTTATAAAGAGCCTGGAATTTGTTACTGTATGAACCTACCTCTAGTGGAATCTCTGGGCTTACATAGTTTGTCTTTAAGGTAGAATAAACTTTTCAAATGGTTCTCTCCCCCTCCCCATTTTTTCTATATTTATTTGAACAGAGATTTTGTTTTGTTTTACTAAAATAGTAACGATCGTTTTTACTTTTTGCTGAACATGCAATGTAGCAATGAAATATGATACTGAAGACACTGTCCTGAAACTGAAGCATTAGTACAGCATGATTAGGAATATATTTGGTAGCTTTGGCTTTGACAAAGAAAAACAAATTGATGGTGGTTTCAGACAAGACTTTGAGATAATAGAATCAGAGAGCTGGTAGGGACTACAAGGGCCAACCCACAGTTGTGCAGGATAAACAACCTCTATGGCCATATTAGCATCCAACTTACTTGCTTTATTCATAGAGTGAATCAGAGGCTAAAAGAGTCATACCTGAATCAAGTCTCTTGAGTTGCCTGAATTTCATATTGGGATATGAGACTATATAATCTGATTGGTGGAATTCACCTTTTCATAGATATGCAGTGACCTGAGAATAGTTCAAGAGGTATGAATGAACCCATCTGGGATTCCCTATTTGTGTGTACAGAGATAGTTACAGAGAGAACAGATTCTTGATTGTATACACAAACTTGTTTCAATGCAGAGTTAAGACAAATCAAAAGTGTAGTCTGCAGGTTCACAGAAGAACAGCCTGCTATTAATGTTGACTAAAAGAAGATATATGTTGGATGCCTATCGTGCATATTTCTTAAACTCATGTCTTAACTCACAATACAAATTAAGAACAAAATATATCTTGAAATAAATTTTTGTTTATGTGGTGCCAAGGCAAGCAAAAAAAAAAAAATATTGGAAGATATGTAAAATACTTCAATAATTACACGAATCTCTTGCCTGTTTGACATGGCAAGTAAAACTCAGGCAATGCATTATACAGTATGGTGCTATGCCTCATTGCAACTTTCACAGGTGGTTCCCACATGGTGATTTTTTACAATATCTACTGTTGTAGGTAGTGAATATTTTCTTTGTCTCCTCAGCATAGTCTGAGTTAGTATATAACAACCATTTGAAGAAACAGACTTGGAAATTAAATGGCACTGGTATACTGGATCTTAGCATGTAAGGAACAGAATCAGAATTAAATGACATAATTCTTGTTATGGCAATCTTATGTGTAAATGTCACTTGAAAATCTGCCTTCAGGCTGTGTTAAGTTTCTAGAGGAAGAGGTCTCTATAACAGTGGAACAGCCACTGTGAAAGTTGTTTGGTGTCCTCATCCTGGTGTATTAAGCAAGTATTTGCTTTGGTGATCACAAGATTAGGAACTGAATATAAGAGAGGGATGTTTTGGGGTTACAAAGAGCCCAGTCTGTTTACTATGGCTGAATTAGCATCCTTTGGAAAAATGCTTACCACCCATCCATCACCATATGTATATCCTGCCTTTCTCCCAGACTGCGACTCAAGGCGGATTACTGGAACATTTTCTCTGTAAACAAGTCTGATTCAACCTGTCTGAATCCAGATGAATGGTTGGTTGCAATGTAACTGCCCAGGTACGCATCTATATAGCAAAGCACTTGAGTAAAAGAATTCTTTTGTGGATTTGTGGACTGAGTGCATAGGCTTGATTAAAACTTTCATATAGAGGGCCATCCATTCCATCCCCTGGCTGCATGTTTATATGAAGCTGCACTTTGTGGAACAAGAGCCATGTGCACAGTCTGTAGCATATGGGATGTAGGATTATGGCATCATGAGGAAGACATTTCATAAGCAAAGGTATCAATTGTGCAAACTAATAAAGCTGATTACATAAAAAATTATGAAACTTTTATGAACCAAAGGCTGGGATATTTCTTGTGCAATTTAATATTGGTAGAGATAGGAATTTGTGGCATAAGGATACCTTTTAAATTTTTAACTTGATTTTTGTTAATTATTACATATTATTTTATGTAAATCATTATATTTGAAATGGTTATAGGGTATTTTAAATATTGTTTTTAATAAACTGGAAACATGATTGCTATTCTATATGCAATGCTTAGCCACAGTAGGTCAGGCTTCCTGGCAAAGTTAAGGTCTCCTGAAGCATGGGTGGTAGCCCTATGAATTTGTCCATCTTGATCAGCATAAACAGGCTGATCACTTATAATTTTAGATGAACAAACTGATTGGCAATCAAGGATTAAGTAGTCTCGTGTGTCTTAGATACGCTCTTCAGCTGGGAGGTTGTGGCAGCCATCAAGGTTTGAGATGGAAGAGAGAGCGAGAGAGAGAGAGAGCTAGAAATATTTGAATTTCAAAACAGACAGGAGAGAAATCTGAAGGAAGCATTAAGTGGATTAAAAAAAGAGTGAAGCTTCTTGGGTTGCAGGGCATCTCTTTGGAAATCTGATAGGTGGCTAAGAGGTATGCCATCTGCTTTAGGAGTGCTTCCATTGCTTCTATTATGTCCTGCAACACAGAACTCAAAAAACTAATCTAGACTAATATTGTCCTAGATGAGTAATGCTGAAGGAGTATTATGTAATAAGCCCCACCAAAGGCCAGTCACTCCCTAGAGTTGGCATTATCAATTTGCTCCAAATGGGAGGCAGGAAATTGACTTCAGTGACTCAGACACTAATCAACTTTGTCTCTTTGGCATTAGTACAATAATGAAAGAGTACTTTACCTTTGGTTTGGCATAAGGGAAAACACTCCATAGTTTCTCATTTGCCTGCTATAGAATTTCTGATGTTTTACCTGTTTAGGTAGCAGAAGTGTGAGGAGATGTGAAATTCATCCACTTCAGATCATCAGATGGCATAGGAGCACAGGAACTAACACTAACAATAGAGTTTCCTCATAATGGCTCCTCTTACCTTTATCCTTTGTGTGTATGTAAATCTGACACTCACCTGTTTTTCCCTAAGCAATTTATCCACAACTAACCCACCAAAACACTTCTTTGTTATCAGGTTAATGCCAGAAAGAAAAATAAGATAAATGTTTTGTTTTTCACAGTTTGCCTAATTTTCTTATGGTCCAGGAGCACCATACAGTTAATATTGCTGATTTTGTTAGCAGTTAACCATTACAAGTGATAGAAGAATATCTGGATAAGTATTTTAGAATGACCACTATTTATTGTCTATTTATTTTCTATCTGTTTTACTTTATACTAAATACATTGTTTCAGTAAGATCTTTTGTATTTTATATCCTTTCATACCGCCCCCCCCCCAGTATACCTTTCATTTCAAGAATTCTGATTCCCCCCCACCCCAAAAAAATATTTTGGTCACTATATGCTCTACTTTAACCTTTTTGAATATTGTAAAACATGGATACCTCACTTTATTTGTGCAGATAAAATTTTGGGCTAACATCTGTTTTTCAGATTTAGTCAGTGCTTTGTTTCTAATACTGAAATTCCTGACTTTAGATGTGAGTGTGCTGGTTGAATAAAAAATTCTGTTAACTATTTTGATATTCAAAAAGTTACATAATGATTTGTTTTAGAATATTTGCTTGTTTGTTTTGTGCTTTTGTTTCTTTGTGGAACATTTCAGACAATTGTAGAAGCTCTTCTTTCATTGATTTAGCTTATATTCGCAGACAAAAAAACAGCAGATGATTTCAGACTAAAATTTATACAGTGCAAAGTTCTAATTTGGCTAAAGGTTTCACAGCACAAATATACAACTAGATGCTTTTATAATGTCTACAATATCCAAACACAGCCTTTCTGTCTTTGAATCTGGGGAACAACTAAACTTTTGAATTTCTACAGATTTTTATTTCACCACTGTTTGGAATACCTATAATGTTCTTTAATAAAAGCAAGTAAATTCAATTTACAGAGATTATTGGTCAGTCCTTTGGGGCAGCTGGGGAGGGGGCTTCCTTCCATCTCAGAAAATTCCTTTGTACTTTTAGATTAGTGTGACAAGATAGAGTTCCCTATAAAAACACAGTAAACAAAACCATTACATTTCCAGGATAGCTTTGTTGCTGCCTGTGCTTAGCTACAGAAAAGTGTGTTGTGCTCAAACAGGGTCAAGTCTGAAGTCTTTCAGGGGTGAACAGGGCAAAAATGGTAAGGAGCGAGGCACACAAATTGGTGTCCCAAGGGGTCAACATCTTGTCTTTGTGATATACTGGGTGGGATGTCTAATAGTACAGGAGAGCCTATGGTTGTTTTGGAATTCTCCCTATATAAGAAGAGAAATGTTCTTTTATTTATTCTGTTTACTTTATATCCCACCTTTCTTCCAACAAGGGACTCAAGGTGATTTATAAACAGGTCTCTTTTTTTCACTTTGATTCTATGGCATTGAAGCTTAGTGGTAGAGCACGTACTTTGCATGCAAAATGTTCCAAGTTTGGTCCCTTGTTGGCATTATTAGGAAAGAATCCTGCCTTGGAAACTTGGATTACTGATACTAGTCATTGTTAAAAACAGTGGAATAGATGGACCAATATTGACAATATTAGGCCAGCATCTTATACAATGCTATGAACTCCTACTCTCCAACATTTCACAGATAAAAACTGGAACGTGTGGCCAAGCAACATCTGAATATAGTCAAGATGTCCAAAGTTATGAATGAGGAAGAACACATAAGCTAGGAGAGGCTGCATCAGTTTGCTTTTGTCTGAGCTGCCTGGGAAGACTAAGATTCTGCCCTTTCTACATTCTCTCCTCTATTGATTTAATTGGGTGCAAACTACTTTTGAATTTTCAGCTCAGTTTGCAGCAATGTAAGCAACCTGAAAACAAAGGAAGCAAGTGGGAGGAGGAGACACTGTGTCATTTCAAAAGGCGCATTAAAACTGAGATGTGAACTAGCCTCCAGTTTTTCTTACCACTAAGATGGATCATATGATGAAACAAGCCTTGTTCTGGGTATTTCCTCATGACAGCTTCTTTGTTAGAACATGCCTACATTCATTCATTCACCCACTCATTCAATTTTGTATTTATAGCCTGTTTTTTTCTAAGGCCACACATCTTTTTAAGTGTTTGACTGGTTTTCTTACAGTTGAATACTAATCTTACCATACTGGCCAGCACCTAAATGATTAGGATGGTATCTCTAAGGTGATGCTGTTACCTCAAAAGGGGGGTGACTCAGAGGTCCACCCATGTAACGCTGGGGCCTCCATGAAACATTAGGGGATAGTAGCTTTAAGAGAGGCCTGTGAGAGGGGGATAACCTTATAGGTCCTTTTACAACTATGTATACCATTACTAATGTAGGGACACCAATTGAAGATTTAAAATAATGTTTTATTTGGAGGAAAATCACAATCACACACATGAGATTCAATCAGTCTTACATAACGGTAACTGAAAGAAAAGGGAGGAAAAACAGATTGCAAGAAGTTAGGGTGAAGTGGGTGATATTTCCCTATCCTGCAGAAAATAGATGAAGCAATGTGGCTCAGACTAAAGGTTTGGAGGTAGGACAAGAACAGGAATCAGAGCAGCAGAATGATGGCCTATTCCCAGAGTACTATGAGTTCTTTGACTCAGAGCCAGGGTTTAAATACCATGTTTCTTCCCTGAGGGAGAAGGTGTTAATGGCTTTCTGGCAGAGTAAACAATGGGGTCTGGAAGGGGCTAATGGTCTTAGCATTACGTGACAAGGAACTGATGGAAATCATGAGAGTTCCTCAATGGCTGGGCAGGTAAGGGAACAAAGGAGAAATCCAGTGGGAAGAAAGAGCAGCCAATCAGTTGCCCTGTTGTGACAATTTTAGTGTTATTGTTTCAGGTTGAGTTATTGAGAGACATCTGCAAGCTCATGAACACTGGAGCTTCCTTGACTACAACCTGGCCATGGCCTGAAGTCCCATCTGATCTACTTTCACATGTGTTCAGCCAGTCCTCTTTGCCAGCATGGCTTTTCAGTCACAACATAATATATAATTTATATTTTATGGCAATTAAGTGATATTTGCCAATTATACTATATTGTGGAGTAGGGGTGTACAGCATGATAACAATACTCCAGCTCTAAACTATAGTATTTGCAATTTTTGCTGAGACTTTCACAAACCATACCTTGCAGTGTATATCCATGTCCAAAGGACCTCTTCAGCACTCAGATGTCATTCAGTTCCATCAAAAATCCAAATATTTACATTTTCAGCTTTCCAGTACCAATGATTACTGGCCTGTTTGTTCAATTAATACATAGCTTGACTTTCTACTAAAAATATTTCCATGTTTAAATATTTGAAGCCATGTTTAAATATTTGAAGGGATGCCACGTAGAGGAAGGAGGGGACTTGTTTTCTGCTGCTCCAGGGACCAGGACAAGGAGCAATGGATTCAAGCTGCAGGAAAGGAGATTCCACCTGAACCTCAGGAAGAACTTCCTGACAGTCAGGGCTGTCCGGCAGTGGAATCTGCTGCCTCGGAGTGTAGTGGAGTCTCCTTTCTTGGAGGTTTTTAAGCAGAGGCTTGATGGCCATCTGTCGGGATTGATTTGACGGTGTTCCTGCATGGCAGGGGGTTGGACTGGATGGCCTGTGTGGTCTCTTCCAACTCTGAATTTCTATGATTCTATGATTCTAATGTGCCAGCTTGCCAGCAATACAATGCTTATATTGAAATTAATAGCTAAAAACTCATCCATTAAAACACATCAACAAAAAAAGAAATAGCATCAAGTAGATTAGAAACTTCTTCAAATCAAACAAATCAAGCTGAAAATCCAAATGTCTGTTAAAAATAATATCTGCATCACTTGACCAAAAGATAACAATTACAGGGCTAGTTCAGCCTCCCTTGACAGTAGTTCCAGAAAGTGTGAGAAGCCATTGAGAAGGCCAAATGTGCTTCTTATTGTGATGGGACAGATGCTCATTTGGGTCAGCGCAGCCTTTCAGATAACCTGCTCCCACGTCATATAGAACTTTTTAGACCATAACCAGCATTGGCTTCCTTTGACTTGGAAAAGAATGATAGATTCTGAATACTTTTTGAAGACACAAGTAATGTACATTATAGGGCTGTAGACATGTTGCAAATGTCATCCAGATGAGACCTGACATCTCCAGCAGAGATACTATTGGTAGGCATGTACACACACACCAAAATTTGTTTTGGACCCTGATTGAGCAATTAAAAAAAATGTTCCACACCTGCTTGAACCAGTTCAGAGTTGAAACACTTTTACTTGGGTTCACATTCAGATATCTGAAGGTTTGTGCCTCTCATTGACTATCATGGGAAATTTAAAAAGCAGCAATAACATTTGTTCTTTTTGTCAAAATAAGATGATATTTGCATGCTTAACAGCCCCTTAAGAGTGCCCATGGCTGACAGATTTGACATCAATGGTCACTGGGGGTTGTGTGCAAGAGTATATCTTTTCAATGGGAAAGGAAGTCAAAAAGGATATATCTAATCTCCTTATGTTCCTTGCAGACCATTGTAATGTAAATGACAATTAACACAGAGGTGGGCCTAGTTAACATTCAAAGGATCACAATAATAGATGGTTGATTCAGAGGAAGACCCCAGAAATTAGGACATGGGGAGTGATTCACTTCCCCTTCCCAATTCTCATTTTTTGTGGGGAGGCAATTTAAATGAATATAGCACACATCAATAGAGGCATCCCCAGGCCACAAAGCTGTAAAGGCTCAGGAGGACAAGGACAAAATCCAGGGAGTTATGATTTCTAAACCATTTTAAGGCTTTTTAACAACTGGAACCTGGACTGAGGCTTCTTCACAGTTGATAGACTAGCCATAGCTGGTTCTTCTTGCCACTGCTAAAAGCTGGACATCCAGATGCACGTCTACATACTGGAGTACTGAAAAACTGTTGAGCCTGAATCTTCCAGAGAAGTGTAACTCCTTCCAGTACAGGGTGATTTCCTGTCCCCTGAGCTGTCTTTCAGCTGCCCAAAACCACATTTTCCTTACCTGGATTTTCCAAGCTCCAATCTATTTGTCTTCATTCATTCCATTATTAGCATCAGACAAAAAAGAAGGACTTGAACAGATTCCTTAATTTAGATGGGAAATAGATATAGTCGTAGAGAGTTTCTTTATTGTAGTTTCATTTATTTTAAGATAACAATGTAACACACTTCTTTAACTTTTTCTGCTGTTACTGAAGACTGTCCCCTTTGTCCAAGGAAAGCTTTCAAAGAACAAAACAAAACAAAAAGTTAAGCTTCATTACAGCAGCCCAGAGGGCACATTGGTTTGTGCAACAGCTCATTAATTTACCTTGTGGAAAGTCTTTTGGCAAAGTGCAAAGCCTCCAGGTTGCTGCTTTAATACAGCCACATTCCTGAATGACACATGGCGGAGTACTTTCCTCTTAAGCTGTGTGCAGTACAGAGCTCTTAGCTAAGCATGGAAAATGCTCTCTCACTGTCTTTTGAAGAAAAGCCAGCTGGGACCTTGGAGTGTTTGCCAGCTATTCTTGTTGCACATATTTTACCCTGAAGGTGAGGAACATATTTGCAACCTGCAGATTTAAGTAGACATTACTGTTAGCTTAGCATTCCACCCATATTCAAGTGAAAACAAGGTGAATCACCTGGGACAAAAGGTCTCTCTCAAATGCAAACTTACTTGGAGGACAATGTGAAAAGTACTTGCCTTGTTAGAACTTAATACAAATTTGTTCAAACTTGCAAACTGACATTTAATGTTGGGTGTGCAGGGTCAGACTAATCCACTAGTCAAGGTCCAAGGTACTGTTTATTTGAACAGTGGGGCTGGAAGTAAGTAAGTGGATTAAAATACCTAGACTGGAAACTAGAAGGTTAGTTTTGCTTATCTTGGTTTCATAAGAACAAAGTGCTATTCCAAATTATTAACAGTAGGGGAATTGTGATTCATTATTCAGAACAGTTGAGGAGAATGTACAGGATTACATTTTAAAGGCATTTTTATCATAGAGGAAGTAGGTAAAATCTAGCCTGTGGATGACCACATTGATGTCTACATATGAGTCAATTGGTATCTGTATCTGCCTGTGACTTCTTCAGCTTTCTCTGGTATATGCTAGCACCTTTGCTGGACTCCTATTGGTCTTCTATGCCAGGAACTGCACTTTTTCTAGGACTGCACCATGGTGATGAGAAAAAGCAGTCAAGGGCTGAAATCTTATTGGTGACATAGAACAATCTTAGAATTTAAGGTTATGTGTATGTATGTTCTTTACTGGACAATGTGGAAAAAGTTATATGTCAGTTATGACCACTCCAAGCAACTTTCAAATACCTGGAGCAAATTGCCATGACCTTATGCTGTTTGTGAGAAAGGTAAGAGGTGATCAGGTGGCACCCAGCCTGGGTTACAAGTTCTGCAGCTGGAAGAAAAACTCACCTTTTCCTCTTGGTTCTCCACTGATTCACTGAGATCACCGGAGAATGGCCTCAGTTCTCTTCTTCTAGCTCTAAGCTACAGAGAGGTGCTGCCTGGTCACCTCCTCATTCCCGTCCAGTACACAGCTATGGCAGTTCATTTTGGGTGCTTGGAAGTTTCTTTCCAGCAGTGGGAGGGATGTTTATCATCATAACTTTGTTCTCTGTCCATGATATGTAGGAGCATAGCCCAAATCTGCTGATTCAAAGCCTTCCTTTCTGGCTGCAGCATCTTGCGGTGGCCCTTTTTGTCTCCTGGCCAATGCCCACACTAGCACATTTACACTGGCAGAGTGTACCAACAAAACTCTGGTTTGGGAATTTGGCACCTCCCCTCCCCGACTTCCCTTATTTCCTTACACTGTTCCATTCTCCTATCACTAATAGCAACTAATCAAAATTTATGTTTTAGTATAGTTCAGACTTGTCTCTGTGCAGACACTTGAAATCAACAGGATTTAATGTTCAGACAGCATGTTTATGTCTCCTCTGTGTTTTTATTCTGAGCCTCCCTGGTTACGTGTTGGAAGAGTGGTGTATACATCAGGATGATAATAAATATAGATTTTTTTTAAAAAGTCATGAAGTAGTTTGTTGAAATATCAGAATGAGAATTTAACAGAAAAAAATTGATTTATCAAAGTGGTAATACTTCTTATTGCATTTTAGCTCTATTTTGTTTTAACATGTTGTTTTGCTTTAAAGCTTGCAATAGCTATAATTACTTCCAACGATGCTAAAGTACCAGCCTTTTAAGGAGCATCTCTTGTGCAAGCAACTAAAATGGGGTTGCACGAATACCAATTTACATAGAGGTCATTCTTTCCCATGAACCTTGACCAGGAGACTCTCCCATTGTACTGGGGCACCTACCCATATTTTGGTTTATATTGTCTTGTAACAGCAGAATGTGGGTTTTAGAAATGTATTGTGAAATAAGCCTGTTCAGTTATTAGGCATGGTTAACACAAAATGGAAATTCATGATGTATTCTGTTTAACAATGGAGAGATGACAAACAAGCCTAAGAGCGCATTACTGGTACAAACATTAATCAGAAAGGAAATTCCCAAGAAAGAAAAGTGAATGACAGAGTATCCTGTCAGATACAGTCCTGTCTATACACCTGTACTACCTCATCCAGGGTGTATCATTCCTAGAATGACTCAAGTGTTGCACAGAAACTAAGCACAAAGAAACTATTTTATGCTAAGTCTGATCTGAGTCATCTGTAAGCAGATTTTGGACATCTTATTTCCTCAAGATCCAAGGGCAGGTAATATTTTGCAGCCTGGCTACCTGAAATATATACAAGAGGAGTGAGCAGTGTAGCACACATGAGAATTAATTTTCCTACCCCAGAACACTCTGTAAACCACTCTCCCCAAAATAAGGGTAAATCTCTAACCAGCCAGGTGTTGAAATGTTGCAATGAGTTTAAAATTGAATTGACATTCTTGTGAGCTTCCAGAAGATTCAATTCATCCCCTCCCCTTCCTTTTTTGCTAATGGGCCACAGATCTCAAAAACAGTTCCATGGCCACACTTCAGCCCTGCCTTGATGCAGCCTGTGGCTATAATTCAGAACAAACCTACAGAAGTTATTTTAACATGCAAGTTTTAAAAAATGCAAACAGCAACAGCTGGAGGGCCTGATAATTACTAGGATCAGAGCAAGTGTGGAGAATGAATTTAACCCATCTTCTCCCTTCCATTTCTAAAACTGGAATTTACATTGAGAGGAAAAAAATATTTCTGTTGCTGATGCCAAGAAACAGCTACATTCTCCATTAACTCCCACTGGGAACCCAATAATTTTATATTCATCCTGGCCACAAGAGTTTTTAAAAACATGTAGTATAAATGCAAAGAAGTCTTCAGGATCACCTGTCTTTTGGTCCTCTTCAACATATATTTACTGCATATAAAATGTTCTGAAACTAATATTAATTAATTCCAAGTGTTTTCTATTCATCTTTGGCATTTGGTTTTACTGTCACAAGGCACCATACTATCAAATTTCTCACTTTGAAAAAGTTTTCACATGCTCATTCTTCAGAGGTTAAATGGCCATATTTTTCATTTAAATAGTACTGTGTAGCTGGCACATTCTGCATTCTTTTCCTTCTTAGCTTAATTACACTTGAAAAACTCGGTTCTCAGTTGCATTTGTTTTTGTTTTCTTTAAAGTTTAAAATGTACAAAGTTCCTTCCTTGAACAAGAGCTTCTTTGTTTAAATGTTACAACATAGCAACAATTTAGCTCAAGCTGGTGTATTTGCTGATTAAGTCACATGTGATATGGTAAGCTGAAACAGCTGGGAATACATGTGGGAGATTTCAGAAACAGAACGAGCATGAACATTGACATTCCATAGGTGTACAGACTGCTGCTTTCTATGTAGATCCAAAGCCAGCAAGAAAGACTGAGAAGATTTCTTGTTTCCTTTGCCAGAAAGTGACAAGAAGATAAGCTTCAAAACACAATCTTGTTGTATTAGAACAGTTTTCATTGTAGTCTCATATCAGGCATGTAATATTACAGAGATCAGGTATATACTGACAGCATAGATTTCTAATAGGGGTAGGTAATCTTGTCAAACTCAACCTCACCTGAAAATTTCACACCCACTCCTCTTTCTTTGTACTCTGTATGAATGTTTTAAATAATATATGTCAGTCCTCTGAAGCAAGAGGACATCATATGGGATGCAGACTGACTACACAGCCATTCTTTATCATTGTATCTAAATGAAGGCTTATGTCATCAGTAAACAGAGTCTCTGAATTCTGGTTTGGATTAACAAAGGAAAGAGGTGGTTTATTAAACTATTCTGCCTAAAGGGCACAATTAACTCACTGCATTCAAGCTGCTTTAGCTTTAAAATAGCATCTAGAAAAAGTTGGCTGTAAAAGAATGACTATTACACTCAGAATGGCATTTAGGCTTAGATGATTTTCAAAGTGAAAGGAAAATTCTGGTCCAAACCTTAACTTCAGTAGTTCCTACTTAAAACCAACTCCTTCTGGACTTTCCCAAACATTTGATGTGGCTCTTGATTGGTTTGCTTTACACAAGACATATTTCTTTACTGATATAACCTCTATATAGGAACACTACATACAAATATGAGTTCTAAAGTGTCTGAAGGGTGTAAAAAAAAAGAGATAAATATGTGCTATATTTGGTTTTCTGAAACTCAGACTGATAGCAGCAGAAGATATACCAGCATCTTTTCAAACACAGGTCTGACCATTTCCCATTCCTATGTAAAATGATGGACAAGTGGCATTTAAAGGAGGAAAAAGAAGGCTGAAGAAATTCTTCATCCAAAGGTTTCCCTGTTGTCCATAACTTCTTTTCTCTCAGCCATACCTTTTTTGTACAGGAAAGAAATTTCATCTGAGAAGAAAACATTGAATTTAATTTGTTAATTGTATTTACATATTGCCTTCCAGCCTACAAGGGCTTCTGAGGTGATACACAACAAATTAAAGCATTTAAAATAGTACAGAGACTTTTAAAAGCTTTTAAAACACATTAAAATACTCTTTAAAAAATCTTTAGACGTTTAACAATGATCCTTAAACATATTTTTAAAACAAACTATTAAGACAGAGCAGGCCTGGTGAGACAACACTGATTTAGCTGCCTGCTAGAAATTCCAGTTCAGATGGAGTCAGCGTAATTTCATTTGGCAGGGACTTTCATAATTGAGGTGCTGCTGCAGGAAAAACCTCGTTACATGTGTGTACCAAACTTACCTGGGACATGCAACAGGGCCTTTGCTGAGGACCTCCACTTTTGGGCAGGTTCATATGGGAGGAGGAGACCTTTCTGACCTGGCCTCCAGCTATTTAGGGCTTTGTAGATCAAAACCAGAACCATGAATTGAGCTTGGAATCAGATTGGAAGATAGTGCAGTTCTTGTAAACCAAGTGTTATATGCCATCTAAAATGCATAACCCAACACCAGTCTGGCCACTGTATTTTGTACTAGCTGTAGCTTGTGAACCAAGGGCGGACTAGTGGCAGAGCTCAGAGTGTGTGGAGGGATGGCAGATGGGGGTGGGGCTATGGTCCATGGTGGTATGGCCATGTTGCATGGGGTGGAGCTATGGTGTGGGGGGACATGGCCACATTGCATGGGGCAGGGCTATAGGGTGAGGGGATGGGGCTAAGGTGCACAGTGGCATGGCTACAAGCTGGCCAAAAAATTGCCATCCAGGGCGAACTGCCCTCATTGTCCTCCCATCACTACGTGATAGAGCAGACCCACAGAATAGTTGTCTAGCAGTAGTGTAATAGGTGGTAACTAAGACAAAGATGCTCCTGGCTACTACAGCCACCTCATATTCTCTGAGCAATACTGGGTCCAAGAATACCTTCAAGTTATTTACCTGATTTTTCGAAGGAATTGCAACCCATCCAGAAAAAGTTGCGATCAGAAAACTTGGATCACAAGAGACAGAAATGGTTAATGTGAGGTGGTGGTTTAATCATTGTGCTGGACAGATTTACACTCCCCTTGAAATGGCAGGTTCACCGCTTGGATTTTCCTTGACTCACCTGCAAGCCTAAATGCTTAGGTTTCAGCATTAGCCAGGAATTCAGGAACCAGCACTAGCCAGGAACTATTGCTCCAACTGTGTACATTCCTTGAGATTTCTAATCTGGCCGTGGTAACAGATGCTTTGGTTACATTCCCTCTGGATTACTGTAATGTGCTGTAAATGAGGCTGCCCTTGAAGAGTGTTCCGAAACTTCAGCAGGTCCAAAATGCTATGGTCAGACTGTTGTCTGGTGTAACAGTAATATACAATTCTCCTGTTACAACAGCTTCATTGGCTACTGACTTCTGGTCTGTTTCTGGACGCAGTTCAAAGTGCTGATCACAGCCTACGAAGCACTATAAGGCTTTGGTCCAGACTATGAGAAAGACTGTGTTTCTCTCAGCCTACCCAAGTTTTTAGATCTTCTAAGAAAGGCTTTCTTTTTGTCCCACGATCATCACAGTTATTGTTGAGAATGTTAGAAAGGGCCTTCTCAGTGGCTCCTACTAGACAGTGGAACTCTCTCCCAAAGTACACTGGGTTTAACACCATCTCCCCTTTTCTTTTCCTGGCCTTTTAATGTGAAACACTGTCCTTTTTTCTTATTTGTTATACTTTATCCAATTTTACTCTGATATCTATCTATTTTTTAAATGTTCTATAAAATTATGGTTGATCTTAAGCTTTATTCCACTTTAATTTGCGTTGTTAGCCACCTTTGGTCCAGAGATATTACCTTTATGTCCAATAAGGCAAGACATTAACATCTATAGGCATTTCCACACTACACTGTTATAGTGCTATTATTCTACTTTCAACATCCTGGGGTTTAGAGTATAGGAAGGGTATTTGGAATTTTCAGCCAGAGAGCAGTTTGACCTCAGTAAGCTACAAGCCCCTGAATTCCACAGGATGTTGGAAGTGGAATAATAGCACTACAATAGTGTAGTGCGGAAATGCCCTATATAGAACTCTTACTACTATTCAACAGGGAATCACCTTTCTCTAGCCTTCCCTGGCAAGACTACTCCCGGTGGAGGTGGTGACCACATTTGGGGCAGGGTACAACGAAACCCCATTAAAGCCGTGGTGCCTGAGTAGGAAATGAATAAACAAGCTCAGCCTCTTCACCTTCCTTGAACACCTTTCTCTAGCCAAAGTTGCAGAGTGGCTGCAGTCCTCTGAGAAACCAGGCACAGTCAAACTTTCCTTATGTCACTACAATGACACACAGACATCTCTTTTGTAAATGGACAGTCCTCATCTGACAACGGAGCTATGAAGATTTATCCCTTTTATCATGTTTTTTTCATTCTTTCTCACACTTCTTGCCTTCTTAAAAGTCACAAATTGCTCTTTGGTTTTTTGGAGGCAGACAGTGCAGAAGGATACAATCAGAAGCAGGCAACATCCTCAGATATATAACAAAAAATTCTTTTAAAGCTAAAAATAGCTCCTCCAAGGCCCTGGGGGCACTTTAGACCAGGTTTGCAGTTTTTCATATTTTTGATTTACCTTATTAGGACATGTAAAATAAAATCCAGAGGTCTTGGGGGACTTGGCTATAAAGTGGTGGAGTGTTAGGATGAAAGCAGAGGCCTTTTATGATGTAGATACATGACTAAATATGGCTTGTATTAATAACAAATGAATCAGTTTGTTGGCAGAGCAGAACAAAATTTCTCCAATGTATCCTAAGTTAAGAGATGCAGAAATAGTATTAATAGTGTGTGCAAAAGTTATCCAGAAAGCTGTTTTATACCAAACTAGGCTTTTTTTCCCGTCTCTCTTTTTTTAAATGTCTGTAACTAAAATGGAGAAATAAGAAAAACATAAATCATATGTGAACTTCTGCCAGACTAAATTTTTAAAATATGAATTTGATTGCATTATTCTATTTCACAGAACACAAAATAGGATTGAATATGAAATAAGTAAATAAAACTTTAACTGACAAGATACTTAAATCCTCCTGGCACTCACCAGAAAAGACTTTCAGCCTGCCAAGAAAGAATCCATTAAGCAAACTGAAGACTACTGGGAGAGAATGTCAACAGACAATAAGGAATGTAAATAAAATATTGAAACTCTAATTCAGAAATAATTCAGTGGTTCTGCAGAAGTAAGTCCTACTGTGTTCTATGAAGCTTACCCACAGGAAAGCATACAGGGGATTTTCAGCCTTGTAAAGCAATAACTGTGCATGTTTTCCCACAAGTAAACCCTACCATTTTCAGTGAAGATCTGTTGTTGTTGTGTGCTTTCCCGTTGTTCCAGGCTCATGGTGAATCTAAGGCAAACCTGTCCCAAAAAATAATGTAATCATTATACAGATGTCAAAGCAACCATCTGAGTCTCAGGACATTTCCTCACTACACTCTTATAGTGCTATCATTCTGCTTTCAGCCTCCTTTGGAATTCTGGGGTTTGTAGTTTACTGAGGCCAAAGAGCTCTCTGGCTGAGAATTCTAAATGTCCCTCCCTAAACTGCAAATCCCAGGATTCCACAGGATGTTAAAAGTGGAATAATAGCACTGTAACAGTGTAGTGAAGAAATGGCCATAGTCATACATATGTTTAGTTGGAAACAATTCCACTATGATCAGTGGGGTATGTAAGGCACATCTATTCCTCCCCCTGCCTTTTTTGCCAGATTTGTTCAGAGAGGTTTTTGTCTTTGCCTTCCACTGAGTCTAAGAGAGTGTGATTTGCCCGAGGTCATTCAGTGAGTTTCTATGCTTGGGCAGGGATTTGAACCCTGACCTCCAGAATCATAGACCATTTCCGCACTAGCCTGTTACAGTGCTATTATTCCATTTTCAACATCCTATGGAATCCTTGGGTTTTCAGTTTAGGGAGGGGCCTAAACTGCAGACCCCAGTTGAAAGTAGAATAATAGCACTATAACAGGCTAGTGTGGAAATGGCCATAATCTTGTGGTCAAACCACAACATCATGCTGCTTAACTTTCAAGTTAGCCTGCCTATGATTGCAGCCTCAGATATGCACACTGCCAAAGCATTAACCCACATTAAGTATTGCAGGATGTACTTATGTTATAATCCGAAGGAGGAAAGGGAAGAGTACATAACGGAAAATATGTCAGATAAAATATACAGACTTTTGTTATGTTGGTAAAGAGCAGTGGTTCTCAACCTTCCTAATGCTGCGACCCTTTAATACAGTTCCTCATGTTGTGGTGACCCCCAACCATAAAATTATTTATTTATTATTTACAATGCCTCCCCCCCCCAGCAAAGGCCGCCTCTCCGGCCAGGAACAGGGGTGCAAGCAGGGAGGGAAAGAGGAGCTGCACGTCTCCCCTGGGAAAAAAACTCCAAGAACCCCCCCAGGCTCTGCTTCTGCTTCACTCTCGTTTCCGCTGGGGGGGCAGTGTGGGAAAAGTTTCCAGAGTGTTGACCCTGGCCGGGGGGAGGAATCCCAGCGCCTTTGTCTTTTGCGCTGGGTGCAGCTTGTCCCCCTGGGAAAAGCACCGCCTTGCGGCCCCCCTGCCCTTCTGCAGTGCCCCCCTCCGTGGCGAGTGGGGCAGGAGCTGTGGTGAGGAGGGGGCCTGCCCCCCATACTGCCACCGCCCCCCCCCAAGCTGGCCCGTCAGATGGGAGGTTCTCCTGGTAGTGGAGAAGGGGAGCGATTTCAGTCCCTTCTGAACAGGGGGCAGGAGGACGCGAGCGCGTGGCTCGCACTTGCGCATCACCACTGAGGAGGGAACTATGAATTTTCCAATGGTCTTAGGTGACCCCTGTGAAAGGGTCGTTCCACCCCCAAAGGGGTCGCGACCCACAGGTTGAGAACTGCTGGTATAGGGTCACTGCTCATTTGGGATCCCCTGCATTAAATGAAAATGGGAGACACATATTCTCCTTTTGAATGAGGTTCCTTGACAATTTCATTCACTGTATAGATGCACTGGCAAGGCAATATTAAATATTTATAGACAATAACTTATTTTCAGGTACACAAAACAGGAAACAGGAGTGAGAAAGGGGACATTTCTGTTTTATGGACAAGACAGTAGTTTAGGCTGCAGTCCTAAACTTGCTTCCTTTGGTTTAAGATAGGATAGGCCTGTCTTTAAAAAAGGAATGATTTGTCCAAGGCTATCCAGAGATATTAATTGCTTTTCTGGGGTCTGAATATGGATTGCCCAATCTAACAGCATTTGACTGTTTCTGAATTCAGTATTTTCTAAATATTGACTGAGATCCTACGTGGCTGAGTACAGCATAAGAGTTTTGAACACAGAACTGTGCTATTTTTCCATGTCAACACCACCAAGACTCACCATTGTGTTGCAATAGCACCTCCCATGGCCATTCCGTTGCTGGTGGAGAGCAGGGATGGATTTGGGGGAAATCAGAGGAACATCTGGCTCTGGCTCCATAGCCAGACTCAGACTGGGGACATCATTTTCTGAGATCAACTGGGGTCTTCCAGAGGTCTCTGTGAATGATGTCATCAGTTTTCATCTGGCTATGGGAACATCCCATAGCCCCTGATCTCCTTTACTTTCAGAAGCAACAGAATTGCCATTGCAGAACTTTGGCAGTGCAGTGGAGAGTCCTGGGAACTTTTGACATTGCAGATGGAGGAAGAGCATTCCAAGGTCCACAAATGTATGCATATGTAAGGTGGACTTGCAGTTGTGTATGTGGCCAGTCATTTTGTGTGTGTGCCTGTATTTCTTGTGTGTGTTAATACACACACTTGTGTATGTTGATAACTGGGCACTTGGTCTAACAATGTGAACAAAGCACTGATAAAGTGAGCTCTTAAGACATTTTTGAAAGAGGCACAAGAGATGCTTTTATAGCATGCAACTTGCAGATGTTGTATATTAAAATTTGACAGTCCTTTCTAGTCAATGTAGATTTTTCATCCAACTTACAGATGCCAAACTGGAGAGGGAGGGGAGGATTTTAAATGTTTCTTTGAAAACAGTTTAAGAATTTGGCTTTAACACTCTCTACATTTAAAAAAAATACTTAAAATAACTCTCTGGACAAAACAGGCTTCAAAAGAGCTTCAGTATTTGAAAAGCAAGGAGTGGAAATGGCCTCTTGGGAATACTAAGAATATGCTTGAAAGATTTATGGTGACAGTTAAAATATTTATTTCACTGAAAGCATACTACAAGATAAAGACATTGCATAGTTGGCAGACAACTGTAGTGGATTCTGTCTTGGCCCCAGATTTTCAAATATTCTTTCCCACCAGGTAGGTGAAGATATATATTCTATATATTCTAAGTTTCATAGAAAAGAAATTATCTATTCACACAGTAAGGTTGTAACAGCTGTAATCTAATGTATCAACCATAACAGCTATGGTCAGTTTTATTGGGCCTTTTAGCCTCAACAAATTTGCACAGAGATCCCATGTTTGACCTCTGCACTGACCTATATTACCCATTTAGTGGGACAAGTTATGATGCTGGAAGTGCAAGTTGTATGAACATAAAGGCGATATTACTTTGGAGATATTACTTTTTCAACTACCATCCCAGGATCTACAAACTGACAGGACCATGATGGCTGGATGTATCTGAGCCTTGCCTGAGCAATTGGGAATGAACCTGAAGAATTTCCTCAAGAATTTCTCTTGAATTCTTATCATGGAGGAAGAATGCCTAACAAAAGGAGGCACATTTTCCTTCAGAACTCTACAGATACAGAAAGCTGGTCCTCTGGAGTACAATATTGTATTGCTGCTGTGATTGTCTCTGTTAGATACAAAAATTGGAAAGAGCCAGCTTGGCTTCAGATTCTCTGCACAGTTGGACTGTGAGGGATGGAAATGCTTTAAAAGGTTCCCACTTCAATGGTCTCATGGAAAGAAAACCACTATAGCAGCAGATATGGTTGCACTGCATCTCCCATCAGTCTAAACAGTGGTAAGAGATGTTGGGAGTTGCAGTCCAGCCATATCTGAAGGGATACACCTGTCCATCCCTGCACTATAGGAAGGGGAACTCAGAACAGAGAAACATTTAGAAAGGTGGGCTACAGAATTTGCCCATAATTTCTCCCCTCAGATCCTCACCAACACATAGAGACAGATGATTTACAACATAAATCTGTGTAGGCAAAGTCTCCTTGATTTCCATTGTTCTTTTCTCTTGAATTCTCTGAAACATTTACAGTAGGACATTGTCTGACCACAGCAAGTTCAGAGTTTGACATTTCCCTCTGTTGGCTTGTCCCCATACTAACTTTTTTAAAGGAAGCAAACTAGCTTCTTTTCAGAATCACATTATATGAGTGTAAAACAGGGATAGGGAATGCATAGCCTTTCAGATCTTGCTAAACTACAGTGCCCATGATTCCTGACTGCAGGCTGTGCTGGCTTGGATTGATAAGAGTTCCAATCCAACAATATGTGAAGAGCCACCAAGCCCCACCCCAGTCTAAAAGCTTGGTAACTGTTCTGGCATTTGCCAGAACTGTGGACATGAACAGGGCAGTACCACTGGCATTCTTAGTGTCTGGAGATACTTAGCCAGACTTCCTCTATAAAGCTCACCCTTGCCCACACTTTGAGATACTATGAGACAATGCCTGATTTCATATCTGGAATGTTTAAGCATACCATCCATCCAACTCCCACTCCAAGCTCATTTCAAGAAAGCACTTGTAGACCAAAGGGCCAATTCCCTGCCTCTGATAAGCATGCAAGCTAATTGTTTCTGTCTAAAATATTTATGGGATGGAATGTACCTTCCTTTCAACATCTGATCTACAGTAAAAGAGGAGGGGCATGCTGGGAGCATTGTTGGGTGAAGGAATCGTGTTGCCTGGCTGTGCATACCCTAGAGAGTATTGCTGGGAGCAGTTTCAGTGCTCTTTTATAATAACATTCAAGTGGCTTTAAAATATTTATTAATAGAATCCTGGCTCTGGTGTGCAAAAGCCTTCTGACATGAATGCCCTTATTCATCCCAGAGCAATGTCCTGCAGAGCTGAGGCTCAGCATTTTTAAACCACAGTACTGATTTGAGGGTGTCCAATTGGAAGAATCTTTCAGTCTTTTCTCCCCCAGCCAGAAGAGTGACAGATTCAGCACTGTTCCCTGGAAGTTATTAATGGCATTTTGATGTTAGTCCAGGGATGATAGCAGAAGGCAAGGAGTTGATTTTGTCTGACAGGCTTGCTGCCAAGACAGTAGCAGCTGAAAGGAACATAGGGGTGGTAGGAAATAAGAAAGAGAAAGGACTGTCTAAAGTATTTTGGTGCACTAGGCTGGTGCCTTCTAGGTCAGTGGGGTGGTAAACCCAATTCAGCTTTTAGTGAAAATGTTAAAATCCCCTGCCCTTGCCCCAGAACTCTTCCCAACAGCAACACCCTAGAGACATGAGAGGGACAGTACTTACAGTACAGATGGAAAAGGGAGAGCCCAGGCTTCTGGCAGTGTTTGTATAGGGAGAGCTTGTTAATTAGGTCACAGCTGGGTAGGACATTGAGACTATGTAACCAGAGGTCAGGACGTCAGAAAACTGCTGGAAGCGACTGACTCCATTGGTGGTGACAGCCTTGCTGACTCCTGCATTCTTTGCTCATGTTCTTCAGACCTTGGACCTTGGACCTTTGCCTAGACTATAGATTCTGTTCTTGGACACACTCTCTCTGGACTATTGGTAAATTCAGACTCATTCACTCTACTCTTACTATGAACCTGTACTGCTTCAACAAACGCTGTTGCTAGTTGCTGCTATCTGCCCGATTACACAGCTGGGAAGCCTTGGCAGCTCAGGACATAAAAGAGTTATCCCAGGTATTAAACTGTATCCCAGAATATATTCAGCACCTTGGGTAGTTTCTTTAAAGTTCAGATTACGACCTGGCAAATTTACCACTTCACTGACATGAAAACCATCCTCCTCCACTAGCACCAAACAAAACAATCTGGGCATGCGTGTGTATGCACATGTGTATACGCAGAGAGAGAGGGAAAGAGAGGAGGGGGAGGGAAAAGAAGGAAGGAAGGAAGCAAGCAAGCACAGCACAGCACAGCACAGCACAAGCGGTAGCTGAGAGGATTTGAATCACTGTTTTCATTATGGGAGTCAGCCTGCAGAGAGTGTATTTTGTTTGCTACTAAGTCACCATAACAATGACCCCTACTTGTTTGGCTGCTGGGTAGAGTGTTTGGGCGACAAGAGTCATTTTCCAGATTCTCCTGGACGTCATCCTGCACCTTTGTCTCCCTCTCTCTTTGCCGAATATGCTACACCTCTTACACAGCAATTATACATACAGAAAAGCAATCAAATCTTTCAGTGGTTCAGTAAAATGGGTGCAGCTCTCACAGAAGATTTTTCAATCATGAAAATTTGAGATCTTCAGCTGAGGCCTGCTCTGTATCCCAGCAACCTGCAAGGATAGGTTGGTGTCTACACACGACAGTGCTTTCTCTGTAGCAACATCCCAACTGTGGGACTCCCTGCGAAAGGAAGTTAGGCTGGCTCTGTTTGTTGTGTTTGCTCTATTTCTGGCAGGCAGTTAAAACAGAGTTGTTCTGCACAGCCTTTGTTGTTTGAAACTGCTCTAATTTAATTGTTTATTTTAAATTATTTTAAGTACTATTTTTAGCTTGTTTTTAAAGTTCTTAAGGAGCTTGTTAATTTGTTTTTTTAAAGTATTCCCTGTGTTGTTTTAAATGTTTTTCCCTGTTGCGCATCACCTTGGAGGACTGGTGGGCTGGGAGGCAATATATATTATTTTTACATATTTGGCAGTTACTGGATAAACCTCATAAGGAGCTGAAGTTGCTGCAAGGGCTCCCAGAAAAGAGATAACATCTCAAAGAAGAGAAATGGATGCCCCATCCCTCCAACCAAATGGTGCACCAGGTCAATTCAGGACTGATTCTTCTTCCCCTGTTGCTTCTACTCGAACAGATTTTTCAGGTTTTGAAACAAGGCAAAAGGAGAAAACTGTTCAATATGGACAAAATAGGATAAGTACATACTCAGTAAGCAGCAGTCCGTTCAAACTGGTTCCTACTCTCTGAAAAATTACAGTTAGCCCTCCACATTCACTAGGGTTAGGGACTCAAGACCCCTGCATAAGCGGAAAAAATTCAAATATCAAAATGTGTGTGTCTGTCTATGGGAAAGGGGCTGAGGCATGGTGGGGAGAACTGGCACCCAGGATCCAAACCAGGTCAGGGAAAGGAGAGGGAAAGGGGAGGGTTGGCATGGTAACCCTATATTTTCTCCCTCGTGCCCAATTCCTTCCTTGGGTGTTAGGGGGCATTAGAATCATAGAATCATAGAATCATAGAGTTGGAAAAGACCCAGGGACCATTAAGTCCAACCCCCTGCTATGCAGGAACACACATCAAAGCATTCCCAACAGATGGCCATCCAGTCTCTGCTTAAAAACCTCCAAAGAAGGAGATTCCACCACACTCCAAGGCAACATATTCCACTGCTGGACAGCACTGACCATCAGGAAGTTCTTCCTGAGGTTCAAGTGGAATCTCCTGTCCTGCAGCTTGAATACATTGTCCTAGTCTCTGAAGCGGTAGAGAACAAGCCTGCTCCCTCCTCAACATGACATCCCTTCAAATATTTAAACATGGCTATCATGTCCCCTCTTAACCTTCTCTTCTGCAGACTGAACATACCCAGCTCCTGAAGGCATTCTTCATAGGGCATGGCTTCCAGACCCTTCACCATTTTGGTTGTCCTCCTCTGGCCACGTTCCAGCTTGTCAATATCCTTCTTGAATTGAGGTGCCCAGAACTGGACACAGTATTCCAAATGAGGCCTAACCAGTGCAGAATAGAGTGGTACCATAATTACTTCCCTCGATCTATACACCATACTTCTATTAATGCAACCAAGAATCGCGTTGACTTTCTTGGGTGCTGCATCACACTGCTGACTCATGTTCAGCTTGTGATCTACCAAGACTCCTAGATCCTTTTCACATGTACTGCTATCCAGCCACACGTCCCCCGTCCTATACTTGTGACTTTCATTTTTTCTACCCAAGTACAGAACCCTACATTTCTCTCTGTTGAAATTCATTTTGTTACCTTTGGCCCGGCTCTCCAATCTGTCAAGGTCGTATTGAAATTTGATCCTCTCCTCTGGTGTGTTAGCAACCCTTCCCAGTTTGGTATCATCTGCAAATTTGATCAGCATGCCCTCCACTACTTCATCCAAGTCACTGAAGAAGATGTTGAATAGCACTGGGCCCAGGACAGCACCCTGTGGCACCCCACTAGTCACTTCTCTCCAGGATGAAAAGCAGTCATTGGTGATCACCTTTTGGGTGCGGTCGGTCAACCAATTACAAATCCAACTAACAGTAGCCCTGTCATTGGGAGTGGGTTTGTGGTGCTGAGAAATCAGGCTGCGATTCATCTTTAACTGGCCAGGTAGTGTCTGGTGGAGGAGGAGGAGGAGGACCAGAAGTGTTTTTTTAAAGGGCTGTGTGGCCTGATTAAAACTGTCAAGAGAGAAGTTTCCCCTGGAAAAGGAGTGCCTAAAATGGGGGCACTGGGGTTGGAATAACACATAAATAAATTCGTGTACATCAAACACACAAAGATGGAGGGCCAACTATATAATTCTGTCCTATGGTGGCTTTTTTACCACATCTATAGTCAGTGGCTATTTCCACACGAGACTGTTGTAGCGCTATGATTCCACTTTCAACATCCTATGGAATCCTGTGGTTTGCAGTTTAGGGAATTATAGTCTACAACAGCCTCGTGCAGAAATCCAAAGTGTCTCATGAGGGCCAATCTTGTCTGCCAAACAAACTGGTTTTACTCGGCAGCAGTTTAGCTGGCTTTGGCCTCCCAACCCATGCTAAGTGTGGGAATCAGTGAATTGTTATCTGAAAAAAAAAGTAACATTTCTAAACTCTGAGTAGATTAGGCTACAGGAGTTAGTTCTTGTTTGGTCCTGCAGACTTAATTGCTCCCAGAGCCAAAAGAAATGTCTGGGAGTGGATTAAACTTCTAGGGCCTGAGAAAGGGCATATTTCAGGGGGGCACAAGCATTTGCCTTCTCTGTATAATCTTGTTTTATGTACAAAATGCTTGACACAGAGCCATTTGCCAGCCACCTAACTGGCTTCTGTGTTTCACATGCATTCACTTTCTTTTAGCCACCCAAAACAATGCAAAGTTAAAAACTTTTTCTTGAAGGGAAGGTCAGACTACAAACCACAATAGGAATAGGAATGGAATCATTTCTTCAGCCAGAAGTCTTTCATTGCCATTGAAATGCTATTGAATTTTTTTTTTTTGCATTTACCTCTTTGCATGCAAGATGTAAAAAAGAAAAGAAAGAATGGTCTAATCAAAGAAAGGAGAAAGAAATAGAAGATAGCTTAGCTAGTGGGAAGCTTCTTACTCATATTCCATTGCTGGTAAAACTCCAACAAAGGAGGAAAAAAAATAGCATTAACTATGCAGAACTTAAAATACAGAAAAAGGTGCAAGTAAAACTCATATAAATGCATGATCTTTAATTGCGGGTATGCGTCATTTGGTAATTGGAATGTTCTAGGCATTTAAAAGTCAAGTCTAGTTTCTTCCTCTGTTTTCTGTATATTTCTCTTCTCCTCTTGGGCTCTATTTTTTTTTTTTAACATCCCTGTTCCTCCAGCACTGCCACCCACTTGATGCGCATGCCTACATAACTGCAAACTGCTGTCAAATATCCATTAGATCATTGCCAGAGCTGCTTCCAATGCATTGCAGTCCAAAATAAGGGAAATGCTTTCTGGGAGAGCATGTCAAAAGATGCAGTGTGTGATCCCAAGTACTTAGGACATGTCCAGTCCTGCAATAAGACAGAGTGTTCCAGTGCATATGTTCCTGTCCAGTACTCCAACCAACCCACCACTGAGCTGAGATTTCCTCTCGCATAGAGGGAGAACCATCAAGGGTTTTCTTCCCTAAGAAATTGTTTGTACTTCTGTAAACCTTGGCATTCTCCTAGACTGGCCAGTAACTACCTCTTGGGTATAAATGTTTGGGCTTCACAATGACTGCATCTTAGAGAACTGAGGTCACTGTTCATGTTTATGATGGCTGCCTAAAAGCAATCTGTAGGTTCACAGTATCCTTCTGGAGTACCAGTCGTTGTGGGAAAAATAAGTAGGAAAGGGCTATTGTCCTCATCTCAAGCTTGTGTGTAAGGTCTAAATACCCTAAAGGCACTAGATCCCATCTGACCTTAGAAGATAAGCAAGGGCAACCCTGGTTAGTATTTGGATGAGAGACTGCCAATGAGGTTCTGCAGGTTAGAATTCAGATTTCTGTAGGTTTTAGATTTCAGGGAAGGAACTAGCAAAACAAGCTCTGACTATTCTTTGCCTAAGAAAACCCTATGAAATCCATGGGGTCATCAGAAGTCAACAGGTAGCTTGAAGGCACATAAACAGAGGTATGTTTGTGAACCTGTCAGAGGCACGTGGTTGATCACAGTGGGATTCAGAATGCTAGCCACAGTGGACTATTAGTCTGTTCAGGCAGGATTGTTTTTATAAGAAATAGCATTGGTTTAATAATCTTCTTTTAGGGTACTTCTTATGTCCAGGCAGCTGTGGTTTATATTAGCAGTGATCAGAAAACAGACCAGAATCTAATGCTAGATATCCAGTAGGTAAATGTCAAGCAAATGTTCTATTAGATCGCTAGTAAATCTACTGAGTGATTTCCCATGGATTGGCAAGGATTTCTGACTGTTAATTGTTTATCAATAACAGCAACATGGCTCCCACCTGCCCAAAATTATAATAAAGAAGAAGAAGAAAGCTTGTGGGGTATTTTTTTTGGGGGGGGGCAAGGTTTTTATAGGGAAGAACCTTTGGTCTACCTTTCAGTTTTGGTGCTCAGGACAAATTCCAGGGCTCAGAAATCCAGGACCATTTCTGCACTAGACAGTTATAGTGCTATTATTCCACTTTCAACATCCTATGGAATCCTGGGGTTTGCAGTTTAGGGATGGGCCTTTGAGGCCCCTTCCTAAACTGCAAACCCCAGGGTTCCATAGGATGTTGAAAGTGGAATAATAGCACTATAACTGTCTAGTGCAGAAACAGTCTAGGAAAATGTCATTTGAAGTAGGCTCAGATTGGTGGATCTCAAGGTTCTAGATTAAAAAAAAAAAAAAGGAAATTTGGCAAGCCTGATGTCTGCATATTGTGAATGGCAAGTCCACTAAGTGCTTCCATAGGACCAAGCTTATAGATCCAGCTTGTCAAAAGGAGAATCTCTAAACGATATATTTCCAGTGTCAGTTGGCAGTGGTATGAAAACATGCTGTGCAATATAGTAAGAGCTTCAAGAAGACACTTTTTGTACTACAGCTGTGAAAATTCCTCTGAGCAGCTTTTACATGGCTCTTGTAGTGCTTGGGTTTCACAGTGCAACAGTTAGACTGATGAATCTTAAATGGAAATTTAATGTGATAAGTCAACATATGTGTGATATATAGTGTTACAATGTAGAGCAATCAGACTTGAATCTTCTCCTCTTTTGGTTCTCCTCCCCGCTAGATTTTCAGCAGTATGTTTAAGAGATGCCAGCTGTTATGCCTGTGATAGAGTATCCATGTAATCCATTAGTCCTGGGAAGATCCATGACCACTTGCAGTAAGTCAAAAGACTGTGAGAAAGAAGATCATATCTGCTTGTGGCCACTTGAGAAATCACTCTAAAAGCTTCATCCCAACTTAGCTGCAGACCAAGAGGAAACAAAATAGGGCAAGAAATCCCTAGATAATGACAGAAAGATAGGAGTCTTGTTATTAGTAACACAGTTTGTAGAAGTTTTCTTTTGGGTCACAACTCCCAGAATCACCCAGCTAGCACAGCCAGAGCTCTATTAAAAGCTTTGCAGATAGTTAAAAATCTTGTTTCTAAGTTTTGCATACTCCAAAAAGTAACTCTGCTGATAGTCCATGACAACTCTTCTAAGGTCTGCTGATAACCCAAGTGATGATCACCAAGGTGCTCAAACTACAGTCAGGCAGTATGGGGAAGTGGAAGCATGGTGAAAATAGGATTGCAATGAAATGAACTGTGATATTTTAAAAGGTGACATAGGCTAGAACTGACACAGCTCATTTAACTATGAGCAGGTTTTGATGGTCTGCTTATTTCCAAATGACTGACTCCTAGCATTATCAATCACTGTGCAGGGATGATTTAAAAAAAAAAAATTGGAGGGGAAATCTAAGTAATGGAAGATGCAGTGGGAAACCACTGGAGGATCAGAAGTGGAAGCCCTGCTAATACTCAGTGAAGGGCAAACTGCTTGTGCAATACAAACTTTTTCCAGAAGTACCCTGAATCCATAAGCAAAGGTATGGAAGAAACTGAGGCCAGCGTGGTGTAATGGTCTGACTGTTTGGACTACGACTCTGGAAAACAAGATTCAAAGTGCCACTCAGTCATGGAAACCCACTGGGTGACCTTGGGTAAGTCATACCCTCTCAACTTCAGAAGAAGGCAAAGGCAAACCCCCTCTGAACCAATCTTGCCAAGAAAACCCCATGAGAGGGTTGCCTTTGGGTTGCTATAAGTTGGAACAGTCCTGAAAAAATAAAAAGTAGAAACTGGATCAGAAATAAGAACATCATCCTGCAGAAGCCACAGATGTCAGAAAAACAGGCCAGGGATTGCGGAACCTCTCTAGGTTCAAGCAGAATATTTCAGCATGGACCTATAAAAGGTAGGATTGCTCCAGGAAGTCTATTTTTGGTTCCCTGAGCCCCTCAGCAGGTTGCGGTGTCACACCTGGTGGCAACCAGAAATGATGTTGTGGACAACAGGAAGTCACCAAAATGATACTTCTTTGCTGTTCAAAGGGATCCCTACATTTAGGGACAAAATGGGACCTCTGGAGTCAATTTTTAGTCCCCAAAGAATTTTTTTCCAGTGGAAATATTTTACTATCTTGGGAGGACTTAAGGGGGACCAAAGGGGATCAGAAGGCCCCCAGGGCCAAGGGCCACATGCAATCCATCAAAGCGCTTCATGTAGCCTGCAAGCTGCACATTTCCACTCTAGGTCATAAATTATATGAACAGTACAGCAACCTGAAATTGGTTGTATTGTCCTCCCTCTACATTCGTGGGTTTGACCTTCACAAATTTGACTATTTGCAAGGCATGTGCTTCTCTCCCCCTCCCATTCTCCTCCTCTCATCCCTTGCATTCTTCACCCTAGGCTTGCAAGGCTTCTATTTAAAATGGACTTTTCGGGGGGGGGTGAGCAAAGCCCCTCTCTCCTTGTTGAAAGTGAGTTCTCTCTCCTATGTGGCTGCATTTTCTGCTGTGTAATGGCTTGTGACTGGGCAGGTGTTCTCTTTGCTCCTACCTCTCTCTTTTCAAGATGGCTGCTGGAAGTAATTAGAAGAGAAGACCTGTACTCTTCTCTCTTTGAGGAGAAAGTACCAGTAAGTCCTTTACTGTGTCTTTTTCTCCCCCTCCCCCCAATGCTGGGGCCAGGAGCAAAGGAATGGGAGGAGGGAGCTCTGGAGGGTAATCACAGGGATGGGAGTTATTCACAATTTTTCCACTTTTGTAAAGGATCTGTGCCCCTAACTCTCATGAATGTGGGGGAGGGGGCTACTGCATTTCAAGCTTCTCTCCAATAGATGTTCCACTGAGTTTATGACTGTCCTATCCATTCCTTGGTACTTTGTGGAGAAGTTTACTCAACACAAGAAGCTTATGCCATCTTTTACCTACATACGCTTGACACAAGGCATGAGAAGACAGATGTTGGGTAGAATGATAACTGAGACACTTGTAGACCTCAACAATTGCAGGAGGAAATACCATGTTCATTAACGAGAAAGAAATGTAGTGGTTGGCTCTAAACTTGACAAGAAAAAAAAGGAAGACCCCAAAAGTAGTTTCAAGGATTTGGCAGTGTCATCTTCCACAGATCAGGAACTGGAATATAACTCCAGTGAGGGAAAGTCAAGACTAGCCTAAATCATTTTATCCACATTGTCATCATGCTTCTCTACTGGGGAGCTGTGTGTTCCTTCTGCAGTGGATTGCCTTCTGTCTCAAAGTAGGGGCCAAACTATGCAGGCTTATAAAACATGACAGTTGGAAACATGTCAAGAGAGTTTTTAAAACATAATAATAGGCACAGAATGGGAAATTTTCATCAGCATCACACTATATAGGGAGAAGGAAGTTAACATTTCTACCCCTTGTTACAACCTGACTGAAAATCCCCCATTGCTATTAGCCTTGGGAAGAAGTAACACCGTAGAATGGAACATGAGATGGGAAGGGAAGGGTTAAGTCCCACTACCTCTGAATGCACCCCAAGCAGGGTCAGACCTGCTCAGTGTTTAGATGGGAAACCACCAGGGATCTCCAGGTAAGGCCAGGAAAGAATCCTACTTGAAATCCTGGAGAGGTGCAGTTACTCAGGGTTGACTGTACTGAGCTAACTGAACCAGCAATCACACTCTATGTAAGGCATGTTTTAATCTTACTAAACATCCATGCTGTAGTGGTTTAACGATTGTACTATGATTCTGGAGACTAGGGATTGAATCTCTGCTCAGCCATGGAACCTGCTGGGTGACCTTTAGCAGTCACACTCTCTCAGCCTCAAATAAAGGCAAAGGCAAACCCCCTTTGAACAGCTCTTGACAAGAAAACCCCATAATAGGTCCACCTTAGGGTGACCATAAGTTGGAAATTATTTGAAAGCACAAAAGAACAGACACCTTTTCCCTGGGTTATATCATTCCAGCAAAAAATCCTCATTCACCTTCTATAAATTTTTTAAAAAAATACTTCCAAGTGATGATCCTAGGGCTCTCAAAAGACAAATGGAGATGAAGAATCAAGTGGATTCCTAAGGATTTTATTCTGTGCTCCAGATGAACACAAGTGTTACTTTGCTGAATCTATCATTGAACAAGGAATCTGTAAGGAGTGTGTACACTAAACTGATGACTCTTTGGTCTTAACAGAGGTGCCTCATTGACCTTACCTCACCCCAAGAAAGGAACAGAGCACTGTGATAGCCATATTAATGTTCTTCAGATCATAATCGGTTGACATATCCTCGTCATTTGATGGGGTCAACACACTCACCTTGTTTATGTAAAGTCCTGCACCTGTGAGCTATCAAGACAGCAGGCTATTTCATTGTTTTTCTGATTCAACGTAGATCTTTCATGAGTCAACCTATGCTAATTTTCAGTCTCCCACAGCAACTAACTCCAGCACTTTCTGAGAAACAGGAAAGACCTTCCCAGTATTGTACGCACAGAGAAGGCAAAGTAATTTCCCTTCTAACTCCTTGGTGATCTGCTTATACCATGAAGCATGAAATGTGATTACCATTATCCAAGGCTGTAAACTTAAGGGTGGAGGGCAGAGCATTACAGTTTGGTCTCAATTGTTGAAGAAAGCTTCGGCATAAAGCAATAGGCAGGAAACAGATTTGACCTCAATGTGTTAGCTCAACTTTCTCAAATGTTTTCTCTTCCTATGTGCTTCATGTTCTAGGATCTGTCATAGTTTAAAATATATAAAATGTAAATTATAACTTTCTTCCATTTGAGCCTCCATTTGCGATGGTAAGGCAGCTGCCTCCAGGAACATATTTGGAAGTCATTGAGGGCAGCAAACTGACATATTGGTTATTTAATTTATCATGCACAGGATAGAAGTTTGTGGCATTTTCTGGCTTTGGATACTCAGCACTTTGATTTAGATGACAGCTCAGGCAGCAAGATATCTTGGACCAACCCTGGACTTCCCTGATTGTTGCCTGCCCACCTGAAAAGTTCAGTTTAAGTTCACTTGAATGTTCACATCAGTCCATACTATCTTGCAACATTCAGAGGAGGAAGAGATGATCATGATCATGATCATACTGATGCCCAAAGAATGCAGCATGCCTGGCAGCTGGGACTCACCATCATGGCTGCCCTGTGCCATTTTTAATATCTGTACAATCTTGCTGTGTAAGGTTTGCTTCACAACTTGAACAAGCACAATTTTTTGTATCCATGGGGTCCTGGAACCAATCCCCTGAGGATACAGCAGGCTGACTGTACAATTATCTTTTGCCCTATCATGGACTTTGCTGTTTATTGACCTTGCTTTTCCCCTCAAATTCTTTCTTTGAATCTTAATTTCCACGTCATCACTAGATCTAGCATAATGTTACACCATAAAACCCCAAGCCATGAAAAATTATATTTGCCTCAGAAAGAACAAGAAAACAAAACCAGCTGCACTGCAGTTGGTTTTCTGGACTTTTAACTGGAAAAGGCAAGCTGATGCTTATTAAGGGACTCAGGATTCACTGAAGTTTGCAGTCCATCAAAGTTAATATTTTAAACAATAAAACAATAAAACAATTGGCCCAAACAAATCAAAATACCGGAACAAACAAAAGCACTTTGGGCATATCATGAGATGACACGATTCATTCAAAAATGGTCTGTTTAGTTCATTAAATAATGTTCTGTAAAACTGAAAGCAGTAGGAAAAGAGGAAGACCTCATTACAGGTGGATTGACTCAATCAAGGAAGACACAGCACTGAGTTGCAGCCTTAGCAGAGCTGTTGCTGACTGGGACTCTTGAAGATCTCTCATTCATAAGGTCATCATGGGTTGAAACTGACTTGAAGACAGTTAACAGCAACAAAATGTTCTGCTGTTATGGTGTGAGACAGCATAGCAATAGTAGGTGTGTTTCTATACCACTTATCAGCTAAGTGCTCTCTAAGCTGTTTACAATGTGTTACCTTATTGCCCCCAACAAGCTGGGTACTCATTTTACCAACCTGCAGAAGGATGGAAGGCTGAGTCAACCTGGAGCCTGGCAAGATCGAACTCACAACCTTGTGGCTGCAGTACCAGCATTTAACGACTGTGCCACCAGGGCTCTGTGGATTATTTGTTGAAAGACTGTATTAAGACAGCATAACCTATTTAGGCATTAATGTCTTCATGTAAATAGAGCACAGGTGGGAACCATGTAGCTTGCAGATCTTTTTGGACTGCAACTCCCAACATATCCATTATAGCTATTCTGGCTATGAGTGATGGGAGTTGCATTTGGCAGGCCTGTCCTGCTTCCTGGTGTACAGGAAGCAGGGGGTGCATGCTCTATGCCCTTCTTTCCCTCCTCCCTTTTCCAAGGTTATGAAAAAAGATCTGACAGGTAGCAGTAACTGCATCCAAGTAAACACAGTTTTCCATATACTCGGACATGCTCACTTATCATGATTTCTGATTGCATGAAACTCTGTAACTGCATTCAGACAACCATAGTTACAGCTTCTTTCAGTAACTGCGACATAGGCAGTGAATGAATGAAGAAAATGAGAATAGAAGGGGCATGGCTGCTCTCAAGTCAACTTCCAAATAATAGACTATAGATGAATAATGATAATTCAGTGGTATAGAAGATGCTTTACAAGCAAAAAATCCCAGATTCTGGATATGGTATCTTTAGTTAAAAGGATCAAATATCAGCAGATGGAGGGAAGACCTTGAAGAACTGTTGTCAGAGTAGACAGTGATAGACTAGATAAACAAATAGTCTGGCCTGGTATAAGGTGGGTACTTATGATCACTGGGAATCTTTTAGGGCTAGAATAGGACCTTAAATAGCCTTAAAACTTCCTATCAAATTCTTCCTAATAACAAGTTAGATTTTTTTTTTTACCCAGTATGTTGTTACATACCTAAGTTTTCTATTTCTTATGGCAATACAGAAATCACTGCTCTCCCTGTAGGTGTTGCTTGTATAGGAATGTAGTTGTACCATATGCTTACTAAAGATGCACTCAACATGACCCCTATGTTCAATGCAAGAAGCTAAACCAGGAGGATGGAAAGCATCAGAAAAAAAATACCATCCAATGCTAGTGGATCACATACTTGGCTCCAAGTTAAAGTTTAAAAATTCACGGTACACATTGAGTATCATAAAATCGCAAGCTTTGGTTAGAAAATTGCAGCTTCAGAACTTCCATGGAACATGAATGCAATTTCATTGCCAGTAGCAGAGTGTGTGGCTGAGTATATATGTTGTCAGTCATAAACACTCATATACCACAGCATCCATTTTTGCCACTAAAACCTTCCTGGACTAGCAGTCATGCAAACAAGGCCACCATTTAAGGAGTGTAGTACTGGCAGAAGATTGACAGATTGGGAGGAAGAACTGAAAACATTTGGCACTGAGTACAATATCCTGTGCTTTCATTTACAGACAACATATAATGGTTTGATTTAGAAAATATATCTGACAACTTTATCCTCCTCAAATTACAATGAAAGTCAAAGGAGCCCACTTTGTGTCAGAAGTTGCAAGAGTCAAAGGCTTCTGAGGTGACCTTGATATGTGCATATGACCTTGATAGGTCTTATCTTCTTTACGGAACAATCCCTTTTGAGAAAGGTTTGGTCCAACCATATAACATGGCAACTGGTTTATTTATTTCATGGTAGCAAAATCTGCTGTCTGTGTGTCTTTAAATAATAAATCCCTTTGTAGAGGAAAAAAGTCTTCCTTTAGAGAAACTGGTTATTAACTTCAGCCTTCCTAGAAGGTTTAATAATATACTGTGTACAAGAGGACAGCTGTGGTTTGAACAGGAAGAACCAATAGGAAAAATAGTGCTCTGTGTTTGCATATTAACCAACATCCCCAAAAGAGCATTTGAGGCTGAGAAGAACCCAGGGTATTTGGCAAGCAAATTTATCATGTAGACATAAACTGTCTTTAGAGGGGACTAGCATTTAATAGTCAAAATAGCTTGATAGTTACAGTACGTTCTGTGTGTTTTGTAATACACCCAAAATACACAGCGTAAACAAGAGGAGAGTTAGGAGAGTTGCCTTAGGAGAGTTGCAAGGAATAACCTTTTCAACTACAAGAAATTCAGTAATTGTTGATTATTTATTCATTCATTTGAAAAAGGCTTTTTGGAACTGTTAAAGAGGTTGCCTCAGCTCCTGGAATATTGCCTCAGTTCTGTTCCAATAGGAAGTGATCTATAGTATAGCACATATTTTTAAGGGCTTGGAGAAACGTTACTTTTGAGACTACAATTCCTAGAATTCTCCAGGCTGTTTGGTGGTATCCCTGACACCTCTAGCTAAAACAGATCTCATGTAACGTGGATGAAGCTATGGAGAGCCACAGATAATCACTGAGCTAATGGATTCAGTTATAAGACAAGCTTCATCAAGCTGGTGCAAGTCCAGAGGAGGGTGACCAAAATGGTGAGGGGCCTGGAAGCCATGCCCTATGAGGATAGACTTAGAGAGCTGGGTATGTTTAGTCTGCAGAAGAGAAGGTTAAGAGGGGACATGATAATCATGTTTAAATATTTGAAGGGATACCGTGTAGAGGAGGGAGTGGGCTTGTTTTCTGCTGCTCCAGAGACCAGGACAAGGAACAATGGATTCAAGCAGCAGGAAAGGAGATTCCACCTGAACCTCAGGAAGAACTTCCTGACAGTTAGGGCTGTCCAGCAGTGGAATATGCTGCCTCGGTGTGTAGTGGAGTCTCTTTTTTTGGAGGTTTTTAAGCAGAGGCTGGATGGCCATCTGTCAGGAGTGCTTTGAGGGTGTTCCTGCATGGCAGGGGGTTGGACTGGATGGCCCCTGCGGTCTCTTCCAACTCTACATTTCTATGATTCTATGATTCATATGTCTACAGCCTTAGCCAAATCAATAAATTAATGGCCAGAATACTAGTGGTTAGTCCTAACCAAAGTAGAGCCAGTGGATTAATAGCTGAATGTCAACACATAAAAAATCCTATCAATTCAATTGGCCTACTGTACTAAGAGCTAACAATAGAATTTAGGCCAATGTCCTGGATAAATTTATAGTAGACATTATACCAAAGTCTATCCTTTGCCCATCATTTCCATATTCAAATTCATCCTTTTAATATGCAAGATGATCGGTGGAATTTTTTTTCATTCCTGAAGGCCTTCTTCTGTCATATTTTAATCAACCATTCATTACATTATTAGTTGTCTTTCTCATTCTGCATTAGGGCAGTACGGCCCTTTCCACAAGAAGCTGGTGAATCGGTTCGTGCCGTTTCTTACCAGATTTTCTGGGCTTGAAACAAGGTGGACTTTTCCTCATTTCCTTCCGCACAGCTACTGCGTATGTTCCATTCTGATTAGGAGGAGTGCAAGTTCATGAATCCACGCTGCCTCCACCGTGGCCACTCCCGCTACTCCCCTCACCCCGCCCTGTCGGCTGTGATTGGCCCTTTTTTTTGTGTGCATGGTTTAGTACGTCATTGCGTATGTGCGTACATGCATACATGCGTGAGTCCATATTACCCCCTGGCCCCTCCCATGAGCCCTCCCCTGACCACCAATTCGCATTGGTGCGAATGTACGTGTCTGCACCACTGTGAAAGTACAAATTGGATCGATCTGGAAAACTGGAAAACTGATTTCTTCTGGTTTTCAAACATCACACTTTACCACCACACGGGGGCACATTTAGTCGGAATTACATGCGGAACGAAGGTAAATAAACCAAACCTAGTCCACTCCAAGGTGCAGAAAACCTCTATGGCAAGATGCATTGGCCCACCTTAATAACCGTGTGCAGAAAGGGCCTACGGGGTTGATTCTGTTTAGGATGTCTTAGTAGATCTGTGCATATACAGCCATGCACATCTGACTTAAAGACTTTCATATTAATTCTGGAAGAAGAGAACAGTATCTGAAATTATACTAAATTTAGTTAATGTTTTCTTTTAACAAGTTATCCATGGAATTAGTAGTGGTTCCATGGAAGACTAATGTTAGACTGCTTGGACTAATGCTTTCTTTCATCCTCAGTGGTTTAGAATATAAAAGCAGTAATATCAGGGTGGTTGCAAATGGCAGTCTGTGGTAAAGGAAATACTTAAAAACTCTTCATCCCCACCTCATGGGACACTAATATCAAATATAGTTGCTGAGATAATTATTATCCTGCTTGCACAATGGCTTGGAAATCTCTCGTAGAAAGAGTTGTCCTTACCTTATACCATACACAACCAGATCTGTGCACAATGATAGCCACGTCATATTGAATTTCTAGGCAATGGCCATATAGCAGAATGCAATTGTCATTGACACTCTTCTGGCTCTAAGAAACTTTTGACCTGAATTTCATATGGAAGGTAATAATAAATGGGGAGGAAGAAGGCTAAGACGAAAATAGTCACATATACCAGATAACATGTATTCAGTAAGGGATACCCTCCGGGATCTGATTCCAAGTTTTTGAGGAATTACCTATCAAAACTGCTGTGGTATATCTGAGATGTGCATAAACAAAGAAAGCATTCAATAACATTTAATTTCTTACTGGAGAAGAAGACCACAAAGTAGATGAACAAAATATTTAAGAACAATGGGTAATCTATGTTAAATAACCACCTCCCTTCCTAGACTCCTTAAGTTTGGATTAGTCTAGTCCATGTGTTCCAAAAGATTGCTTTAAAACAGCTCTCCTTTTTACCAAACATGTATATTCAGTGGGAAGTAATTAGGTGGTTTTGATTCTTAGGCTACGGAAGATGAGTCATCCTCCCTAGCTGAGCCTGGAGGAGGTCTGACTGTCATTCCCAATGATGTTATGTGGGCTCAGTCCTAAACACTAAAGACTCTTTTCCTCATACAAACCCATCAAGTAAACCCAAGCTTTCCTAGAGCCATGTCATGTTCTCTCAGGGTTACAATTCAAGGTTCCATCAGAACTGTGTAGAAAAAAAATGGGGGAGGGAGCTAAAACCTAACAAATTCCAGAAACAAAGCAACTGAAGTTAGGAGTTATCATATTAAACTATATATAAAAATCGTTAAAAAACTATTTTCTATTTTAGGAAATTTACTAATGTATCATATACAATAATTAAATCAATGAAACATAAAATATATAATATGGAAAATACAATGATATAATAAAAAGAACCGAAGTCCTGTGGGAAGACCTGCAGTCCCCTGAAATGTAAAAGTCTTATTGGAGGCAATTGCTAGAGATAAATTCAGTTCTTTTCATTACATTATTGCATTTTCTATATTATATATTTTATGAAATGTTTCATTGATTTAATTATTGTATATGATATATTAGTATATTTCCATACATACACACACACACACACACACAATATATATATATACAAAATAGTTTTTTAAAAAAATGTTTATACGTAGTTTGATATTATAACTCCTACCATCAGAACCATGAACATTTAAAACACATATAAAATAACTCACAGTCACAAAAAATTGCATTATTAGGGAGATGGGAAGACCAATTTACCTTCTTCTACCTAGCATCTGGGTTTAACTCACAGGTTTTCTTCCTCTGATAGAAGGGACTTTCTGGTGAAACAAATGTTCTTCTACAGAGGCAATTCTTTTTTCAGAAGGAGGGCCCTCTATCAAATGAAGAGAATAGCTGTATCAAATCCATTTAGTTTACTTTGAGACTGACACTTTTTAAATGACTGCATCATGCCATGCATTCCCCCAACTATCAGTCTGAAGTAGCTGTGCCATTAGGGAAGCATTTTGGGGCAGAGTCCAAGGCCTCCTTGGTAAGAATTAGCAGAAAGGCAGCACAGTTTGGCTGGCTTACCACAGTAATACTTCTAAAAAGATAGCTATAACACCATGAGGGCCCTTTTTGCACGGCATTTGCTATGTGAAAGGGCCCTTTGAGCATCGCGGGAATGTGAGGAGTGGTCCACACAATGCACTCACAATCACATGACACTCCAGGCTCTGGCAGGTGCCGCTCATGCAATTTTTCATTTTTGGCTATGAGCCAAAAATAGTGCACGATCGCACATCACTCTGGGCATGCAGAGCTCCAGAGCCAGGGCGCTTGCGCTTCCTGCCCCAGCACAGCCTGGGAAACTCCCAGGCTGCACTGCAGAAGGAAGACGCGGGTCTCTCGTGCAAGCAGGTGGCAGCTGCAGAGCTGAAGGAACCGGGATGTGAGAGCCTCTCGCTGGAGGCTGCTCGCGTCATTCCCACACCCCAACTCCGTGAAAAGGTGTTGCGGAAAGGGCCTTGAAGTCAATACAGTAATACCCATAACCATCTCTATAACTTTAAATGTCCTAATTTGGCAGAGACAGTCTCAATCAATCTTCTATTGTCCCACTTCAGCTGCTTTTAAAACATCCCAGTTTCTCTCTCCTCCCACTTTGTCCCTTTGTCCTCAGTTTACTTCAGCTGCTGCAAATTGAGTTCAAAGCATATAGGAACTTGCATTCAATTAACTCAACAGGGGGGGAGAAGAGAGCAGCATCTTGCCCTTCCCTATAGCCTCAAGCAAAAACACACTGCCACAAGCTCTCCTAGCTTGTGTGTTCTTCCTTATTAGTAACTTTTGCTATGTTGACCAGACACTGATGTTGCTGGGTCACGTACAGCCCAGGTTTGTTTGCTGTGAAATATTGGGATGTATGCATTTCAAGAACTCCGCCACCCTCTGCCACTTGCAGTAAGATAATTAAGTTGAGGCTAAATTTACCTGAGTGCACCACTGATCTGGAATGGTACAACCTAATCACAAGAGTCACCACTTCAAAAGTGTGTTGCAATTGTCTGTGAAAGAGAAGGTCAATTCTTAGGACCCTGCTCCCTGTAGTAGCTCTAAATATTTCTGTCCATTCTGTCCATTGTTTCTTGCACAACAATCTACATGTTAGACTTGATGATGGAATTAAATCATATTTGAGCATTCACAACCCAAAGCTTCAGAAACTACAGTTCTTAGCTGAACCTCTTCTGCCTCCCACTCCTATTCACTCCCTCATGGAGAGATGAAGGAAAGGTTTACAGATCCTCAGGGCAGGGATCACATAATTTCAGCACTTAAGCAAATTGTTGGCATTGTAATAGCACAGGAAGGTTCAGAGAGAAAATTTTGTTTATCATAGGCTTACTTGGTTAATAAAAAATACTAAAAAAAGGAACAAAACCCACCTGTGGTTATGCTTTCTTCTGCACATAGCCTACTTACATAAAGATTAGGGCTACAGTTATGGATTACCGACAGCTAAAAAAACAAGAAGCAGAGGTTAAGTCTGAAAAGCAAAGGTTCATTACACAGAAAAGCAAACAGCAGGCTTCTGCACCCTGCCCTAAGGATCAATATTGGGAAGTATGTTCATAAATAATAAGTCCGAGTTATCTCCAGCTTGCTGGAATACAGGTTGTTACCTTAGGACTGAATGGGTCAGTTTATTTCTATTCCATACTAGTTTCCCACGTCACAATCATAAGTCCATTCTGTTCTGCCTTTTGGCTATTTGTATCTTTTACATTTTCATCTTAAAAATATGCATTTTGTATGCACTTTTTCCTTAAATGCAAAATGTTTGCATGTAGTTTCCTCTAAAACATAATGTACTTTTCCCTTAAGTGCTCATATTTTTGTATTGAGCAGAGAACTGTGCTATGAAATTTAGAAAAGTATGCAATTAAAGGAGATGACTATACTCTAATCTGCATATAATCCCAGAAAGTGCAGATAAATTGGGTAACTTTAAAATGTGAACTGAACAAAATTCCTACCATTGCTTTTCCTACTCTGTAAACATCTTGATCATCACTTACTTTCCCTTCCATTACATTTGGCAACTACTTCTTTGGCAAGGAGGTAGCAGAATCCATAACATATGGATCTATTTCAAATTTTATGAGTCTATAGTTAAAACAGAAAAGCTGGATGTCTGATGAATGATGCCATGGTGTTTATGTGAATAGCAGACATAATTCCTGAAGAAAAGAGTGAATCTTGTCTAACAGAGAAGACTGTTCTCTGTTACAGCATCTATCTCATTCAATCTCTGACTGAGAATTTAGGCAAGCTTGCAGTCTCACAAAAATGAACAAACAACAACCCGATTGCCTCAGAGCCAAGTTTCCAGATGCCTTAACAGGAACACTGTTTTTCCTTGAGTCAGACCATAAGTACATCTTATTCAGGGATGGGGAATTTGTGGCGATTTAGATGTTGATGAACTGCAGTTTCCATCCTTCCTACAAAGCATCCTCAGTGATAGGGAATGTTGGGAACTGAAGTCCAACATTTGGAAGGTTGTAAAAAGTCCATCTCTGAGCTCATCCAGCTTGCAAAGGCTGGCAGCAGCTGTCCATGTTTTCAAACATTGCCATGTGAAAATAGATGACATTTTTCTGTTTTAGTTTATGCAGAGACAGATGCCAGGGATTGAACTTTGGAGCTTTTGCAACCCAAAGGTGACAATTACCACTGAACTACAGCTCTTCTCCATTGTGTATCTCCACATGTATGTTGAATGATGACAGCAACCGTATAGTTTCTATAGCTTACTCCAGGGTAAACAGCTACAGGACTGTAACACTAAAATAGCATTGCACTCATCCTATAAATGACAGTTAGTGGACTTTGGTACTAGTATAAGAGAAACAGGGCTGTTAAAGAAACAAGCCAAAGCAATCTTGTGCTGAAATCATCCCCACACACTTGCTTTATGTAATTTGTTTTATTTCCCAGTCTCCCTTTCTATTCTTGGCTTTTAGGATTGTGTCTTTCATTTTTTTTAAAGAAAGATGAATTTGTGTTCAATTTACTTCAGTTCCTTCATTTAAAATCAGTCAATTTTAAACGAATTATAATTATATTATAAAGAATGAGAGGAGGGAGTTTGTAGCAAAAAATGTAACAGGGTTAAAGTCTATGGTACAAATTACAAAGTCCAGTTACTGTCTGGTGAAGGGACTAAATTCACCCATGAGCAGCATAATGGTAGTAAAAAGGCAAAAATAAAGAAGGAAACCAGTGGCATGGTGGTGGAAGAAGCCTAGACAATTTTTTAAAAAAATAAATAAATAAACCACAACTTCTGAAATATTGTCTTAATCCACTTTTCAGGGAACATTAAATTTCTCAGATCAAAGACAGATCTCCAGCTAAAATGTAGCTAGATCAAAGTCTCCCAGTCTTGCACTCTCCCACCCCCTCACACACACTACCAGGAAATGCTTTATTAGGAAGCTTGTTCTACATCCTTCCACTTTGTTCTGATAGCTTAAAAGTGTTGTGGCTACATATGTACAGTCTTTATGTGCCCAGGAAAGAAACAGACACACAGCAGAAGATAATTTATCTTTTGAATTTATCTTTCAAGTTTACCCCTTAAAAATGCAGTAAGAGCCCTTGAGTTGAGAGAGTAAAATAAGAAACATTCTAGGTCCCAGTTGAGCTCTATAACTCTTGGTCGTTATTTAAAACCACAAGACATCTGGACACTTTATTACTTTCCTGCAAATGACAAGTGATAGTGGGGAAAACTGGAAGTTGGAGAACGGGGAATGCGTTCCAGTCTGATTTAGATTAGATATCCTGGTATGACACACTTTCTTTTTGTTCTTCTGTGGCAAAAATACAGCCACAGACTTTTAAGGAAAAGAACTCTTGTGATTTGTTAATACTTGTAGGCATAAGACGAAGAATTCAATAGTATTTCTTTTAACTCCATTATGGCACATGATTAGATTTTTTTTTTAATGGACCATTATCCAATGCACCCTTTTTAGACAAATATGTGCATGCAGTCTAGTGAATTAGCCATCTCCTGCTACATCATGTTCAAATGAAAGACTTAAAAAGTCATAAAGAACATAACCTGCTCTAAATCCTAAGTGAAAGGATGAACTGGACATCATAAACTGAGAGTGACCTGTGATGTTCCAGATATTGTTAAACTTCTTCAGCCTTGGCTAGCATGGCCAGTGATCAGACATGATGGGAGCTGTAGTCCAATATTTGGATGTTCTCCAATCCTATCTTAGAAGATCTCTTTAATATTAAAAGCTATAATCCAGGTTTCATACACCTAGGCCATTTCCGCCCTACACTGTTATAGAGCTATTATTCCACTTTCAACATCCTGTGGAATTCTGGGGTTTGTAGTTTACTGAGGCCAAAGAGCTCTCTGGATGAGAATTCTAAATGCCTCTCCTTAAACTGCAAACCCCAGGATTCCATAGGATGTTGAAAGTGGCATAATAGCACTATGATAGTGTAGTGTGGAAATGGCCTTAGTGATCTGTTTTTATAGGTTAAGCAATATTTGGGTATATATTTGGCAAAATTTAAGCTCCTAAAGCCTAATATTAAGGAAATAAGGGTGTCATTTGGAGTCAAGAGTAGGATATCTATGTGTCAGACAGCAAAATATTAAGAGACAGGCTTACTACGTAGTTCTGAGCATGAAGTCATCTAAGCCAAAACAAAAGAGATGAGGAGAAAATAGTCTGACAAGGAAATATTAAGCAAATAACCAGAGCATAATGAAAAAGGTGTACTGCATTGATACAACAGTATTAGTTGGTGGCTGGTGCAATCTGATGCATTCATCTGATGACAGGTAGCCAGAAATAAGTGGCTAGTGATACTTTCAGGTGATTGGTCCCTTAAGTGGCCTCATATAAATCTAATTTGCCATTGTAGGATAAGATTACTGTTATCTTTAATAGAGAGTAGTTAGATTCATCTCTGATTAGACAAACAGATTCTAGAGACAGTATAAAATCTACCTCTAAAGACATGAGGATTAGGCTGTTTACACTCCCTCCAACAGTCTAATTTTGCTGTTTTTACAGCTTTTATGCCTCTGATGTTGTTCCTAGCTGAGGAATATCCTTGAAATATTGGTAAGAGAAAGGGAGGGAGAATCTCTGCTCTCAGTATTAAATAGTCTATGATAAATATATACTGCATATCTGTAGAAATGAATACCTTTTATAAAAATATGTGTTGGATGCTGCAATGTCATGCAATGCCTATGTGTTTCAACTACAGACATAATGTGTCTGATTCCTTTCATATAATGTAAAGTTAATATATAAGCTATGTGCCTGGACAATGAGAGGTCTGTGGTCCTCTCCATATTTGCGTATTTAACTTTCATGGATTTGATTATTTATGTGCTTCTCCAACCTCTCATCTCCCCCCTCAAACCCTATTTTTCCAGGGGAACCTTCCCTCTCAGTGGCTACAATCAGTGCCACACAGCCTTTTAAAAACCCACCTCTTGTCCTCCTCCTTCTCCTGCTCCTCCACCATGGTGAAAGGAAGTTATCCTCAGGATTCCCATTCTTGATCCATCCATACACAAAATTTATGCAGGACTGTGTCCTTTCCTTGCATTTTCTTTGATGATACATTTTTCTTAATATCTTCGGCAGTATTTGAATTACCTCCCTAAATATTAGGCTGAAAAATCTCTCTCTCTCTCTCTCTCTCTATATATATATATATATATATATATATATCTCTGCATATCTGCATATCTGCAGGTTTGTGTGTATTCCTTTCTGGCAGAAATATGTTTTCCAAGAAGTGGCTGGGCACTATGATTCTACATGTCTGATATGCAGAAAACTTTTCTCCTGTTCATAATTCCTTGCCCTTGCCCAGCATCAAAGTTTGTCTATAGAGTTCCCTTTAAATAATGCTATTTCTCCCCATTTTTTTTTATTTTTTATTTTTGGCTAGGCAAGGGACTGCTTTTGCAGATTTCAACATGCACAGAAGTCATCATGCCAACCAAAAATTGGGACCAAGATCTTTTTATTGGGTCACTTCATGTTAACCCACTAAGCACACTGGTTTTGGCCACTCAGCTATGTCTTACAAACTGCATATACTGCACAACTTCTCGTGATGCGCCAAAGGCCTTGCAAGTACAGCCTTGCCAGGGGCTCATGAGATCTTACAATCAGGCTGTTGTTTCTTTAATATATCTCACTTCTTATTCAAATTTTAATTATTTTTACCTGGTTATTGGTATAAAGGAAGAAAATGACACAGAAATAGGACAAGTAAACATGAAATCTTTCCACTTATAGTATAATAATTGCTAGCAAACATCTAAGTCTATGATTACATGGTCACTAATTTGTTACAGTTTAGGAGCACATTTTTGAATTGCCCTCTTGTCTATATGCACTTGGTGGCTGCTGTTAAAACAGATGTTATAATTGCAAATATAGAACTTAATTAATTTCATTCATCACACCTGTATATAGAAATGGGTGACAGAGCTCTTAGTGGGAGACAGGACAAACCAACTTAAATACTACTATTTCTCAAAGTAAAGAGTGGTTTTGTGTCAAAATGTCTCTGCTGAAGGTAGTCCAAGTTTGTGGATTTGTGAAATGCTAATTATAGAGGCCCTGAGCTCATGCCAGAAGTGAAGTTTCTCCTTACCACATGAACCGGATTTCCTTTCTCTTTTCATACACTTCATAAATAGTACTTTCCCAGAAGAATGTGTGCTATTATTGAAATGCAGATGTTACTGAGCTAAAAAAAAAAGTTTCAAAAATCAAACCTTACCCTCCAATTCCACTTTATGTACATTTCTCACTTCCTCCCTTGTGACCCTCATTTCCTGTACATGTATTGAAATCATCCAGTGAGATTCCTTTCTGAATGCCCCCAATGACTGCAGAGAGGCAGATGATATTAAGATCATTATATGGCATTTTCAGCAGGGCCCCTCATTTATTCATTTCATTCACATTGATTTTTTAATTCCACCTTTTGATCTAGATAGATTCTCCAAAGCAAATACAGAAACATCCAGGCAATTTCTTGTAAATACAGGATTGACAAACCCATAGCCCTCAAGAAGTTGTAGTTAGATTCCAGTTCCCATTAGCCTTCAGCCATCATAGACATTTGTCAGGGATGATTGGAGCTGGACTGTAACAACATCTGGTGGAGGACACAGATTCCCCACTCCTGCTTCAGAGAGTATAAAAGAAGGACCAGTGGACATACTGAAAGAGAAACTGAAGTGTCTCTTTGAGGGGAGAAGTTTCTCCTTCTTGAACTCCAGCTCTATTTCTTAGTCCCTTGTCAATCCATCAAGAAACACAAGAGTATCATGTCACGGTTCTACTTCCTTTGAGACACATTGCCTTGACTTGGTGTATCTTTTCTTAGTCTCATTTCGTTGTTGTGTGGTTGCTGTGTGCTTTCAAGTTGTTTCTGACTTATGTTTACCCTAAGGTGAACTTATTGTGGGATTTTCTGGGGTTGAGAGTGTGTGACACACCCAAGGTCACCCAGTGAGTTTCCATGGTCAAACAGGAAATCAAACCCTGGTCTTCAGGGTCATAGGCCATTTCCACTTGACGAGGCTATCCTGCTATGGGGACACAGTGACAGCAGTTTGTGGGTTGTGCTTCTGCATGACATTATCGTGGTCCTGCTGTCATCCTGCCCTCATCTGTTGCAATCACGGGATATTCACTTAATGGAATAAAACCGTTAAGCACCTATGATCATGCAACATTCCTATTCTTCCTGGCCATGCAGAAAGGCAGGAAGCATAAGGGAGGTGCTTCTTTCTTTGGTGCAGCATGGGAAATACCCCAGCTGCACTGCAGAAGGCAGGCATATGTCACTCACATTCCCTTCTGCAGGGAGCCAGCCAGGTATGGAGGGAAGTTTTCCCGTCACGCTCTCTTCCAGGAAAAGGCAGCATTGTGATGAGATCAAGTAGGGTGCAGAAATGGCCATTGTCTAATGCTCAAACCAGTACAGCATGCTAGGTCTCCCCCATTAATACATCAGGAAACATAACAGTATCACGCCTCTAACCACCTCTGAGACACATTGCCTTGACATAGCATAAGTCACCAGGATTCTCGAGGAGCTGCTGAATGATGACAATTGAACTTATATTGTCTCAGTTTTGTATACTGCCAGAACTGCAGGTGTTTTTTTTAAAAACTGCCCTAGAACAGAGAGGAAGCCATCAGGTGCAGCTTACTGGTAGATGGTAAATGTCAACGTGCAAAAAATAGGCACCACTATCAAGCAAATGAGCCTTCTACCTCATGATGTTACATTTGAAGCAAGCAGTTAGGCTTCTTACATTTTGTATGTCACTAGTGCCCACTGTCTCCTCCCACTGCTGAGTCTCTGGGCTGGCTGATCACTGAGACCATATTTTTTTAAAAATTATATTACCAAAAATGTATAACTATAGGATACCACTTAAAGTTAGAGGGGCAAATGGAGTGGGACGATTTCATGTAAGTTGCCCAGACTCAGGTCAGTCTACTCGGAAAGCAGCAAGAAGGTAGCCCGCTTTGTTCTAAACACTCAATTTGAAGCATGCATCCAGGTTGGGAAGAAGAGACAGGCCATGATGCTCCCTCATGAGGGCGGCATGGTTCCTTCCCTCCCTTCCCTGCTGTCAGTTATAAGTAAAATATATGTGCCTCCCACTTTTATTACAGTTCTCAAGTTCTGAAGCTCTGATCACTTTGCACCACTGTATTCTTGTTTTTAGGTCTTCATCCTTCTCCTGTCATGCTTTGAAGTCTTTTTGTGAGTGATGTTAATGCAAGAACTTACCAGAAACCTTTTCACTATCCCTTCCCATGTGAATCTTTATACTGAAGCCATGTTATTTAACCATCTTCCTAAAAGCAGTGCCTTTCTCAGAGGCTTGCCCTCCTTAGGGGATAAAATAAAATTATTAAGGTGTATCTGAAATATGAGTGTCTCACCACTGCCTCACTCTCAGTTTCCTGCAAACAATCCTCCCATAAGGCAACAAGATACTGGCACTAACCTGAAAGAATCACATATCATATGTTTCCCAGAAGGTTTTATTACGTACTTGTTGCATGATCCCTGTTTCAATCTCAGCTTACTTTGACTAGAACTGGGTCTGATAACTGGGAAGGGAAAATGTTTCAAATGAGATGAAAACAAAAGCCTAATGTAAAGAGCATTAAAGCAAAGCAAAATAAAACAGAATGAAAAAAGAAGGAAAAATAGTAAATCAGGTTTGATGGATGAGCAATTGGCATCTTCTTTCCAGATATAGATATGCGGCCTGTCTGCCCTACACTGTTGTAATACTATTATTCCACTTTCAATATCCTGTGGAATTCTGGGGTTTGTAGTTTATGGAGGCCAAAGAGATCTCTGGTTCAGAATTCTAAAGGCCCTTCCCTAAACTACAAACCCCAGGATTCCATAGGATGTTGAAAGTAGAATAATAGCACTATAACAGTATAGTGCAGAAAGGCCTATAGATATAGATATAGATTTACAAAAGGTACCTAAAATGGTGATAACATGCTATGCAAATGAATACGCACATGTTCTGTCTGATATTGTGTATATACTTGTGTGTGTGCACACTGCTTGGAAATCTTTCATTATTTACACATCAGCAACTGGCAACTTTTCATATCATAAAAGGCACACAACCAAATTCACTTTCCAGTTCTTCATGTTGTTTCTTCGGTTTGTTGAATATCTGCCACATTTCATTCTCTGAAAGGCAGGGAGGCTTATCACATTTTGCTGCTTGAGATGAAGGTGCAAAACTACCCCTACACACACACACACACACTTACAGTAAATCAAGGAACATAAAATACTTAAATTGAGACAAGTTATTTCAGCACATGAAAGAGCATATCCCACATTACTTTCTCCCCTTTCCTGCCAGTAAAATTAGAATAATATCAAATTCTGTAAAAGCCAACACTGTGTAGTGGTCTGTATGTCAGGGTTCAAATCCCTGTCCAGCCATGGAATCTCAATGGTTTTAGTTTTGTAGATATCATCATCATCATCATCATCATCATCATCATCATCATCATCACCACCACCACCACCACCACCACCACCACCACCATCCACCTAATCTATAATAAATGTAAGATCCCACTCATTCATCTCCAGAAATGGTTGCTGGTTGCAGTATGCTACTCACCTGGTTGAATCTTTTCAATCTGGGCACTCTTCACAAGATCCCATTAAAATGTCAGTTTTGAACTTCATAGGCAGCTGTCTTATACAGACTACATGGTCATCTAGTTCAATATTTATACTCACTGGGGCACTGAAGTCTCCCAAATTTCAGACATGAGATTAAGGATTGAAGCAGTAAGCGTCTAGTCTGAATTGTATTGGTTATTCCCAGTTTGAATAGACTCACTGAATTATTTGTTGAATGGTGAGTTGATATATCAGTAAACCACATTTATTCATTGGGTGTGAGAGAAGTAATTTACAGTTAGCCCTCCACATTCACTAAGGTTAGGGGCACAGGACCTTTGAAAAACTGGAAAAATCATAAATAACAAAATGTGTGTGTGTGTGTGTGTGTGTGTCTGTGGGAAGAGGGCTGAGGCATGGTGAGGAGAATGGGCAGCCAAGGTCCAAAGCAGGTCAGGGAAAGGGGGTGGGTCAGCATGGAAGTCCAATATTTCCTCTCTCACCCATCTCTTTACTTGGGTATGGGGTGAGCATTGGAAGAGGATTTGTGGTACTAAGGCCCTTTCCGCAAGTGGGAAAATAGCCAGGTGAAAACGGGACTCACTGGACTTCCTGAGCATCCGGGCGAGTCCGTCAGGATGCGGAGCAGTGTGAGCTCGTTGCTCCGCACTGCTCCGGCATCCAAAATGGCAGCTTCCAGTTGGTGGAGGCTCTCCACCAACTGGAGAAGCTCGCCAGCCTAAAGCCCACCCCTGGCAGATCTGCAGGCACGCACTTGTGTGCGCCTGTAAATCTGCACTGGAGTGCGGCGACGGAGTGATACGGAGGTTTTTTAAAAAAGAGGTTTTTAAAAAACACGCTGTGCGACCAGTTCCAGTTGCACCGAACTGGACTGAGGTGCAGAATTACAAAAAGTAGTCCTCCCCAGTCCACTCTACAGTGCAGAAGATCTCCGTCGGAGGTCGCTCTGCACCATTTTAATAGCCCGGTGGAAAGGGCCTAAGAAATTGGGCTGTGATTCATCCATAGCTGGCTAGGCAATGGCTGATGAAGGATGAGGATTAGAGGCTGGTTTTTAAAGGACTGCACGGCCCGAATGAAGCTGCTAAGAGGGAAGGTTCCCCCCCACCAAAAAAAAGCACCTGAGCTGGGGCGAGGGGCAGGGGTTGAAGAAACTCACACATAATCAAATCTGTGAAAGTCAAACCCACAAATGTGGAGGGCTAACTGTACTACTGAGCTTCAGTGCTTTTCAGTTCTACACAGTTCTACACTACACAGTAATAGTGCTGTGATTTTACTTTGACTACCATGGCAACATCCCATGGAATTCTGGGATTTGCAGTATAAGGACTTTAAAATTCTCAGCCAGAGACCTTTAATGTCTCACCAAACTACAAGACTAAAAATTGTTTAAGATGTTGCCATGCCAGTAAAAGTAGAATCATAGCACTATAATTATACAGTGTGAAAAGGCCTTTGGTCTTTTGCATCTCTAATAGGAATAACCTGCTGTTCTTACCAGCTACTATAAAGTGTGGAAGGCAAGATGATACTGGTTTGGATAGGGACATGATTTGCAGTATGAATTATACTGATGAGAAGCAGAATGTGGAACATGGTGTTTGTATTGTTTCATGCCAAAGTCTATCTTGGCTGATATAAATTGTCAGAGACTTATGCTCTTAGGCTGAGTGGAGTGCTGTCACCTTAATATAGGTAAACTGCAAAGCTAGGAAGCTCTGACTTTTGGGGAAGGGGTTTGTTGTGAACCTGCCAGTTTATTTGCTGGGGCGTATGTGGCCTGCCATTGTCCTAAGTTAAATATAGCATAGTCTTATAAATAAGTCTTTTGAATACAATTACACTCCCAGTGACTATTCTCTCAATTTTGATTTTAAAACTGAGTTTTGGTATATCTTTTGTCAGTTTTAGTATCAGTTCTAGCGCACCTTTTTCTGTGTACCTTTCTTAGTTAGATCTAGAGGATATCTAACACCATTGCATGCTCAGCCTTGTGTTTTTTAAAATAAGACTTTTGAAATTTCTGCCTTTCTTTACAAACAAGCTTATATTCTTTGCAAAAAAAAAATCATGAAAATGTAAAGAAAAAGATTAGAGGCGGAATTATATTTTTCTGGAAAATTATCTTCTTGCAGATTGTTCCAGACAAACACATGAATAGGAGCCAAGATTTCTATCTGGCTGTTTTCTTCAGAAAATGTTTTCCATGTATAAACTGCCAAAGGTAACAAATTCATATATAAAAATATCCTTGTGTGGCTGCTATAGAATCACTTTTTTAAAAAAGTAAACCTGAGACTGCAGAATGCTATGTTGGAGAAAATCCTATGCATCAACTGGACAGTATTTATTGCAAATGATTAGAGCAGTCATGAAAGTCGCACAGCCCCTCCCCCCAATTCAGCTTCCAAGATTCCTCACCATTAACTATACTGTCTAGGACTAGTGAAAACTGCATCCAATAACACCTGGAAGGGCAGATGATTCCCACTTCTGGGTTAGATGACCCAAGTTCACCATTACCAAGTGTCATATTCAAACCCATTTCCCTGGGGCAGCCTTCCACAACTTGGTGCCTCCAGATTTGTTCAACTACCATTTCTGTCATGAAATCCAAGATGTCTAGAAGGCACCAGCTGGATGAAGGCTTGACTGAGGCCAAATTAGAACTGATTTGAGAGTTTTTCAGTGGAAATGCCTGGCATCTTTTTCTCTTGTAAAACAAAACAAAACAAAACAAAACACTAATGTCTGGATCAAGACGATGGAATGCAAAATGTGCATCCAGAATTATTTCTGATACTGATAAAAAGTGGGGGCAGTGGAAAAATGACATGTGAAAGTGTGATGCCTCTTTATCCCTGTAGTGCTCTCCCAATTCAAATTGGAATGTAATTATTTGGGGTTTATCTGCATACCCTTCACAGATAAAAATAGGGACATGTACATCCAAGCAAAATCAGAGTGTGGTCAAGATGGCAACAAGTTATTAGTGAGAGAGAGTACACAAACTAAGAGTGTGGCTACAACAGTTCCCTTTTGCCTGAGCTTGCTGGGAAGGGGAAGATTCCACCTGCTTCTCTTCTCTTCCACCCTGCTAAGTTAACTGAGTACCATCTATTCTAGCATGTTGAACTCAGGCTATTTCTACCCTACACTGTTATAGTACAGTAAAGTACACTGTTGTTGTATTTTAACCTTTGTTGTATCCCACCTTGAGCTTACTTTTCTCGTCCATTTTGTTGTGTGCCTTCAAGCCGTTTCTGACTTATGGTGACCCTAAGATGAACCTATCACGTGGTTCTCTGAGACTGAGAGTGGTTTCCATGGCTGAGTCAGGAATCAAACCCTCATCTTCAGGGCTGTAGTCCAATGCTCAAACCGCTACACCAGTCTGGCTCTCCCACTATCAGATCAATAATGCACCCAAGCCCTGAATCATAAAGCAGAGGCTCAAAATATACAACAAAGCGCACATTTTATCTATGAAGACAAAGTAATTATATGGATTCCTGAAATTGCCAAAGTGGCAACTGTGATGCTGTGAAGCCTAGAGGGTTTAATAATCTATTCAAAGAAAGACACATGCAGTAAACAGCTCTTCAGGATCTATAGCAAAATCAAAAGAGCAAGGCTGGGTCAGACCTGTCTGCTCCAGGATTCCATTCTCAGGATAGTCAGTCAGATGTTTAGGGAAGCCTACAAGGAAGATGTGAGTGGAACAGCGGCATCCCAATAGTCAGAAATAAATCCCATTGAGTTCAGTTAGACTTATTTCCCAGAACAGCAGCCTTAATCTTTCATGGAGAACAGGAATGGGCATGCAAGTGGGGACAGAGGATAATTTTTGCCCCAACAACATTTCTGTGGGTTGTACTTGTGCATCAGCAGTACACACGAAGTGATGTCATGTCCATTTGCCATTTTTAGCTGTTTTTCAACCCCCCTCCACCTTGGAAAAATCTGGGGGGAGGTGAAAAAGGAGAACCACTACATTTACAAGCATTTCCCATGCATTCAGGAGGTGGGTGAAAATCACCCCAAAAATTAGCCTGGAAAAAATTAAATTGGGGATGTGGGCTTCAGGAGCTACAAATATGTACTTTGGGGCACATGCAACCTACAGGCTACACTTCTCCATCCCACTGCAGAAGAATATATTTTATGACATGGCAATTGCCTTCTACATACAAAAAGTAAAATGAAAAATAATGTTTTGGCAACAGCCTTGAAACAAATTTCTGCCTTTATTTTCAGTGGAAAAACTCCAGAATGCTTGCCAAATGTGTGTTCCAAATTTCAGAAACTCCAGCATTTGTCATGCCAACTGGGTCACCGAAAGGCTGACTCCACTGTGGCCTGGGATTGTATCTTGCCTACAGCTTGTTTTTTGTGCTTTGCTGAACTTTAGACAAATATAAAGGTTAGATGGATACATTTTCATGTCAGTATTTTCTTATGCTGATCCATCTGTATGAAATAAATGTTCTTAGCTTCACAATTTTTTTTTGAAAGAGCCAGGCTGCCATTTTAAGGAAGAGCAAGGAAACACATTCTCTTTTTGTACATAAGTACAAGCAATCCATCTTTTTATGGTAAAAGCCCCCAAATTTTATTTTGCAGGTGAGGTGGCACATCCAATTATTTTGCATTCTGCTGGTCTTCAAAAAGAATGCAATCAAACTGGTGCAGGACATCTTTTTTTTCAGAGTAGGCTGTGTGGTAAAGAGATCTTCAGATTCTCCGGTTGCTCCTTCTAAACAGGTGTGTATAGTGTGAGGGTGATACATCATACGTTTGTAACTTGCCTCTGCTCGTGTAGAGAGGATCCTCTATAGCAGTTTGCTATTCTGAGGCAACTCACTACCCTTCACACATTCATTTAATTGGCCAAATCTCTAAAGAGGGTGGTTATACCGACTGGCTTTCATAACTACCCTATATGAGTATATGTATGTCATAGCTGGAAGTCAGAGAAAGTGAAATGTTAAGTGGGATTGAGCCTAGCACTGATGACAGTATTGGCATCCTCGGTCAGGGCTCGAGCACCCTAGGTAGGCTGCCTATCATGGCCACCCTTAATTTTTACCCCTCTTCCAGCACTCTGAGAAGCACTCTGTCCATGGTGACCCTGATCTAGCATTGCTTTGGGGCACTGTGGGAGTTATAGCACTTGGAGTACTGCCACCACAGACTGGTAAATCTAGTGGGATACACAGAGAGAGAGGAAACAAACAATAGGGTACACAGAAGCTGCATCCAGGATTTATCCATTTAGTATGGTCAAAAATGGCAAAGCAAACACAAAATACAGAAGTGATGAACGGAGTAGAGAGCATCCACTTTTATGTACTCCATAAACAATTGCAACTGTAGGTCTTTTTACAAAAGTCCTAAATATGAGTTTACTAGTGACAAAAAGACTTTCAAAACAGACTGCCACATGTTGCTTCTCTTAGATATGCTACCCTGCAGTTTCCTCCATCAGATCAAAGGTCTTTTTGCCAAACTAAATAAATCTACTCAAGATTCCCTTTCTACCCACAAGAGGTCATTTAAAGTTTCAGCAAAGCAACTGCAGTTTCAAAGGACACTATGCCCGGAAGAGTTTTCTTTTTTAAAAACACACGCTAAAGTTTCTGTCCAATATCTGATTAACATTTTACTGAAATGTAATACTACAGTCCAATCAAAGGCAAGCTGAAAGCAGAGACTCAGAAGATTAAATGGTACTGAACTAATTTTGTGCTGATCAATAATTGCTTAAAGAGACTTCCTTGTCAATACTCAGCTTACACTGTAAATGATTACGGGTACAATCTACATTCCTTTGTGATTAATAGCAACATGTTTAAATTGATATACTTTTCAGCAAAAGTCTGTGGGACTTCTTTGAAACTAACAAATTTGTCATAAGCCCCAAGTCTGGCATAAAGCCCATTCCATTAAATGCATAATTGTTATCCAGATGTGTGACTAGGGGAGAAAAAACATGAAAGACATTTTCATATATAATAAAGACATTTGGGGAAGGATTTTGGCAAATGACTACTGTCTGAGAAGGGGGCATTTGAGTGGATGGCTGTACTTTATATACTAACATGTTTTAAGTTACGGGCAGAATACTATTGCTCTCTTAGATGTGTCAGCTGCTCTATGGGGAAAATTGGAGACTTTCGTTTAATGGGGAAAATCCATATTCAGTTAAAGTTTGTAGAAACAGAGTTCTGCATGTGGTGCCATTGTGCATAGAGTTGCACATGGGGATGTGCATGCAGATTCATGTGCACATTTGGCTGCACATTCATTTGTGCAATGCAGCCATTGAATACAAAGGCCGTGTAGCATAATCAGTGCATAACTCCACATAGTGAGATTTACACTACACAGATCTTGGCCAATGTTTTTAGTTCTATTGTGGTTCACTATTTTGATTGTTTTATCTTTTTAACTGAATTTTTGTTGTTTCATTTTTAAGCTGAGCTGCTTTGAGTCCCATTTTTTGGGAAAAGTCAAGCTAAAGATCCAGTAAATAAATAACAAGTAAACAGTACAGTGAAAGGGAAATGAAAAACAGAAAGTACAGAGATCAAGATTTACATTGCTAACAGTGGTCATTCATAAAACAGTTTTTGCTGGAAATAGAAACATTTCGGCATTAGATGAACCAATTAATATATGTAATGTAAGTTAAAGTCTAATATCATGCTCATATGCACACACACGTGCACACACACATAGAAACATGTGTGCACACACATATAGAAACTTGTAACGCTTAAAATGAACAGAAGGCAGGAAGGCAGGATCAACTGCATTTCCTGTGCTTCAGCTGGGTTTGACTAGCTCAGCTGAAGCTGTGCAAAATATGGAGCCATCTTCACCTTTTTAGCATGCACATGTCCTCGTAGGACCTGAAGAAGGGTGGGCCATGGGGAAGATGTACAAACTCTGGCCCTTTTCACATGGCATTCACTATGTGAAAGGGCCTCTGGAGCATCGCGCAATTGCGAAGAGCAGTCCACATGATGTCCTCACAATTGCGCAATGCTGCCAGAGCCAGCAGGCACTGATCACACACTACTTCATTTTTGGCTTGGAGCTGAAAATGGTGCACAATCGCACATCACTTCAAGGTCCTGCGCGCACTTACCGTGTGTGAAGAGCCTCCGGAGCCCTGGCGCTCATGCTTCCTGTCCCAGCGCAGCCTGGGAAAATCCCAGGCTGTGCTGTGGAAGGAAGAGGAGGAGCCCTCACGTTGCCTGCTCGCCAGCAGGCAGTGGCTGCGGAGGTGAAGCAGCGGGGACGTGAGAGTCTCTCACAAGAGGCTGCTCACACGATTCCTGTGCCCCAGTGCCACGAAAAGGTTAGGTGCAGAAAGGGCCAATGTTTTGGACACAAGGTAGATATTGTAACAGGAACAAGGCCAAAATACATAAAACTTAAATGAAAAGATCACAAAAGGGTGAAACACTGCTTCTGAATGTCTTCTGGTATATTATCTGGTTGACACAACTCGATGTGTAAAGATTATATGATTGTGTTTTAGGGACAGATGATAAAAGATGTTGGTAGTCCAGAAATTTAAAACAAAGATTTTTAAAAGTGGATAAAATCTTGCTTGCATGGGCAGTAAAGTAAGTGTTGCTCATTCTAAATTATATCACAAAAATGTTTAACGTGACTGCAATCCTATGTCCATTTGTCTGAGGGGATACCCCACTGAAGGGAGCCAGCATGGTATAGTGGTTTGAGCACTGACTCTACAAACCAGGGTGCGAATCCTCATTTGGCCATGGAAACCCATTGGGTGACCTTGGACAAGTCATACTCTCTCAGCCTTAGAGGAAAGCAAATATTAGCACCCTCTGAACAAAGCTTGCCCCTTCCCCCCAAAACCCATGATAGGTTTGCTTTACATATCCCACTGAGCATAGTGGAATTACTTCCAAGTAAACATACATATGAGCGTGGTGTAATGGTTTGAGTGTTGAACTATAACCCTGAAGACCATGGTTCAGTTCTCTGCTCAGCTATGTAAACCCGCTGGGTCCTTGGGCACGTAGCATACTCTCAGCCCCAGGAAACCCTATGATAGGTTTGTTTTAGGGCTGCCATAAGTCAGAAATGACTTGAAAGTACACAATAACAAACTTACATAGAACTGAGGTGCAGGTGGTCGCTGTGACAACTACATAATCATTATATTATTTGTTCATTATATTTCTCTTCTTTGGTATCTCTAAGGAGCTCAAGATGGTATAGATGCCATTTTACCATTACAACAAGTCTATGTGGTAATAAGGCTGAGAGAGAGTGGCTGACCCATGGGCACACAGCGAGTTTCATGTTTTAGAAGGATTTAACTAACCTCTTCCTTTCTCATATCCAGTTTTACTTATGTGCTTGGAAAATGACCCACAACAGAAGTGCAACCCTGAGGATAGATGTGGGGAATATGGGCAATAAATGAGAGACAAATGTTCACTTATTATTCTATAAAACTGATTATGTGGAAAGGCTCTTAATCTCCATGAACTGAAAAACTGGAAAAAACAGCAATGTGCACTAATGTTCTACTTATGTGAAACTAAAGTTTAATTTAAGACATATGTGCTATTTTCTCTTTTTCTACATCAACATACAAGAATCTTGGCTACAGTATCATTTGATTTAAACCATATGTTATCTCGCAAACAGGTGGGAAAAGGCTGATTAAAATGTGTCAGAGAATAAAATTGTAGCTTTTCTAAAAGAGTGAAGAATCACCAGAAAACATCCAAATTTACATTGATTTAAAAAAGATTAACCTTCCACTTACACAGACTGATCTGCATCAATTTCTATTGGAAATCCACAGTATGTACCTTATTTAAACAGAATCCAGTGTGGTTTAGTGGTCTGAGGATTGGACTGTGACTCTGGAGACCGGGGTTCGATTCCCCACTCAGCCATGGGTGACCTTGGGCACACTGCACACTTTCAGCCCCCAGAAAACCTCACAACAAGTTTGACTTAAGGTCACCGTTAAGTCAGAAATGACTTGAAGGCACACAACAACAACAAACCTTATTAAACATGATCTTAAATGTATATGTTCTCTGTATAAAGCCTTTCCTAACCACTAGCATGCCTTCCCTACATACAGGGGCCCCACACATCCATGTTTGAACAAGCAAACGCTAATATTTACATGACTTAGGGCCAGATTTGTTATGGTATATGTATTTAGATACTCCAGGTTGATGGAGAGGGCATGGATTTTCACTTCAACACAGAGATGAGAACCATCCAACTGAAGGAGAACTTGGGGGGCTTGTAGAATCCTTGAGTCTCCTTCAGATCCACCTTTTCCCCAAACCCCTATTCCTCAATCTTTGAACAAAAGCAACAACAGCAACAACAAAATGACTCTAGGGACCCACTCACATAACACAGCTAAACATTGTCCATTCCCTTCCCTCCAAACTCACTAAAAGTGGCCAAAACATCACTTCTGGATTCAAGGTCCATTGTAGCTCTGTGGATCAGCATAGTTTAAAAGTAGTTGAAAACAGTGTTCCAGTCCTCCAAGTCCCACTGCTGTTCTACATGAACAGGGATACTTAGTGCAACTGTCCAATCGAAATATAACAGAATTGAGAGCTGGCTGTGCCATGAGACAGAAGAAGCAATTCCCTCAAGGCACAGACACTAAGAAGTGAGAGGAAGGTGTTAGAGGAAAGAGATGCGCACACCACATGGCTTGATTTGCAACCTTGAGCTATCCTGAGGACCTCAGGTACAGCGGAGGATGACATACCATAATAAGGTGTTGAATTAAAGATTTATTGGCAAATCTAAGCAGCTTTGTTTGCATGGAATTGTGGTACATGCCATTTAGGCTCATGGAAAATCTTGGGTCATTCTTGAGAGCCTCACTGAATTCAGTATACATTGTTTTTGTTACTGTTTTGTTGTTGTTGTTGTTGTTGTTACCTCATGAGTTTATGTCCCAGCAAAAAGTATAATGGCCATGTATTGTGTGCATATTAGTGTTCTGGATTTAGGGCCATGGAGAAAGCCTACAGCTGAAGCCTGATTTGGTAGATTGATGGGACCATTCTTCTAGGCCACCTTCTGTTGTTGGAATTATGACAATGACTTCTCCTGACCTCCATTCTCTCACCGCTGCACTGTGTGTGTCTCTCTCTCCACATACTTCAGCCCCATACCCAGTGCTCCCCCATCCAGGAGCATGAAGCAGCTTTTCTGCCTTATTTTAATAGAACATAAGATTGGATTGTACAACGTGGTGGCAATATCAAGATTAATAAAATAGAAGTATTAAATGTATACTTTCTCTCCATTAAATGTTACAACTTTAAAGCCAGGGAAAAGTAACACAATACTAAAGAGTGACATTTGCCATGATCTGTAGCAATCATCCTCTTCCTGTGCATATTTCAGAATCATTTGGATCATAGCCTTTTTTACAATTATGCAAAAATTTCTTTGACTTCAGTAAGGCCTCTGCATACATCCAAGAACACTGAAGCCAAGAGCTGTTTCCTCATTACTGTCAGTCTTTCAGTTTGTTAACAAAGCTATATGCCAATGCACTTTTAAATTATTCCCTCGTCCCCTGCAATAAATAGAAATAAATTCCTGGAAGCCAGAAACAAAAACCCATTTACTTCATTTCTCCCCACAGACCTCCTCTTCATCCATTAATATGTTGGTGTGAATTACTCTTTTGAGGAACGCAATAAAAAAGACTCCCAAAATAGTGAGAGTTGAAACTGACTTGCAGCAGAAACTCAGATCTGGTCTTCTAAAGCAATTTTTAAAATTATTATTATCATCTGTTTAAAATAAAAGATCAAATTCGCAAAAGAATGAAATCAGCATGGAAAGAGAGACTGTAGTTACTGAAGGATATGCATGTCTGTATTTCTAATGCAACTAAGGGTTTATGGTAGCATTACTTTGGTCAATCAGCTCTTACATTGTACCCAGGGACAGATAAGTTTGTTTGTTTTTAGCATTCTGAAAGAGGGCCAGATCTTGCTTAATTAATATAACTGACTAACTACTTAAACTTTGCTCAATCCCATGGAGAACAGGAGAGTGAGAGAGCACAGAAGGTATGATTGCTGCTAGGCTTATGGAAAACTACAGTAGTTCTAACACTGCCAGTCATAAATCTTCATAAATTTGAAAGACTCTGACTAGGGCAATATACCACACAAGCCTACTTTAATTTAGAAAATAAATAGATATACCCACAGAAACACAGCTACATTTAGGATGGCCAGCTCAACTGAAAATGTGGTCTTACCTTCCTCTTATATTGTATAAAGCAGTAGTGTATGTATAAATCAGCAGGTGATGGAAAATGAGGGAGAAAGGTTGTCTTGCTTTCAACTTGAGTGGCCAACTGCACATAACTTGCAATGATATGTAAAGAAGACTCCACTTGAAAAATGAAATATAACCCTCAAAGGATGATATTTTGAGGGAGTAAATTGTAGGACCCACTTCCCAGCTGTTTGTCAACTTCCCAGCTGTTTGCCAGATGTATCTCTACATTTGCAGACATTGATCTAGGGCAATTCCCAGTGGGAAAAAGCAGCTAAAACTGGGGAATTATAAATGCTGCTCGACTAAGAATTGAACCAAGGGTAGCCAACATCCAGAAGTCATGTCCACTCTTGCAGGACCTCAGAGGGTCAGCCCCTTTCACCCAAACCCATACAGATTACAAAACTGTCCAGAAAACAGCCACACAACTATCTTGGGAGACATTGGTTGCTCTAGAGCAGCGGTTTTCAACCTGTGGGTCGCGACCTCGTTGGGAGTCAAACGACCCTTTCACAGGGGTCGCCTAAGACCATCAGAAAATACGTATTTCCGATGGTCTTAGGCTCCATTCCCTCCTCGGTGATGGTGCGCAAGCGCAAGCCACACGCTCATGTCCTCCTGCCCCCTTTGGTGGGAGTGCGTGCGGCTGCACGCACTCCCACCAAAGGGAGCAGGAGGACGTGAGTGCATGGCTCTCGCTTGTGCACCACCACTCCTTGGCCTTTTCTGCACGTTACCTTATTGCAGAGGTGGGGGGTGCCGTTCGCGCAAGCAGGTTCTTGCGCGAGGTGCTCTCTTCGCTGCTCCTTCATCCCGCAGCTGGCTTCCTGGTTGTGCGACTGCCCCGCCCCTTCCTTCCGCAGTGCAGACTGGGAGCTGTAGGCTTTTCCCACACTGCCTCCCCCAGTGGAAACGAGAGCGAAGCAGAAGCAGAGCCCGGGGGCATTCTCAGAGTTTTTCCCCAGGGGAGACGCGTGGCTCCTCTTTGCCTCCATGCCCGCTTCCCCTCGTTCCTGGCCGGCGAGGAGGCCTTTGCTGGGGGGGGAGGCATTGTAAATAATAAATAAATAATTTTATGGTTGGGGGTCACCACAACATGAGGAACTGTATTAAAGGGTTGCGGCATTAGGAAGGTTGAGAACCACTGCTCTAGAGGGAAGTAGCAGAGATGCATAGCCCTGACTTGCTCCTGGATCACACTCTCACCATCCCTGAATTAAGCACTCTTTTGCCTTTGGCACGTTATTTCCTCTTAAGATCCCAGCCTGCTGTAAACATAATTGTAGCTTTAATACACACGTTTTTGTATAACATGTAGCTAGCCTCAGCTGCCAAAGGGAGATTCAGGGCTATGCCATATTTATTGCTTGGCAAGGTGGAGGCACTGCTTGTCTACCTGTTTTCCTACCTCCGTGTTGTTGAAAATTATAGGATTTCCAAAATGTCTTAACAACCCAACTGTGTCTATGTTTCAAAACTATAGATTTTCTAAATTCTATCAAGGACATATAAGAGTGCACTTAAGAGTGATGGAAGAAAACTGCTATACACTCATGGTGTGAATGGAAAAATGGCACTAGGGGAAATAAATAAATAACAGAAATCAATAGATAGAAGAGTAAGGCCATTTCCACACTACACTGTTATAGTGCTATTATTTCACTTTCAACATTCTATGGAATCCTGGGGTTTGCAGTTTAGAGAGAGGCATTTAGAAATGTCAGCCAGAAAGCTGTTTGATCTCAGTAAACTATAAACCCCAGAACTCCAGAGGATGGTATAAGTGGAATAACAGCACTATAACAGTGTAAGTGAGGAAATGGCCTAAGAATATATAACAGAACATAACCCTCACCCCTTGTTTCTCTATATATTAGTAGCCTTATAGGTGTGGCTGTCAAGATGTTGGATTGTGATTGACTAGTGAGTTACCACTGGCTATATGAGTTGCAGTCCAAAAATACCCACAGGACCACATGAGTGGGATGGAATCCATGCAGCTTACAGGAGGAAAGTGCTGCTCCCAACCTGCAAACCTCCCATTTTTTCCAAATATTTGGAGAATCATTCTTCTGGAGGGCACAATTATCTTCTAAAATGTAGTGAATACACACACACACACACATATTGAAAAACAAATGAGCAAAAGGGCACTTCCAGTTTCCCAGGAGGGAATTGTGCAGTACAAATAAATTCTGGCATTGGTGAAAAATGGCCCCCATGCTTGGAAACTACTTGCTGAAATACTTCTGGCATAAAAGTTTATCTAGCATTGAATGTTCCCTTGTGCATGGGCCTAAACACAGAAATGACATTACACTCATATTATGTGTGATTGGCTGCTCTCCCTGAGGTCTTCTTCTTGCTAATAAACTCTCCACATAAGTAGGCAGCACTTGCATTGCATTGCTAATAAGAACTTTCTGTTTTAAAATGTTTGTTTTAAAAAAAAGAGAATGGGACAAGTTAATTTGGGGAATAACTTGATACAAACCCAGGACTAGTGCAAACTGCAGCTTCTGATGTGGGTACATACTCGGTGACTCTGAAGCTTGGTTTAAGTGTGCTCCTTGGTGCCTCCTCACATTCCACTTGCAACTCTACCATGCATAAAATAACTGGACAGTTCTACTAACAGAGATTTCATAATTGACGCATGATATATATCAAGTGGGAAAGGATGCTAACTCAGTGGTAGGGTCCTGCTTTGCAAACAGAAAATCCTCCTTTAATCTGCAGTATTTCTAGGTAATACTGGGAAAGACGTCCATCTTGAGTCTGAAACTCTGGAGAGCTGCCACCACTCAGTGCAGAGGACAGTGAGTGAGGCTGACCAAGACTCTAATTCATTATGAAGACACATCAGGATTTATGCCTGGGCAGCCGGTCACATGGGACTGGTTTGCATCACACCAAATCTCAAGTTCTGCAGGCAGGTCCTATATTCATAGTCTTTCATTCAGTGGAGGATACAGTGTGGCCCTTGGGCCTCATGGAGGCCTCCCAGGGCATATTAGTGCCCTCCCCATGGGGAAACAAATTGCCTCCAAGTACTTGCAATGTCATCCCCCAAAGGCTCCAAAGAGGCCTTTAAAAACCCAGGAAATTCACAGGAAGTGACTTCCACTCACTACTTGTTAGAAAAGGCTTCTCCTGGGCATTAAACTACCCAGAGGCCCAAACCATGGTGAAAATATTGCCATCCATACAGGGCATTTGGAGTAATTTACTTAATTAGTTATTTGCAGGGGCGGGGGCGATGCGGGACATGGTGCCCTCCAAGATTTCCTGGTGGGCTAGTGCTGCCCCCAGCCTCCTACAGTTCCCCACTTGTGATATAACTGAATATTGAATAAAGAGCAGCACACTAGATTCACCAATAATCCTTTTAGGCCATTTCCGCACGGGGTAAGTAAAACAGTGCAGTGCGTCCTCCACAGAGGACATTTGCACCTTGGAGCGGACTGGGTGCAGACAACTTACTGTAGACCCGCACCTCAGTCCGCTCCGGAATGACCCCAAGTGGTCCTCCAGCATGTTTTTGAAAGACCTGATTTTTCCGGTCTTTCAAAATGCCGGCGTGCACCATTGCGTGCCTGCTCTCTGGTTCAGATTTGCAGGTTCGCACCAATGCAATTGTGGAGGGCGGGCTTTAGGCTGGCGAGCTTCAGGGGTTGGTCAAGACTCACGACCAAGCGGAAGCCACCATTTTGGACACTGGAGCAGTGCGGATCTACGACCATACACTGCTCCGCCTCCCCCCAGACCGGACTGGACCGCCAGAAGATCTGGTGAGTAGTGGCAGGGAGCGATTCCCTGAAATGGCCTTAGTCTACTATAGTTTTGTGGGGGCTGGTTTTGGTGTGCTTTTAAGGATATTTCTTATGTCCTGAATCCTTGTATAAAGCAATCTTTTTACCTAGAATAGTTTACATATTTAATTTAACAGACAGGAAAGATATTTTTGTGTCTGTGGAACAGTCTCTGCCCACTTGGACAAACTAAATAGTCAATATTGGCAACATTTCCCTCTTGTTTACATCATCTCAGATTCCTGTTCTAATGAAAAAGAAAACCTCAAGGCAAGCAGACAGCCAGACTGAGATTTATTAATACATACGCCCACCTTACTCTAAACATCCTCCTGTGAATTTTTGTAACTACAGACAAGAGCTATCTGATAACATAATCAACATAAGTAAATCTTTGTTCAAAAGGAACTTCTAAATAAATTACTAAAAATACAACTCAGGTTTGCTTTTTGATGAAGACGAAAGGGAAGGAAGTAAAGGAAAAGTAAACCAAAGCAAAACAGTCAAGTTCCAGAACAAAGATAAAGAGGAGCTCTCAGAAGAGCTTTTGAAACAGTGTTTTACAACCTTGTGTAAAAAGAGTATGTATAGAGACTTCTTCAGGAAACCTCAAACAGTTTCATCTCAGGAAGGAGCATCTTTAGGCTTTCTGTACTACACTGTTGTAGTGCTAATATTCCACTTTCAACATCCTTTGGAATCCTGAGCTTTGCAGTTTAGGAAGGGGTATTTAGAATTCTTAGCCAGAGAGTTCTTTGGCCTCAGTAAACAACAAACTGCAGAATTCCACAGGATGTTGAAAGTGGAATAATAGCGCTATAACAGTGTAGCGCAGACAGGCCCTTAGACAGTCTTGCAAGCTATATGGCAAGGCAGAGGAAAATGTGACTTGTGGGCTACATTTGGCTCCCCACACCATTTTTATAGACTGCCAAAGGTTCCCCTGCCCCCTGCCTCACAAATATGGGGTTGGGGTCAAAATATTTTGCTTTGTTCTCCTTATAGCCAACAGCACAAGCTACTTCATGGACTTTTGGGAAATTGATAACCTTTTCTTATGTGTGGACAAGAAGAACAGGAAATAGAAATTTACTCTCTAATAACTTCCTGTTTGAAAAAGAAAGCCCAGTCCTGGCCTGCAAGTTCAGTAACCCTTCAAAACACAGCAAAGTGGGCATTAGCATCCCCTTAGGAGGATCCTAGGGGTCCTACTGGCCATTTTGGTGTGAAACAAAACTAGGGCCTTTTCGCATTGCATTTGCCATGCAAAAGGGCCCCTCGAGTGTCACGCAAATGTGAGCAGCGGTCCACATGATGCACTCACAATCACGTGACACTCCAGGGGCTGGCAGGCACCGACTTTGTACTTTTTCATTTTTGGCTGTGAGTCGAAAATGGTATGTGATTGCGCATCGCTTTGGGGCCCCGTGCGCACTTGGTCTGCATGCGGAGCTCTGGAGCTGTGACGTTCGCGCTTCCTGTCCCAGTGCAGCCTGGAAAACTCCCAGGCTGCACTGCGGAAGGAAGAGGCGGGGTTCTCGCATGAGCAGGTGGCAGCTGCGGAGCTGAAGGAACCAGGATGCGAGAGCCTCTTGCTAGAGGCTGCTTGCACGATCCCCGCAACCCAGCTCCACGAAAAGGTGCATTGCAGAAAGGGCCCTATTCTCAGGGCCTTTCCATACCACACTGTTACAGTGCTATGATTCAGTTTTCAACATTCTGTGGAACCCTGGGGTTTGCAGTTTAGGGAGGGGCATTTAGAATTCTCGGCCAAGAGCTCTTTGGCCTCAGTAAACTACAAACCCCAGAATTCCACAGGATGTTGAAAGGGGACTAATATCATTATAACAGTCCAATGTAGAAAGGCCCTCAGTGTCATATTCCTATTTTGGGGGGGATGTATTATGGGGAAGAGAGCCAGCATGGAGTAGTGATTACAGCATTGGACTACAACTCTGAAGAAAATGCTTCAAATTCCTATTCAGCCATGGAAACTCACTGGGTGACCCTAGGCAAGTCACACTCTCTCAGCCTCAGGGAAAAACAAAGGCAAACCACCCTCTGAACAAATCCTGCCAAGAAAACACCATGGTAGGTTTGCCGTAGGGTTGCTATTAAGTCAGAAATGACTTGAAGGCACACAACAACAACACATGATGGGGGCGACAGTTAGTGTGTAGCTCTTCAGGATCCCTCAGGATACCGATTTAGCCCCCAAACCTCATGGTCCAACTCTGGTAAAATCATATGCTACTTCCCAGCATGAAACCACCAAGTTACAATTTATTAAAATGTTCACTACTATCACATGTGGTCTGAACCAAAGTAACAAGATTTTTCTCCCACTACAGATCTTGATTAGCTTAGCCTGGATGTTTTTTGCTGTCATCAACATTGCCAACAGTCCTATGTAACCACCTGATAAAATGTAAGTTGCAGTCTTATGGTCCCCAGGACACTGATCTAATCTAATCACAGGGGAGAGAAAGAGGTCCACCTCTGACAGAAATCTGACTTTGAGTCTCCTTTCTCAGCCCTACAGAAAACATTGTGATTGCTCTGTCTTTAACATTAGCACTCCAGTGTTGGTGAGGGCTGAAAGGAGGCATACTGGGGATTCGGAAAGGTCAGTCTAGGAAAAATTGGAATCCAAAGAATCAATAGAAGTCTGCCCCCAAGATCCATCTGCAGACTTGCTCCTGATCTATGCCAGCCATAGAGGTGGAGTCTGCTCATTTCAGTTTGGTAAATTTATAAACACATGCATCAAAATCTGGGAAGAGGGGAAAACAGAGGAAATACTCCTTCACTTCTTACCTGTAGGCATGAGATTGTTAGGGTATTTTGGATGGTCCAGAGATAAGGATAACCTATTAGGTTTTTAATTTGTGACAGTTGTACTTTTTGTATTTAACTTCTTCTGGTCTCCCTGCTTACAATCTTCCCACGCTAATCCATGGAAATTTAAGCCATAATACATTTCTCAAGATAACACAAGACACTGTTGATATATTGATCATAGTGAATATTAAGATTCCACCCCCTCCTTTTTTAATACTCTGAGTTCAAATTTTGATAATTTACATATTCATTCCATGTTCTTGACTGTGTAATGCAGGTGGAGCTGACAGCAAATATAATGGCAAGGAAAAATGCTATTCACTGAGATAGTCAGTGCTAAACTATTAATATTAAATATATTTATGTGGTGTTTAATTTCCAAAAACTGTGCCAAGGTTCACATCTTGCTTGAATTCACTCCAGATTGATTTCCTTAATTCTTACTGTGTGAGAAGTGGTTCCAGTGTTTAATGCATATACTGACAGGTGTGAGGTGTTGCCAGATATGCCTTCAAATATCCAAAGAACTGTCCCAAAGAAAATGGAGCTGACTTATTCTCTACTGCTCAAGATACTAGGACTGAAATGAATGGATAGAAACTGTAAGGAATCAGATTGCAGCACAATGTCAAGGTAAGAATTGTTCCATAGTGCAGCTGATTCCCTTAAGAAATTGCAGTCTACTTAGTCTCATTGACTTCAAACATGATTAAACCTGGAACTGTTTTGCTCTGAAAAGTGGTTTATAACATTAATGGCAAAGTAAAACTATGTAAAATAACTGCTCCTGCCATGAGGAACCCGATGAATCAAAAACCTTTCCTTTCATAGTTAGGCAAAAGCTTGGCATGTTACTTTTCAAAAACAATATTTCACTTCCAGTTCCAAGACAGCCCCAAGTGGAAAAAAAATCATCCTTAACTTCCCTCTTTCTGAAAATTAACTGAAATTGTTGCCTTTAGTTACTTTTAAAAAGGAACTGTTATAGTTATAAGCCATCTATAGCTGAAAACACACTCTCCATTACTCTACCTCACTGACACAGCAGAAAGAGCCTATTTTTGAACCATACAATTTCCCTCCTGTTTCCTTTAGTGAAGTCACAACACTTTAAAAAAGTTACAACACAAAGGAAGTGAAGTTGTCCCTCACTATTATGATGGCACATTTAGCCATGATATCACAGTTATGATATTACAATCATAATACAATGCAATTATACTTCCAGGCCATCTTCACACAATAGTGCTGTCCTGGGATGGGGACACATTGCTGCCAGTCCACAAGTCATGCTTTCGCACAACATAGTTGCAGTCCCACTGCCAACATGTTCCCATCTGTTGCAATCAAGGGGTATACCATGACCAGGAAAACAAAAATCCGGTAATGGCCTCCAACCATGCAACGCTCCCATTGCCGGAAGCCGTGAGGAAAGAGCAAAAGAGTGATCTAGGTGCTTCCTTGTGCAACACAGGAAGTGGTTGGCTGTACTGTGGAAGGATGGAGGGTGTCCCTCGTGCCAACCTTCCATAGGCAGCCAGCTAGGTGTGGGTCCTGCTCCGTCGCAAAAGGATGATGATGGAAAACAGTAGGGTGCAGAAAGAGCCCCAAGCTCTGTTATTGGGTGTTTAACAGTTTGAGCTTATGTACATTGTAATAGACAGCCAGCAATGATGTAGTGGTTTGAGCATCCAGTTTCAGTCCTGGAGACCAGAGTTTGATTCCTTGCTTGGCCATGGAAACCCACTGGATGACGTTGGGTGAGTCACACAATCTCAGTCCCCAGAAAACCACGTGATAGGTTTGCCTTAGGGTCACCTTTCAGCCCCTATCATGCTTATTAAAAAAGTAACCCACACCTAAATAGGTGGAATTTACTGCTGAGTAAACAACTTAAGTCAGTCAGTCATTTAAATTAATCAGGACTCTGGCCCATTTAAGATAATCGTGTTTGCAGGAAGCTTTGAAATAAATGGAATACATTAAATACATAAATAAATCCAGAAGCAACATAGACACTAACTGGTTTGTTATGACTGCATTGTTGCTTATGCAACAGCCTTCTTAATCAGTTTTAAGTTAATGGATAAGCTCTCTGTGTGGATAATTCAGCCAGAATAGATAGTAGGACTTCATTATAGGAGTTCCATTTATTGTACTAAAACCCCTCTCTCATTCTCTTTTTTAACTCATAGCTCTTTGTATTGAGGATTATTGAACACACACACATACACAGAAGAGCCCCCCCCCATAATTTGTCATTATCATTTTTTGTACTTACAGTGGAATGGCTAAAAGGCAGAGTTAATGGCTGCTGGGCTGATGCTCTTGGACTTTCTGATCAAAAGAATAATGACATCATTTGTCACCCTTCTCAGCCACCCCTGTTTAGTCTGAGCTGTGCTGTACTCCTCAGGGTTAGCTAGGGAGGGGGGGATTTTCCCCAGCAAAAATATATTGTTGCGAACTGTGTACATCCATATATATATAATACAAACATATACATGTGGCTATGTATATGATTAAACAGGACCAAGACAGAGTGATATGCAATTACACACATTGCTTTTAGTACACATTATGTATTCTGAGCATGTCAGTTGTTAATGTGCTAACAGCAGTGATCTAATTAGATGGATGGTTTAATGCTTTTTTAAAAATTTTGTACTCTTTATTGTTCTGTTTTTTAATTTGTATTGTAAGCCACTTTGAGTGCCATTCAGGAGAAAAGGGTGATACAAATCAATCAATCAATCAATCAAATAAATAAATAAATATGAGAACAACATCCCTGATAGCATTTAGAACTCATTTTGGAGATATTGCTATAGGGATAGTCATAGCTGCATTTGCACCATTGTAAGAGAATGATCCGTAGATCAGCAAGTCTTCAGGTTGAATTATGCCTTTGCCGTGAACTCGCTTGCTGACCTTAGCTGAGCCACTTTCTCTGAGCCTGAGGCTCTCATATTTTCCCCTGCAAAACATTTATACAAAGGTCAATGTGGTGGAGTGGTTAAACTATCAGACTAGAACCAGGGAGACCCAGCTTCCAATGCCTGCTTAGCCATGATTTAAGGCTAACATTTGGCAAAGTATACTTTGTAAAGTGGAAGGCAACGGGAAGAGAGGAAGATTGCATTACAAGTGGAATATTCTAAAAGTACCAGATGCGTTCTGATGCCTTCAGAGTATTTCTTGCCTAAGAAAACCCTATGAAATTCAAGGGGTTGGCATAAGTCGACTTATGCCATAAGGCGACTTGAAGACACATATAGACAGAGACTTAATCACAGAAACTATAGCCCTGAGTTTGCAGGACCTGAGCAGGGCTGTTGATGTCAAGTTTCTAGGAAGTTTTGCATTCATGACATCCCCATAAGTTGAAGCCAACTTGATGGCATTAATAAGAAATAGTGGAAAAGATCTAGGTTAGCGGACAGAAACTCTAAGCTGGAACAGTCTCTGAACACAGCAATGTTCTGTTACAAGAAGGACTTGTGCTATGTAAATATGGAATATTATAATTAATTACATTTATACTTTACCTTTCTTCCACTGTAGAATTCCAGACATACACAGGATTCCAAGATCAGCTCTCATGACAACAAAATGCCAGACCACACATGTATGCTTTGCTCCAAGAGTTTTCTTATCTTACGCTTCTCGACTTTACACTTGTACCTACTAGATTCATCACTAGCATGCTGATAATGCTCAGATTAATGGAATGCTATTTAAAAAGTAACTCTGCAAAAAAATCTAATCTGGAATCCTGTATCAGGAGATGCACTCTGGAATGCAGTTACAGCCATGCAAGAAAATAGGTGGATGTGACCCCACTGATTCCCCCTGGCACCCTCCAACAACAAGGAAAATGGCTGTGTGGCAGGGGGCTTCTAAGGTGGGTTTGTGGGGGGAGGAGTTGGATATTGTATGATTGGAAAAGAATTCTGATCTCTGCAATGACCAAAAAGTGGAGTTTGATAGTGTGAGTTGACCCTAGTTTTCTAAGTGAATATGACTATAAAACTGGCATTTATACAGAATAAAAGCTGCAGCATTCATTGTTATGAAATCTAGGCAAATTCCATCATGGTTGCTTTACAGAACACTGACTTTGTAAGGACTTGCTAGACTGCTTACTCTTATTCTTGCTAGACTGCTTATTCTTGGCGTCATGGCCAAGAATTCATTAACTTTCTAAAAGGGTTTTATTTTTGAAAAATGAAACAAAGTAGTAAGGAAAAGGACAAAACAAAGTATTTTCTCATTATTTAGAAACTGCAAGCTCAATCATGCAAACAAGAAGGCTTTTTAAAAAAAAAGAAAAGGAAAGGAAAAATATTTTATTGATATGAATATTGAATTGGTAGACATTTGAGGAACTCTTAAAACAACCAAGATATTTGAATTTTGCCAATTACATTCCATGTCAGGGATCTTTATCATCCTATTTATATAATTACAATCAATATTATGATGGCTTGCATTCTTGTGCCTTTTTGTTCGGTCTAGACATTAGGAATTTCATGACTGGTTTTATGAATTACGTTTCAATATATAATTGTTCCTCGCTATATAAACAGCATTTTAAGCTACAACTCAAGAATTAGAAACAAATTGCAAGACATTTATCCAAAAACAAAAGGTAGAATCATAGAATCATAGAAATCTAGAGTTGGAAGAGACCATCCAGTCCAACCCCCTTCAGCCATGCAGGAACACCCTCAAAGCAATCCTGACAGATGGCCATCAAGCCTCTGCTTAAAAACCTCCAAGGAAGGAGACTACACTACACTCCAAGGCAGCATATTCCACTGCTGGACAGCCCTGACTGTCAGGAAGTTCTTCCTGAGGTTCAGGTGGAATCTCCTTTCCTGCAGCTTGAATCCATTGCTCCTTGTCCTGGTCTCTGGAGCAGCAGAAAACAAGCCCTCTCCTTCCTCTACGTGGTAATATAATATATATATATATATATATATATATGTATATGTATGTATATGTATGTATATTTTCCAGCAGCTAGCACATACCTTAACATAGCAACACTCTCTGACCACTTCTACCTATACATAAAAGAAAATAGGACAAAAAGACAAATAATATTCCATGCTTGGCAAAGCAGAATTTTCTGAGGCCATTTCTGCAGTACTCTGTTATGGTGCTATTATGCCACTTTCGACATCCTATGGAATCCTTTGGTTTGCAGTTTAGAGAGAGGCATTTAGAATTCTCAGCCAGAGAGCTCTTTGGCCTCAGCAAACTACAAACCCCAGATTACAGGATGCACTGTAATAGTTACAGCACTATAACAGTGTAGTGTGGAAATGGCCTAATTCTCAGGACACAAGGCTGGCCTAAGACTTTATGCTGCCTCATCCAAAGGGCAAGATAGTGTACCCTTCCATTCCTTGTACCATACGGAAGCTGATTGGGCTGGCAGTTCTATACTAGTAATGGGGTAGGGTTGCCCACCATACCTGTTGGCAGCATACCAGTTCAGGAGATGGTAAACAAGCTGGGTGTCCTCCAGCAAGGAAAGGCGAGGCAGGGCTTAGGAGGAGATCTGCTTGCTAAGATATTTTCCTTACTCTTCCTAATGGAAATACAGTGTCAGTACTGTGTTCCATGATATAGCCCATACTTTTCTGAAAGTAGGAGGATTTTACCAAAGAAGCCCTATCCACTCTTGTGCAAATGAAAGCTGATTTTCATTTGCAGTTTTATCAGTGCAATAGCCATCTGCACAACATTCCTTGAAAAGGGTGCAAGAGATACACTCTTTCTGCAGAGGACTATTCCTATTTTTTTTAAAAAAATCATCTGATTGTGACCTCACATATCTTTAGCTAAGCCAATTCTCAAAATACATATTTCTATAATTATAGGAAAATTTTATAAAGTAGCTATGAGACAGACACCAAGTGACCTCTTAAGACAGAACAACAGACCATGGCAAGTTCTGTCTTGTCCTTGCCAGGTAATCAACATCTGGAGTGATTTCACTGAAAACTCCACCCAGACAGACACAATGACTAACTGCATGCAAATCATTCCACTGTGGAGGATTGCATGCCAGGCTAATTAAACAGAGCTTGGAAAGTTACTTCTTGAACTACAGCTTTTAGAAACCCCAACCCTGGAAAATGTAGTTCTAAAAAAGTAATTTTCCAAGAGATGTATTGGAGAGAAGACTATATGTAGATCAGGCATTTTCGTATAAAATACTTCCAACTTGTATGAAGGGGATCGACTGCCACCACTGTTGAGATCATCACATTTTTGTCAGCCTTTTGTTGTGATCCTGGAGAATTTCGTTGCATGTTCAGAACAAAGCATGCTGGTGATGCGAGCACCAGATAAATAATGAAATGATTGAGCAGGGATGGCCCCGAGGAAATTCCTATGTAAGACCATGCATGGGCCATTTCAGTACTAGCCTGTTATAGCGCTATGATTCCACTTTCAACATCCTATGGAATCCTGGGGTATGCAGTTTAGAGAGGGGTCAGCTGGCCCCTTCCTAAACTGCAAACCCCAAGATTCCATAGGATGTTGAAAGTGGAATCATAGAGCTAGAACAGGCTAGTGCAGAAATGGCCATGGTTATCACAAACCCGCCCTCTCTAAGTGTTTGAGGCTTGTTAACTTAGCCCATGATCTGAACTGGGACTCTTGTGATTCTTTAAAGAGCAAGGACTTCAAGGAGATGAACCTCTGCCAACCTTTTTTTCCTGTAAATAAGTGCTATAGAAGGGCTGGCCTCCTGAAATATAGGCACCTTCCTCTACGGGGGCCCAACATGTATGGTATATTCAAAAGGCCATTCTCTACCACATCCTCTCCTCTCTCTCTCTTCTCTGTGGAGAAAATAAATACAGCCGGATTTCTGAGAGAGTGGAACTTGCAGGCATCCTTTTCCTTTTCCTGTTTGACTGGAGTCCCAGCTTTAGAGGAGGGCCGAGGAGGGAAAGCTTTCCTTCTTAGGCTAAGATTTCCTTTTTCTACAGCCTGTCACCTCTGTATCTTCTTTTTAATGCTTAGCCTGGTTTTTGCTGATGTCACAGATAGGAAGCTGACTCATGCTGAATAACTTATTTGTTGCTCTCTGACAGCAGCCGGCCCTTGGCAGAAAATCTATGCAAAGTTTACAAGAGGCATTTCTCAACCTGAAATTCCTCCAGCTCCTGAAAGCCCTCTGGGCTGAGGAAGAACAAATTGTATGATATCACTGGGAGCAGCGCTGGAAAGGGAATTTTTATGGCCATCAGATACTTTAACTTGCAAACTGGTTGCCTATTAACACACCCCCCACTAGCAGTTTCAAACTGGCCCCTCGGCAGTGTGTAGGGGGCAGGACAGGGAGAGGTGCCAAAGATGGCTGGTAGAAAGGATGGCACCGGCCACCAAGGCATGGACTTTTGACCTGGAGCTGCCTGTCCCTGAAACTCACTTCCAGAGGTCCAAAGAGTGAAGGGAGATAGCACACTCGCCACAATGCATTCACTCTCATGTAACTAAGGACTTTTCTGCATTACACTGTTATAGTGCTCTTATTCCATTTTCAACATCCTATGGAATCCTGGGTTTTGCAGTTTAGGGAGGGGCATTTAGAATTCTCAGCCAGAGAGCTCTTTGGCCTCAGTAAACTACAAACTCCAGAATTCCAAAGGAGGTTGAAAGTGGAAGAATAGCACTATAACAGCATAGTGTAGAAATAGTCTAAGTTCTGAGTTTCAAATGCAAAACAAGGAGATCCTTGGGGTGCCTTAGGAGGACTGTGTCTACCTGGAAGTAAGTCCTGCTAAATTCAGCGGGACTTACTCCTAGATAAAGTGAGAACAGAAACGCAGCCTGTTTGTAGTCTAAGGCCATTTCCACACTAGGCTGTTGCAGTGCTATTATTCCACTTCCAACATCCTATGGAATCCTGGGGTTTGCAGTTTAGGAAATGGCTTAAGCGTTAGTGTAGTTCCATCAAAGGGACGCAAGACCAACAGTTTCCCAAAAGTTACTGTCACAACACACTTCAGCCTTTTTGGTACCATACAATTTTGTTTTGCATTTATAGCTCAATCCTACACATGTAATATTAAAATAAAATAAAATAAAATAAACCGAGTTGAATTCAAAAGGACTGACTCCACAGGAATAGGAGCCTCAACTCTTTCTTTCTTTCTTTCTTTCTTTCTTTCTTTCTTTCTTTCTTTCTTTCTTTCTTTCTTCTCTCCCCCTCTCCTCCCCTCTTCCGTCCTGCCCTTTCTCTAAACCTTGTCCCTGCGGGAAGGAACCATTGTGGCCGGGAGGGGTGGTAGCGCTTTTCTGTTGGAGGAGCGAGGTGGGATACCCTGATGGGCGGGACCGATGTTGCTTCGGCTGTGCCTGGAGGAGGAGGAGGGTCCTGTCGGTCCGGGGAGGAACGGGGGGGGGCGCGGATGTGAGCCTCCGAAAGGGAGCGGGTCTGTCTGGAGCGGCTGAGGACGGAGAAGGATGCGCAAAGGGCAGGAGGGCGAAGCGGGGGTAAGTGAGGAGCCGCGAGATCCGCCGAGGGAGGGATCGGGGGCTTTTGTTCTGGCCGTGCGCGCAACAGGGAGCGAAAGGTCCGGCCATGTGGGGAGAAACCCCTGCAAGAGAGGAGAGAATTATGGTTGCTTGTGGGGCAGACAAGGGGCGCAGCTTGAGACAGGCATCATGCGCGCTGAGCAGTCCGGAAACCGAGCAAAATCAACAGAGAATGTTAAACTTTGCCCTGGAGTTTTGTTGCCTTTTTAAGGGAGGAAGGAAAAAAAACCAAAACGTGGAAGGAGTTTGGCAGGGCGCCTCTTTGGAAAAGGAGCGACTTTTAGAGTCGACTCATTCCTAACCCCCTTCCCCTGATCTTTTATTCTCAGCAGCAGGCAGATTTTGTTTTGTCTTCCCTGAGAAGAGGTTTGATTTACCGGTCGCTTGGCATGCATTAAATCTTGCTGCCCTTTTAGGCAGCAATCGGCGAGGCGTTTACAGGTCAGCATCTGCCTGGCTTGAAACATCTCTGCTGAGAAAAATGGAGATCACAAAACATTTAGGGCTTTTTTTCCCCCCTGCCTGCTTGTTTTTAAAGTTTAGGTGCTGTCTGTTGATTTAAAGTAAACAGTTTTCTTCCGCTGAGAATCGTTCATCATGGGTTAGGAGCTCGCTGGAGACTGGAGGGAAGGATTAGCGCTTGCCTCGAAAGAGACTTTATGAAAACACCATTAAGCAATTTCCTCTCACCCACTTATTATTTGGTTTAAAGGACTTTGGGAGGGGGGAGGGGGAATAGCCGTTCTTTTGTGTGTTATCTGAGATTATTCTTAACTTTTCAAAAATCTCTACTAAACAAAGCTTTTTGTGTTCCATTGTCTCTCCCTCTGGGAAGCCCCAGCACAGGATCTGTGCGCTCACAAACTGGCTCTGGGTGCTGCTGCTCTCTTCAATTTAGCATTTAGGGACTTCATGTGCAGGAAGCAAGTGGAGATGTGATTTTATGGCTTTTTTTCAAAGACAAGTGTATTGGCTTTTGTCAGGAGATTGCAGAAACAGGAGCTAGAACCTCTAGTTACCTACATCACAGAATGCAGATATTGAACGTTTGACATGGAGATAAATTGTATAAAGAGAGGTATGTTAATCTGTAACAGCAAAGGCACAGAAAGAGGCTTGGGATATTTCAAATAGATTTACTGTGGTATGTTTCTGAAGTTGCATCTGATGCATGAGGTGCTATTCTCAGGTGACCTCATTGTTCACATTTTCCCCGCTGTACATGCTCACAAAATCTGAAGGTAAACTGAGTTCTCCTTAAGGTGCCACTGGACTTTTCTTTTGTGAAGTTACAACCAGGGTATTGTTAAAGTGCAATAGCTGTTGAAGTGGCAAGAAGATGCATTCTCTCTGCTCCACCCTCTGGCTTGGTCCACTGGACAGACTGTTGGAGTATGCACTGGGTAACTGGAGTTGAAGTTTCGTCTCTGTAAAAGATTAAGAATGACTTTTACAGCAAGTGGAGTACTTAAGCAGATGTACAAGTGCCTTGCATCTGCTTTTTGCACTTTTCTTGCAGTGATTGGAGGGAAACATGTAAACTGCTTAGATATTTATATGGAAGAATTGAATTAAATAGGAGAGCAATACATTAATGCACCTGCTAGTTAGCAAAACATCCTTCAAAATTGCTGTAGTGCATGGGTGGGTGGACTGTAAGGATGTGGGATGTGCTTTGCTTTGCTCTGTAATCATTATGTTCACCAAGTGGAGCTAAGCACAAAATAGTGGAAAGAGGGATAGACAAATATTTAGAATTCAAATATCAGAGTGCATCTCAACGTAGAAGTTTGTTTTCTGTACCGGAACTGACATCACAGCACTTTAATGCAGAAATTTGTTCCTGATTTCAAATATGTCCCTCAGCTTGTGTTAGTTTCTGCAGCTTAACATGAGGAATGAAAAAGCTGACACTGTTGTTAAACAGTTGAGGACCAGAAATAGTTGGTAATCTGTTGCAAAAGTGTCTGACGGATATCTACCATGGTCTACCCTGAGCTCACTCTTGCTGGTGTGATTAATCTTCTAGATTCTGTTTAAAAAAAGGTAGCCTGCTTTTACACAGCTTTGTGAAGATGAGGAAAAAAATGGAAAAGCATTTCTGTAGCCAATCTGGCACCCTCCAAATCTTTTTGGACTACAGCTTCCATAATTCTCACTTGGCAGTGCATGCTAAGGATTATTGGAAATTGCAGTTCAGCACGTCTGTAGAGATCCAGGTTGCGAAAGGCTTTTTTTTCTACCGAAGAGAGTGTATGCGTAACTTGTAGTAGAGCAAAGTACTAACTTTTCTCACATTTTGCTCCAGTGTGGTAGCTCTCAGCAGGTGACTGGTGAAGCATGTTGTTTACGTGGAGCAGGTTTAGAATTCAAACATAATCCCTGAGTTTGCAGAACTGGGTTAACCATTATACAAGTTACAGAGCAATGGCACTAGCTAGAGCTTCCCATCCCCACCATGATGCAGTATGTAGGAGGTTGAAAGTATGCCTGTGTCTTGTAATGAGCTCTTTTACATATTCTACAGCCCACAATACAGCAGCTGCTCCTTCATCATAAAACTGAGGAGCTGTCAAAATGTTCTCTCTAATGAGGAAAGACTAAAAGTATTACTTGCTGGCCCAGTAGTAAGAGTGGAACGCTAACAGTATTATAGAAAATTTGAGAGGCAAAACAGCAACAAGTGAGATATATTAGGACACACAGAGGTAAAAGAATGAATTGTAGGTTGTAAAACATGGTTCAGGAGGGATTCCTTAAACTTCTGAGCTAACACGATCTGCAAAGGCCAAAATATATTTTTATATTCAACCAGTGACTTAAAATAGACTTGACTTAACATTTGCTTCCTTTCAGCTTTTTCTGCTGTACATCTGCGTTTTTGATAATTCTACAACATCATTAATACTGGGCCTTTTTGCACTATACTGTTACAGTGCTATTATTCCACTTTCAACATCCTATGGGATCCTGTTTAGGGAGGGGCATTTAGAATTCTCAGCCAGAGAGCTCTTTGGCCTCAGGAAACTACAAACTCCAGGATTCCACAGGAGGCTGAAAGTGGAATAATAGCACTATAACAGTGTAGTTCGGAAAGGTACACTAGTACATCTTCCACTTTGTGTGTATATGCTTCCAACTTGCTTTTGACTTACTGTGTCTCCATGAATTTTAGAAATGGTTTGCCATTTCTTTCCTCTGCAAATGTTTATTATTTATTTATTTATTTATTTAAAGCATTTATTCCCCACCCTTCAGCTGAAAGAGTGGCTTACAAATTGTTAATTTGACAATACCTTGTCCTCAGGTTCATGATCTAAAAAGACACAAAATACAAGGAAGAGGGGATGGCAGTAGGGGAATAGGCTACAGCATCTGGTGTTTGCTGGTGGTGTTCTCCCATAACAAGTGACTAGAGCTGACCCTGCTTAGCTTCCAAGATCAGACAGGATCTGGTGCCTTTGTGAAATCTCTTTATTCTTTGCACTGTGAATTGCTGTAATTGTATGATTTGACTAGTGTTCTGATTTTTCTGAACCACTAAAATTCTGAGAAATGAAATGCGTGATGCTTTGTTGGTATTTTTGTATTTCCTACCTGCTGTGAGAATATTCCTCCTGACTGGTTTCAATCCACTAATAAACAGAGTGTTAACTTCTTCTTCTTTGCATTATGGTTCATTGAAAATTTCCATGGAGATTTTTTTATTTGTCCAGTATGCTACATTACTTGGGACAAAAAGTAATCCCATGGCGAAAAGCAATTGGTGTGTTGGAATATATTTATATCAGTTGTTTTTTGTTTGTTTGTAAATTTGAGGGCCTTGTTTACAGCTGGTAAGTGACAATGCCACATAATGCCTACATTGTAGATCTAGTTCTGTGTAGATTCTGCAATAGATGAGATTGTGCAGGACTGATATGTTATTGTCAGAGGTGTCTCTACACTACACAGTTACAACACATTGATACTAGCTTTAACTGCATCCTGTATAATCCTGGATTTTGTAGTTTTATGACAGCCTTAGAGTTCTTTGTTTGAAAGTTCTGGTTCTAGTGAAACTGTTCAATGGTGTACATTAGAGAGTTTGAAGTACCTCTCACCAAACTGTATACTGGTAGTTGGATCTCTAGCAGTTAAAAAGCACTATAACTGCGTAGTGTGGATAAACCCCAGTCATACTAAGTTAGTGTGTGGATTACATCAATCTACATACAGAATTGTTTACATTTGGACAAATGTCCATCAAAAAGCATATGAATTTTTGAATAGCAACCCAACCACTTGTAACCCACTGTGGAAATGCAAATTAAGCAAATTTAAGACTTAAAAAAGAGAGAGAGAGCAAGAAACAGAGCACAACCAAAGGTGACAGATTCTTCCATCTGTTTTGTTTATGGCAACATCAAAAAATCAAGTCAATATAAAATAAAAGATAACAAACATCTTTCTTTACAAATTGATTCTAATTTACTGCTATGTTATACTTCCTGACTGCAGTGGAAGAAAAGGAAACTTTCAGATCTCATGCCGAGACATTTTCAGATCTCATTCCTCATTTGGAATACTGTGTCCAGTTCTGGGCACCTCAATTCAAGGATATTGACAAACTAGAGTGTGTCCAGAGGAGGGCGACCAAAATGTTGAAGGGTCTGGAAGTCATGCCCTGTGAGGAGTGGCTTAGGGAGCTGAGTATGTTTAGTCTGCAGAAGAGAAAGTTAAGAGGGGACATGATAGCCATGTTTAAATATTTGAAGGGATGTCATGTTGAGGAGGGAGTGGGCTTGCTTTCTGCTGCTCCAGAGACTAGGACAAGGAGCAGTGGATTCAAGCTACAGGAAAGGAGATTCCACCTGAACCTCAGGAAGAACTTCCTGGTGGTCAGAGCTGTCCGGCAGTGGAATATGCTACCTTGTAGTATGGGGGAGTCTCCTTCTTTGGAAGTTTTTAAGCAGAGGCTGGATGGCAATCTGTTGGGAATGCTTTGATGTGTGTTCCTGCATGGCAGGGGGTTGGACTGGTTGGCCCCTGTGGTCTCTTCCAACTCTATGATTCTGTCACACACAGAGAGATGAAAAGCAATGAAAAGTAGCTGTCTTTCAAAACTCATTTAGTTCAGATGTTTCAATGATCTCCAGAAAGGTTGTCAGAGCACTCACAAATGGTTAGCTGGCCAACAGAAACATTTATGGGCCTGTAAATGTACATTGGACATATAATGTGATGGGCCCTGGAGTGAGGATAATTGATCTGAGGTTAGACGATGTAGTATCAGCACCCTTGGAACCACTACTCCAAAAGATTCAGATTTTTTAGCGCAAAGCGTCCACTAGTATGATATCTCTAGTTTGAGAGCTATCTAGCAGTTTTTTCTCCAACTATAATAGTAAAGATGTTGACTAATAATGAACTGTGTAATAGGGAGATTATGATTACTGACACGGAATATCTTAGATTCCTGGCTGTACTGGATCTAAGATGGATTTTGCGATACATGGTGGATCAGACATTACACAGTAAATGGTTACAGTGGGCATTGCAGAAGACTCTGATCAAGGATGACATCCTTCAAAGGACTATTTAGTGGCACCAAAGAAACCTTCTCTTCTATCGCTCCCAAGTTATGGAATGGCCTGCTGGAAGAAACCCGGCATATTACCAGTCTTGACTGCTTTAAAAAAGCAGTCAAGACTGTTCTCTTCCGACAGGCTTTCCCAGACTAGTGCTCCACCACCTCCCACCAACTGTCCTCTTGTTCTTAATAGTTAATGTGTTTTAGGGGTTTTTAGGTGGGTTGGTGGGTGGGGAGGATGGGTTATGTTTTAATTGCTTTTAATGTATTTGATATACTGTTGTAGTACTGCCTCGATCCGTCAGAAGAGGCGGGATATAATTTTTTTTTTATTATTATTATTCCATCACCATGATTACATTAATGCAGTGGCATACAGTGATATGTCCTGACAATGTAGGATATTTCCCCCCACATGCAAATACTGAACCATCAGCACTTGATGGCCGATGGATTTGAAAGAGTCTTGACAGAAAAGTATTACCTGTCTTCAGATTGACTTGCATTTGATGCAGAATCTTTGTCAGAAATGTTGCTTATATGCTCTTGTTGGAGTTGCTGAGCTGTTTGTGTTGTTCTTTAAAAAAAAAATCCTTGTTAACAGTGAACATTTATTCATACACTAAATATACGTGAAAAAGACTAGATTATCATCTAAAATTAGGAACAGTTTATTTAGAGAGCAGATGTTTGTACCTGTGTTGAATGCAGTTGTTGTTTTGTAGCTGTGTTGAATGCAGGTGAATGTGTTTAAACCTCCTTTATGAGAAATATTCACTTTCTGTCAGAAAATGATTTATCATTCTGTTTATGTTTTTGTGAGCAAAGTACACAGTTGTGCATCATATTTTGAACTCTTTTGATCCTGTTTGTCCTTTTGGAATAATTTGATCCACTGTTCCTAAAGCAGTGGTTCTCAACCTTCCTAATGCCGCGACCCCTTAATACAGTTTCTCATGTTGTGGTGACCCCCAACCATAAAATTATTTTTGTTATTATTTATTTATTTATTTATTTATTATTTAGTTAGTTAGTTAGTTAGTTAGTTAGTTATTTCCAGCATTGAATAGATTGGAAACACTGCCCTAAATCACTGCTCTGGATAGACTTCTAATGCCTAAAAACTGGTAACCCTCCCCCCTTTTTTAAGCACAGAAAGTGCCCATCAATGCCAGAATTAAGACATTAGTTCTAGTTCTGAATGTTAGGTTTCCACAGTTCAAAAAGCCAGTCACTCCCAAAGGCAACGCCGAAACAGGCCACATTTTACACGAGGCGCAGAGAGGAAAGGACAGAGAGAAAGAAAAGATGGTAAGCAGATGCGTTTTTTTTCACTCTCACCCTCCCTTCCTCCCTTGAAGGGAGCACGGCTGCCCAGACGCTCTCACTCCCACGTTGCATGGGCGCCCCTTCCTTCCTCCTTTTGTCCCTCTGAGGGCTTGGGAGTGGGGTGCGATACCCGCTGTAGCCCCTCGACCACGCTACACCCGTGAGCCCCTCTCGGTCTCCCTACCTCTGCCCCCCGCCCGGCAGGGAAAGACGGTGAAACGTCTCCACACGCACCTCCGCCTCCCCGCCCAGCAGGGAAAGACGTGGAAACGTCCCCAAATGCACCTCTGTCCCCCCGCCTGGCAGGGAAAGACGCGGAAATGTCCCCACACGCACCTCTGCCCCCCGCCTGGCAGGGAAAGATGCAGAAACATCCCCAGCACGCCTCCTTTCCCCTCTTGCCAGTACGGGGTCTCCTCTTGCCACCTCTCCCCCACCCGGCAGGGAAAGACGGCAAAACATCCCCACACGCACCCAGCACGCCTCCTCTCACCTCCTGCCAGCACGGGGTCTCCTCTCGCCACCTCTGCCCTCCCGTCCGGCAGGGAAAGGCGAGGAAATGTCCCCACATGCGCCCAGCATGCCTCCTCTCACCTCCTCCCAGCGCGTGATCTCAGAAACAGCACTCCCATTGGCTGTGAGGCCGCCTTTTTTGCAAAGAGGGCAGGGCGGGATAGAGGAGCGGTGACCCCTGTGAAATGGTCATTCGACCCCCCAAAGGGGTCGCGACCTGCAGGTTGAGAACCACTGTCCTAAAGAATCATTTATTGTTTTATATAATCTTAAAATATCTGATGCCATAGAACCATTTGCCTAAATGCATTTCAAGATACTGATTACCTGTTTTATGTATTTATGTATGACTATTGCACAAAAGCACATGTACTTCTGTGTGGAAATTATAAGGTATGTTTGGTTTGTTTGTTTTTTTTAAATAGAGAGAATGCTTCACCCCCCTTTTTTTTCTCTCCCCCTCTCCGTCCTTCCCCTGTGTTTATCCCCTCCTGCAAAAAGTGGTCTGGAGGGCTTGAGCATTTCTGATAGATGAGATATCTGAAAAAGAAGGGAGGAGAGAGAGAAAAAAGAGCAAATGCTGGCTGGCTGGCTGGTTGGGCCTGTGCATTGCTGTTCAGTCCACACCAGCCCTAAACTGAGAGGAAGAAGCTGGAGAAAAGTCTTCCCTCCTCCTTCAGTACCCACAAGGGAACTGTGCATTTACTTATTTCTGCCTTCTCTCTCAATTTGAAGACCCTTGATGAACAATTTTAAATAAATATTTAATGTACTTCACGGTTTTAAATCTTGAGTTAAGTCTTGAGGACCTGCAGCAACAAAAGATATGTAAAGGGTGTCCCTGGTAAAGAAAAGGTTAAGAACCACTGATACAGATAATTACACTATCGTCTGTGCCCTTGATTAATAGCAGCCCCTCATATGACTGCGGAGTCTAAGAGCATTTTCATATGGAATGTGGTATCTAAGCACTTTTATATTACCTTCAGTTGTGATAGAAATGTAAAGGTTAGGTTGTCTGGAACAGTTTTAAAATGGATTTTCCACTATGCTGTCTAGCATTGATAACATTTGCACATGGGCATAAATATCACATGATAGACTCAGAAATTTCGTTAATAAGATAAAATTTCCCAAGATTGAAAATCTACTGTAAACACGCAAACTTTTCTATTTGAACTAGCTTTTATCAATGGGATTTTCAATGGTAGGGATGGTAAGAATTAATTGATATCTTACAATGCTAGATATGATTTTTAGATTTTTCTGGCTGGTTTTAGACCTGACCCAAGCCTTTGAGATAGGATATAATATAAATTCTGCTTTTTTTATTCTTCACATTTATTTAGATTTCAGGGTTCTTTTTAGACTGTATTTTAGTAGTTTTTAAAGGGTCTTTTAATGCTTTTTAAACATCTTTTTTATGTTTGTATTGTTTTAATTGTTTTTTATCTGTTCATAGCCTCAGGCGCCCTTGCGGGCTGGGAGATGATACAAAAATACTTTAAATAAATACATAGTAGATTCATTTCAGTTCATCTTCAGACCTAGGTATGGATTTGAAACAGGTTTGAAAATGGATTGGAATGAATCTAAGTAAACCTGAAGAATTATTATAGTGTCATAATGATTCTAGTATATCAGCCATAGTACCATGCTCTCTCTAGTTGTCTCTGAACTGTGGTGGCCCTAAGGTGACCCTATCATGGGTTTTTTTTTTTTTTTTGGTCAAATGTGTTTAGAGGGGGTTTGGCATTGCCTTTATCTTAGGTTGAGAGTGTGGCTTGCCCAACGTCACCCACTTGGTTCCCATGGCCAACTAGGGATTTGAACCCTCCCATACTCTAGTCCAGCAGTTCTCAACCTGTGGGTCGTGACCCCTTTGGGGGTCAAATGACCCTTTCACAGGGGTCACCTAAGACCATCGGAAAATATGTATTTCCAATGGTCTTAGGCTCCATTCCCTCCTCAGTGGTGGTGCGCCTTTGGTGGGAGCGCGTGCGGACACAGTGTCGCCACAGCAGGAGTGGTGGTGCGCAAGCGTGAGCCACACACTCGCGTCCTCGTGCCCCCTGTTCAGAAGGGACTGAAATCACTCCCCTTCTCCGCTACTGGGAGAACCTCCTGTCTGACAGGCCAGCTTGGGGGGGCGGCAGCAGCACGGGGGGCAGGCCCCCTCCTAGCCATGGCCCCTGCCCCACTCGCCACAGAGGGGGCACTGTGGAAGGGCCAGGGGGCCGCAAGGTGGCACTTTTCTGGGGGGCGAGCTGCGCCCGGTGCAAAAGACAAAGGTGCTGGGATTCCTCCCCACCCCCGGCCAGGGTTGACACTCTGGAAACTTTTCCCACACTGCCCCCCCCAGCAGAAATGAGAGCGAAGCAGAAGCAGAGCCGGGGGGTTCTCGGAGTTTTTTTCCCAGGGGAGACACGTGGCTCCTCTTTCCCTCCCTGCCCCCCCATTCCTGGCTGGCGAGGCGGCCTTTGCCGGGGGGGAGGCATTGTAAATAATAAATAAATAAATAAATAATTTTATGGTTGGGGGTCACCACAACATGAGGAACTGTATTAAAGGGTCGTGGCATTAGGAAGGTTGAGAACCACTGCTCTGGTCCAACACTCAAACCACTGCACTATGCTGGCTGTTTCTAGTATGCTGCTGCAGTGCTATTCAAAGTGTGGTCTGCGGACTGGTAACAGTCAGTAAGCTGTTGGCTGCTGGTCTCCAATGAGTTTCCAGTGAAGAAAGAAATAGTTGTACATAGTGGACACAAATACAGTGTTGACTCCTGGCACGTTGAGGGAAAACTTTTGCTGGTCCCCTACATTAGATAGCTTGAGAAGCACTAGCCTCCAGGATGCTTGTCTGGGCAATTAGCCTGAAAGCTGTCACACTCGAGTGGACCATTTCAGAGGGGGATTCTGATATGAACTTGCTGAAAAGGAATTTCTATGCAGATTTGATAACTATCAGACATTGGTCGGATCAGTCTGTAAATGGATAGCTTGCTAGGGATGGTAATAAGACCTCTTAAAATGCAACTGATTCACCAGCATTTTGTGTTGCATGTTCAAAATCAGGGGGTAGACCATATTTACTCAGATGACATTTTTTAGCTTTTCACTAGAAGGTCTTAGCGTTTTAGGCTGCAAACCATAGTTAGCTTTTGCACTGCTGGGTTTTCTGGACACAGTTTGTAATAACATCCTTCCCTTTTCCATGTCCTGTGTATAGGAGAACATGTATCTATAATAATAGAAGTGTCTGTGTGTATGTGTGTGCCTATGTGTGCATGCATGTATGTCTCTACCATGGACATCTGGAATTTGGTATGAATACTAAGAAGTATTCCTTTTGGTCTTACTTTGTTTTTAAAATAGATAAATTAATTTTAAATAGTTATAGTCTCTATAGCCTACTGTATTACATTGAGAAACTACATGGCTACAATTTTCTCAGCAGTAGATGAGAGAGCTCTTAGGAAGTAAGAGGAGGGGGCTTGACATTTGGTCCAGATGTTTGCAGCTGGTTCCCGCATGTTTTTTTTTTTTTTAGAACAAATTGCTTCAATTTTCAGTTCTCTCCATCTACTGCTTGAAAGTACAGGCCCTGCATCTGTGTTGCTCAGCTTCCTGGTAAACGTTACCTGTTCCTTACTTCAGGTGTGTGTATGTGTGTGTATCTGTATCTTATTTATGAGAATGGCAGTGTGTTGTAATATTTGAATGTTGGACTAGGAATCCAGAAGACCATGGCTCAAATCCTTGCTCAGTAATGGAAGTCCATTGGGTGACCTTGGGCAAGTCACACTCTTTCGGTCTCAAAGGAGGGAAACAGCAAATCCCATTTACAGACTATGGCCTTTCTTCTGTGGGGATAAATTAGCCACTGAGTTCATGCATTAGAGTCCATGACCATGACCATGTCCATGTCCTGATTAGACTACTGCCGTGGGCCATTTGTGGGACTGCCCTTGATTATTGAGAAACTGTAGGTAGTGCAAAATATAGCACTAGACTGCTGACTGGAAAACCATACAGGAACCATATAATACCAGTTTTAAAGAAATATACTGGTTGTCAATACACTTCTAGTCTAAATTCAGGGTGCTGGTGAAATTACAGTAGTTAAAAACCTAATTGGCTTAAGACATTAATTCTTTAGGGCTCACCTCTCCTATGTGCTTGTGCAAGAATGGAGATCTACAAGAGGGTCCCTTCTCTGTATCCCACTGGTGGGGGCAATACATAGGCGAGGACTTTCTCTGTTGTGGCATGCCAATTATGAAATGCTCTTTAGGACCCAATTAGCTCTGGTACTGGTGTCATTCCTGCACTATGTCAAAACATGGTTTTTTATTAAAGCTTTCAGGGCCTAACAGTATCTCTCACATGTATTATGGTTGCCATTGTTTTAAATTGTTTTATTTTTAATTGTTTGGTTTAAGTGATAAATGGTTTAAAATAGTCTTTTAAAGTTATTGTTTTTTATTGTTTGCTGCCTTGAGATCTTTGGATATAAGGTGGGATACAAATATTTACATGAATAAATAAATAAATGTTTATGGCAAAATTACTCCAGCTGTGTCAATGTATGGGGACTATTGGCTTCAGGTCTTGCCACAAGTTCTCATTTAAGTTGAAGTCTGGGTTTTGACCTGGCCATACTAAGACATCCAGCTTCTTATCTTAAAACCATTCTAGTTTTTGAGACCGAAATACTGTAAAGGTATCAGATCCCATCCAATCTTGGAAGCTAAGCAGGGGATGGGCTGAGAGGCTGCAAATTGATACCAGGTTCTCTAGGCTACATTTCAGAGGGAAGAACTGGCAAAGCCACCTCTTAGGATTCCTTGCCTAAGAAAACCATATGAAATTCCTGAAGTCATCATAAGTTGACAAGTGACTTGAAGGTGCATGTGCACGCGCGCGCACACACACGCACACATATACACACACTACTTTAGCTGTGTCATACACTTGTTGTCCAGCAGAAAAGTGAATCTCTCCCCCTGTCTCAGGTCCCTAACATGCTGTAACATTTCCCCCTATAATTGCTTTGTATTTCACTCCTTCTTGGCTTTAATTCTGACCAATTTCCCTGTCCCTGCCGAAGAAAAGCATCCTCACAAAAGCCCTTTTTGCACCGTACCTTGTTGCGGCAGTGGGGAACGGCGCTTGCACGAGCAGCTGCTCGCATCAGCAGCTCACGACAGCCCTTCTTTCTCCTGCATTGGCTTCCTCTTAGCGCAGCCGTTGCACTAGCGCCCTGCCCCTTCCTTCCTCAGCGCAGTCTGGGAGCTGTAGGCTGTGCTGGGGGAAGGAAGCGTGACCCGCCCGGCTCGCCGACGCACCGCATGCAGGTAAGTGCGCGAGGGTGCCATGAGCATTGCGCGAGGGCGCAGTATTTTCGGCTTACAGCCGAAAATCAAAAAATGTGTGTGCGCCCCACTTTAGCCTCGTGAGTGTTGTGCGAGTGGGAGTGCGTCATACGGAGCGACGCTCCCATTCGTGCGACGCTCAAGGGGCGCTCGCGCAAAAAAAAAATGCAAAAAGGGCCAAAGCTGCCACCACCAGGATTCACTATAGGAAAGACAGTGGAAGGATAATGGGCACTGTTGGTTTTGTGTCATATATAGCCTTTCATGGCATGGCCCAGAAGTTCAGTTTTGGTTCTGTCATACGAGAGAACCTTTTTGCACAAGTTTGCTGTGCCTCTCATGTGGCTTTTTGCAAACTCTAGTTGGATTTTGGTGTTTGGGTTTGTTTCAGAAATGTTTTTTTCTCACAACTTTCATGAGAGTTGTCTTGTGATCGCTTATCCCATGTTTCTCCCTTCTCAGATGTTGATCTCTCCAATTGCTTTCGAGTTACCCATAGTCTCTTGGTTGCTTCTCTGATTATTGCTTACCAATTCACTGAATTTTAGTGAATGACTGATGGTTTATGAAAATAATATAACTCAGAGTATGTGCTCTCAAGTCTTCTGTCGACTTATGATGACCCCATGAATTTCATAGGGTTTTCTTAGGCAAGGAATACTCAGAGGTTGTTTTGGCAGGTCCATCCTCTGAAATATAGCCTGCAGCACGTGGTATGCATTGGTGGTCATCTATCCAAGAACTAACCAAGGCTTACTCTGCTGCTTGGCTTCCAAGATCGGACAAAATCTGGTGCCTTTGAAAAGTTTAAGTAGACTCAGCCTTCATTATTCCTATTCATGGTTTAGGATTACTCAAATTATATTTCAATCCTGATTGTACAGGACCTGTATGCAGGACTTGTTGGCATAACTCCTTGGTCTTCATGATGCTGTTTACTTAGATATGCCACCCAAGAATCTCTGGGCCTTTCAGATACATGTGTATTTAGTCTGAGATAATATGGAACTGGAACTGCATAGAATTGGACTCAATTCAACTAATTAAGTGGCCTCTACAGGCAGTAGGTTGCACCAGTACCTATTTAAGCATGTGACAGAAAAGGGGGTAAATACTTATTCAACCAAGTGTCAGCTTGTTTTTCTCTACTTAAACTTTTGTAACATTTTTTTTTTTAAAAAAAAAGATCTTGGCCCTTTACAGTGTTGAGTATCTTACATACATAAAGTAGTAAGAGAGCCAATTAAATCAATTTCAGTTCCAGATTGGAGCACAACCAATGGTTGAAAAGTCAAAGGAGGATAAATACTTCTGCAAAGCACTGTAATTGTACCTAAATGGATATAGGATTTCAGTATAAATTGTTTAACTGGTGTTAACAAAGGCATACCAGTATGTATGAAATTTTAATTTGATATGTATGAGTTTCTTGCATGGAATGTGAGTGTTGACTTGAATTAGATATTTGATTTCTATTTCCACCCGAAGAGTACTGATAGCTTTGTAGTAAATGTCTAAACTAACCAGAAAATAAGTGTTTAGTGAAACAGAATCTTAAAAGGAAAGGGGAAAAAATACCCTTATATCCTTCATTTTTCCCAGACAGCTCAGCTTTCTGTCTTTAAATGACCATCAAGTAAATAAAACCTACTGTTTTATTTTTAAGAAGAGTATGTGTATGTATGTATGTATGTATGTGTGTTTATGCATGTGTGTATATATATGACATTAATATGTAGCAGCTAAGGTAGCATAAAAATTATTTTCCTACTGCAGCAGGTGTCAAAACATTATACTCTTTTTCAAAAATGAGGCTGATCTTGCAGTGTTCCACATAATTTCCTTTGAGGAAAGAAAAAAGTTGTAGGAGCTTCCTTTGCAAGTCTTTTCCCACATCAGAAAATGTTTGGTGTTACAAGGACAATACTGTCCAGTGACAAATGTGATTTATGTATAGAAGCTTTAAGTATGTGTGTGTGTGTGTGTTTTAAACTGGTAATGTTATATTGCGAGCTTTGGACACCAAGTCTTCTCTAGAATTCTTTTTGTGCCACAATTCCCTCTGAAAAATATATATGTAACAATCCAGAGGATATTTTTATTAACATATTTCATAAATCCATATCCCCCCAATATAATTTGTCTTTTTATAGAGTTTGGAAGTTTGGACTATAGCTCAGCTGTCAGAAACCAGTGACTTTGCTGGCTCAGGGATTCAGGAAGTTGATATCGAAAAAGTAACTTCTATAGGCATATGAATAAAGCAACATCCTTGTCCTATCTTTTCCACTCTTTTCTTTCCTTTATAAAGCCTACTCATCCAGTATAGCAAGCGCTGTCCATGCATGTGCACGTGCACACACATATGGTAAAAAAAAACTTAGAATGCCAAATATTGACAGTGATATTGGGGCATTAGAGAGAAGTCTAGAGTTTTAATAAGCTGTTGTTTCATTATTCATGACAAATGCATAAAACAGCAGTTGTAAATATAATTTAATTGTCTCTTTCTCTCTGTGTATTTAATGGCTTTGAGATGAAGATGTCATATTACTTTTTGATACTTAAATCTAAAATGTGTGGACTCTCAAAAGTTTGTATGTATAATGGTTGTGCTATTGCACTCTTAAAATGCAGATGTCACATTCTTCCCTATTAAGAACAGTGCTGTACCTGAACTTGTATAAGCATCACAAAAGGTAGTGATTATTCTGTATGTCCAAATCCAGCCTCGTAGTAGGAAAACATTATAAAAGAGAACTAAATTCCCTAATTTTCTGGTTGAACTTCTGTGCCTTACTTTATTTTCTCTCCTGTCTCCATCCCAACATCTTCCAAAAACCAGATTTGGGTAGTTTTTAGCCCTTCAGAGGCTAAATGTGAAATGCACAAAATGCAGAAAAATGATGTGTGACTTTTCTATGCATTAAATACATGTTAGGTAAAAATCCACATTGTGATGAAATTTTCACATATATGCCCTGTGGGTTGAATTTGGCCTTTCTATCTCTGTCAGCTTGTTTTGGCATGTTGCTTACATTTATATGTTCTGCACATATAGAGTGAAGGAACTTGGTACATATAGAGTGAAGGAACTTGGTGCTCTGCCATATTGTACTTGCTGAGGGTGCTCCCACTCTTGCATGGAACCTCAGACCTGGGCTAAAAAGAGTGCCAGCTTCATTGGATTCCCATCAAAGGCAGCTTTTACCCTCAATCCATGTGGGTGTGACTCTGGTGAATCGGGGCTGCTGGAAATGCTGGGTGCTATCCTCCTCTGGTCCTGTCATCGAGGAACCCTCCTGCTGCCCCAACTGCCTCTTCCCCTTACTGTGAGCTTCCTCTTCTTCCAAGCACCTGGCTGGCAATTTGCCTTTGGCTAAACATCACTAATAAGCAGCCTTTCAGCTCCCTCATCTCATCTTTCGTACTCTGTATTTGTGCTCCCATTCTTCCAGGGCAGCCCCTCTTGAACAGAAAGCACTAAACATCCCACTGTGTCTCATGTCCCATCTCTCCAAGCAGCTTGCTTTGCATCATTCATGGTCATTGGCATTTGGTGCCCACTGCCCTTGGGGAGTGGGAATAAGCTCCTTGGCTCCCAATTCCTTGCGTGCCAGACAGCCACTTCCTTTCCTTGAACCTGATCCCCAGTTCAGCTTCCTCTGATGGGTACTCTTAGACAGGAGGATCTTTCTCCAAAAGTATATTTGCTCAGAGCCCTCAATGGAGTTCTGGCAATCTGTAATGTCTAATGTTAACCTAATTCAATGAACTGTCTTCATGGATATGTCCAGAAACTATTTATGAAACATTAAGTTAAGAACACAGACAACATCCTTGCCAGAACCGAAGATAAACAAACAGTTTCAGTTTTTTGGAATACCTCTTGCCCCTCTCAGCTCTTTCCTGTGAACATACCATTCTTATGCTCTAACTTGTGTCAGTCTCCTGCACTATCTTGGTTCCCATACTCTGGTCAGCTCCCCACTCCCATTACCCAAACATTGAAGGAAACACAGACATGGAGGCAGTAAAGCAAAATGACTACAGTTAGGCTAAGCTAGACATGGCAGTGATGGCAGAGTGCTCTGACAGTTTTATAGATAATTCACTTTCTCTGAACTTCCACATTATGAATACTTAGGAGTCTCACTGTGACTCTTTCTGTTGTACTAGACTCTTTAAGAGTTAAAAGGGAAGGTGATATTTTATGGATGAAGCTAGGAGTTGGAGGTTTTGCTCCCAATTTGGTGTGTTAGTTTATTTTGCTGTGTTGTTGGATGCTGATCATACTTTAATATTGGAAAACAAATGATCTCAAACCATAGCATATGAAATTATCTTTGTTTTACTGACCATGATTAAGATTAGCCACAGTTTAAGGTTCAATGATACACTGTTCTGAAGCTAATCTAAAATGAAAATAAAAACTTTGAAGCTTATCAAAGCCAAGATGAGGAGAGACTTAGAAATATAATTTATTTGGACTACAATTCCAGAATGCCTTAGCCAGTATGGCACCAGAGGATTTTTATTTTTCTCAAGCTAATGCTTTTAGTACTGCATTTGAGTTCAGTCTTCGTCTCACATCCTCTTGGTCTTTACCACACAGCATCAAGCAATAAAATAAAATGAAATAAAATGTTAATATTCTTCAGAATCACACAAAAAAGTGGCTTGGTGTTTGTCATATTTAATTATATTTTTTCCGTAAATCTTTTATTTGCATAGTTGCCTTTTTTATTCTTTAGATAAGGTGATAAGCTTGGTTAAAAATAATAATTCTTATTTTACTTTCAGTATAATTCACTTGGAAATTCCAAGTACAAATAGCTCTCCCACTATGTTTTCTACAACTTGGATCATGGATTCATTTTGATAGATTGTTTGTCAAGGCAGAGCTGTTGGAATGAAAATTTGTTTCCATTTTCTTATACCAAAAGCATTTATATTGCACCTTTGATCTTTCTTGAATGTTCTTCAAACATTTATGTCTTAAAACCTGCACATAAGGCATCTTGCTGAGATAAAAGGATATGTCTTTTGATACTGGAAAAATGTGTGTTGGGATTACATGTCTGTGTGTGGTATGGGCTGGAAAGGAAATGTGAATAACTATGACCTTTCTTTCATTTTGATCCCATTTAACTTGATATGTTTTCTTCCCTTTCTCCCAGTCCTCACTGCAGCATCTTCTTGAAGAAGTATAAAAAATTCTAGGATTGGCTGATGTTTAGCCTGTGGCACTTCCTTTACTTATTTATGACTTTTATGACTATTTTGAAAAACTGTCATCTTCTATATGCCTTTTGGATTGAACAGACCAAATATTTAGATAAATAGATAAAGAGAGTTGTTAAATGAGTGTTGATTAACAATATCCTTATGTAGTAGCTTCATAGGCATAATTGAATGAAAAATACAGTCTAGCACAGCCTCCTACAGCCTGATGGCCTCTGAATGTTTTGTACCGTAAGCCTCATCAGTCTCATCTGGTACAACCAGAGGTCAGGGAAGATAGAAGTTCTGTCTAGCAATATACATCCTGGCTGAGTCTACAACAAACCAGCATTCTCCAGATTTGTTGGGTTATGCTTCCCTTCATTCTGAGCCAGAATGCCCATTGATCCCTGCTTATGTTTGATTAGTTGTGCTTTGGCTTTTCTCTTTGTTTATTAGGATTCTTATGTCTGTTAGTTTTGGTTATTGTTTTATCTTGTATTTGCGTCTTAAATTTATAAGCTATGTTATGTCTCTTTCTATTTCAAAAGGAGGTCATAGTGTTTTAACAAATAGAATCACTTACAGGAATCAGAACTTCCACAGTTCAGTCTAACTTGGTTATAAAGATTTGGACCTTTGGCAAATGACGTGATAGCCAGTAGAAGTAATCTTGCCTGTAAGAATGAGATTTGCTACTTATATTCAAGGGAATGCTTTATTAGCATCTAATAAGTCTGGTACAACTGAACTTTCTGTAACCAAGTGTGTGGGTTAATCCAAATCACTTTATGTATGTGTACTCAAAAGTACGTTCCCCTATGTTCACTGATACTTACTGTCTAGTAATGATGCTTAGGACAGTGGCATGTCGAGCTGTAGTACCTGCATGGGTTTTACATAGAAGTATGCTTCATTTTGTTGACCTTTCATTTAAATACTGCTGAGTCTCCAATTATCTATCTATTTTGAGAAAGCAGACATGTAGGAAACTAAAGTATTTCAGTATAGGTTTAACTGAGAAATCTTTGCATACACAGTGATGAGGCAGGCATTCTGCAGCTACATTTAATCAATGTAAACTCTGGCTGACCTCCTGCTGGAGAATATTCTTCTCACACCTATGAAAACAAGCTTTTTCTTCTCTGCTAAGCTGAAAGAACCAATAAAACCACCTCAGAAGTTAAGCTTATTGTTATCTTTACTGCAAGTTATTGCTAATCATCTTTTTTCCCCCTCCTCAAATCACTTCAAATAGTGCTATAGTTTTAGCACTCATTGCACTCATTGTAACTAGATATGACGCGGAAGATCCACAAGTGACTCTCATGAAGTCTTTTTTGAAGTGCAGAAATAGTTCTAGTGGGACAGGTAATTTGTATATCCACACTACAAAATTATAGTACTTTGATACCAGTTTAACTGTCATGGTTCCAACTTACTGAATCCTGGGATTTGAGTTTCATGAGATACTTAGAATTCTCTGCTAGAGAGTTTTAGCATATTTCTCTGATCTGTAGGACTGCAGTGCACCCTCTTCTGGTGCAACCTCTGCATGCACCAATGGGAGGTGAAGTCACACAAAGTGTTATGTCCCATTGTAGTCAATGGATGTGATGGGCATGTTCATGCTGCATCCATTGACTGCAGTGGGATGCGATGCTCATGGTTTTCATTTCACACAGGAATCTTTCAAATGGAATCCCAGCATATATGGTGGGCACACTGTACAGCTCTTTAGCAGAGAATTCTCAGTTCTTTTCCCCAGAATGCAAATTTCAGGATTCTGTAGGATGAATTCATGATCCCTAAAGTGATATCGAGCTTGATATAACTATGAAGCACAGATAGCAGCTTACGACAACAGTATTGCTTGGATTGGATGAGTTTACTGAATTGGAATTCTACCCCTAGCTCTATTTGGTATGTTTGGGGGGCATTCACAACACATTTCTTGTGTTCCCCCTTCCCAGAACTAAGAGCAATTTGGAGTGTGTGCATGTGTGATTTTGATTCAGAAAACAGAGCCTCAGGAAATGGTCCTTGCAGTACTACTCTAGTGCTGGAACTAGTACCACTGGTAAGCCACTACTACCACCAAAAAACACTAGTTAAAGAACAGAAGAGAAAGGCTTGGATGGGAATATAGTTGAAGAAAGTTACCAATGAACTCTCATGAGGATCCATATTGAGACTACTTCCCGTATATAAGTAATGTATGTATATACGTACATGCGCATACCTTCAAGTCGCCTGTCACCTTATGGCAACTCCATGAATTTCATAGGATATGTTTAGGCAAAGAATACACAGGGGTGGTTTTACCAGTTCATTTCTCTGAAATATAGCTTACAGCACATGGTATTTGTGGGCAGTCTCCCATCCAAATATTAATCAGAGCTGACTCTGCTTAGCTTTGAAGATCAGATGGGATCTGGTACCTCTTAGGGTGGCTAGGTCTATATAGGTGATAGCTCCTAACTGTGCCAGTGTTGGCTCAAAGCATGTATCTGCTTAATATAGGTTTCAGTCTTAGACCATTTCTGCGCTATACTGTTATAGTGCTGTTATTCCACTGTCAACATCCTATGGAATCCTGGGCTTTGCAGTTTAGAGAGGGGCATTTAGAATTCTCAGCCAGAGAACTCCTTGGCCTCAGTAAACTACAAACCCCATAATTCCAAAAGATGTTGAAAATGGAATAATAGCACTGTAACAATGTAGGGCGGAAATGGCCTCAGTTAGAAAACAGCCTGTTAAATATATGTTTCATGCAGATAGTGAATGTACCATGAGAGAGTGAAACCATGTCTTTAAGCCACACCCTTGATATAAACACATCCCTGGCTATGCTGCTTGGCAGATGCACAACCTGTGTCAGTGTCAAGCAGTCTGGGTACTATAGAAGTATGTGCAGAAACTTCTTTCATACTGGCCACACATGGCTACAAGGTGAGGATGTGGCTGGCAGCATTTGGATAGACATGGTAATCAGATATAGTTCTGTTACTATTTCATACATTCAATGTATAGGAAAAAGTTGTGAGAACAAAGTTTAATAGACAGGCAATTGTCTTAGGAGAGTACATGCAGTGTGCGTTTCCAATTAACCATGACATTCACTGGTAAAAGGTGAAGTAATACTGAAATATTTAAACTGTAATTTGTGATCAAATGGTATGTGATGGACTTTACTCTTCAGTATTTTTTATAGTTAGGTGGAATTCATGGTTAAAGTGAACGAGCAGACTTCCGTAAGATCGTACCTCCTACCATGTTCAATTGTTATTTAAGCAGTTTACTTAATGTGGCCCAGTAAAAATGGGAATGGCATGTGGAATGTTAAAGATAATAAAGAGCATACTAGACTAAAATATGAGTGTCTGAAATAAGTACTCAAAAATGCAAAACCTTCAGCACGCATTACTGTTTCATGTTTGAACTAGCTATGCACTTCTGATCAGACATATTTAATCTTTCTCAGTTGTGGATTCTGGATATTTTTCTATGAGAGGGAAAAATGAATCTTTTCCTTTTGAAATCTTGAATAATTTTTAAAGTATTTTTGGAGAGGAGCTGTAGCTCAGTGGTAGAGTGTTTTGCAAGCAAAAGGAGTCCGGTATAGGCACCTTCAGGTAGGCAGGATAGCTGCTGCTAGTAAGTGTAAGCTGAACTGACTTTGATAGATATAGTTTTGAGTTGCTACAAAATAGCTTCCCATGTTCTTAAACATTCTTTAAAATACCACTGGTTTGATCAGAACCATTTGCAGACCTGTAAATATGTTCTGAGTATCCTTGTTCAGCTTTAGAAGAAATGTAAAACAATAAAGAAATCTTTTGTGTATGCATTTCACAGTCTGCCATATTTATTGTTACAGTGAAGGGTTTCCATTTCAAGAGGCTTTTCCAGATATAAAGCTAGCATGTAGTTTAGCAAGAGCTAAGTTCTGCAGTAATATCCAGTAACAGTTCAGGGAAAGTCCAGACAGAAAAAATATCCTGCTATATGGCCTGTAACAACCCATGAAAGGCTGTGTAATGAAAAACTTGGACTAGTTTGTGAAGCTGCTGATAGCTACTCTAGCAACATAATCAAATTTCTCTGTTGTATATTGCATGGAGTAATGGAACAAACTAGCCAAATGCAGAATATTTTCCATGTGTTTCTCCTCCCTGTTGCATAGTAATAGTCTTTTGCCTCATCACTGATAAATCTAAAATGTTTTGTGCATACCCTTGAGAAAAATAATGTTAAGTACTTGCAAACTTGGATCCTTCTCTTTAATATTACAGGCATTTCCCCCACTTCCCCTTTAACATAAAGTGTTTTTTTTAAAAAAAGCAGGGGATAAACAGGAGTATATATGACACTCTAAAATTGCATCACTACTTTATGGTTCTGTGGATGAAATTATTTCCGCAACTGGGAGCCTTTAAAACACACAGACAATTCTTTTGGTTCACACAGATACTGTTTAATTTCTGATTGTATGATCTGACTTGATCAGTGAAAAGAGAGAATTGTTTGTCCCCTTTCTGTTCTGTTTGAACCTGGGCCCTTCGCTTGTACCTCTCCTAAGGTTTATCTTGCTGTGAGCTAACAGCACTGCAGAATCTGCTGCAGTCCTATACCAACTTGGGAGTGAATTTTCTTGAACTTGGTTGGACATGTTTTTGAATAGACATGTACAGGATTGCCTAGTTCAGCACTTTTGTATTGTTTTTAATCTGCTGCCATTATTTTCACTAGATCTAAGTTTATTAAGCAGATTCCACTATCAAATTCCATTGATCCTAAGCTTGTAAACAAATCTTACTGATATCAAACAAATTTCCCTGTCCCACCATAAATGTACTTAGGATCTTTCTCTGAGCCCAGTGCATTGCCCTGGTATTGCCAAGGATTTTGTAAGTCATCTCAGGCCTTCCATATTTTATATTATGAAGGAGCTGCTGCCATCTCTTATAAAGGCAGGACTGAACTGCATTTTTTGTTGCTGAACATTTAGCATGAGAAACTCTGAAATCTCAAGCTGTCTGGCAGATGAAAAAAAAACAAAACCTTAGATAGTATTTTGGTAAGAAAGCTATTCAGAGGTTCTTCTCCAAAATCAGCTTACTAGTTCATCTATCATAGAGTCTGTCATTGAATCTGGAGAGGTTGGAAGAGTCAGATTGAGAAGCAGAGAGATTGAGACTACTGCTCTGAAATGAATGTAGAATTCCCTTGCCAATACATTTCATGTACAGTCATTTCTTACTGAGTGGCAAGGTGGGAGAGAGAATTAGAGAAAAAATATACTGTGGTTTGATTGACTGAGTAATTCTGGTTGATCTGGAGGGTCTGCATTGGACTTGGGCCATTTCCGCACTAGACTGTTATAGTGCTATTATTCCATTTTCAACATCCTACGGAAGCCTCAAAGGCCCCTCCCTAAACTGCAAACCCCAGGATTCCATAGTTGAAAGTGGAATAATAGCGCTATAACAGTCTAATGCAGAAATGGCCTTGTACTGTCTGTGATACAACAAAAGGAAAGGCAACCCCACCCATCAGATTATTTGACCCTCCATTTTTTTTCAGTGTCAATCAGACAACAGAAACAGGTCAGAGAATGCTTGATATTCACTGTACTTCACTGATTTTATGGAGCAAAATGTTATACAAGTCTGCAGTAGATTTTGTTTTCACTGAAACCCCTCTACCTCGATTTCTTTATCATAATCTAGTTATTTGAAAATGCTTTGAAGCACACAGTTGAAATTCATCCTCACTATTGACTATATTAATATAGCATCACAGTTGCTGGAAAGTCATTATGGATTTCCAGTTAAATAACATATTAAATATGAATTACATCCACCTTGCAGGTTAGAAGATAAGTAATTCTCCTCTTCCACTTCTTCTTTCAGATTCCAGTAAAGTGATGGAAGAGTACAGCCACATGCAGAGCCAAGTGGAAATACAAAATACTAGTTTGGGAAAGGAGATGATGATGAATTCTCTTGAAAATGATCTTCAAGATATAATGGACAGGCTCAACCAGAAAAAATATTCATCTAGTCTGAAATTAAAAACAAATGCTGACTACTCTGGTTCTTACTTAACCCTTTCTCAGCCTCTGTCACCACCGAAGTCCAGCCCTACCTCCAGTGTTAAAAGCATGCCGTCTATTACCAGAATTCAAGGAAGCAAACCACTGGCCTGTGAAAGCTCTTATCTTTCAGACAAGAATGTTTCTGCAAAGCATATGGGCTCCTTTTCAGGCACGTCTCCATCCTTAAGTGAGCGCAGCTTCAGAAGGAGAGACTTTGATATTTATGCTACCAGAGAAAATGAGAAACAGTTTGGACATCTGGATAAGTTTCCCTATTCAAAGTATAGTCAGAAGAATAAATCTCATGATAATGTCTACTTCCCAGGAGTGCTGGATGGGCGGAAAAACTCTGGATCTCTTATTGCAATGTGGAATGGAAGCTCAGGGAGTGAGATTGTCCTTTCACCACTTGGTGGCTCTGGAGCTGCCAGTATGCCCTCCAGTCCAAAGCAAGGCAGGAGGGTGAATGTTCAGGATATCCTGTCACTTCAGCCCAGGGTAGTTAAACAGAAGGACCCAACAATGGAAACTCTGGGGTCCAGAACCAGGAAGTACTCTGGTGGTTCACTGAGCCATATGGGAGTTTATAGCCGTTCATTACCCAGGCTTTACAAATCTACAGAAAGCCAGCTCATGCCGCTGAGTTTGCCCCCAAGAAACTCCCTTGGAAATTCCAAAAGAAAAAAGGCTACAGAGAAAGATCTTCTACCTCAAAGCATGCTGGATGCTGACAATTACCTTAATTTTTCTTCTCACACCTCAGGGGTTTCTCCATATACAAACTTTGCATCTGAAAGCAATTCCTATGTGAACTCCACTCTCAGTGTTCCGGCAAGCCCTCGTATAGCCCGGAAGATGCTTCTGGCATCTTCTTCCTCGTACACATCTGATGACTTTGACAGAGTTGGACTCTCAGGGACCAGCCCCAGCAATTCTTTTATCCCTGTGGATTCTGAGAGGACATTCTGTTTCCAGAGGAAAGTGTCCAGCAGTTCTATGGAGTTTGATGAAACAGAGCTAGATAGCCTAAGGCAGACTCCATCCATTCGGGAGAGAAAGAATAGTATTAGTTCCGTGTCTGGAAGGGAAGACCTAATGGACTACCATAGGAGGCAGAGAGAAGAAAGGCTTAAAGAACAGGAGATGGAGCGACTGGTAATGATTTTTCTCAGTTCATTTTTAACTCTGTTTGCTGCTTCCAAAGCTAAGCATTTCAACATTAATACTGTTAATTATGTTTAATGTTGCTCTGCATTTTTAAATTTGTATGTGATAAAAAATGTTTATGGTGGCAGTCTTTAAAGGTTATGTAGCATGCTGTCTTAAAACTGAGCAGTGTAATAAAACCATCTGTGGTACAGGAAATTGGTAGAAAGTATTGTTCATCCTGCATTTTCTTCCAAAATGACCAGACAGTTAAAAGCCAAAGATTACGTAGTCTAAGGATCCAGTGTTTAAAGGGGGGAAAAGTTGATGTCATTGTTTTGTGGCAGCTGGGTAAGTGAAGTTGTTTAAGGGCATATTTGTATGCATTTTGCTGAGGGGAAAAAAATCCAGAAAATGCTATGATGCCATATGTGTCAGTTTGTCCAATCAGAGCATATTTCCTTTTCTGGTAGGGTTTTACCAATTTATTTCTTATAGGGGGAGAAATAAGAGATATTATGCAGAAACCCTCTTTTTTTGTATGATGCAGCCTTTGACAATCTCTTCATAATTTATAATTTGACATAGATCTTTCTACCATCTACAATGCCCAGCTGCTGCTACACTTACTACTACTACTGCTGTAACGTACTCGGGGCTGCCTTGTTCAGAAACTTCAGCTGGTCAAAAGAGCTGCAGCTAGCCTGTTAACTGGGGCTGGTTATAGAGACCATGCTATACCACTGTTGAAACAGCTCCACTGGCTGCCAGTTTGTTTCTGGGCACAATTCAGTGTGCTAGCTATGGTGTATAAAGCCCTATAGGGCTCAGGTCCAGGCTATTTAGTAGACCATATCTCCCTGTATGTGCCAGCCTGGGCTCTGTGATCATTAGGAGAGGCCCTTCTCTCAGACTTACCACCATCAGAAGCATGGTTGGTGGAAATGCAAGAAAGGGCCTTCTTGGTGGTTGCCCCTAGACTCTGGAACTCCCTTCCTGGAGAGGTCAGAATGGCTCCTTTCTTGTTGTCCCAACAGTGGGAGTCTAAAAACGTTTTTGTCAGACAGGCTTTTAAAACAGAGGGCTTTTAAAGAATGGGCTGTGGTTGCTGTGTTGTTTTGACTGTCCTGTTTGTAGGTGCTTTTTATTTTTTTAATTGCCTTTTTATTATGTAATGAGGTGCTGTTGTTTTAATAGTGTAACTATTTTAAGTCTGTTTTAACTATTCCCTTTTTGTATGTTTTTTTTTTAAATTGTATTTTTATAATTGTGAGCCACTTTTGAGTCCCAGTTTTGGGAAACAACAACAACAAAAACAGCAACAACTAATTGCATGACTGGTGTCATGTCTGGTAACCTTTTCACATGGAAGGTGAGTATTCTTGCTCACATCAAGAGTTTCCGTTAGAACCTCTCTTCCTAGGAAAATGGCAATAGAAGGGAATGGGGCTAAGCATTCTTAATATTTTGTATCCAGGAGGCCAAAGTGAATCCAGCAGATTAATAAAAAGGCTTATGTGCCTCATACATAATGAGAGATGCCAGTTCTACTCAGCTGAATATTCCATAATTTGCTGTCAGAGTTAAGAGTCATTGTTTGATTAAAAGACTTCAAATACAGTAAGTGTCTTGGTCTGTTCAACAGCTGTTTCAACACATGGGGATTGCTCAGAATTGGTATTTATGATAAAATCTTACTGGAAAACTGTATAGAGAATGCCAAATATGAGGTTTTGAAGATAGGTCAGTGTTGCAACAAATATTTTTCAAATGGCATGACTTTATGGTTTGGTCCATTTTTATGAGAAAACTTTATGCAGATTTCTAAAACTTGTGGCTCTGATACCCCCACCACTGGCAGTAACATCAGTGGATATTGTACATGGGGTTTGTATGCATGTTTTCAACAAAAGGGAAGAAGTACATTCTGTACTTAATCTGTAATTAGGTTTTGACAAAGCATTTTAGTGTTGCTGTGTTTCATTTGTATGTTTACTGTGACGGGTTAAACTAAATGATTTTGGATCTGTAATATAGATTCCTGGCAGCAGCCTAAATCCAGTTGTTTTTTTACTGTTAGAGTAGATACATTGAATCAATAGGAACTTAATAAATCAACACTAATGTTATTCTTATTGACTCAGTGCATCACGTTGGATAAGTCTAGATAATTTCTAACAGTTTTCCAAACTACAGTTTCTGCTTGGATGGGATCTATGATAAAGGCCTGTCTATATGACAAATGTGTTGTGAGGCCATTCAAATGTCAGTAAGAAAATACTGACACTCTAAATGAGTATTCTTTCTGTTTTGTTTTTTTTTTTGCCTTATTGGAAGGAGACCAGTATACTGGTTTGTGCAGCCTGAAAGGCTATGCTGTCGCAATATGTTTATTGCCTGAGGTAGAACAGCAAATGCTGGTCTTTGTAAAGTCAAGTTGTCGATTACCTAAGTCTGATAACGTTAGGTTAGAATCTTGGACAGAAGATCCCACTAATGCCTCTCACTCTTACCAAATAATGAAAAATACAATAATAGTAACAAACTAGATAGTTAAGTATTTGCTACCTTTTTATGACAACCAGGATCAGCTGCCTAAGGTGGATGCCTCACTCTGGTGATACTTGCTTGGAAAGTAGTGAGTTAGACATTGAAACTGGTGGTGAAAAATATAACGTGTGAATGCAGACTTAGGGCATTTCCATATTACACTGTTATGGTGCTATTATTCCACTTTCAACATTATGTGGAATTCTGGGGTTTGTAGTTTACTGAGGCCAAAGTGCTCTCTGGCTGAGAATTGTAAATGCCGCTCCCTAAACTGCAAACCCCAGGATTCCATAGGATGTTGAAGGTGGAATAATAGCACTATAACAGTGTAGTGTGGAAATGCTTTTAGTCATACCTAGAAAAGATTCGGTGAAATAAAGACCAAATCAAGCCCCACTGAACTCATCAACACGATGTATTTACAACAGTTTGGTACCATTTTAACTTCACAGTGCCAACCCTAAAGAATCCTAGGATTTGTAGTTTAGCGTGGCACTTAGAATTTTCTACTAGAGAGCTTTCACACACTCCTCTAAACTACAGCACTAGAGGTCTCCAGCAGAGAATTCTAAGTACCTCATTAAATTGCAAATTGCAGATTCCTCAGGATGCAAATATGATAGTTAAGATGATATCCATCTACTATAACTTTGTAGTGTTGCTATAGAGATCACAGGTCTAGATTCAGCCTGGAATTTGTTTCTTGTTCCTGTGCTCCTATTATGAAAGACAAAATGCAAACAAAATAAAAGTTTTCCTGGAGATGCTGTTGCTTTTTGGAATATGCTGGCTAAAATATATACTCGTTTAAATGAAGCTCACCTGAAGAATTGAAAAGGGTTGCACAGCCTGATTCAGGTTCCTTTAAAAGTGGCAGGGTAGTATCTCTAACTTCAGTGAATACAGGACAAGCTTTCAAAGCACTTTTCTCAGGAACAGTTCACATAGGCAAGCTCATCACTTGCAGCATCAAGTAGAAATCACTTGAATGTGTGAATGAACCACCACAGGCAAACAGTTCAGAATATCTCAGACACAGTGGGCTGCATACAGTTAGCTGCAAGTCACAAATTACATAGTTGCTAAATGAGAGGTAGGAGTCATGTGGCCCTTCCAGGTGTTGGACTGCATTTCCCAGGATTCCTCACCCTAGGCTGGGGCTGGTGGGAATTGTAACTGAACCACATTTGAAGGGCCACAAAGTTCCCACTCATGTGCTACATGATGTTGAAAAAACACCCCAAGTGATGTAAATGCATTCTAAGCTGGCTCTAGCCCTTTTACCTTTACTAATCTCTTCTGATGGGTGCAGAAGACAACAGTCAAGAAGCACTGTGCTGATACCCATTCTGAATGCAATCTGTTTGAATAAAAGATTCAGTAACGATGAATATGATGTGGTATACTGACAATATATGATGCCTTATGGCCCTAAATAATAAAGCATCCAAGAAAGTGAAAAGTGCCAATGTTTTTGTATAGCACTTAAAAAGAGAATTGTCTTATACAGGATTTGACCAAACCAGTAATTATATCCCTGAAATATTCTAAAGAATTGTTCTAGTCTAGATAAAATGACAAAAAAATGTTATACAATTTATATGGTTGCTTTACCCACATACTTCTTTCTTAATAATCTTCATCTAATTAGAGAAGCGTGTTGACTTTGCAACAACTGTTAAAGAGAGCAACTGTTTACATATGAAGGAATTTCCTCCCTTGATTTATCTTTTTGTTCCATTTTTAGCATTTTGCAAAGGAAGTTGTCTTTCAGGTTAGCCAGTGAGAAGACTGAAGCATGTTCAAATGAGATGGGGGCGTTAAGAATGAAAATAGCTGTGTAGCAGAGCCCTGGGAGGAAGTGTGTACAGTATTTGTAGGACAGACTCCTTCCATCTTTGACTTGATGCTGTTTTCAAAAGGTCAGCGCCTCTGCAACTGCAATTCTGCTGTCCTTCAAAGAAGCCTCTTGGTATTGTGACTTATTTAAGAGTGCAGTTAAGGATGACCATTTCTGCACTACACTGTTATAGTGCTATTATTCCACTTTCAACTTCCTGTGGAATTCTAGGATTTGTAGTTTACTTAGACCTAAGAGCTCTCTGGCTGAGAATTCTAAAGGCCCCTCTCTAATCTGCAAACCCCAGAGTTCCATAGGATGTTGAAAGTGGAATAATAGCACTATAATAGTGTAGTGTGGAAATGGCCATATTCTCAGACCAAGAAAACCCTGTGATAGGTTTACCTTAGGTTCACTATGAGTTAAAACCACTTGAAAGCCCACAACAACAAACATACTTTTGGATAAAGTTGAACTCTCCTCAGTACTTTCCTATCTTGGTTTACTGCTTTAAGGCTGTAATTCTATAATCCCATTAACACTGAATAGAGTTATTGCCAAGTACATGATTAGACTTGCTACCTCAAAGGTACCAGATCCTATCTGATCTGGAAGCTAAGCAGGGCCAGCCCTGGTTTGTACTTGGATGGGAGACCACCAGTGAATACCAGGTGCTGCAGGCTATATTTCAGAGGAGCGAGCTGGCAAAATCACCTCTGAGTATTCCTTGCATAAGAAAACACTGTGAGCTTACAATATGTCAACAGGTGATTTGAATGCACATACCCAAACATGTGAATATAAAATTCATTATACATAAGATTAGGCTGTGTGGCATTTTTATGAAATTTAAAATCCTGATTATGTTTTAAACCATCTAAAAATTGCCTTTCCTGATAGATCTGACGGTGCAAGCAACATCTCCAACCATGAAATGGTACTGTTACTTTTTACTTAAAATCGTTGTGTTTTGTCTTGGTTTGCTTTTCCTTGTCTTCTTTTGTAGTTTGTTATGGGGAAGGTCTCAAAAAGAGCAGATTTCTCCTGGAAGCTTGTGCAGTCTGTTCCTGTATGAAACTTTTACTCCTTTATGTTTCCCAACTTAGTCCATTAAAGTGACCAGCTCACCAAAACACATTCCAGCCTGTATGTCCACACATGGCCATTTGGGACACAACAATAGCCTGAGCTGACAAAAGCATCTCTGCTGGTCTCCTGGAAGTGATTCATATTTGTCCTTGGACTAAAATAGACATGCTGTTGGATTTATGTAATTGGATATCTGGATATCTTGACTTTAAAAAAAAAAATCAAAAGTGAAAGTGTGTGGTTTCTAATTTGAGTAATGCTCAAACAAAATTGAGTGTTGGAATTGAAACAAACAAATTGAAACAAATTGAGTGCTGGAAATGTAACTGTTTTAAGTCTTTCTCCTTTGGCATCTTGTTGATAGTAACTCAGTGAGAGCCAGGCCATTTCCACACTACACTCTTATAGCGCGATTATTCCACTTTCAACGTCCTATGGAATCCTGGGATTTGCAGTTTTGGGAGGGGTCAGCTGGCCCCTCCCAAAACTGCAAACCCCAGTATTCCATAGGACGTTGAAAGTGGAATAATTGCGCTATAAGAGTGTAGTACGGAAATGACTGTTAGAGTGTTGCACTGGAACTTGGGAATTCCATGTTTCAGTCCTCACTGAGCCATCACACCAGACTACTTTGGGCTAGGATGAACAACTTGTGGGGGGGGATTTTCCCTCTGGAGCTCCCCCTCTTTGAGCTGTATCATTCCTCCCAACGAACCCAAATGCCTCAGTTTTTCTCTGCTCTTGCGCTCAGAATGACAACAGAAAGTGTCACTACCTCCCACCATTTTGAGAAGGACTGCAGAGGAAAACAAAGATATTTTGGCAGTAGTATGGTGTTCTGAGGGTGCAGGTGGGGTGGGTTGGGGGTATTTTTGTGTTTTTTTTTAACACATTGGGAAGCCTTGGAGGTTGGTGAAGGACTTCGGGGGCCACAGAAATTGGGCCCTGCTTTGGGCAAGTCACTGTCAGTATATGGCACAGGAGTGTTGACTGGATAAGGTGGGGAACCATGTATGCTGTCTTGACCTCACAGGACTTGTAGAACCATACAGCTGAAAGAGAGCACAAGGGCCATCTAGTCTAACCCCATGCCATGCAAAGATACACAATCACAGAACTCCCAACAGATGGCCATCCAGCCTGTGTTTAAAAACATCCAACGAAGGAAACTCCACCACATTCCAAGGCAAGATATTCCATTGTTGAATTGCTCTTACCATCAGGAAGTCTTTCCTAATGATTACGTAGAATTTCTTTCCCTTTAGTTTGAACTCATTGCTGCATGTCCTACCTCTTGAGTGGCAGAAAATAAGCTTGTTCCATCCTCCACGTGACACTACTTCAAATATTTAAGTATAGCTACCGTGTCCCCTCTTAATCTTCCCTTTTCCAGGTTAAACATACCCATCTTCCTAAGCCGCTCCTCATAGGCGATGGTTTCCAGGTCTTTTTTTCCATTTAGGTCACCTTCTCCTTTGTATACATTCCAGCATGTCAATATCCTTCTTGAATTGTGGTGGCCAGAACTGGACCTAGTATTCCAGGTGAGGTCTGACCAAAGTAGAATAGAATGGTACTATTGCTTCCTTTGAAGAAAGACAGCATGTAAGTGTTAAAAAAGCACCTCTAAAGCTGTAGGTTTCACTCCTGGTGAACAGATGAGTGACTGTTTGGTATGCAGTTGCCCTAAAATTTGGTTTTAACTTGTGAAAGCAGAAAGACTCCCCCCCACACACACATATGCATGCATACACACTGTTCTATAATGGCACAAGCTCTTGTGCTGGCATCCATTCTACAACAGTACAGTCTGTGTCCTGCTGTTGACCCTTTCAACATGTCAGCATTAACAAGTGTGGTAGGATGGGGGGAGTGGAAGAAGCAATATAGAATAGCTTTCTTCATCCATGTTTGGACATGCAGTGATAAAATATGGCCAGCTAATTTGTTCCAGCCTTTGTTGTTCTTAGGTGCAGAAATATTTCAGCTCCGTTTTGTTTGTATGACTTATGCTGTTACTGTGATTTTAGGCCCTATGTTTTAGGGAGGAGCTGCCAATGAGGAACAGTACAGAGGAATAAAGAACTCTGCCTCTGGTGTTCAAGTAGAGTAGGATCACATAGTACTCACGTATTTAAGGGAGTGCACAGTTTGACCTCTAGATGGTGCTATTTAATTAAGCTATTACTGGTTCCATGCACAATGTTCCATGCTCTTTGGTTTCAAGTTTTTTTGCATCTCATGTCAGTGGCTAAACTGCAGAGGGTTGCATTCCTGTTTAGCAACTCTATAAAACCAAGATTTGGTCACCTGAATAACATAACCACTTCCAAGAAGAAGATTTTGAGGTGTCTGTCACACATATTCAATACATGCATTAATCCATTTGTCTCTGTTAATAAGCCCCAGGTGGATGCATCAGGTTATTTTACTAGTAGATTAAGAGAGCAGTCCTTAAGGACTTAGGCAGGACTTGGAAAAGATACTTTTTTGGCTTATAACTTCCAGAATCCCTGAGCCATTAAGACCAACTGACTTGTAGGAAAGTGCAGGTGTATCTCAAATAGCTCTTTTGTCTCATAATGAAGATCAGAAACATATTGGTGTCTTAAGCATGCACAAGCTCCCTCAGTGAAGTGGTTGCAAATTTTGGAACATCTCCAGATTATGGAAACAGAATTGAGTATGCAGTGTCCTTGCTCATGCAGATGTGCATGGGATTGGTATTTGCACATATGGTTGCATATTTGAGTGTGTATTCAGTTGCACAATGTTGCCATTCAGCACTAGGCTTATGTAGCAGAGTCAGTGTGTAACTCTGTACATTCAGAAATACATGTTATACAATCCCGAGGTATGATTTTGGCAAACTCTTTGTTGTAATTTGTATACCTTGAACTACCTCATTAACTGAGGAAATGAAGGTTATATGGGATTTTCTTTTGCAGCCTCGCAAGAATTATATGGTCCTACTTTTAAGTGAATTAACTCACTTAAATAGTGAGTTACTTAGTTAGTTCTTAGAAGAGAGACCACCAGGGAAACCCCAAGTAGAGCTAGGAAAAAGGCTCTGGAGGGCCATAGCTGCTAGTTCAAAATTGACAACACTGGTTTAGATGTATCAGTGATTTGGCTCATTATAAGACACCTTCCTGTGTTCCTTCTTATTCTGAAATCTGGAAATAATACTTTTTGGTATGAATTGGAAAACTTCATTTCCTGCTACATATATTCTTTGCCATGTGTATGCATGTGTCATCAAGTTGCACGTCAACTTATAGTCACCCCATGCATTTCATAAGACTTTCTTAGGCAAGGAATACTCAAGAGGTAGTTTTGCCAGTTCCTTCCTCTGAAATACAGCACACGATATTTGTTGCTAGTTTCCAGTGGAAGTACTCACTAGAGCTGATCCTGCTTAGCTTCTAAGATCAGAAGGGATCTGGTGCCTTTAGGATTTTGGACAAGTTATAATCTGTCAACCTAAAAGAAAAGCAGTGATAGACCCTCTCTGAAGAAATCTTGTCAAGAAAATGCAATGACAGAGTCACCAAAAAATGGAAGTCGACATGAAGGCATATAACAACAAGGACAGTTGTTTGTTACATAGTGCCTTTAACTCTATGTGGAATAATTGTTTATATTGGCCAGTAGAGGTAAGTTAGGGCAAAATTTTTAGGAGCCACCATACAGTAACTGCTTGTCTGATTTTATTGTAAATTACATTACTATTCTACCATTTTACAAACAACTGGCTTATATTAATGTTTACATATATGCATTAACTATTCTGCTATTCATCGTCTGTTAATTGCAGCAAGTCTTATCATTGGTGCTGTATATCCTTGATTTACAAAACATAGTTTAAATGCATGGTATGAATCAGAATATGGGCACGACCACCACATATGGAAAAAACTACCAATATTTTCAGTACATTTCCAACACTTATTGTTTCCTGTCTGATACATTCGATTAATTTTATCAGGTGTCAGATAAATCCTGTACATCATTTTAAAGTAATTTTCTTTAATTTCTTGCAAGGTAGTAAACTGCATGGTGTTTTTCCATGATGCCTCCCATTCATCTAACGAAATATTACGTTGTAGGTTTTGGGCCCATTTAATCATCACTTCTTTAACCTCCTCATCCTCCAGTTTTTTTGAATTTAAATAAGTATAAAATAAAGACGCTTTCTGTTTGGTTTTTACAAAAAGTATTTTTTCGATCTCATTATATGTCTTTTGAGACGCAAACCCTTCCAGTTTATAGTCCATTTTAAATCTTTCTTTTATCTGAAGATATGGGAACCAATTCAGTGGGATGCCATCATTGTGCAGCTCATCACGCGTCTTCAATCTAATCTCATCCGGGGTTTTAATCGACAATAAATCTTTATATCTAAGCCATTCACCTTTAGGTTTTTCAGCCCAGTGTCCAAAAAAGGCTTCTTGGGGCGATACCCACAACGGAATTTTAAAATAGGTAGTTTTCTTTATTATTTTCCAAACTCTAATTAAGGCCTTCCTCACAAAATGGTTACTAAAATCCGGATCAATCTTATCTTTGTTATACCAAAGGTAAGCATGAAAACCGAAGCGCATATTAGCACCTTCTAGTGCTAATAGCCTATTATCTTCTAACAGTATCCAATCTCGGAGCCAGACCATAGCGTTTGCATAATAATATAATCTAATATCAGGTAGCCCAAAGCCGCCTTTTTCAGGTCTTTCAGAGAGCAATTTCCATCTTACTTTTGGCTTTCTTCCTGCCCAAATATAATTAGAAATTTCTTTGTTCCATGATTTGAAAACTTTATCGCTAGTCATAATCTGTAGATTTTGAAACAAAAAGTTGATTTTAGGTAATATATTCATTTTAATGGAAGCAATTCTGCCAAGAAATGATAACTTCAATTTAGTCCATCTTCTTAAATCCAAAGTAATCTCTTTCCAAATTTTGTTGTAATTGTTCTCAAATAAATCTTTGTTTTTATCCGTAATCCATATGCCTAAATATTTAATTTTCTTTTGTATCTCACATCCTGTTAAGCGTACCAATTCTTCCTTCTCTCGATCATTCATATTCTTTACCAAGAAATAGGTTTTGGTCTTATTGATTTTCAAACCGGCGGCTTCACCAAATGCTTGTATATCCTTCATGAGTTCACTAATTCCTGAAATCGGCTCTTCAATAAAGAAGACAAGATCATCCGCGAATGCTCGGAGTTTAAACTCCTGTCCTTTTATTTTAATTCCTCTTATAATCGAATTGTCTCTTACGGTTATATTTAAGGTTTCAAGGACAGCAATAAACAACAAAGGTGACATTGGGCAACCTTGTCTAGTCCCTTTCTCAATATGGATGGCTTCAGTCGATTCCCCATTCACAATAATTTTTGCAGTTTGTTTCTTATAGATAGCCTGGATCCACGAAATAAAGTTGTCTCCGCAACCCATCTTCTGGAGTGTAAGCACCATGAAAGGCCATCGGATGTTATCAAAGGCTTTTTCAGCGTCTAGAAACAACGCAGCTAGTTGTTTATCTTTTCTCTTATCATAATGTTCTATTGCATTTAACAAGATTCTGATGTTTTGTCTAATGTGTCGATTAGGTAAGAAACCGCTTTGGTCTGGATGTATTATCTCATTCAGTACTTTCTTAAACCTCTCTGCAAGTGCCATTGTAAAGATCTTATAATCTACGTTAAGAAGTGAGATAGGTCTATAATTCTCCGGTAAGGTAAGGTCTCTATCTTCCTTGGGAATCAGCACAATATTTGCTTTTTCCCATGTTTCAGGAATGCCTTTTACTTTAATCTCATTAAAACTTTTGTTAGTACAGGTGCAATATCATCCTCAAACGTTTTGTAAAATTGGGCAGTATAGCCATCTGGGCCAGGAGCTTTAGAAACTTTCATTTTACGAATAGCCTCTTTCACTTCGTTAATTGTAATTTCCTTGTTCAACAGGGTTCTTTGATCCTCTGATATCTGTACAGTCTTATGCTGATCTAAATAAAGTTTAGCATTTCGAAGTTCTGCTTCATGACTCTTATCTCTTCCATAAAGCTGAGCATAATATTTCTGAAAAACTTGTTTTATCTCTCTAAGCACAGTTGTCTCCTTCTGGTCTTTCTGTATCTTAAGAATTCTTCTTTTTTCCCTTTCTTTCTGCAGCTTATGGGCTAGCCATTCCCCGTTTTATTAGCGTGCTCAATATGATTTAGTCGGCAATATCTTAATTTTCTTTCGACCTCATCAATATTCTTCGTGGCGATCTGATTCTGCAATGTTTTAATCTCAAGCCTTAGATCATTATTTGAAGTATCAACTCTGAATTCCTTTTCCTTTTCTTTTAATCTATCCAATAGGTTAAAGAGTTGTTGGTTATCGGTTTTCTTCTTGTATGCTCCCATACTTATCAAATGTCCACGGATAACTGCCTTAGCAGCATCCCATACAGTCTTCAGCTGGATGTCCTCGTTAATATTTTCGTCAAAAAACCTTTGTAAGATGTATTTCAATTTAGCAACCGTAACATCATCTCTAATTAGGTTTTCATTAAGTTTCCAATTAGATTGTTTGTGTTGTCGAAATTTTAGACAAAGAAGAATTGGATTATGATCCGAGGTTATTTTGGGTAATATTTCCATCTTGTTCACCATATTGTGTAGCAATTTGGAGATTAAAAAGTAATCTATTCTTGACGAAGTTTTATGTCTATCTGAAAAAAAAGTGAAACCTTTTTCTGCTCCATGTTTAAACGTCCATACATCTATTAAACTGTGTTCATCCATTAAATGAAAGAAATTTCTTGGGAGTTTACCCTGTGTCCTATTCGATTTTCCCATGTTTGATCTGTCCTCTACAGGATTGAGGACACCATTAAGATCTCCTAAAAGCAAAATATTTTCTTGAGATTTTTCTTGGACATAGTCATCAATCTTTTTCTTAATTACGCTATAAAATTTTCCTTTATTGTCCAAGGGTGCATATATCGCCACAATCAAGATAGCAAAATCCTGAATCTTTAATTCCAGCATCAAATAGTGACCTTCTGGATCTGAATAAATTTCCGTTACATTGTACTTATTCTTTATATAGATCACTACTCCTCTTTTTTTTTTTGAGTATGTTGCCGTGAAACATTGCCCCAGCCGAGGATTCCTAAGGAACCTAAGATCTTTATGGGCTATACGGACTTCCTGCAAAGAGATAATATCATAATCTGTCTTCTCCAAATAATGGAACACATTACGTTGTTTATATTGCGAGTTTAAACCTCTAACGTTCCAAGACAATATCCTTAGATCGTTAGTCACCATCTTCATTGTAAAGTGTAGATATTCCTATATTTCCTCAAGGTCTTCAGGTTCACTTCCTGTTTGTAGTTCCCCTTCTTCGTCCTTCTCTTGCTCTTCTGCTGACACCACAATGTCTTCTGTTAATTCATCATCGTCCTCCTTCACTTCCGTTGATGATGCTCCCAACTCGATGTGTTCCTGCCTTTCAGATTGTCTTGCAGAATGTCCCAATTTGATCTTCCTTTCAAATTCCTTCTTCAATTTCCCGTAGATTTCTTTCGCCTTATCGATGTTGTTAATCCTGTAATTTTTTTGATTATATTTAAAAAAAACTCCTTCTGTTCTATTCCATGTGTAATTTATATTCTGCTTACTAGGAATTGCGTCAGGAATTTGTAATCCTGCCTTTTTCTCAGGACTTGAGGTGGTATATCTTTATAGATATTAACTTCTTTCGAATCTATGCGTAATTTATCATGATAATTTCTCTGAAGAATAATATCTCTCGTCCTGAGATTAGAGAAAACAATTACAACATCCCTAGGCAGATTTCTTTCTCTGCCAGACGTGAATTTATTCTAAATATTCTCTCAATAGAGGCGTGTAATCTGTCCTCCGAAATCTGGAGATATTCTACAAGCGCATGGATAATTCTATCATAGATAACTTCCTGTCGCTGTTCATCCAGGCCTCTAATTTTTAAACAACGCTCTCGATATCTCATCTCTAGTCTATTCAGTGTAATTCCCTCTTGCAGTTGCTTTTCAGATAACTTTTGCGTTTTTTCCTCAATTTTTTTTGTCTTGTCCTGAATCAATTCCATATCCGATTTAATTTTAGAAACTTCTTTAGATATTGTGTCCATTTTTTTACTCAGACCTTCTATTTCTTTTTTTATTTCTGCCTTAATTTCATTTCTAGAGTCTTTGATATCTTGTTTTATTTCTTGTCTTAATTCTTGCCTGGATTTATTCAAAGCCTCCAAGATTAAAGTAGTGTCAGTTGACATTGTATTGGAATCTGTTGAAGCTCTCCTAGTCTGCTGCATTGAGAGCTTAGATTGGGCCTGAGACTGGGCCCTTCTGGTACCAGTTGCCATGGAGACTATTTATAAAGTTACTCCAATAGAAAAAACAAAACAAAACTGATAACTTCGAAATTATAGCACCACAATATTATTGGAGTACTACAGTAAATAGAAAAGACACTATTTTCCTATAGTCTAATCAAGCTTTTTCCACTCTAATATTTAAACAATCATGAATTTTCAACTAGGACCCTCTAATATACCCTTTAATTTGTATTCTAATTTAATAAAGTTCTACCCTCTGTTAAATTTCTTATAACCAAGTATAATTCAGTATATGCTCTATAGCTTAACGTATAAAGAAATGTTTAGAAAACTTCTAATTAGAACCACTAATCAAGTAAGAGATGGGGAGTAATGTAGACAATAAAATAACATGAAAAGGTAGCTTAATTACCTTGATTGTCCTAAATCACTGATTATTAAATACTTATATAAAACCAAGAGGGGATAGAGGGAAAGAGAAAAAAAAAAAAAGAGAGAATAGGCAGTTTAATAAATATTATTGCCCAACACTTTAGATAAATTCACTTCCCCAAACTCCCTTCGTTCCTCCTTCGGTCACTCACAGTCCATCTCAGTCTATTTCTTTCGTTCTGTCTCAGCACATTCCTTCACCCCCTTTCTCTCAATCACAGTCCGTCTCAGTCTCTTCCCTTCTCACCTCCTTCAAACCTTCGCTCACTTTCAGTCCATCTCAGTCAATCAGTTCCTTTCAATTCAATTCAAATCTCCTACAGTCAGTCCGTCACGCCTTCTTCTCTCAGTCACAGTTCATCTCAGCCAGTTTCCTTCGTTCCTTCGTGCCCCTTAAACTCAGTCCTGCTCTCCTGTTCAGCAAATGGTGCCCGTCTCCGTCAGTTCCCTTCGCTCCACCTTCGTTCAGTCCTTCAATCCACCTCCGCTCACTCACAAACTGCCTCAGTCAGTTTCTTTTATCCCTCCTTCTTACGCGCCTTCACTCCGCCTTCAGCCAGCCAAAATCCTTCTCAGTCGATGTCAGATCAGTTTCAGATCAAAACCAATTTCTTTATTCCTCCTCCTCCATGAGAAAATTATGGCACAGAGGGAGAGAGGGGAAAAGAATAAGTCAAAAAAAAAACAAAACAAAAAATAGCTCACTAACTTTAAACCAGGTCTGTCTGTTTAGTATGGCTTCCCAGTGAAAAAGAAAAGTCTTTCTCTCACATCAGAATGGAATTCAAAAAACAAAACATAACAAAAAACAAAACAAAACAAAAAGAAAAAACTCCATAAATTGGAAAACAACTTTGCTAGCTTGAAATATGGTTCCACAATATTATTTCACCAAGTCCACTCAAAAAAAAAAGGGGGAAAGTGTTAACTTTAGAAACAAGCCCCCTGTGCGTCCTCCATTTTCTTATCTTCTTAGCTTGAAGATCTTAGAAAGCCTTAATGTCGCCTTAAAGTCAGTCACTTATGCCCTCCCACAGATTTCTTCTTGGGTTCTTAAATGTCTCCATAAATTTATAAGTTTTGAATTTATATCCACACGTAGCCCGCAGAAATCAAATGTAACAAGTTCAGTCAAAAGTTAGATAGATTGTTTCAAACGGGCTGAAAGAAAAGAGAGAAAAAAAAAATACAGCTGGTGTGTCCTTTTACGTGCGGCTACTACCGCCCCCTTTCAGCTGTGAATTAAGCTCTTTCTTAGATGGAGCTAACAATCAAAACTCCACCAAAAGGCAAAATAGAAGCTTAAATCGTCCGCTTCAGTAGAGTTGAAGAATTAAAAAGGTCTAGGCGTTGCTTACAGGTAAATCCGGCAAAACAACGAGCGGCCGTGGTGGCCCTGCGATCCTCTGCTGTCTGGTTGTCTTCTTTCCACCCCACTACTTCGACGCGCAGACTGCAGGTACGGATCCCCTTCGGACCCCCTCGGGACTCTTCCTCCCCGAAGAGTAACTCGCCAGGGTCGGGAGAGGAGCCGCTAAATCCCGGCGCTTCTCCCTCCGTGTTAATCCCCTGGTTAAGCCGCTCGCGGCGACATCTTAGAGACAGCTGTCTCTCTAAGGTGTCAGTCGCTCCGCCATTAGACCGGAAGTCGCAGCCTCGCAAGAATTATATGGTCCTACTTTTAAGTGAATTAACTCACTTAAATAGTGAGTTACTTAGTTAGTTCTTAGAAGAGAGACCACCAGGGAAACCCCAAGTAGAGCTAGGAAAAAGGCTCTGGAGGGCCATAGCTGCTAGTTCAAAATTGACAACACTGGTTTAGATGTATCAGTGATTTGGCTCATTATAAGACACCTTCCTGTGTTCCTTCTTATTCTGAAATCTGGAAATAATACTTTTTGGTATGAATTGGAAAACTTCATTTCCTGCTACATATATTCTTTGCCATGTGTATGCATGTGTCATCAAGTTGCACGTCAACTTATAGTCACCCCATGCATTTCATAAGACTTTCTTAGGCAAGGAATACTCAAGAGGTAGTTTTGCCAGTTCCTTCCTCTGAAATACAGCACATGATATTTGTTGCTAGTTTCCAGTGGAAGTACTCACTAGAGCTGATCCTGCTTAGCTTCTAAGATCAGAAGGGATCTGGTGCCTTTAGGATTTTGGACAAGTTATAATCTGTCAACCTAAAAGAAAAGCAGTGATAGACCCTCTCTGAAGAAATCTTGTCAAGAAAATGCAATGACAGAGTCACCAAAAAATGGAAGTCGACATGAAGGCATATAACAACAAGGACAGTTGTTTGTTACATAGTGCCTTTAACTCTATGTGGAATAATTGTTTATATTGGCCAGTAGAGGTAAGTTAGGGCAAAATTTTTAGGAGCCACCATACAGTAACTGCTTGTCTGATTTTATTGTAAATTACATTACTATTCTACCATTTTACAAACAACTGGCTTATATTAATGTTTACATATATGCATTAACTATTCTGCTATTCATCGTCTGTTAATTGCAGCAAGTCTTATCATTGGTGCTGTATATCCTTGATTTACAAAACATAGTTTAAATGCATGGTATGAATCAGAAGGTGAAGGTGCAATGAAACGGCGACTGGTTGGCAGCCAATAGAATGGTGAGAATAGACAGCACAAAATAGCAGCTGACAGAACTTCCTGTTCATAAGCTCTCTAATACGCACTTGTACATGTTGAAATAGAAATGAGGTAACATATTCTATTACCTCTGTAGCAGCAATGATGGTAAAGGAAGCTATATTTGTCACTTAGATAAAGAGCCATTCTTGTAAATATGAGTGTTTAGAGACTTTGATTTCATACTGAAATGCCTGACAGATATGTTTTCAGCTTTGTTAGAATAAAATTTAAAAACTATGTGTCTTTGCCTTACATCATTGGGCATTGTTCAGTTCCAATTACTAGCTATTATATTTAAAGCTTTTTTCTACATACATGTTGGATGGCAATTTGTTCTAAAAATTCCCTAGATCCTCTAAATTTTAAAGGGTTAAAATAATCTCTTTTCCCCAAAGCATCCAAGCAGGACAGAGGTAAAGTTGTTTTGTGTGGGCTTCAGTTTGATATAGCTCCTGTTCTAAAGAGTGGATGTGGAGGAGAGGTGCCAAGCTGAACACATCCTGTCAGTGTCACTGTACGTGGGGGTGGACTCGAGGGATCACGTATTGTTTATCCCAGCTCTTAACTGTTTCAGTGGAGGTAGCAAAAGTGTCAGCAAAGTGGCAGGTTCAAACGATGGATAAAAATTGGAGTTCCTGGCTGGCAGTCAGACGGTGCTTTCAGAAATGGGTTGGCTACTCAAAGAATGCAGGCTTGAGAGGAAGACAGCAAGTACAGGCTAAACAAATGAAGAGGGAGCTGGAGGCTTGTGGAGAAACTGCTTGGAGGAAACAAAGGAGTTCTGAGGTGCAACTATTTCACTGTCATTTTGTCTTTCTAGTGTAGTGTCATGCTTGCGTTGAGAGGAAGGGAGGAGACGAAGAGGAGGATTTGGTTTAAGGGATGATTAGAAAGAGCTCGTTTGATTAGTAACACTACACTCGGAGCTCAACGGTATTGATATTTTGTCTAATTAGGAGACAAAGTTTAGAAGCAAGTGCAGAGCTGATCATTCAGGGATGACATTTATCTTTTGTGGCATGCATCTGCACCACTTTTCCATGGATCTGCAGAACCTTTAATGGCTAGCTGAAAAAAACTGGAAGCAAACTCTTTTTGGTTTTTAAACATTTGGATTCTTTTTCCAGCTGAGACTGGAAAGGTAGTCTTACGTACATTTGCTCAGGAGTGTGCCCCATTAAACTTAGTGGGACTTTATTTCAAACATATGCAAACATGTAATGTTATAGTTTAAAATAAAAGCCTTTGAATTCAGTGGACTTTCCTGCAAGCAAAAAGGCATGAGCTGCATACATTAGCTTCCATGTTTTTGCCTAATCTTGTTTTTGAATTTGGAGACAGATAGAAGCTGAATATATCTGTGCAGGCTACTAGGTGTATTAAGCTTAACTAATATTTGATTGCCTTTATTTAGATAGTTTAAGAGGAGAATTGTCAGCAAAAGTGTTCATTTTCTTCTGAATCCAAAGAAAGATGCTAATGTAACATGTTAACTTCCAGCATGAAGAAGCATCTGTTTTGTATTTTACCTGAAGTTATGCAAAACCTTATGTTAATGACAGCTTTTGCAAATCTTTGGTGTTATAGATCAGCCCTGACCTCAGCCTTGCAATTATTTGTATAACACAAGTAAAAATATATGTATAGAAAACGTAACTGGGATTTCTCAATAGGTATAATTCAGAGGACTTATCCCAGTTTGCTTAGGATTTGAAGATTCATGTACAACAACTCATTCTGAGAGCTGAAATAATAGTTTTTGATGGCTGTTCGTAATTTTACCTTAAACAGCATCTACAATACAAGAAATTCCATTAAAGGGAAAATAAGTTTAAAATCCATTTTCAGAATAAATCCAGTGCATATTTATGTGGAAGTAAGTCCCATTTTTAACATCAGACCTCATGGGTAAAAGTGACCAAAGTATGACTTGAATCTAAGGCCATTTCTGCACGGGCTAATAGAAACGGTGCAGAGCGTCCTCCAGGGAGGATATCTGCACCTGGGAACGGACTGGGTCGGACCTACTTAACATAGATCCACACCTCAGCCTGCTCCGGAATGACCCCAAATGGTCATCAAGCGTGCTTTTGAAAGACCGCTTAAAACAGGTCTTTCAAAAGCATGGAGCCTGCCATTCCGTGCCCGCTCTCCGGTGCAGATTTGCAGGCTTGCACCAGCGCGATCCTGCGATCTTCCAGGGGCGGGCTTTAGGCTGGTGAGCTTCAGCGGTTGGTCGAGACCCTTGACCAACTAGAAGTCGCCATTTTCATCCCTGGAGCAGTGCAGAGCGATGAGCACGCACTGCTCTGGAGCAGCGCGGACCAGACCAGAGAGTCAAGAAGTCCGGTAAGTAGTGGCACAGGGCAGTTCCCTTGCCCCGTGCTGAAATGGCCTAAGTAAACATGCATAGGATTGCTTTGTGGCTACAGTTCCATGTGCTTAACTGAAAGTCAGCCCTTTGAACTCAAATGGGTCATAGCTGGTGGGAGGGGTCAGATACCAGTGAAATAAATGTGTGTGACCTATACCTTGTATTATGAAGATGTATTCCAACACAAACTCATTTCAGCTGACATGTGCAACATATTTCAATGTTCTGTTTTTATATTGGAAAAAAACCTTGAAATCCAAACACCACTTTGCATTACGTGAAGAGACTCAGACTAGCTGAAACCTTATGTCCCTGCTGATAATGTGCATTTAAATCTACAGAGTGTACATTAAGTGTGCGTTACTCAGAAATACACTTGATTGAAATCAGGGGTTGCTGTTGCAACTGTTCTTTTCTATGCAACATGATAGCATTAATTTCTTGTCATTCCTATTTAATATTTTCATTTCTTTTTCCCCTGTAAGGAACGCCAGCGGCTGGAGACAATTCTCAACCTGTGTGCAGAATATTCCAAACCTGACAGTGATCCTGCCACTGTCACAACTGTAACTGATGTACAAAAAATCAATAAGGAACTTGAAAAGCTTCAGCTGTCTGATGAAGATTCTGTATTTGAAGATTCTCAGATGACTCCAGAAACAAGATTGAGACGGCACTTTCAGCCACCTACTGGAGATTCTGATCTCTCTGAATTCAGTGATCTTGGTCAAAATGCTCTGGGTCTCTTTTCTTCTGGAGGGATCAGAACAAATAAACATATAAGTGACAACCAGACAATTTCACCATTACCTGGTTCTGCCTTCATGAAGGGTGTCAGTGAGTCTTCCTACCTAAGCATCATGTCAAAGGTAAGCAGCAAGTATTATGTAGAAAGAACTGGTTGAAAACTTGATTAAGACTTTAAGGCCCTTTTCGCATTAAGGCTTCTAGCGCGAGCGGGGGAGGGCGGCTCGCGCAAGAAGCCTTCTCCGGGAGGCTGCCACTTCCCCCCTCCTTCCTTCCGCAGGCGAAGGAACGAGGGGGAAGCAACAGCATCGCGCGAGCCGCCCTCCCCCCTGGCCGAATCAGGAGCCTGTCCCGTCCGCCCCCCCCGCGTGCGAGAAAGGTGCCTGTCCCGTCTGCCCCCCCGCGCACGCGAGAAAGGAGCCTGTCCCGTCCGCCCCCCCTGCGCGTGCGAGAAAGGAGCCTGTCCCGTCCGCCCCCCTCGCATGCGAAGCAGGAGGCTGTCGCATCCATCGCGCTAGCACCCCGCCCTGCCCCTTCCTTCCGCAGGGGCGGAGGGAAGGAAGCGCGACCCCGACGCCTCCCCAACGCTCCGCACAGGAGGTAAGTGCGTGCGGGCGCCGGGAGCGTTGCGCGAGCGCAGGTGATTTTCGCTTCGAAGCGAAAATCAAAAAACCCGCGATCGCGCCGCTTCAGCCCCGTGAGCGCGGCGGAAGTGGGAGTGCGTCATGCAGAGCGACGCTCCCACTCCAGCGAGGTTCACGGGGCTGTCGCGCGACAGAAGGCCCGTGCAAAAAGGGCCTAAGATTGTTTCTGTACTTTTACAAAAGGAAAAATAACTTAAAAGTTAAAATTCTGATAAGTACTGAGCATGTTGTTGTTTGTAGTTTTTTACCAACAGCAGTCAGTTTTGTGGAACAGATTCAGAGACCTTGCTCCCTTTCCTCATTTTCTGCATAGTAACTCATAGTTTGTGACTGATTGCTGTGGCCAAGAGCAGGAAGAGTATGTGTATTTTCTAGCTGCTGCCATATTTGGCAAAATGCAGTGCAGGTGACAGGCATGAGAGATGGAGTCCTAGGCCCTCTACCATCCTGGCTACTGCACTCTGGTGGCACTAGAAGGTATAGAGACACAGAGCCAACGTTCATTGTAATGGAATGGAGCCACAGCATCCCCCCAATGGAAAACACAACCGAAGCAAAAATGGAAAATAGAACAGGTGATTTTTTTTCTTTTCTTTTCAGTACCAATATCTGGTATACATAGAACTTCTCTATAGGTTCAGGCTTGCAGAATAAGTTGTTAACAGGGAATATGATAAGATCAGTCTTGAAATACAGTCTGCTTTCTGTATTCACTAAGGTTAAGGGCACACAATCCCCACCAAAGTGGAAAACCTGCAAATATCAAAATATGTGTGTGTATGTGTCTGTAGGAAGAAGGCTGAGACATGGTGGAGAGAACAGGCACCCAGGGTCCAAACCATGTCAAGGGAAGGAGAGGGAAAGGGGTTGACTCAGCATTGTGACCCTATAGTTCTTTTCTCTTGTCCATTTTCTTTCTTTGGTTCTGGGAGTGGGGCAATGGTAGAGGGTTTGCGGTGCTGAAAGATAGCGTTGTAAGCCATCCTTACCTGGCCAGGCAGGGGCTGGTGGAAGAGGAGGAGGAGGACCAGAGGCAGATTTTTAAAGGGCTGTGCAGCATTATTGAAGCCGCTGAGAGCAAAAGTTCTCCCAGAAAATAAGCTCTTGACGTATGAGGGCAGAGGCTGGAGAAACTTGCAAATAATCAAATCTGAGAAAGTTAAACCTGCAAATGTGGAGGGTCGACTGTATTAGGACTGTCATAGATGATGGCATTTTTTCCCCTGCTGTTTCCAGGGGAAATGTTAAAACCATTTACTTCAAAACATGAGAAAGGAGATTTTGACAAAATGTTAGGAATAATTTCCAAACGATACAGTCAGACTTCCTGTTTGACTGTAGAACATACTGTTTTGGAAATTGGTAGACTTTTCATTTGTTGGCTGTTTTTAGGCAGAGGTTGGATGACTCTATCAGCAGTGATACAAAAACAGATTTCTGTTACTGATTGGATTGGATAGGATGGACAGGTTCCAGGACCCCATTTTCCCCTTACAACCTTGTGAAGCCCTGTAAAGTGATAGCTTAAAAAGGGTGGTGCATGTACCTGTAGAAATAGAAGATCAAAGTCTGACAGAGTACCGGTACATCTCAACCTAAGAATTTATTTTCATTCCATTTGGAAAACAGAAATCCTTGGTTATATACCACAAATGACCCAGAGATCTATGAGTAGATCCCAACTAACCTTTTTTCCAACTCAGGACTAGATGAACTTTGAGGGCATTTCCAACTCTGTGAGCCTGTGAATCCAAGGACTGTGGTTGTGCATGTCTTCCGTGTTTATTCTTTGCATTCCATGAGTGAGAGATCCTGTTTTAACTCTTCACTAGGAAGATGAAACCCAAGATGCAACATTGCTATGAATGAAGCAGGATGCTTGTGAATAACTGGTGTTCCTGCTTGAATTACTATCGCTAACATGGAATACCATTCATTAGAAGGGATCTTCTCCTTTATTGTGGCAACTGTAATAACTTCAGTTCCTTCAATCAAATCCCTTGTTTGTTCTAAAATGCCACAGTTGTACTTGAAAATTGTGTTGCTTATTCATGGTCAAGGGAAAGAACATAGGGTTTAAGAATTTCCTTTCCTCAAACTGAGGGAAAGGATTGAGAATAGGAACTGAGGCCATGATGGAGCTGTCATACTAAAAAATACTCTTTTGATTCTATGAACGTAACTTGATCTCAATATACTATTCAGTCCTCTATGGAAAATAAAATTTGTAATAAATTAGGAGACTAGTATTACTTTCCTAAACATTTAGGAATTATGTCCCATTAATAAGAGGGTCAGAAGTAATGGGGCTTATTCCCTAGAAAGTGTGCTTCTGGATAAACATGGATAGGATTTTGTTGTACTATAAGTTTGTGCTGAGTTTTAAAAGAATTTGATTCAAGAAATAGTTGTCCAAAAATGAACCTTGACACCAGATTTTGTAATTGCACATATTGTTCAATAATAATAAATAAAGAACAATGATATGGAGGATGGAGTGTTCCAGAAGAATGGCAAAATGGACTCTGTTTTTCAAAGAAAATCTCATTTGTTGTTGTTGTTCTTCTTCTTCTTCTTCTTAAGTATTTGTTGACCTGAGCAAAATTTTGTTGCTGCCATTTGTTTGGAAAAAGAAAATCACAATGGAAAAATGTACATTTTGAAAACCTGCAAGTTAGGAATTACAATTATTGGTTTATTACAGACCCCAGAATGTACAAGTGATGAACAAAGAGCACTGCAGCTTAACCAGATGGAAGAACAGCGACTTGTAATACTGAATAACTTGGAAGAACTTGAACAAAAGATAAAGGATTTGAATGATCAGATGGATGAGTCCTCCAGAGAGGTAAGAGGTGACTGTCATATGGGTATGACTTATTTTAAGAAAACGTAGTGCTAAACAAGATGATGCATACATGTTCTAAACACATTTGTACACATTGCTGAAAGATAAGGATTTATAAGGGCTGTTGAGATTCCTCACTGTCATGCATTCTGTGAACATGTGAAGATGTATCAAGATTGTGTTCGTTAGCTGCTCCTCTGATGCCAGTCAGCATTCGGCATTGCTATTAGGTGTTAGTATGATACTGATAGAGACCCAACTTGAAACTGGTTTGAGAGTTGGACTGCGACCCTAGAGACCAGGGTTTAATTCCCTGCTTGTCCATGAAAACCCACTGGGGGGGGTGACCTTGGGCACACCACACACACTAGGCCCCAGAAAACCCTGTGATAGGTTTGCCAGGGTTGCCATAAGTTGGAAACGACTTTGAAAGCACTCAACAAGAGCAGCAGATGAAGGAAAACACCTGTTGAGAAGTGATTTTCAGTCTAACTGCAGCTCGGATCTTGGTGCCCAGTCCAGCTCTTCATATGATACTCCTTTATTTGTGTAGGGTACAGTACAATCACAAACATGCTTACTAAGAAGTGAATCTTATTTTCTAGGTCAGGGGTGAGCAACTATAGAAGGGCAGGGAGTTGTGTTAGTCCTATGGAAACATTGGATGGCTGCATGTCCTGTCACAACTCCTCCCCTCCCAAAAAAAGTTGTTATCCCAGATGCCATTGAAACACCTTCAAGAGGAAATGGGAGACACATTTTTTCATATTTCCATCTCCCAGGCCAAATTAGGCCCAGGAGTGGACTCTTTTGCAACAAGAAGCAATCCAGGAGTCTCTTCCAGTTCACGTGCAGTTTGGAAAAAAAAGGATAAAGGGGCCTGGGAGAGATGTGGCAGAAGTGCCTTCACTGACCTCCTGAGACCATTTGGGAGCAAGAAAATTTTTGAGAATTTCTTTTGAACCCCTAGAAGCCTTGGGGGTACAGAATGGCCCTGGGAGCAGTGCAGTGCACAGACAGCACTTTGTTTATCCCTGATATAATCATTGTATTTTTAAATGCAGTCCAGCAAAAATTTTTAGTCCTAATGATAGCCTTTCCTAATTTACATTTTGCAAATTTGAATTGTAAAGCATTACCTGGGCATTTTATATGACTGTCTTTAGTAGCCAAAGTTGGGATGAAAAAAGATAAGGACAGAAAATCCTTTTAAATATAAATAGCGGTGGGGTGAGCTGCTCTAAAAGTTATAAGTGCAGGTACCTACTGTAAAGTAATCAGAAAACCACAAGGCAGTGAAGACAGAAGAGTTAGAAAGATAGTCTTTGAAAGCAAGTGATGTGAAAATTTGATTTCAGTTTTCAGCATTTCCTAATAATTTTCTGTTTCCATATATGTCTTCAAATACCTCAAGAGAAGTTGATAGTGTGGCTTGGCATCAGCATTTTTTTTAAAAAATATGTATTATGCATGAATAAACCTCCCAAAACTGTGTGTCAGGACTTCTTTCTAAGCTGGATTGAGAGTGAGAACTGTTTTGTGTTCTTAGATGGACATGGAATGTGCCCTGTTGGATGGAGAGCAGAAATCTGAAACAGCTGAACTTCTCAAGGAGAAGGAAATACTAGAACATTTAAACAGGAAGATAGCAGAGCTGGAGCGAAATGTTATTGGTGAAAAAACTAAGGTAAATAAAGTCATATCTTCACAAATTTTGCACTTTTTCAAAAACAGTATTTGGAGAAGAAAATAGTGTCCTTTGGTACTTTGTTTTAATTTGAAAGAAATTCTTCTTGACTGCTTTCAAGAGTTCAGTGCTGTCAAAACAGAACAATAGCTTGAAAATTGGCATTGATTTTGATCCTTATTTACACTGTAAGGCTGATGTTTATTGAAGAACTCTCTTATTAATGAATAGTGTGGTTAAGAAGAATTAAGAATTTGCACTTCAGAAGGGAATCCAGTGTTTTCTCACTCGATCACCAGTTTTATCCATATAGTATCACAGTGGCTTCCTTGGTGGTACTGTAAATCTCATATGCATTTTAGCAATTCAATTTAATTTTTAAAATCTTTTTCATGGTTGCTTCGTATTTTTAGGTTTGTACGTTGCTTAAGTTTGTGATATGCACGCTTGAATGCTTGAACTTTGATAATCTGTTGCAGAATACATACATGAAGGTGACTAACAAGCTAAAAAGTAAAATCTAACAGCAAAAGAGCATTGAACACAATTCTGTTGTGAGGTTTTGCATAATAATTAATTTGAAAGCCCAACCTGCCAATATGCAAACATTTTAATCTTAGTGGGATACCATCAGACCCTCATGCTCATAATCCCTAAATTAAACAAAGCACATATTGTACACCACTGCTAGTAACATTTCTTCAGTGGCAGGTGGTGATTCTGATATCAGTGGTAGAGTGACTCTGCTCCAGTATGTAGTTTCAACTATAAAGGAACTATCGAAGTTGCTGAATCATATCTTTCATAGTTTGGATTAAAATCCAGAGCAAGTCCACTTCCTGCCTGACATCAGAGCTAACAGTTATTGCTGCTTTCTGTCTACATGTGTATTTTGGGGAAAGAATTATGGCAGGTGGTCAAAGTAGTATGTACTTACCCCTTCCATAACTGTTCCATTTCAGAGTATTTCTTTCTTTAGAATCTTGAAGGGGAAAAAATAAGTTTAGAGCTAAAAAAAAAAATTAGGTGCTCTTACCATTTATCTGCTTCGTGTCATCATTGTTTGTGGATAGAGGGGATTATGGGAGGTTTATTACTTTGAAGAAATATCTAAAGATCAAGTTAGACATACAATTACCATGGACATTTTTGTTACACAAAAATGTTGCTCTTTGAATGCCTGAGCAACATTGGGAATATGGTAGGACAGGGTTTTAATTTTTCTCTTTGTCATGCTCTTCGTAAAAAATTGGCTCTCCAAAAATCTCCCACTGTTTTCAATGGAGGCTTCTGCTGAAATGCATATTTTAGCTTTCGAAAGCTATTTGTGATGTTGCCTGCCTCATTCCCGTGACTGCTGTTGGAAACCACAGGAATATGCATTCACCAGATTAGCAGTTTATGGATGGATACTGGAGTGAGCCCACAGAAATTTTTACACTGCAAGAGATTCTCCATTCACTTCAGTGAAGTACATCTGTTATAGATTGGACCAATTTCAGTCGTCAACTCCTTGGTCTGTTTGTATGACACCAAACAAGGGCATATGACCTGGTAAAGCCTATACACTGTCTTATAACAAAAGGGAAAAACTTGTTTAGGTTCCAAGTCTGCCAGATATTGCCTTAAAATATGTAAACATAAATCACAAAGGCTGACAATAAGTAACCCTTCCAGTTGGTACATTAGATGACATCTGATGAGCAGGTAGTGTGTAGAATTCTAAAATTGCAGTGTGCCCTAAACAAAGCTTTCTAGTATACTAAACATAGAAATAAGGTCAAGGCTTCTGGTTGGATAATCATTGTGTTGCATGGGTGGCAGGAGAGGATAAAAGAGCTAAGCCAGAGCCACAAAACTAAGGCTGCTTTTTAGTGTGTCTCCAAAGCTGCTGAAGATACTGATTGAATGAAAAAATAGAGATCATTTCTGATTGCCCTGACATGCCACCCTAAAATGCTGATTCATGATTGTACAGCTAGGATAGATATAGACTTACCTGCTGTTAATATATTTAAGATATGTCCAAGAATTGCTTAAGGAGATTAACCCTTAAAGGCAATAGATGAGATGATATTTTGTAATGGATAATGGGTAAAGTGTTAAGATGAACTGTCCTGATGAGTCATCAGCAGAGAACCTATCTCTAGGCACTCTTTTCTGCAGAAGTTAGATAGAGATACACAGCAGAAAAAGCAATAAATTCAAATAGTGATTTCCACTCATAGAAGGCTCCTTCTCTGACTAGAAGCTTCTGGGATCCAACCAAAAGAGGCCTTTTCATGCTTCCAGATTGTAGAATGCCCTTCCCAGAGACATTCACAACACTTATTCACCTCTGCTTCCTTTTACAAAGGACCTTGTGGTGAACTGTAATTTGGTACTGTTTTCCTTATGTCTTCACTTTTGCTTCTGCTGTTTTGTTTTCATTGCTGCTGTTACCTTTTATGTTGTGTTTTTATTGATAAATGACCATTTTGCAATATAATGTTAGCCATATTGACAACTCTGTTATAAAAACCAATGTAGAGATTTTTTCCCCCAAGAAAGAACAATAATGAATCCCATGTAATAAACATAAAAATGTTTTAAGGACATTTTGGCTATTCAGTTTTTATGCCCTCAAGAGAGTCTAAAGAATTTTATAAGGTTTCAACAAGGTTTCAATATGTTTGATAATGTTGATAATGTGGATACTGTATTGCACACTTTCTGTACACTAGACAATGACTGAGAAGGTGTTGTTGAATTTTGTACATATAGATATCTTTTATCTTTTTTCACACAATTACTTTATATAAATTGTTTTGCAGCTTCCAGTAGCTCTTCAGCAATGGTTTAGGATAGCTTTAGTGAGCAGGTGTAGTTTGCATGTGCCATCAAATATCATTCTGCTTGTTTCAGCTGTAATTCTGTATTCATCTACCTGAGAGTAAGTACTACTGAACTTAGTGTTGCTTTCATGTAAGTAGCCCTGTATAGGATTGCACGGTTAATATCTTTCTGTAATCTAAAAGCCTGTGTAGTATCATTTCCCTGCTTATATTCCATGTTATGGTATAGCCGTTCACTTCTAAGCAGCTGTTGTGATTTGCTCCACCAGCAAATAGAGTTTTGTGAATAGTGGAATGACATCTGTATACAATTTGTGAAAGATAAAACCAATTTCATTCATAGAAATATAGCACAAATGATGGGAGTTCTGTTTGTGATAGTGATAGCCTGATGTTTATGGAAAGAGTTAGGGACTGGAATTAATTCTTGATCTGGGCACCTGTTTGACAGGAAGTCTTGTGTAGATCCAGCTGACTGTTGGAAACCACCTGTTTCAGAAGCTTGTGAAATTCTTAAAAAGAGATATCGTGAATGAAAGATAATCAGTTTTCCATCTGAATGTTTAAAATAGACCAAAGGAAGAATGCCTATGCTACTTTTTTTTTTCATGTTTACAAGGATGAAAACAACAAAAAGCATGGATGAGTTCTCAACTATTAATGCACTCACAATAAAAATAATGGGCCCAACCTGAATTAGGAGTCTTAGCTACCAATTAAGCAAACATGTCTCTAATTCTATTGAATCAGTGTTTCTGCTCTCATTGGAACTAAAAATTGGATTTAGGGCTTGATTTACTACAACAAACCTAACCATTTGCAGCTGGGTTTTTTTTTAATGCGTAGCCAGGATAATCTGAATAAACTATGTTAATTAATTTATTCCAAATATTTTGAATAAATATAACCCAAATGTATTCATTGTTAGCAAAATTTCAACATGATGAACTACAATTTAGGCTATGCTGAGCGCTCTGTCCTATGTATTTTCTAGTGCAGAACAGAAGAAAGAGAAGCAGGACTTGGGAAGGTACTACTGGGAAGGATAGTTAGGACAGTTACTACAGAAGAACAAAAGAACCTTGCTGTGTGTCAAACCAAAGGTCTATCTAATCAGTACAGCAGCTAACCAGGGGTTTCTGGGTAACTCATAAGACAAACTTGAAGACAGCTACCAACTGTTACTTGGCTACCACTGAGATGTGTGTTCAGTGGGATATTCCTTGAAGGTGGAGATACAGTTTAAGTGTCATGGCATATAGACATCTCCTCATTCATGGACTTTCCTAAACTTCTTATAAAACAGTGGTGGGGAAAGCGTTACTGACCCCTAATTTTGTGACCCACAAGGCCTTTCGATGACTCCTAAAGCCCACCAACTCCTTAATTTTTTGAAAAAATTACACTTAGGCCATTTCTGCATTACATTCTTTTAGCATGATTATTCCACTTTCAACATCCTATGGAATCCTGGGGTTTGCAGTTAAGGGAGGGGTTGGCTGGCCCCTCCCTTAACTGCAAACCCCAGGATTCCATAGGATGTTGAAAGTGGAATAATCGCGCTATAAGAGTGTAGTGCAGAAATGGCCTTAGTTACAGGTGATTTTTCACCCAAAACCCAGCTGAAGTATTCCAAAATCACTGCAAATCCATAATAGAAATCATTATTGAACATACTGTATTTTTTCATCAGGGCCTGGATTTCATGTTTGGCAGTATAGTTATTGTGTCTGTGCAAAATGCTTTTGAAAACAGAGTTCCTGTTTCTCTGCATACTAGACTATATTTTTGGATAATGGGAACATAGAAAGTTGCTTCGACTGGAGCTGTCTACTTGTCTATCTAAGACAGTATTATCTATTAGAAGGCTGTTAAAAGTGCAGAACACAGGCCGCATGCTCTGCATGACTCCTTTGTTCAGCCCTTTCCCAACAAGCCGCTGGATACACCCAAAGAAACAAACAAACAAATAAATAGGCCAGGCAAAAAAGTGTCCTAAACCCTGGAAAAAAAATATCCCAAATACAGTGGTTTTTCTTTGCAGAATCAGCCCTACCTTGAGGAATAGCTGAAAATTTGTCCAAAAATACACAAAATACACACTGGAAAAAGCTTCCAGTCTGCATTTCCTGCCAGAGTGGGGATCCTAATCTGAATATTGGCCACCCCAGTCTTAAACATGGCAAAAGTCCCCCTCTATTTTTTTCTTTGCCAAACTTAGATACACCAAGAAATGAATTTAAGACTTTCTTACCACTGAGCCATCCAAACTTTTTGAAGTTCTAATTCTGGGAGGCAGATGAGATAAAAAAAGCATCTAAATGAATGAAATATTACCCAGTATTTGAGGGGTGGGAAATCTGTGTTCCTCCCGATGTTGCTGAATGTGACTTTCCTCAGCCCCCATCAGGGCAGCTAATGGTTGTTGATGGAAATAACAGTTCAGGGTTAACATCTGGATAGTCTCATGTTCTTCACTCCTGGAACCTGAATAAGCTGAAATTTAACAGTTATACTTCTTAGAGGGCTGTGATTGGCCATTTTCAACCAAGTCCATTAATTTGGTATTAGCTGTAGGGGAAGAAGTTGGAGGAGTACCAGGTATCTACATGTGGCCTGAACTTTGCCTACACTTAGTTTGAATAAAAGGGTTTGAGTTTACACTCTACCTATGACTTTATAAGGAAACTTGACTTCCCGTGCCTGAGGCAGAAGTTGCCTTTAGAGCAATTTTACTATGACCCATTAAAAACTTTTTACTGCCTATGGTTAATGTAGGATGTAATGGCTGCATCTGGACAGTCATCCAAAGTATAACTACATGCTTTTTCTTACTTTTCCTCTTGTGCTCAAGCTTCTGTGTGTTTAAGCCAAAGATCACGGTTTATATTAAGCCAGTTTCTTGTTACAATTTAATCTGAGTCAGGCTTATCTTCTAGAGTTCATTTATGAAGTTTTGGATGATCATCAGCTGTGACCGATGTGTTGTAAGGGAGCATATGTAATGCTTTGTTTTGTTAAAAATTGTGTGTCTTTTTATAGCATCATACTGTTTATTTAAAAAAAAGAAGCACTGGAGAGATTTGACATTAAGATGATGGATGCCTTTTCACTATATCAGGAAACTTTATGTGTTATTTAAGCCAATAAATTTAGTTACTTCATATCTAGAATGAACTTTTTAAGTAGATTGTTTTTAAAAGCTTCTTGAAATTATGTTTCGCTGTTTGGAATTCAGTAGGTTACTTATCTTACATAGATGTGCCAAATGGCTTTTTCCAGAAGGATGCTTATATCGAATCATTTTCCCAGTGGAAAAAGGGCTTTGATATGAGATTGGTAGAAAACAGGTGTTCCCAGTGGAATTTCCCCTGAAGGAAAGAGGTTCCTTTCCTTGTTTGTGCACGTCTGGTGGACAGATAGGATTGCCAGCCTCCAGCCACAGCTGGGAATCCAAGCAGGGACACTTGGTGGTGATATTTGACACGGTCACAGCTGCCGGACAGGAAGGGAAGTGCATCCAGGAGGGGCTGTGGTTCTTAGTTTCCCGTCACCACTGGACCACTGCAGCTTTCATTTCACTGTTGCTGCTTATCTCCCAGCCAGGATGCCCAGCTCTTCCTAACAGCAAAGATCCAGTGGAAAGGAAAACAGTGTGCTGCGGTCTCTCTATCATGCATGTTCACCTGGGTGGAAAAAGACCTATCGTAAACAGGGGAAGGAAATGGAGGATGGTTGCAGCAGCACTGAGAAACAGGAGTTTGATCTGGGCCAGCTCCCAGCTGGATTCTTGGCTAAGGCTGTGGGTTCCTTTCAGGCATCAAAGGGTACGTAGTCAGTTTGGGATTGGCTGTTCTGTGATGTGCTCTAAGTTACGCATGCATATGCATCCCAGGACGTTCCAGCTACTAGAAGGAAAAAAAATGCAATTCCCTGCTATCATCACAAACTGCTGTTCAGTGTTTTGGAATTTTTTTCCCCATAGCTCTGTGGGTTTCTTTCTATAGCTGTGCTTCATTTTTCAGTTGTTTTGTCTTGCAAGCACCAAATAGCCTAACTTTCATAAGGGTCTGCAGATGTATGTCTCAGTGAAAACAAAAAAAGGGCGTATGGTAAGAAAGAGTAATGAGATAGTTCAGTACTTGGCTGTTAGCACATGTGGTTATACATGCCTTTTAAAAAAATGAATGTCAAAATCCAAAAATCCTGCCATAAGAACTAATTCATTAGAGCTGATGGGAGGTAGGTTGTGAATCATTCTTTCATTACATTCCATCCAGTTGTCAGTGAACTGAATGTTATATAAAGTAGTTCTGTGAATGGTTCTTGGAGTTTAGAGGCATAGCTAGCACATGTCCTTTTTTGACCCGGCCATTTCTGCTCTGCATATCACCTGTGTGTGCCTGCTATGAAGCATGTGCTTTCTTTTAATGTTAGTTAGTTCAAACTATCTGAAATATTAAAAATTTTATCACAAATGGAAGTGAAGCAGTTTACAAGCCAAATAAACAGCACACTCCATGCACTTTTGTTTTAGAAGAGAGTCCCATGGAGTTTAGCAGTGCATTCTCAGTAGGGACTGGATTTCAGGATTCCGGCCTCCATTTTTATTCATAGCTAGACTTGTGGGTGCTTATTTTAAGACATAGAGTTGTGCTTTTCCTATTCATTTTAAAATAAATACTGTGTGCTTTAGTTTTTAATTGTGTTACTCTTGTTTAGGTGCCACTTGTAGTGCAACAATTAGCATGCCTGTTTTTATTGTGGAACTGCATCTTAAAAAAGAAAAGGGAAATGGCTCTTCCACTTAGTGTCAGGTTTCCTTGTCCGTCTGTAGCATGCAGCTGTTGATCTTCCAAATTAATGGCTTCCTTTGTAAGATGAGCTCAATAGCAGCCTTGTATTTAGCACCACTGAATAATAAACCATATTAGCTTCCTTGTTACTCTTGCACAGAAAAGTGTTTGAAACAGAGGGTCCAGGAATTTTAGAAGAATTTTAATGTTGGGTATAACTTAATAGAGTCCACCTGATCTTGGAAGCTAAGCAGAATCAGCTCTAGTAGGTACTTGAAAGGGGGCCACTTATGAATAGGTGCTGTAGGCTATATTTCAGATGAAAGAACTGGCAAAAGTACCTCTGAGCATTCCTTTTCTAAGCAAACCATATGATATTTATGAGGTTGCCATAAGTTGACAGGCGACTTGAAGGCACATATATACATAGTCAGTGAAAGCACAGTATTTTCTTCCAAATTGTAAGATGGTACTTAGATCTATCTTTGCTTGTGATACACACAACACCATGCCCATTGTTCAAGAAATTTTTGAGATTTTTCAAGACACAGCTTTAAAACAACGTGAGATGGATATTTAGGGCTTTGTTGATGCTGTGGCATTATTGCTGACACATCGTTATTCTAGAAAGTGCGTCAGAATTAGTCTCCTTCTCTATTTTTATTAAAATATTTCTTTATTGCCTTCTATCCAGACATTCCAGGACAGGGTACATTATTTTAAAGCAACTAACAATTTAAAACAGCTCAACATAATCACAATAAAATGCACAGTGCAGTAGACTAAGACCAAGCTATGATCTGAGAGCTCTAAAAGTTTGAGTGAACATCCAGATTTTAATGTGGTAGAGAGCCAGCATGTTGTAGTGGTTTGAGTATTGGACTACAACCCTGGAGATCAGGGTTGGATTTCCCACTCAGCCATGGAAACCCACAGGGTGAACTTGGGTACATCACACACTTGCAGCCCCAGAAACCCCTGCGATAGGTTCAGTTTAGGTTTGTCATAAGTTGGAAATGTCTTGAAGGCACACAACAACAACCAAGACTAACAATGCCAGTTAAGCATCTAAAGGAAAGACATTACAGGAGTCATAAACCATAGTGTTCTGCTCTCCCAATGGTGGGACAGAGTGGAGGGCCCCTTCAGTAGAACTTAATGCCCAGCTAGGTTTATAGATGGAGAGTAAATTCCACATACACACACGTAGGAAAGTGTGTATGTGTATATATGTAAACAATGCAGTAAAGCTTGAGCAGGGAAAGATTGGTATTTTTCTCTAGCCAGTCGTACAGCAGCTGTATGCTCATCCACAGGAGGCAAGGTAAACAGCAAGTGCCTTTGGAATCCCTTACTGAGTGTGCACAAACAACAAAACAGAGAAAAGAGGAAAAGAGAAGATAGATATGCCTGGCTCACCAGCTGTTCTGAGCATTTAAAAAAACCATACATCTGTACGTCTGTCCACCCAAATGAAAATTACAAGAAAAGTGGAGGTTTTAGGAAGTCAACCCTGGATACATTTAGCAAGAAGTTTTTAAATGGTCTGTAAAAGGTGCAAAATGTTTTTGTTTCCTTCTGCAAGGCTTACCTGACCTGTTTGCTTAATTTCACAGGTGCATATTATTACTTTTGAATAAATAGTTTGCTGAAACATGTTAAAGGGAGCCCTGGTGGCGCAGTAGTTAAATGCCAGTACTGCAAGCCACAAGGTTGTGAGTTCGATCCTGCCGAGCTCCAAGGTTGACTCAGCCTTCCATCCTTTCGCAGGTCGGTAAAATGAGTACCCAGCTTGTTGGGGGCATGTATAGAAATGTATTGAAATACATGCTATTTGTAAGTTGTTCGCCGCCTCGATCCATATGGAGAGGCGGGATACAAATAAATAAAATAAATAAACAAATAAACTGTTGTTCTTTTTGTGGTATAGGAACCCAGCCCTCTTCTTTCCATATTCTTTCTTTCTCTGGTACCAAGAAGTAATGCCCAGGAACACACCTACCTAGTTAACTGAAGTAACTATAGGGGCCCTGGTGGCGCAGTGGTTAAATGCCAGTACTGCAAGCCACAAGGTTGTGAGTTCGATCCTGCCGGGCTCTAAGGTTGACTCAGCCTTCCATCCTTTCGCAGGTCGGTAAAATGAGTACCCAGCTTGTTGGGGGCACGTATAGAAATGTTTCGAAATACATGCTATTTGTAAGTTGTTCGCCGCCTCGATCCGTATGGAGAGGCGGGATAAAATAAATAATAATAATAAAAAAGTATGCCTGTGTTTTGACATTTCCTTGGGAAATCAATTCACTAGACCAAAAACTACATGGAACCACCATCTAGTCTATACTCTGTATCATTCCACTGATCTGTAATTAGGTCAGAAAACAGTTGAAATCTTTGACAGTCTCACTGTGAATGCACAGTTACCAGTCTGTTAATGATAGATCAGGGCTAAGGGGTTACTCCTATCACTCTACAGCAAAGGTGGGTACATGCTGAGAATGGCACTATTTTCAGCATGGGAAGTGACATTTCAGCATCCAGAAATCACATGTAGTCACTTTTTGGAGCCCAGCTGCAATAGTGCTTAGAAGCAAAACTGTACCCCCTGGAGGCAAGTTTTTAGCCTTTTTCCCACCTGGCAGATTTTTTTTTTTAAAAAAATTATCATGGTAGGGAGCATGCAGAAAGACCCAAGGGCTACACAGGACTATTGCAATGACTGTGTGCAACCTGTGGCAACTGTAGACACACAGTTGCCACACATATGCTACAGAAATCAGAGGTAGATTTCAAATGCAGAAAACAAGTCAGTAGTTCCTTACTCCTAGTATTGGATGCCAGTCAGCATTAGTGGTCTACCAGGCATTTTCTTTCTTTGATTTCAAAATATAGGGGTTTAATGGAATAGCACAATGTTTGGCAAGCTGTTGACTTGGACAGTTATTTTCCTGATCTAGCAAATATCAGGCAAGGTAGCGAACTCATTAGGGGCTGAAAAGTAGTGAATTGTTTAGCGATGAAAGTTGCTGTACAGATTGCCTTTCTGTAAACGAGTTGTGATCTTCTGTCTTGAGAACTAGTCCTTCCTTGTGAGTCAATTGCTTTTGCAATTTAAGTATGGGACTTAAATTGTAGTTGTTACTAGTTCAGTTTTTGAGCTGTAATAATATGCTGTGATGCAGTTAATATAGTTATTACTTTTCTTCCCCTGAAATATTTTATTAGAAGCCACTTTCTAAAGCTTAGTGTTAAGTATTTTTCACCTTTTGATCAGCTGAAAAAGGATATCACTGCAGAGTATGTTTTGGATTTTGCAGTTTTGTAAATATAAGGTGTTTATAGTCTCAGCTGTAAGAGTACTGATGTTAAAAAAGAATATATTGTCTTTCTCTTATTTAACTATTGTCCTCTTTAACAACAACAACAACAAAAAACATGTAGCAAGAAGCATTTGTCAAGGTCACTGAGGGGACTGCAGAATACATGACATTCATGTATCATTTCTTCCTTTAATTAAAGAGAAGTATGTAGCATACTGTGTGCCTCATCTTGCTTTAGTGCATAAAGAGCTTGTTTCTTGACAGAAGTAACATTATCTAAGTCACTGTCTTCAGCGGTGCAATTATGTGGCTGTAATTGAGGATGATGCCTCCTCATCCTTTCCTTTAATTCCTTTTCCATGAAGCATTTCCTGGCTGTAAATACCTCCAAGAATTTATCAAAACCCACTGCAAAGAAGTTGTAATAAAGAATGAAACAGTCCTTCATTGTGTTAATTTTTCACTCCAGCATTGCAGGAATTATACTGACCAGAAAAAAAAAAAAAGATTTAAGTTGGTCTAGGCAATTGTGGTAGGGATGTAGAAGTACAAAATATTAGTGCAGCTTCCCCTAACCTGGGATCCTCTAGATGGTTGGACTCAAACTTCCATTATCCTCAGCCAGCTTGGTAAATGGCCATATAGGAGATGGCCAGTCCCCATTCATCTTGCAGCTGGGTTAAAGCAGCCCATCATTAGGCAGTAGGGTTAGAGCAGCCAAGTGGAATGTCACAGATTTTATTGTAAATACTAGAATTCTATTTTGAAAAACAAAATTTTATTTTTCCAAAACCAAAGCACACATAACACATGCCGTCGGAATGCTAGCAAAAAGTGACATCTAGTGGTGAGTGATATTGGCATGCATTGTAACAGGCAGATCTTTTCTGTGTTTTGTTTTCCGTAATGTACAAACACACACACACCAGTGAGACATGGGACTTCATAATCTAGTAGGATCTGTTGAGGGAAAAGTAATGTAAGATGATGTTCTGTACATTAGTAATTGTTGACAAAAGGGGAAACTTTATTTTTGTTGCAGGAACTATGTGAAATTTGCAGCAACCAGCTGCATGTTTGTATGAGAAATCTTATTTTTATTACCCACTTGAAACTGTTATAGAATATCTAGAACTTCTTTGGTTGAAGAGAAAGGATATTTCCATAATTTTATAAAAGTGAAGAATACATGAAAGGGTGGAATCTATTTTATCCCTTGAAGTACTAAGACTAATGTTGGAGCAAAATAGTGAACAGCTACATTAATTTTAACCAGTGAGAAAGGAGACTACTGTGTTAATAGTCTTGTACAACTCAAAAGTTATAACAGGGTTTGCACTTGTTTCAGAGGAGCCCTTCATGATGACAATATATCGTTGTATGTTAGTGCATATTAATTTGGTACCATTGGTTGTTTTGGAAATGTATGAGGTAGACCAAGCTAATTTCATAATAACCCTTCCCCATAAGAAACGGTGGACTTTTCCTCACTACACTGTTACAGCGCTGCACTTTCAACAGCCTATGGAATCCTGGGGTTTGCAGTTTAGGGAGGCATTTAGAATTCTCAACAAGAGAACTCTTTGGCTTCAGTAAACTGCAAACCCCAGAATTCCACAGGCAGTTGAAAGTGGAATAATAGCACTATAACCGTGTAGTGTGAAAAGGTCCTGCAAGTATAGGAATAAAACATGTTGCAGAAGAGATGACGAACTGGTGTATATTTTTTGTCTATATCAAATGGCTAAGTGAATTGTATTGTATTTGCAGTTCTTGTGTAAATAACAGTATATTGTCATCTTTGTATTCTTAATGATATATTAACCTTTGCTCCAGCTGAAATCAAAGACCTGTTGTTCTTTTACTGTAAAAGGATTGATCTCTTTAAAAAAAAAACCCGAAACAGTGCAGCCTTTATTGTGAGCTCTGCTTTTGAAATTATCTGAAACAATGCTTCCCAAAGCATAGTTCCAAAATGCTTTTGTTCTAAAACTACCAGAAACCCTGATTATTAGGTGTGTTGGCTGAGACTCTGGAAGTAGCAGCCAGCATCATTTGAAGATTCGAGTTTGGGAACCACTGCTATAAAGAGTCTAGGCTCCATTTGATTAAATATGGTGAATGCTTCTCCAGACTTGTGTGTATAAAAGTTTTTCTCTTCTACAGAAGTCTAAAGATCTTATAATGTGTTTATGAGAATACAGAAGACGTCAAAGACAAAAATTCAGCCTGTTTTTTTAAAAAACACTCTGGATTAAAAGAAATATACATACTTTGGGAAATCATAGGATCATAGAGTTGGAAGGGGTCTCAAGAGTCACTGCCTGTTTATATTGTCATTTTCTTAAAAAGGGACTGAAATCTGAAAGCCAAATTTATCTCTGAGATCTGGGTAGCATTCCCTGTTCATTCAGCATGTTTGATTACTGAAACAGAATTTCCTGCACCAAACCAGTTACTGTCCTATGCTCTGCTGCAGATTCTCCTTTCACAGCTTTATAAAACTATATCAAGACCATTATACTTGTGCCACTACCTGTCACTTCTGTGTCATACCCCATTTAATTTATTTAGTAAAACGCTGTCTTTTTCTGTCCTTCTTATATCATCTGGAAACTAACCTGTGACTATTGCTTCTTTTCCTAAATAGCTAATATACCATTATTATTTTTTTTAAAAAAATTGATGGCATTTCCTGTGTTTTTTTTTTAAAAAATTACTTTACAGACTGCTGGTGTCAAATTATGAACTCATCTCTAGCTTGATTTGTTTTTGCTAATTGAGAATATCCAATTAGGGTAACATATTCAGAAAATGTAATTAAAATAATACAGTCAATTCTATTTTGGGAGTTAGTAAACTGTGTACAGTACCTGCATAAGCTGTGTACTGCACCTGATCTTTGCAGGGTTCAGTCTTCAGATGAAAAAATAAGGATGAAATCTTTCCTTTCTTCTAATCAATGGCACAGTTCTCTATTTTGGTGGGACTGGATTACATGTTCACTTTTGAACTCTCGTAGTTGTATTTAGAAAGATATACCTAGAACCAAGGAGACAAACTATGGCATTGCCATGCTTTGTGGTAGCTGTGAAAATGCCTGCTGCATGATCCCATAACCTTCAGCTGTGCAGTAACTGTTATCTATAGCTGCATTGCCACTTCTCTGCGGCCATAGCAAAGCATTCCAGCCATTGTGATCATTGGGGTGTAACAATTGCAGAATAAAAATACAAACAGATAAATATATCATGTTCTCTAACTATTGCTTGGCGTTTGCCAAGTTTACTAAATTAATATGCAGGTTACGTGCTACAGAATATGCAAGTTAATTGCAGCCCTCCAGCATGTGAACATTCTTGTGATCTTTTACTCTGATCAAATCTCATCCCGCCCACTCCATCTTGGCATCACCACTCTACTAAATGCACCATTAGAATTACTAACCACTGCTTGGGTTTGAAGGTAATTCTGTTCTTTATTTTTCTGGTTCAAACTCCAGGAAAAAATAAAGCTTGATGCTGAGAGGGAAAAACTAGAAAAGCTTCAGGAGCTTTACTCCGAGCAGAAGACCCAGCTTGATAATTGCCCTGAGTCCATGAGGGAACAATTACAACAGCAGCTAAACAGGGTCAGTAGCATGGATTCTGTGAGTGTGTGTATCTTTTCAGTTAATTGTAACATGATCAAATACAGGTGTCCAGAGACTTTGTGTCATTTAAAAGGTTTAGGGCAAGTTTTATTCTTTGCTACCAACAATATTGCATGATAAAAAAATAAATAGAATATAGAGGTTGGTTGAGAATTGGTTTGTGTTAACACACTTTCAAGGTTGTCTACCAGCTAATGCCTCTGTATCAGCTAGTGACAGCTGCGAAGGGATGTGTGTGTATGTGTGTGTTTAACTGGGATATTTATTAATGATTTAGGTAATCTTGCTATCAGTGACATAGAGAAATTCTCAACTCTAATTAATGCAACCAGCTATTTAGCACTTAGATGTCATTACATTTACAGTTGCTTTTACATTGTTTGTAGCACAGCAATACCTATTTATATATATATTTTTACATTTTATTTAAATGGATTTTTCCCAAGGCTCTTTGTTGCACAACAATTATATTTGAATACTGCATTTTTTCATATGAAATATTTTATTTGACTTATTTTTACTGCCTTTGCAAACTGCTATAATATAACAGGAGGTGAGAAGATGTACCCATTATTGGCTTTGACGTAGCAAAAGGAGCTGACATTCTTGGACAGACATTTTTCAGTGATCCTGCCCCCCACATCCACTATAGCCATCCACACTTTATTGCTCCCTTGAATTTATATTATTTTTTTAAAAATCTGCTTTAGGCAGTCTTGTGAGGGTCATTTTCTTCAAAGGCAAAACGTAACATTATTAAATAAATACAAAACCCTCAGGAGATTCTTTCAGAGGACAAAGGGAAGCTCATGGGTAGTGGAAAATTGGCATAACTTGGGTGTACCAAGTGGCATTTGCAAAAGGAATTTCCATTAAAGCAGATTGGTTACAATTTTCATGATATTAATAAACAGCTAAACCTCCAAACTCTAGAAATGTGCAGATGATTCCTTTCGCATAATTGATAGTTCTGCAAGAACCTGATGCAGCCTGTTTTTGACAGCTGCAGTCTGTGGTTGACAATTAGTGTAATCACTAATTGTTACTGATGTGCACACTGCTTCTTGAGGAAGAGCATTGCTTTCCAAGATGTTAATTTCTTCTTGAAAAGTACAAGCTGTCTCATGATTAATTTGCCCCAAGGTCTTGAAATTTTCTTCTTCCTAGATGGTGGTCACAAACTTGAACTCATACAGATTTGTTAGAATCTTTAATATGTCAAGGAAGATTCTTGTCTTAACCTTTCAGAACTTCAAGAATTTGTTATTCTGTTTTAAGTTTCCTTAGGATTCTCAGGTTCCATCTCAAAATTGTCCTTTATTCCACCTCTGCTTTTGTTCCCTTTGATTGGCAGTGCTTCAGAATTATTGCTCAATGCAATAATTCAGTAGGTTTTTAATTTTTGGTTTACATTTATATGTGTGTGTGTGTGTGTGTATTTAAAGTAGAAGGAAACAGAGTCCTCAGTGCTAAGAGATGGAAGCACAGATATGTGGGAAATTTTGAAAATTAGTACTGGGACAAGTAGAAGCATGCTGAAATAAAATGCAACAAAGACTTATTCAGAGTGTTTCTTTCTCACCTAGAATAAACCATTGTAAATGGAAATCAGCAAAATATCTAAAATGTATTGCCGAAGGAATTAGTAAGTTTAAGGAACTTGTACCATAGACAGAAACTTGTGTCTTCTTCGTAGCTCTCATCTACTGCTGGCTCCTGAGAGTGTTTAAGAAACAAGAGACAAACACTGGAGAGCTCCCAACAGAATCCATAGGAAAAAACAGAGACACGTCTCAAAGTGCTCAATAGTGCTTCTGCTGAGCAGTTTGACATTTGTCTTCATTTTTCCCTCTGTGGATTCCAACTGTTTACCTATTTAGGAAATATTTGGGTTATAGTTTTGATATCCCTGCCTGAAATGCATGTCTCTAGATTGAAATAATATCACTTTCCCAGCCTTCCATTTGGTTTATGCAGCCTTTTAAGTTATGAAACTCCCTTTATGGAACCAAAGAATGAGACCAATTTATAAACAAAATCCTTTCAAACTTCCATTTCATACTATTTGTTAAAGGCTAAGCTACACATTACACAGAGGTCTGGGTAAATGTCACATAATTTTAAATAAAAAGCCTACCGTGAAGTTACAGTGGAGGAAAGGTCAGGCATGGGAATGACTTCATGGTGCAAGCTACCATTCTGTCGTTTCTCCAAAATAACAGTGATTCTTAGCAATAGGCATACAGTTAGCAGCCTTGCAGAAAGGAAGGATGTGGTAAATCAAATCTCCTGAACCAGCCCAGTGCCTGCTATTTCACTTTGATTTATTCTTCCATCTATAGAGTCCCGTTCACATTTTGACCATGGTGTAGTATGATCAAAAGATGACTAAGCTGAAAAGCAAAGTGAGTTGGCATCTGATACCATTATTTGATTAGGAAGTGGTTGTAGCTGAAATTACTACTCTCAGATCAACAGCCTTTTTTTCTTTTTTTTTAAATCCTCTATGTACCATTGGAGAGCCAAGGTGGTATAGTTGAGTTGTCCCACTTGAGTAGGGAATTCAAGGATCAGGATTCAAATCCCTGCTTGGCTATGGAAATCCAGTGGGTGATTTTGGACAAATAATGATCTCTCAGCCTCAGAGAAAGGCGAAGACAACTTCTCTCTGAATGAATTCTACTAAAAAAAAGTCCATGATAGGTTCACCTTAGAGTCAACATAAGCCAGAAATGACTTGAAGGCACCCCAAAAACACAAAATATATACTTTAGGCAACACCATTGAGCTCATTGGAACTTACTTTTGTATAGGAGTGCATTACATGGTCTGCTTAGCCTAACAGTGTGTGACTTTTTCAGTTTAAACTTTTGTTTATTATTAAAGGATGCAGACCTGTTGGAGATTGAAAGCAAACATTTTGAAGATCTGGAATTTCAGCAGCTGGAAAATGAGAGCAGGCTAGATGAAGAAAAAGAGAACTTAACACAGCAACTCCTGCGTGAAGTGGCTGAATATCAGCGCAGCATTGTCAGTAGAAAGGTAACTTGGGGGGGGGGGAATGGTTGATCAGAACACTATTTTTTTAAAGTTTATTTTCACTTTATATTCAGCTGTTACTGAAGTTCTCTGGTTTTAAACCAACAAGAGTTTGGAAATTGGTTCATGTGGGGAACTTTAAACTTTCACATTACAATACTAGTTTAAAAAGTGGGGTTAAAGACCTTGTATCTGTTTACAGTCCAGGGTATTTAGAAGTCAGCTCCTCTTATTTTAATGGGATCTATTCTCATGTAAGCATAAGATTGCTGGTAGAATTTGGTTAAGAACTCTGTACACTAGAGACTGAATAGTGGGAAACGACCACATACTTCAGTGCCTGAGATCCTTGTGGAGAGTTGCAGCTTGTAATGAAGTTTGCAATTAATAAATCGCTGTGTATTTATGAATCTTTCAGTCAGAAGTAGGAGGAAAAGTTTTAACAGCAATATTAATGGTAAGGACAGCCTGAGTGCTACATCAAGGGAAAGACACTGTGCTTTATTCCACTTTTCCCATCATGCTGTGCAATTTCAAATTTGCAACTGGATTACAACCTGCTGCTTGTAGGAATAATACAATGTGAAAGTTTGTAAAATGTTAAACATATACAAATCCTCTCAGGTTCCCCGCCCCCCCCTTATTAAGATAAATTGATGATCACATTTTTTTTTTAGCCACATTTTTAGAAAACAGAATTTGGTTGAGGTTTTCCAGGTGGATTAAAATGAAGATTTGAGTTGTTCACGTTGGTTTGAATTCCTTACTGAAAACTGGTCTGCCTTTTCAAATTGCTTACATGTGTGTTTCTTGGGAGGGTACATCTTCATTAACTACTGTATCTCTCCACATTTCTTGGTTTCTTAACATGAGAGTTAGTACTTTTATATATATATATAAAAAAGAGGTAACTTTCATCTCATAATTGGTATTTTACCTGAGCACATGTTGCATAAGGTTTCCCTTAGTTATATTTTCCCCATTTTCTATTTGTTTATTTTGTTTCGTTTGAGATAGGTTTTTGTGTCTCCAATTATTTATCCTTTTTTATCTCTCGTTTTTTTGAACCTCCCTATAGATTCCATTCTCTTTCTCCCTACCTATTTGTTAAAACTGTATTCAGTAAACTTGGAATATGTGTACATGGTGTAACCTTATTTCTTAAAATGAAGAAACCAAGTGTCATCCAAGGGAACAAAGAACTGGCATGTCTTTATTGGGAACATAAATTCTCACTTATTTCAGAACTCCCCTTAAAATAAAAAAGAGTTCACGTTTTTCTTCCCATTTGGTGGAATTACAAGAATTTTTGCACATTTTTCAACAGTGTTTTACAGTTCAGGAATGCATTTTTTAAATGCAAATTATTTTCCTCTTTTTGGCAAAAGAAAGCAAGCCCCCAAATACAGAAAATCTCATGGCACTTGACCATTATTCTTGACTGAGTGTCTTGATCCATGAAGGCTTCTTTATTTCATTGAAAACAAGAACATTTGCAGGGTTTTTTTACATCACAAGTCTTTGGTATTCTCCTTGTGAGTTTATTCCTGACGAGCAGAATCAGTGCTGTATTGCTTGTACCCCCAAGTTCGTATTGAATGTGTGTTGATGCTGTCTTTATAACAGGAGAAGATTTCTGCTCTCAAAAAACAAGCCAATCATATTGTTCAGCAAGCACAGAGAGAGCAAGATCATTTTGTCAAGGAGAAAAATAACCTGCTGATGATGTTGCAAAGGGTAAACGCTTTTTCTTGATTACCTTAGAAGTTATTTTAAAATAACCCAACAACATTTTGCAAGTTGAGAAGTTTTATATTCTTTGTTACTAAATTCCTACCTATGGTGTCATTTTGTAGATGGTTTGTTGTGCTGAAGAGCAGCAGTATGTGTGTGTATGTTTATGTTTCTGTGTATGTGTGTGTGTGTGTCTGAGAGAGAAAAAGGGAGACTATTAATAACAAAAAATGCAATGAACTTACCATCAGATCTCTCATTACAGAGTAGCCACATTCTCCAGACAGCACAGTCCCATAGTCAGAAGTGAGTTTTACTAAAATCAGCATGCCTTACTCTCAAATATATAGGTATAAAGTTTCAGCCTAAATTGACTTGACCCTGATCAGAAAAAGACATCTTATTTTTAATGGATGCTACTGATTTCTATAGAGTGAAGTTCTCTTTTTTCAGGGATACTTTTGTGAAACTGTGGTAAACCAGAATTTTCTGCGGCAGTAATGTACAAAAGTAACCCCGAAAGTAGAGGAGTTTACTGCCTGTAGATCAGTCTTCTTTTTCCTGCAGAACATGCATCTTAGACTTCCTACAAGTACTGAATTAAGCAGGAGGTTGTTGTCCTTTGAACAATTGCTGTTGGCTCTTCTCTTGATTCATGCACACCTGTGCTTTGGATAGCAGAGACATGAAACGTAGATTACACTTCTGCATGTGCAGATGATTTTAAAATTCCATGTCTATGTATTGGAAGACATTTGGCCCAAAAACGGTACTAGCTGGAGTATGTACACAGGTGCTTAAAGATGTTTGTACATGTGTTTTTCCTTCAGTGGAGGAAGGGCATCCCGAGATAATTTTCTCCTCCTACCCTTAGGAATCGCAAAGTCTTCAGAGAGTATCACCTCTTGTGGAGACCAATTTATTTGTTTCTTAATTGGATGTACAGTAAGCCCTCCACATTTGTCGGTTTCACTTTTGTGAATTTGATTATTCACGAATTATCTACTGTTAGCTCTGCCGCTGCCCTATACCAATTTTAATAGGGACTGCAAGCCTCATGAGACTGACAAACTGTGAATGAAGCTATTAGGTCCCTATTAAAAATGGGTTGGGGCATCAGTGGAGGTGGCAGTAAGCCCCACCTGCCACCCACTTCTGCTTTGTGAAGGAACCCTGAATGTCTCAAAGGAATCCATGGAGGGCTGAATATGATGATCATACTTTTTTTTTTTCTGTGTTAGATATGGTTTGGGAGGACCTAGAGTTATTCATGTTTTTTTTCACTTTCACGGGGATGCTGTGCCCCTAACTCTAGCAAATGTGGAGGGATGACTGTATGTCCTGTCTTTCCCGCATAGTACTCAAAGCAGTAACTGTCATATAGAGGCCCCATGTTATATAGTTTGAGTGTTGAGCTCAGTGTCTAGGAGATCAAGTTGCTAATCCTTGTTCATCCGTGAAAACCTGCTGGATAACCCTGGGTAAGTCACAGTCCCTCAGCCTAAAAGAGGTTGCTAGTGCCAAACCTCCATTGAATAAATCTTGCCAGGAAAAGTCTAGAATAGGGTTACCATAAGTCAGAATCAACCTGAAGGCACAAAACAACAGCAAAATAGTTATATAACAAAATGATACTGTTAAAACATTGCGCAAGAACAACTATTAAAACAGTTTAATTAAAAGGACCATTATAAGTGAAAATCACACTTGAAAAACACACCTAAGTATGGCATTCATTTAGTAACATACTCTGTTACCAGAAGGAAAAAAGCCTGCCTGAATAATACACACACACACACACACATATATAATCTCTTCATATATTCAGAGTAGCTCCATGGATCATTCGCTAAAATATATATATATATATATATATATATATATATATAGTGTGCTTGTAGAAGGTAATATTTTAGGGAATGTTTCATGGAGCTACTCTGAATATATGGAGAGATAACAATACACTTGGATGTGGCTGTATGACCGAGCATTCAAAGAAAAGAAGAGAGAGAGAGTGGGAGATATAACTTATTTGTGTATAATTCCACCATGAAGCATCAATAGACTTCATCAGTTCTTTTTCTGTCTCTGTTATTTCTGATTGCTGTGAGAAAAACATTAGACTGTTTTGACTTCTTCTGTGGGTGTTTATATTTTCATGTACATCACTTTCAAAATCTGTGCCTGAAACATAATCTGGTCTGCTCTTAACAGGAGAAAGAAAACCTTTGCAATCTAGAAAAGAAATACTCTTCACTATCAGGAGGAAAAGGATTTCCTGTAAGTCCCAGCAGTCTAAAAGAGGTAAATACAAAATCTGGGAGGACAGAGTGATAAAGAGTTTCTACTACTTTGTTTTTCATATTAGATGGTAATTTAAGGCAACACGTTTTGTAATATTCAGTGTGAAATGATGTAGGATTGTAGTTTTGTGTGTATGTGAAAGGGCTTCTGTTGATAGTGGAATTTTAATTTATTGATGGTCAGTTTACCTAAGCAGGGTTTTTGTAGAATTTGTCACAGTTGTATTCTTCTTTTATTGATTGTGGGGGTATACAGGTTGTTCACCCATGACTGTGATTCTTTAACTGATCATCTGTGCGTTCACACATATGGGTTCTCCCCTGATGCTGAACTTTAGTTGGAAAGTTCTAGAAAAGCAAAACTTCAAAGTGGAAAGCCCCCCACCTTTAGAATGAGTGACTAAGGTGTGCTTCCTTACCTATAAAGATTGGCACCAGGGGGAGATAGGACATCAAATGAGACTGCACAGCTTCACAGGAGAGGAGGGTGGGCTGTATACATGCATAGATGGCCATTCAAAGAACTAATAAGCAACATGTGCTGCTTCTTTATGGTCTCTGTGCAACACACATTTGTCTCAGAACAGTACAATACAGTACTATACAGTTGTCACTGTAAGGACTGAACAGAGGGTGACCAAAGTGAACATTCTGATGAGACTGAATGTCCAATTAATAGCTTAGTAGCTCCTGCCCAGAGGAACATACTCATATGGGCGGAGCATAGAACAAAACTGTTTCTCCTTCTTTATGTACCATCAAGGTACATGTAGATTCAAGTTTCATACGGACACACAACATTTTGATGTGATTTGTTGTTCATGGTACTTTTTAGTTACTTTTCTAATGTTTATTTTTTTTAAAAAAAGTAAAATGGCCTCCGATCCTCCCAAATTATTTAAAAATGCCCACCAAAATAGCATGTTTCAATAACAAGTAAATTTCAATTTTAATAGCAAAAAAAGATAGCATTGTTAGAGGCTATTTCATTATTGTTTTATAAAATAAGGTTTTTAGTCCTTTGTTAAATCCCTTCCACCAAAAAGATAACAGCATAAAGGCAAGATCATGGTCCCTACAGAAGGCAAGCGCCTGACAAGTGTCCATAGACTGGAGTGCTATGGGGTAACTCAACAGGACACTTTAGTTTTGGCTTTATGCAAACATGGAGCTCCAAGCCCTGCATACCATCAGCAGGAATTTATGCCAGTAGAACTCATGAGGAGAAGAAGAAAGTGTTGAAGGTGCAGGCCCATTTGGGACAACCAGCATTGTTTGTTCTGAGATGCGTAGTGCTGACGCATCTCAGTTAATTTGCACTAAATTACTTAGAGCTTCCTCAGTGTGCACTGTTCAGGTTAGACTCTGTAGTGGTAGGTGATGGAGTGAAGGTCATTCTTGGGAAGAAGTATCTGCCACTTAAAAGATTTATTTGCAGAACTGAGCTTGAAAGCAAGAATGAGTAAGCAGTGCTCACACAGTGACCACTGGTCTTTCCAGGAGTCTCTGTCTCAACAGTGGGAGCTTCCAGGAATGGAAACTTACTCCCACACTTGGTGCATTTTCTACATGGGGCCTGCAAAGCTATAAGACCTTGGGCAACCAGCTAGTGGGAGTCACAGAGTGATTGAACCCTGAAGCATCAATCCTCAAAGCTATAGAAATTACAATGGAAAGATGAAAGCAGCAATAAGAAGAAGAGAGAAAACATCCATGGAAAAACTGAGAGACAGTAGATACATCAAGGAATGGTCACTATGTCTCTCAGTTTTTTTCATGGATATGGTGGTTAAAAAGAAACTGAATGAGAAAGAAGAACTAGACCTTAGACATGCGCTCTGAAGGTAGAGTGGATCTTCCTAACACAAAACTTTGTAGGTCTGGAAGGTGCTCCATGGGCGCATTATACAAATAGGTGATGCACAGAGACCACAGAGTAGTTTTTGTTTTATGTATTGTGCATTATCTGCATGTTCTTGTGCCTCTGTCGTGGGAGCGTGGAACTCCTGTCTTTGTCAGGAGTAATTGAACATACAAAAATAATACTAACAATAACCACATTTTGGTGATCTAGTACGTATGTGTGTGGATGTGTTTAGGGTATCTGATGGCTTCCACATGAGATTTCATTTTTAATGTCCACATTGTACCGTCTTGTTCATTCTGAGTGTTTGAGAATATGTACCCTTCCAGACTGTTCAGACAATTCTGACAATGTTGATAGAATGGTACTTTAATTCCAGGAGTTACATTCAGTTAGAAATGAGGGAAAACACATCAAATCTTCCAGTATATCCTTCTAGTGCTTGCTCTTGCCTGAAATCTTTCTGCTGCTATTGCTGCTGCTTCTGCTACTGCTAATGAAGTCCTAAAATTATTTATATTTTAATTGAGGATTGCAGCTGCTCTGATCATTTTATTTTTTTTAAATTACATTGTTAATATGTTCTGCAAAATAGGAGATTGTGGTCATATACCAAAAAAGGTTAAATTGTCATGATTTTAATACTGTTGAAAAAATTAGATTTGACCCACAGTGAAGGAAAAGGATTGCCAGAGACTAAAGAATGATTCCTACATTCAGTTGCAGTCCAGTAGTTTCTTGGAATGCAGTGATATAGAGACAGCTCCATCTTGCCAGAGATTTGTGTGATATACCTCTCCATTTGCTCTGGAATTTATTCCCATGCCAGCTCAATCACTTTTCTTCACATTGTTTATGCTTGCAAGGTGAAAATAGCCAAAACTATGCAGGATGTCATATCACAAAAGAATGTGTCTTGGAAGAGCTGCAGTCACATGTCTTGTGTTTCAGGTGACTATCACATTGGTTCAGAAATAAAAAGCATCAAAAATAAAAATGCCGGTACACACCTACATTTGAGTTATTGTATAAATTTCTGATCACTGCATCCAGAAAAGATATTGAAAAGCTCAGCAACATATAGAAAAGAAGAGTGATCAGGCAGCTGGATGAACTTCCTTGTGAGGAAAGACTACAGTGTTAGACGCTTTTTCGCTTAGATAAAAGGCAGGTGGAATCTGAGCTGCCTTCTCATAACTGAGTTTCTTAGTTTTCAAATTGGACAACTTAGCAGCATAAATAGTGTTGAAATTAATGAAGATTTCAATCAGTGTACACATATCTGGCAGTGAATTTCACTGAACACAGAAAGACTGATCTCTAAGTAGAAATGCATAGGACATAGAATTGTGAAAACCCAGGTCGACTATGAAGATCTTCAGATCTCTCCAAACTCAGTGAGTGGGTGGATGCAAATACAGTCCATGTGTAATGTGATGCATATGGGGATGATCAAGTCTTGTACTTCATATATCACTAATGGGTCTGAATTGGTGGCGATTAGCCAAAAAAGTAAGTGAAGATATTCTAGAGAAATACAAATGCATGTTTTATGCAGAGTGAGCAAATTGGGAGTTACTGTCTTCTCTCTTTCTTTTCATAATAATAGTTGGGTATTCCATTATCCAGTGAAGCTGAATGGTGGGAAATTCAGGACCAAAAAAAAAGGAAAATACTTCCGTACACAACACATTGTCTGCCATCCTCTTAGTGGCATACACAGGTGGAAGTCAGCCTTATGTCTTGGTTGATGCAGAAGTTAGTATTCCCTTACTGCCTTTGTGCTGACCAAAGTCCCTCTAGAATCCCGCCCTCCACAGTCATTCTGTACCTAGTAGAGAGGGTGGGGTGGAGAGGATCAGAGGAGCATTTAGCTGTGAAATAGCACAAAATTTAGCAAAGAAATCCTCTCCCCAAGAAGTTCAAAAATGGAGTGGGCTCGGTGGTAGGAAGATGTGGACTTTCGAAGGATATTACCAATACTCCCCGCTCTCTGGAACTTGCCCACCCTTGTGATAGGCTTTTGATCTGATCCAGTACAGCTCTTCTTATGTTCTTAGAATTTGTTGTGTACATGATTTGGCATAAATGTTCACAAATCTATTTGCAGAGATATAGCAGGAATTGCATTTGATATATGGCAGTTCATTTTCTTTCCTGTATTTTAGATTTAAACGTGATAAACAAATCCTATCTGCCATAATGGTTTCATTGCATTATGGTAAATAATTCGTATATAATGAATCCTTGATAACAATTTTGCTTGTAACATGTTAGATCATTCAGATACCCAGTGTATGTAGTGTTAGTGATTTCTGATATTTTAAATGTTTTGTAATACCACAGAGAATTGGCTGTATCCTCTAAACTAACTTCCACAGCAAAATGGAAACTTTAATACTCTTGCATGCCTTTTTGCTTTTGCTTCTTTTTTGTATTTAACTTCTGAATTCCTCCTTTTAGGATTACATGAGTGTAAATGACATTAGTGAGCCGTATGGCAATTCCACGAACATATCCCCTTCCACTCAGCCCCCCACTGCTGCTGAAGCTGTTCTCACTGAACCTTCCACAGCTGGCCTGATGAGCCAGCCACAAAATAAAGAGGTTTGTTTGAGAGACATTTCCCATTTTGTATGCCTTTTGCATTCACCATTTTGTAGGCTTGATGTTTTCAGGTTAATTTATTTCTTTGTCATAATTTTAAAAAATGTAGAAGAGTGTACTCTCATAAATAAGTGAGCTTTATCTGAGAGAGAATGAGGTATAAATGTTGGGTACATCTGCTTCTGTGTTTCTCACCAGAGGAAGGCAACAGAAGTAGGCTAGGAGCTGTATGGTGCTTATTTCAAAATGGTATCCCCTTGACCTCTTAACAGGGTCAACCTTCTACCCCCTTGTTTTCAGAGAATGAGAGCAAGGTCATGAAGATGCCACATTCAGAAATATTTGATACCAACCAACAGAGCTGACCTAATACATGTTCCTGCCTGAGACACTGAAAGTTAAGGTGCTTAATATCCAAGACCAACCAAACTAGTTTGGCACCTGAAGCAGGAAATCCCATTCCAATGGTCTGAGTTTAAATCAAGAGATGTGGCTGAACTGCTATGCAAAAAGCACAGTAAAGCCATTAGCAATATCTAATAGGATAAAGATAGAGTCAAAACCTCTTTGTATTATTAATAGGTACAAATTCAAGTGATTTGTGCAACTTGTTTTCTTCTCACTATGATTTTGATCTCCAACCACCGCCATTTTTATTAACTTGCTTGAAAATTGAGATGGTGGTAGATAATCTTTCTTATGTAAGAAATAACCTTAAGCAAGTAAAACTTTTGCTGGTATAAAGGGTGTATTGTGACTACTGTGCACCCCCTGTATATGTATATGTGGGGGTTCCTTTGCCCTGCATTAAAAAAAAAAAAAGGTTTGTGTCCCATTATCTTTGGTGGATACGACATGTGCACACTCATGACAGCATGGGTGTGTGCCTGCTACCTCCATTGACGTGCAACCTGGAATTTGTGTGTGCTAAGTTTGCACCACCAGAGGGCATGCTATATTTGGTTTAGTGCTACATGCTCAAATAGAAAGTAGCCTGCACAAAGAGTCAGGCTCATAAGCTTTCCCTCTCCTGTCCCAGGCACCTGGGAGGGGGAATAAAAACAAGTTTCCATTTTTCATTAGTGAAGGCATCATGGTTTAAAATCAACTTTAGTTTGTCCAGTAACCCATCTTCATAACCTATCGTTTGAAAATGTCGTATTAGCACTTGGCTAGATTTTACTTTAAACCTCAATTCCCAGTTGTCACATAACAACAAACTAGATTCTGGGTTGTACCATTTCCTAACTACATTGAAGAAGGATTGCTTACAGGTAAAGACATGAGCTTGAATTTTGTTCAGGCTCCATACGCTTGTGCAGGTAATGCTTACCCATTGTTTAGTGTTGAGTATGAACCTTCCCAGTATATGTTAAGAGCAGGAGTTGAGTCTGGGACACTTAATTGAAATGGTTAAGTCACAAAAGGAGGATAGAGACACTTACTTAACATTTTTTAAAACATGCTTTCAAATTTCACATATTGATACATTTTAATTTATTTTTGTTGCTTCAGATGTCCCAAATCTGTTTTATCCCTTTAGAATGCCAAAGCTTCTGACCTCCAGCAAAATGTGAGAAAGCACAGTTTGTCCATTCCTTCTGCCTGTCAGCTATTCATAACACTTCATGCATCTGACAAAGTGGGCTCTAGTCCTCCAATGCTTATGCCACAATAAACGCATTACACTTTTTTTGTGTTTGCAGCTTGTCTGTTTAAAAAAAAAATTAAAAACTCTGAATATAATTTTTCTCTTTCCTATCAAGCTAAGGTCATCTCTCTGTTCTGGATTTGTGTTTCCTCACTCCCTTTCTCCTCGCCCTCTTGCACAACTTTCACCAGCCCACTGGCCTGAGGTCAGGGCTGCAAATATAGAGTCTTTTCCTTTACCTGACACACCACCTCCTCTTCCAGCTAAGAAGCATCGAAGGCAATCACAGGTAACATGCCTGAAGGCAGACAGCCTTGATAATAGTGTGGTTATTGCACGAACTTTTCTGTCCCAACCTGAGTGCATGCAGTGTAGCCAGATCTGGAGCTAAAATACTACCAAATGATAGGCTGTTTGGCATGGAAGAGAGAGTGGCAGTAGTGGTCTGAATCTGGTGGCTCACTCCCTTTTTCTAGTAATTGGTGGATGGACCACCAGCATTTCTAAATAACTGAACGTTTAACTCCTGCTATGGATCAGAAGGTGAAACCACATATTCCTCCAGTTAGGGATATGCACTCAGCAACCCATTCCCACATACCTGCTGCTTTTAGTGGATCAGCACGTTCATCTCACAAACTCTTGATCAAACAGGCAGAATTTTGATGTATAAATGGGGAGGGGGCCCATTTTGAATCTGTTCCTTGGAATTTGGACATTGTTCTATAGTAGGTGCCAGTAGATGCCACTAGTTTAATAGGCTATCTGGATGGCTGTAGAAATTTTAGGATGTATCAAATATGTATGCATTTGAAAGGTTATCTTTTTTGACAGTGGTAGCCTGTTCCTTTCATGTCAGTGGGCTAAAATCCATCCTAGGTTTTAATCCTTAAAGGAACTATCCAAGGTACTAAACCTATTTTGGAGATAGTATTCAGCATCTTGTATACCCTTTTTAAAGTTCAAACTAAAACCTATAGTGGATTCCACATCACATTGATGTAATATAATATTTTGTGTTAGTGAGATCAGCTTAGTAAAGATACTACTGACAGTGACAGATTTTAGACCACAGTTTACCTTGCATTTCCCCAAGAATCCTACTCTTTCAGAAGAGAGATGGATCAAAACCTGAGGATCTCTGCACCAAAATTACTCTTTTCCCCTTTTCTTCCCACCTGAAATGTTGGCAGAACTGGGGAAGTACCTAACTTTGTTCCTTGCTTGCGTTCTTGGCATCGTGAGGATGACTAGGGGAGTGAAGTGCATGCGATCCACCATTGTCGGATCTGTCTGAAGTTTTTGAAATATCGGCTAATTTCACCTGCTTTTGCTCTCCCCAGTCCTCAGCCCTTCATGGGGGAAACAACAGCTAGAAGACCAACAGGCAGTGGTTTGACTGGGGAGCCAGTGATATCGAGTGTGGCCATCTCCCTCACATCACCTAATCTATGGGGAATTGGGAGGGAGGAACCAGCCTGCCACCCCCAACTGGTGTTCCCCACACATTGTAGACAATAAAAACTTTAAATTACTATATAGTAATTTAACAAAATAATACTTCAGAAATAATTTTAATTGAGAGAAACTTCTGAATCAGTAGAGTTAGTCTATATTAGTGGGTGTTGCCACAGCATGAATATTAAACAATGCATTAAATATGAACAATGAATATGAACAATGCATTAATTTAAAATATGACTTCAAACAGTTTCTTTTGAGTTGCTTGTCGTGTGTAGGATAAGCTGTGGATAAGAATCAGGTGCAAGATTCTCCCAAACAAAAAATACAAGATAATGTGTTGGGCCCAAATTTAGCATTCTATTCATGGAAGAAATCTTCTTTAAATACAAGGATCCTTTTATGGACTCTGTCTGTCCAGTTTGCGTGGCTGGAGCAGTAAATTTAAATGTAACCTGATATTTAGATGATGGAAATTTAATATCTACATTTTCATTAATTAATTTTACATTTAAATCAAATTTTCATTAAGGAACTGTGGAAAAGTATGTTGACCTGGATATAAAAATATGTATTGAAAATAAACCATGGTGGATCAGAATACCATTGTAGATCTTTGAAAGAAACAATTTGCCCTTGCATTCACACAGTGGTTGTCATTACAATTTCTGTATGGCTTTTTCATGTCCAAAATACTTTTCTGTTGTTTTAATCTTTGGAAGTCTTTATATCATAGTGGAAATGCAGTACTGTCTTTGGTTATATCTTACCAAATAAAGTAAAACAACTGATTTGCATCAAATATGATCATAAAAACATTCACAATGACTTTGTAGATATTGTTTCAACTTCACTGAAACTTGTTCAAGAACTTATACATGTATTTGTGCAAATTGTTGACATTCTGAGAAACAGAATGTCAATTCTGCAATTTCTATGTAATATACGACATATTAATTTTATTTTTTAAAAAAACTGTCCTTTTTCTTTGCCTGTTACTATTATTGCAGGTTTTGCTATTCTTCTTTTTGTTCATATCTCACCTTTCTCCCTAAAATGGGAACTCAAGGCAACTTACAAATTAAAACAAATACAATATAGCTAAAACATATGAAAAGTTAAAATTAAACTGTCAATAACATCACAATTAATTTAAAACTGAATTAGAAACAACAAAAAGTTTTAAAAAACACTAAAGCACCCTATTAAAAGCTCTTAAAAAAAAGAATCAGTTCTCAACAATGTGATGAAATTTTTTAAACAGTCTTTGACTGCTGACAAAAAGAGAATAAGAGAATTTTAGCTTCCTTAGGAGAGGGAGTTCAGAGCCTAGGCATATCTGCCAATAAGGCCCTGTTTCATGTCCCTACCAGAGGTTTCTGTAAAGATGGCGCATCTGAAACACACCTTTCTCCTGAAGATTGCGGGGCCCAAGAAGCTCTTATGGCCTTTCAGATACCCTGAACTGAAATTTTAAAAAATATGCATGGGATTTTTATTGGCTTTAACAGTCTGCTGAATGCAATATAATCAGGATGGATTTTTCATATATTTTATGTTTTAAGCATTTCCGAAATCTGGAAGAGAGAAAGAAGCAGCATAAAGAAGGCCCATATATGAGTGATACATTGCCACGCAAGAAAACAGCTCCTTCTGTATCACCACATTTCAGTAGTTCAACTCTTGGACGAAGTGTTAAGGTGAGCAGTGTGGTTACAGCATATCTGCATGGCATAAAAGTCCATCAAAGAAAGGCTGGAATTGAGTTTGTTTTTATTAGGTTAGGATAACTTCTTTACAGGGCTTACAACATCCGTCTTGTACTGCAGTTCTTAGACTGATTGATTAGCTTCAGGCATTACTAAATCTGGAGGTGAACCAGGAGGGTGGAGATGGGGTACTCTTCCCACTTTCTGCTGATTGGAATGTCAGAAGTGGAATTTTTACATCTCCCCAGGCTGAATTGTGAATAATTCTTTGTCCAAGACCTCATTAACTGTGGTATGTCTGTACAATTCAGTACAGACATACCACAGTTAATGTGGCCTTGTACAAAGACGCTCTTTTTACAAAGGCCCTTTTCGCACGGCATTTTCCATGCGAAAGGGCCCCTCGAGCGTCGCACAAATGTGAGGAGTGGTCCACACGACACACTCACATTTGTGCGACACTCCAGGGCCTGGCAGGCACCGCTCACTCACTTTTTCATTTTTGGCTTTAAGCTGAAAGTGGTGTGCGGTCGTGCATCACTCCAGGGTCCCGCACGCACTTGCTGTGCGTGTGGAGCCTCGGGAGCCAGGCCAGTCAAGCTTCCTGTCTCAGTGCAGCCTGGGAAGGTCCCAGGCTGCACTGTGAAAGGAAGAGGCGGGGCTCTCGCATGAGCAGGCAGCTTGTGCGGAGCCAGAGGACCCTGGACATGAGAGCCTCTCTCCGGAGGCTGCTCGCGTGAGTACTGCACCCCAGCACCGAGAAAAGGTGAGTTGCAGAAAGGGTCAAAGTCTTTTACATCTGCCCAACTCCTCACTTTCTTCCTCATCCTTTGTCTCTGTGTTATACATGTTGTGTGCCTTTAAGTCATTTCTTACTTACGGTGACCCTGTTATGGGATTTTCTTGGCAAGAAGGGGTTTTACTTTTGCCCGCTTCTGAGGTTGAGAGAATGTGACTTGCTTAAGGTCACCCAGTGAATTTCTGTGGCTGAGTGGAAATTTGAACCCTGGTCCCTAGAGTTTTAGTCCATCATTCAAACCACTACACCACACTGGCTCTCTATTTTTTTAGCACCATTGCCATTGGAAGAAAGATGAAGGATTGCCCTAGAAACATAGAGTTTTAGTATCGGGTTGCAGCAATGTGTTTGCAGTAAACTGCCCAATACACAAAGCTTGAACTGGGAAAGACCAGCAGTCAACTACAGCTGATCTTACTATAGCTGTGTGTGCCTGCCTACAGCAGACAAGTTAGATACCAGCTGCTGCCAGAATCCCTTACTGAGCGTGTGTGAACAGCAAAATGGCAAGAACAGATAACTTTGCCTTATCAGCACTACACCAGCATGTTGAAATAGCACCACCTAAGTGGGAGTCATAAGAAAATTAGAGGCTGGATAAAGAAGAAAAGTCCTTCCTGGATGCATTTTGGGCTGCAAGTTTCAAAACCGTTTTTTTTTTATTTCTCTGTCTCCTTATGTAGGATTTTCCTGACCTTGGCTAATTTGACATGTGAATATTGCTTAATTTTGAATAAAAAGTTTGTTAAAACATGTTGAACTGCTCTTCTGTTTTGCGGGATAGGAAACTGTCTCTCCTTTTTCCAGGTTATATCTGTCTCTGGTACCAAGTTTTCTGTTAAAAAAGTAATGTCCAGAAATAAATCTGCTTTCTTAATTTAACCTTTACAAAGCTCCAGATTCAGCCAAGAAGGAAGAGAGAACCTGTGCTTTCAACACCAGAATTAACATGTACAGAACAGAAAGAGTCAGTTGTGAAATACACATGGAGAACTTATGTTCTTCCATGGAGAAGATGGTGTGTTTGTTGGTTTGTTTGTTTAAAGTGAACTAAAATTGCAGTGTTTCATGCAGGGTCATCTCCCACTTGGACAAAGCAATAGCTGTGGCAGTGTACTGCCTCATGGCTTGGGAACTCCCAAAGAATCTGAGTCTAGGAGAACACATAAGGGTAAGCGGATGTAATAAGTATCTTCATACAAGCACTATGATAAAAAGAAGTCTCATTTCATAGTGATAATTTTATCTACTTGATTTGATAAAAGTAAAATATATTTATTCAGCTACAGTACTTTTATGGCTCTTCATCTGATTTTATCAGTACAGTCTTCCACATTCGCAGGTTTCACTTTTGCTGATTTGATTTTTTGTTATCACCTCTTCTGCCTCCCTATGCTGTTTTTAATAGGGACCGCAAGCCTCGTGAGACTGAGAAACTGCAAACAAGGCTTGTAAGTCCCTATTAAAAATGGAGTGGGGCAGCAGTGGAGGTGGCAGTAAGCCCCATCAGTCACCACTTCTGCTTTGTGAAGGAACCTTGATGCCTCACAGGAATCCATGGTGGGTTGAATATGATCATATTTTTGTGTGTGTTAAATATGGTTTGGGAAGGCCAGAATTATTCTCAGTTTTTCCACTTCCACGGGGGTCCTGTGCCTCTAACCCTAGCAAATGTGAAGGGATGACTGTAATTCTTGAAAGAATCCCTTGTTGCACACTTTGGCCAAAGTTAGGAATTATCTTACTCAGCATCTGTTTAGATACAAACCACACTCTAATGGCTTTGTTGTTGCATAAAATGAAGTATCCCAACAACTGACCAGTAGGTTTTATAGTAATATATTTCTGCTAAGGAGTAAACCTCACTGAATTTCCTAAGGTGTACTCTCAGGTAAATGTATATAGTATTCCAGCCTTAAACTGATTAAAAACAATATTTCATATGAAAAAAATATCTAGTAATCAAGTATATTGTCACACCAAGAACTAATCACACAGAAATCTCTTTCTTGTGGCCTCTCTACATATGTGGGTTCTGTGTCACAGTACACTTCAAGAGCTACGTGGGGGATTTTCTTTTTTAAAACAACAACAACGCTGTCCTAAGCTTGTAATCCTAAATTACAGTTCTGACAATGTTTAATCAGAAAAGTCCTACTAAATTCAGTGGGTCTTATTCCAGGCATGTGCATAAGTCTGTAGACAAAATATACTGTTATTTTGATATTAGAGCACTTAGAACTTAATTTGAAGAAAGTTTTATTGAAAACTACAAAGACTGTTTTCTGAGTGGTGCTACAGGTCACATATACTTAAATAAGAAAATCTTTCCCATGTTTGATTTTTGCATTTGCAGCTCTAAAAATATCTGTTTTAATATTACTTTTACTTGATTTTAAATGAGTTCTTTTAATTCTTTATGTCTTAAAAATCAGGAAAAGGCAAAAAAGGTATGACAAATGTTCCCTGTGTGCTTTTATTGGTTTCTTTTTGTGATTGTAACTAATGAAAAGGACACTGTCAAGTCATGTGGAACCAACACGTGTAGAAACTCTAAGGTTCCTCCTACACTGGAAACTTCTGGGAAGGCAGGAAAGTCCCTGTAGCCTGCTTCCAGCCTTCTTGCTCTAATAATTAAATGTAAAAATTGCATGACATGATAGAATGAGGCTACAATAGTGGGCTTTTCCTTCACTGTTCCTTTCACTCCTTTCAGTTCTGCCACTTGTTTCCACTGAAGGCCCACAAATATGTACGAACTATTTTCATGACGTTGAACTCTGCCTATATTGGCCTAAATCCTAGTGTTAGCCCTGATTAGAGTAGGCCCATTGAATTAATGAGGTTTACCTATGTGTTAATTCACCACTCAACAATTGAGTAAATGTATTTACTCCAATTTGGACTAACTCAACAGGATTCTGGTCATAGTCTTCCCTATAATGGGGAAACTCAGCAAGTTTCCCCATCATGGAAATTCTCACAACCCATGGAAATAGGGGGTGGTGCCAGTGAAGACACAACAGTAGATGGGGCTGTAAGGATGGTAGGGCAAAGCTTGGAAAAGTTACTTTTGGACTACAATTTGCAGCCATGCTGTTTGGAAGATTTTGGGGGTTGCAGTTCAAAAATAACTTTTCTAAACTGATTCAACAGTACATTGAGAAGGCCCAGCTGGCACATCTTATGCTCTCTATCACATGGTTGTTAAGTTTGCAAGTGAGGGGGCTGCCTAAAGAGGACTTAAAAGAACCAATCTTGCCACATTTTTCCTGATAATCAGTAAAGCTTAGAATAGCAAATAAAAAAAAAGGTTATGAAAGCTTAGCCAGCTAATTCTTTGCTTAGCTCTGAAGACCCTAGCCTCAAATATTAATTTTCCTGTAAATTCTTTGATGTTGACATGCAAGCCCGATTATGTGGTTGACTGAGAAGAGAAGGACACATCCTAGATAACTGTTTATACAGTTGGCAGTATGGCCTAGCCAATAAGTTTGCAAATGTTTTCCAGAAGTTTGCTCGTCCATGCCTTAATTACTTCATCAAAGAATTTAATATTTTCCAATTTAGAACAACACTATCCTGCCTGAAAATTATTCTTCTCTACTATAGGCTTCCTAGAGAGCTATTTATATGAATTCTAGAACTAGTCTGGTTAACAGGAAGATAACTGTCCTGTGTAGCTTTGCCACATGGTTGTTTGAAAGATATCATGAATTATGTTTCTCTCCTGGTGGGTACACCTGGCTGTACATTTAACTTTCCTTATGACCAATACCTTGTTACAAGTGGCTGCTTCTCTTTTAAGCTGCTCCTTTTTTTTAAATATTCATCCTCTCAGTCTGCAAAAACAGAGATACTCTTGTGTTAATAGTGAGCAAAGATGATATCACTGCAGCACCACATGCACAGAAGAGACAACAGCTATGTAGGAAGCCAGTCCTTTTGGTGAATGTTTACAGTTCTTGCAGAGATGGCAATTTTGTAATAAACTTAGAAACGACTTCTGTTAACTACAGGGATCAGAGAGATTTGATAGGCAAACTGGTTCTGCATCACCACCATGATTTGTCACCCACAATAATCAAGGCTTCATTTCAGAGAATATTTTAAAATGTGTGAATTTACTTGACCATGTTCCTTTCACTTAAAAAGCAAACCATTAAGAATAGTTGGGATTTCGGCACTGTTTTCTTATTGCGTTGCATTGACAGATAAACTGAAATAACTAGTGTTGTTTTATTTTTCTGTTCTGATTTTCTTTATGTTTCTGGCAGTTCTCTTTGTGTTTCTCTCTAAAATAATTTAACCCAGTTTGTTTTTCTGTCAAATGTAGTTCTGCATGTCTCTGAGAATTAATGGTAAACAGAACAGGATAATATACTTTCCTCTAAATTCATAGTCTCAGATATAGAAGACTGTTTTGTGTTGGGGTACCTCAACCTTTAGACAGTGTGGCTACATTTGTATTCCTAATTATATGTAACTTGCTTAAATGTATTCAGGAGAGAAGGCTGGATTAAGATGCTGTTATAGTTAGAGCCATTGAGCAGTGGAATTTAAAATTTTCATGGCTAACTTGAACCTCAGTGATTTTAGTGGCTCTACCAAAAGTATGTCCAAGTCCAGATCAAACCTAAAAACTTTTGCATTCCATCTTTCAAATTGCAATCTCCCCTTTTCCTCATCTGTTCCAACTCCCATCCTCAAATTTACAAAGTTTGCAAAGAGAAATGAAGAGTAGGTAGCCTTTTTCATCGGTTGATAAGTACTAGTTCACACTGCACATCTTATGGTATGGTGTGCCACAAGCTGAGTAATGGCTTTCAAAAAATATTAGAAAAATTCTAATACTTTTAGGGCACAAGTCAGTTAACACATAGCTTCTAAAGTGACAGTACAGAGCTTGGAAACTTTTGGAAGCTCTGACTGTTCAGATGGGGGACACCTTTTGTACACCAGGTGCTGCGGATGAACAATAGGGCTGTGTTGTCAGATGCTTTGGAGAGTTCAGATGATTCTGGGTAGTGGAATAAAGAATTTTAGAAACAATAATCGTTAATTTTGTCCTGCAATGAAATTTTCTTTTAGGCAATAATAAAAGAAGTCATTTTACCATTAGATTTTTCCCTTTATAATAAATGTTTTTCTTTAAGCAGTACTATTACTATGCTTACAAAAATTTTGTGTGCTTTAGTTATGTCGTGCATGTATTTTGGAAATGTTCAAAGTTGTCATATGTCACAGTAGTTTTAATTTCTTTGCCTGTAAAAACAGAGCTACCTCATTGCTTATCCTAACAACCAGCATGTGGCCTCATTTTATGTATTTTTAACCAAAAGTCACGAAATGGCAGCTCGGTTGTAATTTCTCTCTTCTTTCTCTTTTACAACAACAAACCCTACTTTTAAAAAAGGAACAATTAATCATTCCAAAAGTCCAAGTAATAAAGGTAATTTTTAATCCATTGTTGCAAAAACGCATCCAGATAATATGTTCCATAACTCTTAACAAAAGATTTTGGTGGATAAGATTACTGTGATGTTTGTCTTGAGCTTGCATGTCATAACATTTCTATCTAAATATTAGATTGCACTGTATTCTAATACAATAACATTATCAAAACCTAATCTGTACTTGACACTCACTTCTTAAGGGTATCTAACTGGAACAAAGGTATTCCTCTCCCATACCCCTTTTTTTCTGTATTTCTCCTCCTCAGCAAGCTGTGATTGATTTCAAACAGAAACAAAGGACTCTAAACTCCTCCTTACAGCTGTGCCAAAAGGGTAGAAGGGAGTAGGCATTCCTAGGATGAGTCAAGCTCCTAGTAACACAGTCAGTGTTTGGAAAATCTACAGTTTGGAACTACATCTCCTAGAATTCTCTAACTATCTTGGCCAAAAAGTGACTTTTTCAAACTCTTTAACATTAAACTATGAAACAATACACTGATTTGTTCAAGAGACATAATAACTGATCAGAAATATGTCAGGTATTAGAAAAGCCAGTAAGATATCAATTTTTTTGAGAATGTACTGAGAAAAAACAAAAGTTGGATTGCTTGAAACACAGAATGGAATAGGGTTCAAACTGCTTATGTTGGCTTTCATTTAAGAGTATTCAGAATGGAAACACATCAATTAGTACATTTTGTTGCTTATTCTAGGTTATAACCACCAACATGTGTGTGGAGATCAAAGCCAGAAGTCTCCTGAATTCTACAGCAGAACTGCCTCTGAATCAAACGTATATCTGAACACGTTCCATTATCCTGATCATAGTTTCAAGGACCATGCCTTTGACACTCTGAGCTTAGATAGTTCTGACAGCATGGAAACTAGCATATCTGCCTGTTCTCCAGATAATATTTCCAGGTAAATTATGGTAACATTTAAATTTTAGCAACAAACTCAGCATTGTAATTAGACATTATGTATGATATTAGGGCTTGTTCAGGCACATCAGAAAAGCATTTTCTTTCTGGTAACATCAACAACCCACATTTCACTGATTTTTGAGAACAATATTTTTAGAACATTTTGATATAGTTTCTTTAACTATGCAGTAGATAGAAAGAAAAAGCATTAAATCATCTGAGAGAGCTGCTGATTTGGAATCTTCCTCACTGTTATGCCAAAGAAGCAGTTTCACAGAAGTACTGAAAGGTTTCCTTTGAGGAAAAAAAATTGTTTTCAACTCATAATTTATCAGAACTGTGACATTAAAAAATAGTGTCTGAGTTTCTGTTTCTCTGTATTCCTCCCCATTCTTTTCTTTTGTGTTTTGTGTCCCTCTCTGCCTTATTCAGGAAGCCACTATAAAAATCACTGGAGTGGCATATAATGCTTTAATAATATAATACATAAAATTATAATATATAAGCTGAGCTGTTCTTCCTATTAAACTATTTTACTTTGCTGTATAAATATATGGTTTTGTGATGTGTTGCTTTCTAGTCCTCTGGACATGTTAAGCAGCTTGGAACAAACCCAGATGCTTAGTCAAATTACTGACAGAAAGGAATATAAGTATATTCCCAGTTTTGAATTATTTTCTCACTTTTATTCCTTACAGTGCTAGTACATCAAATGTTGCAAGACTAGAAGAGATGGAAAGGCTTTTGAAACAAGCTCAGGCTGAAAAGACACGACTGCTTGAATCTAGGGTAATCTATCTATAAAAATGAAAGTGTGGTTGTCTGTCTTTTTCTACCTAGCTTCTAAACCATGGAACCTAAACCCCTAAAAATTGCTGTGCATACCAAGGGAACCCCAAGGAAGTGCATCTCAAGGTTTTTTCAAAACAGAGTAATTTTGCCTGTAACCTGCAATATCACATTGAGACACTAGGTGGCACAGGGACACTTGGTGGCATACACTGGACTCCTTGGGAAAAAGTGGTCTGCTGAAGAGTCTTGACCAATGCCATTTCCGCACGAGGCTGTTGTAATGCTGTGATTTCACTTTCAACATCCTATGGAATCCTGGGGTTTGTAGTTTTGGGAGGGGCCAGCTGGCCCCTCCTGAAACTGCAAACCCCAAGATTCTATAGGATGTTGAAAGTGGAATCATAGCACTACAACAGCCTCGTGCAGAAATCCAACAAGACTAAAAGGTCTGCTTAAGCAAGAACCCTCAAAGTTTAGCTTGCAGCTTATCTGGATTGGGGCTGTGGAAAATCACATTTCATTCTTGGTCTGCCTACTGCTGGAACAACACAAGTCCCAATGCTGTCTAACTCATCTTGCCTGTTCCTGCATTTCCTGGGAAGGTTGTTGTTTTGTGTTATCAAACGTGTGTCAAATGTTGCTCTGAGCATGGTTTTAACATAGTTAAGCAGGTGCATATCCACAGTTAGGTAGTTTTGGATACCTCAAGTCTTATTGGAAGAGCTATACCTGTTAAATATCTGTATTCCCTGTTGCTTTAAAAGCACAAGTGCTCTGTGAGGAGAAATTATGGTAAAGAAAAAAGAGTAATGAGAGTTTACAAAGTATCTTGGACTACAAGAAGAGCAAAGAATCTAAGAAAGTTATCTTCAGAACACCTCGCAAAGAAGTGCTTCCTAATGGGAAATTAACTGTGTGTATGTGTGTGTGCGCTGATCACCCCTTTCTTTAGCCACCACATGATTTACATAATAAGGAAATAATCTGTACAGCAAATATGGGTGCCTGGAATGGGGAACTAAATAAAGAGAGAAAAAGGAATTCTTGATAAGGTTTGAAAGATAAATGATGGCTGAATGAACACCATGAAGTGAAGTGAAGTGAAACCAGTGAGAAGGAGAGAGTAGGGCAGGAGAGAAGAGCAGGAGTAGAAGTAGAAGTAGGAGTGGGAATGAAGTTTGAAATTCAGGCAAAGCTAGTACAGGCCAAATACACACCAGCACAGAGAGAAAAAGAGAGGAGGATCAATTCAAAAGAATAAAATTGGGGCGGGGATAAGAAGAGAGGAAGTAGTGAGGATAAGACTAATGCGTTTTTACTGTGAGCAAAAAGCTGGTATTTTAATTTGTAAAAAGGAACAACAAATATCTAGTGTTGGTGTTGGTGTTGTTAAGAATCTGACATTGTTCTTACTATTTTTTTCATAGAATTAGTCAGGCATTCTTTTATTGATCATATTTAAAAATACTTTATTGGTTACACACACCACATAAAAGGTTTACTGATAGTGCTGATACTTAAGAAATCATAGAATGTTAATAAACAAATATGATCCAGAGATGGTGTGCTCTACACACAGGTCTCGCTTGGAAGCACAAGCAAGTCAAATGGTTGCTTCAGGTGCTAATATTTTTAAGAGCACTAATAAATCAACTTATGGTCCAAAAGGGCTGTGTCCCTAGAGGTCTCTGAAACATCACAGTACTGCACATTGCAGCCACAGGGTGTCAAGAATGCCTTGAGCTGGCAACTTAGCTGCATCCTGTTTCTTCTAACAGGAACAATGAGGTTCACCTCCTTTTGGAGATCTAGTAAAATTATTGTCTTCAAAGGCCTGATCTAAATTAGACACCAGCTACACCCAGCCTTGGTATTTGAATATAAATGTATTGGCTTCAAATATGCGGTGGGAGTCATTTCATATGGAGTCAGAGCTTATGTTTTACTTATTAGCACTGGCAACAGAATTAAAAGTCAGTATTGTCCAAGGCTTCAGACAGAATCTTCTGGTAACTCTCTGCAATGCTTTTTTAAAGTGGAGCAATCAGATGTGTACATATGAATGCACCATGAACTTAATTTTCAGCATGTTTCTTCTTGTACATGAACAACTGGCTCTTTCCCACAACTTTTGTATAATTAATATAGCGAATGTGAGTAAGATATTTAAGGTATTAGTACCTTTTGGCTCCTGGAAAGTGTTTCAGTAGTGTTGCAGATTGCTGCTCACAGATGCATTGACACAGATGTTAACAGAAATTCATGCAACCTAAAAACCTTCAGATCGGTTCAAATATGTTTAACATTTCACTTGAATTTTCATTGCATGCTAGGACCTCAACATTTTATATAATGGTTCCAGCATTACTTCACAGTCATATTTTAAGAACATCTCCAAGACATACATAAGAAATAAGAAAAGTGATAATGAATGAATGAAAAAAGGTTTAGACTGAACATACAAAAGTCTAGAAAATTTGTCTCTTGAATCCTAGCATTAAAGGTTGCTGCTCTTAAAGTCCAGTCTAAATACTTGCTTCCTTAGAATAAAAGTTACGTTACTGTCTCCCATCAGTGTAAAAAGAGCACTGTTATATCAGCCTTGCAGACTGATGTATGAATTTGTAAATAATGTGTTTGAGATTGTGCTTTTCTAAACATTTTTTTTAAAGTAGTGATGTTTTGGTATTTACAGGAACGAGAAATGGAAGCTAAAAAACGAGCATTAGAAGAGGAAAAGCGTCGCAGAGAGCAACTTGAAAAAAGATTGCAAGAAGAAACTAGCCAGCGACAAAAACTAATTGAAAAAGAGGTTAAGATACGTGAAAAACAAAGAAATCAGGTATAATTTCAGATGGAAAAACCAAGGATGGAATGCAAAGGAAAGCCACCTTGAGCACCAGTTGTTTGAGAAAGACAGGATAGAATTATAATAAAATATCAGAATTAGGGAAAATTGAGAGAGAAACCCAGTCACAGCTATGCCACTATGGATTGCCTCTGCAATCATTTTGCGCATTGTGGCAAGAATAGCCAAGAGTTAGTTTTAGGCAGGGCTGGCATACTATTAAGCCTAATTAGTATCAATGACGCCCACAACATACAGAATTTTCCCCATTCGCAGAGTATCTATAACTGTTCAGTTGTTTGTGAAAACACTGCTTACATGGGGATGATGGTATGTGCAGTTATTCCTTCCTATCACCTCCCCAAGATTATACCTCACTTAGTGAAGAGCTGGGCATGACGTGCAAGAGACATCACCAAAGTTTATCATGAATCACCACATGAAAGCCCCCCAAGGCTTGCATGCACCATGTGGTTTTCTCCCATGTGTGGTGTGTTTGAGACACAGTCCTTTCCTTTGAATGAATGAGATGGTGTATTGAGAGCTTGAGGAAATAACTTTTTTGGACTGTAATGCTAATAATACTCTCTAGACAATGTGGGCCCTGCATGTAGTCCAAAAAAGTAGCTTACAAGTGTGAGGTACTCAGATCAACAGATTTGCTTTGGAGAAGCCATGCCTTAATACTGAAGTTGCATCCATATATCATATGCCAGCTGTCCCTTTCTGAAAATCCAAACAAAGTTCAGGAAATCTTGATAGCTTCCCTGCCAGCAATGGAAAAGCTACTAGTGTCCATTGTCTGGCTTAGACTGGTTTATAATTATCCAGGACAGCAACATGAAATGATGCCTCACTAAAGCAGGCTGAAGTATAATGCATCATAGCACCTAGGTATACAATGTAAATCCATGTGTTGGGTAAAACAGAGGTCTTTCTTATTCTGTCTTATTCAGTCGACAGGTGCCAGTCCTATTTATTATATGACAATTACTGAAATATTTGACAACAATTTTGTTGGACAGCTTGAAACATTCCCATTAGAATCATGCATCAGTTGTTTTCTGGTTGTAAACACTTAGCAAATAGACCTTCAGTTCAGTAGTCATGGAAGCAGGACTGACCTTTCACGTTGCAATCCTGCAAGCTTGAGATGTGATGATACTGAAATTGGACTGTCTGCATAATAATGGATGCTCTAGTGTTTGACAGGAAATGCAGTCATCTGAAGATAACACAAGAGTTGAAATCTAGAAGGTTATGATTATAGAAGTACTAACTAAATTAAATGCCTGGAAGTTGGAAAACACAACTGGAAAACAAAATTGGAAAACTTCTATTTTAAAGCAGTTTCAAAGAATTTTGAATAACAAGATGATCCCCCCCCCAAAAAAAAATGCTTGCTGGTGCTCTGTGCACCAGTTCACAATCTGTGTGCATCCCTTAGCACACAAACATTTACCATGGGTACTGCCTCAGGTGGAAAGGATTAAGAGGTGATGTCAGATGGCATGAAAACTCTGTGATACTTTTTTTCATAGCTCAATGAAGTTGCCTTTTTGGATAGTAGCTCCTAGAATTATACAGTGGTATAATTAGCCCAGTGGCCAAGCTGTTGGGGATTCTGGGAGTTACCTTCTCTTTCAAGTCATAACTTATTTTTTAAAATTTTATTTACATTCAGAAGGGATCTCCGTTACTTACAATAATTTCAGTATAACAAAAGCAGGAAAGTAAAAAAACACAAAAGGAGGGGATAATAGCCAGATTAGTCATAAGTTCTGATAAAAGCTGATCAGATTTCCAAATACAAGTCTATTTGTAAATTTTGTCTATACATCATTCTTTCAAATGTTGTAAGCATTGTTAGATCTTCTATCCGTTGGATCACAAGTGGAGAGAAATTATCTTCCAATAATAAAGTATCAGTCTTTTAGTAATCAAAAGAGCATGAAAAATCCACTCCCACTGGCCATTTGTTAATTTCCACAAAATAGATACATAATTCACAAGAACATGCACATTCCAAAATAGCAAAGAAATATCAAAAACCAAATTTCCTTTTGTGATTACTTCTTCCCATAATGTAGCTCCTATGGAACAACTCCAAAATATATGCATTAGCAGTATTTCATGTCCAAGAATTTGCTGATTTAGAAAGCACTTTCTTGAATAGATGCCATGACCAATATATCCAAAACAACAATTTCTGCTGTATAAAATGTACTCAGAGACCTAAAGCCATACTAGTTATAGACTCACTTGCAAATTTCTACACAATACAAAGAAAGGAAAGAGGTTTCATGCGGGATGTTTTGTTTCAGATGAGAGAGGAAGAATTAATATCAATATATATTTATATATATATATATATTTTTGCAATTAGTCTCGACCCTTGACTCGTTATTTGCCAGTCAGAAAGGAGGATTTTGATCTGCGTGGGCACATAGAGACAGCTGGCCACAACATAGAGACCTGTTACCATGTTTCACTTACTGAGAAGACCTGTCGAGGCTTTCTTATTAAGATGGGAGGCAAAATTAAAACATGGAAAAAAAGGTGGTTTGTGTTTGACAGAAACAAGAGAACATTTTCTTATTATGCAGGTGAGCTGTACATTCTGCTTCAGTGGGGTTCTCTATCTTGGGTATGAATGTGTATCAATTCTTTGTATCAGTTCTGCAACGTGTAATTTGATTTGTCTTGCTGCGTGCCAAGTCATAACTGTTTATGTAGCATCTTGTACACTCAGAGTTCCCTAAATCTCCACTTAGTCACTACTCACCTTTCCTTAAAAATAGTTTCCATTATTTCATGGCTGGACACTAAAATCATAAATCAGGCAATTGAACTATTGACCCCCTATACCACATCCTTTCCAGTCTTGTCTGTAAGCATGGATATGCCCCGTGAGTGCATGATCTTAGTGGCAGGCTGAAATAACAAGTGGTCTTCAAAAATGAGTAATATTCATAGAATCATAGAGTTGGAAGAGACCACAGGGGTCATCCTGTCCAACCCCCCACTATGCAGGAACACACATCAAAGCATCCCCAACAGATGACCATCCAGCCTCTGCTTAAAAACCTCCAAAGAAGGAGACTCCACCACATTCTTCACCACCATTTTTCAAATATGTTTAAATTTACCACCCCTTAAAAATGGTTATCTCTTGCAAGATGTGTCCAAATACCACATGCAGCTCTGTGCGTGTATTCACTAAACATTTGACACAATCTTCAGGCATGTAGCTGAAAAATTAGGGCTGCCATGCTGGAACTCAGACCTCCATGCAGTGTGTTTTCAATACTTGTGCAAATATAAGAGGAATACACTACAGTTTTATGCCACTTCTTCCCTTTTCTACTTCTCCACAACTTCCATGGTGCATCATGCTCGGAATATAAATTAGAGCCTCTCAACAAGAGAGACAGCAAGACTGGAGAAGCACATATGAGAGAATCCACAGCCGTCTCATTTCCTGCTGAAGCAGGGTGCTAAAAGACAATGTTTAGCTCTTGTTGTGAGAAATGCATTTTTTGTGATTTGCATTTGTTATATGTGTCTTTATTATCTCCTTATTTTTTTAAAAGTCCATTTTTAAAAATCCTGCTTTCCTTGACCTAAGATCATCCATTCCTTGGTGAGCAATATTTCAAATCATCCTTAACAGTAACATTCCCAAACTAGGGTTAGAAAAGACAGAAATAGATCCATGTAACCTACCAAGAACCTTGAAATGGCCATAGGCTTTTGGAACCACTTGTGTTTCTGTTTCTTTCCAAAATCTGCTTTTCTAAGATGAGGACAAATGAAATTGTCCAGATGTGGCAGCACCCTTTGCTTCTTTCAGATAAAGCATGCCACTTCTATTTCCAAGTAATCTATGGATATTGTACATGCTGAATTAGTGCATTGTATAACACTGATGAAAGAAATAGAGGTTCTCCTGGAATAATTTGTAAATGAACATGTGATTCCTGTCTTCAGTTTAAATTCCTGGAAAAAACATATTGTTCAAGCTAATCTTTTAATCCCTGTGGGGGAGTGTTCATTTCAACCCAGTTTCTTTCCCTTGTTGCAGACAAACATGAAACTAAATTAAAAGGAGTAATTTATTTCCAAGCCATTGAAGAAGTCTATTATGATCATCTAAAGAATGCTTATAAGGTAAAAAAAAATGCTTTTACTTTTCCTACATACTTATTTTATTCCATGAACTTTATAGATATTTATGTATTAGTGTATTTGAGATATAGCTGTAGATAACTTTATGTGGCTAAAGTAGCTAGAATCATAGAATCATAGAATCATAGAAATTCAGAGTTGGAAGAGACCACACAGGCCATCCAGTCCAACCCCCTGCCATGCAGGAACACCCTCAAATCAATCCCGACAGATGGCCATCAAGCCTCTGCTTAAAAACCTCCAAGGAAGGAGACTCCACTACACTCCGAGGCAGCAGATTCCACTGCCGGACAGCCCTGACTGTCAGGAAGTTCTTCCTGAGGTTCAGGTGGAATCTCCTTTCCTGCAGCTTGAATCCATTGCTCCTTGTCCTGGTCTCTGGAGCAGCAGAAAACAAGTCCCCTCCTTCCTCTACGTGGCATCCCTTCAAATATTTAAATATTGCTATCATGTCCCCTCTTAACCTCCTCTTCTGCAGACTAAACATCCCCAGCTCTCTAAGTCTATCCTCATAGGGCATGGCTTCCAGGCCTCTCACCATTTTGGTCACCCTCCTCTGGACTTGCTCCAGCTTGTCAATATCCTTCTTGAATTGGGGTGCCCAGAACTGGACACAGTATTCAAGATAGAAGATAGTTATAGGTGGAAACATGAATCCCTAAGTCTTCAGCTTTTAAATCCCATTTGTGATATAATTCTGAGGTCCCTGAGAAGGTGCCTGATCTGTTTTAGAGATGGAGAAATGGAAGGAGAACAATTTTCAGAATCTTCCTTGCGGTTCCTGTGAAAATTTTTGCAATCCTTACCTCTCTAATTCAGTGCTCTGATTCTAAATAGTCCTTGAAGACCCCCCCCCATTCACCCATAGCACCCATTCACCCATATTCACCCATAGCACCTCCCTTTAAAAAAAATAGTGTAATTTTCAGGCATTTTTTTTGCCCAGACCCAGATAGAAACCACCTCAAACATATGAAAAGTACCATATTTCTATGAGCATCTCAGAATCTGGCACTAACAAATTCTTCTGTTTTCCTCTGCAGTCTCTCTCAAAATGGTGACAAGAAGTTACAAGACATCACTACCTGCTACCATTTTGAAAGGGACTGCAGAAGAAAATGGAGGTATTTGAGCTTGGGGGGTGCTGCAAAGGTCAAGAAGAATTGGGTCCTGACTCCCATGTGATTGTCGTGACTTAAATCATAGGAGTCTGCACAGATTAATTTTTAAGGCATATAGAACCAGTAGCAATTATCCTTCCCTTTTTTATATGGAGTCTTTCATACATTAAGCTGAACACACATATGAAGAGGGTAGAGCCATCAACCTGGTATTCACTCTCTGGTAGTTAGTAAATACAATTTTTATGTTTGCAAAGTTGTTCTTTCCAACAGTTCAGTGAATGTGAGCCATCCTTCACTCATCCAACAGATCATATTATATATAATTTGTTCTATTTTTCTTTCTTTCTTTCTAGAGTCCTAATCCATTGCTTACTTTCAGTGTTAAGACACATGACAGAATATATTACATGGTGGCCCCAACACCAGAAGCTATGCGGATATGGATGGATGTAATAGTTACAGGAGCAGAAGGTTACACTCACTTCATGTTATAGATAATGGTGCAGAAGTTCATTGGCAGGGCATAATGCAATAACAGTTTCATATCTGGGAATGCAAGCCATATTCGGTCACATTTGACAAGGAACCCAAAAATAACAACGCACAGACCCACCTACCTTTATGCTCCAAAATGAAATGCATGCTGTGTAAGGCGGAATTAATTCTTAGATTTGTTAATCACTGTCATAGCAGAAGAAAAGAAAAGCTGCTTAAAAGATTGTGGTGCTCCAAAATGGATAATCAGATCGCCATAAGCCTGTCGCAACAGATTCTATGGTTTTTTTCCTACAGATTTTATCATGCAGAACTTTCTTAATCAAAATAAACTTCTTTGTTTAAAACTGTTGATATATTCTTCAGTATTCCAAAATTAAGGAAAAGGGAAAGTTACGATGATTATTTTTAATGTATGGAATTTCTGTACAATTTTAATTTATAGATATTTTGTAACACATTTTTAAACTACACTGTGTGGTATTTTTGTCTTAATTTACTAGGCAACCAAAGATTCATGCTGTTATGGTGAGATTTAGCTTCTATTGAATGAAGGTTTTTAAATCCTTCATAAATGGTAATAAGGCTTCAAAGTATTATCACCATTATCTTTTTATTTTGAAAATACTGGATAGAAGCTATGAGTATGCTTCAGGTGTAACATGAAGGTATTTTCAAAGCACTGGGGATTTCCTCAGGAGAAGCTGTTTTCAGAAGACAACACTGAATGAAAATTGCTATGCCCATGGATTATTTTCTAATTATTTCTTTCTGTTTGAAATCTTCTGCTTTATCCACAGAACGATTCCTTCTTCTGTTCTAATAGATACTAGAATACCTGGATCCCATGTAAAAGATAGGGCACAAATAGGGGAGAGGGAAGTATGATGAAGTCCCATGGAAAGTGTTCACAAATTCAATCTTTCCTTATAAAGATCATGTTAGATTTTAATGAGATGATTTAGAAACTAGACATTGGGAGAATTTCCTTAGGGTCAGATGAGACTGGTCATCAAGGAAAGTCCTTAGTTTTGTCCAGAATTAGACATATATTGGTGAGAAAAGGCTAGGATCATTTCTTTCTTAGCAACTTTCCCCATCCCCTTACCTCCACTGGCACTGGCTGCAGCTTGTTGGATGCCTGACCAGGAGCACTGCAAACAAAGCAGCAGCAATAGCTAACTCAGTTGCCTATTCTTCTCAGAGTTGTGTTCTTTATTCCACCTTCAAGGATGCCATCACAGAAGTTTTCATGTTTTGAAGACATCAGATGAATTGATACCTTACATTGCTCTGAACAAGTATGCTACTTCTCAAATGTATTTACAGAAGCTTTCTTCTGTAATAAATGCTCCAATAATGTAAACACAGAATAATCTATCATCTGTGTTTCCCCTAAGCCAAATAAAGTACATATCGTACTGCTTTCTATTTTCCTGGTTTGCAAAGAAATGACGCAAGAGACAATGCTTTGGATGCAAAAGGTCCCAAGTTCAGTTCCAGGCATGCTTTAAAGAAAAAAGAAAAGAAAAAGAGGGTAAGAAAAGACATTTGCCTATAACTCCCATGAGTCGCTACCAGTCAGAATAGATGGTATGGGGCAAAAATTCATCTGACAGTGACAAGAAACTGATCTCAGATCCAGTGGATCAGTCCCAGCCTGATGGTCTGGAGGGGGTCACTCACTAATAGTCCAAGAATGTTTGACATTTCATGTAATGAATTACCACACCTCTCCTGTAAAGATTATATATTTATTAAGAGATCTTTTCCATTTAAAATGCATCTGTAGAGCTTGGATATTGTATTCAGGTGAATTATTGAATTTTAAACTTCAAGTCTGTGTTTGATATTCTCTTTTAATAATTGAATGTTGTGCCATACGTTTCCAATGCAATAAACTAAAATGGTTATTTCTGTTTTTTTACAAAAATATAAATATTAAATCACATTTTCTGAAATGGCTGTAATTTTTAAGTATACTCTGTGTGAAGAGAGCTGGATTTTTTTTTTTTTATGACACAGTGTGGCAGTAGTGTAGTTACAATAGTTCACAGTCCTTAATGTATTTACTTGAAAGTAACTGTAATTGCAATTTACTTTTAAGTGTGATCATGATCTGGATCTAAAAGTTGTTTTTCCTTAAAATCAGTAAAATACTTTTTTAGTAAATGATTTTAAGAACGTGGTTTAAAATCGCAGTTCAGGAAGTTAAGATTGATTGAGCCAAGCAAGACGTGCATCTGTTTTTTTCATGTGTAAAGTTGTGCTGCAAATGAAACATATTAGATAGAGGTATTGGATTGGATCTGTGACCTTGAGTAACTTATGGGCCATTAATTTCAGTGGGTCTGTTCCATCTGTGACTTCATCTGGATCTCACTGGCTGTAAATTACAATAAAAAGAAGGAACTTAATTGCCACAAACTGTAGCTTGTATGCTCAAGATTTGATAATATTTGCAGTCTGAAAAAAAGTTAAAAAAAATAATTGGTTTGGTTTATATAATTTCTATCATGTATTTCCTATATCTGTACAAGTTTTACAGGTTTTCTATTTGTTTTGTATCTTGCATGTTGTAATAACATTTAAATAAATGTTTAAAAGTAGCTTTTCAAACAATGTGTTTGATGTCTCACTCATATATTGTATCAAAACATTGTATGTTTTATCAAGTGTGCAACCCCATCCTGTTCAGCATTAGATGCATGTAGCACAACTAAAATTAGTGTGTCTGAACCTAGACTTTGTTGGATTGAGCTATTAGATTACTCTTATTATGGGTGCAATCCTAACTATATGTACTAGGGACTATGTTCTGATATGCAATGGGACTTGTTTATGTGTGATGTTTACAGAATCTCACTGAAAACCTTTAATGTGTTTCAGATTCCCATTCATAAAATAATTATACCAAGAGACCCTTTCACACCACACAACTGAAGTAGTACGATTCCACTTTTAACTCTCATGAAAAAACCCTATGGAACCCTGGGGTATGCAGCTTAAGGAGGGGTATTTTCAATTCTCAGCCTGACAGTTCTAGTGCCTGTACAGCTAGTGTTTGTTCCTTTCTTCCTTTTTTAAAGCATGACCTGCTAATGCATGTTTAAATACATTATACAATTGTAATGAGAGATTATTCAGCTCGAATAAACTCACTTTTTATTCACTTTGTATTCACAAGATTACAAATGCAACTAGTGATACAATGCATAAAATAATGGATTCCTCTAGATGCAATTACAATCTGTTTCTTGCTTCTCGGTCTTTCGGCTAAGATTAAGTGTAGTATTTATTATTACTAGGAAAATGGGCCTGTTTACAGCACACAATTATAAACACTTAAGATTCCACTTTGACTGCTGTGCCAGCATCCTGTGGAATCCTGGGGTTTGCAGTTTAGGGAAGGCATTTAGTATTATCTGCCCTAGTTCCTCACTGAACTATAAAACCCAAGATTTTACAGCCATGACTGCTGAAGTGGAATAACAGTGATATATAGTGTGGAAAGTCCCCTGGTCACTATACCAGGGCTTGAAGAATAGAGATAAGAGCCCATAAGAGTGGCCATACAGTATGTAAAGACAATTGTGGAATTTAATCAAGTGTGTGATTTTAGGTGGATCACAATAGGTAGGAGTCATTGCTGGGGCATCACAGTAATCTATTCCAAATTGTACTGAACTATAGTTGTCCTTCAGAGTGATTGCATGTGACTGCTTCATACAAAACATAAGCAGTTAAAAGTAACACTGCCCTGTTACTACTTGGAAATATTCAGATAAGGTAGAGAGTGTCTAAGAGCCAACTCAGTGTAATCACCCTGGGGATCAGGGTTTGATCCTCACTCAGCCATGGAAACCCACTGGATAACCTTGGGTGCAACACACACACACACAGTCCCAGAAAAACCGTGTGACAGGTGTGCCCTAACGGTTGCCATAATTTGGAAACATCTTGAAGGCACGCAACAAAGCGGTGTCTAAACTGGTCAATTGTGTAACAATCACTTCCAATCCATCTTTCAAAACTGTTTGCACCATTAAACTTTGTTTTATTTTCAAGTCATTTTAACTGGGATTACTTCCTGGGAAAATTATTTTTTTATGGACTCAAATCATTAGTTGACAGGTAACACGGGGTTTGAGTCTTTGTGGGTATCCAGCCTCAAAAGAAATAAGGGCTTAGGGACTTTCTGTTACTCCTAAATCTTTGGCTATTGCTGCAGTACATTGTTACAATGCTACTACAGTCATCCTTCCACATTTGCTAGAGTTAGGGGCACAGGATCCCTGTGAAAGTGGAATTCTTTGAATAACTCTAGGCTGTCCCAAACCATATTTAACATACAAAAATATCACCGTATTCAACCCGCCATGGATTCCTTTGAGGCATCAGGGTTCCTTCACAAGGCAAAAGTGGGTGGCTAGTGGGGTTTACTGCCACCTCCACTGCTACCCCACACCATTTTTAATGGGGACTTACAAGCCTCGTTCACAGTTTCTCAGTCTCAGGAGGCTTATAGTCCCTATTAAAAATGGCACAGGGAGGCAAAACGGGTGACAGCAAATAATCTGTGAATAATCAAATCTGCAAAAGTGAAACCTGCAAATGTGGAGGGCTGTCTGTATTCCACTTTCAACATCCTGTGGAATCCTGAGGTTTCCAGTTTAGGTAGGGACATTTATAATTTTCAGCCAGATCGCTCTTTGGCCTCAGTAAGCTACAAACCCCAGACTTCCACAGGATGTTGAAAGTGGAATAATAGCACTATAACAGCATAGTGCAGAAATAGCCCTTATCTCACAAGAGGGTGCTCAAATCAAGAAAGTTTTTTTTTGGGGGGGCACAGTAGGATCTGAGTACCAGATGGAGTGCTGATACTGAAAACAAATATCTAGATTGAGAAGGCACTCTAATGATAGAGATACAATTTCACAGAGAATGTGAAATTTTGGATTACAATTCCCAGACTCCCCCAACAAATATGCTTGTGTGCTGTGCAGGTTGTTTTAGAAGATGTAATCCAAAACACTGTATCCCCACATTCTGCCATTTCATGCAAGGGTCTCTGGTTGCCTGGTCTCGGGTTCTAGCAGAGGCAAACAAAAATGCATCCTGCAAGTCTCAAGGATGAGCCTAGTCATAGGCCATTTCCGCACGAGTCTGTTATAGCGGAATTATTCCACTTTCAACCTCATGGAATCCTGGGGCTTGCAGTTTAGGAAGGGGCCTCAAAGGCATGTCCCTAAACTGCAAACCTCAGGATTCCATAGGAGGTTGAAAGTGGAATCATCGCGCTATAACAGACTCGTGCGGAAATGGCCCTAGTTAGATCATGCTCTTTGACTGTGGCCATTTCCGCGCTACACTTTTAATAGTGCTATTATTCCACTTTCAACATTCTGTGGAATCCTGAAGTTTGTAGCTTAGGGAGAGTTATTTAGAATTCTCATCCAGAGAGCTCTTTGGCCCAAGAATTCCACAAGATGTTGAAAGTGGAATAGTAGCACTTTAACAGCGTAGTGCAGAAATCGCTTGATTTCCTTAGGAGGGGTAAACATTTATCCACCTTCCACTTCCCACTCCGCACCAGCTAGTTGCAGGAGGGGGGTGACTGATTGTGTTACAGCAAGGTACATTTTCCTAAATAAATAAATCAGGGCTAGTCTACATGTGTTTACTCGGAAATAAGTACCATCCATGGGCCCTCATTACCCTAAGGCACCAGATCCCATCTGATCTTGGAAACTAAGCAGGGTCAGATCTGCTTAATACTTGCATAGGAGACTGGCAATGAATACCAAGTGCTGTACTTTATATTTCAGAGGAAGGAACTGGCAAAACCACCTTTGAGTATTGCTTGCTTAAAAAAACCTATGAAATTCATGAGATCTCCATGACTGGACTGGAAAGCATATATAAACACGTACCCTTCCCACCCATCTACTTTTCTCCAGGTAAGTGTTTATTGGATTGCAACTTAAATTACACTTCCGAGTTGATGCAAACAAAAGCGAAGGAAAAGGTACCTTTTTGTACTTCAGGTCCCAGAATCCCTCACAGCGGGAGAGGGAGGTGGTGGGAACCTCCACAGGTCCCACTGGTTTCAAAGTGAAAACGTGTTATCACAATATCTCGTAACTGTTTTGTACTTCATATTTCGTGGTTGGAGAAATACGTTTTATGTCCTATCAGTCTGAATAGCTTCATGATTCATGTGCTCGTGATGAAATGGCTTAGCCTACCCTTTATTATAGTTAAATTGTTATTACCAATTAATATATGTGTATATTGGTATTATCAGTAATCGTACTATCAAGTTTTTGTTTTTAATTTGTTTTAATAATGTGTTTTAAGGGGATAGAAGGGTTGGTGGGTGGGGAGGATGGGGTACATTTTAATGTTTTAATGTATTTATATATTTCTGTAATGCCGCCTTGATCCACTGGGAGAGGCGGGATAAAAATAAATTTTATTATTATTATTATTATTATTGGTGTAAATTATTTTTTCTCTCTTACCTCACTGCCTCTTGGGGGATTTCTGCACTAGACTGTTATAGCGGAATGATTCCACTTTCAAGCTCCTATGGAATCCTGGGCTTCGCCGTTTTCGCCGTTTAGGGAGGGGCCTCCTCCCTAAACGACAAACCCCAGGATTCCATAGGAGGTTGAAAGTGGGATCATTCCGCTATAACAGACTCGTGCGGAAATCGCCTTAACCGCTACTATCCAGATAAACACTGTTGCAACGCAGAGCTTTTTAGCGGCCATGAATTCAGCCACAGCAACAACACGAGAAATATGAGGGTTCTTACCCACACAGTATGTTTGCATTCAGTTGTGTTCAAGCACTAATAAACACCCGTTTTGGAAAATTACCCTTTTTATTGTGGAAAAAAATACACCTCCCTAAAAGTAGTTCAAAAGCTTATTCCGAAAATAAAACCTCAACATAAAAACAAACAAAAAAACCTTTTTCTTCAACTTTTGATGAAGATATTTCCCAATTACAGTATTTTTTTAAAAAACACACCTCATTTCAAGGGAAAAAATGGCGTTAAAAATAACAAGGGAGTTCCAGTTCTAGACAACAGACTCCTCATGCCACCCTTTACATGATTTATCTTCCTTGTCGTGGATTTTTTCTTATATAGAGACATAACATAGAGCAACTCTCTAACCTACGGCTAGAGCGGTCCACTTTCGGCGCATGCGCAGACGCTACTTCCTCTTCTCCCTCCCACCCACCGTAAACCCGACGCATGCGCTCTCGCTGACGGAGCGGTCGAAGGGGGTGTGTTTGCCGTCGTTCGCTGGCGGCGGCGGCGGCGCTCTGAGACTGCCATGGCGCTGTCCGGAGCCGTGAGGCTTCTGTGGCGGGAGAGGCTCAGTTGGGGGCCCACCGTCGCCCGGAGGACGGGGCTGGGCTTCCCTCAGCTGTTGGGTGAGTCGCCTACCTCTGCCTGGTGCCGCCGGGCCGCGAGAAGGAGGGGTTGGAGGCGTGGGGTCCGTAGCGCGATGAACTCGCGGTATTTCACATCGCCCTCCCCGGAGAGGTCCTTCTGGTTCCTACCTGGTTTTAGGTGGAAGCTAAAACGGTCCCCTCAGCTCTAGAGTAGCGGTTCTTAATTGGCGGCCGTATCAGGATTTCAGGGGGAGGGGTGTGTTGGGTGGGGAAAGCGAAACCGTTATCTCTTGTTCTAATTAGGAAAATGGGAGAAATATATTAGGTAGTGTGCAGCTTGCTCCATTCTCCTGTAGTGTATAGGAGTGGACCTAACGTATTTTTTAACATTATCTTTAGTTGTCTGCGTGGCCAGAGCTTTCCAGACTTTTCATGTGGGTGACACACTTTTTTAGACACGCATCATTTCACGACACAGTATTTCAGTTTTACGAGCAAACCGGAGGTTAAACTAACCCCTTATGAGAAATACAGACACGTACATAAATTGTAATAAGGAAATGTATGGGGACACAGCATCTCTCATAAAAACCTTTCATATATTTTTTAAATATAGGCAACACACGTGTCTCAGGACACCATTTGGAAAGCCCTTCCCTAGGCATTCTGCCCACCTTAAAAGTCCCACCACCACACCTGCCACAAAGAAGGAGCTCCTCACGTTGGATTTCTTTTCAGTTTCAAGATTATTTTAGGGAACAGGTTTTGGGAGGAGGGGTGTGAAATTCTGTATTTATCAAAAAGGATCATGATTTTACAGGATTGAGAAAAATGACCAGAGCTTCCCCTGAATGTCTCCCGAATGTCTGCAGAGACCTCCATCCTCCTCAGAATGTGATCCAGATGCTACACCTCTCTTCCTGTCAGGCCATTGTTTGTTAAAAATTTCTGGCCTGACAGAGAGATCTGGAGATCCTTGACACACACATTTTTGTGCTTTTCAGTTTAGCCTAAGAAAAGTTAATTAGAATGGATTTTGGCACTTGGCATTGAATCTTTCTTTGTGGCTAACATGGATGTCTGGGCAGGGCCTACGTTAGTCCTAGATCACGTGCAGCACTTTAGCTTAACTAATGAGGCGAACGAGACTCAGTTCTGCTTGTATTTAGTCTGACTTCTAAGCCTGCACTCATTTTAAGATATTTTTTACGTTGTAACATGCTTAATAGTTATTCAGAGTGCAAGAAGGGGCCATTGTATTTTGAAGATGACTCAGTAGGATAGCTTAAAAGTAACATAATAATTGCGGTGGGTTAGTAACAGCTTTTTGCAGCAATGAGCTAGGATTGTGTTAATTTTTTTCCCTCTTGTCTGCAGTGGACAGGGCTGTAATTCACTACTTTGCATGTAACATATGGGGGTTTCTTGCCTGTTACTTATTATCGGGTGTATGAGAGTGGGAGGGAGAGAAGAAGGGCTATTTGGGTGAATATGCTGCTGCTGCCAGAAAGAGAGACAGTCAGTGTCAGTGCATAGGGGACAGAGCTGGGATGGACAGGGCTGGCTTTTCAGTCTGGTTGCTCCAAACAGCACAGGGCACACACTAGTCATCACTGGGTTGGTGTGAACTGTGTGAGAGAGTTTAGTGAAAGTTTCTCTGTCCATCTTAGACTAGCTCAAGCATGGAATTATAGTAATTATTTGATGGGGAAGGAAGAGGATTGAGTGAATGATGGCTTCTGCATATCTGCACGAAGCATCTGATATACATTGAAGGTAAGAAATACAGGAGTGTCTCCTGCTGCTTGAAACCAGTTTCTTATTGCTGTTGAAGGAAACAGCTGCTTATTTAAGGTTATTTCATGATTTATTCAAGTAACAGGACAAACAAACGCTTTGAGAAGAAGATTTTGTACTAAAGGATGTTTATCAGATGTTAACTACACCAGCCATTATAACAACATTTCATCTACAAGTTACTAGTTTCCAGTTTTCTTAGGATTTCTTATGATATCCATTTTGAATTATGCTGTTTAACATGCCTGGGGCAGCTGATGAGACAGATATATCTACTTACCACTATTCTGATGTACACGTGTGCTGTGTAAGGGATTCAGGAGGAAGCTGCTGTGTTGTAGGCAGGTACACACAGCTTCAGTACTGTCAGCTGGAGTAGAATCCTGTTCTTTCCAATCTCGAAATTTATTGCATTGTTAACTGCAGATGTACTCATGCAACCCAACACTGAAAGTCAGTACTGCTTCAGCCCTTTATAACCATCTTCCTAATGTTGGTGCTGCTAAAGCTCTTTGAGGTAGACAGAGAACAAGGAGGAAGAAGGGAGCTGGGAAAGGATAAAAAAAAAACTTTGTAAAATGGAGCTGCTTTGCCAGAGGCTTTGTTAACTATAGTAGACCTGCAGTGTGCTTCAGTAATGCCAACAGTGAAAATCTAAATGGCACAAATGCTTTCTGTTTAGGTTGCAGACAAAAATCATCTCCGAGTTTCCTTAACCGGACTGATCTTCCAAAACTAGCCTATCACAAACTAAAAGGCAAGAATCCTGGAGTTGTCTTCCTGCCAGGCCTTTATTCAAACATGAATGGTGAGAAAGCACTTGCATTGGAAGACTACTGCAAATCAGTCGGTCATGCTTTTGTAAGGTATGTTTTAAGAGACCATGATAGTGCTTAATGTGACACATGAGTATCATTCCATTATTTTGAATATTCTGTTCATGGTGTCAGTGAATTATGTTTAATTTTTTAATTTATATATTTATTTGATTTAAATCCTACACTTCACCTTATGCAGGACCCAAGGTGACCTATGACATTTTATAAAGCGATATAGCTAAAATATTTTTTGTACAAAAGTTTTAAAGAATAACAGTACAATTAAAAACAAGATTAAAACAAAATAAAAATACTCAATGTTAAAGCTATGTTGTTGCTGACATTTTCCCAGACAGTTTTCATAAAGTGACCTCATTGACTGCAGCTTATACAAAGCAATCTTTCATTTTGCTTCCTCTCCAGATTTGATTACAGAGGCTGTGGAAGTTCGGATGGCAATATTAAAGAAGGCACATTGGGAAAGTGGCGGAAGGATGTTCTGTCAATACTGGATGAACTCACACAAGGACCACAGGTTGATGCTCTTTTATTTTTTAATGTAGCATTTCCTTCTTTTAAGTTGTACTGTACTGCTTTTTGTGAATAAAAATTGTGGGATATGTAGCTACTGCTAATCTGCTAACTGTTTGAAAGGAGCAAATGTACTCCTGACTTATGAAACATTTTGGCAGGAAATTAGTTTATCTGGTTAATAAACTATCTGGTTAGTTGTTGATACTCATCGTACAGTTCTGCAAATTTGCCTTTTAAACTGAGCTTCTTTGAGAACAGAATTAAGAGCACAGCTGGAAAGTGTAGATCTCCCCAAAAAAATTTCTTTTTAAAAATGCATTAAATACAGTAAGATGTGCAAGACATCTAAACTTGGGGAAATAATATGTTAAGTAATAATACGCTCATTGGTACCATGTGAGATGGAAGTACATGCCCTTGACTAGTTTGGGCTGTTATATCTCAGTTTGATAAGTGGACTACTACATGTAGCTCCTTTTGCTTTTCCTTTCCTACAAACAAAGGGCCTTTGATCAAGGGAGCATTTAATTAAATATAGTTACCCATGACTTCAGATCTGTGAAACTTCTGGGCAGTCTAGGATATTAAGCCATAAGTATTGTTCATATCTCAACATATTAAATATTATCTTCTGAATGCAACTGTTGACTATGTTTACCAGGTAAACTGATACACATGCTTGTGCTATACTGCATTCAGTTACACCTTCATATTATTCAAGAAAGCTTAAACTTATTTTGATGTAGCATACATCTTAATCATGGGCAACTGTGGGTGGTTAGGGAGCTGCATTACCCTTCCCTCAGAAGACTTGGAAAGTCATAGTTTCTCACTATGCAAAAAGAAAATAATTTTTTTTGTTTCCAAATATCCCCAAACATCCTTCAGGGAATATGAGGCAGCAGTTTGCCATGTCTCCCTCCCCAAGCCATTTTAATTCCAGGAGAAGTTTTGAAGAACAGGAATTGATCAGAATATGTTCTTTTGTTTTTCAAAAGTCTCTTGAGCTAAAAGTAATGTACTGTTTTTAAAACAGGCCTTTAAAAAGGGTTCTCTTGCACCAAGAAATTGGCTGTGGAGGGTTCAGAAATGTGAAAATCCAAAGACATTTGGGGATTAAGAATGATTATTGGGGGGGGGGGAATGCAGATTTTTTTTTTACTCCTATGGAGCCAAGGGGCTTTGCCTCCTTCTGCATACACAGAAAAAAAATGGGGTGTGTTTCTGTTACACAAAAGCACTAATACTAATTTCATGTTAAGATTTTAGTTGGTTCCAGTCTGGGTGGATGGCTGATGCTTCATGCTGCAATTGCCCGTCCAGACAAGGTGGCTGCATTAGTTGGAATAGCTGTAGCTGCAGATCACATTGTAGCCACTTTTCAACAGCTTCCTGTAGAGGTAAGAGGAGATGCTGGCTTTCCTGATTAAAGCACATGTGGTGTCTTTGTAGTATAAAACTCCATGTTGTGGAGAACTGTTGCTGACAGGTTATATAGTCCATGTCAGCTGGCGAAAGGAGATTCTTTCTCAGAACATTCTTTACTCTTGACATTTCTCAAGAACAGAGATGGGCAGCCACCTTGACCACTATGAATTGTACCACTCAGTGGTATAAAATTCAGCAGCAGAAGTGGTCAATATGCCAAAATGAACAATAAGCATCACACAGATTATTTTAAAAGCGACTCAAGCTTCCTGGGGTCGTTCAGAAATGTGACTCTCTTTTTTCCAGTTGTTTTGAGTGGGACCAGGCTTTGCAAAAACAGGTGTGGGAGATATACATTGCCCATCACAGTTTCAGACACTTCAGACAATTTTGAAAATAATTCCTAAGTTAATTTAAATAGTAGTTAAAAAGTTGTCACACAGGTAGACTGTATGTTGAGGAATAATGTTTATGTGGCTGGAAAGCCTTTTTTGAGTCTCTGGCATTAAGGTTGTAGAATTTCTGCAGGGTTCCATCTATGTACTGTTTAACATCTACATAGAACAGCAGAGTAAGTTTTGTTCTATGATATTGTGTTATGAGTATTGAGATGATGTCTAGTGTGCATATATATATATATATATATATTCGCACATGTGTAAATGCACTTACTCTAGATGGCACTGCATTTCTCTGAAAGATTTTTTTAGTTTGAAGGTGTTCACTAGAAATTACTTGTCACTACAGATCCAAGTGCCATAAGTAGCGGGGAACAGCTTTTCCAACTGAGGTTGCTTATACCAGCTATGATTCATCCAGAATGTCAGACAGTTATAAATGCTCAGTTATATGTTAACCACTGTTGCTAACTAGGCCAGATGAACTGAACATATTTCATAAGTGTTTCAAGGGCACACTTGGCAGTAATTTCCCAAGCCATGTAGATGCTATTCTTCAACATATAATCTGCTTCTATAACAGCGTTCCTACCATATCTCAGACTCCTGCAGTTTACCTTTTTTATTATTATTGTTGTTGTTGTTGTTTATTTCACATAATCCAGGACTTGGTAATGTACCTTATAGTCATTGCCTTTGAGGTTGATGTTAGCAAGAGACTTCCTTCTCTATACTGATTACCCATCTACCTAGTGAATTCATAACAGATGTGAAATTTCAACAGAAGGCCTTCAAATCTGAGGTTCAGTTTCATAGCTGCTACCCTATAGCTGCTTACAAGATTACTTTTTAAAAAAATAAAATGATATGCACATACTTTGCCCAGCTCTGAAAAGAATATACAATCAACTTGTAAATACAATCAGCTGTTCACTTTCACGGGGGTTTGGGGCATAAGAACTATCACCACCCCAGAAGTGGGAAAAGTGTGAATAAAAAATGTGAACATGAACCTGAGAACACTTTGCTAGGAATCTCTTCTATCTATGAATATCTAGGTCGTGCAGCACAATCTTATAACTAGCTTCTGGCAGAAGTGGGTCATAGAGTCACAGTGGAGGACCTAGCAATGCCTATAGAAGTGTTCCCTTAGTCCTCCAGCTCCACTCTGTAGTCCACTTCTGGCAGAAGTGCATAGAATCATGCTAGAGAACCTAGAGATTCATATAAGGAACATATTTGTGTCTGTGGCAGGGGCAAAGACAGTAAGACTTTTTTTAAATAAAATAACCCATGAATAACTACAAATACTGAACCTGCAAAAGTGGAGGGCTGGCTGTAATGCTGCTAATGTTACTATGCTGCTAATGTTACTAATTTCAGTGCTTGTTTTTGTTGTTTGTTTTACTTTGATGTTAATTGATAAGCGCACAATGGTGACATGTGGTTATGGATTAACATTTGAACAATCTTGCTTTAGACAGAACGTAGATATGTAGTCCTTTCCGGGAATCAGTCTTAAAGTCTATTATTGTTCATTTATCTCCCTAGGTAAAAAAAGAAATAGAAGAAAAAGGTGAATGGAGACTGCCAACCAAGCACAATGAAGAAGGGTTTTACTCTGTGCCATATGAACTCATACAGGAAGCAGAAAATCATTGTGTTTTGAATAGTCCTCTTCCCATAAAGTGTCCTGTGCGACTTATTCATGGCTTGAAAGATGAGGATGTCCCATGGCAGATTTCCATGAAAGTTGCTGAACGTGTTGTTGGTGGAGATGTGGATATTATTCTCCGCAAAGGTGGTGGTCATCGAATGAAGGAGAAGGAGGATATAAAACTTATTGTATACACTGTGGAAGACTTGATTGAGCAGCTGAGCACCTAGCATCAGTAACACAGGGTTTACATGTCACAGTCAGGAAGAATTCAGTTCAGAGCAAGACTCTTCAACTAGAGGGACCTGGAGCTTTACAGTTATTTTTTACTTTTTAAAATTTGTTTGTGAATACAGCTATATTCTTAATGCTGTATTTGCACAAATGAGAAAATGTGAAGACAAACTGCTGTTTAATCCTATTCTGCCCCTAAATCACCACTGATCTTTATGCAATATGCATCTTATATTTTCATACCCAAGTATATTTGTGCCAATAATTGCTGCCTTTTCTTTTGTAGTACAGTGTGATTTTTCCATCCTTTTTTACACTCTAAATAAATATGCATTACAATGAGTTTTTTTGCTTCAGTTGTGAAATGCAACTTACTGTTCCAAACTCCCTATATATATATATATATAAAATACTTGTGCATTATTTCTAGTGCAATGAATATCATTTTGTAGGAGTTCTTTTTAGTATTGCTTCATTTTGAGTCACTGCACCTGACATACCAGACTTACTCTTTGAAGAAGTATGTCACCAAAGTAAAAACAAAAACAATTGCTTGTCTTAATACATATCAGTGTATTGAACAGAAATATTCTTAGTTGGAAATAGACTTATCAGAATGTGACAGTCATTGACTTCTATTGAACAGAATGAGTCTTGGTTCCAGATGTGTTTAAGGGTTGTAAAGTGCCCTACAGCAAATAGAAAGAAAGAGTGTGCAAGAGAGAGCACGCTTACAGGTACCAGTTGGACAGGGTTAAAGGTGGTTCTTGTTCTGATTAGTTTTGATTAGGAAGGATGGTAACTGGTACTGCATACAACACATTTGCAAGGAACAAGATGGCACGCTCATCAGTATATAGTCCCTTAGAGTCAAGCTACATGATACTTTACATGTGTGCTGTTGAATATAGTTTTTTATTTATTCTAGGGGGAGTGTGTATGACCCTGATCTAGATTAGGACCAGTATCCTTAGGAGAGATTCAAATCTTCATTTAGTTTTCTTAACATTTGAGGTCCCAGTATGTTGCTTGAGAAAAAGAAATACATCTTGTGCCAATGGAGTTTTTTTTTAACTTCTCTTCCAGTAGTTGGGATGGGGAAAAAAATTAGATTAAAAACCAACAAGTGTATTGCTGTCCTGATCATGACTGGGGCTGTATGTTTACTGTACACTAAATGAAAAGAATTTGTAGTGTGTACTTTGATTTGGAGTTATATGGAGATAGAACTAGGTCATGCATGTGTTTTACATGGAAACTGGTCAGATTTTTTTATAGGCTGCTACTTTCTTTTTGGTAAACTTTAGTGGTTTTCTGGAGAAGAGCATATTATAAAGTTGACTGATCTATATTTCCTAAATCTGATCAATTTAACCAGCTTGCAATTGTAAATACTTTGTTAGTCATTGGTTAAGACCCAGCCTTTCCAATGAACCTGCATGGATGATAACACTTGTAAAAATCAGTTTGTCGTAAGCAATGCTAGTTTAAACTGGCAACATTTTTAGTATGAAATACTGTTCTGTAAATAGTCTTGAATAGGCAATGTCATCATTCTAATCTAAGGAAGCTATTTCTCACATCTTTTACAGCATTTTCCACTGCAGGATATACCGTGAGCAAAGGGGAAACAGATCTCCTGATGTTATAACCAAAGTTTTATGAACAACAAAAAGTTGGTAATAAACTGTTGATACTTTGAAATGCATTTCTAAGATGAAATTACTCATACTTCAAGCCATGTAATCAGATTCACTTCAACTGTAAAGTTCAAGTATATGATGATAAGCTCTGTTGCAGTGAAACTTTCATTGACATGTTCTTCCTGTTGCAAATAGCATTATCTAAGAAGATGGCTTTTTTAAAAAGGTGCAAGTTCTCTTTGCATATTAAAGTCTGTCTCACTGGGTTCTGAACAGTGCAAGTCTAAGTAACATTTCAATTATGTGTTCTAAATTGCATGCCATGCTGTTCTAATTTTGAGTCTTACTTCTTTAATGGTGAACTATACCTGATGTCAAGTCTTAGTTTCTAGAAAATCTCTCGATAGGTGCTAATTCTACTGGACTCTTCAACAAATGGAGTCTGGTGTAATGTGCCTTATGGATTTTCAGCAGTTTTTATTTTGTTTCTCTAGAGCAAAGTCTGCCTTTAATTGTTAGGTATCAAAAATGGTTTAGTGAGTTTGACAAACAAGATGCTGAATGCCTGCACAAGCCTGGATGACCTGAGCATGCCTCAACGAGAATCACCTAAGCATGAGTTTGTGTTGCACTTGTCACAGCATGTGGTGGAGGTGTGATTGTGAAAGCAGTGGGACTGATTTCTGTGTGATGAGTTTGGAGGTGCATTTCAAATAAAAACAAATATTAACAGATGATGCCTTTATGCTGTATTTGAGTACTCCTAGGGAGTGTTGTGTTAATGTGAATGGGAAAGTCTATATTTCTTCCAGTATTTGGCTACAGACTGCTCAAACTTCCTCTCCTATGCTGTACATAGAAAGCTCGGTCATAGCTTTCTCTTTCATTATGCACTTTGTAAAAAGAAGATATGTTTACTTAAGTATGGGTAGCTTTAAAATCTTTTGCGCAATGACACAAAAGGATCCTTAGTCCAATTATGCTTCAGAGTTAATCTGCAGCTCTTAATCTCCCATTTGTATATCTTCTTCAGCTCTTTGTATTTTGTGTGGAAAATATGCACATAGAAAAGTGCAGCACATAGAAAGTCAGTAAGAAATACAGATGGTTCAAATGTACAAAATACTATGCTAAAAATATGTCTTAAGAGTTGGAAATGAATCCACTGCATGTGTTTTGAAAGGAATTAAATCTATGCACAATATTATGACCTAACATGAACTGTAATAACAAAAAGTAACTCTTCCTATTTTCCCTTCACTGTAATAGTATTATGCAGTTTCTCAGTAATTTTAACAATAAAAAGATATTGTTCTGAAATAAGCTCTAATTCACTACGCTTACTGTGGTATTATTTGGTGGGTTGCTGATGTGGAATATGAAAGCAGTAGGTTTTCTACTTAAAGCAGATAAAGGCCGACCCAACAGTGATTGCATTTTTACCCACTATGTTTAAACTTTGTATAGTAAGCACATTTTAAAGAGTTGAATCAAAAAACAGTGCCAAACTAAATAGAGATGAACACTGCAGACAACCTTCCATATAGTTTGTGATAGTGGTTTTGTGTGTCTTCAAATCATTTCAACTTATGGTGACCCTAAGGTGAACTCATCATAGAGTTTTCTGGGGCTGAGAGTGTGATGGTCACTGAGTGGGATTCCACAGCTGAGCAGGGAATCAAATCCTGGTCTTCATTGTTGTAGTCCAACGCTCAAACCACTACACAGTGCTGGCTCTCATCACAATATGGTTTACTGGACTTGGTGTCAACTACAAACATGACCCACAAAAAGATGCTAATTGAGGGCTAGATTGTAGATCCCCATTTTAATATACATTGGTGACAGCAATGTGCTTACTGATTTGGCAAGAAATTTAATCTTTGGTGATGTCACCATAGGCTGAAAGTGTGTATCAGCCCTTATTTTCTGGTTCAAGTGGCTGAAAGTTTCTGAGGGCTGTACATTGCTTAACAATAACAAACACGATTTGTGTCTGCTGGCTGACAGTCTAAAGGACGTGCAAAAGAATGAAATGTGGCAGCAATAAAAAAAAAAGACATTGAATCATTACTTAGCAACATAAATGTTTAAAGACTGAGTGCAAGGGCCAGATGGCTTTTTATTCCTAGCCAAACCTGTGGGAATAGGCTGAGTTGTCCCTCATCTCCATACTGCTGAGTGGTGTAACTCCTAATGAAAATTGCTATTTTATCCCTTAATTAGAAACAAATACTGAAATTCAAAAATTCTTTAAATTCTAGATGGCAATATAAGTAGCTGTATGTAGTAGGAAGTGTTTTGTGTAGTAATTGTTTAAAAATGAATGTACCTCTTAACCACTGTCACTGTGGTTTTTAATCAGGAAAGCAATAAATAAATGTACGAGAATCCCATGGGGTTACCATAAGTCAACTTGAAGGCACAAACATGGACATTTCATTTTAAATCTCACCAACCTGTGAATTTGTTTGGCTTTTTGATGGAACTTCTGTCTCACAGCTTAATCCTTTTATCTATACTACTGAGATAGTAGTAGCTTACTCTTCACTTGCATTGCATGTATTACTGAAGTAAAAGCCCTACATAGAGTACAAAAAAAAAAACAATTTATTTTAACTTATAGTTGATGCACAAAAGTAGGAAATGGGGGCAGAGTATGTAAAAACATTTGTGAGGACACAAACTGTTACATAAATGTAATTAATTAATCTTTTCCTGGGCAGACCCGCTGTGAAGCAGTGCTGCAGAGTCCAGAGGGAGTGATGTTTTCCTTCCTTTGTTGCATTAAAAATAAATAGAAAGTTGGAGAGTGATGCTGTTTTGACCTCAGCTGAGATGTGAAAATGCTGAAAACAGTCTGGTTCTCTTTGACTGCATGGCTTTTAGAGTTTATCCTCATAATCTTGTCTTACGACTACTAGACTGTATTACAATTGAATAATGTGAACAGTTGACAAGGGACCCAGACCAGACATTCCTTTAACATTATAGCAACTACACCTTAAATAAAGATGAACGTGTTCTAATTTCCAGGTTCCAATTAATTTATCTAAATGCCTGTAGCTGTGACAGTCTTGATTAGGTTTCCATTACTAGACTGAATTATTGTTCTGCAAATTTGTCTAGGAAATAAAACTGCCCCAGCTGTCAAGACTGAAACAAGCTATTAAGGTTGACAGAGATGCTTGCTAGAGTTTGATTTAAACCTCTAAGAATGGTGGCCGACTGGGTACTGGCTGATAAATAGTGGCTGATAGCTATTCACAGACAACTGGTAATGCTCAGCTCATTTTTCTATATTGTGGAGTCCTGCTATATATGTTTTTTGTAATATTTTAACAAGTTTTTTTTTTAAAAAAAAAAAACCTTGTTCTGCACATGACACAATTTACTTACACGATAGAATGAAGCTGCTTTCCAGTTTATGCCAGGCATTATTTTTGTGACTTGTGTGTAGCATCCCACAATACTAATGAAAATATAGCTCTGATGATGGCAATGGTGATGATTTATTATTTTAAATTTCAGTATTATGTTTTGACTTTAATATGTGTTACTGAAGCTAACACTATTGATTTTAGAACTCTGTAAAAGAAGTTTGTTCAGTTGGTTTGCACTTGCACAAGTATTCTGAAGTAAACCTCATGGAATCAAAAAAGATAGGAGAAGTGTTCCTTCCAGATACGTGTAAGATTGCAGCCTTTGCCCCATAAAACCTACCCTCTCACATAAGAAATTAAGATATTTGCTAATGCCTCTTCAGTTGCCAAATTGGAGGCAAAGGTGGGAGTTGGAGAACAGCAGCTATGGTCCTGTAACCACCAACCACATCCTGTGGAAGACTGTATGCAATATTGGTTGCTGATTGATTTATGTGTTACCATATATTTAGCAAATAAGTTTTTTTAAATGTCACACTAGTAAGTGCTTTGTCATCTATACAGTTTTACTTATGCTGCAGAAAGTTGCATAAAGATGCATTCCTTGTAGAATCGAAATCAATGTATTCCAGATTTAAATGTCAAGGCTCTTCTGTGTGCTCTTACTATGTACATTTATCACACTTTGCTAGTGTGACTTTTGTAAGATGCCTCTCTTTTCTAGAGAGCAGAAATAAAATTGTTCCTATTCATTAAATTCCAAAAGCCTAGCTCTTTTTAGTACCCATAGGAACAGTACTATTCATAGGCAGTTCAGAGGGGTCAGATTTTGACCTGCTTCCTACCCTGTAATTTCTATGCTAATTTTGTCGAGGTAATTTTATGTGACCCTTTGATGTTTGATATGCCTCTCCTTGTATTGCAGTTGCCATTCTTGAGAGTACATGGAATATTAATGTGTTGCAAAGATAACATATTTCTCTGTCGTGACTAACATGTTGGAGTCCTTTTGAGTCCTACTGAAAAATACAGAATGGGAACGATGTCTGAAGCCCAAGGTTTGTTTTTTTCTTCCAGTAAAATAATACTGGACTATATGTCATCCATTACTTGTGCTTGTCCATCTGTCTACTAAACTAAAAACAGCATCCATTGTGTGCCCATGGGAAAAGCCTTCAATATCTAGTTTCAACTATATCCTGCAAGAGAAAAGAGTAGCTGTGAAAAAAGAATCTCATGCTAACTTTAAAAAAATAATGCTTATACATATAGAATAGCACTTTTGTATGCGTCAGTATAGTCAGAAATATTTAATTTTTACTCAAGGACCCCCAGATAAAGATCTCTGCTTTCTTACCACCAATGGATGTCTAGCAGGATAAAATCATGTTCTGTTTTCTTTAAGAACTATATATACATAATACACAAAGCTGGAAGAGGAAGAGCAACGATGAACATTTACATTTGGAAAATGGACCAATTGGAGCAGCCAAGATTGTTACCCTCATCCCAAGATTGTTATCCTCATCCCAATGTTGATACTGTACTTTTTAAAAAATACACTCTGTCTACATCTGTACTCACTGTGCACAAAATTTAGTTATTCTGATAAATTATTTTGACAAAATTATTTTGAATGCCAATTATTTTGGCATTCCAGAAAGATAAAAAAACCCTGTTTTTGACTTTCCTGTCTGTATGCACTAAAGGCATTTTTTTTAAAAGAGAGATTTCCAGTATTTAATACAGAAAGCTTTCAGGCAAATGAGGTCACTACTGAATTTTTCATGTATTCAAGCTTAAGAAGAATCCAAAAATTATATAAACCAAATTGTTCATGCATTAGATCTTGGTAAAAGGACTATAAGGAGGAGGTTTGACTGACTGAAACAAAATAGTTGACTGTTTTTTTCTCCATTCCTGCTAAAGGTACTGATTAATTGCACATTTTGAATTAAAATTTGCTCTGTGGCATGATCCTAAATATACAGAGTACACAATCCTAAGTATACTTTACTCCCTTGTGAGCGTTTCCATGAAGAGGAGAAGGAGAAGGAGAAGAAGGATTGGCAGAAAGTTTCCTGGGGAAAATGGAAATAATCAGTTTTCTCCAGAGATTAAACTCAGGGGAAGTAACTTCCATATCAGAGGGGTGATAAATCCACTCTGAATTTAGATCAAACTTTACATAGAATCATAGAATCATAGAAATTCAGAGTTGGAAGAGACCACACAGGCCATCCAGTCCAAACCCCCTGCCATGCAGGAACACCGTCAAATCAATCCCGACAGATGGCCATCAAGCCTCTGCTTAAAAACCTCCAAGGAAGGAGACTCCACTACACTCCGAGGCAGCAGATTCCACTGCCGGACAGCCCTGACTGTCAGGAAGTTCTTCCTGAGGTTCAGGTGGAATCTCCTTTCCTGCAGCTTGAATCCATTGCTCCTTGTTCTGGTCTCTGGAGCAGCAGAAAACAAGTCCCCTCCTTCCTCTACGTGGCATCCCTTCAAATATTTAAACATGGCTATCATGTCCCCTCTTAACCTCCTCTTCTGCAGACTAAACATACCCAGCTCTCTAAGTCTATCCTCATAGGGCTTGACTTCCAGGCCTCTCACCATTTTGGTCGCCCTCCTCTGGACTTGCTCCAGCTTGTCAATATCCTTCTTGAATTGGGGTGCCCAGAACTGGACACAGTATTCAAGATGGGGTCTAACCAAAGCAGAGTAGAGTGGTACCAGTACCTCCCTCGATCTAGACACCATACTCCTATTGATGCAGCCAAGAATTGCATTGGCTTTCTTGGCTGCCACATCACACTGCTGACTCATGTTCAGCTTGTGGTCTATGAAGACTCCTAGATCCCTTTCACACGTACTGCTATCCAGCCATGTGTCCCCCATCCTATATTTGTGGATTCCATTATTTCTGCCTAAGTGTAGGACCTTACATTTCTCTCTGTTGAATTTCATTTTGTTCGCCCTGGCCCAGCTCTCCAATCTATCCAGGTCATTTTGAATTTTGATCCTGTCCTCTGGCATATTAGCAATCCCTCCCAATTTGGTGTCATCTGCAAATTTGATGAGCATGCCCTCTATTCCTTCATCCAAGTCATTGATAAAAATATTGAACAGCACTGGGCCCAGGACAGAACCCTGTGGCACCCCGCTAGTCACTTCTCTCCAGGACGAAAGCAGCCATTCGTGATCACCCTTTGGGTTTGGTCGGTCAACCAATTACAAATCCAACTAACGGTAGCCCTGTCCAGCCCACATTTTACTAGCTTCGTTGCAAGAATGTCATGGGGAACTTTGTCAAAGGCCTTACTGAAATCGAGATATGCTACATCCACAGCACTCCCTTCATCTATCAAGCTAGTAACTCTGTCATAAAAAGAGATAAGATTAGTCTGGCATGACTTATTTTTGAGAAATCCATGTTGACTTCTCATGATTACCGCGTTGCTTTCTAAATGATTAGAAACTGACTGTTTAATGATCTGCTCCAGGATCTTTCCGGGTACTGATGTCAGGCTGACTGGGCGATAATTATTTGGGTCCTCTTTTTTTTCCCTTCTTGAAGATGGGGATAACATTTGCTCTCCTCCAATCTGCTGGAACTTCTCCTGTCCTCCAAGATTTCTCAAAAATTATAGCAAGCGGTTCCGAAATGACCTCTGCCAGCTCTTTTAATATCCTAGGATGCAATTCATCTGGCCCTGGAGACTTGAATTCATCCAATGCGGCCAGGTATTCCTGTACCACCTCTCTACTTATTATGTGCCTCATTTCCTCTGCTTCCTCCCCTGCTCCCCAACCGCCAGGTTGAGTGCTTGTATCCTTCTGGGAAAATACGGAGGCAAAGAAGGTGTTAAGTAGCTCTGCCTTTCTCTCCCCCCTGTGAGTAATTCGCCATCTTCTCTGCGTAGCGACCCTACTGTCTCCTTCTTTTTCCTTTTGCTGCGGACATATTTTAAAAAATCCTTTTTATTGTTTTTAATGGCTATGGCCAGCCTAAGCTCGTTCTGTGCTTTAGCCTTTCTGACTTCCTCCCTACATCTCCTAGCTACTTGCTTAAATTCTTCTTTGGTGGTTTCCCCCTTCTTCCATTTCCTATACATGTTTCTCTTAACTCTTAGCTCAGCTGAGAGTTCTTTAGTCAACCATTCTGGTTTCTTCAGATGCCTTCCATTTTTCCTCCTTAATGGCACTGTTTTAGACTGTGCCTTCAGTATCTCCTTTTTAAGGAACTCCCATGCCTCCTGAACTCCTTTCCCTTTAACTATTCCTGACCACGGAATTCCAGCCAGCAGCTCCCTAAGTTTACAGAAGTCCGCTTTTTTAAAATCTAAGATGAGTGTCTGGCTACCCTTATCTTCTCCTTCCCACTGAATGCTAAATTCCAACAGGGCATGGTCACTCCCCCCTAAAGATCCAACCACTTCTACCTCATTCACAAGGTCATCCCTGTTGGTCAAGACCAGATCTAGAATATTTGATCCCCTTGTGGCCTCTTCCACCTTCTGGACCATGAAGTTGTCTGCAAGACAAGCAAGAAACTTGCTGGACCTTGCTGTCTTGGCAGAGTTTGACTGCCAGCATATATCCGGGTAATTGAAATCTCCTATTATTACTGTATCCCTCCTCTTTGAATGTGCAGTCATTTGGTTGAGGAAGGCGTCATCCAAGTCCTCAGCCTGGGTTGGAGGTCTGTAGTAAACCCCCACCAGAATATCCCTATTGTTTCTCGCTGCCTTAATTCTTACCCAAATGCTCTCTACCTGGCTTTCTGGGTTTAAGTCCTGGATCTCTTCACAGGTGAAAACATCCTTGACATACAAGGCTACTCCTCCTCCTTTCTTGTTTGGTCTATTTTTACAAAACAGGCTATACCCCTCTATTCCTGTATTCCAATCATGAGACTCATCCCACCAGGTCTCAGTGATGCCTATCAAATCGTATTTATTTTCTTGTACTAGGAGTACAAGCTCATCCTGCTTGTTTCCCATACTCCTTGCATTAGTGTAGAGACACTTAAGTCCCTGGGCCCTTCCTGCAAGTCCTGTACTATTGATTCTACTCCTCCCGCCATTGGCCACTTGTACTACTTGTCCAGTATCATTTGGGCCTTTTCCCCCTGTGTTCTCTGAGTCCTTGCCCTGAATAATATTGTCCCCCTCCCCAGTGGAACTTAGTTTAAAGACCTCTTAATCTTCCTTGCAAGACTGTTAGCAAAAACATTCCTGCCAAGTTTTGTGAGGTGCAGCCCATCCCTCGCCAGAAGCCCATGTTCATGGAAATTCAGGCCATGTTCCAAAAACCCAAACCGTTGTTGGCGGCACCATGTGCGGAGCCAGTTGTTGACCTCTACTATTGCCCTTTCCCTACGTGCACCGTATCCTTGAACAGGGAGGAGAGACGAAATGACCACCTGCACACCAAGGTCCTTAAGCTTTGTCCCCATACGTTCGTAGTCCTTTGCAATGCGGTTTAAGCTGCTCCTCGCAGTGTCATTGGTTCCGACATGAACCAAAATGAGGGGCTTATAGTCAGTGGGTTTGACTAGCCTGGTTAGCCTCTCCGTTAGGTGGTTGATCCTGGCCCCAGGAAGACAACAGACCTCTCGATTGAGCTTGTCCGTTTTGCAGATTGCTGTTTCAGTTCCTCTTAGCAAAGAGTCCCCAACAACCAGAACTCGCCTCTTCTGAGGCTTCCCCTGGGCTCCTCGATAAGCGTGTTTTACCAGGACTGCCTGAGCATTCTGTTGAGGCTGGGAGCGTTGATCTAGTTCCTGTTGCCGATGTTGGATTCTTTCTTGTTGACGTTCTGTTCCCTCTGCGTAGTGCTCCTCTTTGTCTGTAAGTCCAAATACATCAAAGCGATTGTGTAGGTTAAGAGTCTCTGTTACCTTTTTGGTCCTTTTACTCCTCCGTGTAACATTTGCCCAAGCCTCCGTTTCCTGGCGCTGTGTACTGGCTTCCTGATCTGGCAGCTCCTCCTTGTATTTGGAGTTCCGGTAGGTCTTCTCTTCCCTATCCAAAAACTCCTCCCCTTCCCTGATAAGGTGGAGATCAGAAACTCGTGCCTCCAGCTGGCGAACCTTCTCCTCCAAGATTTATCCAAGATGCTGTACTGTATCCCCCAAATAGGTTCAGCATCTTAGATAACTCCTTTACATCTGTGACTAAAACTTGAATGGAATACACAACTGAGACTAAAGCCATCCAAAAACACTGATTAAGCTAATAGCAGACTCTATCACTTAGGACTGCATGCTTGCAGAGGGGTAGTACATTTGCTTGCTTCCCTCCCTTAGTGGCAGCTAGTAGGTGAAGCAGAGTTGGGTGGGGTGCACCTACAACTGAATTGGTGAGAAAGGGACTTTCTCCTTGTTGGGTCCATGAGCTGCCCATGCTTCCACCATATTGCTGTGGAGGTGAAAAATGGAGAAGGAGTGAAAAATGAGGCCCAGTATTGTCTCCCAAATAAGAATTCTATCACCCAATAAAACATTCCTTCATGCCCCAAATTTCTAACGCTGCAGTAACTCAAAACTTCACTTGAGGATTTAGGTTTACGCACCAAGGAAAAGGGGCAAACAAAGTTACCAAGGGAATGTAAACATAGAGATGTGACAGTTCTAGATATTAATGATTTTTAATGTCCCATTTTATTGCAATGGTAGAAATTTGGGGACATGAAGGTAATTTTCATGGGGGAGGGCTCATTTTGCCTCCACCCATAGCTACACTACAAGGAAGTGCTAGAAATGCACCAATGCTCAGTATTGAAAGAGTTAAATGCAGCAGTGATGAGGTTAACAAATGTTTCATTGACCTAAAATCTCCTCATGTTTTATCTACCTGTCCTAACCTCTCTTAGACCTACATTCTTAAGGGTCACTCCACTCCACTCCTTTTCTCCTCCTCCTTTTCACTTTTTCAGTGTTCCAGGAGTTTTTATAATAAAAGTTTAGTTTATTTCCTATAGTCATTGATGTCAGTGTTGCTTAATCATAATAGCTAGTCACTGCACACATGTACTCTGTATCAGGAAGAATCCTTTCAGACATACAAAACCAAGGATGGGGAGATGTAGCTCTTCCACGCCCTGCTCATATTGTATGTGTAAGGATGATTTGCTTTGTTTCTGACAACTGGGAACTGAGAGCATTGAAAACATATTCCCCTGGCCTTCAGTCTTAAATGATACAGGTTGGTACTACCCTGAAAGCATCAGATCTCATCTGATCTTGAAAATATACAGAGTCAAACCTGTTAGTACTTGGATGGGAGACTACCAATAAATACCAAGTGTTATAGGCTATATTTCAGAGGAAGGAATTGGCAAAACCACCTCAAGAGCATTTCTTGGCTAAGAAAACTCCATCAAAACCATAGGGTCACCACAAGTCAACAGGTGATTTGAAGGCACCTACACAAACACTACTCTCACCTGTGTAAATAAGTAGCAGTAAGTATCCTTGAGAGTGTTGCCAGGCTGTACACCCACACATTTTAACATGGTTTAATTGGCAAAATATGATTTTAATTGGCAAGATATATTAATTGGCTTTGATATGAAATGCACCCTGATATGACTGTATGGCCAAGCTGGACAAGAGGAAGATGCTGGTTGAACACATGTGCTGCAAAGTAGGTCAGAGACCCCTCCAGGCATAGACAGGTCATAGTCAGGAAATCAGCAGGTAACTCCAGAGATAATAGGCTTAAGCTAGCCTTAACGACTCTGCCTTTGGACAATAGTGATGGGGAAGTTCCCACCAAACCACTGATGTTTCTTTTTCCACTGACCTGTAAATCTCTCCATTGTCCTTATACCTGTCCAACTATTACAGAACTATCACAACATCCATTAGAACTTTGTCACCTAACTCTGAGATTTTGGCCTGTTCTGGATCTCATTCTCCACTCTGCAAACTCCATTATATACTGGGCTGAAGAACCATTCACACCCTTGCCCTCCAGGTTTTGGCTGGTTCTTCCCTGTAAAGACCTCATAAACTTCAGTGGAAAGCTCTCACTAGGTTATTCCCCTCTCGCAAGCCTCCTCATTTGAGCTAATATTCCTCACCTTTGCACAGAGGTGGCATTGCAGGTGGACCTGTAAGTCTGCCTTTCAAAGAAGAGGATGGAAGTAGTATAGGTTAGTAGGGCAGGGGTAAAGAATGTGTTATCCACAGATGATGATGATGATGATGATGATATGTATTTTTATCCCGCCTCTCCCAGTGGATCAAGGTGGCATTACAGGAATATATAAATACATTAAAACATTAAAATGTACCCCATCCTCCCCACCCACCAACCCTTCTATCCCCCTAAAACACATTAATTATTAAAACAAATTAAAAACAAAATTCAGCTCCCATCATCCAGATTGACTGATTGATTTTCCCACCTTCCTCCCAGTGAGGTACGCAATGGTTCCCCTCTCAACACTGGCAATTATTCTTCTCACATAATTTTGAACTTCTTCACCATAGCCAATGTGAGAAATGACAGGAGTTGTGGTCCTGCAACACTGGGAGAGTCCCACAGTCTTTAGTAGTGTTAAAGGCCACTGGCAGCAGAGACAGCCATATCTTTGGATCTCAGTACTAGAAAAACACTAAGGTATAAATGAAATACATACATTTGGAGAAGTTATTTTTATACCTGTTTGATAGACGGTTGTATTTTTATTCCCCATGAGAGATGTCTATGGAATTTTTCTGCTCAAGTGCCTCATTACCTTGGCCACACCCTGAACCATGGAATCTCCTCCAGTATCAATAAGTACAGCTGCACCTGCTAAATATAGTTCGGCTTATGGCAAATGAATCTGCCTTAGCCAAGACTCAAAAATTTCCATAGTTTAGAGATTTGAAATCTCTGCAGCTCTGCATTGCAGGTCTATTGCCTATGAGTCAGAAGCAGACAAAATCCTGGCTTTGACCTAAGACATCCTTCTGCTCACTTAAATATTTCTTGCTCTTCTCGTGCATTTCTCCTCTCAAGACTAGAGAAAGCAGACATTTTGTAGTTACTCAGAATCTGTTTTGTCTTCAGTGCAAAGAAAAAAAAAGGAGGGGTGCTAATAGATGTAATTCTGAAAGTATTTTTAACAGCAACCTTCTTGGGCTCTATGACAACGGCTGCAGCAGCATAGCGCGGAATGGAATGACAGCCTGAAAAATGAGAGAATGGCAGCAGAGGTAGCAGCTTCTGTGGAGAAGCAAGTTGCAAAAGATTGAAATCAACTTTCTCACTCATACATGCCTGAAGCCAGTACCCTGTACTCCCATCAATGCATTTGAGGAAGGGTATTAAAATCCACAGAAGCTCATGCTCAGATCTGTTGCTTGGTCTTAAAGCTTCTACAAGACTCCTTCTTTCTCTCTTCTCTCCCTGTTTTAATACTGGAAGAGACAAACACAGCTATCTCTTTAAAAACTGCTGCGATGAATAGGACTCCTTCACTGCCTATGACAGAGTAGGAGGGCCTCTTTGACAGCACTTAGCAACGCCCCTGCTTTGACCCTCCTCATCTGTGAGGAAAATCAAATCAATACACCGTTCTTCAAATCACGATGCTTGCACAGCAGCAGTACCAGGAGCGGCGGAACACTGCAGCAGCCTTCTCTGACTCTTCTTAAATTTTGCCAGCATCTCTCGCTTCGATGGTCTCCACATTTCTGGATTTAGATCACTGCTGAAGAGACCTTCACATCTGTCACTGCAAGGATCTTCTACATTGTCCTGTATTATATCTTCTTGTTCTTTTTTCTTTCTTTCTTCTTCAGAAAAATAAATCTCTTTGGATTTGCTGGCTATTGTAATGTTAATCTGAAATGCTTAGATCTCTTCCTAGCAACAACAAAAAATCATTAGCAACTTCTGCAATGCTATCTTGGTTTTATACACAATCTTATATTCAGCATGACAAAAACAACTGAAGTCTGATATTTTTTATGATGTTTGGAATCTGTTTTGAAACATATAATAGGAGTCTTTGAACTCCCTTTCCAGGATGTTTTGAGTAAGTGTTTAATAATAGGTGCTCAGTAATGTGCATCTCTTGCAAATTAAATAAAGTGGGATATGTATGCTTTTTTTCTCCCTAGAGATGGCCAACAGAGGACCAAGCTATGGCTTAAGCCGAGAAGTCCAGGAGAAGATTGAACAGAAATATGACCCAGAACTGGAAAGCCGACTGGCAGACTGGATTATTATACAGTGTGGTGAAAATATAGAGCATCCCCCACCTGGAAGACAACATTTTCAGAAATGGTTAATGGATGGTACAGTAAGTAATAGTTTGACATTACATACATACACACACACACACACACACACATATATATATATCACTATTTGTGAACAGTGTTTGCTCTAAAATGTTTACTAACCATGGCTGTATTAGCTAAAGCAAATCAATAATTCTGATGCACTTATCTTGAACACTTGAATATAAGTCCTATATAAATCATTAGGTAATCAAGAAATGTTTAGAATTGAAATGAACTGCACTCTGTGAGTGTGTTGTTGTTGTTGTTGCTGTTGCTAATTCCATTTCTGAAATGCCTTTCCCTCTCCTGAACTTAATACAATGATTAATATATTTGAAAACAATTGCTTATTGTGATCAGAAGGCTTTTGAATGAATACTGGGCATATACATACAGAGATAGATGGAAGGATGATTATGTAATATGGTGACTGTAGATTACCATTTCTCTGACAATTATAACGATTTTTTTTTAAGTCAAGTTTTTAAATTCCGGGTTTATCTTGTTTTTTTTTAACTTACCATTCCTACTTTGAAAAATAATACACAAAACTGCACATATGTCACAGTTCTGATCTCTTGTTGTAAGGAACAACCATGCTGAAGGCTTTAAACAGCATTTTATTTGTTTAACAAATAAGCAAAAAGATGCTGCCATCTGCATAGAAGATGTAAGACTTGGCAATGTATTGAGCCTGTGCCACTGTGTTTTTTAACAGCATACCAATTGGTAGCACTTCCAGTTGGGCTTGAGCTATGTTTGCCTCTCCCACGCAACTGTCAATTGTTATATAACCTTTAGCAAATGATTTGATTTTGTCCACTTGAGTACATCCATGCATGGTTGGTCCAGCTGTGGCTATATTTTTTTTCTTGTTACACGTTCACAATTATTCTCAGTGGTATAAATTTCTGATTTATTAATTTACTGACTCATCTATTTATTTATTTAAAAATATTTCCTCTGTGATAAGCATGAACGCAGTCGCATTTTAAACTAAGTAACATGTACATGTTTGTCTTTAGTGAGCTGGAACTAATTGATTTTTGTCCCTTTCAATTCTGTTTCTATCTTTAATCTCCCAGCTGCTGTGCAAGTTAATAAACAGTTTACATCCCAAGGGAAAAGAACCCATTCCAAAGATCACAGAATCGAAGATGGCTTTCAAGCAAATGGAGCAAATTTCCCAGTTTCTGAAAGCTGCAGAAATCTATGGTGTACGAACAACAGATATTTTCCAGACAGTGGATTTATGGGAAGGTACACATGCTATGTATGAGATTTCACTGAAGTGACAGTTGACTTTTTTATATTCTGTTACTAAGATGGATGTTAATCATCAATTTCTCTAAGGGAAAAATTCCCTAATGTCATTATCTTCCTCTCCTGTTTATGTTGTCTTACTACCATATTTTTCACAATGGCTTGTTATCTTCTCTGAGACATTTCAATTATTCTAGGGCTGAATGGAATATATATTTTTGTGCTCATGCATAACTGAGAGACATAGCAGTTTGACAGAAACACATACAACCTAAAGAAAATAACAATTTTGGGTAGATTTTTCAGCACAAATGGCAAACTCTGATATAAACATTACTCATTCTCAGCAAATTTATAAAACAAACAGTAGTCATTCTTGCGTGTGGGGGCTTGGACTGGGTTTAAGTTGGGCTGGCCACCAAATCTACATTGTCATGTTCCACTTGTAAAACATGGAGCTTGACACAGCTAACACCTAGACTAAGCATCCTATATTTTCCTAACCTTTCTTCTTAATATTTGATTTCCACACTTTTTATCATCTCTTTTGTTTTGAAATATTTCCATTTTGTATTTAAATTACTTGTGTTCTTTGCTTCCAAAATAAGGATCTATTAGTTCTTTTGCAACAATTCTTACGACAGCATATTACCACGTCATGATATGCCATCATTTATGTTAATTGTGGTTGTTACTTAAGCCATGAATGCATGGCAGATAACCTGACAAACTATGGCTTGTCTTCTTCACTTCTAGAGTTTTTCTTTCCTGCCCCTTTGGTCAGCTTCTTGTTCATGAAGAGCAACTGGAGAAACAAGCCAGGGACCAGATATAGACCTGGTCTGGATGTCATGATAAATCATGTTTTTATGAAAGCAGAATTCATAAGTTTAGAAGAAACCATGATCTAAATTTAATTTTACTTCCCAACTATATATTGATTTAATCAATGGGAATTTGGTAGGCCAACATTTATGCAAGTTCCATTGGTTCAATGGGTCTACTTTGGTTGGAACTTGTGGTTTTAGGCACAAAGGCTGATGTTATGGGTAGTGATGGGTTAACAACTCTGGGTTCTTAGCAGAGATATATGTGTGCATCACAATGAAACAGAATCTGGTGAGCCACACCATGACCTATTGTGACTTTTTTTCCCTCTGTTGTGTTGTTGTTATATATAAACAAGTTGGCTTTGATTTAAACTGACAATATGAATGAGACACCTTCATGGGCCCACATAATCTACAGCCCTGGTCAGATTTTGCAAGCTCATGGTCATGGCTTCCATCTCTAATGCAGTTTTCCTCTTTTCCTTCTGCCTTTCCCTTTACACATCTTATATTCAAATAAGTCATGTCATCTCATGAGGTGTCCAAAGTATGATAGCCTCAGCTAAATCATTTTGGCTTCTAGTGAGAGTTCAGATTTGCTATGCTGTCACAGCCCTTTATTCCTCTTTTTGGCAGTCCATGGTATCTGTTGACTTTCTTCCAGCACATTTCAAATGAGTTGTTTTTCTTCATGTTAACTTTTTTAACTGTCCAGCTTTCACAGACATATATATATAAATCAGAAACATTTGGATTTAAGGATGTATCTTTGTCCTGGAGGATCTTATCTAATTCCATGGCTGTCTATACATTCCAGTTTGATTTTTAATTCAGGCAAGATATAAACAGCCTGTAACTATTACAATGTCTTTGTTATCTAGTTTAAAGCTATATTGATCATTGGTGGTCATTGTTTTTATTATTATTATTATTACTATTCAGCTATAACCCTGCATTTTCACTGTCTTCCTTAACTTTTATCAGTAGCTATTTCAAGTCTTTGCTATTTTCTGTTAGTGATACTGTGTTATCTATCTTAATCTTCCTTCTTCCAGTTTCACACCTCTGTCTTCTGACTCTAATTGCACTTTCTGTATGATATGTTATGTGGTGATGAAAGTAATAAAATGTACCTTTGCCTGACCCCCTGCCAGCTGCCCCTTGCATTCATTCTGTTTCTCCATATTCTATCCTTACAGTGGCTTCTTGTCATTGGTATATGCTATGCATCAGGGCTACAAAATGTTGCAGCATTTAGAGTGATCCATAGGGTTTTTTCTTATAATCTACATTATTAAAGGCTTTGCTATAATCTATAAAGCATAAACTGATTTTCTTCTGCAATTCTTTGGTGCATTCCATTAGCCAATGTATGTTTGCAATGTGATTTCTAGTGCCTCTTTCTTTTCTGAACCCAGTTTGGTCACCTGACATTTCTTGCTCATTAGATGATAAAAGTCTTTGTTATGAATTTTTTTCTTTTGTTGAAAATCCTTGAGGATTTACAACATTTAAACATGGTTATTATGTATGGGAAATTGTAGTAATCTTCACTGAAGGCCTAAACATCAGTGTCTTGACTGGAAACATCTACTGGCAAACCATAAGTCTTCCTTTCAACATCTTTTGGATTGGTGAGGAGTATTCTTCCTATCATTAATAAAATCAGTCCAAGTGATTGATCATACAACTCAGAAACTGAAGAGAGTAGAAAAGATGAAGATGGTTTAGGAAGTGTTCTTGAATTAATTGCTTCTCGCACTTCAGGTTTTGGTTCAAATTTTGGGTAGTGAAAGGTGAATATTTTGAGTAACTTTAACTGGCACTAGTTCCTAATTTGACTAGTTTCTTTTTAAATGCATTCCCACAGCATCTTGCATTTTCATCATCTGATTCAGCAGCTGAATGAGATTTTATTTCTCCTTCACCTTTGATTAGTTCCCTGCTTAAGCTTTTTTTATCTCCTCAGAACCAAAAGCAGGGTCTATTCACATGATGCTTTTAATCCATTATTCAGTACATTATTCCAAATATTCTTCGGTGAGTATCTATGTACATCTTCCAGAAAAGTAGCCACATTAAAACTCTTTTCATGCATGACATTTTTCTCACATGGAGTTAATCTCCATGTAGGAAAAAGCATGTGTGCAGCAGCTGTCCAATCCATGGACATGAGTCAAAGTAAATTCTTGCAATCCACTGTATGAAAACAAGTAGTGCCTTGCAAACAGCTTATTTATTTCTCCTTTTCTTCTTTCCTTTTGATTCTTCTTTGTCTTCTTCATCTTGAGCAAGCAACCTGCAATACTTCTGTGTCTTCCTTTGTGTTTGCATTGCATTTTAAATTAAGTTATGAGCCTGCAGGCTTATCTAACCCATTTACTGTGCCTTTTCTAGCTGAGGTACATTTTTAGACATAAAATTCTGATGATGGGCAGGAAGGATTGAGAAAGCTCCATCTAAAAATCCTGCAGGATGGGACCACTGTTCTGAAGGGAGATGGAAAAAGCAATTTGAGCTCCCTGCTGCTGAAGTCATTTCCACTTCTTGTATTCATGGAACAAGTTGGGCAGGAAGGAGGCTTGGCATTCTCAGAAGAAAATAGTCAGCAGGATAGTTCCTCCATGAAAAATATGTTTCAGATGCTAATCAAAAAGTGTGAATTTTAGAATCAAATCTATGAGTGTCTGTTTCTTATAGAAGCTTGCAGAAGAAGCAAATGATGCCTTGATTCATTGTGCTTTGATTGGGATTGTGACTTCCTGGGTCATATTGAGGTCATCTACTTGGATAGCAATTTTGCAGCTTCAGATTTATTTGAAGTTTATAGTGTGCTAAACAGAGACAGAGTGCTAGGCTGAGAAAGAAATATGTCAGAGACTTTTTTCAGTGGTTCAAAGTTTTGACAGTGTGTGTGACCAGGGAGAGAGTGAGGAGCCCAACCCTTTTTTCTATATGTTCATTAAGACCCACTGCTTAAACAACAGTAGAATATATTGGCAGCTTGGGTTCGCTACAATATATTCATTGTACACACTTTGAATATCTGTAAAGGGCTCTTGAACTAAGTAGATGTTTTCTAGAATAGGCAGTGCTCATCCAGATGGAGATAATTTACCTAGGTGGTGCTCATCCAGATGGGACTTAGTATAAAACAATGTCCTACATTAACCCAGCTTGAAGGTATGGATTTTATGAGTGTTAATAAGAAAGCTAGTTTATTTGTAAGTGCATCTAGAAATACTTCATGAAATGTCTCTTTATCCTCCCTAATTTCTCAATATTTTTCACAATGATTTTAAAATGTGTGATTACTGCCAACAATGTTAATTGTTTTGAGTTAGAGTTAGTGCTTTCTTTAGTTTGTACTTTAATTTGTGCTTTCTTTAATTACTGTACTTTTTTAGTGATTTTAAATGGTATTGTTTTAATTTAATTTAAACATTTTAAATATAAGTGTTCACTGAAATGAATGACAAATTAATTTTGTAAAATTTCAATGTTGATATATTATTTTCCATGGAATTTGTATCCATGGGTTCAACCAACCATGGTTTGAAAATGTTAAAAAAAAAGATGCAAACTTTGATTTTGCCATTTTATATAGGGGACATCATTTTACTACACAATTGTACATAATGGGACTTGTGCATCCATGAATTTTGGTATCCGTGGCAGGCTCTTGAAACCAAATCCCAGCAAATACTGAGGGCCCTCTGTACATCTCTTTAGCATCAGTCAACTAGCCTCAGCACCAATAGAATGTACAGAAAGAAGTTTATACTGTAAAGAAAGAACTACGATCCTTTTGAAATATGGATGTCCAAGATTCACATAAGATTTGGGTCCTCTAGACTTAGCAGATAGGAATAGCTACAGTGATACATATACATCTATACATATACATGTACTGCTATATATCAAAAGGAGAGAGTCATCTCAGATTGAAGATTCTGATAATTTGGAAGGGACACCAACAGCTCTTGGCTACTTCTTGTATTCTTCAGTCTAGCCTGCTGCACTCAGGTGCACCAGTACTGAAGTATGATACAATTGCCAGTTCAGGTGGCTTTAAAGTTCCCTTTTAAATCTATGGCTGAAATGATGTAGGTTTGTCTGTAGCTTTATAACTGCTAAGTAATGCCTGAAGGGAGGTGCCTTCATGAACAGAATATCTTTTGTCATTGTGCTTGCCTGCTTCGAATAAAAACCTTTCCTTCTAAAGACCTCCTCTGTCCATGCTCTCTGCCCACATGCCTTGCTGGTTTGTGCATGTAGATAGAATTCCCCTCTGCCACAGAGGTTGAGAGAGGAAAGCCTCTGCAGTCAGAGGTGGGAGTCTAGAGATTCTTTCCCCAGTAGTTTCCTACGGGGTTACTTCATGATGGGGACTACAAACCAGTAGTAGGTGGAGGCAGCTAGATGATCTCCAGGGGCAAGGGTCCCATCTCCCACTCAAGAGCACTAGATAGTTGTGTAAGAGGGTGGTGTTGGTGTCACTATCTTAACTCATCCTCTCAGGTAGCAAAATGTCTTGGGATAGCCTTGAGGCTAAGTCTAAGAGATAGTAGCTTCCTTGAGACCAGCTAGTTCAGAAAAGTCCACTTCATATACAGACTCTTAGCCATTGAACTTTAGAAATTACATCAGCAATTTGACAAGGGAAACCCCCATTACATCATGACAGTTCTACAGTAATTAATTGATTTTTTTTTTTTGTTCAGTGCGCATAGGCTTTCATGATCTTATGTCTCTGCTTTAATGTTGCTACCTCTTTCTGTAGCCTTGGATAAATGAGTTTAATCATTCTGCCTTTGTTAAACAAATGTAGCAAACCAGACATTTTTCACAGAGCTGGAGAAGATTAATGAAATGGACAATGTTTATGACAAAGTCTGCTATAAAAACAGTGTCAAATAGTTTCCACAATAAATTAAGAACTATACTGATTCCAGCTATAAATGTTTGCCTCATATGACACTATAGACACAAGGTGAAGGGGGCTGTGGTAAGACTAACTATACAAGTCTAAGTAATCTATCCTATATTGATGTTTACATAGAGATAATGGATTTAATTGAGGAATGTGATGAAAGATCATCTCAGTCTTCATGAATTGTGGACTGAAGAAATTATGAAGAACCTAATGTGGGAAAAGGGCAAGGACTCACCACACAATAGCCAAGGAGTTCTCTGTGGCAATTAAAAAAAACCCACTGTGGATCTGGAACTAACTTGTAAAGCCTGAACAGAGAAGGCTGTTCCTACCATTAAGCAGGGTAAAGAATTTGCCTCAGGTGACAGATGCTTGGTGGCAAGGTGTCAAGAGAAGGAGCTATTCCCCACACTGCCTTCTTTGCATCCGCTAAGCAAGCACGCTGCCTTCAACTGCAGTGGAGAATGCTGTCCAGACACCAATACTGATTCAACTAACTGACAACCTTTTGGACTTATATAGGGAACTGTTGAGGTGCCATCTTGTTCTTTATCTCTGTTAGGAAACCATCTTGAGTGTACTTTGTGTGCAAGGATGCAGGTTACAGGATATAGGGAGAAGTGCAATGTGGAATAGTAGCCATGGATCTCAGCAGTTATAGCTTTGGGAATACAGCTTTGGGAAAAGGGAAGCAAGAGGATAGAAATCTCATGTAAATTTGCCTTTCCAAACTATCTAGAATCATCCCTCTTCTCCTTAATCTTGCAATAGCTTCAGTGAAACAAAAAATGTTGCTCACGCAGCTGTAAACCACTCAACGCTTTGCAAGAGATTCTGGATGAGGGAAACCCTGATAGTACCCATGAGACAAAAGAAGTGGAAAACATAATCTAATAATGGTGCCTTGTGGATTTTGAGACTAAATTGGTGTCTACAATAGTGCTGAAAATGAAGCCAAACAATTTAAGAATAAGGAGTGTTTCTCTCCTCCTTTTTAGGGAAGGATATGGCTGCTGTGCAGAGAACCTTAATGGCTTTGGGCAGTGAAGCTGTCACAAGGGATGATGGATGTTACAAAGGGAATCCATCCTGGTTTCACAGGTAAAAATCTTTTTATCTGTTCCCTGGGTGTCCTCCTGGGGTCATTTTGGGGTGCATAAGTAAAATGTGTTATTTTAATGAAAGAATCCAAGCTGTAAATAAATCCATATCATTGGTTGTTTACTAGCTGCTTTGGGTTCCATGCCAAGAGGAAGGCAACATATGAAATAATTACAGAGAGAAATAATGATGTGGATGTAAAATATAGGCTAGATAGACTTTCAGACATTTCCATATATGCCTAGAGGTTCTTTCTAAGTGCTTTATGCAGTCTCTTAGACAAACGGTAGGCAACTGTGGCTGTCCGGACATTTTTGGCCTCATTAGCCCAAGCTAGCATAGTCAGTGTGGAAGGATTATGGGAGCTGCAGATTAAACCCATTTGAAAGGCCAGCCAGTCTTAAATCACATGGGAGGAGTTCTGCATAATCCAAAGTACAACTCATAGATACACTTGGAATTAAATGGCATAGGGAAAAAGTTACAGTTAAGCAGTACTTGCCAAGATTGTTCTCCATTGTTCTTTCTACAAATAGCTATCAAAGGTTAGCCTATGTGGAATCACCACCCTTTCAGATCTGACAGGGTGCAAAACAATTTTTGCTAAAGAGATAGGTGTCATGAGCAAAAAATTGCACATTATCTAAAAAACAAGAGTAGCAAAAGGAGAAAATGCTCCCTTCTTAAAGGATTTGCCAGTTTCCTGGGGCCCATCAGTTGCCCTGGGGCTTGCACTGATAGACACGCATGTATATTTTCCTCATAGAATCAAGTTGGAAGACATCTCAAAGACCATTTAATCAATTCCCCTGCTTGAGCAGGATACCCGTTCCTCCAGCATCTCAGATAAAAATAGTAATGAGGTCCAAAATCAATTGGACCAAAATCAATCAAACCCAAAATCAAAAATTCTTTGTCTGACATAATGGATTAACAATGACAATTGGTTAGGTAGTCTGCAGGCCATGCACTTCCAAAATCATTTCATATAAGAACAAAAGAAACAAGCAGTGAAATGTATGTCTCTGTTCCTGAGACTCTCTCTAGTATTAAGCTGAGAAAGACTGTACAGATATTGGGCTAGAGATAACATGGCTCTTTTTAAAGGACTTTCTCACAAAGTCAATTTAAATCTGTACAGTCGCATAGGGCCGGGGGGCTGGGGAGGTGGTTCACCCTAGGCGACAATGTTTTGGGGGCATCCCAGCCCATAGTCACACCCCCACATACCTTGGCCACCCCCCCACACACACCGCAGCCATGCCCCCACTCACCACAGCCATGCCCCCATGCACAGTGGCCACGGCCCTTAAGCCGTAGCCCTGCCTCCCTCCCATCCCCCTTCCACAAGCTCTGCCACTGAGCCTGTATCTGTTCTGTTGCATTCCAACCTTGCCATAAGTAGCTTGTCAGCCTCTTTTTGGTGTCAAACAAAATGCAATTGCATTCCTGGATTTAACAGAGAAAGAGGAAACCCCCTGCTACTTGTTGCAAAGCCCTAGTATATTTCATTCCACTTTCATCGAATACACAGGTTCAGATGTTGCTGGTTTTATATTTCCTAGCAGTAGTCCCCATTGGCTATGCTGGCTGTGGCTAGTGGGAGGTGCAGTATAATAACACTAGAAGAGCTCTGCTTTGCCTGGTTGGATCAGTGTTCCACTGCAAGAGAGGAGGAGTGCTCAACCTAAAAATAACAGCAAGGAGAAGGAGGCGGGGGAGGGAGGCAGTAGCAACAGCAATAGCAAAGGGGATAACAGAATACTAGAGCACTGCTGTGGTAAAGGCAGTCTTTGCCACTATGAAAATGACTACTGGGATAATACACGAACACTGTCACACAAGGGAATGAGCAACCTTCAAAGAACTGCCAACCCTGAATTTTAAAAGTACAAGAATTCTGGGAGCCATTAATTTCTTATAAAATAGAAAAAAGCAGAATTATTTTAGATCAACGAATGGAAACCATAAAGCCCTCCAATTCTTGTTGGACTATAATTCTCAGCATCTCCAGCCAGTGTAGTCAGTGGTGCAGGATGTTGGGAGTTGCAGTCCAACCACACTGGCAGAGCCATGTGACTCCCACCTCTGCTTTAGGTTCTACTCAAAAGTAAGTCCTCTTGGCCTTTTAGGTGAGAGGACACAATATTGCAGCTTTTCGTATCATCAGCACCACAAGTCTGAAGGCTTTCTTCTTCAAATCTATGAGATCTAGAAAATGTTTAAAAAGGATTCTCAGGCTGCTAAATTCTGCACTAGGTAAAGAATTAAATGCTTAACCGCACAGCATAGTTCTTTAAGCACATAGGTATTGGCAGTATACGCAGTGCAGACAGGTAAAGTTAGATCTTCTCAAATCTAATTTCTAAGAAAAAGAAAGGAAAGCCAATCACTTGTCCATTGGGGATTCTAAACTTCTAAATAATTTTCAGCTCCACTCAAGTGTGAAAGTAGGAGGCTGTCCTATTAAGTGACTGAATGTTTGAAACAAAAGCACTGTCTTATCCTGAGGATGTATACAGATGAACAGCTAGAAATTCAGAAGTTGAAGTTATCTCCCTGTATAGATTCTGGTATACAATTAACATTCCTCTATGGTTCTTCGAAAGGAGCTTGTAATAATAATGTAATAGAATCACAGAATCAGAGAACGACAGAATAGTAGAGCTGGGAGTGGCCACAAAGGCCATCTAGCCAACTCCCTGCCATGCAGATTTGTTTAAAGACCACCAAAAAGGGGGAGTCCATTACCCTTCAAGACAGTCTGTTCCATTGTCAAATGGAATAGAATCTCTTTTCATTGTACAAAAGGGACACTCTGTTGTCCAATATGTGTAAAAATAAATGTGCTACCAGGTAAGTTCTCAGCACACATTTGTGGATTCATACTTGATCTGAGTATACAGACCAATAAGGGATCTTTGAACCTTAGCAATAGTATGTCTTAGACAGATTGGAACCAGTAACTACATCTACGGAAAGCTACAGAACAGATTTTTCTTATGAATGTAAGAATTAAAATATGCACAATGATTTTTATGGGAAAACAGGAGTGTTCATGGGAGAACTTTATTAATGATGAACAGTAAATTGATAGCACAGATAATTGGCTAACAGTGTGGCTGCTTCAGACTGAGGAAGTAGTAACTCAAATAAGCAAACTCACAAACCTAAGAGGGATTTAAGGAACTAGACTATTATTGCAAGGCCCGCAGTGCTATAGATGATTGGATTCAGTTTGCAAGAGGCAGAAGGAGTTAGGACTAAGGAAAAGGAGAAGAGAGAGAGGATGGGGAAAAGTTAGAAGGCAGTGGTACAGACATTTCCCTGATATACACAGAGGCATGCAGACTGAAGAAATGGTGCCACTGCACAGAGAAAAGTATTGTTGTTATGTGCTTTTCAAGTTGACTCCAGTGTATGGTAGCCTCATTATAGGGGTTTCTTGGCAAGATTTATTTAGGGGTCTTCCATTACTGTCTTTCAGTAATGCCCAAGGTCATCTACTGGGTTTTCATAGCTAAACAAGAATTTGTACTCTGGTTTCCTTCAGATACCAGAGATGTGAAATTAGGTCAGTGGGTACACATTACATATTTTGATTAACAGAAGAGAAAAAAGACACAAAGAAATCCGATTGCACCTCTGATACATCTGATGAGGTGGAATATAGTCTGTGAATGCTTGAGCTAGAAATGTATTTTTCCTAGTTAGTCTGAAACTGGACTCCTGTATGTGTTTTTATGCTACAACACTAACTATCTCTCAGATTAAATAATTAAAATGATGAGATAACCATTCTCCCCCAAAGGAGTTTTCCCACTACAAGAATGACACTCCTCTCTGTACAGCATTGTTTGTCAAGTGCAATATGCCACATTCAGAAAGAACACTTTGCTTGGGAATATTCACTCACTACCAACAACTTAATCAGCACACACACCGCCCCCGTTTCTCTCTTTCTCTCTCTCTCTCTCTCACACAGAGTGGTGGTAGTTAATGGAATCACTTTTATCACTTCCTTTCAGTATGGATGCTAGCTCAGTGATTTGCCTAGAAACCTTCTTAGCTAATCTCTGTTCCCTCTAGGATGAAAAGTACATTTAAATATATGTGTGTGTGTGTATTCTCATGTGTGTGCGCGCGTGTGTGTAAACAAAGGCTGAAAAACACGCTTGTTGAGTTTCACAAAACCCTGACAACAAGAATCCTGGACTGACAAGAATATTTGCAGTTCAGGACTTATTCTGCACCAAATTTGCTTGTGGTATTTCTGAAGAGAAAGAACATTTCCTGTGCAGAAAATAATATGGTGTTTCATGTGCAGAAAATTCTGTTTTCTGTGCAAAAAATATGACATGTGAATTTTGTGTAGAATAAATCCAGAACTTTAAAAGAGTTATCCAAGTAAGCTCAGCCCATTTTATAGCTCATTTAATGTTCACACTGGAATAGATTCACTTCTCCAATGACATGGAAGCTACTATATGCCACTGATAGCACCTACAGTTGATAGCACATACTGTCCTTCACAATTATTTCATGACAAATTTCATGCAAAATGGGCCAGAAACAGAAACTTGCATGAAAATAGAGTATCAACATAAATCTGAAAGAGTTGGTCAAAATTTGGTCACAAACGTGTGCTCTAGGGCAAGGAATAAAGAAATCAGAAATGTTTGTTTGGGAGATAGCTGAAGTAATTGGTTATGTTAAAAAAATACTGTTTTGACGCCATTAGATAACCCTTCAAATCTGGTGACTCTGCAGTCAAACTTGTGGATCTATATGGCATAATAGTATTTGTATAGGATAACAGGAAGATAGACAGGCACTTTAAATTATACTGTACTACAGCTGTCTCAAAAGAGCAGCAGTACAGAAGCTAATGGAAATACACAGCTTTTTAGGATCAGCTGAGCAAAGTGCCAGAACTCCAAATCGGTGTAGGATGGTCAACTTTTCTGGAGAACTCTTGCCAGAGTTAGCATTTTATGCAGGGACAATAGTGCTCAGTCTTGTACATTCTTGTCTTAATCTAGAACATCATTTGGGCATCTACTTAAGTGTTTTGTTGGATGATGTCCAGATTACTTAAGACCTCAGCGACTGGAAAAGAATTATATTGATCTGGTTGAAACAACATTTTCCCTGTCTCTATTCTGTGGGTATGGCTAATGCATCACTAGCAACTTTTCTGCTCTCCAGGATTGTTGCCTGAGAGAAACATCTTTAGGAAGGATGCACATTTCTCTAGATTTAATAATCCTTTTGGTCATTTGTTCTTTGCTAGACTTTGGATGAGAGTCTATGGCTCTAGATACATTCCATCCTAAGGCTGAAGGTTTTGAATCCCACCCACTCCACAACCAACTTTTCTTAGATGAGGAAAAAGAAACCCTTGCAAAATATCACAGTTCATGGAGGGAAGAAATTCTGAAATTCCAGAGGTGGTGGGTTTTGCATACTTGTTAAATGAAATGGCTGAGGTTTTTCTGTTTCTTCTTGCTTTTAAAACCATTTTTTAAGAAAAAAAACAGGTGCCACACCTGCAGCTGTATAAGATTGTACACATTCCTACCATCTGTGTTTCTAGAATGTCTTGGGAGTGATGCCATGTTGTATTCCATGATGTTGCTCCCAAGGCATTCTGGGAAGTCAGTCAGAAGTTGCAGAAAAGCCTTTAACATTGCAAGCATAATGGTGTTTTATGAAATGTTTGAAAAGCAACAGAAAAATGGAAAAAAAACTTTGGCAACCTTGTGAGGTTAAGTGAGGTAAGGAGTAAACCCATTAATCCTGAAATACTCTCTCCTGCTCCAACTCAATAGAAAATTGCCCCTGTAGGGGGAAATATTTTGAGGAAACCTTTTTACCTAGCCTTGTTTCAAGAAAGAAAGAAATGAGAGCACAGTACATGTATCTTTTAGTTTTGCCCATTTTTTCTCCTGTCAAGAATCTCTCATTGAAACTAGAATGATCGGAGTTAGTTTTTATAACATTTCATAGTGGAGAATTCTGAATAACAACAAACACATCACCTTAACAGAACCCATCTTTTTCACAGGAAAGCACAGAAGAACCAGCGAGGGTTTTCAGAAGAGCAACTTCGTCAAGGACAGAATGTCATTGGCCTCCAAATGGGAAGTAACAAGGGAGCATCCCAGTCTGGGATGACTGGATATGGCATGCCAAGACAGATCATATAGGTCGCCCCACCTAGAAACACACACTCACACACTCTATAGCATGGCCTGACTGAGAAAAAATAGCTACTTAACGTTCATGCTAGAATCTGCTTCTAAGTTTTTTCTCTAGGATTTTTGGATCTACCTATATATTTTTCAGCTTCAACCTTTCAATCTAAAATGTGGATCTATGTGCTTATTGCGTGCCAGTTCACACAACACGCTGGCACCATATGATGTTCATTTCTGAACTATGCAAAGACTATTTTTCTGTATTTATTTGCGAATTTGTTACCTACTGTACCTGTGTCTTATTGAACTCGCTCTTGCACCTCTATAATCTTGTTCTCCACTCTACTTTTGCAATACCCCTGTCTTCTAAACAATAAAGTTTAAAAAAGGGGGTGGGTGGGGAAGAACTTGCACTCTGTAAAAAGAAAACACAAAAGGTAGCTTAGTCATGGTCCTGAACTTGGAAAAGTTACTTTTTTGACTACAACTCCTCAAATTCTTCAGTCAACATGGCCGGTGGTCATATTGGGCAGGGATTTGTGGGAGCTGTGGTATGGAAAAAATTGATGTGTGCAAGCTCTGCCATGTTCTGAGTTGTTCTGCAGGGTAAGTAGAGAGAATATGCTTCATGGTACTTGATACAAGGATCTTTGGAAAGTCATGTCTACTTTGTGCTTTCACTTGGGTTACAATGCAGATGAGGATGGAACTGATGTACAAACACACAAAGTGACCCTTCAGCACCAATCTTGGTCAATTGGAGTCAGTCATACTTAAGAGTTTTCCCCATCACTGCGAAAGATGACCTAAGTGGCAACTCTTAGTCAAGAATATATTATAAAAGTAAAGAGAATTGGTCCCAAAAAGAAACCCAGAGAGACTGTTTCATAAGTAGGAACAGGAATATAGAAGGACAGGTCAAGGAGCAAGGAGCAATTCGGCCCAACTAGAGTAGACCCACTTGAACAACAACAACTTTCTAAATCAACACTTACGTGAGTTCCATTAATTAAATGGACTTACTCTAGTTGTTGAAGCTAACAATTAATTGGATTTAGTATCATAGAGCTAGAAGAGATTACAAGAGCCATCCAGCCCAATTCACTTTAGAAACAGAGAATTTATCCAAAATGTTTTTATTTGCTTTTTAAATATCGTGCCCTTGAACCAAAGAACATCAAATAGCATGTGTGACTTTTTTTGCTACAAGGATAGAAGGAGTTGGGGGGAGGGAATGGCTGGCCAAATCTCTGCAATTCCACTGGTGTGGTGAGACCAAATCTTATAATGCAGAGATGGGAGTCACCCAGCATGTGGGCCAATATGATCCCAAGGCCATTTTTGTGGATCCTAAAGCTCCCCATCCCTTCCATTTTTGGATTAATTATGGGAGGAGACTCTAGAAGTCATGCATTCTACTCTAAAACAAGCCACCACTATCCTGTTTTGTGCCCTTCACATTTTTTAAAAGCTATATGGGGTGTTTTTTGAAACTGGAGTTACCCCTCAAGATCTTCTGGGAGAGGTTAGTGAAAAGTATAGTGAGATTGGTGTATCTTTATAGGAACTGGCCCTACTTGTAACCACCTCCTCACTATAATGGCTGTAGTAACCCCTCAGCTTTCATATCTTAATTACAAGATTTTGTTTGATATCCTTTGTCCATAAGTGGTTTCTGTGAGAGTGGTGCAATGAGTGTGCTCTAGTTTTATTCCAGAGCTATGCAAGGTACTAAAACTATTTTGGGGATAAGGTTCAGGACCTTGGATATATCTTTTGAAGTTTGGATTAAAACCCACAGCTGAATCACTGCACTCCTGACATGGATGTTACCAGAAACACAAGATTCTGTCCACCTTACCACACATACCATAATTTTTCCAGTGCTATTGTGTTTCTGTGGAAGGTTTGCTCCAATAAAGAAGGAAATATTACATGGGATAATTTTATCATCACAGTTATCTTGGCTCCTCTGCATTTGGTCTGTGCATACTGTTGAATTTGTCTTCTACTAATAACCTGTAGAGTTGAACTGGTGGATGGTGATGGTGTTGATGACAACATACCACATACTAAGCTGAAGGTGCCACAGACTACATGATCATAGATATTAAGCTTAAGCATGGTCAGAAGGTGATCTCAGAGTTGGCCCTATGATTGGGTGGAATGACGCAGTTGCCTCAGGTGGTAGAAGCTGGGAGATGAAGGTGGTGGTGGCATCAAGGGCTCTGCACCATGTGACCTGCCCCCAAGCTAGCCTTCTGTCATCAAGTGTAGTAGTGAATCTCAATCTGGTCAGCTTTTGTACATGAAATAGGAAGGAGCACCATCTTTTCCTTTGTCTGAGGAAGGAAAATGCCTTGGATGGGTTCCAAATGCTCTTCTGTCAAAGCATGGAATAATGCGGTTCTGTCTTCCTATGTTCAACTGGGTCTGTTTCGAGCTGAATGCATTAGTCCATGCTTAGCTCAACTGAGCTCATCTGCAATTACCGTAGGCAGGAAATATAATAAACTCATATCCAGGTTACCTAGGCAAACAGCTCAATTAAATCAGTGCTCAGGGACATTAGGATAATACACTATAATGAGCTTTAGCTGAAGAAGAAGTGCATAGTGAGAAAGAAAAAGAAACAACAATCTAAGCTTGAGTCATATAACTTGACAGTTTGTTCAATAGCAAATGAAATATTTCAGTTTTTTCTACCACTTACTGTTGTTAAAAAAGCTTGAGAAGTGGTATTAAAAGTATCATCTTTAAGGCTTCTTTTTCATTCACTGTACAGTTGCCTTTTCCCTCGCCATCACATCTTTCAAGCATACATTATTGGTCTTCTTGGGGCTGTAACCACAGAAGGTTTATAAGGCTTCCTCATAAACCTTTTGTCTCCTCAAGTCTCCTTTTACTTTTCAATTTTTAAACAAGTTATACTTGCAGGGAGTGGGGAATAGTCCCTCTGAGTTCAATGGGACTTGCTCCCAAGTCACTATGGTGGAGGCAGGGAGCTTCCAATGCCCAGCCCTAATTCTATCTGGCCTACTGAGGTGCTGGGGAAACTTAACCATGAGCCCCAACTACTGACAGGGGAAATTCCTTTCTGTGTTGTCACCTTTCCATGTAGGGCAATGGAAAGAGGGGGAAAGACAAACTTTTATCTGTGAACAATGAATCAGAACAGTGAATCAGACATCACTGAGTTTCCCAGATCTGCTTCATTTTCTGACTTGTTCCTTGTGGAGGAATTCTCCTTGAGTTGTGCAGCTCAGTCTGTGCTTCATTAGCATCATGTCCTCCCTGATCAGAGAAGGGAATGTTTAAAGCCTGACACTACTTGGTACCAGGTGATCTGAAAGACTGAACTTTGAGATCTTGAGATGTAATCTCTTAGTCCTACTACCCTAAGAGCCACATGAGGGAAAGGTGTGAATGAAGGCCTGCTTGGTGGCTGCTGCCTTTCTCTACCAAGAAAGTCTAAGGTGGCTCCTCCCTGTGTTACTTCCACTGGTAGGCAAATACCTTTTTATTCAGAATGGCTGCTGAGGAAAGGTTTTTTAATGGGAGGATGCTGTACTTTTTTTTCATTGACATGTAATAAAATTGCTTTGAACTCAATTGTGTTTTAATATTTTAATGTTTTTATCTGTGTTTCGATATTGTGTGGTTTCTTTCCTTCTTTCTTTCTTTCTTTCTTTCTTTCTTTCTTTCTTTCTTTCTTTCAAAATAATCTCACTGTGAGCAGCTTGAGAAGTGCGATATAAAGAAGAGAAGAGAAGGGAAGAAGGGAAGAAAATAAGCAAAGGCAGTCATTGCTTGGTTCCTGTTCACTGAGCTGTGTAGCTCAGTCGGTATTGTTGAGTTGGAGAAGGGCCCAAAGGTTGCTCCTCATTGAGCTTGCCTAAGGACCCATCCCTGATGTCAGGGGTGTGGTCAGGGCTGGTGGGGCTCTGCCCCCCTCTGGCCAGGTTCCTTGACTCTGCTTTGTAGAGATGCAAATAAAAATGTAGAAGCAGCATTTTACTAAAATGGTTGCCAAGACATAAATATGCTCCCATTTTCCATTGTTCAGCCACAAATGGACATGTAATGTTTGAAAACTTATTTGAATCCTATAAAATCCTATAAATCTATAAATCCTATAAAACTAAATTGTTTTCTTAAAATTTGATACAAGTAAGTAATCTTACAAACACACTAAACAACTTGCATTATTCACTTATTTATTTATTTATTTGAATATTACCTTCTTCTGACATAGGAACCCAGGTGGCTTGCAACTTTTTTCTCTATTCTGAAACCAAGAGTTCCTCACTATCTTGCTGCTCTGCATTATTCTCTTCTGTTTTTCCCCCTCACTTCTCACCCAATGTCAATCACTATGTCCATCCGATTTTATTTATAGGCAATATTTTATCATAAAAGTATAAAACCAACACAATAAAAACAACAATCAAGCCTACACAAAATTACCCAGAGTTCAGTCAAACCAGAAATTAAAGATTCATGCCCAGGAATACCTACATGAATAGGTTTTCTAGTAATTGATGAATATATGCACTGCAACCAATATACCTTCATAGTGAGGGTAGAGGAACTCAGTTTCAAAGATGGTCTCAGTGGCCCCATTCCACTGATGTACAGGTTGAAAAACAAGAAGGTGGGACTAAAAACACTAGCACATTTTGCCCTAGGAGAGGCATATACCTTTTTAAGAATGAGAGAAATGGTTATACATAAGCTAGGAAACCACCATACAGTGATATCACGGGGCAGAGGTGTGTGGCCATTTGAGGAGCACCCAAATGCAGTGAGGCTCCTTTCTTTAAAATGGAAAATCTCTCTGCATAATTTGAAGAGACCACTAGATACATGCTAACATCCCTAGGTTGCAATAACTGAGTCATATAACTTGATCTAGGTTAGCAAAATGTGGCCGTGGACCTCATGCAACTCATCACCCAGTTTTGTAGCCTCCAGACAGTCATACCACCACCCAAAAGTCTTCTTAAAAAAAAATCAAGGAGAACCATGCTTCTGGAAGTGTGATCCTCTTGTAAAATTAAAGTTACTTCTTTTCATTGCATTTTATTTTTTTCATTCTGCATATATATATGTGTGTGTGTGTGTGTGTGTGTGTGTGTGTGTGCGCGTGCACACCCCCAGAGTTTCCAAAGTTGTGCACTCTGCAAAAAGTTGTGCTGACCCATGGAAGTGTCCAGTTTTCCCAGTAAATGACCTGTGTTCAGATATGTACTAAGAGATGGGGGACTTCTTTCCCTGCCCACTGTGATGTTGCAGTGTGAGTGTTGCACTCAGAGATGAGAATTCAGTTTCCTGATCCATGGAAAACAATTTGGTGACCTTTGGCAAGTCACACTTTCTTAGCTTAAGAGGAAGGTAATGATAAACCCCTCCTCTGTCAAGAAAACAACATGATCGAGTCACCTTAGTTACCATAAGCTGGAAATAATTTGAAGGCATACAGCAACAGCAACAACAATTGATTAAGGTCCAATAACACTGGATCAGCATGAAATCAGTACAAAAGGGATTCTCTTCTATGAAATGAGCAGTCTCCATGCAGATGCAATGGGGGCAGAGAAGTAATGAAAGCATTTCAGTTTCTGTTATTGTAGCACATCTCCTGCCTAAAGAAGACAATTTTAAAATGGTTTGCTTGTTCTTCCTGGTGATTGGGTACACTAAACATTTCCAGCATGTTCTCTGCTCTCAACTGTTTAGTTATTTAGGGCTGAAGTCTGATGTCTTTGTCATCTGTGACCTTAAATAATGTTATAAAATAAAGGCTGAACACTGTGTTGGGGCAGCAGCAGCAGTAATGACTATTAGTTGTGATGAATTTAGTCATCCATTGTGCTGTTGTATGACCTTTATCTCTAATCAAATATCTTTGGAAATGGCTTCCTTGATAGAAATTCACTCTAGCTGCTCTTATAATGTATCAGTTCTGATAGAATGAATTAGTGGCATCCAAGGTCAGATTAAGACAGGCTGAAGTCTAACATCAAGTTTAAGATGCTGCTCTAGTATCATTACCCTAAAATGAGTGAAACACTTAAAATTTAGTAAATATTTTGGCTGGGGTCCCACATCATGAGAGGGAGCTATGGAGAAGGAGATCTATTTGATGAGTGAGATTATGGCCCTTTCTGCACCATATCCCATTAGCACTTTCTTCTGTTACAATCCCAGCATTGCTATTTGCACAATGGTAGCAGATTAGAAACACTCTCTTCCCCACCCTTCTGCCTTAAGTGGATGAATAGCAGAATTGCAACCAGTGTCCTTCTGTACTACAGCATCCTTGACCACTCCTTTGTTCTGTCTTTTTGGAAGCCATACTAGTACAGCAATGTTGTAATGGCTTGACACACCAGTACACTATTGCACTTTTGCATTATAATGCTTAAAAATGTATTAGGAAAATTAAAACAAAATTAACTCAAAAGAGAAATTTAAAATAAATGCAGAGAGATGATAGATTTTGAAGTTGCCATGCCATGGGAGTAGCTGAGGGAGGGACAAGCAGGGTATGTCCACACTCTGCTCACACCTGGATTTACAATAAGAGGAAGCACTATCAAGTGCTATTGTGGTACTGCACTGAGCCAGCTGACAGGATTAATAATTTTTTTCTGGAAATGGAATAAGGTGGTTTTGCAATGTTTGGGGATGGGAAAGTAGCTGGATACCCATGACATCATGTGGTGAAATGATTTGTGGACTGGAAACAACCCACTGCTGTTGCAGGATAGTGACATTGTGCAGAAATGGCCTATGAGTGAAGCCAAACAGATCTCCAAATTGCCAGCAAGTTAAAAATCACAGAATACAAAAATTAAAACACAAATTAAAAAATCCAATAAGAACTAAAACAAAGTTAAAATACATAATTAAAACTCAAACATTTAATATTCTCAGCAGATTGCTCTTGGGCATCAGTATATTACAAATCCCAGAATTCCACAAAATGTTCTTATGGCAATTAAAGTAGAATAATAGTGCATTAGGCCATTTCTGCACCTTATCCCATTGTTCTCCTGTTGCAATCCCAGCAGTGCCTTTGCCGGAAAGGAGTGCAACAGGCACACTTCTCTCCACACCTGGCCAGCTCCTTGTGGAAGGGAGCATGAGTGACACTTGCCTGCCTTACATGGCACAGCTGGGTTTGTTCTCATTTTGTGCTGGGGAAGGAAGTACTTCCATTGCGCCTCCAGCCCTTCTGTGTGGCAAGTAGGGATGGGAGTGTCATGCAATCATAGACACTTAATGGATTTAATCCATTAAGGAAATATCCTGCAATCACAACAGATGGGGGTGGGGGTGGAATGACAGCGGGACCACATCAATGTGCAGAAGTATGGCCCATGGATCACTGCCATCCTGTCCCCATAGTGGGACTGTGATGCCATGCGGAAATGGTCTTAGTCTCTTGTCTTAGGAGTCCTCAGTAGCACCAGACTTAAACTTAGAAGTCAGGTTGTAATTAATAGTAAATGTTTTACTTAATGAACTGGTTTAAAACAGGTATCAACCATTCCCAGAAATAGGAAATCTAATGAAAATGTGCCAGTACATTATCTTTAAATACATATCCTGTTCTCTTAATTATCTTTTGGCAGAACATTAAAAATCTGTTTTGTTAATTGACCTTTTAGTGGCAATTTACAACATTTCTTTTCCAGCAAGCCTTTCTAAATTGATTTTTTTAATATGAAAAGGACTTTTTATGGTGTTATACTGCTTTAAACATGTGCATTAAAGTAAGATTTTAAATGGTTTTAATTTTGTTATTGTTTAATATGCTTTTCATTTTAATTTTGTATGTTTTTAAATATATATCTTTTTATTGTATTTTTTTTGTCTTTTGTAAACTGCCTTGAGTACCACTCTGGCAGAAGTAAAGGAGAGAAAGAGAGAGAGAGAGATTGATTGAGTATTGGATGTAATGTATGGATAAAAGGAGAGAGAATAATCTTGGTATAGAGAATGATCATTTAATGATTCCTGGAATCCTGCTGGACAATTATGTATGCATAAATGTTATATAGTTGCAGTGCTATGCAGTGAATCCCATCCTGGTTTCCAATCCCTACTATTTGTGTGGTTCTGGTCCCCTGTCTATCAGGAAGCAGCTGGCTGATGGTTCCAACTCCTCCCATGAGTGATCTCAGGTGCAAGAGGCAGAAGCAGGACCCCCTGACTCTGGAGATCACTCACACAAGGAAGTGAGTGGGGTCACCAGCTTCCTGATTGACAGAGGAAGAGACCATCAGTGACTGCAGTAGCTGCTTCCTGCTAAGTGGAGCCTGGGGGATTTTCAGGGTCCTCCAACTATGTCTTCCTTAAACTAGGGGTACATAGAGATCATGAATATGAAACAGTCATGACTGTGGAAGTCTAGCTTACATATTCGTCCCATACTGGGAGAAAGACAGCACACAAATATAATAAACAAACAAACTGCCAAAGAGGATTTAATCAATTTTTTTTTCACAAGAAGGAAGGCATTTGTACTGTAAAAATTTCCACAAAACACAGTTTCACATATAGTAAGGAAATGGCAATCTATTCAAAAGCTTCTGCACATCTTACATTTATGACCATCTTACATTTATGACCTCCACTCACTGTGGAGTGATTAATGTTTCTTATTTAGAAGACATTTTCTAGAAGCCATATGCCCATGTCTCTAAGCTATTTCTTGCTAAAGTGCTTGCTCAGTGAAGTGTGAAATGTGATGAAATGCTAGGGGTTTGCAGATGAGTGCTTGGCTTCTGCTGATAGATCAAGGCACAAACAGAGACTTAAATGCAAATGTAGCTCATATTTATCAGTCCAGTGCCTCTGGACATTATTAGGTCATTGTTCTGCTTAATTGTTTTTTCCAAAAACTACGATACATCTTGAAATCTGAATTTGACAAATGAGAAATCAGAATTTGGTAGGTTAGAAATTTCACTTTTTTGTGTATATCAGTTTCTCTGTTTTGAGCTGCAGAAAACTAAAAGTCTAATCAAAATCTTTGTAGATTGTATTGGGATATCAGAACTTTCACTATTATTAGCTAGCCTTGAAATTTAAACAATGCGGGTGGTTTTTGAATAATGTGTTCCTGTCCATCCACTCTTTATCTGAATTGTTTCACCACTTTAGAGTGATCTTAATCTCTCTAACTTCAGTTCATTCCCATGCAGTCCTCCTCACTTTGCATATACTTCTTATTCCTTAAGCAGAGTGAGGATGTGTGCAGCAGTTTATAAATGGACTCAGCTCTCTGAAATATAGGGGTGACTGGAGTAAAACATTTTGTCCTGGAAGGCAACAAGCATGCATACTTTCTGCTTAATAAAATAGTTAGGGGATTTTTTTTCTTATGGAAATAACTTATGCTAGGAAAGAAGATAGAAATTCTAGTTTGGTCTTTCTAAAGTGGAGATGCAAGAGCTATTCTTGTTTCTTGTCTCTCCAGAAGAAAGCAAAGTTGCAAATGGTCTGTTGAAGTTTGGTCTAGCAATTGAATTTAGGTATAAGATTGGAAGAAAGGTCAGAAATGATCAGAGCAGGTAAAAGGTAGTCTAGGAAATCTGATGAGGTCTCTCTCTGTCCCTTCCCTTGCATTCACCTCCATCTTTAGTGTAACATGAGTAGCACCCTGTCACTTGCAAGAATTACTTTTGTGAGAGTCAAGAAAGAGTAAGACGTTCATGTTCTGCTTGCCTAGCTTGACAGGAATGTGCTTGCCAAAGTGTCTTGCATTATACAGTGTGGTTTGATGTCAGTGCTGATCCTAGTGCATAAGCAGAGCAAATATGGGAAGGCTTCTCCTCTTTCTAAAATGTCCAAGGAGCATGGAACAAAGATGCTGTAGTCAAAAAAAAAGCACATGGGCTCATAATGCACTCTAGGCTTGACTGTCCAGTGAAGAAACATTGGTACTGCTCAAGTTATTAAGGGGGATACCCAAAGTGTTGAGCCCTATCAGCAAAATAGGTGTTGAAATCACCACCTTGGAAAGTACTTGAAGGCTTGGAACAAAACCCAGAATAGATTCATTTCACTCCCTGAAATATAGAAGCCACCAGCTGCCCCTGATTTAAGGATCGATACCAAAACTTTGAATTTGACCTGTAAAAGACTAGAAATTGGTGAGGCATGAAGGAGCTGGTATAGTATGATCATATCAGCCAGTCTCTATTAGCAATCTTCATGGATCAGTTAAACTGTCTGGGCCATTTTCAAGAACAGTGCCATATATAATGCACTGCAGTAATCTAAATGAGTGTTATTCAGAGCATTACTATATCAGTCTAATATAGGGGAAAAACACTCTGAGTCACTATGGCCCTTTTCGCATTGAGGCTTCTCACGCAAGCGGGGGAGGGCGGCTTGCGCGAGAAGGCTCCTCCGGGAGGTTGCTGTTTCCCCGCTTCTTCCTTCTGCAGGCGAAGGAACTAGGGGGGAAGTGGCAGCCTCGCGCGAGCCGGCCTCCCCCTGGGCGAAGCAGGAGGCTGTGCGTCCGTCCCCCCCGCCCGCGCAAAGCAGGAGGCTGTGCGTCCACCCCCCCGCCCGCGCGAAGCAGGAGGCTGTGCGTCCATCCCCCCGCCCCCGTGAAGCAGGAGGCTGTGCGTCCATCCCCCCCGCCCACGCGAAGCAGGAGGCTGTGCGTCTGTCCCCCCCGCCCGCGCGAAGCAGGATGCTGTGCGTCTGTCCCCCCTGCCAGCGCGAAGCAGGAGGCTGTGCGTCCATCCCCCCCGCCCCCGTGAAGCAGGAGGCTGTGTGTCCATCCCCCCCGCCCACGCGAAGCAGGAGGCTGTGCGTCAGTCCCCCCTGCCCGCGCGAAGCAGGAGGCTGTGCGTCTGTCCCCCCTGCCAGCGCGAAGCAGGAGGCTGTCGCGTCCGTCGCGCTAGCACCCCACCCCTTCCTTCCGCAGGGGCGGAGGGAAGGAAGCGCGACCCGGCCACCTCCCCGACGCTCCGCACAGGAGGTAAGTGCGCGTGGGCGCCGGGAGCATTGCACGAGCGAGGGTGATTTTCGCTTTGAGGCGAAAATAAAAAAACCCGCGATCGCGCCTCTGCAGCCCCGTGAGCGTGGCGGAAGTGGGAGTGTGTCGTGCAGAGCGACGCTCCCACTCCCGCGAGGCTCACAGGGCTGTCGCGCAACAGAAAGCCCGTGCGAAAAGGGCCTAAGACCATCTGCATCTAGTCACACCACACACCAACCATGGGCCAGATCCCTTAAGACAAAGTCACATTTTGGATTTTTTTTTTTATACTGTAACGTCTCAAAACTCCCAGGCCATTTCTGCACTAGACTGTTATAGTGCTATTATTCCACTTTCAACATCCTATGGAATCCGGGGGTTTGAGGCCTCTGCCTAAACTGTAAACCCTAGGATTCCATAGGATGTTGAAATTGGAATAATAGCACTATAACAGTCTAGTGAGGAAATGGCCCCAGTCAAAATGGCCAGTGTATCCTCACCATCCCTAATAAATTTGCTGTTGTCATGGAAAAGCTGTCATCTTTTGCTTTCCCTTTAAAATAATGTGTACACTGCTAGCACACATTGATAGTAAGTGGATGCCTCTAAGTGGTATAATCCGACTTGGAAACAAGGCATACAGAAGTTTAATGCTTTGTCTAACGGAGAAGCAGTCACAATGGTTGTGTGGCTGTCTGGGATAAAGCTGTTTACGGACCTTCTGACTCAGAGATGCTACCCACCCTTTCTTGAAGGGGAGTAATTCCTCCAAAACCAGCCAAACAGTTGGACTGAAGACTTCACTCATTAACTGTGTGTCCATCTTGTCTGGATTGCATCAAATTGGCTCTGATCCAGTTCATTATCAAACATAGACGCTTTATTGCATTTGTAGCCTATTTTACAACTGCTATCTGCCTGCATAAATTATCACTGTTATATAAGACAATCAGGTTACTTGCTAGGATATGATAATGAGTGCATTCATGTTCTATGAATTTTTAATTTTAATTCCTAGTTGGTTCTGTGGTTGAGCCCTTCTCTTTTTTAAAACACATGAGGTCCCTATTTCCAGGGAACAACGACGGTATCTAGTATTTATTTTGGCAAAGAGTTATGAGAATGAGAGCTTTAAATGGAGTTTTGTAGACACGAGATGTACGAGTGTTATGTACTATGTACTATTATGTACTATGTATTATTATGTATTATGTACTATTTGTGAATTCTGACTGAAAGCTCAGAAGAATACTATCACACTTTATTGTGAGGTACTGTTTGACACATGTGCCTGTGTTTCACAATAACCTGGGCTGTGAGAGCAGTCTCTGACTGTGTAATGTGAGAAGTCCTTGGAGAATCTGAATCTACAATTTTCTGTACCTTGAGTTTTCACTAGAATAGGACTGATGTGGCATTTTATAAAGGAATGAGAGATTGCTTGCTTCACCTGAATAAAAGCAGTATTAGGAATTTATGTAGCAGATAACTGTAGTGCTTGCTCTGGTTTTTGAATTTTCAGAACTGTTGCTGGCAGAGGTGAATTTGGTTGACACATCCAACAAATTGCTTTCACAACATTCAGATGTATTTGGATTTTGTGCACAGCTTACTTACATTTGCCTAGATAAATGTGCCATTCAAAAATGAAAGTATTTCTTCCTGTGTATAAGAGCTAGTTTGTATGTCACAAATATCTGACAGAGGTGGTTTTAAATTTTTTCCAGTGACAGCTGTTACAAGGTGGTAAGTTGTCTGTGCAGTGAGGCTGATTATGCTGATGGAGTGACATTCACCATCCTTACTTTCCAATTGCTCGCACTGTGATGATTGACTTATTCTCCTAGTGAAAGTCTGCATGCTGACATATCACCAGTTGTTCATTGTGCTATGTCAAACTATTTAAAGCATTCCTCTGCATGCATTAGCTATTAAATATTCCTTTTCATTGGCAAAACTCAGTTTTGTGCAATGTGCTGCTGTTCAGTTGTGTTAGACTCCAGCCTCTGTCATCCATGGGAGTGTGGGGGGGGACTTATACTCTAACACATCCAGATAGGAACCAGGTTAAGAAAGTAATTTTTTCAGTGATGAACATCCATCCAGCTAATACATCAGTTTGTTTGTTGTTGTGTGCCTTCCAGTTCTATCTGACTTATGGGAACCCTAAAGCAAATCTATCATGATATTTTCTTGGCAAGATTCATTCAGAGAAGGTTTGCCATTGCCTTTGTTTAGGGCTGAGAAAGTAGGACCTGTGCCAGGTCACCTAGTGAATTTCCATGGTTAAGCAGAGATTTGACCCCTGGTGTCCCAAGGCGCTAGTCTAACACTCAAGCCACAACACTACACTGGTTCTCTGCTAGCATGTTTACATTGTGTATATTGTCCTAGGAATTGCTGTCGACTTTTAGGGATATCAGGTACTTATATTGTGTGATGTACCAGAGTAGTGAACTCTTTTTATTTTTATTCCTAAATTTTAAATGAAAACATAATCAGAATTCACCAATGCCACACACATGCCTAATTTGGGAAAGTGTTTAAAACCAGTCATAGGGCCTTTCTGTACTGCACTGTTATAGTGCTATTATTCTACCTTCAACATCCTATGGGATCCTGGGGTTTGCAATTTAGGGAGGAGCATTTAGAAATCTCTGCCAGAGAGCTCTTTGACCTCTGTAACCTACAAACTCCAGAGTTCCACAGGATGTTGAAAGTGGAATAATACCACTTTAACAGTGTGGGGCGGAAATGGCCTCAGGTCATTACATGTAGGACTGCAACCTGAACCTCCATCCCGCAAAATATTGCCTTCCTTGTGTGTAACTGTCTCATCCAGGATGGAATATCTACTGCCATCATGATCTTTAGTGTGCATGCTGCCAATAATCTCCTGGGGAAAAGAATGTGAGATCAGGTGTTCTTTTAATAGATCTACTCTGTTGTTATGGCAAAAAATTATATTATTAGACAAACATAAAGCTGTCAGCTATAAATATAATAAAAATGTTTTCTAGCAATACCTTTCTTTTATCTTCTTGATCACAATCTGTATTTTATTTGCTGTAGAAGAAAACTAATGGCATTCCTTGAACATTTCTGAATTCTTATGGGAAACCAATCTAGATTAAAATGTTTGTTTGCTTCCTTTGTAGCATAAAGGAGAAGCTATGTAAAAGAGCTTAGACAATCTTAATGGCAATAGAATTATTGTGTTTACATCTACATCTAAAAATAAACCACTGAGCTGATGACCAAGTTTCTGCATAGTTAAGGGCTTTCCTTTCAATTAAAGCAGTCATTTAATCCTAATTCTGGAGGAAAACTAAAGCCTTTTTAGATTTGTATCTCTTTCAAAATTACAAGACCCTCAGATTCTTGGATTTTTATTGTAAAAGTACCTACCTAGGGAAGAGAGATTGATAAAGTTACTTTTTTGGACTACAATACTCATAATTCCCCAGCCAGCATGACCACTATGAAGCAGCATGATGTCCACTCCCTAGAGCTGTTGGTGGTCTGATCTGTGGGGAACTATTTTCAAACTTTTCTGCACTACACTGTTATAGTGCTATTATTCCACTTTCAGCATCCTGTGGAATTCTGGGGTTTGCAGTTTAGGGAAGAGCATTTAGAATTCTCAGCCAGATTGCTCTTTGGCCTCAGTAAACTACAAACCCCAGAATTCCACAGGATGTTGAAAGTGGAATAATAGCACTATAACAGTGTAGTGCAGAAATGGCCTGGGAGTGAGTTTTGATCCCTTCCAGTTTTTACAGAAAGCCCCTCTTGGGTCTAAAATAGTTCAGCTCTCCCCATTGTGCAAAATAGCAAAATTGCTTGCATGCCTCTAGAAAGAGTGAAGGCCTTTCATATGGAACAACGGGAGTGCGAGTTGTAGGGGACGGCTGAAAGCATGTGTGCTCCCCAGACCTCCAAAATTGGCAACCTAGGAGCCCTTTCATACTACAAAAAAGATTCCACTTCAACTGTCATGGCAGCCCCCTGTAGAATCCTGAAGCTTGTAGTCTGGTGAGGCACTAGAACATTCTGGTTGAAAATCTTAATATCCCACTCTAAATCCCAAAACATAGGTTTCCAGAGGATGTTGCCATGGCCATTGAAGTGGATTCATAACACTGTGGTAGAAAGGACTCTAGAGATACCCTTATGCTCCTGTATTTTCATGTGTCAGACCAGTCCTATTAACATGTGGAGGAGGGCAAGAGTAGCACTTATCAGATTAACATGAGTCTTGTAGCACATTTAGCATGGCTTTGAGCTGATACATAAAAAACTGACTCCAACTAAACTTCACATCACCTCCCCCTCCCCTGATTTCTCCAGTTTTCAAACAACTGTAGGATGGTGTGAACACTTGTCTCAAAAACATGGCTGTAAACAGCCTATAGATACTGCACCCTCAAGTGGTGATTGACAAAACATCATAATGGAGATGGGCAGATCTGTCAGGTTCACTGTCTCACACACTGTAACTTAACAAATCTTTGTATGTTCTGAGCAACCATGCACTGAAGCGAAAACCTCATCCATTCCTATGTCATAATGGTTTAAGGAAAGCAATGGAACCTATCTTGAAGCTTATTTTTGTTGTTTTTGTTTTCACTAGGGCAGAGAAGAAGAACAAGCAAAAACCCAGTCATTTCATTTTTGCTAGATGCTCTGTTGTCTTCTTCTCTGTGTATGTTTAAAGGTTTGTCAATATGTCATCTTAATGAAAAGAAAAGCAAATTAGAAATTTTAGTTGGTAACTTGGATGACAGACTGATGGAGCAAAATGTTAGCTAAGAGGAACTGGTGAATCTTTTTTGACCTTAAAATGTCACAGGCAGATTAGCTGGGATATGTGCATGGCTACCCTTTCTATATCCATTACAAATCATGGAGAGAGAAAAAAAAATATACAGACTCTGCTGTCTATCTCTATAAGCTCACCTCAGTTTGCCAGATTACACCTATGGCAATCAGATTACAAACCAGATGTTTTATTCCAAAAGTTCTATTCATCACAGTTATAGACTGAGTTATGTATTGGGCTTGTAAGTATTGCCTTAATAAACAGAAGCAAAAACAACAACAAAAAAGTCCTGAATTCTGGCCAATCAGACTTTCAAAAGAATTTTAACCAATACATTTCAATTACATGCAAGACTTAAACTAATTTGATTGATTGATTGATTGATTGATTGATTTCCCAAGGGTACACAACTGCAGCAGACTTACCTGCCTCAGGAAACTTGGACAGTCAAAAATGCCACTGGACAGTCAAAAAAGGCAAAATGCATTTTTTTTAAAAAAAACACAGCTAGAAATAGCTGGAGGTCCACTTCTCTTATTTAGAAACACAATGTGTGTGTGTGTGTGTGTGTGTGTGAGCATGTGCGCATGTGGTATTTAAAAGAAGACTTGCAACCCCACCCTCCAAATAAGCATGGTCCGAGGAATTTGGAGGACAATGACTTCAAAAATAACCTCGGGGTACACTATTTTCCCACTATTTTAGTGTCCTGAAAGTCATAAGGGTTACTGACTGGAGAAGCGGATGTATCCCTAAGTGAGGAATTCCCTTGAGAAAAAAAAATCTAATGGTAGTGAGAAATACCACGTCTCATACTAAAGCCTCGATTTTATCTTTTTAAATTAATATATCCCTGTTGTTTCCTTTTCTTGTTAGCTTCTGTCACAATCTGGGTTGACCTTCTTGAATATGAATCAAGATAAATAGCTGGAGAGAAAGAGAGAGAGAGAGAGAGAGAGAGATCTTTGCTACCAGACAAACCAGACAGACAAAAGCCATTGTCTTCTACTGCTTATACTTTACAATTAACGCAGGAAGCAGAATTACACTGACCATTTGTTTACCCACTTCTCTGCTTGGCAGCAGTTTTCCACAGTCTTCAGGAGAGGTCTTCTTCATTACCCTGTGACTGAGTCAGAGGTGTCTTGGACAGAACCTGGAAACTTCTGCATCTAAAACATGTGTTCTTTCTCTGAGCTATGGTGCTTCTCCTAATGCTATTAAATTTAACATATATACATTATACATCAACATTCAGTGTCCTTCTGGCTTGTGTCTAGTTGCGTCATTAGCCAGAGCACTAATTGTAGTTGTCCTCATAGTTGGTCTTACATCCAGGTTAACATGGATAGGAATAGGCTGCCAGCATCTGCTGTGGCATGGATTCTTAATATTCTCCACTGTCAATTTCAGATGTAAATAATTAAAATACAAACTTAGGATGATTATTTTGGTAGCCAATGTTTGGAGCCTTGTGCCCCCTGACAATGATTTTAAAAATGTTCATGGACAACAACAGAAGGACAGAGCGGATGAAGTTACCAATGGAAATTCTTGAATGTAAATCGATGCCATACCTCATAAGTCCACTTGGACAGTGTTACTAGTCTCCCTTGAAGCATAGTTTGTTACAGTCTGTACCTGTATGTACCTGTAGTGCTTGGAGCAAGATTGACTTGATATATTGTTATTATTATATTTAATTCAACGTCCAACAATGGATGAACAAGCCAGTGACAGACCTGCTAAACCTGAAGATGAAATAAGTGTGAGTATTATGCCCAGTTTAATACCAGTGTGTTCAGTATGTCATCTATTTGTTTGGCCTGTGAAAGCCGTTTCTTGCCTGTAACTGCACTTGAAAATACTGCATCTAATTTTCACTAATAGTTTCACATTAAATGCTTTTATTTGTCCACAGCATATCAGAATGTGAAAGGTCTTGGCAGAAGATTTGTGCTAGAAGCAGAAGTGTATTTCTATAAATGTTATAGTGTAAGAGCTGATTTCATCCCTGGATTCCACCCCCTCCCAAAATAAAGCAAGAAAGGGAAAGGGTGTGTGGGGGGGGGGAGAAAGGTTAAATGGTATATCTAAATAGAGTCAGTATTCATCTGGTTGGCATAGTAACTGTTATCCTGGAGAGCTGAGAAGCAGTAAAAAGGAAGAGAAGGATTTAAATAATTCAGTGTTCTGTGATACTTAAATTGCTTTATTAACGAGAATGAATTCTACAATGCATAATTAGAACTGGCACAAGGAAAATACGCTTTCTTCTCCAACAGATTAAAAAACCATTTGAGATACTTAAATACTGTAGTAACAGTCAGCTATAAATGTGATCGTGCTGGAGCAAATTTAATGTTAAATATACTGTTCTTGCACTAGTATTCTGCTAAATAGTATCACAGAAGAAAGAACAAGCTGTTCAAGAGGTTTTGTAGATTAGATCCAAGTATCTGTGAAATATTTAGGGGCACGTGAAATCCAAGAACCATCTGTTAAATATAGGCATAAGCCTCATTTTTTGCTATGAGATATGTTTGTTTTTAGTACAGTAGCACAGTGTATTTCTTTTATAGGTGGTGATATAGGAGAAGTTTACTTCAATTATCATTAATTATATTTGATGACTAGTAGCAACCAGTTAGTATCACATCCTATCTACTGGGTGTGGAGGACAACAACAAAGTAAAGGAAATTTATGGTCAAACTAGATTTGATAGTAATGTCATGCCCATAAAGAGAACATCTGAGTAGGATCCGGTGGTAAGGCTGAGGAATATTGGGGCTGCAGAAGAAAGAGGGAAATTTATTTCTTCCTCTCTTCTCCATGATCCCAGAGGTGCCTTTCCCAGTGCAAACTGCAGCATACTATTTGCTCTGGAGAAACGAACGCTGCTTTACAAACTACCACTGTCTGAGAGGCTTACTTATAATTCATTATGCCTCAGTATACACTGAAAAAGCACACAAGATGTCAGTACATTCACAAGAAAACTGATAATCAAACTAGATGTCAAGGTGGATATGTGTGTATACCTGTTCTTCACAATGAAATCTCTTCAGAAATGTGTGCCACACCATGTCTTCTTTCCAATGGCCAACCAAACAACACTAAATATAATGTGTATAGGGGAGTACGGTCACATGCTATGACAAACAGACATTGTTCACCACTTGATGGAACCTCTCTCATAAATAAAGCCTAAAAGGGGTCACCCAGTGGCAGTCTAAAAGGGGGATTGTGATTATTCCTGCTAAGAGAGATGAGAAAGGGAAAATTCAATATCATTAATACTTCCAATTTCAGTGAAATAAATATGCAGGAATGAGATTGAGCACATGGCTAAGTGTCTGTGGAAGAAGAATTTTACATTTAATAACAGCTTGTTTCTTCCACTTCAGGATCCACTCTAGTGAAAATTGCAGAATACTCCCAGCCTGTCATCTTATCAGAGATGTGGGGCTTTCCTAGACTATCATCTTGAAAGACTTAGTTTATCTATTTATTTGACTTATATTGCCCTGTTTCAAACTGAGATTTGAGGCAGCTGGCAACTGAAGGCAGAATGTGTGGAAATTGACCTCTCATTTCTCCCTACGGTGAACTAAGTAATGAAATAATGAACAAACTAATCAGAATAGTTCTAAGTATGTACAGCATTCATAAATGAAAGAGGACTTAAGGGGTAGGATCCAAGAATTGGCCGTCTACCAACAGAAGGCTTCTATGAGGAGAATGGAAGCACTTCTCTGTTCTTCCAGCAAACATTAAAATCTACTTCAAATGTTTAGGGGATCTTCTGCACCAGATTTTAAGCTTGTGGCAAGTGGCGGTGGAGGGGAGGAATAAACTTTTTCCTTTCCGCTGACAGCAGTAAAGCCACTAGTTTAATTCAGCCCTCAGGATGTGATACTGAATTGTCTAGTAATGGTCAGGAACCTATATAATCTCAACACATGTAAATATCTGTTGATGGAGTTACACTGTGCTAGCACTGTATGATACTGAATGCCACCATAGTACGATGGTGAATACATATAGCATGTGCAGTGCAGTGCAGTGCAGTGAGGCAGTATGCAGTGTACCATGTGCATTAACATACTACTCTCACTGTTATATTGCACATCTGAAATGGTTCTGCAATGGTTCCACATGTAAAACCACTGCCATCAGGTGGATATCTCCATTCTGAATTGTCAAAAAAAAATCACTTCACATGTGTAGTATGTCATCAACAAGATTGTGGCCATAAAGCCCCATTTAATTCTATGGAATGTACTTTTGAGTAAATATTTTTAACTCTGTGTAACACACTCATATCACACATAGGACAACTTTGAACATATAGTGTACACCAGATGTCATGAATCCAATTGTTACTCCCAACTAGTGTAGACTGGAGTGGGGTCTAGCAGATTAAGCTAATCTCATATTTCTAAATCAATGGAATTTATTTGTAGGGTTTACCTGGCCATGGTAATATATGCCTTGGCTACATCCCAGCTGGATTATTGTAACATGGTCTATGTGGGTATGCCTTTGGAGAATATTTGAAAACTTCAGCTGGTCCAAAGAGCTGCAGCCAGGTTGTTAACTGGAGCTGGCTACGCGGATCATGCAACCATCCCTGCTGCAACAGATCCACTGGCTGCCGGTCTGTTTCTGGGCACAATTCAAAGTGCTGGTGATGACCTTTAAAGCCCTACACAGCTCAGGTCCAGGTTATTTGAAGGGCCGTGTACTGTCCTATGAACCAGCCCAGGCTTTGAGATCTGCTGGAGAAGCCCTCCTCTCTATCCCAGTGGTTCTCAACCTGTGGGTCGCGACCCCTTTAGGGGTCAAACGACCCTTTCACAGGGGTCGCCTAAGACCATAGGAAAATAAGTATTTCCGATGGTCTTAAGCTCCATTCCCTCTTCGGTGGTGGTGCACAAGCGTGAGCCACATGCTCGCATCTTCCTGCCCCCTGTTCAGAAGGGACTGAAATCGCTCCCCTTCTCTGCTACCGGGAGAACCTCCCGTCTGATGGGCCAGCTTGGGGTGGTGGTGGCAGCACGGGGGGCAGGCCCCCTCCTCCCACAGCCCCTGCCCCACTCGCCACCGGGGGGGTGCTGCGGAAGGGCCAAGGGGCCGCAAGGTGGTGCTTTTCCGGGGGAGGTGAGCTGTGCCCGGCACAAAAGACAAAGGCGTTGGGATTCCTCCCCTGGGTCGACACTCTGGAAAATTTTCCCACACTGCCCCCCCAGCAGAAACGAGAGCGAAGCAGAGCCCAGGGGGTTCTCGAAGTTTTTTCCTGGGGGAGACACGCGGCTCCTCTTTCCCTCCCTGCCACCCCCCCCATTCCTGGCCAGTGAGGCGGCCTTTGCCGGGGGGGGGAGGTATTGTAAATAATAAATAAATAATTTTATGGTTGGGGGTCACCACAACATGAGGAACTGTATTAAAGGGTCACGGCATTAGGAAGGTTGAGAACCACTGCTCTATCCCTCTAACTCTCTTCCTGGGGAGATCATACTGGCACCCTCCCTGCCTGTTTTCAGGAGACAACTGAAGACATTCTTATTTCAGCAGGCATTTCATAAATGATTATTATGAAAAAAGTGTGGGTTATTTAATAGTGATTTGTTTGTTGTTTTTAATATGTATTTTAATGTTTGAATTACCACTGATTGTTTAATGCGTGTTTTAACTTTTGTATGTTATAGTTTTAACTATATTTTCTTTTAAAACTATTGTAAAATGCTTTGAGTCCTTTCGAGGAGAAAAGTGGGGTATAAATAAGATAACAACAACAACAACAACAATGCCAAATTCCTACTGATTCAGTGGGTCTCCCCTAATTGAGACTAGCAGGTTGATTTAGGACAGGAATGAGAAACATGCAGCCTATAGCTGTTGGTGAACCTCAGTTTCCAGAATACCTTGTTGTTGGTGCATTGGCTAGGTCTGCTGGGATATGCAGTACAACTGCATTCAGAGGGCTGCATGCATATCCTCAGTTTACACCTATAAGTTTGCTGTCAGTTGAAAAATGCAGATTGAGACTGAGAAATAATGTGGATCTGTCTCTGTTGGAATCATTAATTCCTCCTCTCTTTGATTAAGGTATCAAATGTATCAGTTCAAGCGCCAGATTCAGAAGACAAGTGGGAAAGACTTGCAAGAAAACTCAACAGGATGTCAAAATCAAAGAGGAAAGCTAAAAGAAACAAGTCTATCTGGAATTTTCAAAATAAAATAATCCTCTTTACAGTAGTCCTCTTCATTGTTGGTGTTATAACTTGGACATTATTGTGGCTCTTTATCGGTGAGTTCCTACCTCCATTGTCTAGTTTCAACATCTTTTTCTCACATACATATCTAAAGAGATCCAATGACATGCTTCTTATATGTATATTTTAAGTGGCTTATTAGAGGTATAAGCAGTATTTAGCAAGTTTGATATATGGTACTACAGTACTCTAGAAAAAGGTTTTCCATTTACAGGTAAAGTATTTTTCTTTGCCAGAAAACAGATATGTTGATACCTATTTCTGAAGGGCAGGTATCCTAGAAGACAATGTTAAATATTAGGAGTGGCCAGCTTTAGTGGGTCCTGGGGCCAATTTTGTGCCCTTAAAATCAGGGCTATACAGACTGTCAAAAAAGGCCACCAAATAAAAACTAAAACAAACAAACAAACAAACCTAGAAATGACTGGAAGTCTACTTCTCGTTTTGAGAAACTGATTTTTTGTTTTTAAAAAACAATTAAATAGTGCAAGGGGAGCTACGATCTGTCTCAAAGGAGAATCACAATGCCTGAAGCTTCCAGCAGAGGTATTTCAACACATCCACTTCCTCCAGACCCCAGAAGAAAAGTTTAATTTGGGGTAGTCGGGGGGATGCTGCGAAAACAGTCTTATGGGCCACATGCAGTTCTGAGTCCGTTTTGGCCCACTGCTGTTTTCAGTGATTAGTGGTGGCTGCCATGTTAGAGGATTAGTGAATCTGCTCTAGGTTTTGCAAATCATTAAAGGAGCTTTTCGAATAAAGTTCAGTAACTTGGACAGGTCCTTTAAAATGCAGGTCAAAACCTGAACTGGAATACTGCCCCGCTGACATGGAAACCGCCAGTTGCCACTCCCTTCTATATAGGTAAAGTGAGTAAGCATATTTCTGCTTCTTACATCGTTTAAATATATCAATGTGTCTGTAAGAGTACTAACATGACTAAATGATCCATAATTAGAATAGCACTGAATTCACCTAGCATGTACATGTTCAAGGCAGGTTGCAAAAGCTAAATTCACAACTGCAAGTGAAAAACCTTTTGTTATAACTCCTAATACTTATGTCCCTCAAAATTACTTTATTTCTATCCTCGTTTTTATTGTTATAATGAAAGAGAGGGGGTGACACACATATATACCCATTCTGTTTTACAGTACAGGCAGAAAACAAGGATGCTTTGTACTTTGTTGGACTATTTCGTATTGCCAACATCGAATTTCTCCCAGAGTATCGGCAGAAGGAGTCTAGGGAGTTCCTCTCTGTAGCACAGAATGTACAGCAAGTGGTAAGGAATACATATGTATGCTTGCTTAAACAAACATTCAATGTTGTGGCAGGCTGTCAGCAAATTGTATGAATTAGGGTGCCTCCAGACAGGGCTTTTAGGTCCAATCACCCTTGCAGAATTTTACAAATAGTTCAGATAAATATTATCTCCAATTTGTAACACTCCCATGATTTTCCACCTTATTTGGACCTATTTTCTTATCAGGAAAAACATATCTTAAGAAGAAAAGATGAATTAGCTAGGCAGTGCCTATGGAGTTGTAGCTCTAGTGGCCCTCTACCATCATTCATAATTGAGCAGCTATATAGACCCAGCTAAATCTGGCTTCTTGTAATATGACACTGTGACAAGGGCCATTTCCGCACAGGGCAAGGGAATCGTCCCGTGCCAGTACTTACCAGACTTCTTGGCTCCATGCTTGGGTCCAGGCTGGTCCGGAGCAGTGCGTGGCCACCACTCCGCACTGCTCCGGGGACGAAAATGGCAGCTTCCGGTTGGTTGAGGCTCTCCACCAGCCGCTGAAGCTCGCCAGCCTAAAGCCCCCCCCCCGGCAGATCGCAGGCTCACACTGGTTTGAGACTGCAAATCTGCAGTGGAGTGCGGGCACGGAGTGGCGCGCTCCATGCTTTTGAAAGACCTGTTTCAAGTGGTCTTTCAAAAGCACGCTGGACGACCACTTCGGGTCGTTCCGGAGCAGGCTGAGGTGCGGAACTACACTAAGTAGGTCCAACCCAGTCTGCTCCCAGGTGCACATGTCCTCCCTGGGGGATGCTCTGCACCGTTTCTTTAAACCTGTGTGGAAACGGCCAAGGCTGCAATGTCCCATTCTCACATCTCACATCAAAGAAGACAAAGTTTTCTGGAAGACAATAAACAACTTTCAAAGAGCTAAATGTAATAAATACACTAAATACTTTAATTAAACAGAAGGGCACTGCTTCTGTTGGGGGCAATTCTTCTTGATATTTCTTCTGCCCAGTAAATGAGTGCTTGGAGAAAAGTAGGCAAAGTACAGCCCTTCAGATGTTACTGAACATAACTCCTATCAAGCTTATCCAGCATAAGCAATAGCAAGGACTGCTGAGAGCTCCAGTCCAACATATCAACATAGCAAGGACTGCTGAGAACTCCAAACCACATCTTGCCTACCCCTGGCTTAGAGTGAAGACAGGGGCCTCTATTTCTAATGAATAATAAAACTGTATTTTTAAAAAAATAGGCAAGAAAGCACAAAGTGGTAAAACTTGGGAGGACTCTCAAGGTGTTATATTTTGCGCTTTGAGTTGTATTGCTCAGTCATTAGTCAGAAGGTTTTGTGAAAAGACAGTACAACCATATTCCAAAATCTGGAACTTGGTTCCTGGGGAAGCATCTTAACATAACCAATCAAACCTTCAAATTCACATACCGTATGATTCTCCTCAATGTAGTTCCTCTTTCTCTATTAGAACCTGTTGCCCCTGTTTAGCAGATAGTAGATACCCTTGGCTTAACCTACTGCCTCACCCTAAGTTCCTCCCATTTGCAGCAGCAGCTCAGGCTTAAAATATTTTTAAAAATCCTCAAATACACACACACACACACACATACACACACATCCAACAAAAGATGTGTAACTGGAGCATTGTTAAGAGGCAGGCATAGTCAGCAGCTACCACAAATCAAGCTCTGATTTCAGACCTTGGATAGTTTTCAAAGGACTCTGATCTACCCCTTTGCTATGTCTCATCAAAATACCATCCATTAATTTCCAAACTACAGTCATCCCTCCACATTCACTAGGGTCAGGGGCACAGGATTGCTGTGAAAGTGGAGAAACCGTGAATAACTCTAGGTCCTCCCAAACCACACACATAAAAGTATGATCACAATATTCAGCCCACCATGGATTCTTCTGCAGCATCAGGGTTCCTTCATAAAGCAGAAATGGCTGGCTGGTGGGGCTTACTGCCGCTATTTTTAATAGGGACTTACAAGCCCTGTTCACAGCTTCTTAGTATCATTCCTATTAAAAATGGTATAGAGCAGCAGGAGAGGCAGCAGCAAATAATCCGTGAATAATTAAATCTTCAAAAGTGAAACCCGCAAATGTGGAGGGCTGACTGTATAGATTACATAGCTTCTTATGCATATAGGTAAGATATACCATCAGTTTTCACTTATAATGCATCATTTTTTTAAAAAAAGGCATGACCTAATTTCATTATAATAATGTTTTGCTCTTCCTGACCAATGGAAGCCCCTGTACTCAGACTGAAAGTTGGCAGGCTGAGTACAGCCTTTCAAGGTCCCAGGAGGAAGGCATAGGGATCCCTTGAACTTCAGAAGTCACCCGTTCCTGGAACCCTTTCACACAGCATAATTATGGTGCTATGATTTCACTTTAACTGCCAGGCTCAATCCTATGGAGTCCTGAGGTTTATACTCTGATGAGGCATTTGAGCACTCTGGCTGAGAAGTATAAATTTTATTTCCTAGGATGCCACAGGATGGAATCATGGCAGTTCAAGTGGAAACAAAGCATTATAATTGCGTAGTTTAGCTCCCTGGTCTAAATGAACTGAGACTGTTTTTGAAAGAACAAGCTCATCATTAGATGACTTGTGATATATTTTCATTTTGAACAACTGGAAAAGACTGGAAACTTCCTTTCAAGGAATATGTTCTAGGATGGCTGCTAAAAGAGGTATAGCAATGCAGCCACATAAAGGTCTTTGTGGAAGAGCTTTTTCTGCAGTTTTCTCCCCATGCTTTCATTTTCTGAACTAGCTTAATCAGAGTGTAGACAACTCTGGCATTGGAACAGTCCCCATGACAGTTCAGTGTGGCCTGTCCCCTTACCCTAGGCTGGTGGAATACAGGACTGGCCCTACCATTAGGCAAAATGAGGCAGCTGCCCACAGGCAACAGATTCGGGGAATACAAAGCAAGATACTGCTCTGTGTGCCACACAGCTTGTCCTGCAGCCCTTCATATAGTCTGCTACCCTCAGGAGTGGTGAAGAATGCAGTTCTGAAGTAAAATTCAGTGGTCAGAGCCAGTCTAGTTTTAATGAGCAAGGGATACCATTTCTCCCTTTGCCTTAGACAGCAAAATATCTTGGGTCAGCCCTTCTAGAACTTCATTCTTTTCCCAGTTATATTTCAAGTGACATCTTATCACAAGCTCAAAGGAAACATTAGCAAAGGAGACAAAGGCTATCATCAGCATGGCTGTTCTATACATTGATAAATAAAAGAGAGATGATAAAGGTAACTTGAATGAATACCTGCACTACTCTCTTCTTGAAAGGGTGCTGGGAATGAAATCCTTTCCAACTGATTTTTACTAATTTTAGAAATGAGAGCATTATTACATTTCTTATACCTGTAGTTACATTCCCAGCCTAGACAAAAAAATGTGAGATACATTTTACATTTGGTCTCTGCAGGACTGCCAAACCATTTTGTGAATTTTCTCTTTCAGATGAACTTGGTATATACCAAATCTGCTTTCTCCAAATTTTATAAGCAGTCCATTGTCTCAGATGTCAGGTGGGACATGTTTCATTTTACTTTTTGCAGCTGGGGGGTCTTAGAGGAAGAAGTAGCCCTTTGTGTTACCTGTGTGAAAAGGGTTTCTTTTGTATGTGATATGTGGGCTACACAAAATTGCTTCCATGCTCAGCAAAGAATCTTATGCTTCAGACACTTTTGATACATCGTTAAAATGATAAGGGAGGATCCAGATCTGAGGATCATTATGACACATTCTGCTTTTATATTTGATTTCAGTAATAACAACAATGGGGGACTACTTGTGCATTTCTGGATTGTGTTTGTGGTGCCACAGGCTAAAGGTCAAGTCTTTTGTGAAGATTGTGTAGCAGCTATTTTGAAGGATTCAATTCAGACAAGCATCACAAATCGAACTTCAATAGGGAGTCTTCAAGGCCTTGCTGTTGATATGGACTCCATTGTGCTTAGCGGTTGGTATTTTCTACTTAATCTAGAATGCTTTGCATCCAAAGAAGTAGCTCCTTTTCTCCAAAGCGTAGTAAGCTTTGGATAAAAAGATTCTTACTCTGAGTTACGAAAGGCATTATTGTGTTCTGCTGTTTCTGTAATTTTTGTTTACCTTTTCTGAATGGCCCTTCAAATTCCTTTTGTGTTTATCATGAGTTCAGTTCACTGCAGAGAGTTCAGGAAGAACTTGTTAAGATAATACCAGCTCTCATTATACAAAAGCATGTTCGTGATATGACATAAAGGAATATAGGAAGTTGCTTCTGCCAGCTATTTATCCATTATTGTCTGTTTTTCTCAGGCAGAAACTCTTAAGGCCCTTCAGCAAATGTCTTTCACGTTATATGCAGGCTGATCTGTGTGGAGGTTGGGCAGAACTTGGAAAAGTTACTTCCTTGAACTACAGTTCCCAAAACCTTCCAGCCAGCTAATTGGAGAATTCTGGTAGTTGTTATTCATAAAGAAATAACTTTTTCAAGCTCTTTGTGAGGCTATATGGCATGACCTCATTCCTTTCTCTTAGGTTTGTTTGAGTGGGATCATAAGCTTTTTAAAAAATCAAATTGTGGTGACTTCATAGATTCACATGAATTGGATTTTATTCTCAAGTTATGATTACAATTTCTTAATGACACTGAAACATTATTTCATGAATGGCATCTGCTGACCATTTCTTGCAATAGTTGTTTAAATAAAGGGAGATGCATTTCTATCTCTTCTCCAATGCAGCTGGGCTCCGATCAGATTACTCTTCAACCACAGGAACAGGTACATTACTGAGCTTATCTATAACTAATGTTCTGATTGACTCCATTTTAACTAGGAAGTGTATATTGTCTGACATGAATTGAATTCTTGTACCAGGCTCTGATTGTGTATTTACCTAGTATTGTTTTCAAGTGTTTAGAGCAAGGTGGTCCCCATGACAGGTGCCAATGTCTTATAACAGCATCAGCTTCTGTTAGAGGAAAGAGCATTAAAGGTTTTGCCCAAAATATTTCCATGAGCTAAATATTGTAAATGTGAGCAGCAGATATTCATGTTTAATTAATGACTTAAATTCGTCCCTCTCTATGTAAAGCTTTATTTCTGTCTTTTCTACAAGTATAATAATCTCAGCAGCACTGACCATTATTGTCTGATGTGGGCTATTTTTGCAGGTACAAACTGCATGTATGATTTGCATGCAGATCAGCTGCATCAGCACTTTCCACTGGACATTTCAGCAAAATCAGGAACAGTGATTTGTTATTTCAAACTGTTTGCGTTGGTTGGCTACCTAGTTCGCCTTTCCATAGCATCCATTCAGCTTGAAGCTGATAACTGCATCACGGATTCATTGACCATTTATGACTCCCTGATGCCAATCAAAAGTAAGATACTGTATCGGTAGGTATGCATTTTCTGCAATATTTATTTGAATACTTTGTAGCAAAGGAATATATTGGGGAAAGGAATCTTTTATCATATATGCAGTTATACAGAAATTCATCCTTTATCGGCAAACACTTCTAGATTTATTAAAAATGATTTACTGATGATTGAAAACAGTTAAATGGGGGAGGGGACCCTACTACTCAAGAGCTGCAAATGTCTTTTAACAAAACATCTCTAAAGGCTGGGAATAATTAGGTTGGTTCAGTGCATCGGCCGTTAGTTTGACCTTACAAAGTAAATGATATTTAACAGTATGGTTGCTGCTATAGCATAACAATAATAAAAAATATTTTAGTGTTATTCTTTATAGAGGGGGTGGACTCAGGAGGGAGACAAAGATCTCATGGTTCACACCATGTCTCCCCTGAACATACATGTAGGGCAGTGGAGATAGCAGATTGCTGAAGCGGAGACTGACTAGAGATGGCAATAGACAATAGAGATGGAGAAAGAGAAAGGAAATGGCATATTGTCCTCAGGAAAAGAAAGGTGGTGGGAAAGAGGGAGGAAATGTTAAAGGATGAGGGGATGGAGAGAAGAAAGCAACTACAAAATGGGAGAAGGAAAGAGGGAAAAAGGAAGCTTTCAAAGAGAATAGTAGTCATGAAACATACTTCGTCCCACACTGCTCACGTGACCACGGGTGGGCGGGGGGATGGCATTTGCCGCCCTTCCACAAGAAGAGATCGCTTGTGGGGGGCCGAAGGGAGGAGGTGGGGTGGAGCAGAGCTATTTAAGGTCGCCCCGCCTGTCCCTCAGCCTCTCTTTTGAATCCAAGCGACCCACCCTCCCTCCTGATGGTTTCAGTGTAAGATAGCTGGTCGCTTCGGGGCCGGGTAGGAATTTTTTCCTCCCTGTTTGGGGCTTCTTTAGCCTACCCTACACTGCGCCAAGGGCAGGGTAATTGGCTTCACAGGGTGGTGTCTTAATGTGGTATTAATTAGGTCTCCACTGCCATACATGCAGTCATCCAGGCCGACATAGGGGGGGGTCTTAAGGTTTGGCGTGTACCTATGGCACCCCTTTTGGGTGTAGGATAAATCCTATCCTTGAGGAGGGCCCTGGGCTCACCCCACTTGCCGTGCGGCGGGGGTGGGCCTTAGGGCTCACCTTCCAGACAAGGGCTGGCCAAAGTCATAATGCACTTTCAGCGGTTGGCTTTGGGGCCTGGTATCTCACTCAACGGGCTAGGGGAGATGGTCGGGAGCTGCCTCTTGACCGTAGTCCGAAGATGCTGTTGACCCCCCCTCTTCTTAGGTCAAAAGTTCAAGTTCAAGTTCATGCAAGTTCAAGTTTAAGTTCTAGTTTAAGTTCACCCCCTTTATGTTAATTAGGCATATTAATAAATTGCCCTAGTTCAACCCAAGCTCTGTCTGCGATCTCATTATTTCGTGGGTTGGGCGGCAATGGGATGGGATTGAGTTTGTTTAGCTTTGTTCAGGGATTCTTCCACAGACAGGGAGTTTGAAAGCTACTCTATTTTTTCTTCTTCTTTGTGCTGGCCTAATAAAAAAAATATCACTAAAGTGTATTTTGGAATTTAAGTGTTGTCAACATGGCTCCTCCTGTAGGGATTACTTTCTATGATCTAAATTCTGTTTTTAGTTCTGACTAGATTAGACCATTGAATCAATGGGATTTACTGATGTGTTGACTTCCCACCCAACAATTGATTGAATGGATGTACTTTGATTGGAAGCAATCCATAAGATGTCAGCCATTATCTAGTGGGGAAAAGAATTATCCCTCCACAACTGAATTGGAGCCATAGAGGAACCCATTCATGAATATAAGACCTGCATTGTGGGAGTTTGAGTCCCTGGCTCCTGCATTCTGTCTACTGTATTCGATCACTTACTGCAGCTCCCATTACAACTCATAATACATAGTACAATGATGCCAACTGTTTTTCTCTCCCTTCATACCTCTTTTTCCTACACCAGCTTCCCTTCTGTTCAAGTCAGTAGGGTGTAGATGAAGAGCAAACTCTATCACACAGTTCAGTCCTTGTGGAAAACCTCAGGCAGAGTCGTCCTTGCCTTGGTCGTCTTAAGGAATCAGGAGATGCTGCTTGGTGGGGTGGTGGTGGTGGGGAGATAAAAAAGTATACAGTTGGCTGCCATTGTCTGTAATTGCAAGCTTAATGATACCCAAACCAGAGTTAGTTATTGGTCATGTACTGAAGTCACTGGCTATTTTCATTATAAACAAGTATGGTAAGTAACATCAAAAGGGAACAAAGGAATGAGTTTACTGGATTAGTCAAATTATATAATTGTTTTGTGTATAGGATATTTGTATAAAAATTGTCACATAATTTTAATATCTAAATGTTTAATCATGTATAAAACACTATAGAAAACAATAGTTATACTTCCATGCATCCTAAATTACTTTATGTGTTTGTTGTGAAAATAAAAGAAGGGAGAAAGAGAATCAGTTGTGACACCTTGGGTTCACTAAAGGAACAGTAGGATAAAAATGTTACTGAATGAATGAATAAGAAAGAACCTCTGGATTCAGAGCTATTTTACAACAGGATTACAGAAACAACAACAAAGAATTATTGCTTTTAAGTCCCAGTTAAACACAGAGCAGCTGACCCTAAAACTGTAGAGGGAACTCAGTGCAAAACTCAAAGGTACTTTCCCAGGCTGCGCTGGGGGAAGAAGTGTGATGGCTGCATCTCCAGAGGCTCCACATGCATGGTAAGTGTTTGTGGGGCCCGGGAGCAACACACGATTGCGCATCATTTTTGGCAAGAAGCCGAAAATGATATAGTGTGCGATTGCCACCTACTGGCCCCAGTGGTGTCGCACAATTGTGAGGACGTTGTGTGGAACAGTCCTCACAATCATGCAACACTCCGGAGGCCCTTTCACATGAGAAATGGTGTGCGAAAAGGGCCTTGGTCTCCCTTGTAGCTAAACTCCTGGTCTTGACATAGCTAAGACTTAATATTTGATATAGTTTTGTGTGTCTTCAAGTCATTTCCAACTTATGGTAATCCTAAAGTGAACTTATCCCAGGGTTTTCTGGGGCTGAGATTGTGTGCTTTAGAGTTGAATAAATCAGTCACTTTTTAACCCTGCCTTTCCTTCACTGAGCTCAAGGCAACATATATGATTCTCCTCCTTTCTTTTATCCTCACAACAATGCTATGAGGTAGTTCAGGCTGTCATCTTAAAATATCTTTTATTTATTAGTGCAACTGTTGTTGTTTGCACAGTTAGAAGCTCAACTGTTTGGTTAATTAGCTACCTAAGAGTCAACCCTAGTAAAGGGACTAATTTTATTAGACAGCTTCATACAATCTATAAATATGAAAAAAATCTGTTTGTTTCAGAATTTGTGAACCAACCAATTCATTCCTGTCTTTCGTTTCTACTAATAATATGATGCTGGTTGCACTGAAGTCTGCACAAGTAAGGAAAGCAAAGGAGTTTCATGGTTACTTTGAGGTCATTCCACAAGCAAGTAAGTACATGCTAAAATAAATCAAGTACATGCTAAATCAAGTACATCCATTTTTTAAAATGTAGAACCTGTGGCCATACAGACTCATCCTAATTTAAGTTATGTTCTGCCTTTGAAAAATGACCCATCCTTTTGTTCTTGTGGGTTTTTCGGACTTTGAGACCATGTTCTGGTTGTATTTTCTCCTGTCGTTTCGCCTGCATCTGTGGCTCGCATCTTCAGAGGAATGGTGAATTGGAAGTGGAGTGGACCAATCCTTTCTCAAATAAGGCATGCCAACCTGATTTTATTTTCTTTTTTCACCAATTATTCATATCTTTTATTAGTCTGTTGCCTACGTGGCCCAAACTCTTTCTGTATCTTGGCTGGTCCAGCTGCACAAGTCATTTCTGCAACTAAACTAATATCCAAGAAAGCCTAAATACCCTAAGGGCATGATGCTGTCTGATCTTAAAAGCTCCCAAGGGGTTACAAGTGACTCTGAGGCAGATGGCTTGGATTATTTAGACCAGATTTTAGAAACTGAAAACAGCTTGGCACTGTCTTGCTGGTACTTCTTCTCTGTAAGATAGGCTAGGAGTTCATCTAGGAAGCCAGCATGGGGTAGAGAATTAAGACTGTGGGAGACCATGGGTGACCATTGGGTGACCTTAGGCCTGTCAGGCTCTCAGATTCGGATGAAGGCACTGATTACAATGGCAAAACCCCTCTGAACAAATCTTGCAAATAAATAAATAAAATAAAATAAAAAATCCTGAAGTATGATAGGTTCACGTTAGGTTTCTGTTGCACACAGAAACAGGAGCTCCTTCAGATGGTACAAATATTGCTGAAGGCAGAAGTATCTGTTGCTGCAGTTCTCTCTTCCTCTCTTTTGAATATCCAAATGATGCTTCTGTTGGTCTAGACTATTTTCTGAAGAATATGGCATCATCTGCAACATTTTATTTCTCTTTTCCCTCAAACAGGCTTCTTTTCATATCAGAATAATAATTTAAAAAATAATCTTCTCCTTTGTTTTATTTTTTTGAGTTATGATGTTTTATTGCATCAGTGCATCAGTGAAGTGACTCTGTTGCACTATAGCACTATAACACTGAGAAAATTAATAAAAGAAAAAATAGAGAGGGGAAAAATTTCCTCTTCAAACTATATGAACACTTCATATAGTTTTTTTTAATCCACTTTTTAAAAGCCTCTGGAAGAACCTTAGGTTCTTTGTAATGATACAAGGAATTGCTAAGAGATATTGCTTCAAACAGCCCCCAGAAAAAATTGAATGAGTGGATACAGATGCAGTCACAGCTGGCAAAAACCCAAGGAGCTATAGTTCAAGAATTTACATTTCTTTAGACCAATCTGGAAGACCTCTAGAATACAAAATACTGGTTGCATTTTATGGGCATAATTTAAAAATTTATATTTTATTGTACCAGTAGATGGAGTACTTGTCATATATAGAAAACACCACCATACTTTAAAAACTGATTTTTTTCTTCAACTAATGGGAGTTTCTAGAACCTGGACAAGTTGTTGATGTTGTTGCTGTTATTAGTTTGATCTACATCTCACGTAGGCATGGCTGATTGGGGGACTGTGGAACTTGTAGTTAAACAAAAACATTCCAATCTCTGATTGTTTCCTGGTACTAAACTAGTGCAATGCTTTCTAGTGAAAGCTGTGGAAAATTATGAAGATAACACTGTTGGGACAAGGTATTTTTCCTCCCCACATATTGGTCAATGTATCTATTATGGGACTTGCATCACTGCAAATTTTGTTTTTATTGAAATGTTATTGCATATCTAACAAACAGTGGCTGGAGTCCATTATGACATGTGTAACCTAGAGTCATGCACTTGTGGCTGTTATGTATTCATGATCCCTACAAACATACTTCCCAGTATCTTCTCTTATAGCACCTTCTCCAATCCCCACTTTCCGGGCAGCGACTGCCACAATTGATGGGGATCCATTCCCCTGTCAGTCGGGAAGCAGCTGAGTCCTACTCCTCCCGTGTAAGCAGTCTCTGGTACAAAGGGGAATCAGGATGGGGACTCTGATTTTGTCTGTTTCACTGGAGATTGCTCATGCGAGGGGAGTGGAAACAGCAATCAGTTGCTTCCCCAGTGATGGAAGAACAGACTCTCATTGATGGTAGCTGCTGCTTCCCTGTAAGTGGAGATTCAGGTGGTTGGGCCAGAATTCACTGTGTAGTACCTTAATTATGCTACTTAAGCATATGTTAATCCCATACATGATTCCAGCCTCCATCTTTATTTGCTTCTTGAGTATTTCATTTAAAAATGAATTATGGAATAATATATCTGACACAGAATATTATATGTGACATCCAGCTTAATATCTGTTTCAGGCTGGGCTTGTTAGTCTTCCAGGAAGCATGTAAATCTTTGAACAGATCACAGTGTAGGGCCGCTTCTGCATGGCATTGGGAACATGATGGCAGTGATCCACGGGGCCGTGCTTTTGCACAATGTTTTCACAGCCCTGCAGCCATCACATTCCCATGTGTCATGATCCCAGGATATTTGCTGAATGGAAAAAATCTATTAGGCACCTGTGATTGCGTGATTCTCCTGTCATCCCTGGCTGTGCGGAAGGGGTTTTGGATGGTTTATTGACACACATAGAACCAGCTCACTGCTGAGGGCTGCAAAAGGAACTTTTCACTGCTGGCACCAAAACTCAATTTGACAGGCAAAGAACTGAAAACAATCACGAATGGAAATTTTTCATCTGTTCTGCTCCCCTCTTGTGCTGAAAGCTATTGGAAAATGTGAGAGATTTATTATAAATTTCTTTAGCAGAGTAGTTAATGTACATAAGTTAGAAGCAGTAACTCTAGCAGAGAAAACAATCAACTTAAGGACATTTCCACATTACACTGTTATAGTGCTATTATTCTGCTTTCAACATCCTATGGAATCTTGAGGTTTGCAGTTTAGGGAGGGGCATTTCGAATTTCGAATTCTCAGCTGGAGAGCAATTAGCCTCAGTAAACCCTAGAATTCCACAGGATGTTGAAAGTGGAATAATAACACTATAACAGTGTAGTGCAGAAATGTCCCTAGTCTTCTCCATAACGTATACAAAAGTAGGTTGTTCCTGAATACTTATCTGATGCTTTCTGTCTTTTAAATATCTGTTGCTTTCTGGCTGTTCTTTAAGAGTTTCATTTCACTTTTAGGGCATCTGACAAACACTTACATTTCTTTGTATCATGTTTGATTGCTTCTGTTTTATTAAGTTTATATGAGCTGTTGCTAATGCTTTCTTGTTTGTATTCATAAAAAGAACAATCTTTTTCATTTTTTTTTTAGCCACGTTGAAACTTATATAACAAAAGCAAGATGTAAATGATTAAATACACAAAGGAATGAGTGAATGAGTGAATGAGTGAATTAAAGGCTGCATTCTTATGCACATTTGTCTAGGAGTATGTCCCACTGAACTCAGTGAGATTTACTTCTCATTGACATCTATCATTTGCAAGGAAGGAAGGAAGGAAGGAAGGAAGGAAGGAAGGAAGGAAGGAAGGAAGGAAGGAAGGAAGGAAGAGAATGGGCAAATAATTCTTTAAAAATACTGTTGGTTTCAAGTCTGTGCAGCAATAAATATAGTTCTTCTCTCTTTTATCAGAATGTGGCCAAGCTATAGTAGCATTAGGAAGTGCTGGCTTTGAAGGGAGAATCATGAGTCCATATTACCCAAGCTACTACCCACCAAAATGCATTTGTACTTGGACTTTTCAGGTAATTTTAAACCTCATTATGAAGGACTTTTTGCAACTGCACTTCACTGTTTTTGCTGTCAGTTAGAAAACAGGCCTCTTTAGTCTGCTCCTCACTTTGGTGAGATGAAGTTGCAGGATTCTAAGCTCTTTGATCTTAGTACAAAGCCTTGAATCTCTCTCTCTGTCTTTTTTTTTCCTTATTGTTTTGGTTAAGTAGCTATAGTGGGAGATGAAAGGTGTCCTTGTGAGAAGGTGGAAACCTGCACCTGCTCTTAGCCTCTGCCAGCCTGCCCTCTCTCTCCAAGGCTCTCATGCTCTGGCAGCTGAGCTGTGGCAACCACTGTCACTTCTTGTAATCTGGCGCACTGAAATCAGAAACTGCTACTGAGCTGAGTGCCCTGTTGTCAGTTTTGAAGCAGAAGGACAGAGGGAGTTTATAAAACAGTTTATAGAGTTGGAAGTCCTTCCTCTCAGACCCAGCTAGACTTTGGATGTAACATGTTACAAGTAATAATAATATTGCCTGTAACTTGTTACCTGAGCATCATCCAGACTGACCTTGTTACTAGTTTGGAGGAGGAATAGCAACTAATGTTTACTCATTATTCCTAAAACATGACTATAGGCCCTTTTTGCACGGTATTCATCATGCGAAAGGGCCACTGGGGCATCATGTGATTGTGAGGAGTGTTTCAGATGACGTCCTTGCAATCGCGCGATGCTTCCAGGGCCAACAGGTGCCAATCGCGCACTATATCATTTTTGGCTTTTAGCTGAAAATGGTGTGTGATCGCACATCGCTCCGGGGCCCCACACACACTTACCTTGCGTGTGGATCTTCCAGAGCCATGGCCCTCGCACTTCCTTCCCCAGCGCAGCCTGGAAAATACCCGGCTGCACTGCGGAAGGAAAAGGCAGAGCCCTTATGTTGCCAGCAGGCAACTCCTGCAGAACAGAAGCAGTGGGGATGCGAGAGCCTCACAGAAGAGGCTGCTCGTGTGATCCCTGCATGACTGCACTGGACGCAGGTAAGTTGTGGAAAGGGCTATGGATCATTGTGGGGGATTTGGGCCATTTTTTGTACTGTGTGTTTTAAAATTATAAAGTATTTGTTGTTGACCATGAACAATGCAATAAATATGCAGCTACTTACTTTTAATCATGAGCAATGAATAACAGCAACTGGCTATCTTTCAAAATCAGCAAGTAACACATTATTTTTTAAAAATAACATTCCACCTGTGTTGAAACTGAATATGGCCACTCTCTGAGAGAGACAGGACATCTGCACAAGGCATGAGGGAGAAATCCAATTTGCATTTGAATGCGGAGTGACCTAATTCAAACTGTCGATACTTAGGTGTGAACTGAAACACAATCATCCTTCAGGATTCACATTTCTTCAAATCTGAATGCAGGTCATCAAGTCCACAAAAATGCAAACAAAAATGTGCTTGTAGAATGTAGACAAACATGCAAAGTATAGACAAACATGTAGAATATAGACAAACATACACATTTAAGTATAAATTAGATATAAAAATATTTTGCATTAGGGAAAATTAGAGCTTGGAAAGTTACTTTGAAAAAGTACTTTATTATCTAACTCAATCCAAATTTCTGCAGCATTATCTGTTGCCATTTTTTAAAAAGTTAGTGTATTTTTATGTTGCTAATTACTTTTTTTTTCTAATTTTCCATTACTTAAAAAAAAAAAACAACTTTAAGATTGACAATAATGGCATACAACTTGAAAAATTCCACCAGAATATCCCCTTGAAATTCTGCTAAAAATGTCCTTTAAAAGGTAAGAAGAAATACTAGACATTACACAAGAAGTATCATTGTTACCTTTGAAGTATAACATTTTTGTGCCCCAGTTCATAAATAAACAAACAAAGAAATAAAGAAATAAGTTACAGGCAAGTTATTTATAAATTATTACTTCCAAGCACATATATTATGGAAAACTGCACTCAAAAATGTAAACATTAGTAGAAACTGCACAAAAATTGCATATGAAACACTGGCCATTTCCACACTAGACAGTTATAGCGCTATTATTCCACATCCTATGGAATCCTGCGGTTTGCAGTTTAAGGATGCAACAAACTTAAGATGGGAAAAATGAGACACTAAAGCCCTCTTTAAGCATTATACATATGGATATAGTAAAGAGATGAGAATAAGAGTTTGCCCAGGCTTTGAGATCTGAAGAAGAGTCCTTTCTCTCTGTCCCACAATGTGGTGAGTTGCCTCACCTCCTCTGTTTCACTCCGTGTCACCATTTCTGTTACCTTCTAGATGGGGAAATAACTTTTTGAAGGAAAGAATCCTCTGTGTCCATGGAAGAGTATCCAATTATTTGGATCCATGATTTTCCAGGATTTGAAATTGCATGGAGACCCTGCACAGATATAGGAAAGAGCAATCAAAATGTGATGAGTTGGAGATTGACTACAGTAATCTTTGTCTTATACTGAGATGGATGTGTGTATCTGAGCTGGTATACATATACTTGAGCAGGGCTTGAGAGAAACCAAAATTAACAAATTTCTCCATCCCTAGTTTGTGCCTATTCAATGGACACTTCCCCTCCAAAGCAAATTGCAGGCATGTTGTAGTGGTGGTGTATGTTTATCTGCGTATGTGGTTTTTGTTGGTACCCTAGCAAGAGAACAAAAAATTAACCACATACCATATAGTTCCCCTTTCATCAGTTGGCCCCACAGCTTTAAATTTATTCTGATCAGCTCCCCCTGGCTTAGATAAAACCTTGGCATGCATATATACAAACAGATATGGAAATGTACACATGGATATGACACAATTAATTTTTTCCAGTTGAATTGTCCATGCATGACAAAAATGTCAAATATAATCAATTCTTTCTCGAAAACAGACTCCCCAGAAGAACTTTGGTATAGCACTGAAATTTCATAACTATACTATAAGTGAAAAAAGCATTAAAGGCTGTGAGCATGGATGGTGGAAAATTAATGAACATATGTAAGTATACCAATGTAGGCTATTTATCTGCCAGTGTAGGATATTTATCTGCAGAGCTGACTAGTACTGCTCCTCTCAGGATAGTGAAACGTTAACAAGGAAATGATAATGGGAACTTTTTGTTGTAAGTGTAAAGAGAAATAATATTTTTTTTTCAGTCTTGTGGTAATTAGGATCTTCAGATTTCCTTTGGTTTAAAATAAACATGGCAACATACAAAATTATTATATATACTATCTGGACCAAAACTCAGAAAAGTTATTCCTTTTTTTTTTTGGACTACAGTTCACAGAATCTCTAGGCCAGCCTAATCAGTGGTCATACTGCCTGAACCACTTGCCTGAAGCAACTTGTCCAGGCTTGCATAGTGTAATTTCCCATGTTTACAGCACAACTCTATAGCATAGAACTGGAGAAGTGGTGGATAGAAATGACTGCATTTATAGGAAGGAGAAAGAGAAACAGTCTAATGTAAAATGTTTATTAGCATCTTAAATTATCAGTCCTTAGAAGCACACTGAACTTTAGAAACATAAGAAATTCCTCTTTCGAAGTCAGCCTTTTGCCATTTAGTTTTGTATTGTTTACTCTGACTGACAATGGCACTCCAAGTTAGAAAGCTCTTTCTCATCAATACTTGTATGTATGTTTTAACTAGCTATGCCAACGATTGATCCTAAGACTTTCAAAATGCAAAATATGTGCTCTATCATTGAGCCACAGACTGTCCCCACATACAGGCAGACTGCAGGTCCCAAGAGATTCAGCCAATGTAGTCAATGGTGACAAATGCTGGGACTTGTATTCCAACAATATCTGGAAGGCTGCATAATCCGCATGCCATTTTAGAATACTGAAATATGCTCCATATGGCATGTCAACACAGATTTATCTTCTAGGTACTGCGGTTATTACATTGACCATCCAACAATATTCCGTGTTGCAAGCTTTGGGGTCAACGTTGAATTTCAGTGTAGTTCCAAGCTTTCAGAGCAGCCACTCCTTGTGGAATATGGGATCTATAACATCAGCCAACGTAAGTCTGACCTTAATTTCTTTTGTGCCCAATGAAAAACTGTCTTAATGAAAACATTGGAAGCCATCACTGGCATGTGGGATAACACTGTCTTTTATAAATGGCAGCAACTAATTTCTATTCAACAGTTATGATGGTTACTTTTAGTGTATGCAACTGGGATAGTGGAAGAGCCTATGGCCCTTTTGACATGGCATTTTCCATGTGAAAGAGGGCCTGGAGCATCGCGCAATTGTGAGGAGCAATCCACACGATGCACTCGCAATCATGCGATGCTCCAGGGGCTGGCAGGCGCCGATCGTGCACCTTTTCATTTTTGGCTAGAAGCTGAAAATGGTGCGTGATTGCGCATTGCTCCTGGGGCCCGCGCACACTTACCTGGCATGCGGAGCCTCCGGAGCCACGCCAGTCATGCTTCCTGCCCCAGTGCAGCCTGGGAAACTCCCAGGCTGCACTGCGGAAGGAAGAGGCGGGGCTCTTGCACGAGCAGGCAGCTCGTGTGGAGCTGAAGGACCCCAGACACGAGAGCCTCATGCCAGAGACTGCTTGTGTGATCCCTGCACCCCAGCACAAGAAGAAGGTAAGGTGCAAAAAGGGCCTATACACTCTCTTTCCTTCAGTCATTTCTCCCATGTTTTGAAAATATTTCAGAGAGGTTATTGAATGGGGTGAGTCATGGTGAGAGGTGCAGGTGAGTGAGGCTGCAACAAGGAATTGTGATGGGAGTTTTGCTTCTGATTATGACAGTCTTGTTCACTAGTGGAAGGGAGGTAGAAATGTCATCCTTTTGTGCCCTGATCTATATCTGTTAGTGTGGCTGCTGCTGCTTGGTAAAGTAGGGTTGTGAGGGCTTTTATGATCATGGCAGTAGTGGCACAATTGTGACTAAGTAGTGTTAATGAATATGGGTCACTCACAGACCCATAACTCTAGGTTATGACTCTCTAACTACAATAGAAAATGTCATCCTATATTTCTATGCAGAAATATGATTTTCTGTGCAGAAAATACCTTTTTCTGCATACAAAATGCCTTTTCCTGGACAGAAAATGCTATATTACATTAAGAAATAAGGAAATTTCAGACTTTGTGTCTGCTCAATGGTTGGGGAGCAAAATTACTACATTTTAGTGCTGTTGGGGGTGTTGGGGTAAAAAAAAAACACCCAGGAATTTTTAATGGAGGTGTCTGAGGACTTTGAGAGTCAGGGTGGCATAGTGGTTTGAACATTGGACTATGACTTGGGAAATCAGGGTTTGAATCATCACTTGCCCATGGAAACCCACTGGGTGACCTTGGGCATGTCATAATCGCTCAGTCTCAGAGGAAGGTAAAGGCAAACCCCTTCTAAACAAATCTTGCCGAGGTTGTAATAGCTTCGCCTTGGGGTTGCCATAAATCAGAAACATGTTGGAGGTACAGAACAACAATGGGGGACTTCAGGGGCCACATTTTGGGATTGTCAGGGGCATATGCAGCTCACAGATTGCATTTTGTCCATCTCTCTGACAAATGGTGTCAAACTCAAATTCCAAAATAAGAATTTAAAGGGATTTTATTAAAACAGGATCTGCCAGGAAATTTTTCTGCCTCTTGGAAATTAGTGGGATCAATGCATAAACTCCACTGAGGTGCATATGGGAATGGGACAACTTCTTGGCAGGCTCTTATTCTTTTGTTGTAGAAGTATTACTAGAAGAATTAGATTCTAGAGTCATAGGTGCTCTCCCTCTTGCCTTTAGCCTGTCCATACGGATCCTTTGAATGCCACACTGGCTTATGTGTCGAAGGATATCAACGTTGTGATGGGATCAATGACTGCTTTGATGAAAGTGATGAGCTCTTCTGTGGTAAAGTACCTACAGCATATGACAACTGAAAATACAGAGATGATTATTTATGCTTACCTTTTAGCATAGTTTCTCATTATGATTTTGTCATTTTCTTCTCCTCATATTAGTTGCATCCAAACAAAACTGTAGCACCAGCTTCTTAATGCAACACCATTCCATGTTCTGTGATGGAATAAATGATTGTGAAGATGGCCAGGATGAACAACATTGCACTGAAAGTGAGTCTCACCCAGAACCTGGAAAGAACTAGTTATAAATAACTTTATAGTATTTAAATAAACTTTTCTGTAATAATTAAGAAATACTTCAATTATATTATGATTGTATCTTACTATGAGATAATGTCATTCACTTTATGGTGTTAACTGTAACTTCCTAAGTTAACTTTCATAGTTACACAGGTATGGCCTTATTCAATGTTGGAGCAGGAATATCAAATGCCTTAACTGCTGGCTCCTGCTGCTGGTGCTGCTGTTATGTTCTGTTTTGGGCGCTGAGGTAACAACAAGATGAAAGGGATGAGAATATTCTGTGCCACACCGGTAGACTGCAGCATTCAGCCTTTTCTTAACAAAATAGTAACAAAATAGGTAACCATTCTATTTACTTTGAAAAATTGAGAAGTAAAAGATTATTTCAAAATGGTTCACTTTTAAGGCAAGTGCTTTTGGTATCTTGGAATAATGACCAAACAATAATTGCTCTTTTCAATGAATCAATATGTTTTACATATTGATTTCATGTTGTTGTGATGTGCCTTGAAGTCTATCCACACTTATGACAATCCTAGTCTAGGGCTTTCTTGGCAAGATTTATTCAGAGAATAAATTCAGTACCATGAACTTCTTATAAGGCTGAGAGAGTATGATTTGCCCAAGGTCATACCGTGGATTTCTGTGGCAAGCACAGATTTGAACCTGGTTTCCCAGAGTACTAGTCCAGCACTGAGATTACTAAACCATGCTGGTTATCAGATTTCGATTTACAATTCAGCAGTTGATTCAACAGGTCTATCCCAGCCAGGACTAGCAACTGGATTAAGGTCAATATATTAAACTAATGTCTTAAGTTTACAAGTTCTTGCCCCATCCAACAAACACATGGCTAGCTGAGGTGATCCTACTTAATAGCAGCCAAATGTACAAAACTGTAAGCTTGGAAGACTTTGGTTTGACTCTTGTCTCAGCCATGAATTCACTGTACAGCTCAGCAACACACTCTCAGCCTCAGTCCCTACCCAGAAAATGATAAAATGGGATTATTAGAGTATGTATTTTGCATTTGCTTGTTCTCTTTCAGGCATTCCATGTACCAACTATACCTTTAAGTGTAGCAACAACGTTTGCTTCAGGAAACAAAATGCAAGATGTGATGGAATCATAGATTGCCTTGATCGCAGTGATGAAAGCAATTGTAGTAAGTCTGTCTACTCTGCACTCTGCAGAAACACAAGGAAGTTCAGCCTGCTTACGCAGGATACGTACAGCACATACAAAAGATCATATCCATTTTGTCCAGCACTCTTGTTTTCCTGTAACTAATACAGTGCTATTTTCATATGTATATGCCTCTATTATGTACAAAGGCATTGCCATTTATAATTAGTAGGTGTGTCACTCAACTTTCTATGATTAAGCAAAATAAAAGGCCTTTCCATACTACACTGTTATAGTGCTACTATTCCACTTTCAACATCCTATGGAGTCCTGGGGTTTGCAGTTTAGGAAGGGGCATTTAGAATTCTCAGCCAGAGAGCTCTTTGGCCTCAGTAAACTACAAGCCTAGAATTCCACAGGATGTTGAAAGTGGAATAATAACACTATAACAGCGTAGTGTGGAAAGGCCCATAATGTTCTCCTGAAGAGAGTATTTGAATCCTATCTTTCATGACATCCTGTCTGTGTGTTCACCCCAATTTAGTAAATGCCCAACTGGAAAATCCATTCTTTATGGCCATTACACATAAGCTATCTGGTGACTTCAGCCAGAAGAGAAGGTAGGGTAGGGACGAACAAATTATGAACAAATTAAATATATAAAGAATAGTTACATAATTGTATAATATATAATATGTAAATAACATAATAATAGATAAAATATTAGAAAATTATGCAGCTATTTCTTTAAAGTGTTAGTAAATTTGTATTAATTTAAAACCTGTGTTCTGTTACATTTGCTAGAAAATGGTTGAACCATTCATGTTCTTTTAAAAGGCTGTGGCAGCACTAAATACACCAGTGCACAAGTCCGGATTGTTGGGGGTTCAGATACACAGGAAGGTGAATGGCCATGGCAAGTCAGCCTCCATTTTGCAGGAGTTGCTTATTGTGGAGCATCAGTTATATCAAAAGAGTGGCTTCTCTCAGCTGCCCATTGTTTTCAGGGGAACAGGTGAGCAGTCAAAATTTAGTCCATTTAGATCCTTTCATAAAGTGGCATTCATGTAATACAGGTGGAGCACAATGAGTTTATTGTTCTTTCATTAATTTGTAGTGGTCAGTCATGTATTTCCAATAACCAGTTAGAAAAATAACCTGAAACTCTTTACATATGCTAAAGCCCAATAAACAAAGACATCCTGTTCTTGGCATGTTGAAGATGACCTCTTTCCTGTCTGTCTACCCATGGCAGCACCCTAACTCATGGGTCATTGGTTTGCTCAGAACAAAGTAAAATTGCTTTTTTTGGCATAACCCAGCTCTTCCAACATCTCACTCACACATGGAACTAGTATAGATGGAGGAAAATGAATTGGATACCAAAATCCCATTTAGGATCTGTCATGTGCATTAGTTCTAAGAGGATTTTACCTGAGGCATTTTAAATAACTTCTGGAGGTCCTTGGAGTCAGGCACAAAGATCTAAATAATAGTGTCATCTTCCTTTTTTCAGTGACTTTACACTAGTGGCCTTTTTTTTCCCTGCTACCACCAATACTTTGGTGTAGGTTGTGTAGTTATCCAACAGGACCTCAGCTTCCTAAAGTAACTTTCTCCCAAGTGTTGCAGAAGCCCAACCTTCTTATTCTTTCTCTGCCTTCCAAGTTGTCCTCATTCTTACCTCCCATGGCCCATGTGCAGCTATCTTTTTGGCAAGCTTGCAGCCCCTTGCACATAGCTGCCTATGTGCATGCCACTGCTGTGTAAACATCTTTTGAATGCAGGTCTAATTTACTCTTTGTCAGAGTCCAACTCCCTGCCTGTGCCTCACTGCCAGCAAGGGGGAGGAGGTGAAAATACTTGCTGAGAGGAGGAGGAGGAGGAGGCAGAGGCAGTGAGGAATGTCCAATACAACAACTATTAAGGAAACTGCAGAGCTGAGCCAGGTCGAAGTCCAGTCAAACAGTCTAGAAAGCAGAGGTCTGTCCAGAGGGGTCAAGGGAGCCAGAACGCAAGAGTCATGAGGCTTGCAAGTAATTTGTTATAAGCAAGGAGCAAGCCACACTGACAGACCTAAATAGACACAGAAATAGGTGTTACTTGTCACTGCTTCCTTAATCTAGCCAATGCAGCTTTCCTCTGAGCTGCCCATTTCAGCCTCCTTCGTGACTGGGGGCTAAGGGGCTCAGGTGACTATAATCCTTCCAAATCACTGCTGGTTCTGGAGCTGGTTGGGGCAACTCTGCCTCCACTTGTCCTTCAATTGCTGGGAATGTTTGTAAGTTGGTTTGGTCAATCACTGGCTCTGTTCCTGGCACAATCAGTTGTTCCTCAACCTCAGAGCCATCATCTATCACACTTTTAGCACTAGGAGAAAACCCAGCTGGTAGGGAAAAAGATATAAGCCAGGAGAAATCAGTACATCTTGAAGTTCTCTTATGGCTACTGCTTCTCTGTACCTTTTCAAGTGTTTTGTGTCGACAGTGTTAAACTTGCATTCTTGGGACAAAAGTAACTCCAGTTCTTGTCTGTGGTATTGTCTTCACTTTACAGGGGACTACCACACCCTTCTTCAAGTGTCTTTGAGAACTGCTAACATGCAGTTTCACAGAACTGATACCATCATAAACAAGGTTATATTGTTTACACACAGAGATGATTATTTGGCTAAATGACAGCCTACAAAGCAAAGCTTCCCTCTTTGAAAGCTCTTAGGTCCTTAAGTGGCTGTGATCCCTGCCAAATATTAAGTTAATACCCCAACCTACACAGAGTTTAGCTTTCAGAGTTCTTTTATAGCCTATTCAATGCCAAATTTGTCTGATAACACAAAAAACATTGATAAAAGTAATGTATTAGGTCCAGACTCATATTTATGTCAAGCAGCTGCCCCACTGATTGCAATAAGTCCTCATTCAAATAGTCTAGCCTGATTGCAGCTCTATTACCTAGGACAGGAGTAGGGAAAATGCAGTCTAGCTTATGGGTAGTGGCCTCCTCCTCCTCTCCTTCTTCTTCTTCCTCTTCCTCTGGCTCCTGGGACCCCTTGGAATGCCGAGGAAGAAACAATCTGGAAGTGGGGAGTTAAATAGTATGAGGGTAGTGTGTTATACCCTATTTAAAAGGTGAATGAAAGTCTTCCACATGAATCAATTAACCATTTTGGAGGGACCAGTCAAAGCTAAGTCTGGAGGAGTTGAAGGCCATGAAAGAAACTTGGAAGGAAACATGTGGCCCCAGGACTACCTTTGATCCACTCCTGTTCTAGCTGTTGGAATGAAACTCTCACCAGCCCTAAGCAACATAGCAATGTCATGAGACTTTCAGTGAAACAACATCTGGAGAACCCCCTGTTCCCTAGCTATGATTCAGGAAGAAACATTATTACTGCATGTTCCATGGTGTTTTGGTTTGAGCATTGGACTATAAACCTGGAGACCAGGGTTCAGTTCTCCTTTTGGCCATGGAAACCCACTGGGTGACTTTGGCTCTATCACATACTCTTAGTCCCAGAAAACCCCAGGATAGGTTCATTTTAGGGTCACTGTAAGTCAGAAATGACTTGAAGGCACTAAACAAAAAGAAGTCCAACTGAGCTAAATAAGGCTTAAATAAGTAAAACTAGAATTACAGACTTAAAGGAAGATAGTTGCTATGCATCCTCTTAGATTTACAGGTAAATTCTTCAGTTGATTAGAAACAACTGCACTTTGAGTTTGGCTTTTTCTTTTTAATTAGAACTTACTTCACCATGTTGCAGCAACTCAGTCACTGATATCTGTTATCTAAATATTTTTCAATTAGGTTATCAGACCCTAGAATCTGGACAGCACATTTGGGAACGCATACTCAAGGAAAAGCCAAATTTGTCTCTACCCTGAGGCGAATCATCGTCCATGAATATTATAACAGCCAAAATTATGACTATGACATTGCCCTACTGCAGCTAAGCACACCATGGGCTGACACAATGAAATCCTTAATTCAGCCAATATGTCTACCTCCTGCCACTTCCAGAGTGCACCCTGGAGAAAAATGCTGGGTAACAGGCTGGGGACAGAAACAAGAAGCAGGTAAACCTTTCCCCTTTGCCTTTTTGGCAAGTGAGCCAGTGTGCTGTTATGGTTGGTGTGTTTGAATGGGAATTGTGAAACACGAGCTCTAATCTCTGCTGTACCAGGGCACTCACTAAGTGACTTTGAGCCAGGCATTCTCTACCAGTCTGATATATGTTGTGAGAAATGATGTGCAGACCCATGTATGTTGCCCTGAGCTCACTAGAGGACAGGTTATGAATGCAACTAAGTGCTCCCTCAAATGGGCCAATAGTTCCACTAAATGTTGGCTATTCTGTTTCATTGTACCAGTTGTTCTGAGACCTAATGTGGTGTTATGCTTTGAGTGTTGGACTAGGACTATGGAGACCAGGGTTCAGATCCCCACTTGGCCATAGAAACCCAGTGGATGATCTTGGGCAAGCCATCCTCTCTCAGTCTCAGAGGAAGACAATGGCAAATTGGCTCTGAACAAATCTTGCCAAGAAAATCCTATGATAGGTTCACTTTAGGGTCATCACAAGTCAGAAATGACTGAAGGCATACAACAATGTTCAGTCCCCCTCACACATCTAGTCATACCCTAAATATATTGGATATGACTGGATGAGCTTTTTTTCTTGCATGAGGTCAACTGTGGAGTTAGTGGGTCTTCCCACCCTCCCCACCATCTCCTCCCTGAACTCAACACCTCCCCCTGTACTTCTTCCCCAGTACCCATGTTTCTGTCTTGTACGTTTTTTATTTTTATTTTTAAATTATCATTAAAGTGCTATATCACTATAGCACTATAACTGTGAAAGAAAATGAGAGAAAATAAATGTTCAGTTTGGTACAGTAACTGGAAATGTAATGAGGGAAGGAAGGTTAGAGGAAAAAGTCCTGTCAGAGGTTACACTCCCATTCAAATATGTAATCAATGGGACAACTTAGACATATAGAAGGAAAAGGGACAATAGATAACAGACATGGGAATTTATCCCACTTGTACAGGAAATTCTCAGTATTGGGGGGGGGGAAGTAACACTGCCTAGAAATAGACTGGATTAGGAGCTAGGTTATATGCTTATTTTAAAAAATACCAATAAGCACAGATGGAATTCCTGCCAAAGCCCAAGAGTTTTTTGATAGTCTGGATAGACTCTAATAAATATAATACATGTGCAACTACCTTTATAGTTTTTAATACCCAGCAAAGAGGACATATCCTATACCACTGATCACATATCATATATTTTTTCTTGAAAGAGTTAATTGGTCTGTCTATTAAAAGAAATATATAGGCAGCATGGCTTAGTCAAAGTTTGAAAAATCCAGTTTAACTGAAGTAACCATGATGGCCCAGTCTGCTTAATTTAAGCAGCATCTGAACTCTAACAAGGAGGGCATAGCTACCTGGCTCTGCTTTCTTCCTTAAGAAGTCATATGTATGACAGAATTAAATTTCTTGTTTCTCTTGTAGCCTGGCCAGAATAATCTGTGAATCAGGAAATCCCAAAAGGGACTTTAAGCAAACCACTCTATCTCAGCCCCGGTCAGCCCCATCTACTATTATTATTTTGACTTTTCTGGTATATAAATCATAGAGACTGTTTTGATTCATCATCTTTCCTCATTAAGCTTAATATCTTGTTTTCAGATGATGAAGCACCAATAGTTCTACAAAAAGCAGAAGTACAAATTGTGGATCAAACATTATGTCATTCTACATATGGGCTTATCACAGCTCGCATGCTATGTGCTGGGATGATGTCAGGCAAAAGGGATAGCTGCAAGGTAAGTACATCTCTCCAGTTCTTTCCCTCTCATACACAGAGCCACTTACTATCTTTTGTTTGAAGCTCATGTTTGTGTTAAGAAGCCTAGTAACAATGGTGCCATTAATCCTGACTGCTGTTAGCATGATAGTTATACCCTGGTGAGTTGCTTTGACTTTGTACAGAACAACAGTTTCTGGAGTGAAGGAGGGTACCTGTCCATCCAGATGTCAACGGAATACAACACCCATCAGCCATGAGGAATTATCATGCTGATTGTGGCTGAAGGAGGTTAGACTCTAACACCATCTTAAAGTTCACCCCTGGTCTAAAGTCTCATTCTCATGGGAGATTAATGAAATGATCAATCTGTCTTTGCAGAGCCAGCTCTACCATTAGGCAAATTTAGGTGGCCACCTCAGATTGAGGATCTCCAGAAGTGGAAAATTTGTTTGAAGATCTCAGGATAGACATAGCAGATGAAGACAGCTCTCCAAATCTCACACAGCTCTATTTCACAACCTTAGTCATCAGAACTAGGATCTATAGACAGGATTACCAGGAAGATCAGGCAATTTTCAGTAGCACATCTTGCTTACAATTCCAGGTTGTGAGGACCTCTCAGAACCAGACATTAGTGAAGTAGTTAAAGCCATGCTGTTTTTACAGATGGTACAGACCCTCCTAGCCTGGCCCCTGCCATGTTATATGGGGTGGTCCATCATATTTTGAGGGACATGACTATATTTCTCACTTCAGATATCTTGAGTACTTAGGCCAACCATGTGCTTTTCACTATGATTTCAGTTTTCATCTGATCACTCATGTGACTGAATTCTCTGCACATAGAAGACTAGATGTGACAGAGATTGCATGTTCAGCAGCTAGCAATTCCAGTTAAGGACCAAAGACAGCAATGTCTAAAGAAACAAACTAAGATTTTATTGCAAGAATTGCATTAAAGATAGGAAAGCTATTTGTGTGTACTAAGCAAACACTGAACTAGTTTCACCTTTAGGGGAACTAAGAAAGTATGGATGTGGGAAGAGAAGTGAAAAGATCTCTGGGAGTATAAATTTACATCTCATATAGGTTAGGACAGGTGGAGTAGAGATAAGGAGACTTTGGCACCATTTCCACACAACAACATTCTTCCGTGCAATCCTGTTGCAATCCCAGCAGCACAATTGCTGGGAAGGGAGTGTGACAGGAATGTGCCCCTCCACACCTGACTGGCTCTCTGTGGAAGGGAGTGCAAAGGACATGTGCCTGCCTTCCACAGCACAGCCTGTCTCTTTCCCCTGCTGTGCTGGGAAAGGATGCACCACCATTGCGCTTCCTGCCCTTCTGCATGGCAGGTAAGTATGGAAACATCACTTGATCATGGGTACCTGATGGATTTAATCCGCTAAGTGAATATCCCCTGATTGTACTGCATGCGGATGGGATGGCAGTGGGACCATGACAACGTCATGCAGAAGCACTGCCTGTAGACTGCTGCCATCCCGTCCCCATAGCGGGACTGTGACAGCATGCAGAAATGGCCCAGGTCACTGAAACATCTTAATCCTATCACTGTCACTCTTTCCAAAACATCTTAAACCCTTTGAGTGCTGTAACATTTCCAACAAGATGTTGGGAGAAAGGGTTGTTTTTCAAGAGGGTTTTGCCTGGTTGCTGCCAACAGAGAGCTTAGCTGTATGAGGGAATGATAGTCTCCTTTTCAAAGCAAATAGCAGTTGAGGTGTTGAAATTATCCTTCCCTAACTCCTGTGCTTCAGGTGCTGCTCAGGCTGCCCAGCAGCTGTTATTTACATAACAAAAATGTGCTATGGAATGAACACAATTAACGTTGCATCTTGTTTGGTCCTGGAGAATGGCAATTTTTATTTCTCTTTGTTGTTTCATAATTTAAGGTTGAAATAATTTAACTATTCCTTGAGAACAATTTTTAAAAAAACCTTTCAGTAGCATCAGCAAATATAGCAGTGTCAGTTATACTGAAATGTTTCGAAACATCATAAGCTTTCATCTTTTTAAAACAATGTGTTCCAGGGGGATTCTGGAGGACCTCTGTCCTGTCGAAGCAAAGGTGATGGAAAATGGTTTCTCATAGGAATTGTTAGCTGGGGGTATGGCTGCGGAAGACCTAATTTCCCTGGAGTATACACAAAGGTGTCAAATTTTGCTACATGGATACATAAATATGTGCCTTCTGTTTTTTAACTGAGTAGTGATCGCACTTCATGCATCCTTATTTCTGTAATTACATCCTCATTCAAATGATAGCATTTGAAACATCTTCATTAAAACCACGTTTAATTATAAATGATTTGTTGTGTTTTCAGTTTATTGTTGTGCACACCCTAATAAATCTCCAAAATGAATGTCATAGCAAGGTTCTCATTATGAAAAGTATATTTAATCCAGGCCTGGTTTTATACAGATGTAGATATGCTTAAATCTCTAGATTAGGTACCGTTAATGTCACAGTTAGGATTAGTCTGCATGCAGAGTTAATATTGGGGTGAAATCAAAATATGCTACACATCAGAAGAAAGTGCTGGGTGTAGTATATCTTAATTTCAGTAGTCTGTCCACGTTGTACAGAAGCCCAGTGGGTAGGGGAGCAAAATCTAGGATGTTCCTTTCCCACATTCACATGAAAGTACAATACTGCATTTCTTAAGGATGTATTGATTTTAAAACAGCAATAACAGGGAACTGCATAAATACCCTGAAAACATCACTTCCTGTCTGATCTTGGAACCTAGGCAGAGCAGACCTTGTTAGTTTTTGAATGGGAAACCACCAAGGAATACCATGTGCTTTATGATATATTTATAGAAAGACAATGGCAGACCACCTCTGAGACTAAGAAAACCTCACCTCAGACCAAAAAGAGACTTGGAAAAAAGAGAACACTTCTAAACCCCAACATTTTAAAATCAGCATATAGGATAGTGATATAAAGAGTACACATGGATCTAGTTTTTAAAAACATGCCAAATTTCAGAATTCCTAGAAGGACTGAGTAGAATTAGAATGTTGAAATGGGAGAATGATCATTTCTTTCCCTTTATCCTCCACCCCAAAGGATTTCAGGATATTTTGGACATAACAGCATACGACATTGATGAGTTCCTAAACATGAAAGAAAGATATGAGCACTGGGTAGACAGTTATCATTTGAAGACTTCTTTTCTTCCCTTGGTCACCTGGCACTGAAGTCACACAAAATGCTATTAGGCATATGTGGATCATGGCCACATAGAGTGGCAGAGGTATCAGGATTTGAACATCCAGCATTTTCCAAGCTAAGCAGTTTGTGAAATGTTCTATGTAGAGAAAATGCTGTTTCCTGTACAGAAAATGCAGTTTTCTTTGCAAATAACTGACATGCAATTTTTCGTGCAAAGTTCCCAATTACACAATTTCTGTTCAGTATATAATATTTCTTTGTTAGGATATTATTTCCTGCACAGAAAATGCTGTTTTCTCTGAAAAACAATTACATGTGAAGTTTGCAGAGAATAAGTCCTGAGCTGCAAAGATTCTCATCAGTTCAGGATTCTTCTCATTTTGGTTTCTCAACACTTAGAAAGCATGTTTTTTTTGACAATTTGACAAGCATGACCCTACTGTGTGTACTTTAGCAAAGACGTACAGCAGTGTGCTGTTTGCCATGTCTGGAAAATCCTATATTCTACATTTGCAGTGTGTCCTGCTCATTTCAAAAATGATGTGTAAGCAGAAACTTCTATTAAATTAATGGGAGAAGGAAGCTCTTGCTTGTTGTAAGGAGAGCTTCCCATGCATACCTTTGAAGCTCCTGAAACCCAATACATCCAGGACTTATCAACAGATTCATAAATAGCTGAAACTAGAAGGAATATGGGAATATATTCAAACGACAGGTAAAAAATGGCTTTCCCAAGTTTGAGGAAGCCCTGACAGGGAGAATACTGGAGAGAAAGTATTTTCACAGATTGAGACTTACCATGAAAAATGGCATTTTCACCACAGAAAACAAGGTTCTGTCATAGAAAGGATGATTTTCTGCAGAGAAAATGACATATCTGTGCATAAAATTCTGTTTTCTATGAGACCACAGCAAGTATCAAACTGCAGATAATCCTTGAATGCTGTCCAGTTTTTTGACGACTTTCTTGCAATGAGGATTAAAATCATTTGTTCTCATTCTTGATTATTTGTTCTTGATTCAGGGAACATTTACAAGGTTTACCTCTTTCCACTAAAACAAATCACCCAGTTTGTTTTAGATTGTAAAATAAAGAGTTTTATCTTTTGTGAGGGTTCCAATGTCATAGTGAATCACTCTGGATGCCATAATAGTTTTGAGGCATGTGTGTGAAATGTACATTCTTTATCCTGGTGGAAGCTAAGATGTGGCAGGAGCCTTGAAAGTGTAGCCTGAACAGCTAAGCAAAGGAAAGGCCTCCATTCCTCTATGAACCAAGAACCAGAGGAGGTGAAAGGGAGATGAAACAGCCTCACAGTCTAATTAAATTCACATAATTTTCACTGCGACCTCTCTTATCTTCAGAATGCTTAGCTGCAGGATGAAGAGTTCAGATCTCACTGTTCTGCATAAATTAATGTAACATAGGGCAACATAGGGTTAAGAAACATGTGACCCTGTGCTGAACTGGAACTCCCAGCATTCCTTGTCAATAACTCTGCTGGACAGATTGAGGGGACTTCCAGTCCAACAAAATATGGAGGACTACGCTTGATGTAGCCCAGGGTAAACCACCTTTTCTACTTAGAAAAGGTGGGTGGAAAAGCTTCCATGACATTTTGTTGCACAACTTATACACTTGGATTTACATGTGCATTTCTGTCATGTTTGCGTCCACTAGAATCCAAATTGTCCAGACTGTTGGATCTGAATGCACAAGTTTATTTTTTAATAATAAAATTTGTAACCTATTATTTAATAACTCTCACTTAGAAATCTAAATTGAAGCATGCATAGAGACATGGTCTGAATGGTTAATGACACAAAATGTGCCTAAGTATGCACACTCTCCAACATTTTCCAGATGAAAACTGTGACATATGTGACCCAGCAACATGAGAGTGTGGTCAAGATGGCAAAAGTTGTTAATGAAGAAGAAGAACCCACAAGCAAGGAGAGGCTGAGCAGATTGCTGTAGTTTGAGCTTATTAGGAATGGCAAGACTCACTCTTTCATCTCCTATCCCCCTTGTTGAGTGAGTGGAGTAGAAACTACTTTTGCTCTTTGAACTCAGTTTGAAGTAGGCTGAGGACAAAGTGAGAAAGTAGAAGGAGGATATTTTAAGAACAGCTGAAATGGTGGGATGATAAAGAACGAATTGTGGCTGTCCCTACCAAATTGGGACAATTAGAGGGTATGGGCATGTAACACCATACAAGATTAGCCTCATACAGTTTCTTGTGAGGATGACAATGCAAAAGTCAGTTTTGCAAAACCTGGGTTACTTCAGATGCTGCAAAGAAACTTAGTTTTCTTTTAAAGGACAAAACATGTTCAAGGCTTCTGACTGTTTAAATACGTTCTGCAGACATAACTAAGGTGTATGTAACAAAACCTTTCTGTATTCTTGATCACTCTGCTTAGTTTACTCAATTCTGATGCCATGACATAAGCATTTTAAAATGTAGTAAGTTATGATGGCTTTAAAATTCTATCTGCCTTTTTAATGAACATTATTCAATGTGCTATCCAATAAAAAATAACTAAAATCTGACCTTTCCAGAGTTTTAAACATGCATAGTGATGAGAAAAGGAGAAGCTGTCCTTTTCTGCCACTACCTAATTTTGCCTGTCCTGTTTGGTGAAGAAAGAGTTACTGTAAGGATGACTTATTTTCCTTCCCACCTGCTACCGGGACTGCTGAAAGGCAGAAGGCTCTGGAGCTATATAGCAAAAAGGAATCAAAGACATCAATCGAGTATAGATATCCTTTAAAGCGATGTTACTAATGGAGAAATTGAGCTTCCTTTCAGGATTTTGAGATTTAGAATTTTGCAGAACCAACCAAGGAGGCGTCGTGATGCAATCGTTTCCCTCCGGACGTCTCTCTATTATATACAGCATACCAACACCTAGTGATTCATACTGTCATTCTGGACCGGTAAGCAAGCACAAATCAGTTTCCCCCTGCACATGTATTTATTGGGAAATTGCTCATGCATAATACAATAATTATTCTGTCTGCTGAGCCAAAGTAAAATTGTGTCCTTTTATTTGAAAATTTGATCCCATCCCTTCTCTTGTTCTTTGACAGGGGCCATCTCTCCCTCACAGGCAGAGTTCGAGAGGAGATATTTCATGTCTAAAGCATTATTTTGGCAAAAGAACAAGTGTGCATTTCTGGAAAAGATGTCTTTTAAAAACGTTTCCTACCATTGCCTTAACTGTTACTGTAATTCTTTTGGTCCTGTACTACACATTATGTAAGTGACATTACTCAAAATGATTTTACTAGGATGTCGATATGCGTGTAAAGCTATGTGTTTATTTCTTTCAGGCAGATTAACTTTAAGGTTCCCGCCCTGCAATAAAAAAGAGTGCATGTGGGCATTATTTAGAATTCTAGGATTCCAATAATGTAAAAAAATTTCTAGCTAAATATTTATAACAGTTCCAAAGTTTGGTCTTGGCCAATGAACCTAATGCCCAAATTTCAACCTGAATTTCAGCTTAAACATGCTAGTGGTTTCAATCCAGGAAAAAGCAGCTGGACTATATTTCCTTTTTAACAGATCTGTTGTGCTACGGTGTGAAAACTCACTGCCATTATGGGTGTGTGAGTGCAGAATAGTAGAGATTTCATTCATTCTGAAAATAAACAAGTGGCTGATTATATGTATACTCAAAGAAATCAGGTGCATTGCTTACTTCTTACGATTTTCCCCCTAAAGAGCCTATTTTAAAAAATAGTTTTAGAAAGCATACAGACAAAAATGAAGCAATATTAAAAAACTAAACAGTTTCCATACAGAGGAAATACCTATATAATCTTCTTTATTTCCAGAGAATATTGTGCACATCTACTGAGGAGCAAGCTATATGGATTGTATTCCCTTCATTGGGAACTGCTGAAAGTGTTTGTTTTTTTTAAAAAAATGAAACAGTAAATATGGTCACCCCTGGTAACATGTTTTGAACAGAATCTGATTTTGATTTTTCCCATGAGGAATGCTTTCTTTAAAAAAAAGAAAGAAAGAAAGAAAAGAAAAGAAAATGCATTTTGGAGTTTTTGGAGTTCAGTTGTTTTTCTTTGGAAAAATGTGCTAATGTGTTTTTGTTTGCTTACTTGCTAATGTGGGATCTCCCCTTTCAGCTCCCTCATTTTCTTTCATCTACATTGGTGGAAGCGTTGAAATTCCTAACTTGTCCTACACAAGTGACCTGATGCATCCTGAGTCACATACCTTTATACTGCATGCTGAAGTAATTCAAAATTATGTAAGTTTGATCATGAAACACATAAAAGACTTTGCTTTGGTCCAAATTTCATTTAGTAGTTCCTCTAACTGGACTATCTTGTTGGGAGGAACCAGAATGCTAAGAATTTGCTGATAGATAACTTCTTCTTAGCACTTTCAGCATTTTTAGCTTCCTTGATAATAAGCAATCTTTCCAAAGAAGTAGGAAGTTGGCTTGGTGAAATACATTCTCTGGGAGACTTTTACCAGAGTCCTGTTGTTAGTGACTCAGCTTCCCTCAGCCTTCAAATGATGATCATAAAATAGCATATTATTTATATTTTGTCAGTGGGCAGACATGCCACCTTAACGTTCTGCTCCAGAACTTATGTCTCTCACACACATAAACACCACAGCCATGTGCATGTATAAACCAACTAATTTAGAATAAATCTTCATGCATCTGATGAACTGGACTCTTAAACACAAAAAATTATGTCATATTTTTAATGTGATAGAAGACTGTTTTTTGTTTTCAGTGCAATAGACTAAATCAACTACACTCTACAAAAGACGTTGACCGGTCTTTAATCAGAATGTTGTTTGATTTCATATGCCATTATAATAAAGTTATATTTTTTGCTACTTTGCACAGTAAAAGTCTTCTAATATATACTGGTGTTCTGCTTTTTCTTGTGAAGATTTCTGCATTATCAGTATATATTTAAATCAGAGCCACACTTCTTTATTCCTCCATGCAGCACAACAATGCTTGCTTTCTTGCACTTCTCTCCCAAGTTTACTCTATTTGTAAGATCAATACACTTTTCTGGGTCTGTGCTAACAGAAGGCTTGAAAATACAAAGCATCCCTCTGTTAGCTTGCATTTCCCACCTGAATTAGGCATGGATCTCAAAGCTGCTTTGTGCATGGATTACATGAGTGGCCTATGACCTGACAAAAAGCCAGAAATGACAGCAGTTTTTAAGTACCCTAAATTCATACTCATGTGTACCTTTCAGCAACGTCTGCTTGATGAAATATCCATATTTATGCTACCTTTTAAAAAGTTACCAGCCTAAACATGAAATTTATAAAATCCTTTATCCCTTCAAAAGACTCTCAGTTTATTTATACTTGGCATAAAGCACCATCAACATTTTTTTGTTATTGAATAACACTTCAAAACTGATATATTTACTTCAAAATATAATAGATTTTTTTTTGTTCTTTATATTCAGCTTTCTAATTGTTTATCAGTTTGCAGAACTCTATGGCTCTTCTGCCTTAGGAAATTGCTATTTGAAATCCATTATAACTGCATTTAGGTAAGTCTTTTTCTACTATGTATCATCCTTGGATAAATAAAAGACTATCACTTTTGGGAATTTTTCTATTCATGTTTTCAAGAATTATAACCAAAGAAAACAAAGAAGAGTAGCAGATCCCTTCAGAACTTGAGTTTTGTTTCAGTTCAGGCTGGACACTAATTGCAACTTGTAATTTTGTAAATGTACACCTGAATCAGGGATGTAGCAATTGGGATGGATTGCAAAATAAGGGCATACGAATTTTGCCCCCTCAAATGAATTTTTATTACAGTTCCCAAATTTCTACCACTAGAGCATCCTAAAGCTTCAGCATTTACAATATATTTGAGGCATCCAAAGAAAAGCAGCAGGCAAGGTTACCCAGGAAATGAGGATGCAGTGATTGATTAATGCAAATGATCTAAATAAGCAAGCTGATTCTAACTCACAAACCTCTCTGTGTATGCTACAATTCTTTCACAACAATTATGTGACAATAACATATACCAGAACACCCTGATTTGGAACCCTCCAAATCTTTTGGACTATTGCATCCATTTTCCCCAACCAATATGGGCACTGACTAAGGTGGCTAGAGATGAGGAAAACTGCTTCCAACACATTTGGAGGGCTCTAACTAGGTAAAGCTGATTTATACTGATGTGCACAGGTAAACAACTACAAGTAATCATTGGTATAATGCAATACAAAATCTGACCCAGGCTACCACAGTTCCATTGGTTAGAAGTCTGTCTGTGGGTGCAATTCCAAGAGCTGGGTACAATTCCAAACTCTCCACAGTTTAGGTCCAGGCTATCTGGCATACCCTATCTTCCCAAGTGAACCTATCTAGGCCTTGAGTCTCAGGAGAGGTCCTTCTTTCAGTCTCACCATTTTTGCTGGCATATTTGGTGTGGACGTGAGATAGGGCATTCTCAGTGGCTGCCCCTAGGCTCTCAAATTCCCTTCCTAGGGAGGCCTCAGGACGGTCTCCTTCTTGCTGTCCATCCATTGGAAGGAAAAGGCTGTTGTTGTTGTTTTAAAAATTCCAAGAAGCTTTTAAGAAAAGAAGCTTTTTAATAGAATGGTTTTTAATAGATGCTTTACTATTTTAAATGGCACTGTTTTTAAAACACTTTTTATTATTTTCAGTTATTATGTTTTAAATTGTTTTAATGTTAATAATCTAATTCTATTTTACTGTTGATGTTTTGTATGTTTTAACTATATTCTGTTTGTTTCAGTTTATCAGCTGCCATGGGTCTTAGTTTTAGGAAAAGGGAGGGTATACATGATGATGATGGTAATGACAACAATGATCGTAATATACTTGGATCTTATTTTCTTCCAGTGAAGGAAAAAGCGGTCTTCGTGCTTACTACTGGAACACATTTTGGGCCCCACAGGATGTTGTCCATTCTATTAAAAATACATCTTTGGTGAAGAAAAAGCAAATCGTTAGTAAGAGGACATCTCCAGCCACTAATAACACTGCCGATACATTTTCTTTAGAAGAAAATTTTGATATTATTACCCTGGAGCTTTTTGGTAATGTCACATTGTATATTCTTCAGAATTTTTTTTAACCATCTGCATACATGTAGCCCTAATTTTGACAGCTATTAATCATTTTAGTTTCAGACTCTGTGGATTATGATGTGACATTGAAATCAGGTAAGAATTACTGCCTCTGTCCTCCACTCTCTTATTTGTGCATTATTTTAGAACTACAAATACTTGAGTTTTAAAATCCCTCTTAGAAAAAAGGACAGCTAGGGAAGATATGACATAAGTATATAAAACTATGCATGGTGTGCATAAAGCTAATAGAGAGTGGTGCTTTTCTCTTTCTCACTAGGGCCATTTCCACACTAGACTGTTATAGTGCTATTATTCCACTTTCAACATCCTATGGAATCCTGGGGTTTGCAGTTTCAGGAGGAGTCTTTAAGGCTGGTATAATAGCACTATAAATGTCTAGTGCGGAAATGGCCTAGAACTCAGAAGCAACTCTGAGTGTGTATGTTCCTTTAAGTTGCCTGCTGCTTATTATCAAGAAAGTACTAGTAGAGATTATTATTTGGCAGTGTCTTTTCAACAGTTTAAAGACTGGTTTTGATAGGTTAATTCATAATTTCAATTTTATCAGTGCCACTATTTTGAGAATATGTTAGGGCTAACCAAACGTGGATGAAGTTGGTAGCAACGATGGCAGCCCAGCTTACTAATAGTCAGACATACTTTATAGCACCTATCTCAGTGGAAAGTCAATGGAAAGGGGAATTCATTTCAAATTTATCATCCATATTTTAAAGGAGCTGTCCAAAATGCTGAACCTCCTCCTTTAAAGTTCAGATGAAAATATGCTGTGGATTCATTGCCTCATTGACATGAGGGAATGTCCCTGGTGGCTGTCTCCTCTATCCTGAAACTATGAACAGAGTTTATATACATTGCATGTATATAAACTCATGTAGGCTTTGTTTATAGCCTCAGTGAAGAAATGGAGGAGGATTGTTGAGCCAGTAGACACAGTTTAGTTTTCTGTGTTCATTTATTGATATCCTTGCAGATATTATCTGAGTAGGTACGGTATCTTTGTTTTCAGCTCGAACCCTTCAACACAGAGAAGAAGAATAATCTTCTTCTATTTTAGGAATTACTGCTGTGCTTTGAGGCATGTCACTAAAAGATTATGGCATGATAACAGCAGCTCTTTTCTCTGAGCTGTTTTGTCCTTCCAAGATTACTGAAATAAATGAGATGATATGTGAGAAGAGTAATTATTTAATTCTGGTTCAAACTGAGTCAGACCGTTTGTTCATTTGTTCACAATACTGTCAACGCTGACTAGCAGTGACTCTCTAGGGATTCAAAGAGAATTCCTTTCCAGTCCTATTTGGAAATCCTGGGTTTTCCCTGGTTGTCTCCCATCCAAGTATTAATCAGTCCCAGCCCTTCTGAGCCTCAAAAATGAGATGAGATCAGGCATGTTCAAAGTAGCATGGTGGCACATGGATATAAGAGATTATCAAAATAGAAATTGTGATGGATTATAAACAATGTTATCCCAAGAGGTGGGGGAGCTTGAGGTCCATCCCCAGTTCCAGTGTCTCCTTCTGATTTGAGGATTATTAACTCAAAAGAGGCCTGCGAGAGGAGGGTAATGGCAAGATCTTTTCACCTGTGTATACCAGTACTAACTGTAGAGAGGACTGCAGTTAAAAGTTAAACAAGTATTTTATTGGAAATGAATAGACACCCACAAGAAAACAAGCAATCTTATGCTGCATACAAGGCTATTACAGGGAAAGGCAAGGAAGGCTGGATAGAGAGATATTTCAGGTGGAAGGGATGGTATTTACCTGTCCTGAAACAGAAGATTGAAGTAGAATGGCTCAAACAAGAGTCTGGGGGTAGTATGGAGGAATGGGAGTTTGGGGGACCATGTGCAGTATGATGCCCACTGTGCTACAAATTGTAGGGGATGGAGTAGGGTTTATATACCTTATTTCCTACCCTGGAGGAAAGTGTATGGATGAAGCAATATTAGCTTTCCCGTGAAACTGACAAAGGAGTCTAGGAATGGGTTGATTGTCTTAACTTTAGGTAACAAAATATTGGTGGTACTCAGGAAAATCTCTTAATGTTTTGCTTGGATAAGGTAAATAAGAAAGGTTCCTGTAGGATATGCCCACAGCACGGGTGCTTGACTGTTTCACCTGGGCAGTTTCACCTTCTATTGTTTTTGGGAGCACTTGTGCCTTGCAGCCTTTTGAAAGGATCATCCCAAGCCCATCAGTGCTGGGCTTTCCCGTCTAATCCTCTCTGGACTTATGACCTGGCCATGCTGAGGTCATCCTGACTTGGTTATATGCATATAGCCAGTGCTTCTCCAAACAGGCTTTCTGCCATAAATATGTCTAATTTATGAAAAATAGCATACCCCTCAAAGTAGGTGTGTTGGATGTGATAACAACAAAAGCTTTGATTCTGTTTGCTATTGTAAGGTAGGCTTGCTAAGCCCAGCTGCAATATGGGTAAATCCCACACTGAACTCTCTAAACAATCATGTTGCAAAAAAAGGTTAATGGCTGTAAACTCTGAGCTATTGTTTCCTGATTGAAAGTGATGTTTTCCACTTACTTTCTCCATTTGCTAAGGCACTTAGTGTTGCTTTGCATTGAATTTGCTGGTGAAAGGTGGTGGCTTGAAACACCTAGAAATTCAAGTCTCTTAAACACAAATCAAGTGCCTGAAAGAGATCTTTTTTAGAGCCCTGTCCCAAGAGAGGACAACTTCATGGAGAGAGAACACAGCACAGAGCTCTCTCACAACATATTCAACCCTTCTCCAGTGAAATGGACAAACCTGCCTTTTGTGGCACAGAGACATCTGTTTCTGGGGATCTGGGTTGATGGAACTGGGATGAATTTCCCTTTTACTTCTTCTCCTTACTACTTTTCTGCTGCTAATCTGTTTTGGTTTTATCTACCAGTGGCCTTTGACCTCTATGCAAAACCTGGTAATAATAGGACGTTAACACTGATGAATCCTAAGAAATCTTTTTATCAGTGGAGGCTACGAGTTCCATCAGACTATGTTGTGAGGCTGGTCATTGTTACGTGGCATGAGGTGACTCCGGGGAGCTGTGCATCTCACAGGTTGTCCGCATATGATTTCCTTCTCCCTCTTCAGAACAAGATTATTACAAGGTAAGAGGATAAACAAATGTTGATTCCTTCAGGTGCAAAGGAAACCCAAATTCTGAGACAGTGGTCCAGGTATAGAGGTGGATAAGCCTGAGGGCAGGGGGGAAATGGAAATAATATTTTTTTCCCCCAATATTTTCTGAAATTTTTTTTCTGAGAAAATTGTTAAAATGGATGACGATGATGATGATGATGATGATGATGATGATGATGATGATGACGACGATTTTGGAGAATGGTTAATAGATGTTTACGTATTTGTTGTTATTGTTCTGTGCCTTCATGTCATTTCTGACATATGGTGACCCTAGGGGTAAACCTATCACAGGATTTTCGTGGGCTGTGTGTATGTGTGTGATGAGCCCAAGGTTGCCGAATGGGTTTCCATGGCTGAGTGGGGAATCGGACCCTGGTCTCTAGGGTCATACTCCAACACTCAAATCTCTATTCTATATATTTACTGCCCCCAAATAATTTCTAAAAGCTGTGTGAGAGAAAGACTTTTATGAAAGACTGCACAGTATGAGCTCATTGCAATTCTTGGTCTTACTTTCCTTTTTCTTTCTTTCTTTTTTCAATGAATATGAGTATGCTATGTCTGCTTGACACTAGGGAGAACTAGTGGAGACAAAAAGAAATATTATCTGTTTTTACTAATTATTATGTTTTCTTCTGCTGTATTGGTTTTATTCCTGCTCCCTAAACTGGGAAAATTAAAAATGTGCCTTATAGTTTAAATTTTCCTTACTTTCAGGATCTTGTAGCACCATTGGTAGAATTTTTTTTAAAAAAAAGTAAATTCAGTTTGTAAATATGTTCTGAGTAAATTGTACTTTTAATATATCAAACCTGATAATTTTATGCCAAAGTTATATATTATGGATTATATGTTCCTAAAGTAACAACATGACTTTCAATTCGTAAGAGTTAAACTAGCATTATTTCAATACTTCCCAATTTTCTATTTATATATATATGAAACACAACAAAACACTTCGCACTCCATGGATTCAACATTTCAAGAAACTTTACATCTCTATTCAGCTAGCAGTATAGGTCTGGCATTCAGAAAGTTACAAGTGCAAATCTCAATACATCCATTTAAAGGATTCAAGGCAGCAAATATTAGGAAGGGCAACAGCCTTTTGTTTCACAGCCTGGAGAGCCGCTGCCAATCAATGATAAGCTAGATCAGAACCAGCCCTGCTGTTAGGTTGAATGTGGTGATTTCCTCAGGCAGCAGAGACTGTATGTCTCAAAAGGACAGTAAATTGTTAGTTATTTAATTGATTATGGAAATTGATTATGGAAAGATGGGGAGAGGTGCTTGTTAGGTTTCTTCCTCAGCAGCCCAAATAATCTGGCTGCCCCAGAGCATTCCGTACCCTGATTTTGAGAAGCAAGTTTGATGCTGTTCTCAAGATAAGAAAAGATTTTGGACCAGCCCTGAGTAAGATGGGTCAGTGGTATGATATGGCAAGGTTGGTCAGAAGATAAATCTGGATCTACAGTCTGTAAAACTTTCTAACTCTCAATTGTTTAATAGTTGTCTGACTTCAAGTCATTTATCACTTATGGTGACCCTAAGGCAAACTGATCACAGGGTTTTCCTGGCAGAATTTTACAGGGTTTGGCAGAATTTCTTCAGAGGGGGTTTAGCCTTGCCTTAATAGCAACAAAATAGATTAAGGGAAGCATTGGTATCATTGTCTTCTGCTTTGGTTGGGGTGCACCTAGAATACTATGTCCCATTCTAGGTTCCACAATTGAAGAAACATATGAAGATGTCCAGAGAAGGAGTCCACAATGTTGAAGGGTTTAGAAAAAAGCTCCATGAGAAATTTTTGAGGGAGTTTGGTATATTCAGCGCAGAGAGGAGAAGAATGAGGGTAGCATGATGACTTCTACAGATTCTATAGAATGTGGTCATGGACATTACAGTGGAATCATAGCACTATAACTCTTTATAGTATGAAATGGCCTCTGGTACTGAAAACAGGATTCAGAATACAGCCATTCTAAATCAAGGTAGGCAACTTTATGAGACTAGAGGCATGCATAATTCCTCTAGGAGAACTTGGGAGGGGCCACCCTCTACCATACACTCAATTGCATTTTAAGCCCAGGAAAATACTTTTTTTTTTATCAAAACAAGAAGTGACTGGAAGTCATTTTAAGTTTATTCTCAGTTTTGACAAAAGACCTCTTCTTAGCCTAAAATGAATTGGGGTACTAAAACATGGTGCAAATGCCCCCTAGATGGCTTCTGGGGGCTTTTTGAAAAAAAGAAAAAGAAAGGACCTCTAGAAGGCCATGGGAAATATAAAAAACAGCCTGGAGCAGCATGCAGGTTGCATTTTGCTCACCTCTGTTCTAAATGTATCTCTTTTTCACCAAGCTCCTATTGGTGGTTTCACAAGCATACAGTCTGCCTACTTTTGAGATAAGACTAATATCCTGGGGCAGGAATGTAATCTGCATTGCAGCAGAAATACAAAATCTAGTGGTGCTGGAACGTTTAATAATTTTATTATGATATACAGGTTTTCATATACAACTAACTTCACAGAGGCATGAAGTATTATCCTTACGTGTGTGTGTGTGTGTGTGTGCGTGCGTGTATCAGCTATCTATACACACAACATACTCATACACACATAAAACTAGACAGAGGTTGTAGAGCAGTGATGGTGCTCCTATTTTGTGAAGTGTCACTGCCTTTATCTTGTATATATCCAGGCTGTAATTTAGAGTTAGACAACCTATAGCCCACCAGATATTCTTGGACTGCAAACCCTATTAGTGCTAAACAGCTTACCTAATGGTGAGGGATGATGGGTAGATGCAGTCTAACAGCATCTAGAGGGCCACACGTTGCTTGTCCTTGTTCTACCTGAACCATCACCATCTGTATTTTTGGCATTTTGTTTCCCACTAATCTCAGCATTCACCTCGCCATGTATGTATATTCTGGAGACTTACAGATAGCACTGCATTAGGTTTGCCAGGTCAGAACTATCCCAGGATGTAAGATTTCAGAGCCAAAACTTGAGATGTAGGAATGAATCCATTGGGATGTCATGGGAGCAGGCGCAGAAGTGTATCCTGAGGAGCAGGCATCCAACTTTATTGGAGGTTTTTACAGAAAGGCTGGATATCTACTTCTCAGAGGTACTTCAGCAGTAGATTTCTGAACAGGCAAGGAATAGTATTAGATTGCCCTATGGTGTCTTTTCTAAATCTTTGATTCTATGATTCCATGTTATAAGGGTGATGTTAATAGGAGAAGCTGCTGTGGATCTCATCAAGCAAGAAACATTATGCACAGAATATGCAATCCGAATACACACACACACATTTTTAAAGCAGTCTTTTCACCTTGAGATTCTTCCCCATCATCCTGAGAACAAGAGAAGAAGGGACAGGTCCTGGATTCTGAAACCTTACATTTCATGCATCTGATTAAGTAGACTCTAACCTTTGAATGCTTTTGTCAGAATATATCTGGAATACAGAACTACTGAGCAGTGTGACAAGTTATAATTTCATCACTGGGACAAATAATGGCTATGGGTTACTTTCTAAACAGTATAATGTTACAGAAATTAATTACTTAAAAAAATTCCCAAGTTCTAACTGGAATTAACTCTCAAGCAACTTGAATATATTTCAGATGGTGTGGAATATCTGGGGCTTGGACTCCCCCAGTCATACGATTAACTTCATCAAGTAATGTTATGCTGGTCACTTTCTCCTTGGACCGAAGAAAAGAGAACAATATATTGAAAGCATATTTCCAAGCAGTTCCTAAAACTGGTATGTTGTTTTAGGAAACAAGTATGACATGGGCAATGTTTGTGCACAGATGTTTGAGAATCACTTTGGTTGTTTAACAAGTGGCTGTTTTCTGTTTGAAACATTTCTCTGGAATGAAATGGAGACAAAGTACTAATCTCCATAGATCAGTGGAGGGGGCTAATCTATGCAATCATAGAAATTGTATCTGAGTAAAGAAGAGTGTGTAAAAACAAGACATGCACAACCTTATGGAGCATCAGAAATAGTCTATATAAATGTTCAGAGCTCAGTTCTTACTGGTCTGGAAACTCAATAGTCTAAACTGAACTGCTTGTTCCAATTAGAGTAAACCCACTGAATCAATTGCTGTATGATAAACCAACACTTGTATAAATTCCATTAATTTAATTAATCTGCTCCAGAGGGGACTAGCAAGTAGATGTAGGCCAATGTACATGTCAGAGTTTCAATGAATTGTCATATTGGGGTAACTGCCCCCTTAAACAGCTCTTTCTTTGAAATATAATGGCAGTTTATGTGGAGTCATACAGATGTACAGAAACATAAGATTTTTAAAAAGGGAGGGGACATAATAGCCTACTTGCTCTCTTGGATCCCATTATGTTCAAAACAACAACAGCTCTGTTGCCTTTTCCCCCTTAGTGTGTGGTGGCCATTACAGTTCTTGGAATGGGACAGTAGTTTCTCCTTATTATCCAAGCTACTATCCTCCAAATATTGACTGCCACTGGATAATCAGGGTATGTATTCTCAAGGGGTTTACTCCATACTTTAAAGATAGTATCCAAAGTGCCAAACCATATTTCTAAAACAGAGTCAGCATCTATGATCTGTCCTTTAAACCTCTGATTAAAACACAAGGTAGATTCACCAATCCACTTACATGGGAGGAACCAGACTTGGATTCCATCTGATTAACATCACCTCTCTCTTAACTGCAAGGGAAAGAATGGGCTGTTCATAAGTTGGCCAAAGCTCAGGTTTGTGTCTCAGAAATCATAATATTTACTTCATAAAAACCTGGAGCTAAATAACTGTTCTGAAACATCTTTCAAACTGGTTTTGAATCCATGGCTCTGTTATTCCTCATTATATCACTATGTTCTACTTTTATTATACTGAAAACACAATATCTATCATGAGCAAATCTACATTAATCTACATCAAAATGGTCTGTTCTCTCTGTAACAAGTCTCAGTTAAATTATGAGAAATAGCCACCAGTGAGCATGTGCGCACGCACACACACATACACAGAACAGTCATAAATGTATTTTCTCTTGCTGTATAATTCTTTACATGTTTGCTCAGAAGAATACTGTATTAAGTTCAATTGGACTTACTCCCAAGTATACATCTATGATTGCAACCTCAATATAATAAAGCTATAGCTTTCTATCTAGAAGTCCAATGAATTCAATGGGACTTATTTCTAAGCAAATGTGGACCCTTTTACATTACATAATCATAATTCAGCAATGGCAACATCTCACAGAATCCTGGGATATGTTGTTTGATGAGACAGTAGAACTCTCTAGTGAAGAATTCTAAATTGTTGTTGTGTGCCTTCAGAGTTGTTTCTGACTTATGGTGACTCTAAGGCAAACCTATCATGGGGTTTTCTGGGGCTGAGTGGGTGTGACACACCCACAGTCACCCAGTGGATTTCCATGTCTAAGTGGGGAATCAAACCCTGATCTTCAGGATTGTAGCCTAATGCTCAAACCAGTATACTGGCTCTTGAGTTCTAAATTCCCCTCCTTAAACTGCAAATCCTAGGATTCCATAGAGTGTTGCCATGACAGTTAAAATAGAATCATAACAAGGTAAAAGACTGTTTACAAGACTGTGCCATACTAATGCACAGTAGGTAGGCAGGACAATAAATATTCTTTCCTATACTTTTGTCTTTTAAAAACTTTCTCTTAAAATATTAAGGCACCACTACCAGGATATAGATTGCTGTTAAAAATTCTTGTAATACAAGTGCAGGAACAGTCTCCAGGATCCAAAAAATGTGACAGAGACTGGCTGGAAATTGATGGACTTAGGTAAGCTACGTTATCATTTCAAACAAAGATCTAGATAGATAGACAGACAGACAGATAGATAGATAGATATAGATGTTTAATTTTAAGAGTTTGAAAACTTGTAACAGCAAAAGCAATTAATGAGAAAACTAGTGGAAACAACATGAAAAGTTGAAAAGCAGATATACTGTTTGTTGGACCAGTACTTTCTTTTTAATGAAGAAAAGTGGCTGCTATGAAATGAATAGCTGAATAAACAAATCAGTCAATCATTCACATCTCTATTGTTACAATCATCTATTTCTGTGGAATGACAAAAAACCCACTCTTTTGTTTTTCTTTACTTAAGAGGGAATAAGGAACAAGACATGCTTTTAAAAAATTGAATACCCCCTTCTTTGGAAAGGGTGGCCAAGCATCTTCCTTTACAGAGGACATTCAGAGGAGACTACAAGTGCCATCCTTGGTTAGAACTGTTAGGAATCCTTGCATGCCTGTACTCTTGCTGGTTTTCATTACAGTGTCTACCTACTTGCATGTACTCACTATTTTCCTGCATCATTCTAAATTGCAGCCATTTTTCCTTCCCAGTCCATAAGACCACATATTTGATTATACACAAGCACAATAAGCTACTTTCATATGTATTACAAAGATGATTAAGACCATGTCCACACTACACTGTTATAGTGCTATTATTCTGCTTTCAACATCCTGTGGAATCCTGTAGTTTACTGAGGACCAAGAACTCTCTGGCTGAAAATTCTAAATGCCCCTCCCTAAACTACAAATCCCAGGATTCCACAGTGGAATAATACCACTATAACAGTGTAGGGCAGAAATGCCTAAGCTTGTTACCTTCTCTGCTAGACCCTGTGTGGGGAAGGGAATGTGATTGACTATTCTTCAATTTTTGCCTTGTCAATGTATTGACTGTGCTTGAGAGATCCATAATTGTCTCTCACATTTCCCAATACTGATAATCATGCTGATGCTGTTACTTACTCTAGGTCTTGCACCGCACATTACATCTTAAGCCTTAACCAGACAAGTATTTATCAAGAAAAATCCTGTGGTTTAAAACAACTTTGAAGTGCCCTAATGTTCCACCCAAGTTAAGGACCCATTTTTCAGTTATCTTATTCATATATTTGAGAAATTAGCACCTGGGAGAAATTGTTCAGGATACTCAGAGCAATGAAAATTTTTTTTACAGGGGAAACTAAATGGAGACATCCCAAAACAGCCCAGTGGTGCTCAACCATCACAGAATGACGATAGGATGTTTGCGGTGGGAGGGAAGGGTGGTAATGGTGGAACAGAGTGACTGGAATGCTGAACAGGAAGATATCGACATGTCAACATTTTGTTACCCTGCATCCTACTTTTAACATGTGGTTTTCAATAGTGATACCAGTAATAGAACCATGAGAAGCAGTTGTCAAAGGGACAAGTTTTGAGTGTCAATAAATTCAGCAAAAATGTAGCAGCTGGATAGTGGTTGAAATTATATTAAGATATGTCTGTAATGTTTCTCCTGTGTCATCTTTATCAGATATTGCAAACCTATCACAGAAAGCAACAGAGTCAAGGAATATGGCTATTCAGTTACAATCAGCTTCCATTCAGATGAACTGGTCACAAACAAGGGTTTTTACATTGAATTCAGAGCATTCAGCCACACAGACTGTAAGTGGACACAGATGTTAATGTGGTTTGTTGCTCCCCCCAGCTTTTGGATATTGTGATTGAAAGCAGTGCGAAATTAAGACACGTCGAGGCTCTAGCTATGTGTGTATTCATAGTTTGATATTACTGTAATTGCCATGGCTCCATCCTAATTAATCTGAAATAGTGAAACACTTCAAATTCTCTGCTTTGATTCTGTTTTCCTAGATCACAGAGAATTATAAGGAACTTGGCAAACAATGCGCTGGTTTGTTGCATGACTGCACTGGATTGGTTGCATTTTTGATCTCTCCTTATCACATGATGTTGCAACTTCTCCCACTACTGAATTTCATTACCATCATTGTTGGGATCTTTTCATTCATGGGAAATACCCATGAATGTCTCCAATAACAATACATTTCCACTATGGTGTATTAGTGTGATGGTGTCATTCTGCTGCATTTCTGATATTCTCACAGTCATAGTGTGTAGTGTATAGTGTCAGTCAGTGCTGTATTCCACTCTTCTTCTCCATATCCCCAAGCAGTTCACCCAAGTTCACCCAAGCAGGGTGAACCCATTGTTCTTATTGCACTTCTGGTGTCTGGAGAAACAGGACATCATAGTGCAGTTTTGCTTTTACTCTAAAAAAACCTCTGGTGTAATTGCACACTTGTGCTGCCCTGGTGGTTGACAGCATGCTGCAATTACACCATTATTCCAAAACAACCAACCAGGACTTTCTGTTTACCAGAGAGATGTCTGTGTACCACTACATCAACTGGGGAATGGCAGGAACTCATTTGTGTATAGGAAGTTGTGGCCAACAGGAACCTCTTTCATGTATATGTGTCCTGTTGCTGGAAAGGGGTGCAAACCTGACATCAAGACTGTATGAAAGAGAAGAATTTCCTATTAGAAATTAGAAATAGGAAACATGTTAGATTGAGTCACAGAAACCCTTGTTTGTCATTTTGAGAAGAAGGAGGGCATTAACAGTTACAGATTAGAGCCATGAGATTTCCCTCTCATTGTGTTGCGGGCTTCTCCTAACAGCTCCAATTTTAGGAGTAGTGTTGTGATACCTGGAACTAATTTCTGTGTAGAGTCTTGAAGAAGGAAAATAAGAAGCTGTCTTAATGTACATTCTATCTTCCCTTAAGCAGTTATAACTAGAAGGTGCTATTGCAGCAATCCTATCTTTGTGTTATGCCTGTTATGAGGGATAAATCTGATTGCTCTATTTTTCCATACTGTGATAATCTGAAATATTGTGTTCTTTTAGCTTGTCCTAGGCAATTTAAATGTTCAGATAGAACATGCATTCCTTTAAACAGTAAGTGTGATGGGTGGAAAGATTGCACAGATGGAAGTGATGAGGTAGATTGTGGTAAGTTGATAGTTAAATTAATTATTTTGATATTTAAGAAGCACAGTAAGACATATGATGGGAAGGGGATCTATTTTTAAAAAGACAGAAATAACATTCCAGGATCATGGAAATATTAACTAGATTAGACTTTTTGTGTAACATTTCATCTATCAAAAATAAAATAGTTTCTAATGTTTGGTCCTGTCAAAAGTTTAAGAAGTCAATAAAACATTGAATTTTCCTTCTTACATAAAGCAAAAAAAAAAAAAAAAAGCAAAATTATATTCTATAAAGTTAAAAAAAATTTTTTTGGTCTATTGCAAGAAGATATTGAAAAATAAAAAGACTTGCTAAAACATATGGAACTGTCACAATACATGGATGTTCCTGCATATCGGGGGGTTGGACTCGATGGCCTCTGAGGTCTCTTCCAACTCTATGACTCTGTGATTCTGTGATTTTCATTACATCCATAAACTAATTTAATAGAATTCTCACTTCCTAGAGAATTCTGGGTACTGTAGTCGACTGGCTGGCTTGGGTTGTAACTGGAGATCTCTAACAGAATCCATAGGATAACCCCAAGCTAAAAACTCCTTAAAGGAAATCATGATTGTAAGAGTGATATCAAATCAATACAAGGCTCTACTGTAGATGAATGCCACACTCTTGACTATGCAGTTTTTCCCTAGGTTGCAGTCCAGCTAAGTGTGATAATGGGAACTGTAAAAGCCGATCCAGACCTTGCAATGGAGACAGCAGCTGTGAAAATGAAAGTGAGGAAGAAGTGAAGAAAGAGGAGGAGGAAGAAGACAGTTGCTGTAAGCTTGTTGTAAACTGATTTTTGACTGGAGATGGGTTTTAGAAAGATACAGGGCATCTTGAAAGATCTTGTGTTATTGTCTGGTGTACACTTTAAACATAAACCTTGATCAGAGCTTGCAAGACTTACCTTTTTTTAAAAAAAGTATATAATTCTCAGGATCCTCCAGCCACTATACTGAGAACAGTAGTCAAAAATAAATAAATTTATCAAGCTCTGATCTTGCTGAGTACTATTTTTAAGGAGTGCTAGGACCATTACATCACTGTGTCATGCTCATTCACAGGTGCTTAAAAAGTGTCACACAATTCTTTGGTGTTCTTATGTAACTGAGACTTGATGGCTTCTATGCATATCAGTGTTTGAGTGTTTATGAAGCTTCTAGAAGCTCAATGAACTCCTTTGGCATTTCAAGCCTAATACTGGTACATATAATACTGGTTCTAAGTAGCATTGCTTCTGCAACCTTGCTACTCTAGACATTCTTGTGGACCATCATAAACTACTGTACCAGAAAAAAAAATTGTTCCAGTGTAGAGAGACAGTATTTTTTTTCCTTTTCTGAGAAGTAGCTTTTCTAGTTTTCAACATTATAAAATGTATAGATACGCAAAGTAGTCAAGAACAACAAGACAACTAGTTACTGGAATCCAACAAGCTATTTTTTAAAAGAATTATCCAATAAACCAATTTTCTGAAGAAAAGCACTCAAGTTATTCCTTTAAATATTCCAGGGAAATCAGTGGAATTTGAGGTACTCTGAGGGTCATATATCAATATTCTGAAAAATGAGGAACCTCCAAAGAAGCATGGGGAAACAATGCTTCTGCAGCTTGCATAAGGAAAAACAAATGGCAAAGAAATCCTCTGTATAGCTTAGATTGTGTAACTTACTGAAATTGATCTGTTTCACACACGATCTAAGCAGTCTCGCTGCATGTTTTTACAGTATGTATGTTACCACAGTATATAGTTATTCCAGTACTTTCAATTTCCTTTTCCTTTTCCAGTCTATACATATCAAATACTGCCAGGACAACTATGGAACGGTGCCATTAAAATGTATTGTTTGAAATCCCTTGTATTCATTATGCTGCATGACTAATGTGATAGTACCATTTAGTAAACTAATATCCTTCTTATCTCTCATGGTGCCCTTTCAGCATATAAAAGTTGTTCACAGCATGCATATAAATGTCTAAATGGAAAGTGTCCCATAAAACCAAGCCCAGAATGTGATGGAATACGAGACTGTGCTGATGGATCTGATGAAATGAACTGTGGTATGTAATCAATGGCTACATTATCCAAGTGAGTAAAAAATTGTCCTTATGTTTCAGCAGCCATAGCAAGTGTACAAATCAAAATTTTATGCGTGACAGGCCCTATATCATAAAGGGAAGAAAAATCATGGTTATACTATTTTTTGTGTGGAGGAAGGCAGATAGACTTTTCTACTTTAAATGACAAAACACTTCAACCAGGTTTGGATATGATGCATCAGAACTTGGCCAGGTCATGCTGATTGGTTGATGGTGGTTGGAAGACTCTGGGACTCTAAGTCCAAAAATGAACCTTTCCAAGCTGCCCTATATACTTTGGCTTGTGATGAAGATGGATATTCTGACCTATATAGAATTTTTAGTCCTAACTAGAATAGATTTATTGAATCAATGGAGTTCACATATGTGGCAACTGACTGTTCTATCAGTCTCTTCCAGCTGAGACTGTGAAATTGATTTAGGCTAGAATACCCATTCTCAGGATCTTCATTTAGGTTTGCTTTGCTGTTCTGTCTCAGCCATCACAATTTCAAGGCTTTCTGATTCTGTGATGTGTACATGAAATATCAAAGACACCCCACAACCCTGACTTCAGTAGTGATTGTGTCACCTCTGCTGATCTGAGGGGTCTGAGAGAATACTCCTGAATGCATGTGTGCATATCTCTGAGGCAAGCAATGCTGGAACATAGGAACATGTATATCTTGGCATTTCTACTGCTATTCACACATACAGCCTGCTCATTCATAGCAATGAAGGTCTTTTCCCAGGCACTTCACTTCATGCAGCTGACAAAGTAGACTTAAGTCTATGAAAGCTTATGCTATCAACTTCTTTCTCTGAGGCCATTTCTGCACAGGGCGAGGGAATCGCCCCATGCCGCTACTTACCAGATCTTCTGGTTCCCCGGTCTGTTCCAGGCTGCTCTGGAGCAGTGCGTGGTCATTGCTCCACGCTGCTCCGGTGTCCAAAATGGCGGCTTCCGGTTGGCCATGGGCCTTGACCAACTGCTGAAGCTTGCCAGCCTAAAGCCCGCCCTTGGCAGATCGCAGGCTCGCATTGGTGCGAGCCTGCAAATCTGCACAAGGGAGCAGGCTCGCACTGGTGTGCTCCGTGCTTTTGAAAGACTGGAAAAATCAGGTCTTTCAAAAGCACGCTGGAGGACCACTTGGGTCGTTCTGGAGTGGATTGAGGTGCAGATCTACACTAAGCAGTCTGGACCCAGTCCACTCCAAGGTGCAGACATCCTCCGTGGAGGACACACTGCACTGTTTTAAATATCCTGTGTGGAAATGGCCTCAGTCTCAAAGGTACTACAAGATCTCTTTGTATGTTGATCTAGACTAACACAGCTATGTCTTGGATACCCGTAATAATCCCAGAGTTTAGAATCATACAAATAATAGCTTCCAGAATGCCCTGGCCTCCTAGTTTGGTGATTCTAACAATTGTACTCTATAAAAGGAACTTTTCCAAGCTCTGTTTAATTTTGCATGAAGATTACTTGTGGATGTAGGAAGAAAATGCACAGTTGGTGCATAGGTGGTGATTAGAGCATGATTTTTTTTAAAAAAAAATTGCAAGTATAGTTCTGAGGACACCAAAAGTTACAAAGTAGTCGTTACAAATTTTAAAAGGTTACAACTCCTAAGATGAATGATCTTACATATACTTTCAAAGTTTCCAGTTTGTGATACAAAAAATAGTCTTTTCCTATCCATTTTACTATGAGTTAAGCATCAATAATAGAACTTACAGTAGCAGAGGGCAGAAAATTAGCCAGCAACTGAGGCATCTTTACCATTTAGTGAAGCCACATCCCAGTAATTCATTAAACATTTTTAAAAATAAGTTACAGTTACACTACAAGTAAAAGATGACTTTATCAATTTTAAGGCCATTTCCACACAATGTCACTATACCACCATAGCAGTGGGTTTTTCCAAGTCAGGAGTCCCTCTACCGCACAATATCATGGCCATCCAGCTGCTACCCATCCCCAAGTGTTGCAAAACTGGCCATATTCTATTTCCAGAAAAAACACATTAAGTGCCTCCTTTAGCACTTCAATCCCGTTTGATTGTGCTTCCTGTTGTCATGGATCCAGCAGTGGGTGGGCTGTGGGTGTGTCCAGCTTGTCCCTCCCTCAGTGACTCCCATGGCATGGTAACTTTGAAATCTATCACATCTTCATGTTTATTTTAAAGTTCTCCTTTGAGTTAAAACTTTTTGAATTTTGTTAAATACATTTTTTAGGCATTATAGTGTGAAAATGCAATAGTGTACTGGCGTGTTTAGTAGAACTTCCAAAGAAAAACGAAACACCCAGCCTGATTAATCAGGGCTGGTGGGGCAAGGTGAAGGCAGGGGAATGGAGTGGCCAATGACGTTGTAGTGCAGAAAGAACAGTGGTGGCAATGCGACTACTCATTGGCGGAAGATGGGAGGGTGAAGAAAACAGCATTTCTAATCTGCTACCATCACACGAGTGGCAATGCCAGGATTGTAACAGCATATTGTGCTAATATGCTGTTACAGACATCATGTACTTTAATTCTGCCTTAGTTTTAGATAAGTAATCTCTCTGTGTATATATTTTTTTATTAGCCTGTGGAAGGAGTCATCTAAAAAGGCCTAGAATTGTTGGTGGTGAAGATGCAAGGTCTGGAAAGTGGCCTTGGCAAGCAAGCTTGCAGCTAGGAACATATGGCCATGTCTGTGGTGCATCCATTATTTCCAATAGGTGGTTGGTATCTGCCGCACATTGCTTTCAGGACTCTGACTCTATAAGGTATGTGTCATGTGAGCTAACAAATTTATTGCTGCTGTCTTGGCAGTGACAGCTAGTACATTCAGTTCAGAGTTCAGCATACTATTATATCCATGTTTTGTATAGTACTATGAAGCTGATGTACGTAGAGTAAATACTGCTTGGCAAAAGAAATGTGTCACGCCCATCTAACTTGGAGTTAGTTTCACTGAACTCAGTAGGACTAATCTGTGACTTGAGATAAACAGGATTGCAGGACTAGTTGTCTTTTTATCAGGTGGCTTAATTGAGAGCATATCCAGCACCCCTGGGAGGACACTATCTGCAGTAAAATCATTGCAGTTGCCTTGTGATGCTTAGGAGTCTTAAAAGGTATTATGCAAATTCATGGATGGTAGGTCTATCTATGGTTAACATTGTTGGGATTTAGAGTTTCCCAGAGTGTTAGACCTTTGGGGAAAAAACTATGAAAGCTAGAACTATTAGGAATCAACTTTATTTCAGCAAATCTTGACAAGAAAACCCTGTGCTAGATTTGCTTTAGAGTAATCATAATTCTGAAATGACTTGAAGGCACCTAACAACAAAAGCCATCTACCTCAAAACACAGATGAGAACACACTGATGAGAGGGGAATTTCAATACCTATGGTTCCCATGTGGGCCACAATGTGTCACCTCAGCCACATTCCAATCACTTTCAGAACAGATTTTGGGATGCCCCTGAAAAATGCAAAAGCCACATTCCCCAGAGGGACAGTCCCAAGAAGTGGTGTGTGTGTGTGTGTGTGTGTGTGTGTGTGTGAATGTGTTTTGAGGGATTCCAGGAGACCCAAGGACCACTTTATTAACCATGCTGGCTATGAACTATATGATCCTCACCTCTGCCTTCAACAGTTTTTAGATTCAAGCTTTTCTTTTGAGGTATTTCATAGAACACAATGGCCAGTATTCTATATCAGCTACTTAATTATGTTCATCTGTAACTGTTTGATATTCATAATTGCTACTTAGTCATGTGACGCTCTTGCCATGATTGTAATTCCTCTATCTTCTTTACCACACATCAGCTGCATGGGGAGAAACAGGTCCATTCTGCTGGCAATTGGAGCATGGAAGGATGATATTTCTGCCAGGTTTAGGGTTAAGAGGATCAGGACAAGAGAAGTTACTTAGCAAAAGTATATTTTATACTTATTATGCCTATAGTTAACTGAGTAGCTAATATAGAATACGGACCAATATTTTGATGTATAACCAACTATTGATGCTTTGTTTCACCAGATAAAAGTGGTATTATTGATCTGAATTTCTATCAGTTTCTGCTTTATTGTTTATTCCATGGAATTCATATACTTTGGGAGAAATGCACTGAAAATTAATTGCCTACTATCACTGGGATTCACAATTCCTACAATTAATGGGACCTATATAAGAACAGTGCTCAAAATATTGCTTTCTTTGCCTGTTTTCCAGATACTCAGTAGCTTCTGGATGGACAGCATATATGGGTATAAGGATCATTAACAAAAACAGCAATGATCATGTAGCAATGAGATCCATCAAAAGGATTATTGTCCACCCACATTATAACCAATATATCTCAGACTATGATATTGCCCTGCTGGAAATGGAGGCACCAGTATTCTTCAATGAGCTGGTACAGCCCATATGTTTACCAAGCACTCCTAGAGTATTTATTTATGGAACTATCTGCTATGTAACTGGCTGGGGAGCCATAAAAGAAAATAGTATGTTCATTTCTGGATATGTTTATTGCAAACTGCAAATATCCCTAATATACTGTATCTTTTTTTTTTTTTGTGGATTGTAACCATAAGTTTGCTTTAAAATATTTTGCTTTAAAAAAGGATGTTATAAATACAATAAACTTTAGCAGAATAAGATAAATAGGGCATGGCCTAATCAGATAATAGTTATGAATATGTACATCCTCAGTGACCAACAGTGATTTTAATTTCAGTGTGTGGAGACTGATACATTTCATAAGCCATTGGGAAGGCAAAGTCCCTAAAATCTGAAGAACATGAAATTATATTTACATGTAATACTAAGTCCTGAGAATATCATTTGTAGAACAGGAGCATATAATCAAGACAAAGTTAAAAGGTCTAGAACAGATCATGATACCTTTTCATTTTCAGTCTCACTGATTACAATCTGAAATACTATCTATGATGTGTTTAATGTTTCCACAATGCTTCTATTCATCCAGGTCAGCTTGCAAAAACACTACAAGAAGCCAAAGTGAAAATAATTAATCAAAGTGTTTGTAGCAAGCTTTATGATGATCTGATTACTTCTCGGATGCTGTGTGCTGGAAACCTGAACGGTGGCATTGATGCATGTCAGGTAAAACTGAAAATAGCATTCTGAAAAGTAACAATAATTTGTAGAACCATCTTTTCAAATTAAATTTTTGATGAAAGGAGGGGTTTTTTTTTTTAAAAAAGACCTGCAATTACTTACATGTCTAGTAAGATATTTTACAGCAATGTTTGCATAAGGAGTATAGTTATGCCCATTTTTCAAATCTATGCATAGTTTTCTAAGCAATTTGTTCTTCATCAAAATGCATTACAAGCTTCAGGAATAAATGTATTTCTGACGCAAGGTGTGATTTGCCTTGTAAGGCTCAGAAGGTGGGAGACAGATATTTTCACACTAAATTGCAAGACTAATTAATTTATTTCCCATCCCTAGTTACAATCTGAATGAGTTTATACCAATGGATTTTATCAGCTTTGATTTTAGAGTGGAAAATATGCTGTGAAAATGTACGGAAGTAATATAGTAACATTTTCTTTCTTCTAATAGTGACCCTTCTGTCTTTTCATTTAGGGTGACTCTGGAGGTCCCTTAGCCTGTTTTGGAAAGGGAAACAGGTGGTACCTGACTGGTATTGTCAGCTGGGGTGAAGGATGTGCTCGGAGGAATCGCCCTGGAGTTTACACCAAGATCACAGCACTTTATGACTGGATTCGTCAGTATGCAAACTGACCAACAGGTTGAACCCCAAACTGGAAAGGCATGTACTTTCTTATAGAAGTGCCTTACTTATGATGAATACAATGTGATATAATTTTACAATTGTATAATGCTTTATAATATGATAAATATAATTAAAGAAGAATTTGTGAGCATGTGTGTGTTTGCATAGAGTGGTTTTTTGGACAATGTGTAACAGGTATATCTAATGGATGGTGGTATAAGCAGTGGTATGCATGTGGAACTGTATATGCAGGAGGAAGGTATGTACCTAGAAACCTGTATGCAGATGAGCCCCGATATATCTGGGAATATATATCAGCACAGCAGCCTATGTCCCATATTTTACAGTATTGGTACACTGTTGGTTCATTAATGCTAGTGGTTGCTCTTTTTCCAGGATTCTGTGGCAAAGGAAGATAAACTAAATCTTGCAACTCTAATCAGACAGTGACCAAGATCCTATTCCTCTTCAGCATAGAGCAATTATCTTCCAGCAGAGTTACATTAGGCAAACCATATACTGAATACCAATATAGTGCAATGTAAGTGGATCAATGGTCAACATGAATGGCTGACAATCCATTGTGCAATTGTAATGGCCAATGCACAAAGGCAGTGCATAAAGGTAATGCATGTTCATACACTGCTCCGTGGAGTAGAATGTGTTACTGCATGCATAAGTTTTTGCATTGCTAAAAGAATTAATTAAAACAAACAGGCATTATTTCCTTATGTATGGGTGTCCATTTGCATATATGTGAAAACAGAGTAGTGCCTTTGATCAATATCTACTGAAACTATCTTGATGCTTCATCTGCTTTACATCAGCTTTGTTCTTGCTTTTGATGATTTGCGGTAAAATGGATTTCTTGCATATCAAATGTGTCTGTTTTTGAAATTTATGAAGTCCTTTGGATATTACACATATTTTGAAATAAAGGATACTTTACTTTTTGGAATAGAGGCTGGATAATGTTTGAAATTTTTTTCCTGTGAGAATTTGTCTGTGTGCTATTGCTGGCTGACATCTTCCTTTTCTTAGATTTTCGAATCATCTCATCCATCCTCTACCATGTCCTGGTAATATGGAAATGTCAATATAGGATGAATTGCATAGAAACTGAGCAACAGAAAAATCTGTATGCAAAATGAAACCACAGAGATTACTCATCAGTTATGGGAGAAATTGCGCTATAAGCTCCCTGAAATCTCAGTATTAATATTCAGCTATAATTCTTATGTACAGAAGCGTATATGTAAAATATAACTTCTACAATTGTTGTTGCTTTGCCTCTTCAAATTGATTCTAACTTATGGCAACCCCATCATAATGTTTTCTTGGCAAGATTTATACAGAGAAGGTTTGTGATTGTTTTTCTCTAAGGCTTAGATAGTGTGGCTTGCCTAGGGTCATCCAGTGGATTTATGTGGCAGAGCATGGGGATTCAAACCCTGGTCTGCTGCAGTCTTAGTTCAACACTCAGACCATTACTTACATCCTATAGTCAGTCTATGATATTCCTTTTTAGCTTTTGGAGCCACATTTGTTCCTTTTAGGTTGTTTTCATGACATGTTGCTTTTCCTGTTGCTTGGTTTTGCATATAAATCACAATTCTGTAAAAATATTGCATAAATTTATAACCACAATATTGCAATACTATGTTCTAGAATGAATGGGAATCACACAGACCTCCAGATGGTGTTGGACAGCAAATCCTAACAACTGTAGCAAACATAGCCAGCAATAAGGAAATATTGGGAACTGTGGTCCAATAACCTCTGGGCTGCATGATTTCAACCCAAGACCCTTGTTCTAGGACACACTTTGAAAGCAACAGAACCACAGTCTTCCTACAGTAGACAGATTTGAGTCTGCTTAATCTCAAGAAAGAAAACTGTTTCTGACCCTAGTGAGCTCTATTGGTGACAGTCAGCTACTATAAAAAGTACAGGCATATCTCAGTAGATGAAGCAGATGTGTTCCTAGGATTACTTCTTTAACAGAAACTTTGGTACCAGAGGCAGAAATAACATAGAACAAATAGTTTCAGCAAACCTTTTTTCCAAAACTGGTGGTATGCACATGTGAAATAAGACAACCAGCTCAAGCAAGCCTTGAATAAGTAAATAAAAAACATTTCCAGCCTTGTAGAGTCCACTTGAAGACTTCTTCCAAAATGCATCCAGGGATAATTTTTTTCTTTCATCAGCTTCCATCTTTCTATCTTTCATTTTGGTGGCCAGACTTATAGGTTGATGTTCTTTTTATAATTAAAAAAAACATACCAGGGATGAGAGGAGATGACAAGGCAGGTTTATCTGTTCTTTCACTTTTCTATTTCATGTATTTTCAGTGAGGGATTCTGCAGGGCACTGTTATTTACCTTGCCTATTGTAGGCAGGCAGACACACACTACATTAGGATTGACTGGAGTAGAATCCCACTGTTTCCAGCCTTAAGGTTTATTGTAGTGTTTATTGCAAACATGCTGCTGCAATCTGACATAGAAACTCTATGTTTCTCCAGATTTCCTTCATGTTCCTAATGCTGATGCTGCTAAAAACCGTTTAGCCAACAAGAGCATGAGGAAAGGGGGGCTTAGCGGGTGCAAAAAGGCTTTGTAAAAAGGAGCTTCTTTAACAGATGCTTTGTTAACTGAGGTATACCTGTATGTATGTACAACTGCGGTCTTCTGGTACTTCCTTTTTACTTCATATCTTCTTTGTCCCTCTGATTTGTTTCCTTCTTTGACTGAGAGACTCTTTAGGATGTATCATGTTCATACAGATAAGTGCAATAGTGCATTTTAAATTAAATCTGCCAAGGGACAACTACCCACCCTTACATACATGCACACATCAAGTACTTTGTAAGACTAACATAAATGAAAAAGAATAAAAGAAAAGATCCAAGCATTATGAAAGGAAAGCATCAGACAGTGACTGATCAGAAATTTATGTAATTTAAAAAACAAACATAAAAAGGACATCTTGTGTTTAGTAGCTTTATAATCCTTTAATTAATTTCCAGTTTATGATGACTCTAAAGTGAATCTATCACATGGTTTTCTTGGCATGATTTGTTCAGAGCAAGTTTCCTATTGCCTTTCATTGAGGCTGAGAGTGTGTGACTTGCCCAAGATCACTCAGTGGATTTCCATGGTTGAGTGTGGATTTGAACCCTGGTCTCCCGAAGTCATAACCCAATTAGTCAAACTACATTATGCTGGCTCTGTCCTATAGGTTAGGATTGTGCTATTAATTTCTTCAGTGGGACTCCAGTAGTGCAATCCTATGTTTGTTTAATCAGAAAGAATTAAACAAGAATTTAATGGGACTTACTCCCTGGTAAGTCTGTGTAAGACTGTAGTGAAATTCTATATTTGTCTGCTGAGAAGTCAGTCTTACTGAGCATAACAGGACATCTTTCCAGGTGAGTAGGAGTATGAGCTGCCTGAATATTTTATTTTATATTTCCTGAATATAAAAGACATCACTCATTTGAAGACATTATAATATATTGTTCATGATACAAGGAGGAATATTCCAAGAGTTACACTGCTGTGTACACTGTGTCCATGTATGGTGTCCAGCACCTCTTCTGCTAGGTCTACTCTTGTTGAAGTCCTTCTTGACCTAGAGCTGTATGGCTACCAAGTAAAACAAGAGTTGAGTCTTTACAGGAAGATTTTACTGTAATTTTGCCAGCTAAATAAATTTAATGGGTACTGGTGATCAGCTAGTATGTTCCAAACAACATATGCCCTACCTATCCATGGGGAATGAAGCTGCTAAAAGAGCAACAGTCTGTCCCCCCACTTCCTTAAATGGTTAGCTAACCTCATTGAAAAGTGGTTTACTGGTTTCAGTGAACTGAAGTTTTCACATTCTGAGATGCTCAGCTTCCGGTAACAAAACAAATAAACCAAGCTGTCCCTACAACTTCCTGCTGGTCAGGATGTGGAGAGCCCAAAATAATATTTATCTTTTTCATGATGTTAACAACAACTTTTTGTTTGAAAATTTAAAAAAAACCTGGAAGAGAAAGACAAAAACTCTCTGCAAAAGGAAAGCTTGACTTTTTAAAGAAGCATGGATGATTGAACTATGGACCTCCTGACAATATGCTTGCAAAAGTGAAACCATCCCAGGAATTTAGTTAATAATTGACTTCCACTTTCAGCTTTCTTATCTACAAGAGAGTCAGAGAGGCTGAATGCTAACAAAACACTAAAAAGACAATTCACTTGGACAGTTAGGAGTTTCACACATGCATTGAAGATCATCTTCCAGGATTAAATGCCAGTGGTTTATGGCAATTGGCCTCTCTGGCTGGGAATGGTGGAAACTGTAGATCAAAGCATCTAGAGGACATGAGATTGAGGGAGACTGAACTAAAGGTAAAGTATGTATTTTGGATTACTATTATTTTAAATAATTTTCAATGCTGTTCTTACCAATGTGATGGTTCTTTAATATGAAAAACCTTTTCTATGTGTCAAGTCAATTACGTAGGAACACAATACAGAATGCTGCATTGTGTTCCTATGCATTGTGTAATGCAGGGATGAGTAATTTATAGCCTTGCAAATGTTTTTAGATGGCAGATCCCATAATCCCTTTTACTAACTATTGTGGCTATGTGATGGGAGTTGCAGACCACAAATTGGGCCATAAATAGCCCACATCTGTCGTAGCGGACCACACCATTTTGATAAACAAGTTCGAATAACAAAGCAGGCTGATATAGGGGAACTTTGTATGGATTTCCCCCCCTGTGGCAATACCTGAGAATCTTCTTGGAATAAATGCAAGGCTTGCACAGGGAAGGGTTAAGGATGTTCCAATTTTGATGGAAGTCAAGTACAGCAAATGGTATTTGTAAATATATCAATAAGGGATTGAGGTTGCAATCCTATAGACACTTACCAGGGAAGAAGGCCTGTGGAATTCAATGCTTCTGAGCAAGCACTCATAAAATTGCACTTTAAACATCAGTTAGTACAAGATGTTACAGATGTTATGATCAATCTGAATTGAAAGCACTCATGATTGGTATTTAGTTTGTGGTCAAAATAATCCATATGACCTCCAGATGAATGGCCTCACTGTTTATTTTCCACACAACTCACATTTTAGTCTCTCTCTCTCTCTCTGAATTTAAAGAAACAAAAATGGTATCAGAATATTATCTTTTTCTTATCAATACTTAAAGCCATATTTGTTCCAAGGGCACCTGTTGTGGTTTTTGCCACATTTCTTCTTCAAGAATATGCCCCTGGACATCCATCCATCTCATTTGTATACTGCTTTTTCCCCAGAGTGGGATCTAAGGAGGCTCCTAAAGAGAATCAATTAAAAAAAAAACCTCTTCACAATAAAATTTCAAAAACAATTAAAAATTCCCCCATTAAAAAGTATAAATTTTTTTAGAAGTGATATGAAAGTAAAGTCAGTGAATCACACATCCCAATAAGAACCTTTCCTGCTCACACATTAAAAGTCTGCTTTTGAAAAAAGGCCTTTGCCTGCCACTGAAAGGAAAGCAGAGAGGGGTCAAGCTAGCCTCCTGCAGAAGGGAGTTCCAAAAAGTGGGGAGCAGCTGCTGAGAGGTCTCTCTCCTATGTCTTCATCAAGCAAGACTGAAATGTTTGTGGGATTAAGAGAAAGCCTTCCGTGGAGGATCTTAAAACTCTGGCAGGTTCATGTGGGAAGATACAGTCTTTCAGACAGTCTGGACTTAAGCTATATTGGGCTTTATAGGTCATAACAAGCACTTTGAACTGTGAACAGAAATAATCCAGTAGCTACTGAAGCTGGTTTAACCAGGGAATTATATAGTCACTACAACTTGACCCAGTCAGCATTCTGGCCACAGCATTTTGGACCCACTGAAGTTTCCAGTCAGATTCCAAATGGAATGTTAGAGAGTAGCTGATAATTATTCAGAAAGGTGGGATCCAGAGAAACCTTTTTTTAGGAACAATTTCACCACAGTAGGCATTCACCACTTGTTACCCTGTTTACTGGGGGTCCCGGGAGGGACACCTAAATAACCAAACAACAACACACTTTGTGGGAAATTAGCTTAGAGCACTGCTGGCAAAACGAGAGGCAGGGTAACACAGCATGATCTTGTAACCCAATGTTTACGGGGTCAGGCCAAGTCAAGAAGCAAACTGTGTTGGAAATTAATGAATGATCTTTATTAAATACAGGCACACAATGTAAGCAACACACGTACACAGATAACTAAGGAAAATAAAGGTTTGAGTTGGATAGCGGGATTTTTGAGAGGCATAGTTGATTCGGGTGATATGGAACCTGTTCCTGAAGCCTGGAAAAAAGATAGAGAGCGATGCTAGGGTGTGATGTAGCTCAGCACATGGGGCTGAGGGGAAGCTCACCAGGCAAAGTGGCAGCAAGACGGTCTGGAACTCGGGAGCGACCCGAGAAAGGTCTCAGAATCAGGGGTTTTTATAGGGAGAAATGTGACTGCAGGCTATGCCATACTTGGGGAGAACAATGCGATTTAGGAGCGGGACAAAGCTTTGGAAAGGTCAGAATTTAGCATGATCGAGTTAAGTCCGAATTGACAAAGAGTTAGCCGGTATGCAAATGCAGGGTGCTTGGCAGTTGAGTATTCAGCTTGCCAGGTTGCCTGCTCGGGGCTAGAAGTCCTTTGTAAACAGCGTGCATACATAATGAAGGTGTTTGCAGAGAGGTCTCCCTACCTGGGTGGAGAATGGAATGTCCAGCAATTAGTGGCCGCGCCTAGTCTGTGCTTGTTCAGAGGCCTCACAAACACGTGGAGAGGGGTGGTAGAAGAGAGCCAAATTATTGATATCAAAATGGTATGTCCAAGGAGGTCTAACCTGCAGTAACACACTCCTCTTACTCACAAGGCCAGTCTACCTCTATCTACTCTCAGAAGCCAGAAGAGGCACGAATCCAGTATATGTGTGGTGTCTGTCACCATTCCAAGGATAATGTTATTTCCGCTATGGCACCCTTGGTGAGGACCCCCAGATTCTTTTTGATATCATTTAATTCGGCCTTAGCTGGACTGGCTCGCAGTGACCTCATCTCACGTGACTGCAAGTTCTCCGGACGAGCACGGACGGAGTGCGTCCGTTAATGGTTTGCATTCCATTCTCCATTGAAGCCAGCAACTCAAACTTTGCCTGAAGCTTTAGGGAACTTCCCGCCACAAACTCCTCAATAGCCACACGGCTTTCAGTCAAGTTACTCTTATGTTGGGCTATCAATGTCTCGGCCAAAGGTGTTGTCTCTACATGCAAATCCCATCATATTAACAATGACCTCACCAGATCCCTTGTCCAGCACCGAAACCTCTTTTGTTCTCTTTGCGATTGCCATAGCCGAAAGGCACAAACACCAACCTCCTTCTCACCATCCCCTTCCTCTGCCATTTAATAGTCATGGCAGTACTCTACAGGGTTTAGAAGCCACTGGAGTAAGAGGTATGAAACTGTGCATGTAGAGCATTGCCTTCTGCATGCTTGATTGCAGGATCTTAGCCTTAACAAAGCAGACTTTCTTTCTTTGAAAATAGGGGTTCTGTGGGAACAGCAAGTGCTCAGATCCAAAAATTTTAAAAAGTCACGCATGCAAAGAGCATATCTAGTGCATTTGAGGTAATTTGTATTTGAAGGCTAAATGATAGGACTAATTTGGGGATTTTTGGTCAACCAGGCTAGAACATGTCCATGGCGAGTCATTGTCTGTACATAGGTCAAGGTGAACTGCATACTGTCTTTGTGTTTCCAACAAACAAGTACCTCCCATTATTCACAGTGGAAATGTAAAAAACAACAACACATGAAGCAATCAAGAGAATCAAAAGGCTGTGTATCACTGTTTCCAGTATGTGCAGTTCATAAAAGTCAATAATACTGTATGATCAATGCAACAGAGTCTGACACTTACAAAAGTAGAAGAGTCCAAACAGATCTGGTCTTGACCAAAGTGATTACTTGTTTTTGGAAATCACTTTGACACTTTAAGTTTCACTGAATCACCAACTCAAACTATGCCTGTCCAGGGATGAGGATGTTGGTGAACTGCAGCTGCCATCATTCCTTACCAATAGATACGCTGGTCATAAGCATTCTAGTACAACTACATATGAAGGTCATGTGTTCTCACATATCTAGCTTGACTCTTTGAAACAACAGTTATGCTGATCAGCTGGCAGAGAGTGAGAGGAAAGGCAAAATTTAAACCCACTCTTAAATTGTTCATTGGTATCATTTTAGCAGGGATGGATTAACCTAGGCCTGGAACAATGGGAACAGGCATATATGCAGCATTCGTTTGTATGCACTGTTCCTTAGACAGGTAGGGATAAGAACTTAGTTTGTAGAAGAATGTGACGAGACCTAAAACCCCATGCTGTGAGATTTTAGGAGTCCGCAAACTAACATTTCCAAATTGTGGTAGACACATATGGCACCAGCTGGTTCAGACAGTAGAGGCTGAAGCACACTTACTAGGGTAGCAAGGCCCAATGAGCTCAGTGCAACTTTTTCCTGAGTAAACATGCTTAGGATTTCAGTATTCATTATGAATGTTGAATATATAAAATTGTGTGAACCCACAGATAACAAGTTCAAAGGAATAATACCTGGCATCCTGTTAGTGACTTATTCATGCCCTTGTACTATTCTGGCCATGAAGATTATGGAAGTAGAATTGAATGTGGTACAATTGCACTTGTGGTACCACTGTGCATTGCACATGCAGTTGCACACTTTGTTTTGTGTACTATATATGCAGCCTAGCAGAACAGTCCTATGCACATTTACTCAGAAATGTATCTGTAAGAGTGGAGCTTTAATCTTTCTCAAGGGATAGCTGTATTACTCTTGCAGATTTGTGACAACTTCAAGATTAATATATTTTTATAAAGCACTAACTTTCCTTTTATTTGTTGATTCATTATTTCTATCCCACCATTTATTTATATTTCACCTTTCTCCTGACATTGGCTTCATAGTGGGTCACAACATGAACTAACACAAAATACATTTAGAAACCTATTAAAAAAAACAACACATCTCTCTCATCTCTTGATCTCATTAATCAGATTTATATCCTACCTTTATTTCAAAACAGGACCCAAAGTGGACCTATTAAAAGCAATTAAACAAACTGCCATATTAAAACACCAGTACTTTAAATCACTGAAAAATTATTTACATTGGCATCAAAAGGCCCTTCTCTATAGCCAGATAGTCACCAAATGCCTGCTCAAAGAAAAAGGCCTGTACTTACAAATAGAAGGAGAGGGACCAGTTGAACCTTTAATGGGAGAGAATTCCATAGTCTTGGTGCAGTTTCTGATAAGGCTCTTTCCCATATTCTCACCAAACATACCTGTGAAAGTGGTGGGACAAACAGAAAGCGCTACCCTGAACATCCTAAAATTTGGGCTGACTTATATAAGGACTTTTTTCAGACTATAAGCAATGTTAATCAGATACCTAACATGTGACCCAAAATTTCAGAGATAACTATTTACACAATATACATAACTGTAGATGTGATTGTAGTTGGAAGTGGGAAATTACAGCAACTCTTGCACTAAAGACTATGAACCTACAAGGGCAATAGCAATAGAAACAGGTAATTGGCGTCACTCTAATGTCTCAATTTTTATTGCTCTGATCTATCTCTTCTTCATATAAAATGATACTCTCAGGATGACATCACTTCCATCCTCCTATATTCTTAGTTTCTTTCTCTCCCTATAACATAGCTCCCTGGAAGTACAGTAGAGTCCTGGTTATCCGACCCAAACTGGTGGCCGCAGCGTCGGATAACCGAAAGGGTCGGATTACCCGGACGCCCGCAGCGGCTGCCATTTTGGGGGCGTATCAGGGGCATGTCGGGGTGGGCCTGGGGGCATGGAAATGCCCACAGCCACGCCACCAGGCCGTCGCGACGTCAGTTAATCCGGATGGTCAGATAACCAAGCGTCGGATAAACAGGACTCTACTGTATCCCAAACTTATAGTTCTGTCTCTAGATGGAGTTCTTATTTTTGTTTAAATGGTCCTTGTTGCTTAATTAAGCACCATCCTTCCAAGTATGTCCAAAAAGGCAATGAGTACAGTGAATACTGAAAATGATAATTTCATTGTTAACATTTATCATTTATAAAATAGTTGCTGATGAAGTAAACATCCGGGAGCTAGATAAGCCATTCAATATACACAGTGTGATAAGAATTTATTATTCCTATTCCAACCTTTGGAACTGCCCAAGGAATTGTAATTTATCAGTCTCTCTCTGTGATCTCCCTTTGAAGTTTCTTTGCTCAACAATGGCAACTTCAAGGACATTGACACATTTTATACTTCCCAAATAGACATGGTACACTGTTACATTTACTCTTGCTTTCAAAAACTTTCAGGGAATTAATTATCCAGGCTTTCTATGTGATGTCAGGATTCTCTTTGTATCCTTTAGGCAAAACCCAGTCCTGAATTTAGCTATTAATTTAGCCAGTAGCCGTCATTAAACAAGAGACATGTCGTTTTCATCTACCTTGATTTTGTCTGCCTTTAACCTGAAAGCACTCTTTTTTATGAGACAGTTTTTTGCTAAAACTCTTTGACCTTATGCCTGGTAGTTGCTTTTATTTCACCCTAACAAAGGAAGGAGCTTTTGCATATTACTCCATGAAGGGCTTGGTTGCCTCAGGTTAAATTACCAGTGGATGTCTATAGAGGGCAGGCGAAGTAAAGTAAGCAAACTGGAAAATCCAGACCAGCCTTTTGCACAACTTTCAAATGAGACCTTAATGTTTCCTGGTTCCTTGGCACTTTCTGACTTTTTGTATCAAAGAACACCTGTGAACTCCGTATTGTGTTTTATAGCATTGGATTTGATCATCCTGATTCATGGGGTAAAAATCCTGAATGAAACCTCTTTTTGAACTGCATCCTATTATCAGCAATACCAGCAGAGCTGAAAAATGCAAAAGGAAGATAGTTTTTCAGTTTGACTTGTCCTGGGCTGTATAGTGCTGTGTCGATAACTAGGAGCAATGAATGGCCATGTTCAACAACAGGAAGATACACAAGTCATTCCCTTACAACAAATAGGTGAAGAGAGGCGTGGATACAATGTGCCTGAATCAAATGAGCTTCTTCAGCCGAATATATGTAAACCTACTAAGGTAAGCAGTTGAAATATTCATTTTCTGTTCTGTAAAGGTATGTTAATTCACTGGCATGTTACCATGATTGATTGACCAGGGTTTTGCGAAAATAAAGTGACCTTTTTGGAGATGCTCAAATTCCAAAAGTTTGATTCTAATATAGGGACGTGGGGAATATAGTGTACTCCTGCCACAGACTTATTTAATAGTTTCAACATCTGTGTTTTGATTAAATACCTATCCAATTTGTAGTTTATAGCAGAGGACAGGTATTTACTTGGCTAATAAAGCCAAAGAATAAATATTCTGATCATTGAAATTCCAACCCTCCTCCCCTCCCACCACAAAAACGAAACAAAACAACCCCCCCCAAAAAAACCCCAAAAAACAAAAAAGGCATGTCATCCAGTCAAAGTGATTCCTACCTTTGCCAGAAGCAAAATAGGTAAGCAAGGATCTTCCAGCTTCGGTCTCTCCATCAGGAGTATTGGTAAACATACAAATTTACCTTATAACAGCACTATAAGGATGACAACTAGTGTTATGCAAATGTTTAAGTAGTATTCCTAAATGTCTCCTATCCTATATACTTAGAACTCCCCTACTGAAATCTGAGACATTTCATCTGGGTCATACCCACTATGGTATCCTTTTGTAACTGCAGAGTAGACTTTAGCCGTTTAGTTTTCCTTTCCTTTCCTTTCACAGTGCAGGAAGAGCTGCTCTATTAGAGAGCTCAGTGGTGATGGTGACACTGACCTATAGATCAGGAAAACCTTGCTTTATTTTGACTTACCTCTGCATGCACTTGCTACAGATAGAGCAAGCATGGTGTAGTGGTTTGAATGTTGGGCTGCAACTCTGGAAACCAGGCTTTGAATCACCACTCAGCCATAGAAATAACTGGGTGACCCCAAGGGCAAGTCATACTCTTTCAGCCTCAGAGGAAGGCAATAGAAAATTCCCTCTGAACAAATCTTGCCAAGAAAACTCTGTGATAGGGTCACATTAGGGTCGCCATTAGTTGGAAATGTCTTGAAAACACACAGCAACAAACTTGCTAGAGGGCTGGTAGTGAGTCTCCTGTTCAGCAGAGTACCATCTTACCTTACCAGGCCACCCATAGGTCTTGTACTTCCTCCTTCTTATAGCTGCCTGTTCCCCCTTTCCTTTCCAAGATGAATAAACAGCAGCAATAGGAAGAAAGAGAAATAAGATTTTCCCCTGGCCTTGTCTTCTCTTTCTGTCAATGACTGAATCCAGAAGAAGAGGACAAGTAAATGGGCAATGGCAACATTGACAAGGGAGTGGCCCAACCCTGCCCAAAGGTCCCTCTATTATCTGGAGTCAATGCAGAATTGTTAGACAGTCTTTAGGTCAGGGGTGAGGAACATTTTACCCTCCAGAAAACTTGGACTGCAACTCCCATAGCTCCTATATTATCTGGGACTTATGGGAATGGAAATCCCAAGCATGCGGAGAACCAAGTGTTCTTCTTCAATCTTGCTGAAAGAAAACCATTTGGTTGTTGTCTGCAAAATTGTCAAGATACCTTGCCACAAGACCAAGTTTATGTAAGCATGAAAATAATCAGACAGCCCTATGAACATGGAAAAGTGCTGTGCAAATGGAAAGTAATATAAGATTAGGGGCTGTGTAACAGGCCTCCATGGTATTAACCTGTTTCTTTTTCCCTCTGGCTTGCTTTGTGGACCTTAATAAGGATGTTTGCTATTAAATGAAGAGTAATATCACCTAACCTCATTGAATAAATATTTTGTTAAATCTGATTCATTGGTCAGTGCACAGTTTGCAGGGTATAACTATATACACCATCATCAAGCTAGAGATATAAATTTAGCATGTATCCTTGTGTGAATGAGGAATAATGTGTGTGAAATGGGTCCTGGCCATGCAGATTTCCTTCCCACACGCTAGGAGTACATGCACAAAAAACATTTGTCTGTATAGGAGCTTGATTTAGTTTCATTCACTACTCAGTTCCCACCAAATACTGACCAGTACAATTTTAGCTTTTAAAAGGTTTCCACTTATGTATCCTTGAGCATCTACTTCATTGGACTGGATCCATTCATCATATTCAAATATTTTGCCACAGCAGTTGCTAAATCACTGCCAGAGGTTTTTGTGTGAATATCCACCTGTCTCAGTTAAAAACTATGTTCTGTCATCATGCACAATATATACCAGAGGGTTCTCCTATGTAGCACAATTCTATGCAGAAGAAGAAAGTCTGTTTGAGTTTAAGAGACCTTCCTCCCAGGCCAAAGTATATGGGACTGCAGTCAAACACAACATAGTAATTTGTCTTTAACTTCATATCACAGGGAGAATTAGTAATTATTAGAATACTTGACTAGGTCATTATATGCTTTTGACCTTAATAACTTGGATGTAAACCTTTTGCACTTTTTCAGCCATGTAAACTTCCAACACACACCCTAGTTGTTACCAAAGATAGGAAAGGAAACAGGAAGGCAAGCACCTCCCTCCACAAAAAGCATGCCTTCTTCTTCCCTCCCCTCCAACTTCCAGACTCATTTCTGAAGAAAAGGCACTTTACACTTATACACTCATGTATTATCATCTTGGTAACTCAGGAATTAGTAAACTGCAGCCCAGCTTCCTTTTTACAAACCCCATTTTATTATATTTTGTTTTTAATTGACACTGCAGTTGACCACTGATACGAGAGATGCAGCCTACCTACCTATATATAGGTAGTTTGTTCCTTCAGTTCTTCCCTGCCCTATTTTTTTTCTGGTATTGCCACTGGATCACATTGCCAACTGAAATTACACTGTAAAATATTCACACAAACATCCCTGTTCTCTTTTCTTTCCCACTTATCTTCTACTTCTTTGCTGGGCTCACACCAGACACACACTATTGAAGTTTAGATCATGTAATGCTTTCTTCTTTTGCATTTCCAAATACAATCACTTACAAAACTATCCTAAACAGGTCTATTTGGTTTTTTTTTAAAGAAAGCCCACTGACCCTGAATCCACTCATTAGCCTCATATTTGTTGCCCTGCTCAATCTCCACTAATTCAGTGGATCTAATCTAGTTTTGGACTCACAATGAGATGCAGACCACTGTGTCTCGGTGGGTGGGATTTTATGGATTGTAACCCACAATCCATTTTCTGCACTCCAGCTCTCTCAAATCATTTGGGCCTTCCCATTTTTTAAACTGTGGGCATAAAAAATTCATCTCAGATGCCACCCAAATGTTGTGCTTTCTTTCTTAACACCCACTGCCCCAACACCAAACTGGTTGAAAATAAGTTGACGTATAGGATTAGTCTTAAGCTTTCATCTTAACTATGTCTGCTTTGAGGGATAAAAACCAGCACACAGAAATAATCTTTTTTCCCCTTTAAATCAGTTATGAAATCTGAATTTTTAACATTCCATGCTGCTTATACTTAAATCACTAGACAGAGATTTCCAGTCTTAAACTGATATCGTAAGGGTTTGTTTATCCTATTCATCATATTATGTGAAAAGAGACTTCAAAGGTCACCTGAAACTATTTGTAATCTGTTGCTATCTATGTCCATGGAAAGAAGGTGTTGGTTTAAGGAACTATGTGTGTGTAACACAGACTTCTTCTGTTCAGACTTATGAAATACCAATGTTTACCAAAGGTGTAACTGGTAGCTCAGCATGCTTAGAAGCCTAGCACTGCTTCTGCGGGTTTGTTAAAATGTAAACTTCAGTGTGTTATTTTTTTTCCTTCTCAGTTTCTGATACTAGTATTTATGCTCTTTTTTCCTCTTCTTATATCCTCCAGTTTCTTTGTTCTGTTTTTCTCTTTTAAAATGCTCCATCTTGCTTTACAAAATGATTTTTATGGAATGCTGTCTCAGTTCTATGGTGTTTGTTCCATATTTTTTATATAAAAAAGATTATTTTTCATTATAATAGAAAGATTTTTCTCTTTTCCCCCCATGACTAGAAGACAGACATCTTGAAGTCATGCTCTGAGATTGTGTTTTGGAAATGCAGACTATGGATGGTTATAACTTCTATCTTCCTGTTGTTGGTTGTTGTGACTATCCTAACTTTAACCTTGTATTCAGGTGCGTACTCTTTACAAGATGTTAATGTTTCAGATATGAAATCATGTCAGAAATTTGGTGGGGACTCTGTGGGGACTGTTCCTCACTCCTGATGCATCTCAAATTACTCGTGATTAGGTCCTATTGCTTTCAATTGAACTTAATTTAGTCATGACTAATTTTAGTTTCAACTCTCATGTGCTTTCATGACATTTTGACTGGTTCTATAAAGGTACACCTGTCGTAGGTGCTAGTTGCCCATAGTTATTCAACAGAGTGCCAATATATTCAACAGGCAAATGGATATAGCTTAGCAATCCAATAAAGCTTGCTTGGCCAGGGTCAAGCAGAAGCAAAGTCCAATGTTGGTCCAAAAGTCAGGAATCCAGTGGTAGCAAAGTGAGACAGTCCCAAGGTCAGAGAAGGCAGGCAGACAGTGAGCAGGAAATCTGTAGCACACAGAAAGGCAAAGAACATCAAACACGTAAGTTGTTTCTGGCACTGAGCCACTGCCCTCTGCTTTCCTTACAAAGGCTAGAGCTGGCTGGCTCTCATCCCAAACTGATTAACTCCTGCTTCCATCTGCATGCTCTCCTTCAAGACTGCTGTTTACCGGGAGAAGTTGACTCCAGGACCATGACAATATCTAACTTATTTTTAAAGGCTGTTCTGATTTTTACATTGAAATATCATACTTAGGCATTAAGCTACAAACTCTACCAACAGAGGAAGAAGCTTTTCCGTCACTTCACTAAAAAGTCCATATATTTTTCTGTTGTCATATACCTTCAAGTCAACTTCAATTTATCAAGATTTATTCACAAGAAGTTTGCCATTGCCTTCCTATCAGGCTGATAGAGCATGACTTGCCATGCATGAGCAGAGATTCAGACCCTGGTCCTTCCAAAAATTTGTCCAACACTAAAAAAATAAATAAATAAATAAATAAAAAATTACACCACAGTGGCTCTCAATCCATGTACTGTACCCTCTAGGTAATATCCCCAATTTAGCTTTAATTAACTTTTTAAAACCTAGTTTGAAAGCTGAAGTGACATCACTTTGGAATTCATCTATCTCTACCTATCAGGTAATACCCTCAATTTGTCTTCAATTGACTTTTTTTAAACCTAGGTATACTTCTAAAATTTAATCCAATGCTTCATAATCAAAAAAAACAGTCCTGTTAGTCTGTGCTTGTCTGTAACGTCAGGAAACAGTATGCTTTGACCAAGGCAATGAATAAATCTTGAGTTTACAGGCACCCTTTTGGCTACAGAGAGCAGCCATTAACTATATATCTAAGAAGAGATCAATGATGGGTGCCTTTACACTTTTTTAAAAAATCATGTCTGCAATTCTGCTGTCAAATCTCAACCGCTGACCTTTTCTGTGTGACAGTCTGTCAGGTATTTGGGAGCCTGGGGAGTTATGACAAATACAATTTTTATTTTTATTTTACTTTTAAATCCTTTAAAAATATTCTAGTGGTTTACATTGATGAAGATGAATATTGGGATCCTGAATCAATAGCAAATGGCAATCATCACAACTTCTCAGGGATATTAAAACTCCGTTGTGCAAATCCTGATCTGCTACTTTCAGAATCAACCTATGATTTACTTTATGAAAATCTCCACAAGAGGGTAAGTTTGTTTACATAAGGTACATGCTTATTTACTTAGAATTTATCTGTCTGTCTGTCTGTCTGTCTGTCTATGAAACTTCTCACCTTAAAAAAACATAAAATCATAACAAAATACACTAAAATCAGTCAAATAAAGTAAAATATCTTATTTAAAACAACATAGAGAGGAGGCAGACTCTTAATGCTAACAGTCAAGAAAATGCTGGGGCAAACAATTATGTCTTAATATGCTCAGGAAGTATTCCTTATTGGAGCCTAGATCTAACTTGCTGCTATAAGAATTAAAAATGTCACTTGTAATGTTGGAAGCAATGGTTGTGCAAGTGGTAGCACTCACATGATATGTCTTGCACAGTGTTGTACAAAGAAAACATGCACTGATTCCCTTCCTTGGGCTAATTCTAGCACTTTGCTTCCATTAGTTCAATTTTTTTTGTAGTAGCATAATGACACCACTGAATAAGAGCCATGGAGGAACCTATCCAATTTTAGTGGGGAGATCATTACATGGGGTAGATGTAATGCAACCACTGGAAAACGCCCTTTTCTGCAACACAACTAAGCCATCTCAGTAGGTTATGGTACAGTAACAGTAGTTTTTCCGTCACAATACAAAAAGACTAGAATGCCTTATTCCAAAAAAAGATACTACCTTTAGACATAGGTGCATGTCTTTAGCTACTCATCAGATCAAACATGGATAAGGTACTCTGTCATCAGAATGGAACACAAGTTTGAGAGCTTGCTTATATTTAATTCAGTTGATCCAACTACTCAAAAATAAGTAATGTACTTTGAAATGGTTACAGTGAATATCATCACAATCTCCTGCAAATAAAGAAGCTGGAAAGAACTCGCTACTTTTGCAAAGCGCGGGCGAACTAATTTAAACCTGTGATCCAATGGTGATGGGCTACACCTTTTATCAGCGTGGCTGTACAGCTAGTGATCAGGGATGAAGACAGTTGTAATCCATTAATATCTGGGGTGCCACATCCCTGGTCCAAGCACTCTGCTGCCCCAACTCTCTCTTACACATATATATGCATGTGCACACACACATACACACACATGTGCACATTATGCTTTTCTTAAGCCTAAAGAAAAGTTTTGACAAACAGGAGGCAACAATGTGATATTACTGCTTTAATATCAGCGTACCATGTTTATTGTCTTACCACTATTAATGGTGACCCCAGCACCATTTTCTCCTCTAGAGAAAACTTGATGGTCCTCCCTTTCTTTAAGATGTTATGTGGTGATGTCAAGCCATCACAAATATGTATTGCGTTCTAGGTGCATCAGATTTTCAAAACTGTAATACAAGACCCTCAGTTTCTAGTTCAAGACTGTTCAGGACACAAGGGACTGGCCTACATATGGCCTACTTCAGGTCATGCAAGAGGATGTCTAGGTTCCCCTAAGATCTCTCATCTCATTGGAGCCCAAAGTTGGGAAAACTTTGTGATGGTATACCAGCAATCATCATGTGATAATGAATTTGACTAGTGCAAATGCAATACTCATGTCAGCTTGAGGAGTTGGCACCAGCCATACTCACAACAGAAGGACTCCCATAACTAAGAATTTGGTATGTAATTAGATGTCATTGCTCTGTACCAAATGATGGAGGAGCATCTGCTGGTTGTGAATACCACTGGCAGTCACTCTTCCTCCTTACACCATAAAATAAAGGATTTGGGGCATTCTGTACCACCTGAATTCAGGGCAGGCTTTTTGGCCCCTAAGATGGCACTCTTCTTACAAAACAGGACATGAGGCAACCCTAACTGTATTGTTGAAGCATTTAGAAAACATTTTAGAAATTGTGCAGAGACGCTTGAAACTTAATATCTAAAAAGTCTACAGTTTAACCACCTGAATTTGATGCTGCTATTCTACACAAGAATAATTAAATTACCAAGTGCACTGTATGAATCTTTTCATACTATAGAATATGTATCTCTAATGAATGAATTCTTTCTCAAGCTTACAGATGTGTACAGAGATTCACCTGCTCTTGGGAGATATTTTCTCTCTGCTGACATAATTTCCATCAGGTAAGAAAGCAGAAGCTCCAGAACTTTTGCTGGATAACTCTGAACATCTGTATTTGATCCAGATATATGGCCTTGAGAAATGGACATAAGTTTGGAAAGGAATTATATAGCTGAGACATTTGAACAGATATGGAGGAAGGGGACAAAGATGGGCAGAAACAGGTTTTTTTTTTAATAATATAAAATTATAACAGTTTTGAATGTTGAGCTTTGGGCTAGTGAAAGAAGGGAACTAGTACAGTTGGTGGATTAGACTTTCACGGATTTGATTATTTGTGAGTTTCTTCAGCCTCTGCCCTTCCACATCAGGCACTTCTTTCCTAGAGGAACCTTCCCTCTTGGTGGGTCCAATCAGGCCACACAGCACTTAAAAACCCACATCTGGGGCTTCTCCTCCTCCATCACCATCACCAGCCATTGCCTGACCGGCTAAGGATAGCTCACAATCTGATTTCTCAGCACCACAAATCTTGTCCCAGTGCACCCCACACCCAAGGAAAGAGATGGGTGAAAGAGAGGAGGCCTAGAGTAATAGAATCATAGAGTTAGAAGAGACCACAGAGGCCATCCAGTCCAACCACCTGCCATGCAGGAACACTCATCAAATCAATCCTGAAATATGGCCATCTAGCCTCTGCTTAAAAACCTCCAAAGAAGGAGATTCTACCACACTCCAAGGCAGCATATTCCACCGCTGAACATCTCTTACTGACAGGGAGTTCTTCCTGAAATTTAAGTGGAATCTCTTTTTCTGTGGAATTTCTTTTCTAATTTGAATCCATTGCTTCTTGTCTTAGTCTCTGGAGCAGTGGAAAACAAGCCTGTTTCCTGCTTGACATGACAACCCTTCAAATATTTAAACATGGCTATCATGTCACCTCTTAACCTTCTCTTCTGCAGACTAAATATACCCAGCTCCCTAAGCTGCTCCTCATAAGGCATGGCTTCCAGACCCTTCATCATTTTGGTTGCCTTCCTCTGGACACACTACAGCTTGTCAATATCCTTCTTGAAATGAGGTGCCCAGAACTGGACACAGTATTCCAAATGAGGTCTAACCAAAGCAAAATAGAGTGGTACTATTACCTCCCTTGCTCAACATCATACTCCTATTGATGCAACAAAGAATCACATTGGCTTTCTTGGCTGCCACATTACACTGTTGACTCATGGTCAGCTTGTAGTCCACCAAGATTCCTAGATCCCTTTCACACATACTGTTATCCAGCCACGTGTCGCCCATCCTATATTTGTGCATTCCGGTTTTTTTCTTCTAAGAGTAGGACTTTACATTTCTCTCTGTTGAAATTAATTTTGTTAGGGTTGGCCCAGCTCTCCAATCTGTTAAGGTCATTTTGAATTTTTGTCCTGTTACCCTGATCTCTGGGGGTCCCGGGAGGGACACCTAAATAACCAAACAATGACACAACTTTGGGGAAAATTAGCTGGAGCACTCACTAAAGCTAGCGAGAGGCAGGGTAACTTAGCAGGATCTTGCAACCTAGTGTCTACGGGGTCAGGTCAGTCAAGCAGCCAGATCGTTTAAAATAGCAAAAATGATGTTTCTTAAGTACAGACAAACATTAAAGACATCACAGTCACACGGCTAGCTAAAGAATCGGAAATAGGGATTTTTAGAGGGAAATGGGTGATACGACACCTGTCTCATAGTCCTGGACCTTGAGAGCGAAGCTGGGGTGCAATGAAGAAGCTCAGCACGATTAGCTGAGGGGAGCTCGCCAAGCAGAGCTGCGGTAAGGCTGGATGGAACTCGGGAGCGATCCGAGGAGGGTCTCGGAATCGGGTTTTTTTATAGGGTGAATTGTGACTGCAGGCCATACCTTTCTCGGTGAGAATAATGTGATATAGGAGCGGGACAAATCTTTGGAAAGGTCAGAGTTTAGCATGATTGACTTAGAGCCGAATTAACAATAGTGTAGCCAGTATGCAAATGCGGAGCACTTAGTACAGCTTTGTCAGGTTACCTGCTCGGGGCAGGGAGTCTTTGTTAGTATCACACATATGCAATGAGGTGTTTGCTGGAGAGGTCCCTGAAGCGACGAACCGGCTTTGTCTGGCCTGCCTGGGTGGAGAATGGAATGTCCAGCAATTATCGGCCATGCCTTTTTGCGTGCTTGTCCGGAGGCCTCACAAACACGTGGAGCGGGGTGGCAGAGGAAAGCCGAATTGTTTGATATCAAGGAGATATTGAGTGCTATCTCTGGGTAGGCCTGGACCACAGTAATAATCCTGTCCTCTGGGGTATTAGCAACCCCTCCCAATTTGGTGTCATTTGCAGATTTGCTCAGAATGACCTCTGCTCCTTCATCCAAGTCATTGATGAAGATGTTGAATAGTACTGGGCCCAGAACAGAACCCTGTGGCATCCCACTAGTTACTTCTCACCAGGAAGAAGAGAAGCCATTGGTGAGCAACCTTTGGGTTCGGCCAGTCAACCAATTACAAATCCACCTAACAGTAAGCATAAGGGCTACCATGCTGACCCCCTCTTCCCTATCCTTTCCCCGACCTGTTTTGGACTTGGGTGCCCATTCTCCCCACCATGCCTTGGCACCTTACCATAGATGTACGCACATACACACATTTTGATATTTGCAATTTTACTACTTTTTCTATTTTTGCAAGGGTCTTCTGCACCAACCCTTCTTTAATTTTATTTTTTACCTTATAGTCAAATTCAAAACACAGCACAAAGAAAGAGAAAAAACAAACAAGGTATGCTACGCAAACCATGTAAACAGAAAAGACACCATAAAGACTGATACAAAATTATCCATTATTTTCCTTTCCTTCCCCCCACATAATGATATTATTACACATATTACTTGACTTCCTGCTTTCTCAATTAAACTCTATATTTAAATATATTCTGTTTCTTTAATTCATATAAACAATACATGTTATAACCTACTAGCTATATTACTGCAATATATTATTCATAACAGAAATCCCCCAAGAGTATTAATTCCCATGGCTGAGAATTCTAAATACAGTAAGAAACTACAAATCCTAGAATTCCATGGGATGCAATCATGGCAGTTAAAGTAATATCAAAATGTTCTAAGCAAGTAGTATGAAAGAGACTACAGGCTGCCTTTTTCCACAAAAAGGAGAACAACTAACTTCTGAAGAACCTCAAGAATAGCTACGTCCTGTACTAACCAAATATTGTCCTGTACTAACCAAATATTTACTTTGAAAGACAAGTTGGGGAAAGATATCTGGACTGTCTGACTATCTGTTTCTCTCTCTTGCTCACACTCACAGGAATACCATTTGAATAACTACAATTATAATGTGGTGATAATTTCCATCAGATAGGGAGCAAGGGTAGCCAGTGGATCTGCCATCAGGGTGGGGCAGCAGGTCTGCTCTGGAGTTTACTTCTGCTGCTGCTTAGAGCTGAATCAAATCTGTGATAGTGCTGTCTCTCCTGTTCAACCTGAAGCAGCTGTGGGATAAGTGCTGCTAAAATGCAGAGTGAATTTATCACCCCTGCCACAGCAGAGGCACCAGCCCCTACTGCCCTGGAAGGAACAAAAGAGACAGATAGGCTGGCCAGTCAAAAGGCTCTTCCTCATGAACAGTTGATTGATGTGTTTTTACTGCATGTGGTCCTTAGAATTTTCTTGTTGTGGGTATAACAACCTTTTGGACTAGTCAATACATGGCTTACTCCGTCCTTACCTCCTAGTAGGAATAATATTGTTCAAGTTTTCAGCTAACCACACTGTCCTCTAGGATATCAAGCTGTAAGCTGCTCCAACAGAACATTCTATAAACACTCATTCTAGTTTTTTATTCTTTGCCAAACTGATAGTTGACAGTCAGTAGTTATTGAACAAACTCATCCTCAGAAGGCTTTCTAAATAACACACCCTCCATGTTCTGATTTGGAAGGGAAAGTCCAAATTAATCCTCTGTCCTCCTGTTTTGTAGCTGCTTTTAAAATGTCCCAGTTTCTCTTTCCTCTTCCCACTTTCTTCCTTTGTCCACAGCTTACTTCAATTCCTGCAAACTGAATTCAAAGTGCAAAAAGTGGTTTGCGCTCAATTACTCAGCAGGGAGAGAAGGAGAGAATTGGATGGAATCTTGCCCTGCCCAATAGGTTAACACAAAAGCAAACTGCTGCAAAATCTCTGAGCTTGTGTGTTCTTCTTTATTAAACTTTTGCCCTTTTGACAACACTCTGAAATAATAATAATAATAATAATAATAATAATAATAATAATAATAATAATAATAATAATATTTATTTTTATCCCGCCTCTCCCAATGGATCGAGGCAGCATTACAACAGTATATAAATACATTAAAAACACTAAAATGTAACTCATCCTCCCCACCCACCAACCCTTCTAACCCCCTAAAACACATTAACTATTAAAACAAATTAAAAACAAATTAAAACCAAGAGGACAGTTGATGAAAGGTGGTGGAACACTAGTCTGGGAAGGCCTGTCAGAAGAGAACAGTCTTGACCGCTTTTTTAAAGCGGTCAAGACTGGTAATATGCCAGGTCTCTTCTGTCAGGCCATTCCATAACTTGGGAGCGACAGAAGAGAAGGTCCTCTGGGTAACCGCAGCCAACCTAGTTCTGACTGGCTGCAGTAAATTCTTCCCAGAGGACCTTAGTGTGTGGGGTGGATTATATGGGAGAAGGCGATCCCGCAGGTAGGCTGGCCCCAAGCCATGAAGGGCTTTAAAGGTAAGAACCAACACCTTGTACTGTGTCCGGAAACTAATAGGCAGGCAGTGTAAAGACTTCAGAATTGGTGTTATGCGGTCACTTTTAGATGTTCTGATGACCAACCTGGCTGCCATATTCTGAACTAATTGAAGTTTCCGGACTAAGCACATGGGTAGTCCTATGTAGAGCGCATTGCAGAAGTCAATCCGTGAAGTTACCAGTGCATGCACCACTGTTTTTAGGTGTTTCAGCTCCAGGAAGGGGCGCAGCTGGCGTATCAGCCGAAGCTGATAGCAGGCACTCCTGGCCGCCGCATCAATTTGAGCTGTCATCTGAAGCAGCGAATCCAAGAGCACCCCCAAGCTGCGGACACAGTCTTTCAGGGGAAGTGTGACCACGTCTAGAACTGGTTGACAAACCTCCATACCTGGGCTAGAGCCCTTAACAGCGAGTATCTCTGTCTTATCTGGATTCAGCTTCAGTCTGTTTTTCCTCATCCAGTCCATTACCGCTTCAAGGCATTCGTTCAGAGGCGAGATGCCATCCTTAGTTGATGCTATTGTCCGAGGCATGGAGAGATATATCTGGGTGTCATCAGCATACTGATAGCACCTTGCTCCATGCCTCCTGATGATCTCTCCCAGCGGTTTCATGTAGATGTTAAATAGCATTGGGGACAGGACGGCGCCCTGAGGGATGCCAGATTTAAGTTCCTTTTTTGAGGAGCAGCTGTCCCCAAGCATCACCATCTGGTATCTACCTGAGAGATAGGACCGGAACCACTTAAGTGCAGTGCCCCCGATCCCCAGCCCTCTCAGGCGTTCCAGAAGGATATCATGGTCTATGGTATCGAAAGCTGCTGAGAGGTCCAAGAGTACCAGCAGGGTCACACTTCCCCTGTCGATACTTAGGCGTAGATCATCCACTAAGGCGACCATGGCAGTCTCGACTCCATATCCTGCCCTGAAGCCAGTTTGAAATGGATCTAGATAATCACCTGGTGACTTGTGTCTCAGTTTCCATTTCCAGTTTCCATTTCCAAAATGTTGGTGAGTGTGAAATAAGCCAACTGCCATACGAGTTTTTGGTTTTGTTTTCAAAATTGTTACTTTGACAAACCTCAGGATTCTCCCAAGAATGAAAAAAAAAACCTCTGTCTCCTAACAGCCCTGTTTTGGGGCCATGTTTATCAGCACTTACTACCCAAGTTTATGATTAGAAAGAACATTTTTGAAAGCAGAAAAGGTAGCATACTTCATCCACATAATACATCCATGATTGATGTGACTGTTGTGTGGAAAGCTGTCACTGCTGCCTACTGTGATGTAGCTAGTGGTATATATTCCCATTCCTTTTCTAGGCTCAATCGCATTTAGTTAATTTCTTTAAATGTGTGCATGATGTCCCTTGGAACTTTTTCCAGATATTGATTTAGGGCATTTAAAAGTTGTTTGCATTCAACTCTAAGTGAATTATTTTAAAAGTTGTTTCAACATACAGGCATTAATGTTCCCTTAATATCCTGCTCATATACAGAAAAGTGTCCCTTTTTTTACAATTATATATGCATGAAGTATCATCCTTTCTTGCTGAAACATTGCCGGCTAGAGATAGGGTATCTAAGGAATACTTGCTAACTTCCTCATTCTCCGTGGTCTATGTGTTTTCAACACTGTGACAACCTAGAAAAATCTTCATGAGAGGATTTAAATTGCTAGCTGAATTACATTAAAGTGGCAGGAAAATGATCTGAGTATTTGTTTCCTTTAAAAAGCAAACTATAAGGAAACAATTAGGATCCAGACTTGGGAAAGAGAGAAAGGTAAGGAAAGTGTTAGGGCTTGCATCAAATCTTTTCTTGCTTTTCTAATGAGAACTTCCTGTGCATATTCTCCATCTGAACCTGCCTGAGTCTTATGATATTTGAGAAGGGCTTTTTCTTGGTCCCATAACCTTCACAGGTCTGTCTGATAAGGATGCAGGAGAGAGTTTTCTCAGTGCATGCTCCCATTCTGTGAAATCCCAACCAATGGAAAGTTAGGTTGGCCCTTTTCTTCTTTCTTTTCACCAGCAAGCCAACACCTTTTTATTTAAAGAGGCTATTGGTTTTTAACATGTGGTGGTAGAAAGATTTTTCAATGGGGGTGCTGTCTCTTTTTAATCATCACTACACTCTTTTCAAAGCAATTTTAATTTGATTATCTGTTTATTTTATAAATATATATGTTGTTATAGGTATTTAATTTGTATTGTAAGCTACAGTGGGTCCTATGTTGGGAGAAAGGCACGGAATCAAATAAATAAATCGTAGAATCACAAAATAGCATACTAGAATCATTAGGGGCTTCATAGGCTATTCAGTCCAACCTCTTGCTCAGTGCAGGATCACCAGCTAAAGCATGCCTAGCAGAGAGCTGTCCATACTCTTTTTGAAGACATCCAAAAATGGAGACCCCACTACTTCCCTAGGCAATTGGTTCCATTGTCAGACCAGTTGTACTCTCAAGAAGTTCCTCCTACCTTTTAGAAATATCTCCCACCTTTTAGTTACAAAGAATTTGAAAAAAACAGAAGTCCATCCATATTCTCTTGAACTGTGCATAAGTATGACCAGTGACAATCATCCACGTGCAGATGTCTATAGGGGCCGGTGAATTTATATTTGTTAGACTTGTATAACAGATATTTATAAGTTTTTAAAAGGTGTACATCTTAGTGGTAGATCTAAAAAATATATGAATTAGCATGACGAAGGAACTGCACTGGAATTTTATCCCATATCATGTGTCATTTCTTTTTTCAGTGATGAAAACAATACAGTATCCTATCACTTGTGGTTCTCAGTGCCACAAGATGAGACTGAAGAGTTTATGAAGTACAGAATGAGCCAAAAGTTTGTCATGAACATTTTGAGGCAAAATATTTATGATCAGGAGGAAATGTATGGCCTAGATGTACCTGGATGTACGAATCTGACACTTGATCCAACATCTCTTTCAGTAACACGTAAGTGCTTCCCACATTGAAGAACTGTGCTCTTAAATGATGTTTTAAAATTTTGACATAATTCCAGATGGGCATTTAGTGATAATTTTTTTTTAAAAAAAAATTAATTCCTATACGTATATTCTATAAATACCCTGAATCATTACTCTCCATTATTTGAGGAGTGATGCTTTGAGTGAGGAAGGATAAGCATCTTCTATTGCAAACAATGGAAGGGAAATTATTTATGCCAGATCCAAGGCAAGCATACATTTCCTTCCTTGTCGGGGGTATGGACAGGCTGGTGTTGGGCTTTGGATACTATTTCTCCACCCATAGTGGCATGCCACTATGGGGGAAGTAAAATGAGGTTATTGCCCCCAAATAAGAAATCTGCCCACTCAAATGAAATTTTCCTTCACTTGCTAAATTTCTAGCCTTGCAGAGAGTGAGATGCTGAAAATTGTTCACCTCTTTAATTTGCTTGTATATGCTGCACTTGCATTCCCTTGGTAACTTTGCCTCGCACCTTTTTGTGGATGCCTAAACTGTACTTCTATATGCTCAACTGATGTTTTAAGTTACAGCAAAGCTAGAAATTGGGAAGTGATGGAAAATTTCAGAGGAAGGTCAGATTACATATTGGGAAGGCAATGCCCTCATTCTCTCCCTGTGTTAGTTACACCCCTGTCCTTTCTCTACATCTGATATGAGATATCTGTCTATGGGAACAAGTGGAGAGATCCAAAGGTAGATCTCCTCCTTCAAAAGCTCTCCCTGTCCAACTTTGGGAAGGAGAAGATCTAAACTTTCTCATGGGCCCTCGGAGCCTCCTTGAATCCTGTACTGGGAGAAAGGAGAGATATAAATTAAATAAATTAATACAATTACAATTATCACTCTTTGTTCAAATATTTCCGTCTGTAAACAGAGTGGGAACCAGCATGGTGTAGTAGTTTGAGTGTTAGACTACAACCCTTGAGACTTCAATTCCCTACTCAGCCATGGAAACCTACTGGGTGACCCTGGGCAAGTCACACACTCTTAGCCCCAGAAAATGCTGTGATAGGTTCTCCTTAGGGTTGCCATAAGCTGGAAATGACTTGAAGGCACACAGCAACAAAAATAAGAATAGATAATAATGCCTTTCTGCCTGATCCAGTCACATGAAATGTGTGTATGTATGTATGAATGTGTTTTCGAATATAGATATAATAAAGATAAATAAGGAAAGATATTTTAATTCATATCAGAAATATTGTTTCTCTTTTTCTGTCATTTTTTTTTTTAAATCCTTTTTTTTACTCTAAAGGAATACAGCCTGTTGATACAGAAGGGTGAGCTGCAGAGAGGTCAGGATTTCCAGTCTGATCTTAGAAGAACTTTCAGTTATGGTGCTTACTTATACTATTTCATTTGTTCAACAAACAAAGTTCTGTACAACATATCTACTATGCTCTTGTCCCTTGTATGGCAATTCACAGCTCCAGGATAATGTGAATGCATCAGCCTGATGGAGGAGATGGTGGCCTTATGAATGAGAACTTATGTGACAATGTTTAGAAATGCGTACTCAAGATAACAGATCTACCCTTAGACCACAACTGAGGGTGATTATTTTTTATAGTTAGCAAATGCTAAAAAGACTAAAAAGAAAGGGCATTCCAGGAAACAGACACAGAAGAAGTCCCATTCAGCCTTGAGGTGATTCTTGCTAGCATGAGCTCGAAGTTGGTAAATGCCATTTTATATTTACTTTAGTTATTCAGTACAAGGGTATTTCCAAGATTCTCACTGTGCTACTAAGCTATATGCAGCAAAAGTAAAACAAATACACATTTCTTGGACAATAATACAGTCTTGGAGAAAGGCCTTTAGTGTCAAGTATCAACTTGCTCCTTTGTGCCAATTGCTGCTCCACCTTCCTTTCGCAGTGGCAGAAGTATGCTGACAGCATGGCAGCTATTTATATTTGCTTTTCGCATCTCACTCCTCCCTCACCATATCAACTCATTTGAACACACCCTGAGAATCCATCTGTTTAGTGAATGCAGGAAATTTTGGTCTTATGAGTCACAGATTTATTTGACTGATTGTTAAACTTCCGTCTTGGTTTGACTGGACAATTCTTAAGGACGGTCGCATCAAAGCAAATTCATAATGATAACCTTCTCAGTGTTACCTTAAGAAGGAAAAGAACTGGTTAAACAATGTCACCAAATTGACAGAAGGAAAATCAACTTATTTGAACCAGGATGCTGGAGGAGAGATCTATAGGTACCATGGATTGCCAGCAAAACAAATACTAAGCTTGGAATCTCACTAGAAGTGAAGATGACTAAACTGAAGCTGTTGCATTTGGGACATATCATGACACAATATGACTCACTGGAAAAGACAATAATGGTCAAGTGAAGGCCAGTAGGAGGTCAAGTGGAAGCCAGTAGGAATCAGGTGGACTGATTCAATCAAGGAACCCATGGTCCTAAGTTTGCAAGACTGGAGCTGGGCAGTCACAGACTAGAAGATCTTGGCGGTTTCCAATTCATAGGGGTGCCATAAGTCAAAACTGATGTACAGCAGCAATAACAACACAACTTACAATAACTAGTTTCTGAAGCAAAGACCTGTGTATAAATGACTTTTTTGGCTGCTGAAAGATCATCAGAGATTGGCAAAAAGTAATTCCAGAACTTCCAGTGACCATCAGGAAAACCTTCTCAAATTGCCACGAAATGTAATGCATATAAGATATGGTTTGTTGTACCACCTAGTGGTAAGAAGGCAATATTGTTTTGTTAGAAATGAGTGTGCTGAGATCTGTATCTTTTCAAGTTAAACAAGTTACTGAGAACCAAGCAAAGAGAAACCAAGAAATAAAAAAATCCAGTGATGTTCTTACCTTACTAGAGTCATGTATATATTTTATACTTCATATGCTGGTGAAGCAGAAAGAATGGCCTCTTCTGATTATCTTAAAACATGGACAGATTTCTATAGAAGAATCCAGTCTTTCAGATAACCTGGTTCCAAGTGGTGTAGACTTCCATAGGTCATACTCAGAATCAATGGTGCTGTGAATCAGCTCTAGGTTTTGAAAATTAAGGAGTTATGTAAGGTGCTGAACCCTTCCCCCCAAGCAGGTTTAACACCTTGCACAATTATGTAAGGTGCTAAACTCTAGCAGGTTTAGCACCTTGCACAGCTCCCTTAAAGTTTAGACTAAAACCTGATTCACTACCCTACTGGTGTGGAAACCATCAACCTTCATTGGTGAACTAGTAGTCAGTGAAAGTGTTCTAACATGCAATCCCATGTTCTCTGTGACTGTGACTCAACATTCTGGTTCAGCTGAAATTCTGAACACTTTTCAAAGACACCTATGAGAAGAGTGAGTATACAGGTTCGAGGCTGAATCAAATATTATACTCAAACTGCAAGGGTTGTGTTCCTCCATCCAGCACATGAAGGGCTTCAATTCATAGATCTGGCTAATGGCTGACCAAATAGGTATCCATTATCTTCATGTATGATGATCTCCTCTCTGCATGCAGCTACCTCCTTCAGCTGCTGGCACATGACAGGTAGTGGAGTGAGCAGAAATGCCCATCTGGATGCAGAAAGGTAGTCAGATGCTGCCTGGCCACCTCCAACACTCCCGTTGGGTGACTACATGACTGAGGGAGGCATATTCTGACAGCTGACAGGTTGGCTGTATGTGGGATGGGGGAATTAAGTATAGTATACTTTGGTGGTGGTTGGTGTTCTGCCAAGATAATGTAGGATCACATCCATAGAAGGTCAAATTACATAAAATCTGTAAAAAAAATAACCCTACAGAGGGCATCCTAGGGACCATAGCATAGATTTCCCCTCCATGAGGGGAAGATTTGAACTTGACTACTCTTATGCAGTCCAGTCCTGGTGGAAATCAACCTTGAATTTCCAAAGTTAGACCACCACTGTCAGTAGAGAGCATTGTCATGGGCAGATCATGAAAGGTTTGAGATGCATAGGCTTCAAAGCACCCCTGGCCCCAGGCATTCTCCCAGTGTGGGGCTGGGAAGGATGTGTATTGCTTCTGAAGCTGGTGTAAATAATTTCCCTCTATTGTTTGAAACTGGAACCATTCAAATTAAAACAAAACATTCCATTGAGGAAGAAAACACTCCTCCTCCTTTGAGTCTGTACTGATGCTTTGACCCCTATACAGCTTTGATTGAGAGAATGTGTCTGCCTTTAGCTCTTCCTGTAGGGTTGTCAGACTGAAAGCTGAAGAACACTGTACTCTAATGATTGTGCAGTAAAGGGAATCTCAGTATGTGTTGCTTGTCACACAGCCAGGTAAGAAGCAACTGCTGAAAATCCCTCTTCTGCACAAGTATAAGAGTCATCCAGTTTTCACTTTGGCAACCCTGTCTTTATGCCATAAGCAACAGGATTTCTCTACTATCTAATATGCAGGTTTTTGGGGAAAAATGCAAATTGTGGTGGAGGAGATATTATTAATGGGGTAAAGCAGATGTAGAAGGGGGATTTTAAACCTCTCCCCTGTTGTTAAAAGGCTGAGAGAAATTCCACTTCTGATGAATGTCTTTTGAGATTTTCCCTTGATGGAACTTCCTCCCAATTGAGATATCCAACTTCAGAGAAGGTTTTTTCCTAAGGAGTGCAGGAGGGAGGGTTCAGTTCCCTCTTCTTCACCCATTGTAATCCCAATAACTGTCAGCTGATTTATATTTTTAAAAACACTATTATTTCTAATATAAATATGTATTTAATATCACAGTTTGGACCTGAATCAAGTCTTCAATACATCTCTCAACAGCCAAGCCATGGCTGTCAAAAGCCAAAACATCAAACAGGAGTGTCCCATCCCAGAAGCATCTTATGGAAATCTAGTGTTTGGTGAGGCACTAGAGCTTCCTGATTGAGAATTGCAAGTGCTCCTCCTTATACTGCTAGTTCCAGGATCCCATAGGGTGCAGCCATAACAGTTACAGCAGAATCATAGCACTACAAATGTGTAGTGTGAAAGGACCCTTGTGTTTCATCCTTTGTTATGGGGTGGACAACTTCTGAGACTCTATTTTTGTCCCTTCCTGTTCTTTCATGGGCCACACCCCCCATGACTACTGAATCTTGAAGAAGATGAAGTCTCAAAAATGGCAAATTGTGACCTCAGAAGCCTTGGGGTGGGGCACAATTTGGTTTTTAACTGTCATATCCAGTTTCTTAAAAAATGCCTTGCCTGGCCCCTACGCTCCAATGGAGCAGAATTCAATACAGAGAGCAAATTGTGCCTCCAAAGTTTTTAGAGATATCTTTTGTTATATTCTGGTGTAGTTTAGAGGCACAGAGGAATCTCAAGGCTACACGTGGCTGAGAAGATTCTATGGAATCCTGGGGTTTGCAGTTTAGGGAGGGGCCTCTAGAATTTTAGGCAATGTTCTTCCTTTTTTAGTTAAAAAAAAAGCAATTACAGGTAAAAGGGAGCATATAAAATTTTAAATGCTGTGGTGTTAATGATATTCAATTACTTTTAGGTGGTGGTAATTTTGCAACACGTTAAATAATGAGTAACTTGAAAAAAATGTCTTTCCAAGTTGTTTTTGCAGCTACCAAATCTTGCTACTTTGGGTTAGGGATGTGAATGACTGATTAGATTTGTTCCTGAACAAACAGATTCCCTCACTCGTCAATATGAGATGGCATGTTAAGTGGTTTTTGTTGTTCAGAAAGAAAATTTGGATGTGTCGTGGTAAGTGTTGCTTTGATGGCTGCATGAACTGCAGTGGATATACTAGGCATATGCTGAGTGTTGGGACAGTCCTAGCGTTAAATCCCAGCATTAACTTCTAAGAAACAGCCTGTTCTTACTTTCAATGATCAGGAGTTTCACACAGATTAAGAAATCATGGGAGGGGAAAAAAAACCCTCTGGTATTCCCTGTCACACTGAGTCAACATGTCTCAGCCAGGTGTGGTTCAGTCTCATCATGCTGAGACAGCCAGGCTGAAGAAAAATCCTGGGAACAAGATGATTCTGTTACATCCCTCTGGAAAGCTGGGGGACTTTGACCAGTTTCTACTGACATCAGCAGTGTTAAGTGCTCCCTGCATCCATTTCTGACACTCAATAATGTCTTATAGTGGCATGGTGAGTCACTATGTAGATAAATATAAATGAGTCAATGGAACTACTCTAGTCAGAACTAACAGTTAAGATGTAGGCCATTAGGATGGGATGAAAGAAAGAGTCACTCATTTGCTACATCAGGCCTGTATAATGTATCACCCTCTAAATTCATCTGAACCTCTTTCTTCCTATCTTCTCAGCAAGCTTTTCCGTGTCAGAAATCTTTTGTTTCTGACTACTTAGTCTGCCTCCATTTTATGTTGTACTTTATGGGTTTTTTAAAGAAATTGTTTACACATGAAATTATGTCATTCTAGCAGCTGTAAGGTGTCCTAAGCAAATACATATCCCTTCAAGAGGACAGGGAAATACATTTCCTCAAAATTAAGTGAAACCCATCAATATTTCCCTATGCATTCCACTATGAGGCTTCTGAGTCAAGAGTCCAGTTTCACACAGAACTCATGAGTCATCCTTATGAAAGCCCCAGACTCATTCTTATGAAAAACCTCATCTTTAACCTCAAACATGACATTTTAAGCAGGAACAAAACGGGATGAGAAAATTCAAAATGAAAATAAATAAATACATAAGTAAATAATCCTTTGTCAGTGGTCTCAAATTATATTTGTATAATTGTCCATTCTTATTTGTGTGATGATACAAACTAGAAATACCTGTTATTTTCATAAAGGTTTTGAAGTATCTATATTCAAGCCTAAAGAATTTATCTTTTTATAGATGTGGACAGAGATTCTATATTGGTTACGTAACTACCTTACTTGCATGGCTGAATAGCATCTCCTGGTCCAACCTTCCAATCCTAATTTACTGAGCAGCAGTTGCTGCACGTGATTTGGGTCTGTTTTCCTGTTGATGTTGCCCCCACTGCCCTCTGTGACAGCCAGAAGCAGAATTCCTGTCATAATTCTTCCTTGTACCAGATACTGCTTAAGGAGCATATGTGAAAACATCCCTTAAATCTGCTGGGTCTTGTTTAACAGGAGAATAGATTCTTGCTGCTTGCAGCAGCTGCTGATTGGTAAGTCAGGACAGCGGGACTTTTGGGATCCCTATGTATTCCCTGCTCTATTGAATATGAACTAATCAGGTTTGAAAGACTCTAGGTTATTCATTCATAACTGTGACTGTGAATTCCAGTCAAAATGTTTATGACATACATGAAACAATCATATGAAACCTACTCAGAGCACACACCCATACACCCACACACAAAACCACGTATTCTAAAAACAGAGACGAAAAAAGAGGATTCACAGTTGATCTCTCATAAAGCGGATTACAACAGTTACTGTACTATTTTTTTTTAAAAAAATCATATTTTGTTTTTGTGTATTTATTTATTTGATTTACATCATGCCTTTCTCCTAAACCTGGGACTCAATGGTGCTGTAAACCAGCCTCTCAGAAAGAACAGGGGCTCATTCACACCACAGTTACAGTGCTTTGATTCCATTTTTACTGCCCTGATTCAGTCCTATGAAATCCTGGGATCTGGAGTTTTGGGAGGGGCATTTAGAATTATCTGTCGGAGAGTGCCTGTGCCTCATTGAACTACATACCTCAGAATATTGCCCTTGACAGTTAGTGGACTATTGAATAATAATCAGGTAGTGTGAATGGGCCCCAGCTTCAGCCATAGACAGAGTGGAATAGGCTTTCCATGTGGATGTGGGCATCTTACGGCTTTGTTTTCTATGACATTCAGGTTGCTTTAATCTCAAATTCTTACCATTACGAAGAACTTCTTGACTGTAAGACTGTAAGAGCTGTTTGACAGTGGAATAGACAGCCTCAGGTTCTGGTGGACTCTCTTTCTTTGGAGGACTAGGAGAAAAAAAAAACTTGGACGGTTATGCCCCAGGAGTGTGTTAGTTGTGTGTTCCTTCATGGTAGGGACCGGGGAGGGTAGATTAAGTGCCCTTTTGATACGTTCCACCTCTAAGGTTCTATAAAATTTTGAAAAGTTCTTCTCAAAAGCACCTGAAATAAATAAAATTCTCATCCATTCCCTATCACGAGTACTTTATGCTTCTCCTGTCTCAAGGTACGAACCAAACTAATAGGGTTGCTTTCTGATCTATAGCAACTGGTTATGTTTTGTGTTAATCTGCATGGTCATTTCTACACACATATGAAATCTATTTTCTAAATGAAAGGGCTCAGTAAAAATTAGGGCTATTTCATCAATCAGATTAACACATTAAGAACAGTGGCGTAGCAACAGATTTTGCTGCCCAAGGGCAGTCCCTGCATTTGCTGCCCCTCTCAGGAGAGGGAGGACCTATCCAAAACACCAAATAAAAACTGTTTGATTGGTATTGGATGATTGGGCTTTGGGCATGCATGCTCAGAGGGAGTGCTCTGCATGCACTCAGAGGCATACGCTGGCATCCCACGACAGTGAGGACCTCTCTCCACCTCCCTCCCTCCTTGAGCTGGGCTGAGCTCATCCCCAGTCTCGAAGGTGAAGTGAGGGGGAAGGTGGGTGCTTCTCCCCTCTCCTCTCCTCTCCTCTCCTCTCCTCTCCTCTCCTCTCCTCTCCTCTCCTCTCCTCTCCTCTCCTTTTCCTGTCTGACCTGGAGGTCCGCCATCATCAGCACTACTGCTTTAGGAGGTGTTCTATTCAGTTGGTCCTCTTGCACTCTCAAAGGGAGCTGAGGTAAGGCAAACCAGCCACTAAGATAAAGATCTGATTATTATAATAAAATGCTAAAGTGTTAAATAGAAGACAATTTATGTTATGAAGTGTTCATGATTAACTGATGTGACTATGTATTATTTTCTTTTCTTTTTCTGTCTGCATTTAGGAACTTAGGAAGAAAGAATGAAATGCACAGGTACAGGATGGGTGATACCTGGCTTGAAAACAGTCCATGTGAAAGGGGTCTAAGAGTCTTAGTAGACCACAAACTGATCTAGGGTTCTTAGTAGACCAAGAGTGTGATGAGTCTGCAAGAAAAGCCAATGTGATTCTAGGCTGCATCAATAGGAGTATAGAGTCTAGGTCAGTGGTTCTTAACCTTTTCATTACTGCGGCACCCTGGAAATTTAATTTGTTGCCAGGAACCCCAAGACTTAACTCAATATTTAAATATTTAAATTTAGATATGATTATTCAAATATTTATTTAAATTTTCAAATATGTATTGATTTATTAAAGTCTTCTGGAAACTAGGATCAAATCCCTGCTCAGACACTGGATGGCCCTGAGCTAGTCACATTCTCTCAGCCTCAGAGGAAGGCAAAGGCAAACCCTCTCTGAACAAATCTTGGCAAAAAATCCTTGTGATTGGTTCACTTTTGGGTTGCCATAATTCAGAAGTGACTTGAAGGCACGCAACAGCAAAGTGCTACTGACAACAGGAGGTTTTTTTCTAGCCATCATGTCCCTCCCCTTTGAAAACTGACTTATGGTGACCCTAAGGTAAATGTATCATGAGGATTTTCTTGACAAGCCTTGTTATTTTCCTTTTCTTTGAGGTTTCCACAGCCAAGTGGAGATTCAAAGCCTGGTATGTGTGTGCATGCCCAAACTGCAAAGGAAGGAGCAGTTTCAGTATCCACACCTCTCTGCCCTGCTGCTATGTCTCTGTTGCTGCTGTGATTGTCCAGCAGCAGGTCTTTATGGACGCCTGTGAGGGCTCAGCAGACTCCACATGTAGGTCAAGTAATACTGCCTCTCTATTATATTCTGCTTTGCTCAGACCTCAGCTAGAGTACTGTGTCTCATTCTGGGCACCATGTTCAAGAAGGAGATTGACATGATGGAAGAATTCCAGAGGTGGACAACCAAAATGATAAAAGTCCTGGAAACCATCAAGCCCTATGAGAACAGCGGAGGAAGTTGGGGATGTGATATTTTGCTTGGAGAAGAAGAGGTTAAGAGGTGACATGATAGCCAAGTTTAAATATTTGAAAGGATGTCATATGTAAGACGGAGTAAGCTTCTTTTTAGCTGCTCCAGAGACGAGGACATGGACTAATGGCTTTAAATCACTGGACAAGAGATTCCATCTAAACATTAAGAAGAACTTCCTGACAGTAAGATCAATTTGACAGTGGAACCCACTGCCACAGAGTGTGGTGAAGTCTGTTTCTTTGGAAAGAGGTTTTTAAATGCAACCTATCCATTTGTCTGCAATGCTTTGATTATGTATTTCTGCATGGAAGAATGGGGTTGGCCTTGATTGTTGTTCGGTTGTCTTCCAATTCTAGGATTGTATGATTCTATGAACCCACTTTAACAATCTTGCTTTCAAGAGAAGGGCATCCACATCCCCAAGGAAAGTATCGCTCTCAGTGCTGTAAGCTAGAGGAAAGCCCATCCAGCAGTATTTTGGATGGGTCCTTAGGCAGATGGATGTGGGGAGAGGGTCTTGTAAGAGGATTAAAGTCCTGGGTCATTTTAGGGTATTCACAGTCATCTCCAGCACCTTGAGCCAGAAATAAGTTGCCAGCCAGTCCAGTTCCTTTCAAGGAGGTATTCTATGGTTTCTGGATGGTTTTCTAGTTAGTACTATAACTGCTGCATTTTCACCTACCTGCAACTTCTAAGGGGTCTTCAAGGACACCTTCCTTTAGAGCACATTAGAGCAGTCTAAATGGAAGATCTCATTGGATGGTTATCCCAGTACCATAGAGGTCAGAACTGGTGGGCCAAACACAGCTGGCACCAAGATCTCTGAAGGATGAGAGCACACTCATCAAATTTGCAGATGATCCAAATTGGGAGGGGTTGCCTCCCTAATGCCCCAGAGGACAGGATCAAAATTCAAAATGGCTTTGACCAATTGGGCCAAAGCTAACAAAATGTGTTTCAACAGAGAGAAATGTAAGGTCCTACACCTAGGCAGAAAAAATTAAATGCACAAATATGGGATGGAGGACATGTGGCTGGATAACAGCATGTGTGAAAGGTATCTAGGAGTCTTGGTGGACCACAAGCTGAACATGAGTCAGCAGTGTGATGCGGCAGCTAAAAAAGCCAATGCAATTCTGGGCTGCATCAACAAGAGTATAGTGTCGAGAAAAAGGGAAGTACTAATACCACTTTATACTGCTTTGGTTAGACCTCATCTGGAATACTGTGTCCAGTTCTGGGCACCACAGCTCAAGAAGGATATTGACAAGCTGGAACGTGTCTAGAGGAAGGCGACCAAAATGGTGAGTGGTCTGGAAGCCATGCTCTATCAGGAGAGGCTTAGGGAGCTATATGTGTTTAGCCTGACAAAAAGAAGGTTAAGAGGAGACATGATAACTATGTTTAAATATTTGAAAGGATATCATGTTGAAGATGGAACAAGCTTGTTTTCTGTTGCTCCAGAAACCAGGATACGGAACACTGGAGTCAAACTACAGAAAAAGAGATTTCTCAATTTACTGCAAAGCCCCTGAAGCTGGCTTGTGTGGCCATTTTGTACTTTGAGACAAACAGGCAGGATGAGAGAAATGTCTAGCTACAGCCCCACAACAGATGCACAATGATGACATCAGCACTGAGATCTGCCAGGGCCCTCCATGGGTCACAGTGTTGTGGCAAGGAAATGATGAAGACCTTCAGGTTGTTCCATCACAGAAAGCTTTATTTTCCAAACCATTTATTTACTGCGCAGGGCAAGCAGCGGATATACAATGTCCAAAACTGCCCGCCCCGATTAATTAAAACACTTAGTTCTTATACCTTTTGGTCAACAACGTCAGCAATCAATCACATTTCTAGTCTACGTCAGCCATTACATTTGGAGCTTAATACCACCCCCAAAACAAGGGAACAAAGGCCTCAGTCACCAAATGACACAAATATGAGGCAAATGAGTATGCTTGACTCCCTTTTACTTCCCAGGCACCTAAGCATAGCGTTACAAGGCCAATCTTATTTTTAAACTGAGATAAGGTAGGGACATCTGCTGTCCAACTCACTTATTTTTCTACTCAAGCTGTACTTGTCTGAATTTAACTCCTTCATTCCCCCCTTCATGCCAAATTCAATTCCTTGCAATTTGAAGCATGCGCTATTTCCCTATTTCCTTTATAACACAAAGGATACATAGCAGCAGTAGGATTCCTCCAGCAGTCAAGTATACAAAACCTGTGAACGGGGCTTTCAGACCCACGGTTTTAGGGGAAAGATTTATTGTGCACAATGTCCCAGCGAGATACCTCTCAAAAGTCTGGGCCCCGCCTCCTTACATTCAGAGCATTTTATACATCTCCAATACAAATACATCACATGTCCAAAAAGAGAGACTGACACGTACAAATGGTTCCCACCATTCTCTTGCCTAATCTTACTAATGTTGCAAAGTAAGGGAAGCTTTGCGAGGCACATTCCATCCTCCCTAACACTGTCTCACAGAGTACCATTGTATTCCTTTCAAACACAGAGAGATTTCAATCAAAGCATATACTGCAGCCTTTCCCTCTATTACTCTAATCATTACAGATTGAAAACTATTTAACATGCAGAGTACAGAAAAGCAGATTTAGGAAGGCCATTATTTATGCACAAAGCAATTCTACAAACAGTGTCTTTTACCCATACTTACTTAGGGAATCAGATAATCATGTCCACATGCCTGCAGAGTACAAGAATGACTTTCTAACATTGAATACTGCTAAATGCATTTTCCCTCTTCACAATCAAATTCATTTACACAATAGTAAGACAGTTCAACCAATTTCATGCTGGGCTGACAACCAACAACGCATCTGCCTCACATGAAAAACATTTCCCTTCATTGGGATCATGATGACTCCCAACCTTTCAGATATGTGTTGCCAGAATCATATCTATTGCTTTCAATATAAGTTCTTTCCATTTCTTGCTTAGCCTAACTGTTTATCCCATACCTTCATTGGTTGGTGCCCTGGGTGAAAGGTGATACCCTCAGTGGCCACACCAATTCATCCCAGAAGACAAACCATATACCCATTTACCATTGTAAAAGCTGGTTTCTTTCTAGAACTCATTTATGGAGGACCAGCCCCCCTTTCCCATATAACCTCAATAAAACCATTGCTATAACTAAAGGAAAAGTCAACATTGGGATGCTTTCCTGGGCATGCCTGTAGAGATTCAGGGATTTCAAACTTTACATAACAATTGGGATAGTCTCCTAAGCTTAGCCCATGAGAACATACTCAGCCATTACTGACATTCAGGGTGTTCAAGATCTGATTGACCAGTTGGTGAATCCAATTCACTTCCCAGCCTCTCCTGCCCAGCATTCTCATCATCACCATCATTACCAACAATTACCATATACACATATCTTCCAACCCCACAGAACATCCGTCTGTAGTGATAAAACAGGCAGGCCAGGCTTCCTGCCCCTCCTATGCCTGCCACAACCCATAATATTGTCTCCAACATTCAGGGATCTGGCCGTGTGTAGAGCAGTGTGTACGTCCCAGGTCACACCTGCAACAGGGCCTAGTCCCCGTCTTCTTCCTCTCCAGTTGCTAAGTCTGACCGTAAGTAGAGCCTGACAGCTTCCGGGTGTGTGTCAGGCAATAGGGTCTAGCTTAGATTTCTTCATTCACCAGTTGCGGATCTGACTGTGCTTAGAGTGACCAATTTCTCCTGGTCTGGCCACAGCAGAGTCTAGTCCGAATTTTCTCTCCCCCCTTTTCGTCTGGAGATCTTCAGTTTCAGAGGATTTTACAACCCAATCAGTAAAGGCTCTCTTAGCCCTGGCATAAAGTATCCAAAGCTTCAACCCTGCGACCTTTACAGCTGTAGGGGCAACCAGCAACACCTAATACAATCCCCTCCACCTATGACCCAGTTGCACTCTAAGGGGAATCTCTATTCCCACATTTTCTCCCTTGTTGTACTCAGAGCTTTCCCTAATCTACTAACTCTCCCTTATATGTCTCCTTGATCCACCCAAAATGGCCTCATGCTTTGGCTTGAAAGGGAACAAACAGCCTTATGGTTCTGTGAAGTGTGTACCTCATCCTATGCCATCCTATGATGGGGCTCTGGGAAGAACAAAAGTACTCCTGGTTTTTCTGTTGTGGGCTGCACATGGAATAAAAGTGAAAAGCCTCTGTAAATGGGCTAGGTAGATGGTGGTATAATCTTGCCCTGTGTTGGCATCCAGTCCAAAGACATAGCCAGGGCTGTTGTTTGGACCATACACGTTGAACTACTGTTTCTTCGGGATTTTTATCCCACTTCCTCCACTTCTCCTGAGTTCTGAGGTCTGCAGGTACAATGTGACTTCCAGGTGATTCCTAGAACGGTGGTTCTTGCCTTTGGTGATCCTGTGGACAGATGCAGGTCTGTTGCTCTTGAGCATATGTGGTGTGTGGGCCTTTAGGGCTGTTGTTGGTCCCTTAGCTGTCTCACAGCTTGCATCTCTCTTTCTCTCTCCCTTGCCTTTTCAGTCAGCGTCCTTCAGCTGCAGTTCCACTTCCAGCCTGGAGGGGCGCACAATCGCCTCTCAGAAGTGCCCCCTTATTTTCTCCCTTCCAGCTCAGAGGTACACCATCACCTCTCCTCCCAGCTTGCTTGTAGGGGTGCTCTGTCACCTCCTCCATCATTCGTTAATTCTCTTTCTTTCTCCACTTGACAGCCAGTCATAAACCTTGCTTCATAGAGCCTTACAATCGCAGGCCCTTTAAACCTTCCTTAATTGTTCTGTGGAATCCTGAATCCTGAAGCCTTTTCAAAGACTTCCTGAAGAGATTCCTCTGCTGCATCATATGAGAGGTTGCTAACAATAGGAGTCCCTTCAGATTCCTGGAGCCTCCTCCAAACACTCAGATAGCCTTGGGTTTTTACAACAGCCCACAGCTCCCAGTATTTCCAGGCGGTCTCCCATCCAAGTACTAACCAGGCCCGACCCTGCTTAGCTTCCGAGATCAGACGAGATCGGGCGTGTTCAGGGTGGTATGGCCGTAGGCAGCTAAACTTCTCTTTTTCAGCTCCCTTCGGTTTCATGCAGCTTTTTCCTACTATGTTAGATGGCACCTCCTACTGGCCACCGTTCTGCAGCATCCCCTCCCTCTCCTCTCAGGTAGGAAAGGGCAGCCAGGGATTGTGGTTTCCTGTAATTCTCCACTCACAACTTTAAACCGCAGAGTCTGACACTGGGAAGAATTCCTAGTGTATTCAGATCCCATCAGGGGTCCATCAAAGACACTCTCCCCCTTGTCCATGCCTGTGGGGAGTTCTCTCCTGGATGATCCGCTCTACCTGCTAAATAATTTGGCTCCTTTCTTCAGTAGTGATTGGCCATCTTGCCAGTTAGGCATGTGCATTGCCATGATGCTAGAACACAGTTCTACTATCTTTCAATTCAACAGATCAGACGTGGTGAAGGGCACATATGCATAAGCCTAAACAGGTATGTAGGGAGGTGTTGTAGATTTGGCATCATCTGAGTTAGCTGCCTCAATAGAAGGCAACTGCATTCCTAGCTCGAATGTCCACAGGCAAATCTTCCTATTAAGGGGAGTTTACAATTTCCCTAAGTTGTTGAGTAGCTTCTTTAATAAAAATCATGACACCATGGCTTCTGGTTCTGCTGCTTAGAATCCTCAGGCAGCCTCTCTGGTGGGGTCTGCCGCTACTCCCATCCTCCCCCTCCTTCTCATTGCAAGCTGGGGGTGGGGAAGAACTGCTGCAGCCATTTCTACTTTTTTCTCTTCCATGCAAAAGCAGGCAGGTCTTTCATGCAAATGCTGATTCTATTGCTCTTCCAGGGGAGATGCAGTTTCCTGTTGGTGTGTTTAATTCCCCCGGGGGGCATCCAATATTTTACTTCTCTTGTTACTACAATTCCCATGTGCCCCAAAGTTCGTATGCGAAATGCTTTTTTTTTTAAAAAAAAAAACTTATTGTCAAATAGAGATTTGCAGTCCCTTTTTTTTTCTTTTTTCTTTTTCCTTTTTTTTTTTTTAACCAAGTTGTTGATGTAATAATGCCAGAATTGCAAATTCACGCTCCTCGTTCCCTCCGTCTCAAGAGGGGGAGGGTTGCATTCAGCCCGATGGCCACAAGGAGTGAGAAAAAAGCCATGTCTTTTGGAGAAACAGCCTTCCCTATGCTAAGGCTGCATTGTAATCTTGTTTTCTCTCTTTGATGTAGAAATGTATCAAAAAGGTAGACACAACTGCTGCCACACTAGAAAGAATAGTTCATTGTTCATTGTAAGGGAAAAATGAAACTAACGCCTCCTGTATGACATGTTTGTCTATAGGGGCTCTCAAGGTGGTTTGTTTGTTTGTTTTTCTTTCTTCTGTGTGAGCCCAAAGGGGGAGGGATTCTTGATGGCTGAAGAGTTTAAAACATGAAACAGGCAGCTGTCACCAGAGTCTTCAGCAATGCCCTCCAGAACTCCCCATCCTGCACTCATTCACCTGAAAGCCTGCTCCCCTGTTATTATTATTATTATTTTTCCTCTACCTCTGATGTGTGTTGAAGGTTGCTTCCGGTTATTTAGAAATCAGACCCTGCTTCTATGACATCCTCACTCAGCCTACCAGGCTGAAAATGAGTTATTAAAACTACTTCATAGCTTTCCCTATGTACACACTGACAGAATTCTTAAGCATTTGGCTAAAGAACCTTCCATTCTCCAAAAACCAGCAACTATGGAGTTAACATCTAAAGGAGAAGGGAGGGGCTACAGGGAGGGGAAAGGGAGGCAGGCAAAGGAATGCTGCTCTTCTCAACTCCCTTCCTGCTCCAAAACTTGAGCTAAGTAACATCGAGGTAAGAAAAAGTCTCCTATATTCAACTCCTTTTTCAAAAGCTTGCTGCTTCCTTTTTTTTTTTTCTCCTGAAAGTCCTTTGACTTTTGAAGTGCCAGCCCATGGGATACTCTCTCTGCCTCTTGCAGAGTGATTTTCTTTCCAGTTGATTGAATCACCGACCTGTGCATTTGGAGAAAACAATGAAACCCTATTGTTTCCTCACTATTTCTCATTAACACCTAGGGCTCGTTTCATCATTTCCATACTGACTTAATTTCTGCTATTTCCAAGCCTCTGGCTAAATAAACTTCTAGCCTAAAAACAGCCAGCAACCATATGGTTAAATCTGAGAGCCTGAGGAGGAGGGGCTGTGGGGAGATGGCTTCAAGCACCGAAAGATAATCAGAGAGAGGAATAAACCATTTTCCTTTCCTGGAATTTTTCCTACACATATTAAAGTACAAATGGCACAGAAATAGTAAAGTTTCCACTTAACCCTTTCATGAAGTTTTCAACATGCATTGAAGCAGAGTCTGAAGCAGTGTCTGTCAACTGCCACCCTCCACCCAGATTTCTTCCCAAACGACAACACACAGTAGGGGTGGGGGTGAGCTGAGGGTAGGGGGTCCCAACAGCTCGAAACAATGAGGTAGACACCTTTCAGACTCGCTGACTTACGCAGCCGGAAGTTCCGACGGTCTGCAGTAAGAAATGCAACGATCATTCTCTCATTATACACGCATTCACGCTTTCAGACAACAAACACAGCCTCCCACCACCGTTTACCAGACTTGAAGAGACGTCTCTTTACCAAAGTCTTCGCGGCTTCACTCACGGCCCCACTAGCCATGAGTTACTAGGGCAAGACTTAGAGAGGTGATCAAGCTCTCTCTTTCCCTTGAAAATGCAAGGGAGTCAACTTCACCAATTAGCCGGGGGAGGCCTTATGCTTTCTGCGTGACCAGAGTCCGTTGACTGGAAAACGCTGCTGCCAGGGAAACCACCCCGCTCAAAGCCAAACCTCTTCGACCAAAAGCAGTCGAGGGCGCCCTGGGTTTCGCCAAGAGGGGGGTGGCGACCCTAGCACTCAAGCGTCCGTCAAGGGGGCTCCAAAGCCCCTTCTCTCAATTTCCCGGCCAACGCACCAAAATGTTGTGGCAAGGAAATGATGAAGACCTTCAGGTTGTTCCATCACAGAAAGCTTTATTTTCCAAACCATTATTTACTGCGCAGGGCAAGCAGCGGATATACAATGTCCAAAACTGCCCGCCCCGATTGATTAAAACACTTAGTTCTTATACCTTTTGGTCAACAACGTCAGCAATCAATCACATTTCTAGTCTACGTCAGCCATTACATTTGGAGCTTAATACCACCCCCAAAACAAGGGAACAAAGGCCTCAGTCACCAAATGACACAAATATGAGGCAAATGAGTATGCTTGACTCCCTTTTACTTCCCAGGCACCTAAGCATAGCGTTACAAGGCCAATCTTATTTTTAAACTGAGATAAGGTAGGGACATCTGCTGTCCAACTCACTTATTTTTCTACTCAAGCTGTACTTGTCTGAATTTAACTCCTTCAACAGTACCACTATAATCATTGCATGTCTTCTTAGCATTGCAGAGAATGAGACATAGAAAATCATCCACACCTAGGACTCTCATATTTGCTGTATTTGTATCCCTTTAGTAAACTCAGTAACTGTGTTTCTAAATGTTAAATGTAAAGTTATTACAACACTAGAAATTTGGGAACTGAAGAAAAATTTAATGTGGGACCACATTTCTTATTTGATGAGAAATGCCCTTATTTTTGCCCCCTCCCTTGTAATTACCCCTTTTGTGGGCGCTATATTTTGGATCTAAATTGCTTAGCAATTTTCTCAGAAAAAGAGATGGTTGTTAATGGAACTAGAAAGCTGCCTTTTATCCCAGGTGAGATTATTGGTCTATCTAGCCGAAGACTGTCACTTCTGGCTTTTGGGAACTCCACAGAATCTCAGGTGGCAGTCTTCTGCTCCTTGTTCTTGTAACTGGCTGCTGGTCAGCATTTGAACCTGAGACATTCTGCATGAAAAGAATGTCCTCTGTCAGGGACTATGACTGGCTAACAGAAACCACAACAGCACATGAACACAACACACACATTTTGTCAGGTAATGGCCACAACTTTTATTGGTGACAGCTATATTGGTTGGCCTGGCATGAGGCAAAGATCCAGTGTCCAATAATCAAATGACCTGAAGCATATGCCACATACTGGACGTCTGACCTGAAGCAGGAATTAGCCAAAGGAAATGGCAACCAAGAAGCCATGTGGGTGCACAACCACTGTTTGGTTGTCTGATATCTGAGGATGAGGCACCACCTGAAGTGGGAACTACCTCAAAAGCCTCTACCCCTATAGTTCCATAACAGGACTCACTGACTTATTAACGATGGGCTACAAGGACCAACTCCCTGGCACTTGATCTACCTGGCACTGTTCAAGCACCAATCTCCTCTTCCTGGATGTGCAAATAGTACAAGAGAGTCCAGAAAGAAGAAACCAAACTGCACGCAGGAAATAGCAGCATCACGATGCCCATGCCAACACCACAACCAACAAAACTCCTCCCCTCCTGGTAATTCAGAGGGGGCCCTCCCTCTGGGCATTCTGCTAAGGTCTTACCCCTTCGATGTCACTAGCATTTAGTAGTGCTCAAACTCTACAAGACATACGCATAAAAATACTCAAATTCAACATTTATTGCTATTAATAACAAAGCTTAGAATAACGGAACTTATTGCTCCTAATTCATTTCCATTTCTAACAGTGATTTTAGATTCAGTATTTTGATTGTTAGACCATCAGCAACTGTAATTTAAAGCTTATCAGTATACTTTATTGCTGGTTGTTTTGGTTCTATACTATTTTAAAATTTAGCAAATTAAACAATGAATTATTTTTATTAATTGTCGCCGATAGTTTTAAAGTTAGTGAATTGACTTTTCTTAATGATTTGACATTAACATTTTAATACTTTTCTTATAAAGATGGAATAGTTTAATAATATTTAATGGAGAATGCGATGATTAGGATATTGAGTGATATTTTAAAGGATATGAAACCTTTTGGGGATGAGGGAAGAAAAGAAATAAAAAGGAACAATAAGACTGTGACTATGTGGTGTGCGCCCTTTGAGAAATAATGAGAACTAGTGTATCTGAAAGAAGAGAATACCAGGATGATAAATAGAAAGGTTTGAAATGATGGTACATATATATAGCTCTTGAAAGGAAGAATGGAAGTCACTTTTTTATTTCTTTTTTTTTTAATTTCATATTTTCTTGTGGTTTTTTTATGCTTTGTATTTCTTTTTTCTTCTTCATAATTTGTAATATTTTAATATATCCTCATAATTTTATACCTTCACATAATATTAACATTAGCCTACACTAATATTTCCATGTACTTCTGTAAAAATTTAGAGTAAAACACAGAATGGATTCACAGACTCACTGATGTGGAAGCCACCATCTGCTATCGACAGGAAAATATATTCACAAAGAAAACTCCCTGCTTACATCAGTTTATAAATGTGACTTTTACAAGATGACATTTGGGAGAGGTTGGACTATAGTTTACTTGAGGTGGGAAATCTCAACCTTTAAAAAAAAGGAGGGGGAAGATGTAGAAAGCTGACCTAAAAGAGAAACTTTTTCCAAAATAAAGTTGAACATACATTTCTTTTAGTACTTTGCTTACTGTCTTTAACAGTTTCTTTTTACTCTAACAGTTACTCTAACATTTATTTTTAACTTTTCTTCCTTCCTTCTGTGAGCATCTGCCTCCATCTACCAGGAACATTCTGAAAGTAAAACATTGTCAGATGGTATAATAATCCTTTCATACAAACCAAACAGTATAGTAAAACTGTTGTGTAAAGAAATTCCTGTTTTACATCACAAGCAAAGGTGCCATTAAAAAAAAAGAGGAAAAGAAATAAATCATGTCATTTCTTAAAATGGAGTTTACAAGAACAGCTCAGTAGTGAACATACAAATTGATTTTTTAGTAAAGAAGGGGGGAAAAAAACCCAGCTGATGTGTTTTGGACTTTTTGTGAAGTCATGAGATAATAGCATCTAGGATGGGTTTCATTTGCTAATATGAATCGTGTTATTCCTAGAAAATATTCACTGTTGTGAGAACTAGTGCAAGAAATGTGTACTGAGTAACACAATAACAAAACATGCCACATAGTGTGATATCTTTTTCATTTAGGAAACATTCATTTAAGGGGACCAAAACCAACAATAAAATCTTGTAAAAATTCTAAAACAACCTGGAACTAACTTTAAGAAATTTTTTTAAAAAAAATGTTTAAATAACTGACTTAAGGGGCCATGACATATTGTTCATTATAAAAACCAACTGAACCTTTGCACTTTCCTGCACATGTGAGTAGAAAATTGAGGTTTGTTTGTCCCCCCTCCCCTTTTTATAGCCCATGTTGTAAACTCAACAGCATTTGGCTTCAAAGAAAGATGAGTTTTGTAGCTAGAAATAATGTGAGCATATTTTCTTTTGACTGCTTGTGTTACACATGGAACATCACCAAGCCTGACTGGGAATTTATTAAGAAGATCTCAGTATCTAGGTCCAAAAAATGCGAAGCCCATAGCAAAGCTTGGAGAAAGTTACTTTTGTCCACAGCTCCCAGAATTCCTTAGCAACATGGCCACTGATCTTGCAGGCTGGGGAATTCTTGAGGTGGTAATCCAGAACAATTATATAACATTTCCAAGCATGGATCTAAAGCAGGTCATATTAATATATATCCAATGATAAGGCTCTTCAGAAATTCATGTCTCTCTGGAAAGCCACTAATATGGCCACAGTGATTTTTAGACCTCAGAAGCAGATTAGAAGCAGAAGCAGGAGAAGGATACAAACAAAGCCATATCCCACATCCTCTGTGGGAGGATAGGAGGTCTTCCCACAATTGGGAAGGTGCTTGTAACCAGTGGCGCAACAGGCAGAAGTTGAACTTTCACTCTCACCCCCCTCCAATTTGGGACAATTTTATGAGATAATACCTACTTGTAGCCTAGCTGCCTGCACAGGACTTCATCAAAGGCAGGAAGTTTGAGCATAAACAGCACCATATATAGCAGACAAAAGCAAAGATAAAGGGCTTCCTTTCTTTCTTCCTCTTTTGTGTTCATTTATTTGAATCATTTATAAAAGATATACTGTATTGCACACCAGTATTTTTTTTTCTGTCTCTGTACTGATCCAGAGGGTCTGATCCACTCAGGTCCTGCTCAGTTTAGGTTCAAAGCCACTGTGAGTAGGAGACAAAGGGACGACAAACAGATTTTTTTAAAAAACAACAACAACAACAGCTATATAAATGAAGTACAAGTTCCCATGTTCCTTTCTTTGAACACTGACATAGGGCCTTTCCAGCCTACACTGTTATAGTGCTATTATTCCACTCTTAACAGCCTGTGGAATTTTGGGGTTTGTAGTTTCCTAAGGCCAAGGATGTCTCTAGCTGAGAATTGTAAACTGCAAACCCCAAGATTCCATAGATGTTGAAAGTGGAATAATAGCACTATAACACTGTAGTGCAGAAATGGTCATAGCCTCTAAGTGTCAATAGTTCCCTAAGTCTTCACTGTTGGATGTTATATTGTTCTCATAGTCCCAGAGAGGGCTTCAAATTCATTGGCAAGGCATCAACATTTTCCCTTCTCAAGAGAAAGACAAAGGATATCCCTCCCTGGTTGAGGTGAAATGTCTTCAGGGATATCAAACTTAATTTCATCTTGGGCTGCATCAGCATTATGGTTGCCTTCAAAGGGCCAGTTGTATATGTAAGACTATTTAAATGTATCTAATCTTTTACCATATTAAATAATTGCCTCTGCATTTGATTATTACTGGTTTTAGTAATAACTAGCTCTGAAACTAGAAGTCAAGGAAAAATAATGGCAAACGGATATTCAAGTGTACAGTTATTGTACAATTTATTGAAAAATGAGTTTTGAAAACAGAAAGTTCTTTTTAAAAAATCATCAGACAAATCTTACCTGTGTATCTTTCTGCTCCCCCCTCCCCTATGGTTCTTTCGGCTCCCTGGCCCCTCTCTGTACCTGATGAGCCTGATCCCCACATTGCAGGCCCCCAACTGCTTTATTCTGAAGAGATGTCCGGCAGTCACCACTTGCAATCTACTTCTATTTCTGACTGCTCCTCTGTCCAACTCTTGTGAGTTACGTGGAACATTACCATGGTAGCCCGCAGCAATGCTCTGATGGTGAGACTTGGACAGAGGAGCAGTAAGAAGTAGAAGTAGATCATGAGTGCTGGCTGCTGAGCCCCTCTTCAGAATACCAGTAGTCAGGGGCCCACAATATGGGGAATGCAGCAGCTGCAGGAGAGGTGCAAGGGCCACATGAAATGGCCTGGCAGGCCAGATTCAGCCCACAGGCCTTGTGTTTGACACATGTGTCTTAAGGGCTTTCAAGAAGCTATAAGATGATGTTCACAAGAAGTGCTGTCCCTTCCTCCTTGACCCCTCTCCTGAGCCAAGAGAAAGATTCCTACTCCCAAACAGAGCTTCTTTTCAGTGCCAAGACTAGCAGAATCATCTTATTTGCATTTCCATTTACCTTTCAATTTAAGGCCTCTTTACTATGAAACATGGACTTTAAAGCAAGGTAGTATAAGAATACCAGATGCTATGGGCTTTATTTCAGAGGAAGGCAATGGCAAACTCTGATTATGCCTTGCTTAAGAAAACCCTATGAAATTTTTGGGATTGCCATGAAGACAGGTGACTTGAAGGCCCATATACACAGTGTGTGTATACCAAGAGCTATATTATAAGAGATGTGTATGCCAGATGAGATGCCCAGATACTAACCTGCTTGCCAGCCTTCCACAAATCCAACTCACTAAAGTTTATTCTTCTTCCAGGGCAGTGGAACACTAAATTCACTTCAGGTTGATGTTAAAACTTTAAAGAAATTATCCAATATGTTGAAACCTAATTAATTCAGAAGCTTAGGTAGTTGTTTTTAAAGTTTAGACTAACCAAGCAGAGCAGAACCACCACTCCAGTCCTCTAGAAGTCACACCAGCCACCACTGCTAAACCCCCTTTCCATGAAAATGGTATGTATGTGCTGTTGGTGCACTAAATATAATACAGTATTGCATAGCGGTTTGAGTGTTGGACAGTGGGAAATTTGGGTTTGAATGCCCACTCAGCCATGGAAACCCACAGAGTGACCTTAGGCAAGTTAACCTTTTCACCCTCAGAGGAAGTCAAGGGCAAACCACTTCTGAACAAATTCTTCCAAGAAAACCCCATGATAGGGGATTGCCATAAATCAGAAATAACTTGAAGGCACACAACAATAGCAAAAACAACAACAAGAAGAAACACTGTCTATGCAAGCTGCTCTTCTCTCCTGAAGGGAAAAGATCCCTTTCTCCTATGTGGCAAAATGGTTGCTCAGTGAAACCATATCAGAAGAGAGGGAAAAAGTGGATTGAGGGAGGACAAGACAACTGGAGTTAGAATCCTTGGTACTATAATTTTTTTGAGCTTGTCTTCCACTGTAATATCAGTGCCTCTACAACTGCATTTTGTGAAATAAAATATTTATTTTTTTGAAACAAAAATCAGATATAAACTATGCCTCCAAAACAGAAGAAGGTTGTACTGAGTGGAGCTTGGAAATATCAGAACTAAAAAGTTACTTTAAAAAAGTCATTTATTTTCCCTTTTTGCTTATACGACATACTCCACTATAGTGTCAGCCTAGAGTGGTGCTTTTTTAACTGTCAAGACTCTATATAAAAGCATCCTAGGATTTGTAGTTAGGTGAGATATTTAGCCTTTCTTACAAGAGAGCTGTGATTTGTTCCCCTGAACCATAGTGCCACCAAAGCTTTCCAGCAGAGAATTCTAAGGACCTTTTCTCTGAATAACAAATCCTAGCATTCCACAGGACAGAGCCATGACAGTTAGTGGCTGCCTAGCGTAGTATTTGAAAAAAAATATTCTTTTTGTGTTACAATGTTTAAATGTTTAAAAACCAATTCATTGTATTATTCATTATGTTGCTTGTTTCTTTAGGGGTGATAAAACTTATTAGTAATAAGACAACATAACCTGAGAGAAACATAATGAATGGGACCCATTTACTCTATTAGAGAAACTAGAAAACATTGGATGTTAACCCAGCAAGGTAACTTGGTTTCCTTTTGTAATGTTACTTTTCAAATGTGACTTTGTTACTAAAAGGTAAACACCATATTACCAAAAAGGAGATGACTTGTCACTTTTATCAGCACTGCATGTACCTCATTTCTCCCAAACTCTTGGAAAAAGTTACTTTCCCCCCCGCTAAAAATTACTTTTTGTCCTAAAGCTCCAGTATTTCCAATACTGGCTAGGATCATTCTAAAAATTATAGTCTAAAACACTATTATTATTTTCAAGCTCTAGTAGCAAAGAAATATCTAGACTGAACTTGAACCTGGGGTAAAGATTGGAAAAAATAAACTGCATCGAGATCAAAACCTTACGGAAAATTCAAATTTCTCCTGTTCTCATCAGGGTACTATAAAAGTGATGTATGAACAAATAACTTCAGGATGCAACTAGCTCTCTTCTTCTTCCTGTTCGTAGTTTGAGAGATTTGCTCTTAATGTGGTTTACAAGAAACCAAAACCCCCTGGGAATGTCACATGATAGTTATAAAAGAGTACTTGGGGCTTTTTCCTCTCAAGTTCTCAAAAATGACACTTATCTATAAACAAAGTTATATATCAAGAAGCAAAAGCAAACTTGATTAGTGTGTAGTGTGCCAAAGACACAAAATGATCTTTGCATCTTTTTTCATCTCCTTCTTCTGGATTGATATGGCAGGTAAGTAATCCACTTGCTAAACAGCTAGTTACCTGCAGTTTATATTAGTTTTATTGACAAAGCCACTGTAAAGATGCTGCCAAAAAAACAATTCTAGAGTGGAGTAATTTTATGGTACAAGAGAAAATGGCATTTTCTTTTCTTGATGGAATTATGTTACATGATCAAATAGTTGAGGCAGATGGCAATAGAAGGGTTAATACTGGTAGCAGTATCAAATTCTCAGACAAGTCTGGGCTGACTGGATTTATCAAAGGATGTGCCTGTGCTGACATGCAGTGTAGAGACCATTTCTGCCCTACACTGTTATAGTGCTATCATTCCACTTTCAACATCCTATGGAATCCTGGGGTTTGCAACTACAAACCCAAGAATTCCACAGGAGGTTGGAAGTGGAATAATAGGACTATAACAATATAGTGCAGAAATGTCCAAAGACAGTTAACTGGAAGCAACTGCAATGAATGAAAAAGTGGGAGAAAGTAGAAAGTAGGACCATGAGTACCATGACTCATGAGAACATATCCCTGGACTTAGGAATTGTGTTGTTCCATTTACATTTTCATGTAAAATTGTGAAATGCTGCACTTTTGAATTGATGTATCAGGTCAAAGTATAAGACAAAAGTGTATAAATTAGGGAAATAAAATTACAGTGCATTATATTACAAAAATTTTTTAATGTGTGCATAGCAAACAAAACGGTAACATGTCTAGTAGACAAAATAGGAGACAAAAATGAGTGTAATTAGAAGAACTGTGTATCAAAATGCAAACACATTTTCATGTGACTTTTTTCAAAAACAATCAATCAAATGACAAATCACAGTTAAGAATGGAAAAATGTTCAAACTTTGTGATTAACAGATGTTAAAACTAGAAAACTGAAAAACTGTGGGAAGCTTAACGTGACCATGCTAGCATCTATTTCCGATGCAAGACTCATCCTTGGGCTATATTTAGTATTCTCAGTAGGAGTAATGTGTTTTTCATCTCTGTACTGTCCATGAATCCTCATAATTAGTGAGAAAGGAGGAAATGTTTCTAACTTATACTGCTACTTCAGGGGAGACCTAAGCCAGATGATCTCTCATTCCCCCCCCCACTAGCTTTGTGGGTAGTGCCAGATAGCTATTATGGTTGATGAAATTATAGTTGATGAAATAATGGCTGCAATTCTGTTGGATGTTCTTACTCCAGTAGAGTCATTGAATCAATTGGTGTTTTAAAAGATTATTTGTTTATTAGTTTTAAAACAAACGGTCAGATTCGTAATTAGAGTCATAGTTACAGTCAAAGAAATATATGTTAAAAAAAAAGGAACTAAAACTAAAACACAATACTAGCATGTTAAACTAAAACACTGAGCACTGACTAATTAAAACATCAAACACTAAGCTACAAGAAGACAAAAGGGCTCTGACTCTCCAAGCTAAACATAGTGTGTGTATGTATGTGTGTGTATGTATGTATGTGTGTGTGTGTGTGTGTGTGTGTGTGTGTATATATATATATATATATATATATATATATATCTTATTCTACCCTTACAGATCCAAGCAGCTAATCCTACTAGAATTACTTCTATGTTTCTAACCATAGCCACAAATTGCTGCATCATTAGATTTCTTATTGCTCAAAAAGTCTGTAAATGGTTTCTAATCTTTCAAACAAATAGACTTCAGTTGACTTATCTGTTAAAACTCACATTAGTTTGGCAATTTGGGCTAACTCAGCAATTTTAACAATCCACTCTTTCATTGTTGGTGCTTCAGTCCATTTCCAAGTTTGAGCACACAATATTCTTGCTGCTGTTATGTAACAAAGAAGTAGTCCAGTTTTAATATCCAAATCTTTGTCCAGAATATCCTGAACCAACTGTTGAATTGCAAGTCAACATGTAGGTAAATCCAGTTGATTCAAAGGCTCTAGTCTAGTCGGGATTAACAACAGAATTTCCTTCTTTTATTATGAACAGTTTACTGATGAGTGTGTGTGCACACATACAGACACACATAGATGCCAAGAATTTAACACCGTGAGCTTCTTTTTCCAGGTGCAGCACACGTGATTCACAAGTCGGTACAAACAGTCACAGTTGGAGATAATGTGACTTTGCAGTGTCAGTTAGCTGGAAAGCATGACACTGTTCAGATCACCTGGCAGAAGGAAAATGGAAAAACGAAGACCAACATAGCCACATACAGTGAAACTCATGGCTCTAGAGTGCTGGGAAAATATCAGAACAATGTGAAACTTTTCCAAAATGGGATGACCATTTCTACCATCACCTTCCATACTGCTAACCTGACAGATGAAGGCTGTTATGACTGCATCTTCAATACATTCCCCTTGGGATCCATCTCAGGCAAGACATGCCTTAAGGTTTATGGTAAGTTACATGATCTTAGGGGAAGTCTGTAATCTTCAGGAAGCATTCCAAGTCATTTTTTTTTTTTTTTGGCAAAAATGAATGTCATTGTTCGAAACAGAAAACTCTCAAAGCAATTACTGGAGTGTATTGAGGCTATGAATATCCACTATGGGCAATGTATTTTCAGTATTCTGAAAATGGATGTAGATTTCCCAAGTGTTGAATTGAAAGCAGCATTCATATAGAATTTAATGCATGTTTTAAGTTCCATGTTACTAAATTATTCTCTAATTTCCACCCACATGTATAGTCAAACTTTTTGCCACTTTCTGTCAAGACCTGTAGCCACTTCCAGCTGACCTCATCATTGCTCTGAATTCCAAAGACTTGTTGAGCTACTACAGGGCTTGCTGGTGGGATAGGTTACCTGAGAGTGTCTCAGTGGTGGTGGTGGTGGAACTAACATTGTGTTTACACAATGTGCTTTTCCTTCATTATCAGAAATATCTCTGATAGCTGTCCATATGTTGCTGCTGAAATTTTTTTAAAAATGCTTCTTTAGAAATAGTGAACAAAGAATACCAGGGAAATAACTAAAGAATTCCACAAGGCAGAAGCTTTGTTTTTCATTTATTACCTCTGCCCTGCTTTTGCTGTTTCTGAGATTATACAAGACTTCCTTCCTCTCTTCCTGCTGTTGTTTCCATGATTACAGATCAGGACTCTCCTGGAAATTCTAGCTGGAATTCCCAAAAATGTTGTTATCAAAAGAAGGAATGATAGACAAGGGGAAATGAGAGGTGATGTAAGGAGATACAAAATACCATACTTAGTGTCAACACCCATTCTTTTTAACTGCACAGGAAGCACCTAGCAAAGAGGGTAGCTTGAAAAGTTACTTAATTTTTTTAAGTTAAAAAAATGAGTTATGTATACAAGTCTCTCCACAAGCAGTTAGGGTTTTTTTATACCTACAATTTTCAAAAGTCTTTATTTTCAACAGTTTTCAAAAGTGAGTACTTTTTAAAAAATCCTAGCAGTTCCATATCATCAAAAGAAAAAGAGAGGTCAAGATTGGGTGTTGGTGAAAAAGTACAAACAAAAAGAATTCAAATAAAGAGTTATTGGTCTGAAATCTTTTATTAGTCTCAGCTAGAGCCATTGAATCAATGGGATTTACTTCTGTGTTGTCTCATAGGAATTGATTCAACTGGTTTCTGGCAGCCAAATAAGTTAGTACAATTCTAGACTGCATCAGGAAGAGTTTCTAAATCAAGGGAAGTAATAGCACTAATCTATTCAGCTTGGTCAGAGTTCATCTAGAAAACTGTGTCCTGTGCTGGGCCCCATGGTTTAAGAAAGATATAGACAAGCTGGAATGGACCCAGCGGAGGGTGATCAAGCTGGTCATAGGATTGGAAATGAAGCCCTCTGAGGAACAATTTAGGGAGCTGGGAATGTTTACCTTGGAGAAGAGAAGATGGAGATATGATATGATAGCCATTTTAAAATATCTGAAGGCATATCATGATGTAGAAGATGGTGCAAACTTTATTTTCCTCCTGTTCCAGTAGCTAGCACATGAACCAATGCATTCAAATTACAATAAAGGAGATTCTATATAAAATTAGGAAGAACGTCTTGAATGTAAGAACTGTTCAACAATGTAATAGACAGCCTCAGAAACTGGTGGACTTTCCTTCTTTAGAGGTCTTTAAGCAGAGGTTGGACGGCCATCTTTGGGGAATGCTTTAACTGTGCATTTTTGTATGTTGCAGTGGTTGTCATGTGGTGGATTACATGGCCTTAGTAATCCCCTCCAGTTCTATGATTCTATGAATATATTCTAGTTAGGAGTACCCTGTATATGATACAAGGTTGCATTCTGTGATGACACTGTAGACTTCAGGCTGGCTTATTAAAAGGAAGGAAACCACAGTCACTATTAACCATTATTGGACTAGTAATGGTTTTTTTGCCATAACAAGAGACAAGAGACAAGGACACAATTTCCCTGCTTGAGACTTTCAGAAGAATGCTGGCTTGTATTCAAATGCCAAAACCAGACTCTTAAGTGGAAGCTTCAGGGAAATCAGCTGAGGAAACCTGGCCTGCAACCATGAGGTTGGCTACAGTCCTCAGATGTAGTGTAAAACCCTGTCTGATTGCCAATGCTGAATTAAGATTCAACTGCCATTGCAGTGGATTCTGGTCCATGGAACTGATGAGGAACCAACCTGCTGTTTGCCTCAGGCAACAAAACATTTTGGGCTATCCCTGAAGATAAGCAAATGATATTGCTGTGCAGTACTAAACATAGATATAGTACTTTTACTAAGAAAACTTATGTTTAGATACTTGATCACCCATAATTGAATTAGTTATCAAAGAGCTACCATCTCTCCTGCATATCTACTACCCATATAGAGGTGTGAACATAGAATGGGATAAGCTGATGTACATTGTCATGTTGGTTTGACTACTGCTCTTTCTTTACACATTGCCTTGACAAAGGGGAAATTTTGGTCCATGATGGGGTTTACCAGGACCCAGAATAAATCATTACCAAACTAAGGGCTTTTTCGCACTTTGGGGGGAAAATGGGGCATTATGATACTTACTGGGCTGGTGAGCTGATCCAGCTGATCCGGAGCAGTGCGTGGCTGCGCTACACACTTCTCCAGGGACGAAAATGGCACTTTATGGTTGGTGGAGGCTCTGCACCAACCGGAGAAGCTCGCCAGCCTAAAGCCTGCCCCTGGAAGATTTGCAGCCTCGCGCTGGTGCGAGCCTGCAAATCTACACATTAGCGCAGTGATGGACTGGGGCGCGCTGTGCTATTGAAAGATCTCTTTTAAGTGGTCTATCAATAGCACGGCGAACCACCAGTTCTAGTCGTTCTGGAGCGGGCTGAAGTCCGGACATACATAAAGTAGTCTGGATCCAGTCCGCCCCTAAGTGCAAACGTCCTCACCGGAGGACGCTCTGCCCCATCGCTAAATCAAAGTGCGGAAAAGGCCCAAGTGGGACTCAAGGGTCATTTTATGTAGATGTGTAAGAAAGGCATGCCAATTGCTCTGAAGTCCTTTGCAACTAAAAATTCAGTTTGTGTTCTACTCAGATCATATTGTGTCCATACTGAGAGATTAGACACCACAGAATAGCCTGAGAAATCTAGGTGCCATTTCTGCACGGGGCAAGGGAATCGCCTTGTGCTGGTACTTACCAGACTTGGCTCCACACTTGGGTCCAGGCTGGTATGGAGCAGTGTGTGGCCGCTGCTCTGCACTGCTCCGGGGACGAAAATGGTGACTTCTGGTTGGTCGAGGCTCTCCACCAACCTCTGAAGCTCAGCAGCCTAAAGCCCGCCCCCGGCAGATTGCAGGCTCGCACTGGTGCGAGCCTGCAAATCTGCACCGGAGCGCAGGCATGGAGTGGTGCGCTCTGTGCTTTTGAAAGGCTTGTTTCAAGTGGTCTTTCAAAAGTATGCCAGACCACCACTTTGGGTCATTCTGGAGTGGGCTGAGGTGCTGAACTACACTAAATAGGTCCGACCCAGTCCGCTCCCAGATGCAGATGTCCTCCCTGGAGTACGCTCTGCACTGTTTCTTTAAGCCCGTGCGGAAATAGCCTAAAAGTAAGCAGCAGGAATCAGTAGAACTATGCTTACTCCCAGGGACAAAGCTCTAAACATTACTCCATTCTTTTTATTTCAAAGCTCTAACAGAACCTAAAGTGGCTGTGAAGCATGTTATTGATCCAGATAAACCTGGAGAAAAAGTGCTGGAAATCAGCTGCTCAGCAACAGGGAAACCAGAGCCAGTGATCACCTGGAATGTCACAAAACACCTTCTTATCAAGCCAAAGCAATATGTCACCCAGCACCAGAACAAGACAGTGACTGTGGTCAGCAATTTCAGTCATACATCCTCCCAAGTTTTCCAGGAGAACCCAATAATCTGTGTTATTCATCATCCATCTTTAAACACCACACAAAAGTTGACTGTACCTGTGACTGTGGTGGAAGAAAGTGAGTTCAAACACAAATGTTTTGTATGTTGTATGTGGCTTGTCTCATCAACAATCCTTTGATCCAGAGCTGCCTTTCATGAGCATGCCATAAGATAGATCTGCTATCTCCAAAATGTCCTAGCATTCTTATAATTTAAACTAGTACAGGAAATATAACAAAACATGGTGTGAGGGATCCCTTTTCCAGGGTGGCCACACAGTTCTAAACCTGTGGGCTGCCACTGCTCACTGTGCTCCTTTTCTCCTCAAGATTGCTCCCTGGATTGGGTACTTGGGTCTCAAGGTTACCCCCTAAGGACCAGTGGATATGTTGTTCAGTGGGGTCACTGTGGTAAGCATAACTACACCCTCTATCAAAACATAACACATAGCTTTTAAGGAAGGTGTCTTAGCTGACATTGCAGTAGTTCAGGGGCAGGCAACTGCATGGAGGCCAATTTTCCCTCTAAAATTTTCCATAGTTTCTGCTCCCCAAGAGTGCTCCAAAATACCTCTATCTTCATCAGAGGCTTAAAAAATGGTGACTTGAAGTGTCATTGCATCACTTCCTGTCACCATTTTGAGAAGGGTCATGACAATAATAGAGGCATTGGGACTTTCTGGGGAGTTTTCTTACTGTGGAGGTGGGAGCACTTTCCATGTTATGAGGACTTCTCATGTGGTTTGGGGGTAAAGCCACCCGATATGCTTGGGGAAATTGTTGGGGGCTTTGTGGACTGCAAAAGTGGGGTCCAGGGTCACATTTTGGGTCACATTTTGCCTAACTGTGCAGTGACTGAAAAGGAGCAACTGCCTTGAACCTCAGTGGTACACTGTGCTTATGTAACTGTGGCCATTTCCGCACGACACTCTTATAGTGCGATGATTCCACTTTCAACCTCCTATGGAATCCTGGGGTTTGCAGTTCCGGCCCCTCCTGAAACTGCAAACCCTGGAATTCCATAGGAAGTTGAAAGTGGAATCATCTTGCTATAAGAGCGTCATGCAGAAATGTTCTGTGTCAGCATGAGTGGTTGTGGTAGTGGGATGAAAGAAGGCAACACAGGCATAGCAGCCATGAGGGAAGTAGGGCACTAGAAAAATAAATTGATTGGATGCAGTAGATTATTTGTTTGTTTTATCTCACCATTGTGGCAGAAAGCTGTAAAAAAAAAAAGGCAACTGGTATATTCCAGCCACTCCTTCTGGGATGGTTAGAAGAAAGGCAGCTTCACAAATTATTAGCTGATATTCAATAAATGGTGCAAAATGACAGCAAAATAATCTATATGTCTGTAGCTAACTAGTCTTTTCTTGACTGTGGTACTCATATAATTAGATAGGAAGAGCGGATTCTCTTATCTACTTTGTATTTTACTAGAACCCCAAGATCCATCAACAATAGCTAATTACAAAAGACATACACTAAGGGTGCGGAACCAGGGATCTCAGGATGTACACTTTTATTTCCAGTACCAGAACTGTACTGAAGGCAGAGTTCATTTGTACTCACGTCTACACCTGGTTATCCCAAGTTTTCTTAGTTTCAGTAAAATTTAGTTTGCATGAATCACTTTGTTTTTGCCATTGTTAAATGGTGGGTAATCTTGCCACCTACTATATAAAAGTCAAAGTTTGTAAGTGTGTTTGTCTGTTTGTCTGAGTCAGGCAGGTGAAGACCTCATATGATTGGCTGTGAGGCGAGAAGATTCTATGGAATCCTGGGGTTGGCAGTTTAGGGAGGGACCTTTAGAATTCTGATCCCAGAGCTCTTGGGCCTCAGGCTGGTTGCTATGGAGACAAGACCTACTAGCAAGAAGAAGGGCAGTGTATTCTGTCAGAAACCAAAACCTCTGCATGATAATATCTCTGAATACAGATTGGATTGGGGAATTTGGGGATGTTACAGGTTCTGGAATAGGCTAGTTGCTATAGAGATGAGGCCTAGCAGCAAGGGGAAGGACAGTGTATTCCCTCAGGAACCCAAACTGTGTATGTAAATAACTCTGAATACAGATTGCATTGAGAAATAGGGGGAACAGTTGCAGATATTGGAGAAGACAGTTTGGTGAGCTCTTAAGAGGAAAATAAAATCCTGAGCAATGCCAGGTAACTATGCTAGTTTTATATAAATCACCCAAAGATCTAGCAGTATATGAACCTTCTGTTCTCCCATGAATTAAATTAATCACCTCACACTACAAAATACTGATCTTTATACATGATACTGATATGGCTTCTAAGAATCCCTCCGTCATCACTGTGTACTGCACTGTGAGCCTCTCTGCATTATGGATACTGGCTGAGATCCCACATGGTCAAGCATAGCATAAGAGTTCCATATGCAGAACTCAGCTATGGGTCTCCTGGTACCACCATCAGGACTCACCACTGCACTGAGAGCTATCTCTTCACAGCCATTCCATTGTTGGGTGACAGTAAGGGATTGGAGAAACATCTGGCTATGTCCCCATAGCCAGATGCAGACTGGGAACATTTCCATTGAGATCCATTGTGGTCCTCCAGAAGTTTGAGCAGATCAGCAACATAAGGGATGGAGTGCACTATCACAGAACAATTGTGAGTCCTGGTGCATGGCAGTGTGTGTGTGTCTGTGTGTGTGCTTTGGATGTTGCTGAGGGAAAAAGGGACCACCACCTTCCACAATGACCCCCCCCCCAAAAAAAGGCATCACTAACAAAATGCCAGCCTGTGTACGATTGTCTCTCTAGCTATAACACTCTGATACTAGTGTAACTGCCATGACATGCTCTTAGGGAACCCTGACATATGTAGTCTGGTGTGGTACTACTAGTGAGTGCTGTTCCACTCTTATGGACTGCGGCAGAAGAACTTTCTAGGACAGAATTCTAAATCCCTCACTGAACAACAAATCCCAATATTCTGAAAGATTCACAACCAATGACAATAGCAGTCCATGGGTTTTAACTATTCCAGGCAGCCTTTAATATACTTTAAAGCCATTTTAAAAACAAAATTCTCTGTACAGTTATTGTTTTCAACATTTTATTCTGGACTGCTTCAGCAGCCATTCTAATTGGTTAATTTTCCTTTCTAGCCCCAAACAAAAATCCAGGAGCTGTCACCACATTTACTATCTGTATTTTGGTTGCCCTGATTCTTCTATTTTTTTCCATCTTCTACTGGTGGAGGTGCCTTCCAGCAAACAAAAAACAAGACCTGCTAGGTTGGGTAAGTCTTCCAAGAAATAAAACCACTTTGTTTTAATTTGACAAGTTGAAAATTACACACCATTGCAATGGTGGTCACAAAATGGGTGTCTGTGGCCTAGGGTTTCTGTGGTATCACTTCAGTTCTACTAGGCTCTGAACAACTGGGGAAAGTTTCCTCCTTTTACCTTTTCTTTGGATTTTTATTCTTTTTTCACATTTTCTGTTTCGTAATTAATATGAGAGAGAACATAATTGCACCATCTCTATGGTTGACATTGTTTTTCTTCCTTTTGGGTTTCTGTATTTATTTAATATCCTACCTTTCTCCCAACATGGAATGCAAGGCTGCTTACAGCATAGGTTAGAAACAAAGCACATTTAAAGAACCAGATCATTAAAAAAATGTCAAGGTAACAGCAACAATGTTTATCTCAAACATTTATGCCTCAGCCATTAGCCAACAAGTTTCCCAGAGAAGTTGCTTTGACCCAGAAAAGTTAATTTGACCATCCTTGTCCCCAGACTTACAATTTAAATAAGTCATAAGACACAAGGGGAAAAGGGTAACATATCTTCCAATTGTCTCAGTTTGGTAGGGGCAACTTTGCTTACTCCTCTGCTGTCCCACTTTCTCAGCTGCTTTTAAAATGACCTGCTTTACTTCTCCTCCTCTTGGTTGTCCCTTTTGTCTTCAGTTTAATTCATTTACTGCAAACTGAATCTAAAATATTCAGTTAACTCAGGAGGAGGAAGAGCAGAGGAAGGGTAGAGCGTTGCCCTTCCAAGTAGACTAGGGCCCTTTCCGCATGTGTGAAAATAAACGGGCAAAAATGGGACTCACTGTCTTTCTTCTCCGTCCGGGTGAGTCCGTCGGGACGAGGAGCAGTGCGAGCTCGTCGCTCCGCACTGCTCCGGTGTCCAAAATGGTGGCTTCTGGTTGGTGGAGGCTCTCCACCAACCGGAGAAGCTTGCCAGCCTAAAGCCCGCCCCCAGTAGATCTGCAGGCACGCACTTGCACGCGCCTGCAAATCTCCACTGGAGCATGGCAACAGAGTGACATGGAGTTGTGCGCTCCATGTTTTTTAAAAACCTCTAAAAAGAGGTTTTTAAAAAACACGCTGCGTGACCAGTTCCGGTCACTCCAGAGTGGACTGAGGTATGGAACTACAAAAAATAGTCCGCCCCAGTCCACTCTACGGTGCAGAAGACCTCCGTTGGAGGTCGCTCTGCACCGTTTTAATAGCCCGGTGTGGAAAAGGCCTAAGGCAAAAACAAACTGCTACTTAACATAGCAGTTTAGTGTGTTCTTCCTCATTAATACTGTTTGCCCTCTTGTTGCCTGGCCATATCCTTTTGACCACACTCTGATGTGGCTTACCCACATGTATCCTGTCTTAATCTGTGAAATGTTGATAGGGAGAGAAAGGACAGCAATTAAATACAATGGCTGTTTGATCCCAGGATAAGGGAGATGGGCCTCATCATTCTCCTTTTCCCTCTGTGGCAAGAGAAAGAACAATTGGGAACTGAAGGAAGGAGCTCTCTACAGCTACTAGGGTACAGGAATGATGGAGTTGTGCTGCATTTTTTTGGCTTCTCTGGACAGATGAATGCTTGAGTAAGAGAGCCCCAGCAATAACTTGGGCGAGGCCAAAGAGAGGTGAACCTGCTTGTTTTCACCTCTCTGTAGTGACAGCAGTGGCAGCTGGAACCTGGAAGGAAGGACTATTAGCAATAGCTAGGGACCAGTTTTTTGACATCTCCTCACCCCTCCTCACCCCTTAAGAGATATATCCTTTTCAAACTTATTATAACTGAAGTAGTGCTTATGATGGGAAGATGGCAACAGAGTATTCCCTCACTGGGAATATTATTCCAGTGGTGGGCCTGCCTCTTCTCCCATGGACCACACCCTGGTCTGGCACAAAAGGAAGTCCATTATACCTTACAGCTTTTTAGTTACATTTGCTGACAGCTTAAGATTGTTCCCAAAATATTATTTTGAAATTATCAACAAGAGTTAACACTTCAGACTTTTAGCAAGCTATTCCTGAGTACTGAATATCTGAAGCCAGTTTGGAAATTATTACACTTCATCAGTTGAATCCAAATACTGAAATTTTGCTGGATTCCGAATTGTTTTCAAAACACTTGATTTTAGCTCATTGAATTGGGGCCGTTAATGATGCTTTCCTACACAATGTGAGGTAATCTAAGCTATTTCAATATTTTCTGTGACTTAAATTAGGCATGGGAAATTGTCGGGTCTGAGACCAATTTTCTGTCCCTGGAACCCTCCAAGAGTTACATAGACTATCAAAAAGATATTCCTCCCATAAGGAAGGGGGGATCAAGACCCCCAAAATGGCAGTTTGTGTTAGAGATAGCAACCTTACCATGTTATACCCTTTAGTTACTATCTACTTCTCTCTCCCTAAGAATTTAGGAAAACTTGCATTCATGTCAAAGCCAATTTGTTCTTCTTAGCAACATTCTCTCTCTTTCTTCAGGAAGTCTGCAGTGAGTCTGAGTTGTTCATTCTGCATTTTGTATGCTTCAGTTATCTCTTTTTCTTTCTCCTCCATATTTGAAGGAAACCTTTTACAGAACTTCCCATCATGTGATAGTACAAAACCATTAGTATTTATAAGTAAAACTACCTTATATGTTTTCACAAAGAAGACTACACTTGCTTTATTTCTCTGGTAGGCTCTGTGTGTATGGTGCTGGCTATTGTTTACCTTCTGCATGTGAAGGCTAAATACTTATGAGATACACTACCATCCATCACATCTCCCAAATGCTTAGGGAAGCTGAAAAGTTAAGAGCTATGGAAACAGTTTTGGAAGGCTATTTAGGCTTCTGGCCTAAATAATGAAATGATGGATTCTATTGCCTTAAAAAACATAGTTTATAACGTAACCATCTTAGAACCTTTGTAATGCTGCACTGTTCTGCAAAAATCAGTGGAAAAATTCAAACCATACAGACTTGATTTATTTAGCTATAGAGGTCAACCTGCTTGATAAGGATCCAAAGCAACATATAATGAATATAAGCAAACATTTCCTGGCTACAGTTGTTGTAGAAAACAAATTTACATGCAACAGTCAATTGTCTGTGATAGTCCTTTTCCTCTTCAATTTCAATAGCAACCCGTTGCTCTTTTTTGGCAGGTTCTTCCAGTATGTCCTGAAACAGTATTAGATGGAAAACGTGCTTATACTCTGCAAGAAGTTTCAGTGAAATCCCTTCCTGAAGGGAAGCTTTCGGACAGATGAAAAATCTTTGGACAAAAACCATCTTTTAATTGCTGGGGTTTTTTTCACCCTTAAATGAGCAGCTTTAATACAAACAATGAATTTAGTTGTTGCATTCTGTATAAAAGTTATTGATAATCAATAACTGAGTAATGTTGTACAGTAATTTGAGTAACAGTTATTTATTTGATAATGTTTGTACAGCTTAGAATTTTTTAAAGAAAATATTGTATTATTGTATTTATTCCTTACATTTTTGTGCACTGTGGAATCATGTACATTTGCTTGATAACAGATGGATGAACCAAATGTTCCCCACTTGTTTTCTCTGTTTTCATTAAGTTCTTTATTATGGGTGGGATCTCTCAGTGCCCAGGCACATATTGAAAGTATGTTATGTGTTAGAATCTCCTCCCTCCCTTTTCTTTCAGTTGTAGTCCCTTCCCATGTTCAAGTACTTCTGTTGGGAATTTGTAGCCTGGGGTAGATTTAGGGCCATGAAGTGGAGGGTGTGTGTGTTACTGAATACCTTTAGAGTTGCTAGATTGAAAACTTTAGAGAACTCCTGTATCTTTATTATGTGTTTTAAAAAAGATGGAATTTGAGCAGGTGTTGCTTCTCATGTAACCAGGTACCAAGCAACCCCAGCTGAAATTCCCTTTTATGGACAAGCATTGAGGCTAGGGTGGCTGTCTTGTTTTCTTTCTGGCAACCCTGCTCCCTTCACATCCACACAAATAACCACAAGTCCTGAATCAATGGAAACTAGGTAAGTCAATACTTATATAAGATCTATTGATTAAATGGGCCTACTCTCATTGGGACAAAAAGTCTAGAATCCTAGCCTGTGGGTTTTTGTTTTCTCCTAGTCCCTTAAATATCTTAGGAGCAACAAATCCCATCTGACCTTAGAGGTTAAGCAGGGTCAGTACTTCGATGGAAGACCATCAATGAATACCAGGTATTGTTGACTACACTTCAGAAGAAGGAACTGGCAAAAACCACTTTAGAGTATTCCTTGACTAAGAATGCCCTATGTAATTCATGAGGTTGCCATAAATTGACAGATGACATGAAGGCACATACACATACATAATATACTCCTTTGCTGCCACTCCTAAGTGAAATCTGCCTAATTTACTCCTATATATAAACAGTGCATCACAGCAGTAAATCAGATCGTGGGGTGAGGGGAGAGTAAAGACGTTAGTAGACTATGGCCCTTTCTGCACCGGGGTAATAAAACGGTGCAGGGCAACCTCCGACGGAGGTCGTCTGCACCATGGAGTGGATTGCGGTGGACTACTTTAGCATAGTTCCGCACCTCAATCCACTCCAAAGCAACCAGAAGTGGTGGTGCTCCATGTTTTTTTGAAAACCTCTTTTCAGAGGTTTTGAAAAAGCATGGAGCACGCAGCCCTATGCAGCTCCATTGCTGCACTCCGGTGCAGATTTGCAGGCACGCACTAGTAAGTGCCTGCAGATCTGCCAGGAGCAGGCTTCCAGCTGGTGACCTTCTCTGGTTGGTGGAGAGCCTCTGCCAGCGGGAAGCTGCCATTTTGGATGCCACAGGAGTGCGGAGCAGTGAACTCGCTCTGCTCTGCGTGGTGGCGGACTTACCTGGCTGCCAGTAAGCTCTATTTCAGCGCTTTTCCCCGTTTCTTCCTCCACATGTGGAAAGGGCCAAAGCTTCTCTGAGTATCTGGACATAATAAAATGTACTACTACAATTTCCTCCTGGCAGGTGGGTAATTAATGATATCTATGAGAAAAGAGAAGGCTGTAAGTTGTGATGACATTTAATGTACACATTTGAAGCATAAATATGGTGTGGGGAGGGGTGGGATGAGGGAGAGGGGATAAATTCCTCAAAGTCTTGCATTGACCCTTTTGTCATAGCTAATGCATTTGAGATATGGCTTCTATTTAAGAGAAATCACTGCTAATGATTACTATTACAGAGTTAATCCCAGTGCCACTTCATTTCACTGTCCTTGCATTTTGGTTACCTGCTTAGCTCCTTGGAAACTTCAAGATCTTTTGCTGCCATCTAGTGTTGTTGTGACAGTAATAGACAAATGTTTGATTGGCGTACACAGTATTCATTCAAGTTTGGTGTAGAAATTCCTGTTTCCTTTTTCACTCTGCAGCCCCCTCCCATGTTTAGATTTTTTTTTTTTTTTGTATACCTATGAATGTGTGTGTAGATAGGTAGATAGCTACTTTTGTGTGACAGAAGTGTGCATGTTTGTGGGCACACACATTTGCTGAAGCAGAAAAATGGAAAGAAGGTACGAAATTTTAAAAAGCAGAAACATCACTTGTAACTCTTGAAGTATGGAAAAGACTAACCTGCTAACTAGGAAGCTTACAGGATGATTTCCCAGTTTTCTAAACTAGATCATAGAACTGTAGAACAGGGAAGGAATTCAGGAGATATTGGTCCAGTTACCTGAAGGAAATATACAGCTAATGCATGCCAGAAATCAATTGATTTTTGTACAGATTTTTTGTCAATTTTTTTTAAAAAATTGTACAAACAATGCAACCTTAATACAAATCAAAACAGAAAAGCCATTTATCTTTGATCCTGGAAAAAAAGATTTTCAAGGAGCTGTCATGGTGCTTTCAGATGAACTCAACCTTTTGCTTGATGAATTGCAAGTTATATTCTTTATGTCGCTTTGGTTGTTGTCTGTTTATCTGCTTCTAATAATAAGAATAATAATAAAATTTATTTATATCCCGCCTCTCCTGACGGATTGAGGCAGTACTACAACAGTATATCAAATACATTAAAAGCAATTAAAATATAACCCATCCTCTCCACCCATCCCACCCACCAACCCATCTAAACCCCCCCCTAAAACACATTAACTATTAAGAACAAGAACAAGAACAATGATTATTGTAATGCCTTTGCAATTCTCTCATTAACGGGATTTTTAAAATATCAGAAACACATAAAAACAATTGGTATTTCCTTCTTGGAGGAAAAGCACTTCGACTAGAAAATTTGTTTCTAGTATTAGAAATACCTGGAGCAAATGTTTAATGATAACTCGTGAGTGCCTTTTCCAGTTGTGTCATTCTAAATAACTAACAACCAGGTCTCATCCTAGCTCTACCCAATGCCTGTACAGGATTAAATCCTTCTTCCCTCTGACTTTCTTACTTCTCCATCCTCCTCATTTCCTCCAATCTTTATCTCATCCTCTCCTTCCCTGCTCCTGCCTCTCCTTTTAGCCCTCCTAGCCTCTGCCTCTTTTAACAATTTTAACAACCCATGCCAGCTAACTGGTGCAAACTGGTTAAATGCCATTACTGGCTTTATTTGAATCTCCCTGTAAAATTGCATATTTGAAACAGAACAGTTGGAGGATAAAAGCGATGTCTGGAAGCATCTGGAGATAACACTGTTTTTGTCCTTTCGGTAATTATATCTTGGAACACTCTATTAATAACCATGTGTATAAGACTGACACTGATGGTAGCAGAGAGTACTAGAGTTGGTTCAAAGTCCATCTCCTCGACTCTCACTGCAAAACTTGACAAATGACATTTTTGACAGCTTTTTGTCTCATTGAAACTCACCGGGTTGCTTTCACCCCATCACTCACACATAGCCTGATCTGCTTCACAGGGTTGTTGTGAAGATAAAGAAGGATCGGAAGAGAATCTTTGACCATATTGGAAGAAAGATGGGATATATATGTAACTAACTAATATGTAAAAATATTCCTCTCATGTGTTGCTGAGTAGCATATCCCATTAAATGGTAAATTAGATGAAATAAATATGTGAAATCAGAAGACAGATGGCATATTCTACTTTTTTCATTTTGAGAACATAGCTATCATACTGTTATACTCTGCATTAGAACAATATGTACATGTATATGTGTGTGTGGAAGTTGCCTAGCATTCATGGTAGAAAAATACCATTATAAACATACCTGCCCACATACACACTAATATTAAAATACCAACAGTTTCCTTCCCACAAAAGAAAAATTGCCAAAGGTAAAAATATTACTGTAAGCAAAAGGATGTCTGCCCTTCACTGTCCTGTTCTGCCACTGAAATACTGGTCAGGACATTAAGACACGTATGTTAACTGCCATGGCAACATGCTATGGAATCCTGGGATCTGTAGTTTGGTGAAGCAGTGGAGTTCATTGGCTGAGAATTCTAAATGCCCCTCCCTAAACTGCCAGTCCCAGGATTCCAACAACATTGAAAATTTATGTTTAATTATCATTGTGTAGAGTGGGTCCCAGAGCAGAGAGTTCTAGAGGTGAACAGCAGCTATGATGTCAGTGGGGTGGTGAATACACTTATATAAGATTTACTTACTTACTTATTCAGAGTATTCATACCCTGCTTTTCAGCCAGAAAGGCTCCCAGAGAAGCTTTGTTGTTGTTGTGTGCCTTCAAGTTCTCTCTGACTTATGGCAAACCTATCATGGGGTTTTCTGGGGTTGACAGTGCGTGATGTGCAAGGTCACCCAGTCAGTTTCCATGCTCAAGTAGGGAATCACACCTGGATCTCCAGCATCATAGTCCAGTGCTTAAAATACTTCACCACACTGCCTCTCTCAGAGCAACTTACAAATTGTTAATATGATGTTTGCTTCTCAGAGGGGTTTGCAAATTATTATTTAGCCAGTTCCCTGCCCTCAGGCTTATATTCTAAATAAGACACAAGGAAAAGAGAATGACATCGGGGAAGGAATTAAGTCCAGCAGATACTGCCAGTTCTTCTCTCGCTCCATGGCCTGGGATGGAGGAAAGGCCTTTCATCTGTTTCTGGGCCTAGGCATGATGGAACTGTGTCTGCCTCTTTTTCTCCCCTTCCAAGGCCTGGGCAGTGGCGTTTGGATGAAGGGAATGCCCTTCAGCTACTGCTGTGCCTAGGAATGATGGAACAGAGGCCTTTTCCACACTTTGTTTTTGCAACGGGGCAGAGCGTCCTCCAGCGAGGACGTTTGCATTTGGGGGTGGACTGGGTCCAGACTACTTTCTGTAGTTTCAGACTTCAGCCCGCTCCGGAATGACCAGAAGTGGTCGCTTGCCGTGCTATTGAAATGCCGCTTAAAACAGGTCTTTCAACAGCGCGGCATGCCCTACTTTGTGGCTGCGCTCCGGTGTAGTTGCTTGCACCAGCATGAGCCTGCAGATCTTCCGGGGGCGGGCTTTAGGCTGGCAAGCTTCACTGGTTGGCCTCCACCAACCGGAAGCCGCTGTTTTCATCCCTGGAGCAGTGTGTAGTGCTCCGGATCAGCCTGGATCCTCCAAGAGAGCACACCAGTCCGGTAAGCAGCAGAACAGGGTGTTTTCTTCGCCAAGTGCAAAAAAGCCCAGAGTCTGCTTCTTTTCCTCTGATGCCAGGGCAGTGGGGATGGAGGAAAGGCCTTTCATCTGCTTCTGGGCCTAGGCATGATGGAGCTGTGTCTGTCTTTTTCCTCAGCTTTCTTGGGCTGGCAGCCTGCCAAGGCTTCCTAGCTGCATAATTAGGCAGATAACATATAACAGGAACTTAGTAAAACAGCGGCTGAAGCAGACTCATAGTAAGTCAATGATAGTCCAGAAAGGGAATGTTCCAAAAGTCAAACCAACAGATCGAGCCAAACCAAGGTCCAAAGTCCAAAGAACATGGGCAGAGAATGCAAGAGTGAGCAAGTCTGTCATCACCAATAGAGTCAGTAGCTTCCATCAGCCTTCTGTTGTCTAGGCCTCTGATTGTATAAACTCGACATCCTGGCTATCTGTGGCCTAAGTAATGAGTTCTTCCTATATAAGCACTACCAGCAGCCTAAGATCTCCCCTTTCTTCTTGCACTGGCTGCTGTAAGTACTGTCTCTCTTATTGTGATAACTGAAGCCCCTGTCAGAGCTGCTGATGACAAACAGCAGCTGTTGGTCCCTGTTGCTCTGGCTGGAGATAAGTCCTGCAGCCCAAGAGCTCCCCCTGCTGCCATGGACCAAGCAGGCTCAGATGTTCCTCTGCCTGCTCCTTTAGGGCAACAGGGATCCAGCTGTGATCCCGAGGAGATCCTGGAGCCTGCATCAATCAGCCCACAAACAAGGCAGAGACTCAAGAGAGCTGAGCAAAGGGAGGCTTCCTTGATTAAAGTTCAAGAAGTGGTGACTGGCCACACTTGTGGCCAGGCTATATAACTACCTGCCTGGAAGCTTTCCTTTTCTTGTGGCAAACTTTCTACAAGCCCTTTCCTTGTCTGTTCCTTGCTTCCAGCACCCGGCCCCGATACCTTGGATTGATCTCTTGGCTCCTGACCCCTTGGATTCTGGACTCTGACTATGGCTTTTGGTCATCACTCGGGCTTAGGTAAACAGACTGCCTATGAATAATTGCTTGCTTTGACTCCTCCCAGTGGGACTCTGCTATCTCTCCCTCTCCCTTCTCCAGGCTGGCTTGCCACCTGGGTCTCTGACCTTGATACTTATGTCTCTAGGGTGTGGTTGCTGGGAAGAGTCCTATCTGGGTCCTGGGGTAGGGGCATGACATCAGTTTCCAAGGCCAAAGCAATGGAAGCCAGGAGGGAGGAATGTTACTGGCCTGTACAACCTCCAGATTTGGCAAAATATGATTTGGCAAAATGCATTAATTGACATTGATATAAAATGGACCCTGAAGAGACTGTAAGGCTGGGCTGGACAGAGGAAATTACTGGCTGAACACATGTGCTGCAAATTAGGTCAGAGATCCCCTCTAGGTGTAGCCAAGGTCATTGTCAGGTAATCACCAGGTAACTCCAGAGATAATAGGCTTAGGTTGAACCTGTAACATCTCTGCCACCACACAGTAACAATGGAAAGTTCCCACCAAACCACTAATTGTTTCAGGCCTTCTCCCTAACATCTGGATCTTTCTCTGCATTGTCTCTTTACCTGTCTACCATTACAGAGCCATTATAACAGCCATTAACTCTTTGTTTGGACCCCATTGTCCATGTTGTAAACTTCATTGTTTGCATGGCCAGAAAGGCATTCAAACTCCAATTATCTAGGCAGATTTTGGGTACAAGAACCATCTGGTTTGAGCAGTCAGATGCAGTATCTTGCTTGCTGAACACCATGCTGTTTCTCTGATTCCCAAATGAGCACTCTCCTTAAGTGCAAGTGTACACCACATCACTGCTTCTTTGCTGCTCTCCAAATTGGTAATTATTGCCCATTTGCTAAAACCACTATCACAACTTTCCTCCCTTTATCCTTCAATTAGCTCTTGTTTGAATATGTGAGTGCTTGGACCTTTTGTGTGTGTGATTGGACTCTTCAGTAAAACACATTTTAATTTGGAATCTCTGGCTGAAAGGACTTTGTAAACATTGATGGAAGTTTTCATTAGTTTACCCCCCTCTCACAGGCCTTCTAATTGAGTTAATCGATTCCTCATTGTCATATGGAGGTACTGGCATCACAAGTGGACCCCTGAGTCACCCATGTTTTGGGGTAACAGGGAGCACCTTTCATCTGCTTCCAGGACTAGGAATGGTGTGTGCCATCAACCATCCAAATAGATATAGCCATTTGGACAGGTCTTTTAAAATTTGGACTGAGACCCAAAATGGATTTACTGCCCCCTGATCACTGGAGCTGGCAGCTGCCTATGGAAAGTTCCATAATTTTAACACTATCACTTATCCCCCACTTTGACATTCTCCTTCACACAATTAATTGCATAAGGAGGAGTATGGAACTATGCCAGCTGGCCCTGCCACCACTGCCATGACTGAGATCTGGGGGATTCTGGAAGTTATGGTCCAAAAAATTAAGTTTCCCAAGCACTCAGTCCTGCTAGCCTGCCATCTACACATTGCAAGGAACACATTTAAGGAAGGGAGCCTTCTTTATGCATGCTGGTTTTGCTGTGATTTAGGACTCTGTAATCAGTACTACCCCATGGTGGGGGTTTATATTGGTAAAATTACCTCCCTTCTGCAGATTGCTCCAAAGTTATGCTTGATGAGAGTGCAAGGCCAATGGAACAGCGATAGCTAGTGGCTACCATGTTAGTGGAGTGAGGAATTTACTATGTACTATACTATCTAACAAAGAAGTCCAGACAGAGCTAATGGTCTTAGTGTTTAGGTGACAAGAGAATAATGGTTGTCATAATAGCTGAGTATTGTGGAGAGGTGAGAGAAACAGTGAGGAAATTTCAGGGTGCTCAGGGACCAGGGTTGACACAATCATAATTTTGTGGGAACTTCCCCATTTCAGCTGTGAGAGTCCAGCTTGGTGTTTCACAGTTATTGTATTCAGAGTGACCACACTATTGTCCTGAAACCAACTGGTTCTCTTGCCTAAGAAGTAGCTGTGGCTTACCTGCCTTGCTATGTCACGTTTACAGTCAGTAATTTGCCTTCTCCAGTGTGCTGTTACCTCAGGTATCATTTATATCAATGCCAATTAATATAGTGCCAATCTAATATTATTTGCCAATTAAACCATGCCAGTCATGGAGATGTGCAGTGCTGTAATATGACATTTCATATAGTCATGTTATATTGGTTTCACACATGTATGCTTATATGCAAGATTCCTGGATAAATTTAGCAGGACAGTTTTTAATGCAGACTGGCCTGTACATTAGGCATGTTCTGTTTCTCTCTCTCTAAACACTGGGATAATCATATATTCATTTCAACATCTGGCGAAATAAATATTATTTTAACATAAAAGTCTTTTAAAAGTTTCTCACCTTTCCATCCCCACCCCTCACAAAACAGTCCTTGCAAATTCATAGAAAAGAAAAGATGTGTGCATTGCTACTGAGCTTTAAAGAAGAGAATGTAAAGGCAACATGGAAACTTCTTACTAAATCACAGTTCCTTATTTTAAAAAAGGTTCAAAACAGAATATTAGCTTCAATTCCTTATTGTGGTTGCTTTGAACTTCAGTGAGAATAAGGAACTAATAATAGTAAACAAGCATCTTTTTTGTTCTAGTGGGCAATTGTTGGAGACAGCAATCCACTTATTATAGGGCAGCAGCAGCTCATAACCAAAACAGAGGGGCATGCCTTGTCCCAAAATATTTGAACCATCTGTGTCCAGATGGGATAAGACAACACTTGATGGCTACTTTCAGCTGTGTTATGATGTCCACCTACTTAAACTGTACACAGGTGTATAGGATGGTTATCTAGGTTTCTGCTGGTGGAATGGCTTTCATCATTAGAACTGAGGGAAATCTAGCGTTTTTCCATGCATTATGGTGTGAGAAGGAAGTAAAAAATGAATTTATGTGTTTTTGAGCTCGTGTGATAACTGCAGTGTTTGTTTTGGCTATAAATTTATGCAGGGTTGGGGAAAGTGTGCCCCAAAGACCACATTTTGCCTGGAGTCTCCCGTCACCTCCTGCACTGAGAATATGAATACTGTGTAAAACACCACATTTTTTGCACAGTAATCAATGTATTTGGTACAAAATGTGCTCTCTCTGTGGAATGATGAGTGCGTGTTGCATGGAAAACATGTCTTCTACCCCAAAACATGCCAAAGTTATGTATTTTTGAACAAATAAATTTTCCGGAGTGAAGTCATGTAATAAGATGATGTTTCAGGGTGTTTCTCCTTTTCCTCTGGAGGGAGTCTTGAGGGCACTAAGGATGCAGATATCAACAAGTGTTCTTTGTATCACATTCATACTTCTTAATGTATTGAGTTGCTTCCAGATTTATCTGTGTGCAAGTAAGCTGGAGGAAGTAGAATTTCCTGCCTTCTCTTCCCAATGGCAGAATCTCCCAGCCCTCTGAAAATGTAACAGGAAGCCCTGTTAAGGAAGGTCAGCTCTGAGGCAGAGAAGAAGGAGAAATCCCTGAAAACTGGGCATAGGCAACTTCTATGAACCTTCCTTTCCATCCACAGAAGGCACATATGAAATGCAATCCACTAAACTGAATTTTCCTCTGCTTCTTCTAGGTTTAGAAACTATGACACTAAGCCAGGGCAACTATGGCAAAGGCAGGGCTATTTTCTACTCTTGCATGGGATCTCAGTGTCACATTTTTGGCAAAATAATCAGCTGAAAATGTTCTAATGAAATTGAAGTCTATTTCAGCTTTGTGCTTCTTATTCTAGAGGCTGATTTCATCTTGGTTGTGGGGTTTGAGGAGGAAGATTATCTGTTTTGAGAGCTATTCAGAGGTGTGGTGACAGAAGGGACAAATTGAAGGCAATGTCCACCTAAATAAGAATTCTGACCCCCAAATGAAATCTTACTTCAGTTGCCAAATTTTTAGCACTGTGCTAACACACTCTCAGCCACAAAAAACCCCATGATATGCTTGCCTTAGGGTCACCATAAGTTGGAAACAACTGGAAGGCACGCAACAATAGTAACTTAACTTAAAAGTTCAAGTGAACATGTAGAAATATAGTTTAGTCACTCAAAGAAAAGGAACAGGCAAACTTATCAAAGGAATGTGACACAGCAAATATAAGAGTTCTAGATGTGACAGATTTTCGTGTCGCACACTATGCAATTCTGGAAATTTGGTGGGGGGGTGAGAAAAATAATAAGAAAAGGAAAGTTCTTATTGGGGTGGCAATGTTTTTATTATGTCCTCTCCTAGTTATACTTCTGGAACTGCTCCTCCACACAACAATGTGTTACTATTTTTTAAAAATTGGGGTCCCAGGGTCTTTGGGAGGGAACAAGCATGACAAGGGATGGAATATTGTCTGCAAGTCACAACCCCTCCCCAACTCTGATCACTAGAAGTTCAAGAATATTACACTGGTAACTCTTAACATTTTTGAACTTCTGGTTTTCAGAAATAATGCACTTCTGTAGAATGTACAGCTGACTCTATGTTTATAATGCCAGTTGTATCGGTTTTAGTAACACAGTGCAACAAAAGAACAATATTGGTAAAGCACTCACATTTTATTGGAAACATTTTCCCTTATACAGACACAACCTTATGTGGTGCCTCCAATAGAACTATCAATGTTTTGCTTTGTTTTTTTCCTAGATTCTCTTTCTTTTCTTAGCAACCGCAGTTTCCCCATGGGAGAATGCAAGATTTAAATCTAACACTGGGAGCATGACAAAAAGGGAAAGGAGCACATGAAATCACTGCTTCAAATTCCACAGGCTTTTTTTTTAAGTTACTGCTTTATAATGTTTATTTAGTTTTAATGGCATGTATGGTAGATAATCATCCATTCTTATGTTCTGTTTTGCATAGTTAGCTCTTTCCTTGTGCATAAAAATGTAAGGTTATGTTTTACATCACCTGCATGCACTAAAACACTAAATCTGTACTATGCCTGTACCAGAAATCACACTTCAGTGGGAGGAGCTGTACAAGACTGTAGGAAGGTCAGATGTTGTCTGTTGCTTCTCTGTCTGACATATGGTTTCTTTTACGCTTTTAGCTTGAGGCAACAGCTGGACTCAGATGCACTTTTATTTCCACATTACAGTGACATGAATCCTAAGGTAAGATGTGTAGGGGTATAATTTGTGTAATACAGTACTGGGGCACAAGGGTGGCTTTCGTTTGGTGGATACAGAGAAGAGAAAATGCTTTAAGGGAAAAGCAGTCTGTTTTAGTGAAGTGAGTAGGCAAATGTGTAATTCTTTCACATGAGATCGTAGTAGTAGTAGTAGGTTGTTGTTGTTGTTGTTGTTGTTTTTCTTAAATTAGTCTCTAATAGAAACAGGAGGCCTCTGCAGCATCTATTTGGTGTCCCTTCTGCATCTGAATAGCTCAAGAGAAACAAAGAGGTGTTTTTTAGTGCTACATGAATTTCCACCTAATAGTCTCAGTGTAGTGGAATTTAAGTAAATGGGTGTAAGATTACTATCTATGTGACGGTAAGTGTCTGTGCCTGATGTAAAGAAGATAGCTCCTCAGCAGAAAGCTTTCCAGAGAATCTGTATGGAAGTGTATTTGTGGTATGAACTAGAGAATGGGGTGGTAAGAAATTGATAGATTCTTCAATCAGTCCCTGGACGCTGAGTCCTTTATTTTTAAATATTTGGGTTAGAATCCTATACATTCAATAGAATTTGCAGTGTTGAATTAATGTTGCCATTTCTTTTTCTGACAGAATTCTAATTTTTAATAGCTCTGGGACAGATAGGTAAAACATGGTTGCCTCCGTGCTGGGAACAGTTTATACACTGTGAATTTGGCCAATACTGATGAGAGATAATTTGGTTTCAGTATGATTTTGATAAAAACTTTTCCAAAATGTGAAAATTTATGTACATATCTGGGAAGGAAAACATATGTGAGACTTGGAAAATTGGAATGTGGGAGAAAGCAAAGTTGCTACTATTGAGCTTCCTTAGTGAATGGGAGAAAGCGGGGGGAAGGTTAGAGTTAAATGTGGAAACAGCTGTGAAGCCTAATCCCCTGCATGTGAAATGAGAAGGAAATCCCATTATTTTCAGTGGTGTCCTTTCCTAGACAACAGTACATAAAATAAAAACCTTAGAATGTTTTGGGACCGTTCTAGTAACAACTTACGTGAATGCATGCATGTAGAATTTTAAAATACAGTGTACCTTGTGTAAAACATGGGACTCAATCCTTTGTTAGTCCCAACAAGAACTAAAGAAGTGAATCAATAGAATTGCATATGTGTTGAGTCTGCATTCAAGAAATGTTTCAGTAGGCCTATTGTCTTGTAATTAATAAGTGGATTCATGGCAATTAATATTGGTGCATCTGCAAAAAAGCTGAGAGCAATCAAGCTATGGAGGTTTGAGCAATGGACTGCAATGTTTTCTCAGCCTCAGAGAGAGCAAAGGAAAAAAAGCCTTCTGAACAAACGTTTTCAAGAAACCCTTGGGGTTGCCATAATTGAACAATATGAAAGCACAAATTATACCCCTTTTAATACTAGTTAATACTCTTTCTTGGATTTCAAACTGCATGATTTCTTATGGTCTTAAAAATGCAATTCAATCAATATTTCATTGCTTTCAATGTCTGTTTAAATGTGTATATTATTGCATTAGTATGGCTGCTACAGCCATTAGGTTTCTAAGCTAACCAACCAGCAGCTGAAAGAGACCTCTTGGGCCTGCATTCACAATCATTACTATTTTGCAGTGTTAAAATAAAGTAAAATAAAATTATGTGTGTGTGTGTGTATAAATCAAAGTGCACTTTGGGCACCAAGCTAGGAAGTCACTGGAGAATTATAGTAGTTTATTCACAGTATATCTGTAGTACAATATAGCCAGAGTGGTGCAGTGATTTGAGTGTTGGACTACAGCCCTGGAGATCAGGGTTTGATTCCCTGTTTGGCCATGGAAACCCAGTGGGTGACTTTGGGCACATCACACACTCTCAGCTCCAGAAAGACCCATAATAGGTTCATCTTAAGGTCACCATAAGTCAGAAATAAAAAATAGTAATACATTTTTATTTGCTACCTGTCTCTCCTCAAAGCTCAAGGCAGGGTACAACAATGGTTAAAATACACTTGAAAAAGTGTACCAATTAAAAAACACATTAAAATTAAAACACATTAAAATACATTAAAACCATAAAACCATGAATTTGAAGGCACACAACAACATTACAGCTATAGTACTTTATAGCTGTAGCACAGACATTGTTGGGCATAATAATTAACAACTTTTAATTGTTTTTATTTATTTATTTTTAAATTTGATTTTCACTCAACACCAAAGTCAGAATCATCAATGCAATAGTATTTCCAGTTTTTATGTATGGTTGTAAAAGATGTACAACGAAGAAAGTTGGCTGGAAGAGAATCAACTAAATGTGCTCTCTGAGGAGAGTTCTGCAGATATGATGAAATACCGAAAGGGTCCTACAGAAAAAAGGGTCCTACAGAAGCGAAGCATGGTGTAGTGCTTTGAGTGTTGGATTACAACCCTAGAGACCAGGATTCAATTCCCTGCTTGGCCATGGAAACACACTGGGTGACCTTGGGTGTGTCATACACTCTTGGCCCTAGAAAACCCTGTGATAGAGTCACCTTTGGGTTGCCATAACTCAGAAATGACTTTAAGGAACACAACAATGCCAGTATCAGCAAATTAACCCTAAACTCTCATTAGAAGACAAAGTGATTAACTGAGGCTATTGTACCTTGGAAGACGTATCATGAGATAACATGAATGACTGGAAAAGTTGATATTGCTTGGCAAAATGGAGTCTCAAGTACAATTGAGAAAATGTTTTTCTCAATCATACCCTGTATGAATGAAAAATAATAACAATTCAGTGCTCCCCAGGGTCCAAAAATGACCTTTGTGTATGTCACATAACCTATTTTTGAAGTCAGACAGTTGCAAAAATATGCTTCAGATTTGGGAACAATCTGTCTAGCTATTTTCCCACAATGCAATGGCAAATAGATATGCAGACATAAACTTCATTTTATTTGTATTGATATATGCAACCTGGCTAGGAGATGCATCAGCAGTTAAACAGATTTCTTTCACTCCTTGGATTTCTAGGGAACTATTAACATTATCTGATTTCTTGTAGTCAGCAAGTCACCTCTCTGGTTCCCTAGAGTCCCAGTTATAGCATGGGGTGACTTCTTGCTACAGCCTCCTCTTATCTAGGGTGTAGAGGGAAGATGAATAACCTTTTCCCTTCTCCTATAACTTCTACGGTCATCAGAGTTCCCACATAATCAAAAAGTTACCAGCTGTTATCTGTACTTTGCTGGATTTTATGAAATGGTGGCCTTTTCCACACCGGGCGAGGGAATCGGTCCGCGCCACTACTCACTGGACCTTTCGGCTCCCCGGTCCAGTCCACGGCGCTCCGGAGCAGTGCATGCTTCTCAATATGCACTGCTCCGGCGTCCCAAATGGTGGCTTCCAGTTAGTCAAGGGTCTTGACCAACCGCTGAAGCTCGCCAGCCTAAAGCCCGCCCCCTGGGCAGATCGCAGGCTCACATTGGTGCGAGCCTGCGAATCTGCATAAGGGAGCGATCTCGCAGTGGCACACTGCGTGCTTTAGAAAGACCGGAAAAATCAAGTCTTTCAAAAGTACGATGGAGGACCACTTGGGTCATTCCGGACCAGACTGAGGTATGGATCTACCTTAAATAGGTCTGACCTAGTCCGGTCTGAGGTGCAGACCTTCTCCTTGGAGGACAGATTGCACTGTTTCAAAAACCCCGTGTGGAAAAGGCCATTGTCTCCTGGAGTCTACTTACAGAAAACCTAAGAGTCAAGGAGGATAGAATCTAAAGAGATCCTCAGTCTCCTTGTAACAAAAAGCACTATGCTACAGAAGACCATAGAAAGGTCAGTTTGGCCAGTCCAAAATACATGACATTCTAATATGAGTCCAAGAACAAAATTAAGTTGTCTTCTTGTGTCCTTTAAATTATAACACTACTAGAAGAATGAGATTCTAAGACCAAATCTTTTTAATCTGAGTTCCCTTAATAAAGTGTAAGGAAAGTATATGATAAAAATAGACCATGAATCTGGTGGACAGCATACTAAGAAAGAACATCTCCTAATCCTGAGGTGTATGTAAAATTATTTATGTAAAATTAAGTTCGCTGAATGCAACTGTCTTTTCCCCCCCAATAAACATAGTTTTACAAATGTGATTTGAATCCTACTGAAGTCTATGAATCTTACGCAGTAAATGCTTACAGATAAATCCTGTTTGAATTACTGATTAATATAGTTTCATTTAGTTGGACATGCCAAGTCAAGAAAACATGCTTACTAAATTTCTTTTTCTTAAAGTTGGCAATGTGGGCTGTTGAGAAGAGTGAGAGGAAGCTCTCATTCAGTAACCAAATGAAGAAGCTTAGCTTGGTGCCAGAACAATATGCCTTGAATGTATATTAATGCTTGACAAGGGCCAAAGGCATTATGCAGATACTAATCCTACTCAAATAAATGAATCTCAGTTCCATTTAAGATTTCGAAGGTTGAGGTATGTGTCTTCTGTTTGAATTGAACTGGATGATATGCAAACACTGTGTGGGGAGTAATATACTAGTGGCTCATTCACATGCATCACCTGACAGAATGTTCCAGCACTTCATGTTCAAGGGTTTCAGCATCTGATGTCCAGATACAACTAGATGCAGAGAAAATGTATACTGCTGATCTTGCTTGCTTGCTTTTCACTTTTCTAACTCTTTTTCATTCTTGGTTTCTTCAGGGTACTTCTCCTTGTGGCATTTATAAGTGTACTTCCAGGTAGAAACTAACAACTCACTTTCTTTTTTTCTTTTTCTTTTGAAAATTATTTTGTCTTATCTTGGTTATTCTTTCTGCAAATGCTTCTGTCTCTTGCCCTGTAGCTAAAAGCTCCACCTAAGTTTTCTTTCCCTCTAAGACCTTTTCTTAACAATGGACTCATTTCCTTTTCACTATTGTTACCCTGATTTCTGGGGGTCCCATGAGGGGTGCGCTCCAAATTACAAGGTGGGAATTAGTCAAAAGAGCACAAGATAGCAATACAAGAGGCAGGGGAACGGAGCGAGATCTTTTACCCAATGTCTACGGAGTCAGGCCAAGTCAAGGAGTAAACAGAAGTAAAATAATTGTTTTTGTTAAAATGCAGCCAAACAAGTGTATGCACCACACTCACACAGATAACTAGAGAAATAAAGGTTGGAGTTGGATAGAGGGATTTTTAGAGGAGTTTTTTGGTATGGGTAATCCTACACCTATCCTGAAGCCCAGGAAGTCTGAAGACAAAGTTTGGAGATAAGAAGTTTCTCAGTATGTGGGACTGAGGAGAAGGCTTGCCAAGCAAAGTGGCAGCAAGGCGGGATGGAAGTTGGGATCGATCCGAAGAAGCTCTCAAAGTCGGGGGTTCTTATAGGGCTAGTTTGTACTTAGGGAAAACAATGAGTTTCGGGCTGGAGACAAAGCCTCCGAAAGGTCAGATGATTACATGATTGAGTTAAGTCCGAATTGTCAATAGAGTAGCCAGTATGCAAATACGGAGTGCTTGACAGATGAGTATTTGGCTCGTCAAGCTGCCTGCTCGGGGCAGGGAGTTCTTTGTAAGTAGCATGCATACATAACGTGGTACTTGCCTTGAGGTCTCCTGAAGCAGCGGGATGGCTATTTCTGGCCTACCTGTATTTGTTGGGAATATTACAGCGATTAGCAGCCGTGCCTGTATGCAAGCTTGTCTGGGGGCTCTGCAAGCACGTGGAGAACATAGGGGTATAGTAGGCCAAATTATTGATATCAAAATGATATCTGATATCCCACAAGTCCGGGCTTGAAACTACAATAACACTATCACTCTGTTCCTTAAACGTTTGTAAGTGTTTAATCATGTTCAAGGACTATTTTAATGGCACTGAGCTATGCATCAGGCAGTGCCTATTTCAGATCTTGACTTTGCCATGAGTTCACTCCAGTGATCTCAGGAAAATCATTCTTACTCAACTTGATCCCTGCTTATCTGCAATGATAAAAAAAAAGAGTTTTATTTATTACATCTATTTCCCAACATATCAGGAGCTTCAACTCTAAGATCAGTGAAATCTTTCTTACAGATACTCACTCCTGAGAAAGAAGTGTGGCTACAACAACCTTTTCAGTGGTAACTCCAGATTGTGGAATATTTCCCACAGTATTTATTTATGTATTCATTTATTTATTGAATTTATATCCTACCTTTCTCCTGACATGGGATTCAAGGCAACTTGCACAATTTTAAAAACATCAAGATAAAATGTGAATTTACAAAAGTTACAAAAATATTAAATCACAGTTTTAGTTTTTAAAAAATGGCTAAAAAAGGCAAATGAATGGGTCCTAGAACAAATCAAGCCTGAACTCTTCCTAGAAACCAAGATGACTAAACAGAGGCTGCTGTACCTTGGCCATATCATGAGAAGACATGACTCATTAGAAGGCGCAATAATACCTGGTAAGATTGAAGGCAGTAGGAAAAGGGGAAAACCACATTACAGATGGATGGATTCAGTTAAGGAAAACATGTCCCTGAATTTGCAAGAACTGAGCAGGGCAGTTGATGAGAGAATGGCCTGGAGGTCTTTCATCCATAGAGTTGCCATAAGTCAAAATTGCTTGACAGCAATTAACAACAACAAAACATGGTTTTGTTAAAAAAATATTTAAAATATCTGCTTTTCCTATGTCTTTCTGGTAAGAAGACTTTTGTTTTGTTTTGTTTCTCCCAGGCCTTTTGATATGTTTCCATACCATATTTCATACCATTTTAAACACCAATGACATTATTTTAGTCTCTTTTTTTTTATAGTGACTGAGATGTATTTTGCCTTTTGCTGATGTTGCTAAAATTTTACCCCACTTGTGGGTTAACATGGAAATAGGGAGAGTATGGATAAGTGTTTTCACTGTCCCCCCCATGCTGACCTCATCACTTTCCATGAACTGGAAACATCTGAAGCAATGATGGGGAGTCTTTTATACTCATATAGTCTCTCCTGGCAGTTTAGAAATATGATTTTATTGAACTCTAAATCATGTGGAGGAAACCTTTGCAAGTAGACACAGCTCCCTGCTGCAAACAGTTGATTTAACGTCATGTAAGGGGACCAGAACAGCAACAGAGGAGAGGCAGAATCAGTATGCTCATCTCTGCTCTCCCCCTTTATGTGTGATTGTCCACACAAGTAGAATGCTCAAATAGGGTGTGTCTTTGTGTGTGACTTTCTTGTCCTAAATGAGAATATGTATCATGCTATCCCACTGAAAAAGATGACAATCATGGGAGATTTTTTTGCTCCATGAGAAGAGTAGTTTTTGTTTTTTTGTTATCAGTGATAGCAAAGACCCCTGCAAATGTCAATTTTGCTCCACCTCTTAGGAAAATTTATGCACCTGAAACTGTTTAAGCAAAGCAAAACAAAACAAAGCTAAAAACCCTGCCCCTCCCACAAAGGAACCAGGTGTGATGTGGTAACCAAATGGCAGCTGTGATGGGGATTGCAATCATTTGGAGGAAACTGGAATGCCATGGCATGGTTGTTCTGGTACTAGACTGTGCCTGTCACTGATTTGGATGTTCTGTTCTATTACATTTTCATCTGAGGCCTCTGAATGGCATTTATAATTTTACTTTGTTTAAAACTGCTTTATTGTTGGTTACTCAGACACTTTGGAGGTTAGAAAGAATGTAGACTGGTTAGCTGTAGTGGGTGAAGCAGATTCTTGTACCTTTCCACAGTTGTAGCAGCGGGTTCAGTGAGTTTTAAGAGCAGGAGTTGTACCACCTGTTCCTGCACTGCAGAAGCATGGCACTGACAACCATCCTCCTCAAACTTTCAGGTGGAAAGCATGGTCCTTATTTTGAAGCCTAATTCTATGGTGGCTCATGGACCAAGAATGACCAGAGGAAAGAGATGCCCTTCTTCTAAATGCACCTCAAAATTTCATTGCTCCATTTAAAGTGAAAAGCAAAAGGACCCTTAAAAAAATTCTGCTGGTGTTATCCTACCTCCTTCAGTGCTATTTGTTTGTTTATAGTATTTCTGTATTATCTACCAGCTCACAAGGAGGTGATGAACAATTAAAATAATTCAAAGATAAAACATTTTTAAAACATGTTAAAATGCTCTTTTAACATTCCTAAAGCTGTCTAAAAACAATCCCAGAATCTAGTTCTGAAATAATTAAAATAACAGCTCCAAACAGTGAATGCTATGCAGAATGGCACTGTTTTGGCTCCCCCCCGCCCCGGAAGCTTAAAACAAATGAGGCCAGCCTAATTTCCACAGTCATAACACTGCTATAGAGAAAGGCCTGTCATGTGTACCCATCAACCTAACTTAATGAGGTGTTGGGACACATAACAGGGCCTCCTGTAGAGACCCCAAATTTCTGGCAGGCTCATAAGAGAGGAGGCAGTCTCATATAGTTTGTAGGTTAACACCAGGACCTTCAATTGTGCTTGGAAACAAATTGAAGCCAGTGTAGTTCTTATAGGAATGGTATTGTATGATGTCTAAAATTTACACCTGATATCAGTCTGGTGGTTGTATTTTGATCTAGCTGCAGCCTCCAAGCACTTTTGTTAACCCCATCATGGCTCTTAATCTGTCTTCCAGGAACAATAATCAGTAGGGCTGTTGCAGAGGATTAGGGACCTTGGGTCCTACCTGTTTCTTCTGAAAACTGAGAATGATTGGATTGTCAATGTTTCTATCCACTATATAATAAACTATACACACCCAATTTAACAGTTATTAATAAGTATCGGGCTTGGGAATTAAAACCAGTTGATTCAAGTTATACGGATATCTCTATATTCTTTTATACATGTTAAGTAGGCATTCTCAGGTCTAATTGATACATATTTCCTTTTGCATGCAGAAAAAAAAACTTTTATTACAAAATCTCACATGACCAATGAGTATCCTATGTGATTACACATGCATGCCATCTATAGCACTGCACAAAGATAGGATGTACAGACAAGGTGGAGGTGACTACGACCAAACTTCATATTTAACAATCCAAAGGGGATTTAGTGTTGAATCTATTTCTAGAAATGTTTCTATGCATGAAATGCATCACATGCAGAACAAAGATATTTCAGAGGAGATTACTCGTAACAAACTGTTGAGGTACCAGACTATCAGCAGAGATTTGAATTGGAGATAATTATTCTTATCATACTAAAGATGGTAATTGGCTTTCTCAGTACCAGTTTGGTGTTAGCTTAAATTCTGAGAATGGCCAGTGTTAATAAGATAATTGTCATTATCTGTATTTTCTGCATCAATTTGTCCCTGGCCTTATGATCTACAGTTCTCCAACCTTGTCTGCATATATGCCTGACATTTGAGATAACACACCATGCATCTGATGAAGTGAGAGGACAGTTCACAAAAGCTCATGCTTTAATAAATGTGCTTGTCTTCAAAATGCAACAGGTAATCTTTGATATCAGAAGTAAATAGCCCTCAGGCAAATAAGCTGTCATATGTATGTTCTTAGCTAGACTTGTAAAGTCTTGTTGTTTTTTTCTTTGTTTGGAAGAATTCTATGGTATGTCTAAAACCAAGAAAGAAAGAAAGAAAGAAAGAAAGAAAGAAAGAAAGAAAGAAAGAAAGAAAGAAAGAAAGAAAAAAGAAAGAGATGATTGCTGTGAAAGCAAATAAAATCTATTGTGATTGTACAACAAAAGTTTTTTTTTTCCTTTCCTGTTCCTAGGTGAATGAAGGAAAATATTCTCTGTGGACTTTACAGAACCTGATTGTGTATATCATACTTATAGAGCTCTGTAGGGTACAAGGTAAGTCAAATATGATTCTACAGTTGTGTTTTAAGAACAGGGAGATCTTTATTGGGTAGGAGCCACTGTCAAAAATACAATACAATACTTCATGTGTTGCATGGTCCCTTTCCTTTTCTTGCTTGAAACAGATGGGTAATATGCTTGATGGGTAATATGCTTGTCAAGAATCTCTGTCTCTTTTCAAGCATATTTCAATCAGAAGATTCGTATATTTCTGGCACAGTCTGGGACATGAGGACCTATCCCAGGGCCAGGAGAAGACATATTAGTGCATGGAATGACAGCACTCTATTTCAGGTACAAATGCCAGCTAGGATTGGCAGTTTTCTTTTTCTTCAGACTTGGTGATGGGAGGTAGCAGATCAACTAGAAACTCAAGGCAAAGCATTAATCACAGAACCCTCTCTGCCAACCTCGAGTGGCCCATTATTTTGTCTAATGAAAGGGACAGACATGACCTACCCAGTGCAGTACAGCAGAAGGAGTCAGCCAGGGCTTGGTTGTCAAGAAGCGCAGAAGTGAGATTGATACCTGAAAGCAGTCATGGGAAACCAGAAGCAGAATCTCACTGCCTGAAATTAAGAAAATGAATGTGCAAACCCATGTAGCATTCTATAAATATGCACAAGATAGCCTCACAAACCACGAGCAGTTTCTGCAGCAGACTTTCTGATCAAGAATAAGTAACTTGGTGGGAGGAGGTAATAACTGGAAGAAGGCCTCATCAGGATCTGAGAATATAATAAAGAGGACAAGCTGATGAGGAAGTCTTGGTTGGTGTCAGCCCAAAGTGTTATCCAACACTTCGCTGCACTGAAACCACAGAGATCAAGAGATTAGCATTGAAAGATTTATCTGTAGAGAACCTTGCAAATACTCTTTTTCTTCTTCAAAAATGAGAGGTGAAACAAACCATCATCTTGTTTTAAGGTTAGACTGTTTCAACAAACCTTTTTTGTTCTTATGTATCTTCAAGTAAACCATATGGTGACCCCATCATATGACTGATTTTCTTGGCAGTATTTATTGAGATGAGGTCTGCTATTGCTTTCTTCTTAGGATGACTCAATGTACTTCCAAAGTGACTCTATGTACTTCCATGGTTGAGCAGAGATTTGAATCCTTGGCCCCACAGGTCCTAGTCCAGCATCCAAACCAATAGACCAAGCTGGCTCTCCAAAACACAAGATTATATTTAATTCCAGTTTGACAATTTCAGAGGATGTAGGAACCTGTGTTTAATCAAAGCTAGAAGTGGAAGCTTCAAAGCGTCACTCTAAGAAAGGAGAGAATTGGGGGAACATATGAGCTCATGGGATGGATTTGCTCATTTCCTTTATTCTAAACTGTGGTTTATCATTACATACATATCAGCTAAGTGGCAAGCCAGATGTTCTCCCTTACTACCCTTACCATAACTAGTGAGGAATCTCTCTCTTACCACTGGCCTAAAATGTTTGTTTTGCTTGCTTGCTTTATTTATTTATTTATTTGTGGGACTTCTGAGCATTAGACATAAATAATGATAGTTATGATTTGCATGTTTGTGTGTGTGTTGCTACAGGTACCATAATTACAGAGGACAAAGAGGTGGAAGTGGGCGGGAGAGTTACCTTGAGATGTACACCATCAAAGAAGTATGACATTGATATAGTTTCGTGGCAGAAAAAAATGAATGGAAGCTTTGAAAATATTGCGGTGTTTCACAGTGTAAGAGGTCCAAATATTATCCAGCCAAACAAATATCAAATCAATTTCACAGTTCCAGGAGTCAATAATACTGCAATCACCTTTTGGAATGCTAGCATCCAAGATCATGGGTGCTACAAATGCATATTTCATACATTTCCTTTAGGGCCTGTCACAGGAAATCCCTGTCTTTCTGTTTATGGTAAGTCTTTTCATGTTAAAATAGTCTCAACAGATGTAGGGGAGAGTATTTCTGTGAATGTGGTACTTTTCCCACATTAGCTACAACTAATTTATATTTATGATTTCTTGTTGGACTCCTGCCTTGTCTACTGATGTGAAAGAAATATATTACAGTCCTTTCTCCACATTCTCAGGTTTGACATTCACAGATTTGATCATTCAGGAGTGTGCATGCTTCCCCCTCCCAATTCTCCTCCTTCCCTTCCCATGCATTTTGCCCTAGTGCTGAGAACTTATGCTGATGCAAAACAGATGGGAATAGGGTGGGGGGAAAAGGCTCCCAAGAGCCTTCTCTGGAGTCCCCCCCATTCATTTTGCCCTAGTGCAGAGAATTCCCACTAAGACAAAGGGGAAGAAAATGAGGGGGGAGCTCCCAAAAGCCTTCTTTTCCTCTTCCAAAGTTTTCCTCCTCCCCTTTCTATCTGTGCTGGGGCAAAATGCATGGGAAGGGAGAGGAGGGAACGGCGGAGAAGGAAAGAAAGGCTCATGGGAACCTTCCCCCCACCCCATTCCTTTCTGCTTTGCATGGGAAGGGGAAGGGGAAGGGGAGAATCCCTGGCAGGGAACAGATGAGGGAGTTATTTTCACAATTTTACCACTTCCATGAGTGTTCTATGCCTTGAACCCTTGTGAATGTGGAGGGGGGACTGTACTGATTTTAGCTGTGTACAATCAATTGGGATTTAGACTAGAAGAGGCATTTCAACAAAAATCTTTATTGGAAGTTAAGGAGGGTATGAGTGCATGAAAATTGACACAACTCAATTTGTCTTGTAAAAATTTGCAGGGCTGGAATATTAAGGGGGAAAGTAAAGAATCATAGAATCATAGAAACGTAGAGTTGGAAGAGACCACATGGGCCATCCAGTCCAACCCCCTGCCATGCAGGAACACCCTCAAAGCACTCCCGACAGATGGCCATCAAGCCTCTGCTTAAAAACCTCCAAGGAAGGAGACTCCACTTCACTCCGAGGCAGCATATTCCACTGCCGGATAGCCCTGACTGTCAGGAAGTTCTTCCTGAGGTTCAGATGGAAACATAAGTATTGAAAAAATAATAGATGAAGAAAACAGCCTAGTAATTTTAGACCAAGAAATGCTGTAGTTGATAACATCTTTCATGAGACCCACCAATTAACTTGGGCCATTTCCACACTACAGTGTTGTAAGCGCTATTATTCCACTTTCAACATTCTGTGGAATTCTGAGGTTTGTAGTTCATTGAGGTGAAAAAGTTCTCTCAATGAGAATTCTTAATGCCCCCCTCCTAAACTGCAAGCCCCAGGATTTGCAAACCCCAGGAGTCTACACTGTAGTGCAGAAATGGCCTAGAAAGACAATATCTCACAATAAAATCTAACAAAATACGCATGACTTTTTTTTAAAAAAAAGAACCTTATTTTTCCAACTAGCTACCCTCATTCCACGTATCCCCTATTCATATTGCTGTGTGCATTTTTTTGAAAGTATGTATTTTTAATACACAGTTTGTGGTATTTTCCCCCCAAAGATATCTTTTTTTCATATACCTTTTTAAGTTATATATCTCCTCTCCAAATTTATACATTTTTGTATGTGTGCAAAATTTTGTATGCATGACTAAATTTTGTGTGCCCCTTAGAAATCTATAGTTTTCCTCATACTTTTAAAATATGAGTACATGCTATCATACTCATTTTTTCTCTTTAGCACTGCATGTTGAGAAATATAATTTGGATGTATTTCTCATTTATCTCCAATTCATATTATCCCTGATGAAATTCTTTGGGGAGTTTTAAGTTTTCTTCTTCCTTTCTAGCAATATGGTACAGGCCATAAATATTGTTTTAAAGATAAACCTCCACAATGAACCCATTGTCTTAAGCCATTTCTGCACTAGACTGTTATAGTGCTATTATTCTGCTTTCAGCATCCTATGGAATCCTGGGGTTTGCAGGGGCCCTCCCTAAACTGCAAACCCCAGGATTCTATAGGAAAGCAGAATGATAGCACTATAACAGAATAATAGCATTATAACAGTCTAGTAAAGAAACAATCTTAGTTTCTTCACAGCGTATGTCATGGTTTTATGAATATAAACTAGATATTACTGTTTAGGATGCTGGGCTGTTACACATCTATAAAGGGTGTGCTGTTCTATTACTCTGTCTGGCTGTTATGTTACACAAATCCACATTCTTGATCATTGAGACACCAGATCTCATGTGTTATTTAAAGGGACCAAGCTGGGAAGCCATAGTAAGGTTTTGTTTTGTTTTTTAAAAAAACCCAACTTTTCTACACATACTTTAAACACTTCAGATTTCTGCATCTTTTGTTCTACAAAGCACAGCTGAACTAATTCTGACTTTGAGGTTCAACTTGATGTTTAGACTTAGGTTGGCATTCCAAATCTTTCCATACAAATTCAAATTAGATAATTGCAGCTTATTTTTTTCTTTTCTTTTTGTAAAATTGCTGGTTTTGGTTCATTTTGCATGGAACTTAGTGTAAAACAAATTACAAGGACTGGTTTTGTTTCGTTCATATCATTACCAAAGTCCTTAACATAAGCTTGAGCAAAGTAAGGCTTATTTCTTAGTAACATATAAACTAGGGAAGAACACAACACAATGAAAAGTGTTGAAAGATGCTTACCCCACAGTTAGAAAGCTCTCTATTGATGTGGGTTGAACTATCATCTGAGTACATTCATTAGGTTGAGTGATATGAAGATGTTTTAATCCTCATTGCATTGCCAACTTGAGATCTTCATGTTAAAGGACTTTGTTGTTGTTCTTGTCACACAGACCCCCTCAACAGCTTTATACACTACAAAACTACTGATGGACATACGAATGCAACCTGCTTTGCAACTGGCTTCCCACGTCCTTCTGTCTCATGGCTCACACCAGGAGACAAAATGAATGAGAACCAAGTTACAAATCCAAATGGTACAGTGACTGTTATGAGCAGTATCTTGGTAAATATTTCAAGAAGCCATATTAAACAAGAGCTGATCTGTAGAGCTACACACAGAGGAAAAGAGATAGATATCAAAATGGCACTAAGCAGAGGTAAGAGAACAAAACATAAAACCCTAGAGCTTACAATTTCACAGATGTCCACAAAATGTTCCCTAGTTTGGAAAATCTTATTTAGCTATTTTGCTTCATTCTGTTATCTAAGGAGAAGTAGAGTGGAGATTGGAATTACTGTGAAAACACAATCAAATTAGACGAATGGATACAATCAAATACTACTGTTTGTTTGGCTTGTTTGGCTTCCACATCAGACAAGATCTGGTGCATTTATGGTATTTATACCCCTATGCTGTGACTTCTAGACATGGTGAAATACTAACAAATTACTTGTTAGAAAATAAGTGTGGTTTCTTTTTAGCCCGAAGCACAATTCTATTATTTCCGAAGTGGAGCAGGGCGGGGGGAGGGGGGAGGAATTTGTAAGAAGGGCCAAATGTACCAGAGCACTTGTGCAAACTAGGATCAGACATTTCATTTCAGAGATTCTTGTTCATACTGTCACCTGAAGCATCGTTTTCTTTTTTCCTTGTAGGTCACAGTCATCAAAATCATGTGGTTCTAATTTTACTGGCCCTAATATCTATGCTGCTTCTTATGAATTAGGTATAATGCAACACAGGAAAAAACACAGTGGTAAGTTATTTGAATAAAAAGAGATACAGTAGTAAATCATTTAAATCATCAGCTGATTCACAAGGGAAGTTGAAGATGGCAATTAAATTTCAGGACTCTCATTCAATCATTTCTTAAAAGTGGGAAGAATGTAAACTCATTCAAACAATAATCAGCTATGTTAACAATAATTGGTCAGGAATGAGATGAATCTGGTTCTCCATATCATTCTCTCAGTCTGTACTTCATGGACTATACATAGGACTGTCACAATTTGAGTTCTACTTCATACTAATGAGAGATGACCAGGTGTGTAGCTGTTGGGAGGGAGACAAAATAAAAATTCTGCCCTGCACATTTTCTTTCTGTCCTCAAAGTTTTAGCATCTCAGAGGGTCAGACACTGAACACCATTTACACTGAAACTCTTATATTGCTGTGTTTGCATGCTCTTAGTAACTGTGTCTGTTCCTTTTCTTTGGATGCCTCTGCTATATTTCTCAACTTTTAAGTCAGTGCAATGCTAGAAATCTGGGTACTGAAAGAAACTTTCATGAGGAGGGTGTGAATTCTTATTTGGGAGCAGCAGTTCATTGATTCTGCTCCCCACGTAGCTGTGCAGATGCTTCTGAAAAAAAATGGCATGTTTGAAAAGGAGGCATTAATAATATGCACACTTCAAATGTCTGCAAAACGCTGCTTAAACACATCTTAGTCAATGAGGGGAATGTGTTCAAGCAATGTGTAGAGTATAAAATATGTTCACTGAAATGTATGTGCAATGTATGTCTATGAACAAATAAGCAAATAATGAGGAAGATCTTGTAAAATAGAACAAGACACTGATTAGCACAGATTGAACAAGGAAACAGAAAAGGGGGGAATATGTGGATGTTATATGTAGATCACTGCATTAGAAATATCATACTAAAGAATATCCTCCTATCGTGCTTAATCTCCTTTCATTAACTGTTGCAAACACCTTGGCTGGCATCCTGTTAGTTGCTTGTGCATGCATAAGTGCAGCTCATGCACATGTAAGTCCCCTTTTAAATGAGGCACAGGGGACAGTTTACTTGCCCTTGCACTCTGTTCAAAAACCTCCCACTGTTTGGCAGCTGCCAAGTCCCTACAGGAACCCTTGCTACTGTCATTTACTGCTGGGAAAGAGGACGGAGGGGGGAATGATTCAGACCCTGAAGGTCTGGCTGGGGCTCTTGAGGAAAGAAAGAGGTGAGTGCACTCAGTTTGAGAGTCCACCCTTATTTCTTCCTTCCTGTGTGACTTAAGACCAGCTGCTTCTCCTTGGTCTGAATCTCTTCTCCCCACTTCCCAACTGATAATCAACAGCAAGGGCCCCTCCTTGCTTGACAGCTGAAAGGCTGTGGGAAGACATAGAACTGCACTCTGCCATTGAATTCATTATTCTCCAAAGTAGAGATGACTGCTGAAATAGCATACCCCTCTTCTCTCTCTCTGGCCATATCTGCACCTCTCCGGTTCCTGCTGACATCCTGTCATGATCCCAGGAGCGCCTTTGCCAGGATGGGAGTGCGATGGGAACTCTGCCCTCCACACCCAGCTGGCTCCCTGTGGAAGGGAGTGTGAGCAACATGCACCTACTTTCTACAGCACAGCCAGCCTCTTTCCTGTGCTGTGCTGGGGAAGCAAGTGACTGAGCACACTTCCATCCCTTCTGCATGGCCTGGGGTGATGGGAGTGTTGCACAATCATGGGTGCTTAATGGATTTTTTCTGTTAAGCAAATATCCTATGATCGTGACACATGGGGATGCACTGGCTGCGGGACCATGATGATGTGGTGTGAAAGCATGACCCACAGGATTGCAACGCCATGTAGAAATGGCCTCTCTCTCTCTCTCTCCCCCCCCCTTCCCACACCCCTCAATTCTGCCAAGAATTTCCAGGAGCAGAAGTAAAGTTTCAGACCATCCATGGCCAATGCTGAGGTTTAAGGTGGGAGAAGAGGATTATTTTAAACTCCAGTATTTTCTTATCTTTCTCCTCTTCTCTCCACCAATATGCTGATATATATTATTAGATCCTCCCAAGTAGTGTGAGCTTCCAGGAACAAAGATATCAGATTTTGATTCATTTGTATGACTTTGTGTTTCTGCCTTCAAGTCACCTGTCAACCTATGGCTACTCTATGAATTTCACAGGGTTTTCTTAGGCAAGGAATACTTAGAGGTGCTTTTGCCAGTTCCTTCCTCTGAAATATAGCCTTCGTCACATGGTATTAATTGTCAGTCTCCCAATCCAAGTACTAAACAGGGTTGACCCTGCTTTGCTTCCAAGAAATTATAGGAACTGATGCCTTTCTAGAGACATAATAATATGCTTATTCTGGTCTTTTCTTATAGTTTCAAATATATAAGGAGAGCATGGATGCAGCAAATTACATGTGGCTATTCAGAATAACATGTGACAGCCTTGGAATTTCAAGATACAACAGCAGCAGCAGCAGCATCTCACCATTCTCCCCAAAATTGGGAGAAAATAGTATGAACATATATACATATACATATACATATACATATATATAAAAACAATTAAGTCTAAAACTGCACAGCATCTTCAGCACATTCCTTAAGAACTTTCTGTTTTACAAGCCTGTTGGAATAAAAAGGTCTTTGCCTGGCAACGGAAGGATAGCAGGCAGAGGGCAATTCTGGCCTTCCTGGGAAGGAAGTTCCAGAGTCTAGGGACAACTACCAAGAAGGCCCTTTCTCGCATCCCCACCAACTGCATCTTTGATGACTGATGATTTCAGGGCTTGCCCAGGCTCATAAAGGGAGACACAATCTACAAGTTGGCATAGACTTGAGCCTTATAGGGCTTTATAGGTCACAACTAGCACTTTGAATTGTGACCAGAAACAAACTGGCAGCCAATGGAGCTATTGTAACAGGGGAGTAGTATGGTCCCTGTAACCTGCCCTAGTTAACACTTTGGGTGAAGCTCTTTGCATGTGCTAAAGTTTCCAAACACTTCTCAGAGGCAGCCCCATGTACTTTAGTCCAAAGGGAATGTAACTAGGCATGTATCACTGTATCTAGATCTGGCATCTTAAGAAATGGCTGTACTTGGTGCACAAGCTTTAAATGTGCAAAAGTCCTGGCCACTGAAGAAACCTGGGCCTCTATTTCAAAGGTGAGTCCAGGTGTACCCCCAAACTGCAAACTTGAATCTTCAGGAGGAGTTTAACTCCATCCAGTATGGCTGAATCTCTCTTCCCTGATCTGCCTTTCAACTGACCAGGAGCACCTCTGTCTTGTCTGGATTGAGTCTCAATTTGTTTGTCCTCATCCAGTCTATTTACTGCTAACAGACACAGATTTAGGATAAAAATAACCTCCTTGGATTGAGCTGAGAAGGAGTAGTAGAATTACGTGTCATCTGCATATTGATGGCATCACACCCCAGAACTCCAGACAACAGACAACTTCTCCCAGTGTTTTCATATATATCAAATAGCACGGGGGACAAAACAGAACTTTGAGGAACCTCACAGGTCAATGGCAAAAGGATTGAATAGGAGTCCCCCAGCACCCTCTTCTAGGTTCGTGCTTCCAGTAAGGAGCGGAGCCACTACAAGACAGTGCCTCCAACTCCCATAGTCAATAATATTGGAAGCTTCTGAGAGGTCCAGTAGAACCAACAGGTACACAACCCCCTTGTCCAGTTCCTACATAGGAACCCTGCTGGTGCAGTGGTTAAATGCTAGTACTGCAAGCCAAAAGGTTGTGAGTTCGATCCTGCCGGGCTCCAAGCCTTCCATCCTTTCGCAGGTCAGTAACATGAGTACCCAGCTTGTTGGGGGCATGTATAGAAATGTTTCAAAATACATGCTATTTGTAAGTTGTTCTCTGCCTCGATCCATATGGAGAGGCGGGATAAAAACAAACAAACAAATAAATAAATAAATAAATAGGACATCCACCAAAGTGACAAA